>OX451736.1:460001570-461279070 GCA_948472305.1 Vicia faba | reverse complement strand
TTATGCATTGTGGATCTTGTGTTTTCGATCCTAGAGATTAATTTTCAAGCTAGATAAACTAGTAAAATTTTGTTTGAGTTTAATCATATAACAAATTGAGTAATAAATTATTAAAATAAAAAATCTAATACTAAATTGTTTTTAGCTATGTTACAAATCCCAAAAGAAGTATAAATATTGTATCATTATTAATTTTTTTCACAAAATATTTATAATAGGTGACGATAAAAATACATCCTCTCTTTCTCCATTCTCTAGAAACGAAATTTTTAAAAGAGAATTATATTTTATCACAAAATTTGTATCTCAATCAATAAAAAAGAAAGGTTAAATATCTTTCGAAACATGCCATTTTATTTTAAAAGAATATAAATTTTATCCATCAAATTTGTAGAAAATTAATAGAAAATAAAATTTAAAGTTTGAAATATTAATTCCTACAATTGACTATAAGAGTTCTTCTTTTCCGCGCTGTTTCATCTTTACGGGCGTCACATGCTTTTATGATATTAAACCTCTTGTCGTCAAAGTCTGGTCTCCGCTTGTTTAAAGAGGTTAACGTTCTCTTGCAGACGGCATCGGTTATCCTGTCGCAATCGATCTAAGTGTTCCTCTGAAAACAAATTAGAGTTAGGATCATCCTGCGTGTGACTTTCTACCTCCACAGCGGTGACGCTCCCAAGGGACAAGACGGATTGTGGTGGAGATTCGTCCAAATTTTCAAGGCGACATGGAGTAACTCCAGTAATTTTATATTTTATTTAGAACTAAAATATTGATTAATATTATATTTAATTTAATTTTTACCTATATTTTCTCAATTTTTTAAAAACTAAGATATAAATTCTAAATAATAATTTATTCAGTTATGAAAATATTAAATCTCATACCATAATTCTTTAAAAATATACCTAATGATAATGCTATAGATCCTCTATGGCAGAGTTTTGATCACCAAACATATACGTTTTTTAAAAGTGGAAAACTTAAACTGGACAAGAAAACATATTAGCCTCATGAGTTTTTCTTTAAGTTATTAGTTTATAAATATCAACAATTTAATTATAATTGAAAGAAAATATAAATAAACAATTTACTTACAATCGAAAGAAAATATAAATAAATATCACCGTGAGAAGTAAAAAAAACATATTAACCTCAGTTTCTGATTTCAATGAAGAATAGTGAAGATTCAATCTATCTCTTATTTGGAATAATTCAGGTGATGAAGAGAGATGTGGATCAACTTGGTTGGGAACCTATACATTTCTTATACATATATTTGGAGAATGGATGTGTGCTCGTATGAATTCTATATTGCTTTGTTATTTTCCTTCATTCCATCTTTTCTTAGACCATTTTTTTTTCTTGCTAAATGATGTGGACACGTTTTGATTTTTTTTTTGTTGCTAAATGTATGAAGTAAGGCATGCTCATTTTTATATGTATTCAATTTTTTTATACCATGAGCTCATTGTCCTCTTTTGAGAAAAAAATTCTTGAATCATTTGGTTACGTGGTTTATGTCTTCTTCCTCAATATATATTAGTGTAGGTCTTCACTTGATATATATGTAGGTCTTTAATTTTGGGATGCTTAATATATTCCTATATCAGATAATGTAATATTAGAAAACAAAATATTATTATGTGAATTGCATAAGATAGATATTTATTAACCTAGTTTTGTAATTATCATTGAATTTTATAAGTCAAGGACTTATAGACAATAACTATAACCTTAAACTACTAATTCAAAAGGATGTAATTAATCATCCTAAAACATTGTAATTAATCATCCTAAAACATTATGTTGACAATGAGTTGTAGTTATAAGGTTGTTGTAACAACCTTATCTGTGGTGGTTTTTTTTTATATTTAATTTACGTAGAATACTTATTAATATTTATTCTCTTGTATGGTAGATATATATTGTTATTAATATTATTATTTTTTTTCAAGTATGTTGTCATACTCTAATTTTTATCTTTAAGATTCTATCTCCTTTGCATCTTTGCATTGCGTTAAGATTATAAATTTGATTGTCTCATAACTTTCTCATCTTTGGATTTGTCTTCGTGGAGATCATCAAACACCCTTTGTGTATCTTTTACCTTTTGTATTTTATATGTTTTATGTTTCACTAATTATAACAAAATACAAAAATATGTCTTGTTCTTTTTGTTTCTTTTGCAAGATAGGATTTTGAATCAAGAATATCAAGTGACGTTTCCTCAATTAGGGTTTTGAGTTGCTCAAGTTAAATGTGTGGTTAATCATTGATTCTCAAAGGCTTATTCATCAAAACATGACCTATAATCTTAGATCATACTCTCCTCAAGCATCATTCAACATCATTTGATCAAGAATAACTCAAAACTTGGTTGCTTGTTTCTCAAGGTACTTCAAAAGGTTCATTTGTTTATTTTCATGCCTTAATCATCAGGTTTCCACAAGCTTTGGCCAAGTTTAATCAAAGAGCAATCAATAATACATCATTGAAAGTTCATATGATCATCAATGTGTCTTAGAATGCAAGAAAAAGTACAATGATTCAAGATTGTACAAAGTGGTTGACCTAAAATGTCAACTTTTCAAGTCCAACTTCAAAATATCATAACTCACTAATTTTTCAATATTGTTTAGTAGTTCTTTGGGAAAATGACTGCGGTTGACATCCTCTACAACTTCTCTTTACAAGTCAAAGGCCAATTATGCTCAGAAGATCATCAAAAATTTGGAGACATTATAGATCATTTTGGACTTAGAAATTTTTTTTACCTCTAATTATAGGTCATGACACTAGTACAAAAAGGTTAATTTATACCCGCTTTTTATTAAATTTACATCCATTTAAATTTAAAAAAACGGGTGTATATTCATCGGGTGAGAAATGTCTAACAAATTTACACCCGTTTAAAAACGGGTGTAAGTACATGCTATGTTACACTCTTTTTTAATAGAAAATGGGTGTAAATACATGCTACATTACACTATTTTTTAATAAAAATCGGGTGTAAATACATGCTACGTTGCACCCTTTTTTAATAAAAATCGGGTGTAAATACGTTCTCAGTTACACCCTATTTTAATAAAAATCAGGTGTAAATACGTTCTTAGTTACACCCTATTTTAATAAAAATCTGGTGTAAAATAGGTTCTTAGTTACACCTTAATAAAAATCGGATGTAAATACATTCTTAATTACAATCTATTTTAATAAAAAACATGTGTAAATAGGTTCTTAGTTACACTCTTTTTAAATAAAAATAGGATATAAATACATGTTGATTTACACCCCTTTTTAATATAATTTACACCCTTTATGAATGAACAAATTATATTATATTTAATTTCATTTACACCCTATTTGATATGCTACATTACACCCTATATTAGTTATCACATTTCTTCGCACTTGTCCAAATGGAACCTTTCTGTTTGCATTGTACTATATGTCATGAAAGGATCATTTTTCAAAAAGAGGGAGAAGCAAAGGTCAACTACACATGATTTCACAATAGTTTGAACATGGCTCCATGAAACTGAATTTTGCTCATGAAACCAAAATTACAGATTCACAAATTCTCCAAATTGAGCAAAATTTTGCACGTGGTGTACACCTGATGATGTTAAGTGATGAGTAGTGATAAAAAACGATATGAAATTGGAAAGTTTGAGTTGTGCTTTAGGTGACTTTGTACTCAAGAATGGTCACACATTTGGTTCACTTGGAATCACACGCTTAGCAACAGATTCTCACACGTATTAAAATCCCTCACCTCAGTTATATATAGAGCTCTCATTTTCTCTTAACATCAAACTTAGAAAACCTTCAAACCTCTGCTCGAACTCAAAATTTCCACTAAAATTTTCAGAGACCGTATTCAATTTCTAAGCTCTTTCAACCTCATCTATTGATTCTATTAGCATCTTAGGCATCTTTTGAAGCTGTAGCAACAAAAACCAACCTTTAAGACCTTCTAAAGTGCTCTAACCAAGTTCGCAGTTCACCATCTCTGATCACCACTTAGACAAGGTAGTTTTGAGCACCGTTTACACTGAAACAATTTGCCATTATGTTGCTTGATGCTCTCTGAACCTTTTCCATTACTTAGCTTACATTGGTTGTTTGATTTCATCATTTCATTTTATTTTTCGTGATTTTATTTTCATTGGTTTTTCTCCAAAATTCTTCATGCTCGTTTTCAATAAATGAAAGTGAAGCATGGTAGAGTTCTCCTTGATGAGATAGTTTAATGTTGATAGTTTTGTGATCTAATGTTACCATTTGCCAACCTACAGTGATTGGCTCACCGGAGAAGATGACAGGAGAGGACGAAGTTGTGTTTTACGTGATTTTCATGCTTTGCACAATTAGAGCGTGCCATTTGTTTTAATTTTAATGGAGCATTCAAATTGGATCTGATACGTGTTTTAAATTAAATTTCACCACATGCCTCTAGATCTGATCCCTTGGATGCACATACCTTGGCCTTTTGACTCAAATCCCATGGTTCTCATTTTTCTCTTTTATTTTATTTTATTTTGTTTTGTTTTATTTTGTTTTGTTTTATTTTGTTTTGATTTTATAAAATTCATTTTAAATCAAAATTTTATCCAAAAATTCACAAAAATATTTTACATCATTTTACAACTTGTGTAAAATTTTCATGATTTCATTTTATATTTTGGTATTTTATTTTATTTTTCTCTTATTTCATGCACTTTAATTGGTTTAAAAATGTTTTTATGCATTTTAAAAATTACCCAAAAATTCTTAAAAATAATTTGAGTCATTTCTCATTTTTCTGTTATTTTTGTTGCCATTTATTTGGTGTTTTGATACTTCATTTGATTTTTCCCTTTTATTCTTCATTTGAAAACCTTTAAAAAATTATTTAATGCAATTTTTTTGCAATTTAAATATTATTTGACTTCTGTTGACTTGGACCATGACTTGTTGGATCAAAATCTTCATCAATCTCAATGAAATTTGGGTGATACTTTGTTTGCATAAATCTTCATCAATTCAAACATATCATCAAAAGATTATTTGGATCGTTTTTGGTACTTTGGGTTGATGGATAGCACTATCCTTAACGGAGAAGGAAAAAGAATAACAAAAGACCTTTCAATGGGTAAGGAAACCCTTAATTGCTTGCTCACAAATTAAAATAATTTTCGTACCTCACACTTTCAAAACAACTACTTTCAAATGCTTTAAAAATACTCTTGAGGACTGATACAAAGGTTATTATAAAGAAGATTGACTTACATTGTCATTTTCAAAACTGTTTTTCAAAGCATACACAAATAAAATTAAAGTGAGCTAAGCAATTAAAAACCCGTAGATAACTACGGATGAAAAGGGTGCTATTACCTTCTCTTTTCATAACTTACCCCTTGAACTCAAAATCTTAAAAGGTTTTTCCTGTTCTTTTCACCATTCCATATTGGATAAAAGAAAAGTCACTGGAGACTCTTGCTAACCACAACATTTGCGGTAAAATGCAAAACCAAGTCAGTTCTCCCACCGTGTCATAGAAATGGCGACTCTACCGGGGAATGCATCTAAAGAAAGATGGGTACCTTAGGGATAAATCACTTTTACTTGCTTTGTTTGTTGGTTTGCTTTATATTTGGGGTTTTTCTCGGGTTTAATTTCTTGAAAAGATCTTGTACCCAGATCTGGGTACATTTTAGGTAAGTAGAAATAAATCATGGAAATTGTACGACATAGACCAATATGGTTGAAGTGATAGCCACGTTAGTGCGATACATTGGTTTGTACTGGTATTTCTTGAGTCAGTCGAGGATAACACTAGGCTGCCGCGTGGTGTCATAAACACTAACTGACCTTTAGAACCTTAATTGACCTAACTTAGCGATTAGAAAGTAGTGAGATGGCCGACTTTGGTGCAGTCCGAAGTTGGTTGATACTCGATGCTACGCTTATTGAGATTCGACTCTTGGGATATTTCGGTGGCAAGTCAGTTTCTCTTCTGAAACGATGCCCGAGAGAAAGATCGGTGATATGAGACTCTTAGAACCTGTTTACTATTATTAGGACAGGTTAAGCCAACTAAACTTCAAGAGGGTATTTACCTATGAACCTCATGCAATCCATTAAACCTAAGGCCTTTTGTGTGATTTTATTATGCTTACTACCTTGTTGCTATCTTGTTTAAACATAACAACATAACATCATAACATATTAAACATAACATTTTCAGGCTATGGCCTCCGCTCGTAGAAATACTATCCGGATCAACTTCATGGGAATACCTTCCAAACTCAAAGAATTGGTCTCAAAGGTTCCCGAGAGCTCTCAGTTCAACAAAAGACACGGTTATATGCTCAGCTTGGTTATCTCTGATTCTAAAGAAGGCATGATGAGCATTTTATTCCAGTTCTTTGATCCTAAACACCATTGCTTTACTTTCCCCAATTATCAGTTGGTTCCCACAATGAAAGAGTTCTCTAAGTTACATGGGGTGCCTATACTGGATCAGATAGCCTTTACTGGTTTAGAGAAAGATCCAAGACCTGAAGATATTGCCACAGTCTTGCACCTGAAACCATCTGACATTGCATCTAATTGGGAAACTAGGAGTGGGGTTAAAGGTCTCCTTGCAAAATTTCTAATGGAGAAAGCTCATTTATTTCTAGATGCCATGAGTTTTCATGCTTTCGAAGATGTTTTGGATTTACTAATCTATGGTTTGGTACTATTCCCTAATATGGACCAACTTATATATGTAAGCGCCATCAAAATATTGCTCACTTATACTCCTGTGCCTACTTTGCTCAGAGATATTCTGGGTTCTCTTCACACTCGTACCGTGAAGAAGCAAGGAAATCTCATCTGTTGTATACCTTTTCTATCCAAGTGGTTTATTTCTCACCTTCCTCACCCGATAATGAAGAATGAACAAGGTTTGAGGTGGTCTCAAAGGATAATGTCACTCTCTTATTCCGACATTTATTGGTGTTCCCGATCCCAGGAAGACATCATTATTATTGATCGCTGTGGAGAGTTCCCTAATGTTCCACTCCTGGGCATAAGGGGAGACATTACTTACAACCCTTCTCTAGCTTTACGTCAGTTTGATTACACTCGAAGAGACGGTATTCATGATATGCTTATCCAGGGTATTATGTTCGACTATGACAATGATCTTCAAGGTTATCGATAAAGATTTATCCATGCTTGGGGCATGGTTAATAAGATTGATATCGGGACTTTGGGGAATAAGAATTCCATTCCTCTAGAGCCCTACCTCAAATGGGTACAAGTTCGTGCTCAAAACCTTATGACTCCATATCCTTCTGTCCTACCAGTAATCATGGATCCTATTGTCGAAGGAGACGTTTCTCGCACCCTCTTTCATCCATACATGCCTACTGACCTTAAATAATTGTAGAAGTCCTGGATTTAACTCAAGGAAGAACGGACACCTTTAAGACTCAATTATATGCAAGTGAGAAATAAGTGTTGGAGCTGACGAAGAAACTTCTAGATGAGCAGAGTCTTAACGCATATGTCAACACAAAGAGGAGGCGTCCATGAGAAACTTAAAGCTTTATGATTTTTTAATTTATTCGTTATAATATTTTGTATTCACGTGAACTTACTAATAAAAATCTTGTTTCTGTTTCCTTTTGGTTAATAAATTTAAATCTCATAAGGTCCCTGTAAACATTGCATTTACATATCATGCATGTCATACATAACAGGTTTTCCTCATGGACATGTTTTCTCATCTTCTTACTGTTTATTTCACTAAAAGATGGCTCTCGAATAGACTGTGAAAGAACTTCAAGCTCAGAACGCTCAATTTCAGCAAATGTTCCTAAATCTAGCCAAGGGGCAGGAAGAGCTAAAGGTCCTCATCACTAAAGAGAGGAAGGAGAAAATCAAGAAACCAGCTGGCATCCTCAACATGGGTAGGAGGCTCAAAGGTCCGATCAAGTGAGCTTTGGAGTTTGAATAAGAAAATGATGACCAAGAAGAAGACGATAAAAGTATGAAGGCTGAGAATAATTACAACCATGATTTTGATGAAGAAGAATCGGACTATTCAGATGAATAATATCCTGCGGCTGACAACAAATACAAACAACTAGAAGATTGTCTCAATGCCATGGAGATCCAGAGAGTTCCTGGGTTGGATTTTGAAGAGCTGGGTCTTATCTTGGGGGTTGTTATCCCTCACAAGTTCAAGGTCCGCGTCTTTTGCAAAGTATGATTGTGTTTCTTGTCCAAAACTTCATTTGAGGTCTTATGGGAAGATCCAATCCCATACCACTGATAGAAAGTTATGGGTATACTTATTTCAATAAATCTTGTTGGGAACAAAGTTAGAATGGTTCTATCAATTGTAAGTGACCAATATTCATACCTGGGAAGATTTGGCTGCTGCTTTCTACAAGCAGTACCAGTATAATGTTGATCTCGCACCAACCCGTATGAAACTACAGAGTATGTCCATAGGTTCTGATGAAAACATCAAAGAGTATGCCCAAAAATGGAGAGACCTTGCAGGCAGGGTTCAATCTACTTTAGCTGAAATGGAATTGGTTGACATGTTCATGAGCATGTGACAGGTCCTTTCTATAACCACCTACTTGGAAGTTCTTCAGCCGGTTTCAATGAACTGATATTGACGGGGAAACATGTTGAGAATGGAATAAGAAGTGGAAAAATCCTAGTGGCTACATCTTCCAATACTTAGAAGAAGTCATACAATAGGAAGAAAGATTCCAATTTCGTGTAAAGCCAGAAGGGTCATAATAAGAGTAACCACAACCAATATGTGGGGGAAATTTTGATCTCTAATCCTGCACCAGTGCGACAACAACAACGGGGTAATCAGCGAAGGCAAGACGAGCCCATGAGACAGTTTACCAAAATCAACATGCCATTATCTCAAGAATTGCAACACATGTTAAGGAAGAACCTGATTACGTTGATAGAATCTCATCCAAACCCAAAACTTCTTCTCCTAACTACAATCCCGATGCAAGGTGTACCTATCATTCCAGCAGTCCTGGGCATGATACTAACGATTATTGGGCGCTGAAATACAAGATTCAAATTATGATTGACGCCAAGGAGATTGAATTCGATCCTTCTAAGACTCCCAACATGATCATCGCTCCCATGCCGAATCATAATTAGGATCAGATTAATGTTGTGGAAGATATCGATTGCAGCAACGACCTGAATAATTTGATTTCCCCTACTGCCAATGACAGAAGCTTCTTCATTCGAATTTTTATTTATAATTTCTTTGTTTGTTCAAACAATTACTGTCATGTCAAACTTTGGTTTTCCCATTAATGCATTGCACATGTTTGTCTTGAATTAATTCATTTTCACTATATTTAAACTGCTTTCTTACTTTGTTTTGTGATATTCAACCCTCGATTAAAAGCTATAAGCCTTTAGAGGGAGGATGACAAAAACGATACCATAATCTCTACCGTATGCTGTTATACAGACCTTGCTGATAATGTACAGGTGTTGTTTCAAATCCTAAACATTGGAGTTATAAGGAAGATAATCCCTAGTCAACCCCTTTGAGCCTAAGAAGTAGGAGTTTTCTTTTTCACACAAATTGAAACCTTTAATCATAACCTGGGGCAGGGTAGTTTCTCAGTTAATTAAAATGCGCATTTAGTCACAAGCTTTCACTTCGTACACAACAAATAGTATTGAAGACGTCATTCCAAATCAAAAGACGATGATGGTTTCCCGTAAAAAAGGCAGTCATTATCTCTTAAAAGAAAATCCAGCTAAGTCAAAACCTATAAAGGAGACTTAGGAAAAAAACAGGGGCATCCCGCTGACTATAATCACAGAAGAAACAATTTAGGAAAAACTTAGGGATAATCAAGTCAAAAGAGGCCGCTACAAATCTTCAACAAAAGAAAAAATGTTACAAAATATGACTGCCTTCTCAAATAAACTTCCAGTATCCGAACCATCACCAAAATATCATTCCAGACTCAATTGGAATCTAAACGCACAATTAACTGAGTATACGACTGAAGAACATCACAAAGAACGGGTTGGGAACAAATAAATTTTGAGCCTTTTTTCCTTTTCTTCTTAAACTGTGAACCAGGCCACATTACAACCCTTAAAAGTCCTAACTGAAGAATAGGTTAGTTCGAAAGCATATTGTTACAAAAGGTATCCTGACTCCTATAAGGCTTACTATAAAACATGAGTTGAATTCATATTCTTACAAAATTATGTTTTTACTGAAAGTGCATTTTCAAAACTTCAAGATAGACATAAGCTTTGCATTTTTAATACCACTGTTTGCATATGACTAATTGTTCGACAATAGAGAAATTCGCATGCCGAATACTCAATGAACAAAAATCCTCTCAATGAACAGAATCACCTCATATGGAAAGACATTTCCAGTAATAGGCCTTTAATAATCAAGGGGCATGACATGGTTTCTAACTGATATGGGGGCAGTCAAGTCAAGATTCAAGGAATCTCTCAAAAGTGCCAAATAGCCATGGGAAGACCTCCATCTGAATCACTTGGGGAATTGAACATGAGTTCCAGCAAAGGGCCACGTACGATCAATAAAGCATTCTCTGGCATGCTACAACACTTATAGTGAAAATTCTCCGCACCCTCTAAATGCAAACATGGTCAAAAAAATACTACGCGTAAAAGAAACCTGCTAGGTCAACAGGCCTAGGCAAAAATAAGGGCATCCCGTCGAACCAAAAGGGTTCGGGAAAAAATTAAGGATATATAAAAAATTGTACACCCGGCAAGTCGAAAACCTGAAAAGGCAGCTTAGGCAAAAATGGGTATCCCGGTGGACTGAAAACCTGAAAAGGCGGTCTAGGCAAAAGTTAGGGATTAAAGCGTACAACTATGTACCATTATCTCATCACTTGTCTATCAGTAGAAGACTTATCAGCCTGATCAATATTTACTAAGGGATATAGAAGTTGATATAATGTTCAAGTCATCCATAAATCCCCACAGAGTAGTTTCCACGGAATTATCTCTACAGAGCTATCTGCACAAGCTCATCTTCAACAAAGATACATTCCCCAACAAGCCTAAATATGTAATTCAGACCAAAACTGGGGCATCTTCCCGCAGTTCATTTCCATATCTCCGATTGATAGCTTGACAGGACCATCTTCACCAAGAGGTTCCTCAACAGATAGGAAGATACGATCATTCCCCCCAGTATACGGTGAAAACTTCCTCAACACAGCCTATGAAATACTAATCCCCGATAGAAATTATTTTCTTAATACGGTTTATAGGAATTTCATTCCCCGATGCAGTTTATTTCTCCAACACCATGGAATCCTCTCCTTCCCTCCAGCAGGGTGTAACCAAAGTTGCTATCCCCAGAGAATTTGCTACAATGCCTAAAACTTGGTCCAATAGCATCCATCTCTCTTTTTCCCAGTCAGGATATGAAAAAATCAATTCCTTTAACGAACAACGAGCAACTGAATCTCTTTGATTATCCTCAAGCAGAAGTCGAAGATCCCTAGTGAAGTATCTTTAAAGAGAAGACAAAAATCTCTAGCAAAATTATTCCCAGAAGAAATTGAAGAATCACTTTCTTCAAATCCAGCGGCAGTCAAGGATTTATTGTACCCAATAAGACGTCATTATAAGAAGCTACCAATGCTCTCCAATGACATGTCACATCCATACATCATTTACAATATCATAACATATACATACAAAATGCACGCAACATTCTCATTTATCTTGAGAGCATCATTACGTAATGCATACATCATGACATTGCATAAAGCTAACTTTGTCCTTTCAGATCAAATCCCCAAATAGACTAATATTATCAACAATTTACAGACAATATGAAGATCAATTCCTGAAACTAGAAGGGGCGACTATCTACATAACCAACACTTTCATAGAATCAGGCGTAGATTCCTTCTAATGCTATTTTGGACAAAGTCGGGCGTAAAATAATTCCAAATGCATCTGCTAGACAAAGTCGGGCATAAACTCATTCTAGTGCATCATTCAGATGAAGTCATGCATAGATTTCCTTTTGAAACTCTTTTAGGAAAAAGTCAGGCGTAGACTCCTTCCAATACCTCATCTAGATGAAGTCGGACGTATACAACTTCTAGTGCATCATTCATATGAAATCAAGCATAGATCCATTCTGATACCCTTTTGGAAAAAAGTCAGGCGTAAACTCCTTCCAATATCTCTTCTAGATAAAGTCAAGCGTAGATATCTTCTAGATGAAATCAAGCATAGATTTCCTTCTTATGTTCTTTGGATAAAGTCGGGCGTAGAATTATTCCAAAGGCATCTTCTAGACAAAGTCGGGCGTAGACTCATTCTAGTGCATCATTCAAATAAAGTCAAATGTAGATTTCCTTCTGAAAATATTTTGGAAAAAAATCCAGGCGTATACTCCTTCCAATATCTCTTCTAGACAAAGTTGGGCGTATACTCATTCTAATATTTCATTCAGATAAAATTAGGCGTAGATTTCCTTGTGATACTCTTTTGGGGAAAAAGTCAGGTGTAGGCTCCTTCCAATACCTCTTCTAGATGAAGTCGGGCATAAACATCTTCTAGTGTGTGATACAGTGGGAGAACTGACTTGATGTTTTGCGTTTCGATCGCACTTGTGCGGTTAGCAAGATTTGCCACCGAGTCTTCTTTTATCCAAAAGGAAAGGTAAAAAAGCACAGGAAAGACCTTTTGAGATTTTCTCGGGTTCGGGGGGTAGATTATGAAAAGGGAAGGTATTAGCACCCTTTTCATCCATGGTTTTCCATGGGCTCTTAGTTACTCGTTTAGATCACTTTATTTCATTTGATAGTGTGCTTGTGGTGTGGGCTTTGAAAGTATTTTGAAAAATCTCTTTGTAATGATTCTCATCTCTATAAGAACATATATGAAGTTTTGTTTCGAAAAGTGGTTCTAAGATGTGTTTGTGAATCGTGTGTCGGGAAGTGTTTTGAAAAGATGTTTTGCAATGGTTCTCGTCTCTATAAGAACGTATATAAAATGTTTTATCTTTTTGAAAATGTTTTGAAGTGAAAGTGTAGGTGTAAAAGTTTTTTATCGTGAGCAAGCGAGTAACTAAGAGCGAATCTATCTACTCGAAAGGTCTTAAATTGTTCTTTTCTTCCTCCTCTTAATGGTGCTATCTTACCATTGATTTGGTAAGAAGCCCCATCGTTGGATGTGAAGGGACAGGCGCGGGTCAATTTTACAATCATTGAAGGTAACTTGTGAGACGCTTTAGCAATTTTTGTAAGGTACGAGATCGTTTTAATCAAAGGCAACATCGAGGGTCATCGAGGGACTACGATCTTTTTTATCGAAGGGTCATTGCTAGAGTGTCTCATATTCGAGGGACATGATTGTATTTCCGAGGCACCGAGCGAGGTTACCCTAGAGGTGCGCGTGTGAAAAAGTGTGTTGGTTTCAAGTTATTTTATTCTTTGATTAGGTCATCTAGCGATTGATTTTTAAATTCTTCCATACACGTACTATACAGTATATGGAAAACAGTAAATTGCGGGAATTGAAATTCTACGCTATTACAAAATATTCGGGAATGGGGGTACAATTTTTACAAATGAGGATGAATTAAATGAGATAGAAATATCTGAATAACAAACAATACAACCAAATCGAATTTTGTGCGATTTAATTAAAGTTATGATAATCCATGAAAATAAAATCAATAAAATATGGAAATGAAATGTTAAGTATTTACTTGAAAAGAGAAAAATAAAACCTATTCTAAAAATAAAAATAATTGATTAAATTAAAATCACATGCATTATCTTTTGTGTTTTTTTTAATTATGTAAAATGACAAAATAAATTAAAGAAATGACAAAACTAAGTCTTATTATTATTTTTTGTTGGTGTTTTATTATATGTAAAATTAAACCTAAAACAAATTTATTAAAAAAAAGAAATGATAAAAATTAATTATAAAAACCTAAATAAAATTAAAAAAAAACTTAAGTTATATTAGCATATTGTATAATAAAAATAAAATAAGAAGAGAACCAAATAAAAAAAGCGTATGGGCTTAAGTTGATTTTGGAATGAGGCCCAAACAAAATGTTGTTTTAGCTGTAACAAAACAAGCCAAAGGGGGGGGGGGTGAAATCATTAAAACGCATGGGCTTTTTAAACAACAAGAAAACCAAGCCCAAACTCTAAACCCGGCTTAGCAATTGATTAAGGGAAGACAAGCAGAATTAGGGTTTTTTGGAACTCTCCTCACACGGCACCGTTGTTCATCTCTTTCGTTCATCCTTTCCAAATTTATTCATCTTTGTTCATCTCTAAACTATCTCACTACTCGTCCCTTCCTAATTTTGTGAACAAATCACTCTTGGCCTCTTTGTCTCACCATGATTTACGTTTTTGAAACCCTAAGTGTTGAATTCGATTTAAGCCTAAAAGGTCCGAATTTGGTTCATCTGATCTTCCCCCTAACTCTCTGTCGCCGGAACGCCACCAATCTCGTCTTCCTAATCAAGCCCTAGTGATTTTATTTGAAAACGGTAAGGTTATGCTCTTTCCAAGTTTTACAAATTTCGTTGATTTTATTTTGATCTTTGTATATTCTGTTAACTAAGAAATTTCTCTTTTAAATGTCTGAAATATGTGCTTATGGAATATTTGGGAAAGAGAGGGAAACCATACCTGTTGAAGTTCTTTCTGTGAAATGGAAAGGGGACGGAGAGATTGAGGACAGCGTTCCTTGGCAGCCGGAGCTGCGCGAGGGGAGGAGATGAGGACGAAGGCGTTGCTTTTCTGGTTTGGGATCTTTGGTTTAGGTTTGTTGATGTTTTTTCTATTTTTTTCGAGTTTGTGAAGCTTAATGATGGTTTTGATTTGATGATGGTTGTTTGGGATTTTGGCTTTGCTGCTGTATGATGGTTACTAGTTTTTGGGATGATGTTACTGTGTTTGACCTGTTGTAATGCTGGTTTTTTGTTTACAGTTTGATGAGTTTTCTTGGACAGTTGACAAGTTTTGGTTGTTTTATGGCCTACTGATGTTTTTGTTTTTGTTTTTTGAGGCTTGGTTCTATCTTCTCAGTTTGAGATTTGTTGCTTGAGGCTTGTGTTTTGTTGGAGATTTTAGGTTTGACAGGTTTTTTTGATAATGAAGGTTTAGCAGGTTTTTGGTTATGCTTTTTGATGGAGGCTTAGAAGGTTTGGTTTGATAATGGTTGTTGCTATGTTTTCAACTTGAGACTTGTGTGTTTGAGACTTGTTGCAGGCTTGGAGTTTTGATTTTGGATTTTTGACAGGTTTTTGATGATGGTTCAGATTTGAGACCTCTCCACCGTGTTTCTTTCTATTGACCTCCTTCTTATTATATTAACCCTGCTTCTGTTATCTCTATTCCAATGGTGGGAAAACCAAAGAATTTTAATATCTTAGCATATTATTCTTATGGCCTTTTTGTTGCAGTTTTGTTTTTTAGCATATTCTATGCAACTTGTGACAGGCAGGGCAGTAGGGCTGTGCATTCCAATAACCTAGGTGACTTCTTTCCTCTCTTATCTCTCATTGACAATAAGAAAGCCAATTGCTCTTTTGCCTTTTTTTCCATTTCTGAAAGGTTTGCATGGAAAATGATGTTTTATGCTTCTCAAGCAAGCTTTGCTATTTGACTTAGCTATTTATGTTGCCATACTTCTGCACTGCTGCCTGCTTTAGCTTTTGTTGATGCTGTTTGTTGTTTGCTATATTGCTGCCTCGTTAGTTGTCCAGTTTGCGCTGCTGTTTGGCTCAGTTTGTACAATTCTATTTGGACAGTTTGCTTGCCTTTTGTTTGGACAGTTTGCTTGCCTTTTGTTTGGACATTTTGCTTGCCTTTGTTTGGACAGCTTGTAGCATTCCTTTCTTTCTTTATTTTTTGTGAACCAAGAAGGATAACCTTCTTGTGATTTGCAAATAAGGGAAATAAAATTCTGATGAATAATGGCATTCTGATTCCATTTTTGCAAACCTTAATGATGAATACTTTTTTTTGGAAAATTTTGTTCATGCCCAAATAATTTGTACTAACCATTTCTTTTCTTTCTTTTGTTTTCATGTGAGCACAATTGGATGCGACAAAGCAAGGGAGGCAAGAACTCTATGGCAAGCAAGGAAGTCTTGGAGATAAGCAAACGAACTTCAGTCAAACTTAGGCATAGATTAATTCTCATAGGCCAATCAAACATTTGGATTTATTTTGTAATTTAGAGAAAAATCATTCTTGTACTGTATCCAATAGTTGTACTAATTCATCTTTTAAATACAATAAGTTGTAAAACGTAGAGTATTTAAAAGAATAAATTGTTTTGTAACAACGTTTGAAATTGGAAAAAATCTTGAGTTGTAGCATGAAATATTCTGGTGTCAATTGAAATTCTTTATCAACAACAACTTGTAATTTCGCATCCTAATTGATTTTTGAAATGCCCAATCAGGATATTTGAAGTAAAATGTTCCAGTCTGGTAACTTAAATTCCAAGTAATCCCAATATTTCTGTAACTTCATTTCAAACAAACACGCACTGTATATTCCATTTCCTAACCAAGCAAATGTTTTAAAGACGTAAATCATCTGGTCAACCTGGATCAAAATCATGATCGTCCTAAATGACAGTCTTAATCTCTTGTCCCAAACAAACCATGCTCTGAGAACAAACATTAACCTTTTCAGTAAACTTGAGGAAGCATGAAGACCTGTGAAAGCCAATTGGATCTTTGAGAATTCATTTTCTTTTGAGAACTGCAAGAAACCCTAATTGCTGGTTTACTGCCACAAAAGAGAATCTGTCTGGTCGATTTCTGAACCAACTTGAATATCCGAGAAACCCTATGGTTGTGTCTTTTATGAAAAATGGGAGCGAAATTTTTTGGGTACAACAGCTGCCCCTGTTCAATCTTCTTGAACCTGAAGAGTTAGATTGGTGAGTTTTATCGTTCGTGACTCGAAGGTAAAAGATGATTGGACACTAGAGTGCCCATAAATTTGCACTCGACAAAGGTGAAATTGAGAGAATAGGCTTAAAGATGCCATTTGGAGAGGTGTTAGAATCCTGTTGGAGATGGTCTTGTAGATGCCATCCAAGAATGTTTGTTGTAAATCAAAAGAATAAGCATCAAAATGGTGTCCGTATTTGGAACATATCTGAACTGTATCTATACTTGAATCCGAATAAGTAACAGAATGGCTTCCGTGTCTGGAGCGTATCTGAACTGTATCTGAAGGATGAACCTGAATAAGCGACATAATGGCTTCTGTGTCTGGAGCGTATCTGGACTATATCTTGAAATTGAAGTCTGAATGAGTAACAAAATGACTTTCGTGTCTGGAGTGTATCTGAGCTGTATCTTGAAATTAATGTCTGAATAAGTAACATAATGACTTTCATGTGTGGAGTGTATCTGTACTGTATTGGTACTTGGAATTTGAATAAGTATCAGGATGGCATCCTTGTCTGGAGCGTATCTGAATTGTATCTGAAGTTGAGATCTGAATGAGTGATAGAATGGCAACCGTGTCTGGAGCGTATTTGTACTGTATCTAGAATCTTTAAACGTTTGTTAATGGTAGCTGTTAATCTTATCCTGAAAAGGGTAAAATGTTAGCTGAAGCACAAAGTTATGTTGCATGAAATGTATGATGCAATATATGTACTTTATCAATGTTTATGATATATGGATGTAATGTATGCGCATGTAAGCTGATTTGCTGTATTCTGAGGATAATAAATCCTGCTGAGGATTCCGTTGTGAGAGTAATTCCATATACTTCTTGAGGAATCTGCCTGGGGAATCCAGAGAATTTTAATGACTTCTACTGGGGATTATTAATGGGAGTCTTTGTTTTGTCGAGGAGCAATAAAAACTCTGTAGGGAAAAGCTCGTTCCTGTTTGGAAAAAGTTCAGGAGTTTCAGTCGTCTTCCACTCTACCGGGGAGTTACCCTAGGTTGGGGAGAAACAAAAGTTAACCGTTATCTGGTTGATTTTCAGGCTTCAAGACAACTTGCTGGAGAATTTGGAGAAACTGGATGATTTCCAATGTGGGTTGATAGTTTAAAGTTTCGGCTCCGCCGGGGATTGGTAGTTGGTAGTCTCAGCTCCGCTGGGGATCTGTATTTCAAAGTTTTGGCTCCGCTGAGGATCTTAATGACGTGCTGTAGGGATTGCTCATGGAATAGCCTAAAGACGTTTTCCTAATCTTTCCATCTGTCAGTAATTACTCTTTTCATCCTATTTATTTGTAAACAATAATTATGTTCAAATGCATATGTTCATTAATGAATCATTGGATGTTTTTGCAAATAAAAACACAAGTGTAAAGAAAAAGGAAAATAGTTTTCTGTACTTTGAAAGAGATATCTTTGTATTTACTTTTGAATAAGTATTTTGTACAAAGGAGACAGACATCCTAGTAAGAGGATGGTGTCATAAATAACAAAAATTTACAAAGAAAGATAGCTATGTGTAATAATCCCATTGGGTTCCCATTCTGCTATAGCCTCCGTATCTCCGAATATCTTGTCTGTTTGTTGCTTCGTCCGAAGATGATTGAATTGTTCAGAAGCTCCGAGTTTTTCCGTGAAGAGATTGTCCTTAAAGTGATCCGACGAGACATAGTCATACGCTTTAATTCCCTAATTTTTGCCTGGACCTCCCTTTCGGGTTTTCAGTCCACCGGGAAACCCTTTTTTGCCCAAGTCGCCCTTTCAGGTTTTCAACTTGCCGGGTGTACAAATTCTTTTTGTTTTATCCCTAATTTTTTCCCGAACATTTTGGTTCGCCGGGATGCCCTTGTTTTACCTAGGTGTGTCAACCTAGAGGGTCTCTTATGCGTAGTATCTTTTGACTATGTCTGTGTTCATAGGATGCGGCAGATCGTCGCCGATCATGGTGGTTAAGATCATTGCCCCACCAGAAAAGATGTTCTTGATTATAAATGGTCCTTCATAGGTAGGAGTCCATTTGCCCCTGGGATCACTTTGTGGCAAGATGATGCACTTGATCACAAGATCTCCAACTTGATACACTTGGCATCTGACTTTCTTGTTGAAAGCCTTGATCATCCTCTTTTGATACGTCTGACCATGGAAAACAACAATAAGTCTCTTCTCGTCAATTAAGTTAAATTGATCAAGTCGGGTTTGGATCTAATCGTCTTCACTCAAACCTGCATCTTTCATAATTCTCAAAGAGGGGATCTGAACCTCGATAGGCAATATAACCTCCATGCCATAAACTAAAGAATAGGGTGTTGCCCCAGTTGATGTGCGAGCCGTGGTACGGTACCCGTGGAGAGCAAACGGTAGCATTTCATGCCAGTCCTTATAGGTGACTGTCATCTTTTGTATGATCTTTTTAATGTTTTTGTTAGAAGCTTCGACTGCACCATTCATCTTTGGCCGATAGGGAGATGAATTATGATGTTGAATCTTGAACTGCTCGCACAAGGCGGTGATCATAGTATTGTTAAGGTTTGTACCGTTATCAGTGATGATCCTTTCGGGGATACTGTATCGACAGATAAGGTTCTGCTTGATGAAGTGGGCAACAACATTCTTAGTAACGGATGCGAAGGAAGCTGCTTCGACCCACTTGGTGAAGTAATCAATGGCCACTAGAATGAAACAGTGTCCATTGGATGCTGTAGGCTTGATATCCCCAATCATATCAATCCCCCACATTTCGAAGGCCCAAGGAGCTGTTAAGACATTTAGAGGAACCAGAGGTACGTGCACCTTGTATGCATAGATTTGACACTTATGGCAGGTCCGGGAGTGTTGATAGCAGTCTGCTTCCATGGTAGACCAATAGTAGCCTGCTCGTAGAATTTTCTTCGCCATTGTATGCCCGCTAGAGTGAGTGCCAAAGGTACCTTCATGCAATTCAGCCATGATCTTTTCAGCTTCAATCTTATCCACACAACTGAGTAGAATAGAATCATGGTTGCGCTTGTACAGGATGCCATTACTTAGGAAGAACTTAGCGGAGAATCTCCTTAAGAACTTTTTGTCATTGACTGAAGCTCCTTTTGGGTATTCTTGAGCCTCGAGATACATTTTTACTTCATGAAACCAAGGCTGGTCCATTACTTCTTCGGTATTAATCTCGTGACAGTGCGCTGGTTCGTCCATCCGTTCAATGGTGATCTGGGGAGCCTCGTTATCCCAATAAAGTTTAAACATGGATGACATTGTAGCTAGAGCATCTGCTAGATGATGTTCTTCTCGCGGGAAGTTCTCAAAGGTAATCTACTCGAAATGTGGTAGCAATGTCAGAACATGTTCTTTGTAAGGGATGAGGTTGGATGCTTAGTATCCCATTCTCCTTTGATCTGACTGATGACCAAAGCTGAATCCCTAAACACAACTAAAGATTTGATTCCCAAGTCTATGGCAGCCTTGAGTCCAAAGATGCATGCTTCGTACTCTGCCATGTTGTTCGTACAGTTGAAGCAAAGTCTGGCGGTGAAAGGAGTATGGCATCCTTCCGGAGATATAAGTACAACACCAATACCGTTACCTAGCGCATTGGATGCCCCATCAAAGTATAGGGTCCATCGAGATCCTTGTTCAGGTCCATCATATGGTCTGGAATCTCCAACATTATCCAATGTCATGATGTCTTCGTCAGGGAAGTTAAACTTCATGGATTGATAATCTTCTACAGCTTGATGGGCCAGATGATCAGCTAGCACACTGCCCTTTATAGCTTTTTGGGTAGTGTACTGTATGTCATATTCCGTTAGGATCATCTGCCATCTAACTATCCTTCCAGATAAAGCAGGCTTTTCGAAGATGTATTTGATCGGATCCATCTTAGATATCGGCAAAGTGGTATGAGTCAACATGTACTTCCTTAGCCGATGAGCATCCCATACCAAAGCGCAACAAGTTATCTCGAGCAGTGAATATCTGGTTTCACAGTCGGAAAACTTTTTGATAAGGTAATAAATGGCATGCTCTTTTCGGCCAGACTCGTCATGCTTCCCCAGTACGCACCCCATTGAATTCTCTAGGACGGTCAGATACATGATTAGCGGTCTTCCTTCGACTGATGGCATCAAGACGGGAGGCTCTTGTAAATACTCCTTGATTTTATCGAAAGCAATTTGAAAGTCATCATTCCATCTAACTACCTGATCTTTCTTCAACAGCTTGAAGATTGGTTCACAATTAGATGTTAGGTGAGAAATGAACCTAGCAATGTAGTTTAGGCGTCCCAAGAAACCTCTGACCTCCTTCTCAATGCGAGGAGCAGGCATTTCTTGTATAGCTTTTACTTTGGCAGGATCAACCTCGATGCCTTTGTTGCCGACAATGAAACCTAAGAGCTTACCAGACTGGACTCTGAATGTGCACTTGTTTGGATTCAATCTTAGCTTGTACTCCTTCAACCTGACAAATAACTTTTGCAAGTGATCAAGGTGTTCTTCTTCAGTTTGTGATCGGGCTATCATGTCATCTACGTAGACCTCTATCTCATGATGTATCATATCATGAAACAAATATACCATGGAGCATTGATAGGTTGCCCCGTGTTGTAACCCAAAATTTTCCCTCTCATTTTATCAACATTTCTCATCACAAGGCTCTTTGAACTCAAGATCAAGCTAGGGTTTGCTTTACTCAAGACATCTCCTTGCACTATTGACCTAAATTAGGGTTTGAGTTTGCACAAGGAATTTTGAAATTTCAATGGTCAAAGTGACTTTCATACTTCATATTGAACTTACAAGATTACCTCTACCAAGTTTCAAGCCTTGAATCAATTTTTTGCTCAGTCAATTGAACAGTTGACCTATAAATCAGCTGTATTAGGGAAAAAGTCAACTGTGGCCAATTTAAAGTCAAAAATCATAAATTTTGACCCACATCAACTTTATAAACTCATATTAACCATTTGATCATGTTTGGACCACAACTCCACATGAAATTTGATCAGATCACAAAAAGGGCAAAATGGTCATTTTTAGGGTTTTGACTGCACAGGGGCAATTTCTGATTTTTGACCTAGCCAATGGCAAATTTGGTTCAAGCATGGACTCAAGGACTAAATTGCATCATCTTGACCTATTCACAAGGTTCAAAAGATCTCAATTGCATTGGATTGACAGATGAATTTCTCAGTCAACTGATCAAAATTTGACTGTACACTGAAAAGTCAAACTTTGACTTTTTGGTCAAAATCAAGTGCCAAGGGTAATTTTTCATCAAGATGTGTCAAAACATGAAACTTGTTCATCAAGAAACCCATTTTTGCAAATTAGGGTTTAAAGTTGAAAATTTCCAAAACTTAGAATTTTTCTAAGTTATGAAATTTTCTTAATTTTTCCTAACTTTGCCAAACATTTTCACCGTGATGCAATTGGATTCAAACAAAACTTCCAACATGAAAGTTGTAGTCCTCCACAAAATATACAACTTTGACTCACAAAGTTTTCCCAAAAGAAGCTTGGATCTCAAGTTATGATTTTTGGAACAAGGGTCTCTAAAACTTTTAACTTAGTGAAATTTTGCCCTAGTTTAGGCAGGATTTTGACCTATCTTCATGGCCATTTTTCACATAGTTCCACTTGTAATCTCAAATTTCATTTCATATATTTATTGTAGAGCATGTTTCAAGCTTTCCAAAATGTCCAAGAACTCTCCAAACTCATTTATGGTTAGGGAGAATCGAAGGCTTGAAGTTGGCAAAAACTCACTTTTCATCCATGGCATGTACATGTTGATACAAATTACCAATTCAAATCACCTTGCTTTGCACTAGATTACATGCCTCAAAACTATTCCACACTCAATAATTAAATGCAAATCCATTGGTCTAAGGCATTGTTTTGGTCATTAGGGCATTGCATACAAGATTAATCCCTAAATGGTAAAAGGTACATTACCATTTTTGCAAAAGTATGCTTTATGTCAAAACCACAATCCTTGAACATTGAGCAAGATCTTGTGCAGCAAATCAGATCCACAAACTTGAGGGGCCAAGAGAAAAGTGTGCAAGCTGATGTATAGCCTGTACAAGCCTGCTTCACATCACTTCTCATAATTTCCTTCATAACCAAGAAATTTGTCCAAAACACTAGAACTTGAACCTCAGCAAAAACCAACTTGTGCAAGCGTTTGAAACACTTTTCTCACATCCCTTTGAGCCTGAAACACGACCCTTTGAGCCTTCAAGCCTCACATAGAACAAAATCACATCTCATTGGCAAAACAGGGCACCCCCTGCAATTTGAGTTCCACATCACAAATTGCTCGTGCGTTTTATCCCAAATTGGTTCAAACATCTTCCACATAACCCATCCAAACTACCCCAACCCTTAAACACTAATTGTAACTCCATTTACAGGGTTTGCCATTTTCAATTTGAGCTTGTGCAGGTTGAGTTCTGTAGGCTTGTTCAAGTACATTCAAGGCAAGCTAGACATTGGAGAAGGTCAAGTGAAGTTCAAGCAAGCTCCCAGACATCTCAGGCCTTGTTGAAAAGCTCCACATTGCCATACACGAAGTCAGCTGAAACAGGTTTTTATCAACTTCCTATCTCTCTATTTAGGAACATTTAGACTTAGGTTTGTGAATAAGAAATGTAGTATTCATAGCCATGAAGCTGTACATATGCTCAGTTTTCATTTTAGTTAAGCATGCTAAGAGAATTTGGTCCATGAACATCCTGAAAAAATTAGGTTAGATTTTAGGGCCAGAGAAATTCTCTCTGGCCTTTGAGAGTTAGGACAAGTTTTTTATATGGTTGGATTCGTCTTAAAAGCTCTACAACTTTGATGTTATGTGTTTTTGCAATAGAGCTCGTATACAGGATCTAGCATTTGTACAGGGCGCGCGCGAAATTTGAAGTCAGAGGTTGAAGATGAAGTGGCTTGGGCTGGGCTTTGGTCCTCTCACTATTTGCACCCTCCTTTTGCTGAATGCACCCCCTGGCCCAATTTCTTTATACTTTGATATTTTTTTATTTATTTTCATTTTCTGATTTCTATTTTATATTTTCTAAATACAAAAATATCCAAAAAAATTTTTTTTATAAAATTTTACATTTATTTTGTATTTTATTTTTATTTTTTAGCATGAAAACAATTTAATTAGTATATATGTTATTTATTAAAAACTTAAAAATGATATATAAATTATACTTTTTTTTATTTTTTCTTTTTTTTATTTACACTAAAAAAATATTGTTCTAAATATATTTTTAGTCTTGTATATATTTTATTTTTATTGTACATATTTAATATAGTTAATATATATACATACTTTTATTTTATTTTAATAGATACTTTAGAATAAAAACATAAAAATACTATACTTTTATTTTTATTATTATTTATACTTAAAAAATACTTTTCCTAAATATATTTTATTTTTTGTATATACACTATTTTATTTTATTGTATATAAATAATATAGTCAATATATTTATATTCTTAAAAATTAGGGTTTTACCCTTAATGAAGAAAATAATAATCTTTTTATTTGCATTAAATATTTTTTACATACATAAAAAAATAAACATAAACCATTTTTGCATATTCATAATATCTTATATATTTATTTAATTTGTTTATTTAAATATTATTCATTTATTATTTATGCTATTGATTCAATTTGGATGTAATAGTAAAACTAGGGTTTTAATTTCTTGTCAAATATTCCCCATTCAAAATTGTACCCCCCTCCCCATAATCATGTTGTAATAGTGGTAGATTTATTTTACGCATTTACGCTTTCAATTATGCCATGATTAGAGATTAGGGTTTGTATACAAAAATCCAAAATTAACAAATAGCTTGACCTAATACAAAGACAAAAATGCATGAAAATTAATACACAATGCACACTTGCACCCCTAGGGTTTCATCCACTTGTTGCCTTAAAAATGGGCCATGTTATGCATGTTGGGTACTTTGGAAAAAAAAATAAAACAAAAGATCATAGTCCATCGTTGACGCTATCTTGGTTGCCAAAACAAAATGATCTAGTCCCTCGGAAAATTTGCTAAAAATACTTAACACAATTGCTATCATGGTCTATATGATGACCCGCGCCTGTCCCATTTAACATCCTAATACAAGGTTGTTTACCAAATGCAATGGTAAAACAACACTGTCAAAAGGGTTAAAAATATAGGAAAGATCTTTGAGTAAAATAGGGTAGACAACTCTTAGTTACTTGATCAAAACTTGCAAAACATCCTTGTTATTTTCAAACACACTTCACAACACAATTTCAAAACATTTCCCAAATCAAACTTTCAAAAACATTGAAATGTTTTCAAAAGACAAATACACCTTTGTATACATTCAAACAAGAATAATTACAAAGGTTGCCACAATGATGGCCTCTTTTCAAAACATCTTTCAAAACCACACACAAAGCACCATTTCAAACAATTGAAAAGCAAAAGCAAGTGATCTAAACAAGTAACTAAGAGCCCATGGATAACCATGGATGAAAAGGGTGCTTGCACCTTCCCTTTTCATAATCTACTCCCCGAACCCAAGAAAACATCTCAAAGGTCTTTCCTGTGCTTTTTAACCTTTCCTTAGGATAAAATAAAAAGTCGGTGGAGACTCTTGCTAAACCGAAACATTTGCGAACACGAACACAAAACCTCAAGTCAGTTCTCCCACCGTATCATAGAACTGCCGACTCTGCTGGGGAAAACTTTAAAAGTGGAGTAACCTTAGGGTTTAGATCACCTTTACATGCTTATCTTGTTTGCCTTGATTGCTTTACATTTGGTTCTATTGTTTGGGTTTGAAATCCTCTACCCGGATTTGGGAAACATTCATAGGTAAATAGCAATACATTGTGGAAACTGTGCGGGGTATACCGACATGGTTGAAGCAATATCTATATTAGTGCGACATATTTGTGGGTACCGGTAGCCTTTGAGTCAATCAAAGAGAATACGGGGCCGCTGCGTGATGTCATGAAGCATTAATGAACTCTTAGAACCTTACTTGACCATGTTGGCCGTTTTTAGGGGTAATGAGATGAACGACTTTGGTGCAGTCCGAAGTTGGTAGATACTCGATACTACACTCATTGAGGGTTGTTTTCTTGGAATATTTCAGTCGCCAGTTAAGTGGCTAAACTGAAACAATGAACACAAAAAATAATCCAGTGATATTGAGCTCCTTAGAACCCGATTACTATTTATAGGACAGGTTGAGCCAACTAACTTCAAGAGGGTACTTACCTATGAAACCCCATGCAAGCCTGAAACTAGGATCTTGTGTGATTTTCTTGTACATATACTTGTGCATACATCATGAACATCATGAAGCATCATATGCATCCACTAATCATTTCAAGGGTTTGGATCTTCATCTTTATTCTTGTTTTGTAGGTCATGGAATCTCTTCGCAGGAAAACAATTCAAGTCAACCTTGTGAGAGTCCCTCCTCAACTCAAGGAGCTTACTTCCAAGATTCCAGAGAATTCTCCCTTCAGTGAAAGACATGGTAGACTTCTCAACTTGGTCAACTCCAACATTAAAGAAGACATGGTGAAAGTCCTCTTCCAGTTCTTTGACCCACTACACCATTACTTTACATTTCCTGATTACCAACTAGTACCTACTTTGGAGGAATTTTCTCAATCAACTACCCTACAACGGTACGGAAAGAGAACCAAAGCCTGAAGATGTTGCTCAAGCATTACACTTGAAACCATCTGATATCAAAGGTCATTGGGAAACCAGAAGCGGTGTCAAGGGTTTCTTGGAAAAGTTTCTATTTGAGAAGGCACAAGACTGTTGGAATTCTTTAGATCTACAAGATTTTGAGGAGATTATAGAACTTCTCATTTATGGGTTGGTCTTGTTCCCAAACCCTAACTAGCTTATAGATGTGAATGCTGTCAAGATTTTCATATCTCGAAATCCTGTGCCTACATTGCTTGGGGACATCCTACACTCATTTTACACACGAACAATGAGGAAAAAAGGTGTTATCATGTGATGTACTCCTCTTCTAGCAAGGTGGTTTATTTCTCACCTTCCCCAGTCAGTCTTGAAGAATGAACAAGGTTTGAGGTGGTCGCAACGGTTGATGACTCTTACATATTATGATGTTTATTGGTGTTCTCGGTCCAGAGAAAATGTCATCATCATTTATCGTTGTGGGGAATTCCCTAATGTCCCACTACTTGGCATTAGGGGAGGCATTACCTACAACCCCCGTTTAGCTCTGAGACAATTTGGGTATGCCCGAAGGGATAGCCCTCATGACATGCTGATTCTTGACTTGGTTTTTGACTTCGACAACGATGCTCAAGGAATTAGACAAAGGTTTATCCGAGCTTGGAGGATGCCCAATAAAGTGGATAGTAAGACACTGGGACAAAAGAATTCCACCCCCCTTGAGCCTTATCTCAAGTGGGTACGAACCCGCGCCCAGAGTCTTATGATGCCTTACCCCCACATTCTCCCCGTGATCAAAGAGCCTGTTATGGAAGGAGAGGTTCCATACACCCTCCTACATCCTGACATGCCAACATCATTGGAAGAATTGCAAAAGAGTTGGATACAGCTCAAGGAAGAACGAAATACTTTTGAAGCCAGCTTCTTTGCCAGTGAGAAGAAGGTTTTAGAACTCACCCGCCGACTTCACGAAGAGGAGACTCTTAACACTTACATCGCACCAAAGAGGATGCGCAATGTCTTTTTACATTAAGAATTTTGTAATATTTTTCCCATGGGGCATTTATGTACTAACAAATTTCTTCTTATTAATATGACGTGTGTTCTTTTTGTTTGCAACAACTTTGAATTTCTGAATCCTTGAATGTATTACATGAATACATATCATTCATGATATGCATAAACAGGTCTTCACACCAGGTTTCCTTATCTTTCTGCTGTTTATTTCAGCAAGATGGATATCGAGCAGACGGTCAAAGATCTGCAAGCACAAAATTCTCAGTTCCAACAACTCCTCATGACCTTGGCAAAGGGTCAGGAGGACCTTAAAGCACTGTTAGAGAAAGAGAAGCAAAAAGATAAAGAGAAAAAGAAGAAAAGGATTGGTGTGGCCACTATGGGAAGAAGGTTTGAGAACCAGGCTAGAAGGGTCCTCGAGTTCCCCTCGACGTCTGACGAAGGGGTTGGTAAAGGTAAGGGAGTTGCAATGCCCTCCGAGTCTGAAGCTGAAGAGGAAGAATAAGAAGAGGAGGAAGATTACTCTGAGTAGCAGTATCCTCCTGCGGATGATAAGTATAAAAATCTGGAAGATCGGCTGGAGGCCATGGAAGTACAAAGGGTTCCTGGGCTGGATTTCGAAGAACTAGGGTTGGTTGCTGGGATCGTCATTCCCCCCAAGTTCAAAGTGCCTACATTTTCCAAATACGACGGTTTGTCCTGTCTGAAGATGCATCTGCGGTCCTACGTCAGAATCCAACCTCACTCTTCTGATAAGGATCTGTGGGTCCACTTTTTTCAAGATAGTTTTTCGGGTACACAATTGGACTGGTTCTATCAACTTGAGAGATCTGATGTACATAACTGGGAAGATTTGGCTGCTGCTTTCTTTCGACAATATCAATATAACGCAGATTTAGCACCTACTCGTACTCAACTACAGAGTATGAGTATGGTCTCTAATGAAGGCTTTAAGGAATATGCCCAGAAGTGGCTGGAAGGGTGCAGCCACCATTGTCAGATAGAGAGCTGGTTGACATGTTTTTGGGGACCCTGTCAGGTCCATTATTTAATCACTTGATCGGGAGCTCATCTGCAGGGTTCACCGAATTAATTTTGACAGGTGAAAGGGTCAAAGCTGGCATTAATAGTGGTAAAATTCAGAAGGATGCATCTGCTTCCACTGCTGTCAAGAAGACCTTCCCAGCCAAGAAAGAAGCTTCTGCTGTTTATTCCCAATGAAATTAAGGAAGAACGGAGCGCCGACCAGCGGTATGGGCTGTGATGATCCAGAACTCTTCAGTCGATCAACCTCGAAGAAGTCAACCTAGAGCTAACCAGAATAGGGTGGAAAGGCCATAACGACAATTCACTCGGATCAATATGACACCTGCTCAGGTTCTCCCTCATCTGCTAAAGTTAAACCTTAACAACTTAAAAGAAGCGCCGAAAAACCCAAATACCTCTTCTCCCTATTATCATTCAAATGCAAAATGTGCATATCATTCGGACAGTTAGGGCATGACACCAACAACTGTTGGGCCCTTAAAAACAAGATCCAAGATTTGATAGATGCCAAGGAGGTAGAGTTTGATGCTCCCGAAAAACCTAATGTGATATCCCCCCCTATGCCAAAACATGGTCATAATGTCCATGCTATTGTTGAATATATTCATGTTACTGCCATTGATGACTTAATGACTCCATTGCCAATGATCAAGATGAATCTGTTGAAAGCCGAGATTTTCCCGGGCTGTGAAAAAGATTGTTACTTTTGTTCAACCTTGCAATCCGACTGTCCGCTGTTGAAATTAGGCATCCAACGCCTGATGGATACTCAAGAGATCCTCTTTCAGAAAACTCCTGTTGATACTATTACTCATGTTACTCCTGTTACTCCAATTAATGATATTGCTATAATCACCATTTCCGATAATCTTTCCAAGACCTGCAAAAGGCCTGTTAAGATTACACCTGATCCAAAGTTTGTACCGCTGAAGATTATGATGCCGGGGCCTATTCCATATAAGTCCAACAAGACGATGCCATGGAATTATGGAGGAGAGATCTTCTATCATGGTATTAAGTAGATCGAATCAGCCGAAGAGAATTCTGATGAAGAAACTCCTGATATGGGAAATATTGCAGGGACGAGTAAGATAACTCGTAGTGGAAGAATCTTCTCTCCAGAGATTGCTCCTCCAAGGGCAGTCTTCGGACCCTCAAGTGCTCTTGTGCCTATCAAGATATTTGTGCGAAGTCCAGTGATTGAAGAAATTGTTACTCCCGAAGTTGTACCATCTGCTATTATTGCTGATAAAGGTAAGGGGATCCAAGAAGCGCCCGTCAGGATGAGGGCTCAGGCTTTGGTTATCCCCGAGACCACCCAAAAGGAAATGGAGGAAATCTTAAAGATAATTAAGAAGAGCAACTATGATGTCGTAGAGCAGCTGGGGAAAACCCCTTCAAAAATCTCTATGTTGGCTCTATTGCTCTACTTCGAGGCTCATGCCAAAGCCTTGATCAAATTCCTGAAGACGGCGCACGTGCCTCAAGAAACTTCTGCAGATCAATTTCAAGAGTGTGTAGCCAGCCTTACAGCCGACAATGGTCTGGGCTTTTCTGACGCTGATCTAACCTCTAAGGGAAGAAAGCATAATGATGCACTGCATGTTTCGGTAGAGTGCAGGGGGACCACACTTGCTCATGTTCTAGTTGATACCGGGTCATCTTTAAATGTCCTACCAAATAAAGCATTGGACAGGCTAGACTATGAAGGTTTGACCTTAAAGCCCAGTAATATCATTGTTAGAGCCTTCGACGGTTCTAAGCGGATGGTTCACGGAGAGGTGGACATCCCAATTAAGGTGGGAACGAAAATTTTCAACTCTACATTTTATGTGATGGACATCCGTCCTTCATATTCATGCTTGTTGGGAAGGCCATGGATCCACAACGCTGGGGCAGTCACTTCTTCTCTACACCAGATGCTCAAATACCCAGTCCAGGGTAAAATCATAACAGTTCATGGTGAGGAGGAGTATATGATAAGCCACCTTAACTCTTTCCACTACATGGAGTTAGATGGTGAATTCATAGAGAAACCTTTCCAACACTTTGAAGAGGTTTCTCCTGAAGTTGCGGTAGCCAAGACAATGACTGATGTGCCCATCATTACCAAACCTGTGTCCCGGATGTCATCCCTTAAAGATGCGGAGGCTGTGATCAAGGAAGGAGGAAGTACAGTGTGGGGTCAACTGCCAGATTTTTCTCACAAGACAGAGAAGTTCATATTGGGTTTTACTGCTGCTATCCAGAAGGCTGTGCATCGCTCCCGAGCAGGAGGACCACCCTTAAAGATCACTCATCATGGAGTTCATGCTTTAGAAGATAATGATGAAGAAAGCAATTTTGAAGATTGGATCTTTCCAAACATTGAAGGGGGACTGAACAACTGGGAGGCGAAAGACTTCGTTCCCATTACTTTCATCAATCGGTAATTTATATTTTGAACATTTATGTTGGTCTGTAATAACTTTTAAAGAATTCGTACACTCTTTTGCCTTGTGCCTTTCCCGGGGCACATAGGTCCATTTGTAAGGGTTTTGATTCTTCATTTTCATATGCCATTTTTAATGAACCATGGACGTTTTCATCTATAAACTTTTGTGCTCATTTTCTTTCCTTTTACATTTTATTTTGTTTAAGGATGGCTATCCCTTACACACACCCACACTCACAAAATGCAGGTACCCATCCACTCCGGATTCCATGGGTGACTATTCTGCTTTGGCCGTCAGTGACTCTGAAGATTTGGTCAATCATGCCGAGTACGAAGGTGATGAAGAGTGTGAAGTGCCTGGAGAGTTGGCTAGACTTTTGCAACAAGAAGAAAGGGCTATTCTACCCCATGAAGAGTTGTTAGAGACTATCAATTTTGGTACTGTCGAAGATAGAAAATAGGTTAAAGTGGGTGCCAACCTGGAGCCAAGTGTCAAAGAGCGCTTAGTTCAGCTATTGAATGAGTTTGTTGAGATCTTCTCCTGGTCCTATGAAGATATGCCGGGACTGGATACAAATATTGTGATTCACCGTCTCCCTACAAGAGAAGAATGTCCACCAATCAAACAGAAAGTCCGCCGAATGAGGCCCGATATGTACGAAAAGATCAAAGCTGAGGTGATGAAGCAGTTCAATGCTGGCTTTCTGGATGTTACTTCCTATCCACAATGGGTTGCTAACATTGTGCCCGTGCCTAAGAAGGACGGAAAATTCAGAATGTGTGTGGACTACAGAGACTTAAACAAGGCTAGCCCTAAAGATGATTTCCCACTACCACACATTGACATCTTGGTTGAAAACACAGGCCAACACAAGGTACTCTCTTTCATGGACGGATTTTCAGGGTACAACCAGATCAAAATGGCCCCCGAAGACATGGAGAAGACTACTTTTGTTACGCAGTGGGGTACCTTCTGCTATAAAGTGATGCCATTCAGACTGAAGAATGTCGGGGCAACCTATCAGCGAGCCATGGTAGCTTTGTTTCATGACATGATACATCATGAGATTGAAGTCTACATAGATGACATGATAGCCCGTTCACAGACAGAAGAAGAACACCTCGACCATCTGCAAAAGCTGTTTGTCAGATTGAAGGAATATAAGCTCAGACTGAACCCTAGCAAGTGCACTTTTGGAGTCAGGTCTGGTAAACTCTTGGGATTCAACGTCAGCAACAAAGGCATTGAGGTTGATCCTGCTAAAGTCAAAGCTATACGAGAAATGCCTGCCCCCCGCACTGAAAAGGAGGTCAGAGGTTTCTTAGGACGCCTAAACTACATTGCAAGGTTCATTTCTCACTTAACATCTACCTGTGAACCAATATTGAAGCTGTTGAAGAAAGATCAGGTGGTTGAATGGAATGATGATTGTCAAGTTGCTTTCGACAAGATCAAGGAGTATTTACTAGAACCTCATATCTTGATGCCACCCGTTGAAGGAAGGCCATTAATCATGTATCTGACTGTTTTGGATAACTCAATGGGGTGCGTACTGGGCCAACATGACGAGTCTGGTCGAAAAGAGCATGCCATTTATTACCTTAGCAAAAAGTTTACCGACTTTGAGACTCGCTACTCACTTCTCGAGAAAACTTGTTGCGCTTTGGTATGGGCTGCTCGCCGGCTAAGGCAGTATATGTTGACACATACCACTCTGTTGATTTCTAAAATGGATCCGATTAAGTACATCTTCGAGAAGCCTGCTTTATCCGGAAGAATCGCTAGATGGCAAATGATCCTGACTGAGTATGATATCCAGTACACGACCCAAAAAGCTATAAAGGGGAGTGTACTAGCTGACCATCTAGCTCATCAAGCCGTCGAAGATTACCAATCTATGAGATTCGACTTCCCTGACGAATAAATTATGACATTGGACAACATTGAAGGTAACAGACCGTATGACAGACCTGAACAAGGATCCCGATGGACCATGTACTTTGATGGTGCTTCAAATGCACTTGGCAACGGTATCAGCGCGGTACTTATCTCTCCAGAAGGTTGCCATACACCTTTCACTGCTAGACTCTGTTTCAGCTGCACCAACAACATGGCCGAGTATGAAGCTTGTATCTTTGGTCTCAAAGTTGCGATTGACCTAGGAATTAAATCTTTGGTTGTATTTTGGGACTCAGCTTTGGTTATCAGTCAAATCAAAGGAGAGTGGGACACTAAACATCCTAACTTTATCCCATACAAAGAAAATGTCCTGACATTGTTACCTCATTTCGAGCAGATTACCTTCGAGCACTTCCCGCGAGAAGAAAATCAGCTAGCAGATGCTCTAGCCACAATGTCTTCCATGTTTAAACTTAACTGGGATAATGAGGCTCCCCAAATCACCATCGAGCGAATGGACGAACCTTCGCACTGTCATGAGATTAATACCGAAGAAGCAGTGGAACAACCCTGGTTTCACGAAATCAAAAGGTATCTCAAGACCCGAGAATACCCTGAAGGAGCTTCAGTCAACGACAAAAAGTTCTTAAGGAGATTTGCTGCCAAGTTCTTCCTGAGAAATGGTATCCTATATAAGCGCAACCATGATTGTGTTTTGCTTCGTTGTGTGGACAAGGTTGAAGCTGAGCAGATCATGACTGAACTGCATAGTGGCATATTTGGCACCCATTTGAGAGGACATACGATGGCTAAGAAGATTTTAAGGGCAGGCTACTACTGGTCTACCATGGAAGCTGACTGTCATCAATACACCCGTACTTGTCACAAATGCCAAGTCTATGCTGAAAAGGTACATATTCCTCCAGTCCCTCTCAATGTCCTAATAGCTCCTTGGCTATTCGCAATGTGGGGAATCGACATGATTGGAGAGATCAAGCCTACGGCATCCAATGGACATCGCTTCATCGTGGTGGCTATTGATTACTTTACCAAATGGGTCGAAGCAGCTTCCTTCGCCTCCGTTACAAAGAATGTGCTTGCCCGCTTCATCAAGCAGAAACTCATATGCCAGTATGGTATCCCCGACAGGATCATCACGGACAACGGTACAAACCTGAATAACACTGTGATCACCGCTCTGTGCGAGCAGTTCAAAATTCAACATCACAATTCATCTTCCTATCGGCCAAAGATGAACGGTGTTGTTGAAGCTGCGAACAAAAATATCAAGAAGATCATTCAAAATATGACAGTCACCTACAAGGACTGGCATGAGATATTACCGTTCGCTCTGCACGGATATCGTACCACGACACGTACTTCAACTGGGGAAACCCCCTTTTCTTTGGTATATGGCATGAAAGCTGTTTTACCTATGGAGGTTCAGATTCCTTCCTTGAGAATTATGAAGGATGTTGGTTTAAGTGAAGACGATTGGATTCAGACCCGGCTTGATCAACTTAACTTGATCGACGAAAAGCGACTTACTGCTGTTTGTCATGGTCAGACGTATCAAAAACGGATGATCAAGGCTTTCAATAAGAAATTCAAACATCAGGTGTATCAAGTCGGAGATCTTGTAATCAAGCGAATCATCTTGCTGCAAAGTGATCCCAGAGGCAAATGGACTCCTACTTACGAAGGACCATTTGTGATCAAAAACATCTTTTCTGGTGGGGCAATGATTCTGACCACCATGGACGGTGATGACCTGCCGCACCCTGCAAACGTAGACATAGTCAAAAGATACTACGCATAAACGACCCAGCAAGTTGAAAACCCGAAAGGGCGACTTGGGCAAAAATGGGCATCCTAGTGAATCGAAAACCCGAAAGGGCAATTCAGGCAAAAATTAGGGATAAATAAAAAATCTGTACACCCGGCAAGTTAAAAACCCGAAAGGGCGACTTGGGCAAAAAAGGGTTTCCCGGTGGACTAAAAACTCGAAAGGGCGGTCCAGGCAAAAGTTAGGGAATTAAAGCGTATGACTATGTCTCGTCGGATCACTTTAAGGACAATCTCTTCATGGACAAGCTCCAAGCTTCTGATCAATCTAATCATCTGCGAACGAAGCAACGAATGGACAAGATACTCAGAGTTACGAAGGCTATAGCAGAATGGGAACCCCATGGAATTGTTACACATAGCCATCTTTCTTTGTATAAATTTTTCTCATTTTTTATGACAACATTCTCTTACTAGGATGTCTGTCTCCTTTGTACAAAATACTTACACAAAGTTAATACAAAGATACTTCAAAGTGCAGTAATTTGTTTGCCTTTTCTTTCTTTTTACACTTGTGTTTTATTTGAAAACGTCCAATGATTTATTAAATGAGCATATGCATTTGAATATAATCACTGCCTACAAATAAAATGAAATGAGAAAGGATAATTACTGATAGATTGAAAGTATAGGAAAATGTCTTTAGGCTATTCCAGAAGAAATCCCCTGCAGTATGTCATTCAGATCCTCAATAGAGATAAAACCTTGAGATACATATCCTCAGCGGAGCCAGAAGACTTTGAACTAAAAATCCCCAGTGAAGATGAAACTTTCTTTCCCAACAGATTCCAAAAACTTCAACCTCTAAACCACAGTGGAAACCATCCGGTTTCTCTGGATCCTCCAGCAAGTTATCTTAAAACCTGGAAATCAACCAGATAACAATTAACTTTTGTTCTATCCCCAACCAAGGATAATACCTCAGAAGATTGGCATGCTCCCAAGCTCTTGATACCCTTAACAGAATGAAGATTCTCATTCTTAAAACCCCAGAAGATTGGCATACTCCCAAGCTCCTGATACCTTCAACAGAATGAAGATTCTCATTCTTAAAACTCCAGAAGATTGGCATACACCCAACCTCCTGGCCCAAACGCCTGAATGAAGATTCTCATTCTTGCTTCCTCAATAGATTGGCATACAACCCAAGCTTTTGAAAACTCTCCAACAGGGTAAACATTCTCCCCACAGAGATATTTCCCAGTAGAACGGAGATTCTTGTTCTCACTTCTCCAAGTTGAAGCCTCCCAGGTTTTAATTCCCCAGTAGAGATCGTTAGAGTTTTCCTTATTCCACAGAAAAGTCATGAAGGATTCTCAATTCCCCGCAGAAGTTGTCAAAGTTCTTGTTAATCCCCACAGGTCACCAAGGATTTTCAATCCCCAGCAGTGGTCCCAAGATTTCTCATTCTCAACGATCAAAGGTTTTGAATCCCCATCAGCAGTCAAAGGTTTATTTTCTCCGGCAGAGGTTAAAGATCTCATTATCTCCAGCTATCAAGGATTTATTTTCCTCAGCAAGACAACTAATCGACTTACATGTGCATCCATTACATCCATATATCATAAACATTGATAGAACACATTTTATTGCGTCATGCATGTCATGCAACATAACTTTGTGTTTTAGCTAACATTTTACCCTTTTCAGGATAAGATTAAAAGCTACCTTTAACAAATGTTCAAATATTTCAGATACAGTATGGATACACTCCAGACACGGCGGTCATTCTACTACTCATTCAGACTCCAACAATCAGATACAGAATAGATACGCTCCAAACATGGAAGCCATTTTATTTCTCATTCAGATTCAACTATCAACTTCAAGTTCAGATACACTCCAGACACGGAAGTCATTCTGTCACTTGTCCAGATCCCAGTTATAGTTCAAATACACTCCAGACACGAAAGTCATTCTGCTACTCATACAGATCTCAACTTCAGATACAACTCAGATACGTTCCAGATACGGATACCATTCTGATTATCATGCTCCTGATTTTCAATAAACAAATCTTGGATGGCATATTTTAAGCCCATCTCCAGCAAGATTCTACCATCTTCAAATGGCATCTTTAAGCCCATTCCCTCAGTTACATTTTGACGAGTGCAAATTTACGGGCACTCTAGTGTCCAATCATCTTTTACCTCCGAGTCATGAAAGGCCAAACTCGCCAATCTAACTCTTCAGGTTCAAGAAGATTGAACAGGGGAAACTGTTGTACCCCAAAATTTTCCATCTCATTTTATCAACATTTCTCATTACAAGGCTCTTTGAACTCAAGATCAAGCTAGGGTTTGCTCTGCTCAAGACATCTCCTTGCATTGTTGACCTAAATTAGGGTTTGAGTTTGCACAACGAATTTTGGACTTTCAATGCTCAAAGTGACTTTCATACTTCATGTTGAACTTACAAGATTACCTCTACCAAGTTTCAAGCCTTGAATCAAATTTTTGCTCAGTCAATTGAACAGTTGACCTAGAAATCAACTGTATTGGGGAAAAAGTCAACTGTGGCCAATTTACAGTCAAAACTCATAAATTTTGACCCGCATCAACTTTATAAACTCATATGAACCATTTTTTCAAGTTTGGACCACAACTCCACAAGAAATTTGATCAGATCACAAAAAGGGCAAAATGGTCATTTTTAGGGTTTTGACTGCACATGGGAAATTTCTGATTTTTGACCTAGCCAATGGAAAATTGGGTTCAAGAATGGACTCAAGGACTCAATTGGCATCATCTTGACCTATTCACAAGGTTCAAAAGATCTCAATTGCATTGGATTGACAGATTAATTTCTCAGTCAACTAATCAAAATTTGACTGTACACTGAAAAGTCAAACTTTGACTTTTTGGTCAAAATCAAGTGCCAAGGGTCATTTTTCATCAAAATGTGTCAAAACATGAAACTTGTTCATCAAGAAACCCATTTTTGCAAATTAGGGTTTAAAGTTGAAAAATTTCATAACTTAGAATTTTTCTAAGTTATGAAATTTTCTTAATTTTTCCTAACTTTGCCAAACATTTTCACCGTGATGCAATTGGATTCAAACAAAACTTCCAAAATGAAAGTTGTAGTCCTCCAAAAAATATACAACTTTGACTCACAAAGTTTTCCCAAAAGAAGCTTGGATCTCAAGTTATGATTTTTGGAACAAGGGTCCCTAAAACTTTTAACTTAGTGAAATTTTGCCCTAGTTTAGGCAGGATTTTGACCTATCTTCATGGCCATTTTTCACATAGTTCCACTTGGAATCTCAAATTTCATTTCAAACATGGATTGTAGATCATGTTGTGAGCTTTCCAAAATGTCCAAGAACTCTCCGAACTCATTTGTGGTTATGGAGAATCGAAGGCTTGAAGTTGGAAAAAACTCACTTTTCATCCATGGCATGTTCATGTTGATACAAATTACCAATTCAAATCATCTTGCTTTGCACTAGATTACAGGCCTCAAAACCATTCCACACTCAATAATTAAAAGCAAATCCATTGGTCTAAGGCATTGTTTTGGTCATTAGGGCATTGCATACAAGATTAATCCCTAAATGGTAAAAGGTACATTACCATTTTTGCAAAAGTATGCTTTATGTCAAAACCACAATCCTTGAACATTGAGCAAGATCTTGTGCAGAAAATCAGATCCACAAACTTGAGGAGCCAAGGGAAAAGTGTGCAAGCTGATGTATATCATGTACAAGCCTGCTTCACATCACTTTTCATACTTTGCTTCATAACCAAGAAATTTGTCCAAAACACTAGAACTTGAACCTCAGCAAAAACCAACTTGTGCAAGCTTTTGAAACACTTTTCTCACATCCCTTTGAGCCAGAAACACGACCCTTTGAGCCTTCAAGCCTCCCATAGAAAAAAAATCACATCTCATTGGCAAAACAAGGCACCCCCTGCAGTTTGAGTTCCACATCACAAATTGCTCGTGCGTTTTGTCCCAAAGTGGATCAAACATCTTCCACATAACCCATCCAAACTATCCCAACCCTTAAGCACTAACTGTAACTCCATTTACAGGGTTTGCCATTTTCAATTTGAGCTTGTGTAGGTTGAGTTCTGTAGGCTTGTTCAAGTACATTCAAGGCAAGCTAGACATTGAAGAAGGTCATGTGAAGTTCAAGCAAGCTCCTAGACATCTCAGGCCTTGTTGAAAAGCTCCACATTTACATACACGAAGTCAGCTGAAATAGGTTTTTATCAACTTCCTATCTCTCTATTTAGGAACATTTAGACTTAGGTTTATGAATAAGAAATGTAGTATTCATAGCCATGAAGCCGTACATATACTCAGTTTTCATTTTAGTTAAGCTTGCTAAGAGAATTTGGTCCATGAACATCCTGAAAAAATTAGGTTAGATTTTAGGGCCAGAGAAATTCTCTCTGGTGTTTGAGAGTTAGGACAAGTTTTTTATATGGTTGGATTCGTCTTGAAAAGCTCTACAACTTTGATGTTATGTGTTTTTGCAATAGAGCTCGTATGCAGGATCTAGCATTTGTACAGGGCGCGCGCGAAATTTGAAGTCAGAGGTTGAAGATGAAGTGGCTTGGGCTGGGCTTTGGTCCTCTCACTATTTGCACCCTCCTTTTGTTGAATGCACCCCCTGGCCCAATTTCTTTATACTTTGATATTTATTTATTTATTTTCATTTTCTGATTTCTATTTTATATTTTCTAAATACAAAAATATCCAAAAATATTTTTTTATAAATTTTTACATTTATTTTGTTTTTTATTTTTATTTTTTTAGCATGAAAACAATTTAATTAGTATATATGTTATTTATTGAAAACTTAAAAATGATATATAAATTATACTTTTTTTTTCTTTATTTTATTTACACTAAAAAAATATTGTTCTAAATATATTTTTAGTCTTGTATATATTTTATTTTTATTGTACATATTTAATATAGTTAATATATATACATACTTTTATTTTATTTTAATAGATACTTTAGAATAAAAACATAAAAATACTATACTTTTATTTTTATTATTATTTATACTTAAAAAATAATTTTCCTAAATATATTTTATTTTTTGTATATACACTATTTTATTTTATTGTATATAAATAATATAGTCAATATATTTATATTCTTAAAAATTAGGGTTTTACCCTTAATGAAGAAAATAATAATCTTTTTATTTGCATTAAATATTTTTTACATACATAAAAAAATAAACATAAACCATTTTTGCATATTCATAATATCTTATATATTTATTTAATTTGTTTATTTAAATATTATTCATTTATTATTTATGCCATTTATTCAATTTGGATGTAATAGTAAAACTAGGGTTTTAATTTCTTGTCAAATATTCCCCATTCAAAATTGTACCCCCTCCCCATAATCATGTTGTAATAGTGGTAGATTTATTTTACGCATTTACGCTTTCAATTATGCCATGATTAGAGATTAGAGTTTGTATAAAAAAATCCAAAATTAACAAATAGCTTGACCTAATACAAAGACAAAAATGCATGAAAATCAATACACAATGCACACTTGCACCCCTAGGGTTTCATCCACTTGTTGCCTTAAAAATGGGCCATGTTATGCATGTTGGGTACTTTGGAAAAACAAAAACAAAACAAAAGATCATAGTCCATCGATGACGCTATCTTGGTTTCCAAAACAAAATGATCCAGTCCCTCGGAAAATTTGCTAAAAATACTTAACACAATTGCTATCATGGTCTATATGATGACCCGCGTCTGTCCCATTTAACATCCTAATACAAGGTTGTTTACCAAATGCAATGGTAAAACAACACTGTCAAAAGGGTTAAAAATATAGGAAAGATCTTTGAGTAAAATAGGGTAGACAACTCTTAGTTACTTGATCAAAACTTGCAAAACATCCTTGCTATTTTCAAACACACTTCACAACACAATTTCAAAACATTTCCCAAATCAAACTTTCAAAAACATTGAAATCTTCTCAAAAGACAAATACACCTTTGTATACATTCAAACAAGAATCATTACAAAGGTTGCAACAACGATGGCCTCTTTTCAAAACATCTTTCAAAACCACACACAAAGCACCATTTCAAACAATTGAAAAGCAAAAGCAAGTGATCTAAAAAAGTAACTAAGAGCCCATGGATAACCATGGATGAAAAGGGTGCTTGCACCTTCCCTTTTAATAATATACTCCCCGAACCCAAGAAAACATCTCAAAGGTATTTCCTGTGCTTTTTGACCTTTCCTTAGGATAAAATAAAAAGTCGATGGCGACTCTTGCTAAACTGAAACATTTGCGAACACGAACGCAAAACCTCAAGTCAGTTCTCCCACCGTATCACACCCCGACATTCTTCAGTCCGAATGACATCACTTTGTAGCAGAACGTACCCCATTTTATGACAAAAGTAGTTTGCTCCATGTCCTCAGGTGCCATTTTGATCTGGTTATAGCCTGAGAATCAGTCCATGAAAGAAAATACTTTTTGCTGGGCTGTATTGTCAACCAGGATGTCGATGTGTGGAAGTGGAAAATCATCTTTACGGCTGGCCCTGTTTAAGTCTCTATAATCCACGCACATTCTCACTTTGCCATCCTTTTTAGGCACGGGAACTATGTTAGCAACCCATTGTGGATAGGAAGTAACAACCAGAAATCCAGCATTGAACTGCTTCATAACTTCTACTTTGATCTTCTCTGACATGTCAGGTCTCATGCGGCGGACTTTTTGCTTCACTGGTGGACAGTCTTCTCTAGTGGGTAGACGGTGTACCACAATGTTTGTATCGAGTCCCGTCATGTCTTCGTATGACCAAGCAAAGATCTCAACATAATCATGCAACATTTGAATTAGGCGCTCCTTGACACTCGGATCTAGATTGGCACCCACTCCGATTTCCTTTCTGTCTTCCTCAGTACCCAAGTTGATTGTATCCAAGAACTCCTCATGAGGCAGAATAGCCCTTTCTTCTTGTTGTAGAAGTCTAGCCAATTCCCCTGGAACCTCACAATCTTCCTCACCTTCGTATTCGGCTTGGTAGATCAGATCTTCAGAGTCACTGAAGGCTATAGCAGTATCGTTACCCATGGGATCCGGAATGGAAGGGTACCTGCATTTATGAGTGTGGGTATGTGTAAGGGTATAGCCATCTTAAAACAACAAAATGTAAAAGAAAGACAATTAGCACAAAAGGTTTATATATGAAAAAGCGTCCATGATTCATTGAAATGGCATATGAAAATGAAATAAGAACCCTTACAAATGGACCATTGTGCCTCGGGTAAGACACAAGGTTGAAAAAGTACGAACTATTTATGCATTATTATAAGTCCAACAGAAATGTAAAAGATAAATTACAATGGTATGAAAGTAATCGGAACAAAGTCTTTGGCATCCCAGTTGCACAGTCCTCCGCCGACAATAGGAAATATCTAGTCTTCCAAGCTTCCCTCTTCTTCACTGTCCTCTAGTGCATTAACCCCTTGGTGACTGATCTTCACAGGTGGCCCTCCGGCACGGGCGTGACGCACGACCTTCTGAGAAGTTGAGGTGAACCCCAAGCCGAACTTGTCTAATTTGTAGGGAATGTCTGGTAGCTGTCCCTAGATGGTGGATCCGCCTTCTTCCACTGTTGCCTTTGCATCCTTGAGAGAGGACATCCAAGGTGGAGGTCTTGTGATCACAAGAGTTGAGGATACCGCCTTGGTCGCCACTATTTTTGGGGAAACTTCTTCAAAGTGTTGGAAAGGGGTTTCAATGAATTCTCCATCCAATTCCACATATAGGAACGAATTCAGATGACTAATCATGTACTCCTCTTCCCCATGGACAGTTATGATCTTCCCTTGGACAGGGTACTTCAACATCTGATGCAAGGTGGAGGTGACCGCACCGGTCTTGTGAATCCAAGGGTGTCCCAACAAACAAGAGTAGGAAGGACGGATGTCTATCACATAGAATGTTAAATTGAACGTCTGAGTTCCCACCTTGATCGGGATGTCCACCTCCCCATGGACCATCCTTTTAGAGTCGTCGAATTCTCTCACAATTATGTTGCTGGGTTTTAAAGTCAGCCCCTCACAATCCAACCTATCCAGGGCTTTCTTCGGCAAGACATTTAAAGACGATCCAGTATCAACCAAGACATGGGCTAGGGTCGTCCCCCTACACTCCACCGAGACATGTAGTGCGTCGTTTTGTTTTCTCCCTTTGGAGGTTAAGTCAGCATCAGAGAAACCCAGGCCATTGTTAGCTGTCAGACTGGCCACACACTCTTGTAATTGATCCGCAGACGTCTCTTGCGGTACATGAGCTATCTTCAGAAATTTTACCAAAGCTTTAGCATGCGCCTCAGAGCACAGCAGCAATGCTAACATAGAGATTTTGGAGGGGGTCTGCCCCAGTTGTTCTACCATATCATAATCACTCTTCTTAATAATCCTCAGGATTTCTTCCATCTCCTTCTTGGATGTCTCAGGAATAACCAGTGATTGAGCCATCGTCAGGACATGCTCCTCTTGAACTTTCTTTCCTTTATTCTCAGCAGTGGAAGTAGGGATAGGAATTGTATTGTATTCTTTGTTGGTTGGTACACTTGTAGGTACAATCACTGGTACAAATGTAATCTTTGGAACGACCACATGTCCAAAGACTTCTTTTGGAGGAGCAATCTCTGGAGAGAAGATTCTCCCACTACGGGTAACCTTGCTTTTTCCAGAAATGTTACTGATGTCGGAATTGTCCTCTTCGGGGCTCTCTTCTTTGGCAGTCTGTTCAATCTATTTGACACCATGGTAGTAGATTTCTCCACCATAGTTCCATGGTACCGTTTTATCTGATTTGTATGGGCTTGGCCCGGGCATTGTTATCTTAAGCGGAGCAGTCACTGGAGCAGATGTAATCCTAACGGGTTTTTTAGGAACCCTGAAGGATTGGCGTATATGGTTATTATTGAAACTTCTGGAACTGGAATGGGTGAAACAAGAGCTTTCTCAAAGAAGATTTCCTGATTATAAGTCAGTTGTTAGATACCTTTCTTCAACATAGGGCAGTCAAATGATGAAGATAGGCAGACATGGAAATTTTTATCACAACCTGGAAACACCCCAGCCTTTAACAAATTCAACTTGATGGTCGAGAGAGGAGTCAACAATTCATCCATGGTGTCAACAAATAAGTCTTCCTCAACAGAAATGGCATTGTGTCCATACCTAGGCATCAGAGCGGAGATAACATTCGGTTTCTCAGGCGCTTCAAATTCAACTTCCTTCGCGTCTATTAGATCTTGAATCTTGTTCTTCAGAGTCCAACAGTTATCGGTGTTGTGCCCTGGACTTTCAGAATGGTATGCGCACCTGGCATTCGGATGGTAGTGTGGAGACGTAGTATTGGGATTTTTACGATCCTCTTTTAGCATGGCCAGATTCAACTTCAGAAGATGCGGTAGGACTTGAGCGGGAGTCATGTTAATCTTGGTGAATTGCCGCACTGGCCTTTCCACCCTTGGCTAATTATTTCTCGGCTGATTGTTTCTCGGCTGGTATGATGTAGGCTTTTGAATCATAACGGCCCCCACCGTTGGTCGGAACTCGGTTCTTCCCTGATTCCTCTGTGTATAGACAACAGACACTTCCTTCTTTCCTGTGAAGGGCTTTTTAACAGCAGCAGAGGCAGATATGTCTTTCTGAATTTTCCTGCTTCTTATACCGACTTCCACCCTTTCGCCAGTCATGATTAATTTGGTAAACCCAGATGAAGAACTCCCAATCAGGAGATTGAAAAATGGACCTGACAAGGTTCCAAGGAACATATCCACTAATTCTCTATCAGATAGAGGGGTATGGACTCTGCCTGCGAGATCCCTCCATTTTTTAGCATAGGTTTTGAAACCCTCATCTGTTCCCATAGACATACTCTGTAACCGTGTCCTAGTCGGGGCCAAATCAGCATTGTACTGATACTGTTTATAAAAAGCGGCAACCAACTTTTCTCAATTACGGACATTGGACCCTTCTAATTGGTAGAACCAATCCAACTGAGTCCCTGATAAGCTTTCCTGGAAGAAGTGCACCCACAGATTTTTGTTATCCGTGTGGGGCTGAATCTTTCTGACATAAGACCTCAGATGTAGTTTTGGGCAAGAGATACCATCATACTTGGCGAAGGTTGGGACCTTGAATTTTTGTGGGATGACAACCCCTGAGATGAGTCCTAATTCTTCAAAATCCAAACCGGGCACTCTCTGAATCTCCATGGCGTTCAAACGATCCTCTAGCTGTTTGTATTTATCATCAGCATGAGGATATTTCTCTTTAGAGTAATCAGGTTCTTCCTCTCCTTCAGATGCTGGGTCGTCGTTCACTTCTTGGGTCTCGGCCCCTCGGTTATCTCCTTCACCCGACGATGTTGCAAAATCCAAGGTTCTCCTGGTATGTCCTTTAAACCTTCTTCCCATAATCACAACCCCGGTTGGTTTCTTCGTCTTCTTCTTCTTCTCTTTGGCTAGCAAAGTCTTCAACTCCTCTTGCCCTTTTGTCAGAGCCATGGGAATTTGTTGAAACTGGGCATTCTGCGCCTGAAGATCTTTCACAGTCTATTCAACATCCATCTCACTGAAATAAACAGTAGAAGGATAAGGCGACCTGCTATAAGAAACCTGTATGATGTTATGATGAATGAAGATGCAATATGCAAATGATTTCAAGGAAATTTAGAAGATTTAAATTTGTTCAAACCAAAAAGAACACATGTCATATTAAATAAAACCAAGTTCGAATACATCATGCCTCCTCGGGCTTACAAAGAAAGAAACAAAATACAGCAAAAACTCCTAAGACAAAAAGACCGAACGCATCCTTTTTGGAGCAATGTAGGTATTCATATTCTTCTCTTCATGAAGCAGTTTGGTGAGCTCCACAACTTTCTTCTCACTGGCGTAGTACTGGGTTTCAAAGGTGTCTCTCTCTTCCTTCAACTGAATCCAGGCTTTCTGCAGGTCTTCGAGAGAGGTAGGCATGTCAGGATGAAGAATGGTGTATGAGACGTCTCCCTCAATAACAGGCTCAATGATGATAGGAAGGATGGAAGGGTAAGGCATTAAGAGACTCTGAGCACGAGCCCGTACCCACTTAAGGTAAGGCTCGAGAGGGATAGAGTTTTTATGTCCCAAAGTCCTACTGTCCACTTTGTTCACCATTCCCCAAGCACGTGTAAACCTCTGGCGGTAGCCTTGGTCTTCTTTGTCGTAATCGAAAACCAGACCTTGGACGAGCATATCATGAGGGCCGTCTCTTCGGGTATACCCAAATTGCCGAAGAGCTAAACATGGGTTGTAGGTGATATCTCCCCTAATACCAAGAAGAGGTACATTAGGGAACTCCCCACAGCGGTCAATGTTAGAGATATCTTCCAAAGATCTTGAGCACCAACGAATATCAGAGTGAGTGAGAGACATCATCCTTTGAGACTAAGTCAATCTTTGCTCGTTCTTCAATGCTGACTGAGGCAGGTATGAAGTGAACCACTTAGCGAGTAAGGGTATACAACACAAAAGGGTACCTCTTTTCTTCATGGTACGGGTATGAAGGCAATGCAAGATGTCTCCTAGAAAGGTGGGTATAGGATTGCGAGAGAGAAAGACTTTGACGACATTAACGTCTACGAATTGTTCCGAATTAGGAAACAGAACGTAACAATAAATGAGGAGAGCTAGCACGTCTCCGAAAGCTTGGAAATCCATGTCATCCCAGAATGAACGAGCTTTTTCCAACAAAAACTTAGCTAAAAATCCTTTAACCCCACTTCTTGTCTCCCAATTAGGTGTGACGTCGGCCCTCTTCACATGTAAAGCTTCGGAGATGACTTCAGGTTTTGGAATCCCTTCTAGACCGGTGAACAGTATCTGATTAAGCACGGACACCCCTAAGAGTAGAGAGAACACTTCCAATGTAGGTACCAACTGATAGTCTGGAAAAGTGAAACAATGATGTACGGGATCAAAGAATTGGAATAGTACACACATCCTCTCTTCTTGGAATTTGGATGTAGCCAAACTGAGGAGTCGACCATATTTCTTGGTAAAAGGAGAATCCCCGGGCAATCTTGAGGCTAGCTCTTGAAGTTGAGGATGTGCTTTTATAATGCTGATTCGGATGGTGTTTCTTCGGAGAGAATTCATATCCTACAAAACAAAAACAAAGATAAATTTCTAAATCCTTGAAATGGTTAGTGAGCATGCATATGATGTTGATGATGTTTTTGATGTTTATGTACAAGCAAACATATACACACACAATAAACAGATCCCTATGTTTTAGGCTTGCATGAGTTTGTAGGTAAGTACCCTCTTGAAGTTTTAGTTGGCTCAACCTGTCCTAGAAATAAAGATCGGGTTCTAAAGGATCTCAATATCACCGACCTTTCTCTTAGGCATTGTCTCAGTACAACAATCTTTTCTTGCGGCCAAGATATCCCAAAAGTCTAGCCTCAATGAGTGTAGTATCGAGTGTCAACCAATTTTCAGCTTTACACCGAAACCGGCTACCTCACTACGTCCTAATGGCCAAGTTTGTTCAATTAGGGTTCTAAGGTTAATTAGTGCTTAGCGACGCCACTCAGCGGCCCCGTATTCTCCTCGATTCACCACGAGGGGTACCGGTACCCACAAATGCGTCAAACTAACATAGCCATTGTTTCAACCATATCGGTCTACACCGTACAGTCTCCACAATCTATTGCTATTTACCTAAAAAGGTGCCCCAAATCCGGGTGGAGGATCAAAGCAAGCCCAATACAAAGAACTGAACATAAAGCACACAAATCAAATAATGAAAGCGAGTAAAAGTGATCTATCCCTAAGGTAACCCCACTTTTTTTTATTAGATCCCCAGCAGAGTCTCCAGTTCTGTGATACGGTGGGAGAACTGACTTGATGTTTTGCGTTTCGATCGCACTTGTGCGGTTAGCAAGAGTCGCCACCGACTTTTCTTTTATCCAAAAGGAAAGGTAAAAAAGCACAGGAAAGACCTTTCGAGATTTTCTCGGGTTCGGGGGGTAGATTATGAAAAGGGAAGGTATTAGCACCCTTTTTATCCATGGTTTTCCATGGGCTCTTAGTTACTCGTTTAGATCACTTGCTTTCATTTGATAGTGTGCTTATGGTGTGGGCTTTGAAAGTATTTTGAAAAATCTCTTTGTAATGATTCTCGTCTCTATAAGAACGTATACAAAGTTTTGTTTCGAAAAGTGGTTCAAAGATGTGTTTGTGAATCGTGTGTCGGGAAGTGTTTTGAAAAGATGTATTGCAATGGTTCTCGTCTCTATAAGAATGTATACAAAATGTTTTATCTTTTTGAAAATGTTTTGAAGTGAAAGTGTAGGTTTAAAAGTTTTTTATCATGAGCAAGCGAGTAACTAAGAGCGAATCTATCTACTCGAAAGGTCTTAAATTGTTCTTTTCTTCCTCCTCTTAATGGTGCTATCTTACCATTGATTTGGTAAGAAGCCCCATCGTTGGATGTGAAGGGACAGGCGCGGGTCAATTTTACAATCATTAAGGGTAACTTGTGAGACGCTTTAGCAATTTTTGTAAGGGACGAGATCGTTTTAATCGAAGGCAACATCGAGGGTCATCGAGGGACTACAATCTTTTTTATCGAAGGGTCATTGCTAGAGTGTCCCAAATTTCGGGGACATGATTGTATTTCTGAGGCAACGAGCGAGGTTACCCTAGAGGTGCGCGTGTGAAAAAGTGTGTTGGTTTCAAGTTATTTTATTCTTTGATTAGGTCATCTAGCGATTGATTTTTGAATCCTTCCATATACGCCTAGTTACTATACAATAGATGGAAAACAGTAAATTACGGGAATTGAAATTCTACGCTATTAAAAAATATTCAGGAATGGGGGTACAATTTTTACAAATGGGGATGAATCAAATGAGATAGAAATGTCCGAATAACAAACAATACAACCAAATCGAATTTTGTGCGATTTAATTAAAGTTATGATAATCCATGAAAATAAAATCAATAAAATATGGAAATGAAATGTTAAGTATTTACTTGAAAAGAGAAAAATAAAACCTATTCTAAAAATAAAAATAATTGATTAAATTAAAATCGCATGCATTATCTTTTGTGTTTTTTTTTTAGTTATGTAAAATGACAAAATAAATTAAAGAAATGACAAAACTAAGTCTTATTATTATTTTTTTTGTTGGTGTTTTATTATATGTAAAATTAAACCTAAAACAAATTTATTAAAAAAAAGAAATGATAAAAATTAATTATAAAAACCTAAATCAAATTTAAAAAAAAATATCTTAATTTATATTAGCATATTGTATAACAAAAAGAAAATAAGAAGAGAACCAAATAAAAAAAGCTTATGGGCTTAAGTTGATTTTGGAATGAGGCCCAAACAAAATGTTGTTTTAGCTGTAACAAAACAAGCCAAAGGGGAAGGGGGGGTGAAATCAGTAAAACGCATGGGCTTTTTAAACAACAAGAAAACCAAGCCCAAACACTAAACTCGACTTAGCAATTGATTAAGGGAAGACAAGCAGAATTAAGGTTTTTTGGAACTCTCCTCACACGGCGCTGTTGTTCATCTCTTTCGTTCATCCTTTCCAAATTTGTTCATCTCTGTTCATCTCTAAACTATCTCACTACTCGTCCCTTCCTAATTTCGCGAACAAATCACTCTTGGCCTCTTTGTCTCACCATGATTTACGTTTTTGAAACCCTAAGTGTTGAATTCGATTTAAGCCTAAAAGGTCTGAATTTGGTTCATCTGATCTTCCCCCTAACTCTCTATCGCCGGAACGCCACCAATATTGTCTTCCTAATCAAGCCCTAGTGATTTTCTTTGAAAAAGGTAAGGTTCTGCTCTTTCCAAGTTTTACAAATTTCGTTGATTTTATTTTGATATTTGTATATTCTGTTAACTAAGAAATTTCTCTTTTAAATGTACGAAATATGTGCTTATGGAATATTTGGGAAAGAGAGGGAAACCATACCTATTGAAGTTCTTTCTGTGAAATGGAAAGGGGACGGTGAGATTGATGACGACGTTCCTTGGTGGTCGGAGCTGCCCGTGGGGAGGAGATGAGGACGAAGGCATTGCTTTTCTGGTTTGGGATCTTTGGTTCAAATTTGTTGATGTTTTTTCTGTTTTTTTCGAGTTTGTAAAGCTTAATGATGGTTTTGATTTGATGATGGTTGTTTGGGATTTTGGCTTTGCTACTGTATGATAGTTACTAGTTTTTGGGATGACGTTACTATGTTTGACCTGTTGTAATGCTGGTTTTTTGTTCACAGTTTGATGAGTTTTCTTTGACAGTTGAAAGGTTTTGGTTGTTTTATGGCCTACTGATGTTTTTTTGTTTTTTGAGGCTTGGTTCTATCTTCTCAGTTTGAGATTTGTTGCTTAAGGATTGTGTTTTGTTGGAGTTTTTAGGTTTGACAGGTTTTTTTGATTATGAAGGTTTAGCAAGTTTTTGGTTATGTTTTTTGATGGAGGCTTAGCAGGTTTGGTTTGATGATGGTTGTTGCTATGTTTTCAACTTGAGACTTGTGTGTTTGAGACTTGTTGCAGGCTTGGAGTTTTGATTTTAGATTTTTGACAGGTTTTTGATGATGGTTCAGATTTGAGACCTCTCCACCGTGTTTCTTTCTATTGAACTCCTTCTTATTATATTAACCCTGCTTCTGTTATCTCTATCCTAATGGTGGGAAAACCAAAGATTTTAATATCTTAGCATATTATTCTTATGGCCTTTTTGTTGTAGTTTTGTTTTTTAGCATATTCTATGCAACTTGTGACAGGCAGGGCAGCAGGGCTGTTCATTCCAATAACCTAGGTGACTTCTTTCCTCTCTTCTCTCTCAATGACAATAAGAAATCCAATTGTGTTAGAACATAGTTTGATTCTACAACCCTCAGTTAGTGTTTTGATGATAACAAAATACAAGATTAAATGAATTATGAGATTTATATAAGACATATATGCTACTCAAAATTATGCTTTGTATTTACAGAAACTCTGATGGAATCAGCATCAGAATATCAGTATCAACATCAGCATCAGAAGATATGTCAGATCAGAAGATCAAACATGTGCTATGCTGAAGTCTGATGAACGGAATCTGCGCAAAACATACTCTGATTCTGACCAAGATCCTAACCATGTCATCAGCACTCAGAAGCGCCAGAATAAGCTAAAGCCAAGAACATTCTGAAGTGTCAACGTTACTGCATTCAAGGAAGATTAATTACCAACGGCTTTATTCCAAGACAAAAATCTTCTCAAAAAGGAAAGAACGTTATGAGCATTGAAATGGAATTATGGACAACAACGTATCTATTCCTAGGCTATTTAAACAAATCAGTGAGAAAAGAAATGGCTAATTCTCTAATACGCACATACGCATAAGCCAATCATCTTCACGTCCTCACTCATTCAGTTTGCTAAAGCTCTCAAGCGCTTACTCTATAGCTCTAGCAATCTAGTTTCAACTAAGCTTAATATTGTGTATTATCACTGTTGTGATATGTAGTTTTTCCAGAAAACATCAAACACTCATATTTGTTCATTTATCTGTAAAAGAAATTCCTTGAGATAAACCGGTCTGTGGTTAGACTCAAGAAGGCTTTAGCAGTTGTTAAAGCAGTTGTGTATTCAGTTTAATATAGTGGATTAAGACCTCGTTGGAGAGAGGCGAAATCACCTTGACGGGTGGACTGGAGTAGTTTGAGATCAAACGAACCAGGATAAAAATATCGTGTTGTCTGCATTTGATTTCAAGTTTTACAATTCAACCCCCCTTCTTGTGTTTTTCACTTCTTCAATTGGCATCAGAGCGCCTGGTTCTGAGCTTATAACACTTAACCGTGTCAGTACAAGATCCAGCGTTTGAAAAACACTATGGTAGGACCACATCAAAACATCAACAATGACAACAATGAAGAAAGAGACACATTCAGTGGCAAACCTCCAGTCTTTGATGGAGAGAACTTTGATTACTGGAAAGACAGAATTGAAAGCTTCTTTCTGGCCCACGATGCTGATCTGTGGGATATGGTGACTGATGGATACACGCACCCAGTGAATGCAAGAGGTTAGAAGATTGACAGGAAAGCAATGTCTGATCAACAAAAGTGTGATTCAAAAATCATCACAAAGCAAGAAAAATTCTTCTCAACGCCATCTCTTACTATGAATATGAAAAGATATCAAACAGAGACACTGCAAAGAATATGTTTGACTCTCTGAGAATGACGCATGAAGGCAACCTTCAAGTCAAAGAAACTAAAGCTCTTGCGCTCATTCAGAAGTATGAGGCATTCAAGATGGAAGAAAGTAAATCAATTGAAACGATGTTCTCAAGATTTCAAATTCTGGTGGCTGGTCTCAAAGTCCTGGACAAAGGGTATTCTACTGCTGATCATGTTAAGAAGATCATCAGAAGCTTGCCAAAATAGTGGAGGCCAATGGTCACAGCGCTGAAGCTAGCTAAGGATCTCAACAAAATCTCTCTGGAGGAACTTGTCAGCTCCCTCAGAAGTCACGAGATAGAGCTAGAAGCTGATGAACCTCAAAAGCAAGGTAAGCCATTAACTTTAAAATCTAACAGAAAATCTGACTCCAAAGTTTTGCAGGCTGTAGAAGAAACCTCTGATGGGTCCTCATCAGAAGAAGATGAACTGTCTCTCCTCTCCAGAAGGGTGAACCAACTGTGGAAGCATAGGCAAAGAAAGTTCAGGAATCCTAGAAGATCATAGAATCAGAATGAATCCTCCTCCAGATATAGAAGGTCAGAATCCTCCTCTGGACACAGAAGATCTGAAGGCTCTTCAGGAAGCAGAAAGCCAAACAACAAAGACATCATCTGCTATGAATGTAACGAGCAAGGGCACTACAAAAGTGACTGCACAAAGCTTCAGAAGGAAAAGCCCAGAAGAAAGTTTGGCAAGGAAAAGAAGAAAATTCTCATGGCCACATGGGATGATTCTGATACATCTGAAGCTGACTTAGAGTCAGATGATGAAAGAGCAAACATAGCTCTCATGGCAAACATAACATAAGACAATGAAGCTTCTGAATCAGACTCTGAATCAGACACAGAAGAGGTATTTCCTGACTTTGCTATTAATTTTACTAAGGTTGAACTAGCTGAAAGCCTTAATGAAATTCTGGAAAGATATCAGCAGATCAGAGTCAAATTCAGAAACCTGAAAAAGAATCTTGCTTCTGACTCTGATAAAACTGAGAGTCTCAAATTGGAAAATTCTGAGTTGAAAGATAAAGTTTCAAAATTAGAAAATCTATTGCAAAACTCTCAGAATGAAACAATTCCTGAAACTCCCAGCAGTGCTGATGAGATCATCAAGGAGTATGATCACAGCTTTCAGAAGTTTCTAGCTAAAAACATAGATAGAAGCAAGATGGCTTCAATTATCTATGGAGTTAGTAGAAATGGCAGAAAAGGAATAGGATACCAAGGTAAGGTACCTACACCAAGGAATGCCATGGATTTAGTTATTAAACGAACTCCACTTAATTCACACTTTGTATATGGGCACACACACGACATCAAATACACTAGTAGTAACTATTCTGTCAAACCAAAATTCAACCAGAGTTTTGGTAAAACTAACAAATCAGGACCCAAGAAAATATGGGTACCTAAGGATAAAATAATACATGTTGCAGATATCTTTAGCAGCAAAGCAGAAACACCCGTCATGGTACCTAGACTCTGGCTGCTCACGACACATGACGGGAAGAAGGCATATGTTCCAAAGCCTGGAACTTAAGCCTGGAGGCCACGTAGGCTTTGGAGGCAATCAGAGGGTAAAGATCATTGGCTCTAGAACTGTAGGTAATGGAAATCTTCCCTCTATAAGTAATGTTTTATTAGTAGATGGATTGATGCATAATCTGTTATCCATAAGTCAATTAAGTGATAACGGTTATGATATAATCTTTAATCAAAATTCATGCAAAGCTGTTAGTCAGAAAGATGGGACTATCTTATTTAATGGAAAAAGGAGAAACAACATTTATAAAATAAAACTTTATGAACTGAAAAGTCAGAATGTAAAGTGTCTTCTGTCTGTTAACAACGAGCAATGGATCTGGCACAGAAGATTGTGGCATGTTAGTATGAGAAGAATATCTCAGATTAACAAACTCAATCTGGTCAGAGGACTTCCTAACCTGAAGTTCAATTCAGATGCTCTGTGTGAAGCATGTCAAAAAGGCAAGTTTGCAAAACCAGCTTTCAAATCTAAAAACGATGTTTCCACCTCTAAGCCATTAGAACTTCTGCACAATGACTTATTTGGACCAGTTAAAACTGCTTCAGTCAGTGGTAAGAAGTATGGGTTAGTAATCGTAGATGACTATAGCAGATGGACATGGGTAAAGTTCTTAAGACACAAGGACGAGTCACACTTTGTGTTTGTTACCTTCTGCAACAAAGTTCAGAATGAAAAGGATCTTAGAATCGTCAAAGTCAGAAGTGATCATGGTGGAGAGTTTGAAAACAAAGATTTTGAATCATTTTTTAATGACAAAGGCAATATGCATAATTTCTCTTGTCCTAGAACTCCCCAGCAAAATGGAGTTGTAGAACGAAAGAACAGAACATTGCAAGAAATGGCCAGAACCATGATCAACGAGACTAACGTTGCTAAGATCTTCTGGACAGAGGAAATAAACACAACGTGCTACATTCAGAATAGAATCTCTATAAGACTATTTCTGGAAAAGACTCCATATGAATTGTGGAAGAACAGAAAGCCCAACATTTCATATTTTCGGATGTACTTGTTTTATTTTGAATTCTAAAAATTATTTGAACAAGTTTGACTCTAAAGCACATAAGTGTATTATGTTAGGATACTCTGAACGCTCAAGAGGGTACAGAGTATACAATACAGAAACACAGATTGTGGAAGAATCAATCAGTGTTCGTTTTGATGATAAGATTGACTCTCAAAAGTCAAAGCAGAATGAATTACTTGCAGGTATGGAAGTTGAATTCACTGGTACTGAAGACAAGTCATCAGAAGCTCTTAACATAGATACTCCCTCAACATCAGAAAGAGGCACTGCAAGCAATCCAGCATCTTCTGTTGATCTACCTCAAAAAAGACAATCCAGAAGCAGTATAGATCACCCAGAAGAAACAATCTTAGGAAGAAAGGAAGATCCAATCAGAACAAGAGCCAACTTCAGAAACTCTGAAGAATCCCTCATGAGACTTGTTTCTCTGATTGAACCATCAACAATTGATGAAGCACTTCTGGACAATGACTCGATTCTAGCAATGCAAGAGGAGCTGAATCAATTCACAAGAAATGACGTATGGGATCTTGTTCCTAAACCAAAAGGATTCAATGTCATTGGAACAAAATGGGTGTTCAGAAACAAACTGAATGAACAACGTGAAGTCATCAGAAACAAGGCACGATTGGTAGCACAAGGTTATAGTCAGCAAGAGGGGATAGACTATACAGAAACCTTTGCTCCAGTCGCCAGGTTAGAATCTATCAGACTTTTAATTTCTTTTGCTGTTAATAAAGGCATCACTCTGTATCAGATGGATGTTAAAAGTGCATTCTTAAATGGCTATATAGAAGAAGAGGTATATGTGCACCAACCTCCTGGTTTTGAAAGTTCAAAAAATCCAGAATATGTTTTCAAACTAAAGAAGTCACTGTATGGTCTGAAACAAGCTCCCAGAGCTTGGTATGAAAGACTGAGTAACTTCCTGTTAGAAAAGGAATTCACCAGAGGGAAAGTGGACACAACCTTATTCTGTAAGACAATTAAGAATGACATCTTGGTATGTCAGATTTATGTTGATGATATCATTTTTGGATCTACTAAACCTTCTCTGGGAATAAAGTTTGCTAATTGTATGCAGGAAGAATTCAAGATGAGCCTAATGGGGGAACTGAAATTCTTTCTGGGCATTCATATCAATCAGACCCCAGAAGGAACTTACATTCATCAGAGCAAATATGTCAGAGAACTTCTGAAGAAATTTGATCTCTCAGAATGTAAGCCATCAAAGATTCCAATGCATCCCACGTGCATTCTAGAAAGAGAAGAGGTAAGCAAAAAGGTAAAACAGAAGGTCTACAGAGGTATGATTGGTTCTCTTCTTTATCTGACAGCTTCAAGGCCTGATATTTTATTCAGTGTATGCATTTGTGCAAGATTCCAATCAGATCCTAGAGAATCTCACTTAACAGTTGTTAAGCGAATTTTCAAGTATCTGAAAGGTACTACTAATCTGGGTCTGCTTTATAGAAAATCAAGTGATTACAGCTTAGTAGGATACTGTGATGCTGACTTTGCTGGAGACAGAGTAGAGCGTAAAAGCACTTCTGGAAGCTGCCAGTTTCTGGGAGAAAATCTGATCTCATGGTCCAGCAAAAGACAATCCACAATTGCTCTATCAACAGCAGAAGCTGAATACATAGCAGTAGCTGGATGCAGCACACAAATGCTCTGGATGAAAAGTCAACTTGAGAACTTTCAGATTTTTGAGAGTAACATTCCTATCCTCTGTGACAATACTTCTGCTATTTGCTTAAGTAAAAATCCAATTTTGCATTCTAGGTCTAAGCATATAGAAATAAAACATCATTTAATTAGGGACTATATTCAGAAAAGAATCTTAAACTTAAAATTTATTGAAACAGACCATCAATGTGCTGATATTTTCACAAAACCACTTTCTGAAGATAGGTTCAACTTCATTCTGAAATATCTCAGCATGAAGCTCTGTCCAAAATAAAACTGTTTTAATTTTATATATTAACCTTCAGAATTGTGTTTATTTCTCTGTGAACTTCTGATCAATCCTCTTTCAGAATTTTAGAAATTAAGATTGTATCAGAATCTATCCATGAAGATCTGAGCGCTTCAGGTCAAGGATAGAAGTGCTGTTCACTCAAGCAAACAAGTGTCATCCAGTCATCAGCTGTTTCCTGAGGCTGAACACGCGTTCACGCTTCTGAAAAGGAAAAGCGCTGATTGGATGCATTGACACACATGTCATGGGTAACCGTTTAAGTATCTTTCTGAATCCCCTAAATTCAGCTAACATTAAATGCTAATAATCATGATTTATTTCTCTCTCTTAAACGTTTTAGTTTTCAAAAAACTTTTTATAAATCTATTTAAACACTTCACACCATTCACACTTTTTACCCTTACTTTCGTTTTCTATCAATATATCTGATTTCTGTGTTCTTCTTTCTCAAGAAAACCCTTTCAAATATTTTTTCATAAAACCTCGTGTGAACATGGCTTCTTCCAGCAATCCTTCTTTAGGTTCCCAAAAATATGCATCATCTGAACAATATGAAGTTCCTCTCAGAACTCTTCTCACTCCAGTCAAGAACCTTGAAGTTCTGTTAGAGATAATAGTGGATTTCAACAGTCTCAAGGAAAACGGTTTCGATTTATCAGAAGAGATTCAAGCTTAAGGATGGGAAAAGTACTTCGACAGGCTGGTGGGTCCAACTTTTCCTATTCTAGTAAAGGAATTTTGGATTCACGCTTCTTCCTCAAATAACCAAGTCACTTCTTACATCATGGGGAAGAAGATTGTGATTACTGAAGACCTGATTGCAAGACTGATAGGGTACAATGGAGGTGGTATTCGCTGTATTGATATGGCAGAAAGGTGTGCAGATGCTGCTGTTATAGCAAGGGAAATTTTCACGCTGGGGCTTCCCTCCAGCAAGATAAGGGACTTGAAAGACAAGCACAAAATTTGGGCAAAGATCATTCTGGGTTGTTTCAACCACAAGAAGCCTACCAGCTCTCCTGATTACATAAACATAGATCAACAGTTTCTGATCTATTTTATCTCCCAGAAGGTCAAGATTAATCTAGCTCATCTTCTGTTCAACCATCTCAGAACAAGCGTGAAGGAAACAAGAGAAGATGAACGTACTAAAAGGGATTGGATACCCTTGGGAAGACTGATATCAGATATTCTGAAAGAGAATAAGCTGATTGATCATCTGCAAGAGGCTCAAGAAATCAGCACCCTGGAACCATCTGTTGGCAAGCAGCTGAATGCCAAAAATCTGAAGAAAATGAAGCTGATAGAGAACATTAAGAAGGAGCCCAGCGTTACTCCTTTTGCTGAAATCTCCAGCAGAAGAGTCCCTCTGGACGACTTCCCTATGTTCTCAGAGATTGACTCTAAGCCTCAAATAATTCTGAGATATTTGGATGCTTGTAAAGCTGATGGTATAACTCCTAATCTGAATATTCAAGATCTCCAGCAGAAGGCACCAGAGGTTGTTCTGAAGAAGACAAAGAAGAGAAAAGCTGCTCCAGAAGGATCATCTCAACAGACTCCAAAGAAAAGAGGTAATTCTGTTTCTGTAACTGTTTTAGATTCAACTGCTGTTTCCACATCTATTCCAACTCCAACTCCAACAACATCTGAAATCCCAACACCCCAAACCTTTGATGATTTTGACGTAGACTTTGACCCTTCTGAGTCATTAACCCTCAGAAGATCCCGCTCCAAACCACGAAATCCAAACACTGCAACCATACCAGAACCAGAACTTGCACAAGTTCTTTCTGATATAGACCAACACTCTTCCGCTCCCGAAATAGACAATCCAAATCCACAACCAGAAATTCCCATCTCACCAATACCAGAAACTCCACTCTCTCCAATACCAGAACCAGAAATCCCACAACCTTCATCTCCCCAACCAGATATTAATCAACCCTCTCCTCAACATGCACAATATCCACAACTTGAGACTCAAAACTCTGAGGCTCAAACCTCTGAATCTCCTGAACCACAACCTTTGGCCATTCAATTGCCCTGTGGTACCACTGTTAATATTCCTCAACTTCCCTCTTCACCAGAAACAACTCCACCAAACACCCCATCAAGTCCAATCGTAATTTCTGACTCTCCCACTCCCTCACCTAAGAAAAATATAGAAATCACAGCAAGACAGTCATTGATCTAACAGTCTTTGAACGCCTTGCTGCTTTACACCACAAAACTGCCATCCCTAAACCAAAACAACCAGATGTTGGTTCCAGCATATTGAAATTTGAAACAGATATGCAGAAGTGGATCACTTCTTTGAAACAAGCAAGTCTGGAAGTGGTTGATCCTGATGTATCAGACCTCCTCTAGACTCAATTCAGAAGATGGGTATGCGCTGGAACCTTTAAGTTGCGAGACCAGAGCTATGGACAAGCTCAACGGAACTTCAGCAATCTGCTGAAGGAAATGGAAGGTCCAGTTCTGAGCAAGCTGCTGAAGGAAGAAGGTCTCCATCTGGACATTGCGCCTTGGTCTGAAAAGCGTCCAGCATCTAAAGTTCAACCTGCAGAAGAACAAATAATTCAAGCTGAAGATTTGGGTCAAGCAGAAGAAACTACAAAAAGCTCTGAGAAGCAGCCTGTATCTGAAGATCCTCAAACCTCATCTCTTGACAGGCAGGCTCTGGAAGATTTGAAGAGATCTGATATGCTGATGAATGAAAGGATGGACCAGCAGGATATCAAGATTGATTCTATAGCAAACATGGTATCTAAGCAACAGGAAACCAGCGAGCAAATCAAGAGCATGTTGGAAGCTCTGTTCACACGACTCCCTTCTTCGTCTTAGAATTTTCCTATGTTTTCCCTGTTTTCTTTACATGTTTGTATGTAATATCATTGCTTCTGTTTTAATGCAAACGTTTTTGCTCTGATCACTTTAACTCTGATTATTCGTGCTTTTTGATAACTGACAAAAAGGGGGAGAACGAATGATATTTTTCAATAACGGATTACTGAGACATAAGTCTCAAACATTCTTAAATATTTTAATTTCTTTGTTCTGAAAAGCTTACAGGTACAAGATTCTGATGAACTCTGATAAAGTAAAGTTCGAATGTACAAAGAAAGTTCAGTAAAGTTCGGATGCTCAAGGTCTCAAGGAATCAAAGGGAATAATCAACTCAGGGGGAGTTTTTCTCTTCATTACTCTGATACTTTTTATTCCTTATCTTCTGAACTCTGATATCTTCTATTCGTTAACTGATTATCTCTGATACCGTTTCCTCTCTATCCTTAAACTCTGATACCTTTCATCATTATATTTTAATTGAAAAAATCTGGTTTTTGTCATCATCAAAAAGGGGGAGATTGTTAGAACATAGTTTGATTCTACAACCCTCAGTTAGAGTTTTGATGATAACAAAATACAAGATTAAATGAATTATGATATTTATATAAGACATATATGCTACTCAAAATTATGCTTTGTATTTACAGAAACTCTGATGGAATCAACATCAAAATATCAGTATCAACATCAGCATCAGAAGATATGTCAGATCAGAAGATCAAACATGTGCTACGCTGAAGTCTGATGAATAGAATCTGCGCAAAACATACTCTAATTCTGACCAAGATCCTAACCATGTCATCAGCACTCATAAGCGCCAGAATAAGCTAAAGCCAAGAACATTCTGAAGTGTCAACGTTACTGCATTCAAGGCAGATTAATTACCAACGGCTTTATTCCAAGACAAAGATCTTCTCAAAAAGGAAAGAACGTTATGAGCATTGAAATGGAATTATGGACAGCAACGTATCTATTCCTAGGCTATTTAAACAAATCAGTGAGAAAATAAATGGCTAATTCTCTAATATGCACATACGCATAAGCCAATCATCTTCACGTCCTCACTCATTCAGTTTGCTAAAGCTCTCAAGCGCTTACTCTATAGCTCTAGCAATCTAGTTTTAACTAAGCTTAATATTGTGTATTATCACAGTTGTGATATATAGTTTTTCCAGAAAACATCAAACACTCATATTTGTTCATTTATCTGTAAAAGAAATTCCTTGAGATAAACCGGTCTGTGGTTAGACTCAAGAAGGCTTTAGCAGTTGTTAAAGAAGTTGTGTATTCAGTTGAATATAGTGGATTAAGACCTCGTTGGAGAGAGGCAAAATCACCTTGACGGGTGGACTGGAGTAGTTTGAGATCAAACTAACCAGGATAAAAATATCGTGTTGTCTGCATTTGATTTCAAGTTTTACAATTCAACCCCCCTTCTTGTGTTTTCCACTTATTCAAATTGCTCTTTTGTCTTTTTTTCCAATTCTGAAAGGTTTGAATGGAAAATGATGTTTTATGCTTCTCAAGCAAGCTTTGCTATTTGACTTAGCTATTTATGTTTCCATACTTCTGCACTGCTGCCTGCTTTATCTTTTGTTGATGCTGTTTGTTGTTTGCTATATTGCTGCCTCGTTTGTTGTCCAGTTTGCGCTGCTGTTTGGCTCAGTTTGTACCATTCTGTTTGGACAATTTGCTTGCCATTTGTTTGGACAATTTGCTTGCCTTTTGTTTGGACATTTTGCTTGCCTTTGTTTGGATAGCTTGTAGGATTCCTTTCTTCCTTTCTTTTTTGTGAACCAAGAAGGATAACCTTCTTGTGATTTGCAAATAAGGGAAATAAAATTGTGATGAATAATGGCATTCTGATTCCATTTTTGCAAACTTTAATGATGAATACTTTTTTTTGGAAAATTTTGTTCATGCCTAAATAATTTGTATTAACCATGTCTTTTCTTTCTTTTGTTTTCATGTGAGCACAATTTGATGTGACAAAGCAAGGGAGGCAAGAACTCTATGGCAAGCAAGGAAGTCTTGGAGATAAGCAAAGGAACTTCAGTCAAACATAGGCATAGATTAATTCTCCTAGGCCAATCAAACATTTGGATTTCTTTTATAATTTAGAGAAAAATCATTCTTGTACTTTATCCAATAGTTGTACTAATTCATCTTTTAAATACAATAAGTTGTAAAACGTAGAGTATTTAAAAGAATAAATTGTTTTGTTACAACGTTTGAAATTGGAAAAAATCTTGAGTTGTAGCATGAAATATTCTGGTGTCAATTGAAATTCTTTATCAACAACAACTTGTAATTTCGCATCCTAATTGATTTTTGAAATGCCCAATCAGGATATTTGAAGTAAAATGTTCCAGTCTGGTAACTTAAATTCCAAGTAATCCCAATAATTCTGTAACTTCATTTCAAACAAACACGCACTGTATATTCCATTTCCTAACCAAGCAAATGTTTTAGAGACGTAAATTATCTGGTCAACCTGGATCAAAATCATGATCATCCTAAATGACAGTCTTAATCTCTTGTCCCAAACAAACCATGCTATGAGAACAAACATTAACCTTTTCAGTAAACTTGAGGAAGCATGAAGACTTGTGAAAGCCAATTGGATCTTTGAGAATTCATTTTCTTTTGAGAACTGCAAGAAACCCTTATTGCTGGTTTACTACCACAGAAGAGAATCTGTCTGGTCGATTTCTGAACCAACTTGAATATCCGAGAAACCCTAGGGTTGTGTCATTTATGAAAAATGGGAGGGCAAATTTTGGGGTACAACATAGTGCATCATTCAGATGAAGTCAGGCATAGATTTCCTTCTGAAACTCTTTTGGGGAAAATTCAGGCTTAGACTCCTTCCAATACCTCTTCTAGATGAAGCCGGGCATAGACAACTTCTAGTGCATCATTTAGATGAAATCAAGCGTAGATTTCATTATGAAACTCTCTTGGAAAAAAGTTAGGCGTATACTTCTTCCAAAATATCTTCTAGATGAAGTCAAAAGTTGCCAAATTAGGGTTTCCTTAGGAAAAGTCAACTGAACTTTGAACAAGCATAAATTTCACATGCTTCATCATTTTTCCCAACCAAAGCTCATTTTTAAGGAAATCCAACTCTCTACAACTTTGTCTCCCTAAGCTCAAATCCAAAAGTGCATCATTTGAGAGATATGAGCCAATACATTACAGGTCATTTCAAAAGTCAACAAAAAGACAATTTTTTTCAAGGCAACTTACGTCAAGATAAAATATTCAAATGAAAAAATCATAAACATATAGATTGTAGAGGACATCTTGAGCTTTCCAAAAAGTTAAAGACCACCTTCAAAATATAAAACTTGAGTGAGATATGGTTTGTTCAAGTTGGGAAATTTTTTAGAAAATGCATGAAACTTCATTTGAGCAATTCTGAACTTTTGGACAAATGGGCCTAAATTTTTAGGTTTAAACATGTTTATAACATGTTAGAAGACCTATAAGTGCATTTATACATTAATTTGATTTTTTATTTTATTTATTTTGATTTTATTCAATTTAATTCAAAGTAAATAAAATAAAATATGAGTTGATGGACGAAATGGCGTGTGGGCTTCATTTGGGTTTCTTCTAGAAGGCCCGAGGCCTTTTAAGAGCTTGCAAAAACCGTGAAAACATATTGGGAACAAAAAACTTCAAGTTTGGAATGTTTTTAAAACAATTTTGGAAAGATTTCAATGTGTTTTCTTTGCAATGAATTGTGACATAATGATACAAGATCCTTGCCTTGTTTTGATCTATTTCATTCCTCGTATCAAAATTTCCAGCCATTCTCAATCAAAACCAAGCCTCAAATTGTGTTCCTGAAGCCTCAGGAATCTCCCCAAGTCCAGAAACAAATCTATTCACGTTTGGAATAGCTTACACAAGCCCACCAGTTATGGTAATTTTCTTGAATTCGAATATTTTAATCTTTATATATTTAACTAATTTCGTGTGCACATATGAGTTTATCATGGGGTTTAGAACATGTTTGAATAAGAAAATGCAAGCTTTAACGAAGGGATGATGAGTTACCATGGGTAGGGCACAATCAGATTCTCTCTTTGAAACTCCATTTCCACTAATTTATTTCTTTTTTTACAATTAAAATCAAAACATATAAAAATCAGAATATTACATAAAATCAAAAAAATATAGTCTTTTAGGTTTTCTTAAATTAATTTTTTTTCATTTAATTAGATCTTAGGTCTTATATTTTAATTTGTAAAATTAATTAGAATAATTAGGTTTTTATTATTAACTTAAATTATTTTCTACAAAAATACACAAAAAAAATAATTTCTAATGTATTCGATTTTAGGTCTTTAAAACATCTTTTCTAACATTTTCTTATTTATTTGCCCCTTTACTTTCTTAGAGAAATTTTATAGGTCACACAGTTTTTTTGTAATAGCTGTTGTTTTATTTCTCGCAAATTTATACTATTGTATCTGCCCCAAAGCTTTGTAATAGCTTAATTAGGGTTTACTTTTCCATACTTTACTTTCTGCACCTATATTATGCTTGCTTTTCTGTATATATTTAACTATTAGTAATAGGCTTGTATGGTTAGATTTAAAATCAATCGTTAGATAACCCTAATCAAGATAAATAATTTAACTGAATCGCTCTTGCACACATGAAACTCTAGGGTAGCCTCCCTTGTTTCCTTCAGAAATAATGGTCTTCTCCCTTGAATGTAGAGATACAATTAGCAAAGACCCTTGTTTAAAGTCATCATAAAGATTACAGCCCCACGATGTCCTTCGAAGTTGCCTACGAGAAATGATCTTGTCCCTCAAAGTTTCATACGAGAAATGATCTTGTCCCTCGGGTTGCCTACGAATATATGATGATAGTCCCTTCGAATTGCTAAGGTATCCCTATATGTTGCCTTCAATGACCATGACGATAACCCTACGCCTGTCCCTTCAAATCCAATGCGTGGGGCTACCTACCAACTAATGGTATGGATATAACTATCCCTAATAGAGAAGGAAAAATAATAACAAAAGACCTTTCAATGGGTAAGGAAACCCTTAATTGCTTGCTCATAAATTAAAATAATTTTCACACCTCACACTTTCAAAACAACTACTTTCAAACGCTTTATAAATATTCTTGAGGATTGATACAAGGGTTATTATAAAGCAGACTGCCTTACATTGGCATTTTTAAAACTTTTTTCAAAGCACACACAAAGCAAATTAAAGTGACCTAAGAAATTAAGAGCCCGTAGATAACTACAGATGAAAAGGATGCTAATACCTTCCCTTTTCATAACTTACCCCCCAAACTCAAAATCTTAAAAGGTCTTTCCTGTTCTTTTCACCTTTCCTTATTGGATAAAAGAAAAGTCAATGGTGACTCTTGATAACCACAACATTTGCAATAAAATGAAAAACCAAGTCAGTTCTCCCACCGTGTTACAATAGTAGTAATAGAAAGAATAGCAAGAGTATCTATTACCATACTGCCATTCATAACCGACAACTTCAATCCCAACATATTAGCACATTCACGTGAAATAAACGAATGAGTAACACCAGTATCAATAATAGCAACTAATTCAATATTGTTAATAAACCAAGTACCTCGAATCAAGTTGTCCTTCTTAGAATCCTCAGCTCCACTCAGAGCTAATACTCTACCGTTGGTTTTGAAAGCAACGTCATTATTCTTTGGCTTCTGACACTGGGTACTGATATGACCCTATTCGCCACAATTAAAACAAGTTGGACCATCGTGTAAGAACAAGAAGTGTTTCTACATCTGGCCTTAAGATTTTGATGATAACTTTACATGGTATCATAAAGAACAATTGTATACTTTAATGGTTTCGTTCTAGTCTGTAGTTGCTATTGTAATGTTCTAACTCTGGTATCAAGGTGTGTAACGTCATTAGGTTATGAACATTAACACTACAGGAAGAAAACCTTTGGTTACATGTTACCTTTAAAGTTAATATTCTGGAATTCGTCTTATGCAACAGTTATTAGGAACATTAGTACAAGAGGTTTTGATCATGAATTTATGGTTAAGCTTTGGAGGCCTTATAAAGCTTTGCTTCTCTGTGTTCCAAGTTCTAAAGATTATGAAGATGAGGTTATGCGGAACAAGTTCTAATGATCTGAATAAAAACAAGTTCTTCAGACTAAGTGCTGAAGATTCTGAAGACAAGGTTCTGATGGGACAAGTTTTAAAGACTCCAAGACTTTGGTTCTAATACTTAATAATGATTCTTCTAAAACAAGCTTCAAACATTCAAATTATTCGAAGCCTCTGAAGTTTAGAAGAAATTCAAATTGGTTAACGTGCGATGTTGCATAAATGGTACAAAAAGTGCTCTGTGACCTCTACCTTCTAGGGTGGCGTAAAGACAGTCCTTTCATATTGTATTGTCAACCGCTCTCATTATGACCGTTGGGAACAAACAATTGGATTTCCGACTACCTTTCTACCCCTTCAACAGATTTATTTTACAAGCTATAAAAGGAAACCTTGGAAGATGGAGAAAAGTAAGAATCAACATTACAACACAAAATTTATCGCATTGAATCAAGATCAAACAAAACTACCCCAAAGCATTGTGTAACTCTTTAGAGAAATCTTCTTTGTATAGTTTTGTAAATAAGCAAGGAGTTGTTGCTCGTATCTTGTTGTAAAACACTTAGGTGTTTTTCCTTGAACTGAAACATTTATGTAATCTTCTTAAAAGAAGCAAACTGTAATACACTAAAAGTGTTCAATGGTTGTTGTTATTTCCTTAAGTGACCAAGTGAAGGTCTAATCTCAAGATGACTCTTACTATAGTTTGAGTGGATTTGCGATAAGGATCGACTGACTTATTGGGGGTGCCAATAAGGTTGATCTAACTTATTTTGGGTTGTATGTAATCAGTTTAGTTATAGTGGATTAAGTCCTTGTTAAAGGAAAATCACCTTTAGGGGTGGACTGGAGTAGCTTAGTTAACTGTGATCCAAGATAAGAATAATTGTGTTCATTTATTTTTATGTTCTAAGTTAACTTAGTCTTTTATCAACGAAAATATTTAAAATTATTTTTGGTGAAACTCAATTCAAACCCCCTCTCTTGTGTTTCCCACACCTTCAATTGGCATTAGAGCGTCGGTTATGGTATTGATAGTTATCAAACACTTAATTGTGTCAAATAAAGATCCAAACGAGTTTTTCTTTGAAGAAACACAATGTTTGAACTCACACCAACTAACACTGCTTCAAATTCAAATGATAAAAGCTACAATGTAAAAACTCCCATCTTAGATGGTGAAAAGTTTAAATATTGGAAAGATATACTAGAAAGATTCTTTCTAGGTCATGATGTTGATCTTTGGGGTATGGTAGTTGATGGCTACGTACCTACCACAAATACTACTGGAAAAGAGATAGCTAAGAGAGCTATAACTGATCAACAAAATAAAGATTATAAGAATCATCATAAAGCAAGAACCATCTTGCTGAATGCAATTTCTTATATTGAGTATGAGAAGGTCGCAAATAAACCATGAAGGAAATGATCAAGTCAAAGAAACCAAGGTGCTGGCGTTGATTTAGAAATATGAAGCCTTCAAGATGAAGGATGATGAAAGCTTTGAAGTCATGTTCTCAAGATTTCAAACCTTGGTTGCAGGATTGAGAGTTCTGAACAAAGGCTATTCAACGGCAGATCATGTGAAGAAGATTATCAGAAGCTTGCCATCCAAATGAAGGCCTATGGTAACTGCACTCAAGCTTTCAAAGGACCTGAACAACACTCTCTAGAAGAACTGATACGTTCTTTATGAAGTCATGAGATTGAGCTAGAACAAGATGAACCACAGAAGAAGATAAAATCTATTGCACTCAAGTCCATCAAGAATACTGACAAGTCCAAAGTTCTTCAAGCATAAGAGATAAATGCTTCATAAGAAGATCTTGATGATGAAGAAGATGAGTTGTCTCTGCTGTCCATAAGGGTTAACCGTCTCTGGAAGAGAAGTCAAGGAAACAGGTTCAGAAGTTCAAGAAGGACTGAAGGTCACTTCGAATCAACTTCTGGTCAAAGGAAGTCTAGTTTCAACAAAGTCCTTTGTTATGAGTGTAATGAGCCCAAACACTACAAACTTGATTGTCCTAACTTCTGAAAGACAACATTAAGAAGAGAGCTCTCAAAGGCGAGAAAAAATAGCAAATGGTAACAAGGGATGAATTAGACTCATAAGGAGAACATGCTAACATGGTGCTGATGGCTCATGTTGGAACATTCAATGAAGTAATCTCTCAAGAAGATGAAGCCGATTCAGAAACAAAAGAAATTTTCTACAAAGAGACATCCTTAACAGCACAATTAAAACACTAATCATGGTACATGGACTCTGGATACTTGCGAAACATGATGGGAATAAGGCATATGTTCATAAGCCTGGATCTTAAGCATGAAGGCATCGTAGGTTTCAGAGGAGATCAAAAAGGAAGGATCATAAGCTCAGGAATAATAGGTAATGGTTCTTTTCCCTCTATAAATAACGTTTTACTTGTTGAAGGATTAAAGTATAATATATTATCTATAAGTCAATTAAGTGATAATGGTTATGATATAATCTTTAATCAAAATTTCTGTAAAGTTGTCAGTACAAAAGATGGCTCTGTCCTTTTCAATGGAAAGAGAAGAAACAACACCTGTAAGATCACACTTTCTGACCTTAAAGAGAAAAATGTAAAATGTCTCATGTTTGTTAGTGAAGAGCAATGGACGCGACATAGACTTTTAGGTCATGTTAACTTGAGAAGAATCTCTCAACTGAAGAAGCTTGATTTTTTCAGAGGCCTACCAAAATTGAAGTTTAATTCAGATGCTCTTTGTAAAACACGTAAGAAAGGAAAGTTTTTGAAAACTTCTTTAAATGCAAAAAATGTTGTTACCCCCTATAGACCATTGGAACTTCTTCACATTAACTTGTTTGGGCCAGTGAGAATTGCGTCAATCAGTGGAAAGAAGTATGGATTAGTCAATGTAGATGACTATAACATATGGACATGGGTGAAGTTTCTCAGTCACAAGGATGAGTCACATTCTGTATTCACTACCTTCTCTGCTCAAAATTGTCAAGGTTAGAAGTGATCATGGTGGAGAATTTGAAAACAATTATTTTGAAAAGCTATTTGATGAAAATGGAATTTCCCATGATTTCTCCTGTCTAAGAATTCAAGAAAAAATGGAGTTATTGAGGGGAAGATTAGGACTTTCCAAGAAATGGCTAGGACCATGATCAATGAAATCAATATGGAAAAGTACTTATGGGCAGAGGCTGTAAACATAACGTGTTATATCAAAAACAGAGTCTCTATTAGACATATTCTTAGAAAAAACCCCTATAAATTTTGGAAGAACAAGAAACCCAACATTTTATATTTTAATCCGTTTGGATGTTCTTGTTTTATCTTGAACACTAAAGAAAATATGAACAAATTTGATTCAAAATTTCAAAGTTGTATCATGTTAGGATATTCTTAACACTTAAAAGGCTACAAGGTATATAACACTGAAACACTCATTGTTGAGGAATCAATTCATGTTAGATTTGATGATAAGCTGGACTTCGAAAGGTCAAAGATAGTTGATAAGATTGCAGATGTGGAAATCACCTATTTAGAATCTGAAGGTAAAGAAACTATTGTCGAAGTTCAAGAAGTGAAAGAATAAGAAAACGCTCAACCAAAAGCTTCTAGTGCTCAGACTCCTCTGAAAATGCTAAGACAAAGTCTATCACATTCTGAGGAACTAATTATGGGAGATAAGACAGAACCTGTCTGAACCAGATCTCACTTTAAACCTTCTTAAGAAATACTTCTGAGTTTAGTATCAATGGTAGAACATGCCTCTACCTATGAAGCTCTTCTTGACCAATCTTGGATCCAAGCCATAGAAGAAGAACTCAGGAAATTCTCAATCAACGATGTGTGGGATCTAGTAACAAGACCCAAAGGAATTCATGTGATTAGAACCACATGGGTTTTGAAACAAGCTCAATGAGAATGGTGAAGTGGTAAGAAATAAGGCTCGACTGGTCGCACAAGGATATAGTCAGCAAGAAGGAATAGACTATGCAGAAACCTTTGCACCAGTTGCCAAGTTAGAATTTATTCATTTTTTAATTTTCTTTGCTTCTAATCATAACATCATCCTATATCAGATGAATGTTAAAAGTTCTTTTTTGAATGGTTACATAACTAAAGAAGTTTATGTGCACCAACCTCCTGATTTTGAAGACAATGAAAATCCGGATTTTGTTTTCAAGCTTAAAAAATCCTTGTATGGTCTGAAACAAGATCCAAGAGCTTGATATGAAAGATTAAGCAACTTTCTTTTAGAAAATGACTTCAACAGAGGGAAGGTTGACACTACTATGTTCTATAAAACTTTCAAAAATGATATCTTGGTGGTTCAAATATATGTTGGTGATATTATATTTGGTTCTGCTAATGCCACTCTCTGCGAGGATTTTTCAAGTCTATGTATGCTGATTCTGAAATGAGCTTAATGGGAGAACTCAAGTTCTTTCTTGGAATTCAAATCAATCAAGAAAAATATCAAACCTTCATTCACCAAAGAAAATACACCAAAGAACTTTTGACGAAGTTCAATTTAATTGAATGCAAGATAGCAAATACTCATATGCATCCTACTTGTGTCCTAAATAAGGATGGGGTAAGTGGTAAGGTCGATCAGAAGTTGTACAGAGGTATGATATGTTCTTTCCTATATTTGAATGCTTCTAGGCCTGATGTATTATTTAGTGTATGCTTATGTGCTAGATTCCAATAATATCCTTGAGAATCTCACTTGACTGTTGTCAAACGAATTTTTAGATATCTGAAAAATACTACTAACCTTGGTCTATGTTATATAAAATCAAGAGAATACAAGTTAGTAGGTCATTGTGACGCTGATTATGTTGGTGATAGACTTGAAAGGAAGAGTGCCTATGGAAGTTGTCAATTTCTAGAAAAAAACCTTATATCATGGTCCAACAAGAGGCAATCAACAATTGCACTCTCAACCGGAGAAGCTGAATATATCTCTACAGCAAGTTACATCACTCAAATTCTCTAGATGAAAATTCAGCTAAAGGATTATCAATTATATGAAAGTAATATTCCTATTTTTTGTAATAATACTTCTACCATTTGTTTATCTAAGAATCCTATCTTACATTCTAGGGCTAAACACATTAAAATCAAACATCATTTCATCAGAGACTATGTCCAGAAGGGTGTTCTTTCTTTAAAATTTGTTGATACTGGCTATCAGTGGGCTGGCATCTTTACAAAACCCCTTGCTGAAGATAGACTTGTTTTAATTCTAAAACAATTAAACATGGTTCCATGTCCATAATGAAAAAGGTGTTATTTCAATTTTTTAAAGCACTATATGTAATATGGGCTTCTGAGGTTTAAGGTGTAGGCTTCTAAAACATGTGACTTTTGATTAAGTGAAGTCTTCATGAATCAGACATACTAATGAATCATCTATTCTTCGAATGGATTATCTCTATGAATACTGAAGAGCCTACTTTATCAAACAAATTACTAAAAAGGTAAAAGGATTCTTGTTCGGATAAAAGATTGTTGTCATTTCCGAATCTCCTTGTACTTATGGTGATATCTTGAGAGACATAATATTATTGGGAATATATACAAAATCTACATGCTTTACCCTTTGTCAATAATTATTTTTGTCCTGTCTTGTCATTGTGTCCTTGAGATATCTTATGCGTGATACACCTCTTGGCCTATGTCATTCATCCGGTCAGTCTTGTTTTCCTCTTTCATCTATTTATATACGTCTCACCCATTTCATTGTCATCCCCTAGTGTATAAACACATCTTCCACCTTTCTTCATCATGACTCTACAAACCTTCCTTGGTGATAGAAATATTTTAAAAGTCATCAATGAGAAATAACCTAAGTGGTCTTGGCTTAAAAATGGAACCCATCACTTGTTACTTGGCCAACATGTTCAAAACTGGGCAAGATATTATGAATTTCTTTGTGGTCCTATATATATAAATTTGTTAAATTTTTTTGGGCTATATGCCTCTGTAAAGCGACGGTAGTTGCATTAACTCCATCCTTTTTGGCATTCCCATTACCATAACTCTCTCTAATATTGATGAAGTCATCAATTGTCCAAACTCCGAGATTACCATAGAACAAATTGATCCACCAATTTGCAGTAAACTCCCTTCACTCTTTGACACTTTCTGTCTCTTTATTACCTTTTTGATTTTTGACAAAGGGGGAGAAATTAAAATGATTTTGATAATATTTTTTTCAGAATCTTAAACTCAAACATATATAATATTGTTGCTACTAACTATTTGTTTGATATTTCAATCGAGTAACTTTGAATAAGTTCACAAAGTATTCTAAGATAGGTTGAATATGAAGATCCTGTTGTTTAATATTGAGAACCTTATGGATGAAATCAACTCTGATATCATATATAAGAAGTTGTACACTTTGTGAATATATGTATATTCAAACAGATGTACCAAACATAATTCAAAAGTTATAAACTTACTGAAAGTAAGGTAATCTTGATTGATATCATATTGTTAAGAAGTTGTGAACTTTCTAAAAGCATGGAATTCAGACTTAAAGCTTCAGAAGTTGTGCTCTCCTAAAAGGAAGTCAATTCAACATTTTGATGCATGCTCTGATACAGAGATGACACTCACAATATGTGATTTGATACGTGTGATTTCTGCAACGTATGTTTAATTCAGAAGTTGTAAACTATTTGAATGTGTGATATATTGGAAAATATCATGTCAAACGCTGATGCTTAAGATGTAGTGAACTTCTCCAGAAGTATAGTGTTTTGGTTGTGATATTAGAATTAAGAAATAGAAGTGCTGATACATGATGCGTGGCATTATTCAATCAGACTCAAAATCAAGTTTTGATTCTTTATCAAGTTCTGATAGTAACCAGGTTCTGAGATGAAGACCAGGTCTTCTAGTCAGACTGTGATGAGTTGTTGTAGGGAAGTGTTCCTTCTTTATTTCTATGTTCTAAAAACTCAAAAATTTATTTTGTGAGTCTTGGACTCAGGGGGAGAGTCTGAACAAGCATAAATGAAATTTGGGGATTAACAGATTCAGGGGAGCTGTGAGCTTAAATCTGAATTTGTCAGTTATGGTGATTACCTTGTATAAATTTTTCTATCAAAGTACATGGTTTTTCCCTCATTAAAAATGGGGAGATTGTAAGAACAAGAAGTGTTTCTACATCTGGCCTTATGATTTTTATGATAACTTTACATGGTATCATAAAGAACAATTGTATACTTTAATGGTTTTGTTCTAGTGTGTAGATGATGTTGTAATGTTCTAACTCTGGTATCAAGGCGTGTGACATCATCATGTTATGAACATAAACACTACTAGAAGAAAACATTTGGTTACGTGTTACAGTTGAAGTCAACATTCTGGAATTTGTCTTATGCAACGCTTCTTAGGAATGTTAATACAAGAGGTTCTGAACGTGACTTTATGGTTAAGCTTTGGAGGTCTTCTAAAGCTTTGCTTCTGTATGTTCCAAGTTGTGAAGATTATGAAGATGAGGTTTTGATGAACAAGTTCTGATGATCTGAAGAAAAATAAGTTCTTACGACCAAGTGCTGAAGACTCTGAAGACAAGGTTCTGATTGAACAAGTTCTGAAGACTCCAAAACTTAGTTTCTAAGACTTAAGAGTGATTATTCTATAATAAGCTTCAAACATTCAAATTATCTGAAGCCTCTTAAGTTTAGAAGAAATTCAAAATGGTTAATGTGTGATGGTGTACAAAAGGTACAAAAAGTGCTCTATGACCTCTGCCCTCTAGAGTGGCGTAAGGACAACCCTTTCGTATTGTATTGTCAATCACTCTCATTATGACCGTTGGGAACAAATAGTTGGATTTCCGATTTAAACAACCGGTATAAATATCATCGATAAAAAATCAATGAAGTCTCCGTCGAACGTTTTTATCCCATGGAAAGGGAAAAGAAGGAAATATTTACAAAGTTTCGCTCGGTTGAGCCCTGTGACCAAATGCCTATGTATCCCTTTTCAGGAATCAGAGCACCTTAGTTTGTCTCCATAGTTTCCATTAGTTGTATGTTTTTTACCTCGAAAAAGGATTTTAAAAGAAAAGCCAAAGCGACAAAATGATGTTTGAATTGACTGGTGTTTTTTACCTTGAAATAGGATTTGAAAATGATTAGATGTTTTATGCATTTGCAAAGAAAAAGGTTTTAGTATTAAGGATGAAAAAAAGAAAGAAAAACATCTAAGGGAAACTATCTAATCTATCTCTAATGTTATCATACAATGATGGCCCTAAGGTCGAGTTTTGAAAGGGAAATCTCTACCTATGTTAGCATGCATGGATTACAATCCTAATGTCTAACTTGCACAGAAATGACATAAGTGAATCTTAAGGGAGCATCGAAAAGGTTCAAAACCTAAGGGAACATGGTATATACAAGGATTAAAAGCAAACAAGCAATCAATAAGCTCAAGAGAGCACACACATGTCATGAGCAGTGCGCATTAGCTCAAGTCAAAAGGCCTAACCAAGATATCTAATCATCAAGGTAGGTAAAAGTGGGGAAGTTCCTGATCATAGATATCTCATCTAGGAAAGAAGGGGTCATGAAAGTTACTCTTAACCAATGTATAATGTTACCAAGGCAACTAAGCACCTAACCAAGATATCAAAATTCGAGGTAGGAGATAGAAGACAATATGAACAAGCACGAAGCGTCAATGTTTCCTGACGTGAGCTAAAGACAAAACTTGATGGATTGGTTATAGATCCTTGTATTCCACTTGAACGACTTGATAACAGGAGTAACACGATTTGAAGCATCAACGCACGTTGCAAGCTACCAATTCCATATACTAGAAATGGAGGGGTCGATTGCAGATCCTCTACTCGCCTTGCCTCCTTTTGAGGACTTATCAATGGGGAATGGGAATGGGACGCCTTAGTTGAGGTCTTTAGGCATAAATGTGAACATTACAATTAGTAACCAAACACAAGTAGGAATTGCCTGCTACATGTCTTTTAAACAACGACTTTTCCTTAAAGGGACTCCCAAACATGCATATCTATCCTACTTCTCATGGAAAGAAAAGCAGTAAAGCATGCATATCTATTCGTACTTCTCATGGAATTATAAAGTGGTAAAATGTGAAAAGATAAACCAGAATCAGTGTAATAAATACCAAACAGATAAAATCTTTGTTGTACAACAAGCAAGCAAAAGCAGAAATACTCCGGAAAACTTCACGCAAGCTAGAATCAATAACACAATAGTCAAAATATGAATTGATCAAATAAGCACAATGGGAGTGCGTGTCAGACGCATCCATAATAAACAGAACACATGCACACAAATTCACATGCAGACAAAACACACACAATCAATATTTTCTCATGAAATGAGAATCAAGATAAAATCACGTCGGAAGTGAATCCACAAATAAAATACTTTTCAATCAAATAACCAACACTTAGTTACATGATTTAAAGTTCTCACAATGTAACTTGCACAAGTAAAAAAACACATTAGTAATAACAAGAAACCACAATCAGAGTTATGCATTCTCAACACAATTCAATTTATGATTAAATCATGAAGAAGTAGAAGTTAAATGCATTTTGGAAGTATAAACACAAACTCCGGACAACACTGTATTACAAAAATAAGTGCGCAAAAATTTGGAATGGAATCACACGAAAATTGCAAGGTAGTCTCCAAACTTACCAAGAAGCTCACAAAAGTGTGTACAGTGAATTAAATCACATCACAAGAGCCATTTACCTTTTCTGGGAAGCAACATTGTAACAACATGATTCATGCAAAAACTCGATCCAAAAGCAAGAAAACTTCGCATAAACACCATTCAAATACCACAACCAAGCACCACGAGCATTAACCATCAAGGAATTTCACCTTAGACTCAACTTACCATTTTCGGGAAGCATTGCACATCAACAAATAAGTACCCGAAAAATCTCAACAGAAACAAAATATCTCAAACGCAATAGTCCATAAAATGCACAAGAAAGCATTAATAAACACCAAACAATTTAGAAATGTAATTACAAGGTGTTTATAATTTCCGGATAACCATGTATGTAAACCAGAATCAGATAAGAAATAAGCTGAAAAACTCATAACCGGATGTAAAAACGTGCACCAATTCACACATCGCCGGATAGAAATTACAAGCACTTTGTAATGTTCAAAACCACATTCAAATGATGCTTTCAAACCACAAACCCAAAGTTGATATAATTTCTGGATTCGAAATTTTTACACCAAAAATTAGAGTTCATCCGCAAATTGACTTGAAAAGTTGCATTAACTCATGAATTACAACTTAAACCTCATCATAATTCCATAATCAATATTAAATCTCAAATTAGGTGTTTAAAATCAACATTAATTTTCCGAATAAAATTCAACATCTAATATCGATTATGTAATTATCTAACCATATTTGTATTTAAACATCACATCCAAAATCAAGAATCAAGCTACAACAAATCTTCATAATTAAATTTACATCAAAATTTAACTACATTTACAATTCAAGAATCAAATCATGTTCACAATTATGGAATTCAAATAATGCTTCAACTCAAATTTCAAACTAAACTCACAATTCAATTCAATATTATGGAGAATCAAGAGTATTGAATTACCGAATGGAAGAAGAGGAAATTGATGAAGATGTATCGTCTGAAAATCGACCAATGCACGAAGGGAGAATCTCGGAGTATTTGCGATCAGACGGAGGGAGGACCAATCCGCGCGAAATTGCACTACCTCCGGCGATATGCGGCGGAGCATGGACGAATCGCTAGTGGTCAGAAGCCGGAGGAAGATCGAAGGTCGGTATCACAGTGGTCCGGTTGTGAATCAGAGATGAAAGGAAGAGACTTATGATTTTTTGATGAACTTTGGTTTTTGTTAGATTGTTGAAGATTGTTGGTGTTCTTGAGCAAAATTGGAGAAAAGTGGAGTTTGATCCTTGAAAGGATAGAGAGAGATTTGTGAGGTGTTTTTTTAGAGTGAGTGAAGTTATGAGAGAAATTACGATTTATTGAATATAAACTCTCTCCAATCGAGCCTTGGATTTGAATTTGGTTTGGGCCTTGTTTTGACAATGTCAGTAAATCTAATACACAACGTGGTAAGAAAGTGCCACGTCATCATCGGTGTGAAACCTCAACTCGAACTCAACATCAAAATCAAAGATTGTGAAATTTGTGACGCCATGCCAAAAGAACAGACTCAATCGGATAAACGACTAGAAAGTTATGAATTTTCGAAGATGCATAGACGCAAAGCAGAAATAGCTAATGCAGATTTTTCTCAGTTAATTTCAACGTTCAATTTGGAAAGAATGCCACAAACGAAAATCCTCTCGTCAGAATCTGAACTCGGGGTATGAAACAAAATTATAGCTAACATAATTTGTGAAATTGTGCCAAAAGAATCATCTTGATATGATAAAAATTAAAGAGGTTATGATTTTTACAATATAGGAAAATGGTGAATTAAAATTCTGGTTCAACACATTAAATTTCTCTGGTAATCCATAAATCTGGGGACTTTCCTCAAACAATTAGCTCTCAGCCCGAACATATGAATCGAAGATAAAATCAAGACGAATTTTTTGCCCAAAGAACGGCTAAAAGAAAAATTTAGGCGAAAGTTATGAACTTTTGAACATCCACAAAATAATGGTTCAACACGGTATTTTCACTATTTTTTCACTGTTTAGCTTCAAAGTACTCGCGCATTTGGAGATCTTCCTCAAAGAACTGGCTTTCGAGTCAAACATGAAAGTTGGATGAACTAACAAGAAGATTAAAATTATCCAAGAGGAACTCAAAGATGATACTCCAGTAAGAAGTTATGAATTTTTAAGCATCCAAAAACCAGAGAAACAGTAAATCCATTGTATACCACAATTTAAGTATTTTGCGCTTCAGAAAATATTCGTCACAAAATTAGCCTTCGACATGAACACATGAAATGAAGAAGAACTCAAGATGTTTCTAACGACTAAAGAATAAATCCCAAACCATTTTCTAAACTCAAGTTGTGAAATTTTGAGCTTGAAACACACCATATTTAATTTCTGTCTGCACTGTCTCAAATCGACTTAAATGCTTGACTTTCTGCTTAATTTAGAGCGTCCTAAACAACATAAGAGCTTAAAATGTATATTACTTGCTCAGTTGTTGATTGGATATCTTAGAAAACATGCGAATCACATAAAAATGCAGAAAACCCTAAGTTCTTCTTCACAATGCTGCTTAACGAAACAATCAATTTTCATAACTCTTTCTTCTAAAGAAATACCTCGATTCCATGAGTATAGAGCCAATAAAACTTATGTATGTGTTGTAACCCAAACTTTTCTCTCTCATTTTACTCAACACATGCCCATTTAGGTCCTTAACTTCCTCAAGGATGCCCAAGAGTTGACCAGACAAACTCTCTCCTAAGGCAATGTACCTCAAACTAGGGTTTCACTCCTCATCAAGATGGTTGAAGTACAAGGGTCCCAAATGATTTACATGGTCCCAATATGTTCTTAAGATCATCCATGTCAAGTTTCATGCCTTGCACAAGAAGTTTGCTCAATCAACTGCTCTGATGCCTGAAAATCAACTATACTAGGTCAAAAGTCAATTGTGGCCCACATACAGTCAAATTTCAAGATTTTTGGTCAAAATCAACATTTTGAAGTGATATCCATCATTTGATCAAGGGTTGATCATGATTCCTCAAGGAATGCCCCAAATTCATCAAAACCCAAAAGTTGCTAAATTAGGGTTTCATAAGAAAAGTCAACCAAACATTGACCAAACATAACTTCTTCATACTTTATCAGAAATTTTCCATCCAAGGCTCATTTTGAAGAGTATGTAATTTCCTATAATTCATCTTCATACCATAAGTTCAAAATATGCACTCATCAAAAGATATGAATTTCTACATTATAGGTCCTTTTGGAAAGTCAACAAAAACACCTTTTGGGTCAAAGCTTCTTACATGAACATGGAAGACCCAATTAAGATGAAACCGAAAGGGTTGTTTAGGGGACATCCTAAGCTTTCTAAAAAGTCCAATAACACTTTTCTAGGGTTAAAATTGGAGAAGATATGCTTTGTCAAAGTTGACCATTTATGCAAAATTGCCAAAAGTTAAATGTGCTCAAAAATACTTTTTTTTGTCAAATGGGCCTAGCATTTCATGATTTCATCTTGCTCGTGACATCATCCACGATCCAAATCAACATCCACACTTTTGTTGCTTTACTTATTTATTTATTTTGATTTTTTATTATTTAAAATTCAAATTAAATCAAATAAATGGAAATAAATATAAAAAGATTGGTTTTGATCTTATTTTTGTACGAATCACAATCCAATAAAGCTAGCATATCATATCCAAATCAGATCAAGGGAAATTGAAGCAAAAATAGCATGATTATGGTTGTTTTGGAAAGAAATTGTACAAGGAAAAACTAAATCAAATCTTCATGAATCAAAAAGATTTAAGCTGGTTTTGTTGCCCTAATTCGTTCTAGTACATATATAGAATATAACCAAGCCAAAAAGAGGGTTTTGCAGGTTGTGAGAGCATCAAACAAAACTCAAAATTTTTCAAAAAAGTGTTGGATCGGTTTTTAACCTAGAGGTCAATTTAAGCCATTGTAAGACTACCAATAGACTCTTGGACATCTCCAGAACGTATCTCAATCAATTGCAAGCCTTTTCACGTCCAGAATCGCGACTTACAGACGCACGGTTTGCATATCCAAACTTGACTTTGATTTTACAGTTTACCCATAATTGTTCACTTTTAAGCATATCATTATATTTGTATCATCATTTAGAATGTTTTAGTTTAATTAATTTTGTGTTTTGATGCCTGTATTCACAATTTCCATTATTAGGGTTTACCTTGCCGTTTTAGGGTTTTTCCACACATTTTAAATTGGCCCACGAAAAGGGTACCATGATGCTTGTGGCATCAAGACGAGTTGATCCATGTACTTGGAATTAATTTATCATGCTTGCTGTTGATTTTTGAAAGTTACAGGGTTATAGCCATGGAAGATTTCCATAGGTAAAAGTCCCTAACCTAAAACGACGGACAGGGGAAGAAGAAGCACACGGTTGATAACCATTGGCCTATTTAAATAAAACGTGCATTTTTTTATTTTTTGTTTTATCCAGTTTGTTTGACATAATATATATTGTTCTTATTATACTAACAAATAAAACGCGTAGCCCAGATGGCAAGACGTGCGTGGTATTGAGTGGGAGGACCTGGGTTCGAACCCAGGTCCATGCATTTTCCTATTTTTCTAAATTCTTTGTTTCAGATCTAGTGCACTACACAGCCAGACGTCCACCATGCAACCCAAGATCTCAACCACTGGATTCATCATCAATCCAGATCTAACGCCCATCAATGAAAGACTATGGTGCACCCTCCAAGCTTGGCCAACACAGAATCAAGCACGCTGACTGGGCTGACCAGCTATTGGGCCTTACAGAATTCAACAATGCACCCCCCCCCATTCAGCAAATACATGCCCAATATTTCTTTTCTCTTTAATTATTTTTAGTTATTTACTAATTATTTCTTTTTTCACAAAATAACATTAAAATTATTTCTTTTTTTTTCATTAAATCAAAAATCACAAAAAACATTAAAAAAACCATTTTTTCATTAAAAAAATTTATTTCCTTAATTAATTAGTTTAATTATTTAGGGCAATTTAATCCTTTTTTTCATAATTAAAAATAATTAGAATTAGGGTTTAATTTGTACATAACCTAATTTTTCTCAAAAACTAACCTAAATATTTTTCAACTAGATTTTTTAAGTTTACTAATTACTCTCGCATTTAATTTGCCGCGCGCATTTTTTAATTTCCTTTTTCTATTATTGTAACTGCTCAGAGTTTGTAATAATAATTAGGGTTTTAATTCTGCATCTTTATTTTCGGTCAAAATGATTATGTATCTGCAAAAGCCTTGTAATAACTAGGACTTTAAACTTTCCGCACTTTTAATTTCCGTAAACTATAATCTTCTTAGATGTTAATAGGATTCCATGGAAAGACTAAATGAAAATTAATACAGTAGACAACCCTAATTTTGAAAAGATAAATTAACTGAAAATTACACTCGTACATGCTCACTCCTAGGGTTTACTCTACTCCGGTTGCCTTCGGTAAATGGTCATGAAGTATAGGGTTTGTTAGTGGTTGTCCTCTAGCCCCGAAAGATCTAAAATGACCCATTCGAATGTTGCCTCAGAATTTAAGGCTTTAGGATGATTACTAACATTTCCTAACATTGCTTTTGTGATCGTATTTGTCCCTTCGAATGTCCCTAAAAAACACCAACGACGATGCTACCTATTTCTCAATAATGGGATAGCATTGTCTAAAAGGAGAATGAACAAACCTTTTTTGAGTAGGTAGAAAACTCTTAAGTACTTGCTCAAACAAACAAATCTTTTTCACACCAACACTTTCCCAAACAAAGTTTTCAAAAACAACTTCGTAACACTCTTGTGGACAGAAACAAGGGTTAAAACAAAGTAAAACAAAACTTTTCAAAATAAGCACACACAAACACAGAAAAGCAATTTAAAAATGAGAAAGTACCTAAGAGCCTGTGGAAAACCACAGATAGAAAGGGTGCTAACACCTTCCCTTTCTATAATCTACCTCCATACTCAAACATCTCGAAAAAGGTTTTTTCTGTTCTTTTTCCTTTTCCTGATTGGATAAAATAAAAGTCGGTGGTGACTCTTGCTTATCGCGACATTTGAAAACAAAAAACGCAAACCAGTATTAACAGTCGGTTCTGCCACCATATCATAGTATGCATATGGTAATAAAGTATAAGCCAATAAGGTTTAAAACTAAGAGGGTGGATTTTGGGGTACAACACCGATTAACTTTCTACCCCTTCAATGGATTTCTTTTACAATCTATAAAAGGAAGACTTGGAAGTTGAAGAAAAGTAAGAATCAACATTAGAAAAAAAATATTGGATTAAATCAAGATCAAACAAAACTACACCAAAGCGTTGTGCAACTCTTTAGAGAAATATTCTGTGTATAGTTTTGTAAATAGGAAAGGAGTTGTTGCTCGTATCTTGTTGTGAAACACTTAGGTGTTTTTCTTTGTACTGAAAAATTTCTGTAATCTGCTTAAAAGAAGCAAATTGTAATACACTGAAAGTATTCAACGGTTGTTGATTGATTCCTTAGTGACCAAGTGAAGGTCTAATCTCCAGAAGACTCTTGCTCCGGTTTGAGTGGATTTACAATAAGGATCGACTGACTTATTGGGGGTGCCAATAAGGTTGATATAAATTATTGTGGGTTGTATGTAATAAGTTTCGTTATAGTGGATTAAGTGTTTGTTAAAGGAAAATCACCTTGAGGGGTTGACTGGAGTAGCTTTGTCAATAATGAACCAAGATAAAAATAATTATGTTCATTTACTTTTATGTTCTAAGTTAACTTAGTCTTTCATCAACAAAACGATTTATTTTTTGGTGAAACCCAATTCAAACCCCATTTCTTGTGTTTCTCAGACCATCACATCGTTCTTGCACTCAGGAGCATGATGACCCATCTTACCACAGTGTAACATCTCAGAACCTTATTCTCACATTCATTAGAATGGTGACCTTGTTCACCATACCTATAACACTTCACTAGAGCGGGAGCTCCCCCCACTTGTCTTTTTTTCATCGAAAACCTTCTGTTTACCTTTATCAGCTGGAGCATCATAAGGCTTCCTACAGTCTTGATAATGTTTTCTTGTCTTCTCATTCAGACTCTTGTAGTGAGCCAAATGAGCTTTGATATATTCCTCATAGATCCTACAACTGTTCACCAACTCTGGAAACCTACGGATCTACTAATATCCAATTGCCCGCTTGATTTAGGGATGCAAACCATTATCAAACTTGATACACTTCGAGAATTCAATAGTCATTTCACTGTAATATGGGTAATACTTTTCCAGTTCCACAAATCAAATTTCCTTGTTTCAACTCTAGGAACTCAATCTCTTTCTTCCCACGCTCATCCTCGGGAAAGTACTTATGAAACTCTCTACTGAACACAACCCAAGTGACGTCTTCACCCAATGCTGCCAGTCTTTGACGGATGGCGACCAACCAGTCATCGACTTTCTCTGCCAGCATATGTATACCAACCTGCACCTTTTGTGCCTCTGAAAAATCCATGACTCGAAAGATCCTTTCAATCTCCTTGAGCCAAGTTTGAGCTCCATAAGGATTGTAACTGCCCTTGAAAATAGGCGGATGGTTCCTCTTAAACGTCTCCAAGACACGGGATCCATCATTCCCGCCAGCATTAGGCTGATGTTGCATAGCCTGAGAAACAACCTGCAAATCCGCAACTATCATAGCATCATTTCTTCCATCCATTCTAAACACAGGAAACTAACATCACAGAACAATGTATCCATAGTGTACTCGCACTAATCGGTCGATAAGACATGTAAATCATAAGAAAACCTGTTTGGATGGGCCGACCTACTCTTATAGTGCTAATGTAACACCCTTCAAAACCCAATGAATAATTCATGAATAATTATAATATTAATCAAACATAAATCACCAACAAGGTATGACATCTTCATAAAACCATCATATAAAACATCCTTCTCCATAACACGGGTTTTCAAATCAATTTATATAACTACTTTAATAACATCAACAAACAAATTTAAATCTCTCAGTGAAATCATAGTCTCAAAAATAACTTCATTTAGTTCATTAACATCAAAACCCTTTTGGTCAATATCAAAAGTCATCGTCAAATACATGCATCATAGTAAAATTCATAAAAATAGGTTTATCAAAACAATTGAAACTTCAACTCAAGTGTTTTCCCACCCAATGTTACAATATCATAGCAAGACCACTGTTATTAACAAAAATAAATTAATAACTCCAAGATATCCTCAAACTCCTATGAGCTATTCTTGATTACCTGCAAGTTATCCATGTATTGAGGCAACATTTCCAAGCAGAAAAGGTGAGTAATCACAAATCATTATAGACGATATAAGGAATAAGTAGAGTAGTTACAACATATTAACATGAGACCACATATCATCATACATCATATATCATACTTATTATTTCACATCATAATTCGTTCATAACATTGTCATGTCATCAAATCATCAATCATCACCAAGACATCATTAAGTCATAAATCATCATTAATTCCACACTTTATTATATTAACATCTATCATCAAACGCCACTTAGATCACAACGTCATCAACATCACTTATTCAATCATTGTGCCATGTCACAATTAATGCAATGTAACATTGTTGACTCATGCATGTGGTACCAAAACTTCACTGATGACCAAGTGTTGGCAGTGATTTTCGACAAGGACTAAAATCCAACCAAAAGAAAAGGATAAAAAAGGTTCTTTAGAAAAGGTGATTTATGTGATTCGACTACTAATGTAGTCGACATAGAGAGATTCTATAAGTAAGTGATTGGGCCTGAAAATAAGAGCAGTTGACCAGGGAAGACCTCATAAGTCGTTGGGCCTAGAAACATCAAGAGGCCCAAAAGATCCATCAAGCGAGCGAGGCGTTTTGGAGGGAAACATGGAGAACATGGGTCCGAGAGTACGGATGGAGAACGTGGGATCATGGAGAGGAGTTACAAGATACATGTGGCATACAAAGAAGCGAATTCCGAGGTAAACACCAAGTCATCTTCCTCCAAACATCCCCACAATATGATCGATTCCTGCTTAGAACCAGAGCACTTCATAATATTGCACTCCATCCATACAATGGGATTAAGGCCATCACTGGACCAACGTCTTATCAACATCACTAGACTAATTGTCCTAACAATATCACTGGACATGTACTAACATATTCCATGAATGCATGATTCACAACAACACAATAAAACATGACCACTGCTAGTCAAAGTCCATCATCATTCATGTAATAGTCATAATAACATAACACACTTCATAGTACACACATAATCATCATAATGACATAATCACATCAATTCTTTATAAGAACATACATCATGTTACATCAAGGCATAATCACATCACGTTATCATAAAAAACACTGGAGAAATTAATCATATGATTCATTTTATTTAACCAAAGTATAGTACGTCGCATTAGGTTTCAAATGACATGTCAAATGGAGTCTGCAAACTCAAGTTACGACCTTTACAAAATTTGTCAGCTGCCATTCGCCAAAGGCTCGCCTGGCGAAGCATCTTGCTTTCCTGAGGCTTGCCTAGGGAGGCTGGAGAGAAAACCCTTCCCTCATGCAAAATTCAAGGAGCACCTATTTTCCATCATCCCATTCGCCCAACAACCTCTCCATACGCCCGGCGAGCTCACGCTCGCCTCTACTTTTCCCGACGAAGCTGGAGTGAGACACCTCTTCCATACATTTTCCATAAACCTGAAAAAATCATCCCCCCCTCTCTCCTCACTCTCACCTGGAGAAGTCTGGGCAAAGATGCTTCACCCGAGGACTTGGGAAGCTTGCCCGATGAGGGCACGAAAGCAACAACTATGATGTTGTGTTTTCTACACAGAACCAGTCCAATTTTCTAACAATTTTACACCACTACCAATCCCAATTCATCATAAATTCTCATATTTTCATCACATAATAACAACACATCATATGCATCATTTCATGGTAAAACAACATCATAATAGTATCAATCTCCAACAACATTATCATATATTCATTATTAAACAAAACTCCACATACAAACCTACAAATACCTAAAATAATACTAATCATAATGATAAGGATAACCCCCTTACCTTATATTATAGCTATCAATCAATTCTCCTTCGTTTTCTACATAATCCCTCTGTGTTCCTTAATGCCCTAGGTATGATCTCCACCTCTAATCCAAGTGCGATTGTACATAATAAGAGTTCTAAACCTTAAAATTTCCTTATATCAAACTTACCCCTTGGACCCCTAATATAGTCTTCCACTTATTCCCTCATTTAACTTCTTACAACTTACTACCTTGCCCTCCTCATATATACATCATATATTTTCTCTATTTAACTAATTATAATAATTCTAAATAATTACTCTAATTATTCTAAAATCATTATAACACCCAATATCGCTCAATTTCCACTATACCATACATAGCATCACATCACACACCATATTCGTTAAAACATCACATATACTATCATAAATACTCATCATAAATCAATTAAATAATTAAATAAATAATTTTATTATTTTTAGGGTGTTACACTTTATGCTTGAAAAAACTTGTTGTGCTTTATCCTGGGCTGCTAAGCATCTATGACAATATATGATAAATCATACTACTTTGTTGATATCCAAAATGGATCTGATTAAGTATATTTTTGAAAATCCTGCTTTAACCGGAAGGATTGCTCATTCGCAAATGTTTTTATTTGAATATAACATTGAGTAACGTACTCAGAAAACGGTTAAAGGCAGTATTTTGGCATATCATTTGGATCACTAACCAATTGAATATTATCAATCCATCAGGTTTGAATTCCCTCATAAAGATGTTATGTATCTTAAAGCCAAAGATTATTATGAACCGTTACCTGAAGAATGACCAGAGCTAGGATCCCAATGGGGTTTGATATTTGATGGGGTTGTTTATGATTATGGTAGTGGAATTGGGGAAACCATTATTACTCCTGAGGGTTCTCACACTCGTTTCACTGCAAGATTTATGTTTGATTGCATGAATAATATGGTGGAATATGAAGCTTGTATCATGGGTCTTGAAGAAGCCATTGATATGAGGATTAAGATCCTTAGTGTGTATGTAGATTCAGCTCTGGTGATTAATCAAATTAAAGGAGAATGAGAAACTCATCATCCCGGTTTGATTCCATCAAATATTATGCAAGGAGGTTGTTACGTTTCTTTAACAAAGTTGAGTTTCATCATATACCTCGAGAAGAGAATCAGATGGCAGATGCTCTGGCTACTTTGTCTTCCATGTACAAGGTAAATTTACATAGTGATACTCCTCAGATCATAATCAAGCGTCTGGATAGACCCACTCATGTAATTACAGAAGAATAAGAGGTGGATGAGAAGCTATGGTATTATGATATCAAGTGTTTCCTCCAAATTCAAGAGTACCCACCCGGGGAATCTAATAAAGATAAGAAGACTTTGAGAAAATTGGCTTGCAATTTATTTCTAAGTGAAAATGTTTTATAAAAAAGAATCTTTGACATAGTCTTGCTCAGATACGTGGATAGGAACGAAGTAGACATGTTAATGCAAGAAGTTCATGAAGGGTCCTTTAGTACTCATGCCAATGGACATGCAATGGCTACAAATATGTTAGGAGCATGTTACTATTGGCTGACAATGGAATCTGATTGCTATAAGTTTATGAAGAAGTTCCATAAGAGTTAGATTTATGCCGATAAGATTCACGTGCCTTTAAATCTTCTCAATGTTATTTCTTCTCCTTGGCCTTCTCTATGTGAGGCATTGATATGATTGAGCTTAAAGCTTCGAACAAACAACAATTCATTTTTTGGTCATTGATTACTTCACCAAATGGGTTGAATCAACATCTTATGCCAATGTGACCAAGCAGGTTATGATCGGGTTTTATCAAGAATCAGATTATTTTCCGATACGGTGTTTCGAGTAAGATCATTACTAATAACAACTCAAATTTGAATAATAAGATGATATATGAGTTATGCAAAAGCTTCAAGATTGAACATCACAATTCTTCATCTTACAGACCTAAGATGAATGTGGTTGTTGAAGCAGCTAACAAGAATATTAAGAAGATTATCTAGAAGATGGTTGTGACTTATAAGGATTGGCATGGGATGATCCCTTTTTCTTTGCATGGGTATCGTACATCCATCTTCACTTGAATAGGGGTAACCCTTTTCTCTCTTGTGTATGGCATGGAAATAGTGCTCCCCGTAGAGGTTGAGATCCCATCAATGCAATTTTTGATGGAAGGCAAGTTATCCGAGGCTAAATAGTGTTAGAAACCATTTGATAATTTGATTTAATTGAAGAGAAAAGAATGACGACCTTGTGTGACAGTCAGTTATATCAAAAGATAATGAACCAGGCATTTGATAAAAAGGTTGGACCTCTTGAATTTATTGAAGGCGACCTCGTGCTCAAAAGGATCTTCTCTTTCCATGAGGATTCCTGTGGCAGGTGGTCTTCTAATTATGAGGGCCCGTGTGTTGTTAAAAAATACTTATCTAGAGGCACTATAACTCTTACAACTATGGATGGTGAGGAGCTTCCTCATCTAGTGAATGTTGACGCAGTCAAGAAACACTTCGCCTTAAAAAAATAAAATAATAACTCGCTAAGTTGAAAACCTGAAAGGGAGGCTTAGGCAAAAATGAGTGTCTCGGTGGGCTGAAAACCTAAAAGGGCGGTCCAGGAAAAAATTAGAGACATAAATAGAAAATAATCATCCTGGTAAATTGAAAACCTCAAAGGGAAATCTAGGCAAAAGTTAGGGATTTTTGCAAGTAACTGCATTAGTGATTAGTATAAACTGTAGCTATTTTTGTATATACTTTTGTTGCACTTATCGACTTTTTGTTGTTAATATCATTGAATAAACCCTACTTTTGTATAAATAAATTTAGTTTGTGTTTGTTTGTGCTTTTGTGTACATAGGGTACCGTTTGATGTTTTTCCATTCATTTTGTAGGTATTGATGTGTATTTGGAGCATGAGCAATAAAGTGTCGAAGACATGACTTTAAACACGCGATTATGAGCAACTCGTCAATGAATAAGGCTCAAAATCGAAGAATAAAAATCATCAATTTGGTTTATATTTTTTCATTGTTAGAAATAGAATTGAATAAGCTTTCCAAAGCTTCAAACAAGGTGCGAATAGGAGTTACAATTCAAAAGTTATGGTCGAAATAGTGAAGAATGTTGTGCTGATTTTTCAACCTTCTGTCATCCGTCGCCGGGCGAAAATTTTGGTTGCCGGGCGATGCTAGGTGAGCTGTAGCATGGGAAAAACCCTGGTTTTGGTCACCGGGCGACGCTTTTTGGTCGCCGGGCGATCCTAAACAGTCAGAAATGCGTATTAAGGGCCAAAAATACATTTTTTGAGTATGGTTTTGGGTATTTTTGACCCCAACTCCATTAATCTTAATTTTTGGATAGGATTAGCTTAGAAATCAACATTGAAGCTTGCGTACTGATGATCCGGAGTGAATTGCTCATCAATCGGCGCTGACAAACAGGGAGATTTGTAGTTCATTTCTCTTCCTCTTTGTGTATTCTTTATGTGTTGAGTTTGTACATGTATTTACTCTAAAGTTATATATATTTGTCACCCATGGCGTTATATTAAACTTGCTTTATAAATCTTTGTCGATTATTGTCCTGAATTTTTGCTCTGTGTTAGGGATTTATGTTGTTATAGACATATACTGCTTAAATTCTTATCTAGGATGATTATCTGTTAGTTTTTAAACTATAGAGATAGATTTAGAGCTAGCATTACATAGAGTATCAGAGCTTAATGCCTTTGTGTTGGTTGTGCTGTGCTGAGAGATCGTCAATTCAAGTAACACTGTTGTCTTTTATATTGTTAAGGAGGTAGAGATATCACTTATGAGATGATACATTCGGTATCTCAATTTGGGTTAGAAATGACTTAGGTTGTGAGTGATACGTGGTGACATTGATGAGTATTGTTAGGTTGAATGTAACTGGTTGATAGATTTATGTCTGTGATTAGTAGATTATTTGCAGGCTTTATAATTTCTTCCTTAGTTTTTACTTTTGTTTACATTTATTTTTTGTTGATAACATTTTCTTTGCAAACCCATTTATCCTCAAACTCATCAACACGAGAATTTGTCGAACTACAATTCAATAACCAATCTACGTGGCTACGATAAATCCCCGGATAAATATTTCCAAAAATTTTGTTTCTTGCCGCTACACCTCTCGAAAAAAATGGCGACGTTGCTGGGGATTTGTTCTATTATCTCCGCATTGTGATAATTCTTTTGTTTTTGAGTTTTGTAATTATTGTATATGTTGTATAGAAATTGTACATTAACTTGTATATGATATTTGTGTGTATATGTGTTTTCATGTATTGTTGTGAATTGTCTCGTTTTTGTAACGTTTGTTGTGTGATTGTTAGGAGACTTTCTTTAGGTTTGTGCGGTATGACAATACCATGGAATTATGAGAGGAGGTTACTAGCTCGCACAATAAAGGCGTCGAGTTTACGACGTAAAACAAGCATGTTTGTTTGTATTTGTTTATGTGTGTGGTGATTTGTGCTTTATCAAGTTGAAACAAGGAAATATTCTGAATTTCAAATCTTCACTTTTCAACTTGTTAATTCATTTTCACTCGGTTTTCATATTGTTATTTGCATTTTTTTTCTTATGTCAATTTGTGTTTTACGAAAGCTTGCCGTGTTTAGCTTGAGGAGTTTTCTTCATTGTATATATTGTAAATTTTGTACATTGAAAGTTTGTATGAGTCTTATTTTTCTAATTCTTTTGTCGTTATTTGCACTCAAGTTTTGGTCCGGTAACTTGTAGAATATTGAAGTGATTTGTCAAGTTTGATCGTTTCGACTTGCGAATGTGTGGTAATGATTTTGTTAAAGTTTTGTACACATTTGAGGTATGTGTTTATTGCTTTCTATACTTTAGCATATTCATAATACTCAGACTTTTCACAATTTTAATTCCATTCATCCTTTTGTATACTTGTTCATTTTTGAATCACTTTAGTTTCCACCCTTTTTGTGAGGTAGCTTTCCATTGTTCATATATGCTGGAGGCAACAATTCTTGTTTTAACTGGATTTTATTATGCTTAAACTTTTGTTTTGTGTTGATTGTATGAATGCAAGAAAGTGATAAACGCATTTTTTTGTTCCATTTTGAGCACAACTACCTAGCCAAATAGTCAATTCACCTTGTGAGTGTGTGATCATTAGTAACCCCTTTGAGCTTTTTGTCGATATCCATGTTGTATTTGATAAATGCTTGTCTATGAGTGTTTAGTTTCCCTTTTCTATGGATATTGATTCCTTGTTTTCTTGAACCCTTAACTATGATTTATAGTTGAATTTTTACCTTGCCTTAGAAAGTATGGAGTATTCACATTATGATGATGGTTGAATTCAAGTTGGGGAGATGAATGCTTATGTGCTTATGCTGTGATTTCTATGAGGTTGAAAAAGAAAAGAAAAAGAAAAGAAGAAAAAAAAGTGAAATAGAAAAGATAGAAAAAGAAGTAAAAAAATAGAAAACCTTTGAAAAATAAAAATAAAAAGAGTATGAAATAATGTTGTGTTGAATAAGTGATGTGTGTTGGTTTGAAACTTGTGATGAAGAAGAATTTTGATTGAAATTCTATTGTTTGAAACTTTATGGAAGTAATTACTCCCTTAGGTTTAGGCAAGTTTTTGTTTTGATTAGCTTTAGGACTTATCACTTGTTTATTAACCAAGCCACATTACAACCTTGAAAAGCCCTTGAGATTCTTGCTTTTATATTTTCAATGTAATTTTTTGGATGAATGCATAGTTTAGTCTATTATTTGCAAGATTGTTGGATGAGTGAAAATACCCCATTTTTGTGTGTTTTTCATCACCGATGGTTATGTTTCCTAGGTGTGATTCATTTGTGACCAAGTATTATTTTAGAATGTTTGGTATATTCTTTGTATTTAGCATTTGTTTCATGTTTATGTTATCATCATAATTTAGTGGTAAGTATGTTTCTTTGTGTGTACCATTTTTCATTTGAACCACTGCATTTGTTTTCTGTTTTCAAAACCTGTTGATTCGTGATTCTTTGATTTATCATTCTTTGTTCTTTATTTTATTTGAATTTATTTGAGGACAAACAATAGTTCAAGTTGAGGAGAGTTTGATAAGTGTAAATTGTAGCTATTTTTGTATATACTTTTTGTTGCACTTATCGACTTTTTGTTGTTAATATCGTTGAATAAACCCTACTTTTGTATAAATATATTTAGTTTGTGTTTGTTTGTGCTTTTGTGTAGATAGGGTACCGTTTGATGTTTTTCCATTCATTTTGTAGGTATTGATGCGTATTTGAAGCATGAGCAATAAAGTGTCGAAGACACGACTTCAAACGTGCGATTATGAGCAACTCGTCAATGAATAAGGCTCAAAATCGAAGAATAAAAATCATCAATTTGGCTTATATTTTGTCATTGTTAGAAATAGAATTGAATAAGCTTTCCAAAGCTTCAAACAAGGCGCGAATAGGAGTTACAATTCAAAAGTTATGGCCGAAATAGTGCAGAATACTGTGATGATTTTTCAACCTTCTGTCATCCGTCGCCGGGCGAAAATTTTGGTCGTAGGGTGAAGCTAGGCGGGCTGTAGCATGAGAAAAATTTTGTTTTTGGTCGCTGGGCGATGCTTTTTGGTCGCCGAACGATCATGGACATTCAGAAATGCGTATTTAGGGCCAAAAAAACATTTATTGGGTATGGTTTTGGGTATTTTTGATCCCAACTCCATCAACCTTCATTTTTGGATAGGATTATCTTAGAAAAAAACATTTAAGCTTGCGTACTGATCATCCGGGGTGGATTGCTCATCAATTGTCACTGACAAACAGGGAAATTTGTGGTTCATTTCTCTTCCTCTTTGTGTATTCTTTATGTGTTGAGTTTGTACATGTATTTTCTCTAAACTTATGTATATTTGTCGCCCATGGCATTATATTAAACTTGCTTTATAAATCTTTGTCGAATGTTGTCCTGGATTTTTGTCTGTGTTAGGGATTTGTGTTGTTATAGACATATACTACTTAAATTCTTATCTAGGATGATTATCTATTAGTTTTTAAAATCTAGAGATAGATTTAGAGCTAGCACTCACATAGAGTATCAGAGCTTAATGCCTCTGTGTTAGTTGTGTTATGCTGAGAGATCGTCAGTGCGAATAACACGGTTGTCTTTTGTGTTGTTAAGGAAGTAGAGATATCACTTATGAGATGATACATTCGGTATCTCAATTTGGGTTAGAAATGACTTAGGTTGTGAATGATACGTGGTGACATTGATGAGTATTGTTAGGATGAATGTAACTGGTCGGTAGATTTAAGTCTATGATGAGTAGATTATTTGCAGGATTGATAAGTTCTTCCTTAGTTTTTACTTTTGTTTACATTTATTTTTTGTTTATAACATTTTCTTTACAAACCCATTTATCCCCAAATTCACAAACACGATAATTTGTTAAACGACAATTCAATAACCAATCTTTGTGGACATGATAGATTCTCGGATAAATATTTCCAAAAATTTTGTTGCTTTCCGCTACACCGCTCTAACAATTAGGCCAAACTTGACCACCTGAAGCAAAATTGTTTATTAAGAGATTCTCAGTCCAATCATTCTCAACAGAAGTTTGAACATAAAGGAATTCAAAGTTGTTAGGGAGAATAATAGTCATTGTATTTTAATGTAGCCTTTTCCTATATTTACCATTTTCCAAAACTTTGTAATGGTCCATGGAGTCACGCTATTTGTGGACTATCATTCTATTAATAAAATTTGAGCCTTTATCCAATTGTTTGAAATTCTTATTTTATTTCATGTTGTAAAATTTAATTTATTGTTGATAATAATTTTTGAAATAAAAGATTAAATAATAATCATGTTTTTAAAAATTACAAAAATATTTTCCTTTGATTTGTGAATACAACTAAAAGTAACGGCAATAGTTGTTCCAAGAATGGTTAAATCTCTATTAGTTTTGAGTGCGCCTAAGACAATGTTGAATAAAGTGGATTGCATATTTTTATTCTTTTATGTGATGATGTTCTTATTTTCTTGTTTGTATATGAATATGAAAGCAATAAAATGCGGAAAGTAAATAACATAAGGATATATCCTAGTTTCCCTCACACTTCGAGAGTACTCTAGTCCCCTTACCAACATGTAAGAGATTTCAATATACTTAGAATTATCGTATAACCTATCCAGATCCAAATGTGATGCTTACTATCTAACCTATATGGAGATCAAAGGCTTTAACTATACTTTAAGATCCAACTAAGTACACGAAGAATAATTCTCTTCAATGTACACACTTGTTTCAAACAATCCTGAAAAAAAGGTAACCAATACAAAGTAAAAAGAGAACAATCCTCCCTTAATAATCTCTTGCTTCCATGAAACCTGGACAACAAAGTTACACCATAATCACTTTGGAAAAATGATTAGAAACAACTTCTTGAAGTAGATATGAAAGTTGATAATCAATGTCAATACAAGGTATTAATCTATTCTCTTTCAAGACAACAACTCAATGGATATATTACACAAGTGCTCAATGCATATGATTAAACTTTTATAATGATGTATTTGAAGATGTAAGAGTAAAAGTTTCATGCAAGATCAAAATATTAATCAATGCACTTGTTTGAAAATGAGAAGCAAAATGTTGATTTGTATGTTGTGATTGTTGTTATTTGGTGTGCGCTTCTACTTAAGAAATATTTGAATTATATAATGTATTGCACCGTTTCAAAAGGTTTTGAATGAGTGTAGAAGTGCATTGGTTCATGGATAAAGGCAACAAACAAACAACATTCAAAACAACCTTGTTTTTCAAATTCGTATCAGCGGTAACCGGTTATCGTAAGGCTGTAACCGGTTACCACTGTATGAAAAAGTGTAATAACCTTTTTAATGATTTGGAAACGCAATACTAGTAATATTAAAATACATGAAACATGTATGCATAATGTTAGACATATTTTAAGCACTATAGTAACATAATATATTGAATTGGAGTCTTGTAACATAATGAAGATCAAATACCAAAGTCTTTTTTAGGAGTAACTTAGCATGTAAGCAAAAATTCCATTTTAAGTAGATACTTTTTCTTCTTATTTTTGATAGCGCCTTTTTCCTTAATCTTTATGTTTGTAATCATCAAAACATAAACTTGTTGAATCATGATTCTACAGTCTTGAAATGCGGAACTTAGAGTTCTCTTAAGCAGAGTTGTTCTTGTGGTCTATCTTGCAGATGTTTTCAGTTTTCCCCTACGGTTTGATAATCAGATAATGGGTTTCCTCCAAGTTGTTTTTTTGTGATTGGGTTATGGCATGTTTAATTCAGCTTTCTCCAGTTGAGTTCAAATTCCCCAATTGAGCTTGTACTTGATTTCTCACGCTCTGTGTGATTCTTTCCCCAACCAATTCTTAATCAAACAATTATGGAAAGATTTTGAATCTTTGTTCATATTTTGTATTCTTTCTCACTTTGAGTTGAGACTTGACTTGAATCCCTCTGCAGAGCTTTAACTTTCTACTATGAAATTTTTGTTTGAAGTTCCCCTAAAGTAAATCCAGGAAAATTTTCCCTCTCATTTGTTGTTAATCCCCAAAGAGTTTTATTTGTGTATTCCTAGAAGTTCTTCATCTTTCCTCACAAGAGTTTGTCCATTTGTTACTCTCAGAAGATTTTATGGTGTGTTGATCCTTAGCAGATCCATCATTCCCCTTAGTGGAGTTTTTGTAGTGATTTTATCCCCTTAGTGGATTATGGATGTTTTAAGATTGTGTTCTAGTTATTCCCAAGCATTATATTCATCTCCTCAGAGAGTTGAGCTTTGTGGAAGGATATTTGTTCCTGCATTTGTTTCTTTTATCTCAATTTGTATCTCCATCTTGTTGGAATTTAGTTGAGTATCCAATTGTATTATGATGCTTGGTCATACTCAATTAGGTTATGTGTTTGTCTTGTCAAACATATGCACAACATTCATACACTCATATATCATTCATACATACATCATGCGTAGCTGAAAGCAGATTCATGCCCATTTGCATTTCTTGATCCATTTCTCTTTGGTGATCTTTATCCCTTTGCAGAAAGTGCATCCTTTCTAAATCCTCTTTCTTGGTAGAGTGTCTCCCTATGAAAAAGCGTATATTTTCTAATTCCCCACTGAGTTTTTTCCTTGTGGAAGAATTTTATTTTAGCTTTCCTTCCCAGCTCATTATTTGGATGGAATAAGTTTCAGTTGAGTTTATTCCTCATTAATTTGAATCTTGATTGACCATTTCTCTCCAGTTCATTCCGGGATTGAACTTTGGTCCTCAACAACAATCTATTTTGGATATCTTGTATTGTACCTCAAAATTTTTCCTCTCTTTTCTCAAGATATTTCACACAAGATCTTCAATAGCTCAAGCTTGCACAACTATTGACTAGGCCAAGCCATCTCCTCAACACTGATATCTAAAAATTAGGGTTTGAGCTTGCACAAGGACAATTGGACTTCTAATACTTCAAATGACTTTCATGGATCATTATGGACCTTCAAGAATACTCATGTCAAGTTTCAAGTCTTGTATCACAAATTTTGCTCAATCAATTGACTAGATGACCAAAAATCAGCTGTACTGATGAAAAGTCAACCAATGCACAAAAAGTCAAACTTTGATTTTTGGTCAAGATTTAATTTCAAAGATCATATTTCATCAAGAAATTAAAAAATATGAAGCTTGATCCTCAAGAAATCAACAAAGTCAAAAGTCAATTTGAAAAGTCAACTTCATGCCAACCTTTCACCAATATGCAAGATGATTCAAAGAAAACTTTCAACATGAAATTTGTAGATATTGATGATATATATAACTTTTATTTACTTATCAAGTCCTATAAGTGCTTGTATTTTGAGTTATAAATTCCTAAAGTCGTGACATTTTTCATAAAACACTTAGAGAAATTTTCAACAGATTTTGATCAGGATTTTATCCCAACTTCTTGGCATTTTTTCACATAGTTCCAAGATGATTTTGTCAAACTGGCCAACATGAAAGTTATATAGGATGTTTCAAGCTTTCTAAAACATCCAAGAGAATGAATTTATCATACTTGAGCTAGGAGATTCAAGGGCATGAAGTTGGGCATCCATTCTTGTATTGCAAGTCCTTTTGTTGAAGAACACATAACAAAATCCTTATGCTATGCTGCATAATATTGTGTTACAGGCCTTCTAACTTGCCTATCTCACCATAATTTAATGCTTACACCTACTCTTGATCTATTACCCAAGTGTTTGAGCCATTGTCCAAAAGATCTTTCCATTTATGGCATAAAGGCACCATTGCTATTCTTGAAAAGCAAGCTTTTGGTACAAAATATGTCTTGAGCCCATACCTTGTTTGCTTCTGATTATACTCCACCTTAAATCATGGAAGGTAGCTCCTCTATACCAGCAACTTTGGTACTTTATCTTGGGACCATGGAATACTTGACATAGTTTGAAATTTGTATCCCAACCAAACCATAACATGTTGTATTGCAAACCTAATCAGCCCTTGTTCCCAAACCTCTTGCTTATAAGTAGAGGGAGCATTTGCAAAAGAAAGAGGTCAGAAAAATAGAGAGCTTCTTGTATTTTGAAAATCCTCAAACCTCCTTTACTCTAAAAACTAGAACTGTCCATAAAAACCTCTATCTTTGAGCTTTGAAGTCCAAACCCTTTGAACCTCTCACACCTTGCAAGTTCTTTCCAAACAAACCATCCAAACACTCCACATACATCATATAGAATTTGTCCAAACTCAAGAATAACTTCTGTAACATCACTATTTTCCAAACTCAAAAACAGCCACCTGCAAATTGACTTCTCCAACTCAAAATCAAAACACAAATTTCAATTTCAAGGTAAGTTTTCTTGACTTTGAACAGTTCATACAAACATCATTAGTGGTTCATTTGTGATGATAAAATGTAGATATCATTTCCTTGAAGCTAACCATATGCTTACTTTTCATTTTCACTAACTCTGTGTTGAGAACCGACCCATATATCCAGCAGAACAATGTTAGAACTAAAAAACAGCAGTATGAGTCGATACGAAACACTATGAGTCGACACATATTATGTACAAAACAGGTTATGAGTCGATGCGAACCATCTACAAACTGACGTATGAGTCGATACGAAATGCAAATGCATCGACTCATAGTGAGTTAATTTTCATTTTCCAGAAACAAGAAGAGATATGTGTCGATGCGTAAGTGCATCTGTCGAGTCATACTGAGTTAATTTCATTTTCCAGAAGCAAGAAAGGTTTTTGTATCAATACATAAGTTCGTGCGTCAATACATAAAGTTTTCGCAATGTATAAGTGCATGCGTTAATACATAAAGTTTTTGTATCAATGCATAAGCTCATGTGTCAATACACAAAAGTTTTTTTTAAACAATTTTTTTTTACATTATCTTTATATTTCTTTATATTTTTATTGTTATTCATTATTCAATATAATTGTAATAGTAATTAGGTTTTAATTTCTTTCATCCCCCATTTGTAAATTTTTACCCCTCATTCCCAAAGCTTCTTCATAGCGTAGGCCTTTATATTTCTGCAATTTATCGCTTTCAATATAATTGCTAGTAATTTGGGTTTGTATGGCAATACTTAAAATCAACAACTAGATAACCCTAATTCAAGACAAAAATGGATGAAAACAAAACACTTTGCACACTCGCGCCTCTAGGGTAACCCACACTTGTTTCCATGGATAAAAATAGTCATGTCTCTTGAACGTGGGATACTTTAGCAAAGACCCTCGAGTACAAGATCGTAGTCCCTCGATGACCCTTCAAATGTTGCCTTTGGTAAATGATCTTAGACCATTACAAAAATTTCTAAGGTATCCTACAATGTTGCCTTCTATGACTATACGATGACCCACACTCGTCCCTTCACATCCATTGATAGGGCTTCTTATCAATCAATGGTAAGATAGCAATATCTAAAGGAGGAGGAAAAGAACTAAGACTTTTTGAGTAGGTAGAATGTTCATAGTTTCTTGCTCACAAACATTTCAAAACAAAACATCTTTCAAACACAACAACACTTTTCCATGAAATATTTTCAAAAGTCAACACTTTGTTTGCATTCTTATAGAGACGAGAATCATTATAAAGTTTGCCTAAATGAAGGAACTTTCAAAAATACTTTCAAAACCAATCACAAACACATTTCAAACAAAGCATTTCCAAGTGAGCTAGCAACTAAGAGCCCGTAGATAACTACATATGAAAATGGTGCTAATACCTTCCCTTTTCATAACCTACCCCCCGAACTCAAGAAAATATCTCAAAAGGTCTTTCCTATTCTTTTCACCCTTTCCTTTATTGGATAAAACAAAATTCGGTGGCGACTCTTGCTATCGCAACAATTGTGATAAAACGCAAAACATACCAAGTCAGTTCTCCCACCGTATTACATCTTGTCATACCCCAAATTTTCATGACCTTTATTTCTACAGTCAAAAATATTTTCAATATTGGTTTTTATAATATTCTTTGGTTCAATTTTACTAACATTTTATCAATAATTTATTTTGCTCATTTAAAAATGTATAATAGTTTATTTCAAATTATTTGTATTTTAAATAGCAAATACTTATTCACTTTCATATACTTTCAATTGGGTTTTTTATTTCAAATGAGTAACATAGCCCAGTTGGTAAGGAATGAAGCTTGTAAGTATGAGGTTGTGGGTTCAAATTTCTTGTGTTGTGCTTTTAACATTTTCTTTTTCTATTTTTTGTTAATAATTATATTTTTAGAGATCAGGCTTTTGGCTTCTTTTGGTTTTTGGGTAACTGACTTTCTAAGTTTTTTAAGCCTAATTCTAAGTCTATAAATAGGACTATTGTCGAACATAATTTTTCACTCAGAAATTCACAATTTCACAATCTCAAATTTTCTTTTATTTTTGATTTGTTTCAGGGTTTCTGAACAGAAACTTGAGAAACAAATCCAAAATTTTCCAACAACCCTTCAGCCCTTCTGATCCAACACACTCAATTGTCGTCTCGCCGCCGTTCACGCCTCCCTCTTCGTACATGTTTGTTTTTATTTCTTTTTTTAATATATTATTACTATTATAACTAACAAGTGTTTTAAGAAAAAATAGATTTTTTCTTGGGGGCCTTAACACCTATTTCTATTTAGTGCATGTATATAATTATTTCCATCCCTTTTATTTTAGTTTATTTTATTAATAGATTATTTTGATAGTTTTATTTTTAGTAAGTAAAAATACAAATACTTTTTTTCTTTCTTTTAGACTGTTCTTTTAAATAATTAATTTTTTTACAATAGGCTAATTTCATTAGGATTTTAACTAGGTAGCTTTTTAAGGTAGGTTATTTAGGTTATATAAAAATAACAAAAAAAAAATCATTTAGTTTAATTCTCAGTTAATTAGGTTATGTGTGTCTAAATGTTTAAATAATACAAAATTGAAAAAAAAATCATTTTCAATTAGATTATATAAGAAAAATAGTACTTTATACATAATTTAGTTTTTCCAATTAATCTCTCACATCACTTTCAAATAATTCTGCTAATCTTGTACAAACACTTTTTATAATCAAATTAATTAATTAAATATTTTACAAATATTTTACTAAACCTCGCTGCTTAATTGAGTCGAGTTTAATTTTTGAACGTGGGCCTTAATATCCTCACCCTAAAATAGCTAAGCAACGACCAAACCATTTTTCTACTAACATAACAAAAAATATAAGATTATTTTCTAAAAAAGGATTAAATAGAATTACTTTCAAAATTAACTTTGAACTGCGTCTACGATCACTCAACTTACAACCCAGAAAAGGTTCAAAGATAATTCGAAATCAATTCTACACAATCCTATAAAAAACACCAACCAACACTATGAACTACGAATTGGGACCCTGATTCCTCATAAGAGGATACGTAGGCATACGACTTAAAAACTGTGGCGAGTCCCCTAGCTAAAAAATTAAAACCCTATTCCTAAACCTTAAACTTAAACCCTAGTATCCTAGTGAACAAGGTAGATGAAGGGTGCCTAACACCTTCCCTTCATCTAAAGTGAGTCAAGAATTTAGAATCTCTATCGATTTAGGGTTATTCAATTATATTCTCGTCCTTAGGATAAAAATTAATGGTGGCGACTCTTATTTTTTGTTGGTTATTACAGATGGTGACTTTGCTGAGGAACTCTAACCCTAGGGTTTAGAAACCTGACCATGAACACTGAAGAGCAACAAGATTTTAAGGACACCAAAAGATACCACATGCTAGAAAAGAGGCTTAGCGCCTTAGAAGGACATGACATTCATGGCCTTGATGCTTATGATTTATGTTTGGTTACAAACATGGTAATCCCTCCGAAGTTTAAGATGCCGGGTTTCAAAAAGTACAAAGGAGCTAGTTGTCCTAAGACTCATTTGAAGATGTATGTTAGGAAAATGGCAGCATACCCACGCGACAACAATTTTCTTATCCACTATTTTCAAGATAGTCTCAGTGGAGCATCATTAGAATGGTATACACAATTTGAAAGAAATCACGCTCACACATGGAATGACTTGTATTTGGCATTTCAAAAGCATTATCAATACAACAATGACATGGCTCCACGTTGCATGCAACTGCAAGATTTATCTTAGAAGAGTAACAAATCCTTCAAAGAATACGCACAAAGATGGAGGGAGTTGGATACTCGAGTAAAGTCACCATTGTTGGAAAAGGAGTTGGTAGACATGGTCATGAGCACCCTACAAGGTTAGTACTATGAAAAAATGTTAGGCATTGTATCGTCACGCTTCTCTGACCTAGTAATGGTTGGAGAATGCATCGAAAACGACATCAAAAGCAGAGAAATTCAAAGCATCTCGAGTAACCCAACTAGTGAGAAGGAATACCTTAGATATTTCCAAGGGTAAAAAGAAAATTAAACAAATGCAATATGGGAAACTCACTAAGCTCCAAAAGCTTTGTCTCTTATGCTTTATCATCAATATTCGTATGCAATAGATGCTCAATGCCAACGACCAATCTTCGGTCTTCAACACCACCAATCGTGGCATATACCACAGAACCTGTAGGCTAAGACTCCACCTCAACGTCAATATCAGAATTGACCGGTTCGAGATCGAAATAATCACCATCAACCCCAGAATCATCATAGGTTTCCACATATCCAAGAAGGGGAAACTCGCCAGTTTGACCCGATCCCTATGACATACAATCAATTATGGTCAGATCTGGTCCAAAATTCATCAATGACCCCTAGACAACCTAGATCAATGAAGTCTTCATTTTCTCCTTGGTATAACTCTGGTGTTAAATGTGAGTTTCATGATAGAGTAGCGGGGCATTCGATTGAAGAATGCAATTGATTCAAAGAAGTGGTACAAGAGCTGATTGATAATAAGCAGTTGGCTTTTTAAAAAAGATGGCCCAGATATGATGGAAAACCCCCCGGCCTAATAAAAGTAGAGACCTCAGAAATCCTCTCGAAAAATTGGTGGATCACTAAAGAAGCTCGTCCCTAGGATAATTAGGCTTTATCATATGTAATTTCTTTCTTGCTAAGTTTTATTTGTTATAAACTTTTTATTCTTTGATAAGTAATTGTAACAAATTCATGCATGTTTTTGGAATTAATCCACTCGTATTCATTCTTTCTTATGCCATCAATTTCCATATATAAAAAATGAGACAAAAAAATTTTGAAAAAAAAATCTATTTGTTTCTTTTCCATTTTTTACCTTTAACAAACTTTGAGGGAGAATGATGCAAACTAAATTAACTTAATTGTGCTATCGTATGCTTTCAATGTAAGACCGAGCTGACGATGTAAGGCATTATTTCAATTTCTAAATAGTGGAGAAATAAGGAGTTAATCTGTAGTTAACCCCCTCGATCCAGTAGTTGGAGTTTTGTTCTATTTTCTAAAAAAACTTAATTTCAACCAGGGGCAGGGTATATCTCAATAAATTCAATGGTGCATTCAAATCTCGGGAAAATCAAGTCCTTCTAAGTGAATGTTCAAGCATATCTTCTTCCTCAATACATCATCCAGGATTGAGGAAACAGTCTAAGAAAATGTTCAAGCATATTCTTTTCCTTCCACATTAATAAAGATTGAGGAAGCAATCGATAAAGAAAAAGTTCAGGACATTTTCTTCCTCAAAACATCCTTCAAGATCGAGGAAACAATAAAGACGAAGCTTACAATATCAGCATAGGCAGTCACAAACTTTCAAAATCAAAATAAATAAAAAAAGAGAAAATAAATTCAAAAAAAAGGAAGCCCGCTAAGTCAAGTAACAATAAAAAACTTGACTTAGGTAAAAGGTAGGGCATCCCAATGGACAAGACTCAAAAGAATCGGCCCATGAAAAAATAAGGGATTTGAACAAAAATTGGAGAACAATCTTATGACTACCACCTAAAGAATTATCAAGGCTTATCATCAATGCTTGAACTTTATCTACGCTTCTCATCATCTACGCGACTATGAAATTTCTCTTGGAGATTCAATGCATCTGTTGCATTAATTGGATTCAGGATTGGAGAACATCAAGGAGAATAGGGTGGGATAAATAAATTTTGAGCTTTATATTCTTTGTTTCTTAAACCATGAACCATGGCCACGTTACAACCTTCAAAATTCCTAATGGAAGCAAGGTTAACTATGAAAGCATACTCATCAAAATTTGTGTTAAACTGACTCATATATTTGTTAAAATTATTGCTAACCACTTCGCCTCTTTGAATCTCCATCTCTAATCATCCATTTCTATTCAAACTTCGATTTCAAAACTTGCATGTGCATTACTAAGAACTACTTTTCAAAGTGTAAACTTTTATATACGAATCAATACTTAGCATCAAAGAGATCTCAAAAATTGGTTTAATCAAAAGCGATCCTTTCTAAGAAGCTACTAACTGGGTGCAAAGCATATAAAGAATAACCATATAATCATAAGAAAGACTAATTATCATATGGGCATATCACATGAAGATCTTGTTTGACTAGGGGTGATCATTCTAAGATTCAATTAACTTGGGTCACATTTCAAAAGCATCGTTCAATCAGGGGAATACCTTTCGAAGGGGAATTCCTTAATCAAGTTCATATCATAACATGGTAGGACTTATTTTCCTCTTTCGAAAACTTCTCAAGGCCCTAATAATCACAGGGAAACCTTTGAGACACAAATGTTTGGGAAGTGCACATCAAGTTCATCTTACAACATGTAAAGATCTAAGGTCCCTTTCAAGCATAAAATTTTCAAAGATTCAAATCTTGGGGCAGTCCATATAAGGTTCACACCACATCATGGTTGGGTTCAAGTTCTTTATGAGGGTACTTCATCCATATCCTAGTTATTGGGGGCATATCTTTCAAAATTAGAATATTGGGGCAAACCACTGCGAGACTCGATCAAAAGGAGTCAGTTCAAAATAGTTAATCAAGGGAAAATCATCCAAGAGTACCTCCTCCAATTTCTAGAGATTGAGGGTATAATGTTTGAAAGTGAAAAATAATTGGGTCATTCATAGTATGATCAAACTATTTCCAAACTCATGTCAAGGAGAATCTCTTCTAGTACCTGACATGTTAGGGTAATATATCCCACAAAGAAGCAAGCTCTCTACGATCCCCTAGTGGATCTTTCACCTACATCAACAATATTCAAGTTTAGAACAAGTATCGGGAAATCACGTTAGCATCACACCCTACGATTGTGAGAAAAGTAGCTTTACCAACCCCTCTACACTTTAATTATCCATGACCCATCATAGGGGAATCCGTCAAAAGTATATGAGTCTTAGTAAATCATTGTCATGCACTCATTAGGTCACTTCAATCCAGATCAAGCTATACCTACCATATCATCCATCTAACGAATTCCGACAAAATGGATCGAGCATATCTCAAAAATCCGAATTACTCATTGATGTTTTAAAATCCAACATCCATTGATACATATCCAAGTCACTCATTACATGCATCAATCAATCATTACATGCATCAATCAAAATGTACACACATAGCATAAAACCATGTTTCATGTGAAGAAAGTCATCATTGTCAATCAAGTTATCTATTCTATGTAGAAACTCGACAGTAGATTCCCCTGGTTGATCTTGGTAGTTAATTATCCAGAAGACCTCGACAGAAGGTAGTTCACAATAAAACCTTGGCAGTAGATTCCCCTAGTTAATCTCGGCAGTTGATTATCCAGAAGATCTCGACATAAGGTAGTTCTCAATAGAATCTCGGTAGAAGATTACCCTGGTTAATCTCGATAGTTGATTATCCAGAAGACCTCGGCAGAAATTAGTTCTCAATAAAATCTCGGCAGTAGATTCCCCAGGTTAAACTCGGCAGGTGATTTTCCAGATTACCTCGGAAAAAGGTAGTTTCTTAACAGAATCTCGGTAGTAGATTCTCCTGATTAATCTCGAAAGATGATTATCCAAAAGACCTCGACAGAAGGTAGCTCTTAACAGAATCCCAACAGTAGATTCTCCTGGTCGGTCTCAACAGATGATTTTCCAGGAGACCTTGGCAGAAGGTAGTTTCTTAACAGAATCTCAGAAGTAGATTCTCTTGGTTAATCTCAACAGATGATTTTCTAGAAGTCCTCGGAAGAAGGTAGTTCCTTTTTTTGAATCTCGACAGTAGATTCCTCTGGTTGATCTCGATAGTTTTTTATCCAGAAGACCTCGGCAGAAGGTAGTTCTCAACAAAATATCGGTAGTAGATTCTCCTAGTTAATATTGACAGTATATTTCCCGTTAACAGCCTCACATCAAGCATGACGTACACATAACCATATCAAAGTATCAAGATTATTCATAACATTTGGTGCATCTGACATACGGAAACAAAAAAAAAGCATTTGATAAAACATCTGAGAGTATTTTGGTTAGAAAAAACATCGAAAGAGGTTCACGACTAAGCTTATGCATACGATACAATCTTCAAATCTTGTTGACACTATTCACCTTGTTATGTCAAAACAACTTGGAGATACTACGACAAAATAACATGAAACGTTGGGGAGTCGGTGACAAAAGAAAAAAGAGCCAATGGTATAAAAGGAGAAAAAGATCAAAAGTATTTACAATGCATTTGGTGCATTTATAAACATTTGGGGCATATATAAAATAATCAGTGCACATATATTTTGGGTTCCATATCAATCTACGGCATTATACATATGCATCATACATCGTATTTTTCAAATTCATTTTTGTCAGACTACGAAGTTTTCTCAGGGCTCATTGTTGAATTATCCTATCCATAAAAATGAACAAATACCTTGGTTGAGAACAGACAAGACTGGTAAACTCTGATCTTATCTTTGGTCTAGTTATCTAAAATTTGATTACCAAAACAATTTTCAAGTATTTATCCTCTAGGTCGTGGTAGGTATGTGAATTATCTGGATTACGTTATTTATCCTCTAGGTCGTGATAAATACTTAAGCCTATCCTTTTGTCGTTTATCTTATAGATCATGATAAATGCATAAACTTTTCAATTATCTATCCTCTAGGTTGTGATAGGTATGCGAATTATCAGGATTATGTTGTTCATCCTCTAGGTCGTGATGAAGACATGAACCAATCCTCGTGTCATTTATCCTCTAGGTCGTGATAAATTCACAAGCGTATCCTAGTTTTATCTATCCTCTAGATTGTGGTAGGTAAGCGAATTCTCAGGGTTATATTATTCATCCTCTAGGTTGTCATGAATATGTAAACCTATCCTTGTAATACCCCAATTCTACCCCGACAAATTATATAAATAAATTAGAGTTATAAAATCCATATCATGCAAACGAATCGGGACGTCACAAATTATTCTATCAAAATTCATTGCATTCATCATGGATATATATCACTTTCAAAACATCAGATGAACCATCATAACATCTTTAATTAAATAACTCAACATCTACACATTAGAATTCTCAATAACAATTTTATCATCAATACAAAAACTTCGAAACAACACATATTAATAATAATCAAGTTAAAGTTCCACAACTGAAAATCAACAATCAAAAACAGCAAGCGGTCATCCCCCCGAGTGTTACATATCAGAGCAATGACACCGACTTGAACTACTGAAGGTATACAGCCTTCACTCTTGATTACCTGCACGTTACCAACATAAGGGCAACATTCAAACAGAAGGGGTGAGATATCTAACAATATAATAAAGCGCATGATAATTAATATATTAAATTAGATCAATAACATCACCACTTCTCATCCCATAATCAACAATAATTACAATGCATATACACATTTATCAACATCAAAATACACTTCTTTATGCAATCATATAATGTGACTCAATACTATGCCAATGCATGTGGTACCATTGGAGCAGAACTCCCATCTCAAAAAATTTCCAATTAATAGAGACATTAACAAGGCATAGCCTTCATCACAAAATTCGCAAATACATGCCATCTCAACGAGCATAAGCTTCATCTCAAAAATGCAATGTATGCGATACAACCATGAATGTAATAACAACACCCGAGTTAACAACATCTCAAATTAACGATATCTCAAAACTCATCTCAAAATAACAACATCTCAGAATTCATCTCAAAATAACAATATCTCAGAATTCATCTCAAAATAACAACATCCCAAAATTCATCTCAACGTCTCGTCATCAACATCTCACATCATCATAATAATTCATCAAACATCATTTATTCATCAAACATCATTTATTATAAATCATCAACACAACATCATTAACAACTTCTCACTAACAAATCAGCTGTACATTAACACCAAAGTAATTCATACTGCTATTCTGTAATTCTTACATCGTTATTGTCACTAATCCTACTGTCATAATTCGAACAGCAGCCTCTAAGCATCTCATCTTCACCATTCTGTACAAAACCAACGCAACGACCAACATGGGGATAAATTCTAAATCCTAAATTGGCTACTAGGATTACACTTCTTATTCTTCATTTTAATCCTCTAAAACAAAGTTCATCGCGTTAGCTATTCAAAGCTTCGAACAGCATCTCAAACGACATTCTAAAACTCAAGTTACAACACTTTAAAATTGAATCTGCCAAAAATCAGGCATTATGGGTCGATGCAAAACCCCTTGGATCGACGCGTACTGCTCTAACTGCACAACATGAGTCGACGCATCCTCTCATGGATCGACTTATTCTGAGTCTTGCACACATCATGTATCGACACATGCATCCCACCAATCGACTAATCCTGAGTCTTTCAACCTTCATGTATCGATGCAAGCTTCTATGTGTTGACTCATACTGAGTCTTTAAGCCCTCATATATCGACGCATCAAGTTTGAGGTCGACACATCCTGATCTTTCCTGCATAATTCTGCGATTTTCTTCCCTGCCTCTCACTATGGGATTCAAGTTTTAGACCTACAAACTTAATACAATCATGATAAATCATCACCTACAATTATCCTATGGTTCTATATCAATCAAACAACATCGGAACATCTTTATTCATCTAAAATTCATCAAATCTTCATCATACATCATCATATACATCCAATTCAAGAACAAAACAACAATCACCTCTAACCCCACATATCAATAATCATGAACCCAATTATAAAGTCAGAACCCCACCCTTACCTTGGATTGAAGGTCACTCTATAATTTCCGGCTGAATTCTCGTGCTTGCCGTTTTTCCACTTTTTCCAGCAGCTTGCACGTTCTCCTCTCAATCCTTATTCTTCTACTGCTTCTTTCTTTCTATTCTATTCCAACAACAATAAAATAACCTATTATTTCTTTATTCCTTAATGGGCTCAAAACTAATACACCCCCTTATTACTTTTATTCCTTCAAAATAAGCCCACACCAATAATATTATAATTCTAATATTATTTCTCCACTTACTAAATAAATCCAATTAATCATAACACATCCTCTCAAATATTCCAAAAATAATTTAATTAAATAATTAATTAAATTACGGGCTTTACAACTCTCCCCCACTTAGAATATTTTCATCCTCGAAAATTTACCTCAATCAAACAATTCAGGATAGGAGTCTTGCATCTTGCTCTCCAACTCCCAAGTCATGCTTTCACCAGCAGCTCCTAGCCAAACCACTTTAACCAAGGCAATCTCTTTTCCCCTCAGAGTCTTTATTTCATGATCCGCGATCCATACATGCATCGTCTCCACCATAAGATTATCCCGTACTTGCACATCGTCCATATGAATCACATGAGATGGATCTGAAATATACTTCTGAAGTTGCGACACATGAAACACATCATGAAAATTCAAAAGATTAGGCGGTAAAGCCACTCTATAAGCAACATTCCCCACTCTCTCTGAAATCTGATACGGTCCAATAAAATGAGAAGCGAGCTTCTTATACTTCAATGCTCGTCCAACACCAATCACAGGTGTAACTCTCAAAAACACATGATCACCAGCTTGGAATTCTAAATCTTTCCTTCGCTTGTCATGATAACTCTTATGTCTACTTTGTGAATATTTCATCTTTTCTAGAATCAAATTCACCTTCTCAGTAGTCTCACGAACAAGTTCAGGTCCAAGTACTACACTTTCACCAGATTCATGCCAACATAACAGAGTTCTACATCTTCGACCATACAATGCTTCAAAAGGTGCCATCCCAATACTAGAATGGTAACTGTTATTATACGGGAACTCTATCAATGGAAGAAAAGTATGCCACGAACCTCCCTGCTCAAGAACACATGCCCTCAACAAGTCTTCCAACGGTTGAATCATCCGTTCAGTCTGACCATTTGTCTGAGGATGATACACTAAACTCAACTTCAACTTAGAACCCAACGCTTCTTGCAAACTCTTCCAGAAATAAGAAGTAAATCTTGGATCTCTATGTGACACAATGCACAAAGGAACACCATGCAACTTCACAATCGCACTAGTGTCAATCTCAACCAACTTCGACACTGGAAAACTGATGTTAATAGGAATAAAATGAGCTAACTTCATAATCCTATCAACAATCACCCAAATCGAATCATGTCCTCTTAAAGTATTAGGCAATCCTGTCACAAAGTCCATTGAAATGCTATCACATTTCCATTCTGGAACTTCCAACGGTTGCATCAACCCTGCAGGCTTCTAATGTTCAACTTTCGACTTCTGACAAGTTAAACATGCATACACAAACCGAGCCACATCACTCTTCATCCCAGGCCACCAAAACAAACCTTTCAAATCTTGATACATCTTTGTATCTCCTGGATGAATACTCAACTTACTTCTATGGCTCTCTTCAAGTATCACTTTCTTCATCTCAACATCATCAAGAATACAAATCCGGTTACGAAATCTCAACACACCTTGCGCATCTAGTTTAAAATCATTATTCTCAGATTGGTCAATCCCAACCATCAAATCTACCAGTTTCACATCCAACTTCTGAGCTTCTCTGATACTGTCTAAAAATTCATTATTAATCTTCAACATACCCAACATAACACTCTTTGGAGTAACCTCGCAAACTAAGCTCATATCTCTGAACTTCTCAATCAATTCCAACTCTTTAATTATCATTGCTGACATATGTAAAGTCTTTCGACTCAACGCATCAACTACCACATTTTCTTTTCCTAGATGATAATTCAAAACAAAATCATAGTCCTTTAACAATTCCAACCATCTTCGTTGCCTCATATTCAACTCCTTCTGATCAAATGAATACTTTAAGCTCTTATGGTCACTAAACACTTCAAATCTAGAATCATAAAGATAATGCCTCCAAATCTTCAATGCAAAAACAAATGCAGCAAGCTCTAAATCATGCGTAGGATAGTTCTTCTCATGAGTCCTTAACTGCCTTGATGCATAAGCAACTACCTTACCATTCTGCATAAGCACACCTCCTAAACCCATCTTAGAAGCATCACAATACACCACAAAAGGCTCTCCTGGATTAGGCAACGTCAAAATCGGAGTTGACGTCAACCTCTTCTTCAATTCCGTAAAACTTTCTTGGCACTGAACATCCCTCACAAACGCTTTACCTTTACAAGTCAACTTAGTCAATGGAAGTGATAACTTAGAAAACCCTTCGATAAACCTTCTATAATAACTAGATAATCCCAAAAAGCTTCTCATCTCAGTAGCTAACCTCGGAGTTTCCCATTGCAACACAACATCAACCTTCGATGGATCTACAACAATGCCACTACCTGAAATCACATGACCTAGAAAACTAACCTCTTTTAACCATAATTCACACTTGGACAGCTTTGCATACAACTTCTTCTCTTTCAAAATCTGCAATGCTACTCTTAAATATGCAACATGCTCTTCTTCTGACTTAGAGTAAATCAAAATATCATCAATGAACACCACTACAAACCAATCGAAATAAGTGTGAAAGATACGATTCTTATATTCCATGAATACTCCCGGCGCATTAGTAACACCGAAAGGCATCACTGAATACTCGTAATGTCCATAATGCATTCTGAAAGCCGTCTTCTGAATATCTTCATCCTTCACTTTAATCTGATGGTAACCCGACCTCAAATCAATCTTACTAAACACACAAGCATCCACAAATTGGTCCATCAAGTCATCTATTCTTGGAAGCGGATACTTGTTCTTAATCTTCACCTTATTCAACTGTCTATAATCAACACAAAGCCTCATACTTCCATCTTTCTTCTTCACTAACAACACTGGAGCACCCCACGGTGATACACTTGGTCTTACAACATAAATAACGATTAGAACTCAAATAACAATACTCGACTATTAGACAACTATGACTCGAAGACAAGGTCGGACCAACCTTTTGTCTGATACCAACTTTGTAACACCCCAATTCTACCTCGGAAAAATATATAAATAAATCAGAGTTATAAAATTCATATCATGCAAACGAATCAGGACGTCACAAATTCTTCTATCAAAATTCATTGCATTCATCGTGGATATATAACACTTTTAAAACATCGGATGAACCATCATAACATCTTTAATTAAATAACTCAACATCTATGCAGCGGAATTCTCAATAACAATTTTATCATCAATACAGCAACTTCGAAATAGCACATATTAATAATAATCAACTTAAAGTTCCACAACTGAAAATCAACAATAAAAAATAGCAAGCGTTCACCCCCCGAGTGTTACATATCAGAGCAATAACACCGACTCGAACTACTGAAGGTATACGGTCTTCACTCTCGATTACCTGCACGTTACCAACATAAGGGCAATATTCAAACAAAAGGGGTGAGATATCTAATAATATAATAAAGCGAATGATAATTAATATATTAAATTAGATCAATAACATCACCACTTCTCATCCCATAATCAACAATAATTACAATGCATATACACATTTATCAACATCAAAATACATTTCTTTATGCAATCATATAATGCGACTCAATACTATGCAAATGCACGTGGTACCATTGGAGAAGAACTCCCATCTCAAAAATTTGCCAATTAATAGAGGCATCAACAAGGCATAGCCTTCATCTCAAAATTCGCCAATACAGGCTATCTCAACGAGCATAACCTCCATCTCAAAAATGCGATGTATGCGACACCACCATGAATGTCATAACAACACCCAAGTTAACAACATCTCAAATTAACGACATCTCAAAACGCATCTCAAAATAATAACATCTCAGAATTCATCTCAAAATAACAACATCTTAGAATTCATTTTAAAATAACAACATCTCAACGTCTCGTCATCAACATCTCACATCATCATAATAATTCATCAAACATCATTTATTCATCAAACATCATTTATTATAAATCATCAACACAACATCATTAACAACTTATCACTAACAACTCAGTTGTACATTAACACCACAGTAATTCATACTGCTATTCTGTAATTCTTACATCGTTACTGTCACTAGTCCTACTGTCATAATTCATACAACAGCCTCTAAGCATCTCATCTTCACCATTTTGTACAAAACCAACGCAATGACCAACATGGGGATAAATTCTAAATCCTAAATTGGCTACTAGGATTACACTTCTTATTCTTCATTTTAATCCTCTAAAACAAATTTCATCGTGTTAGTTATTCAACGCTTCGAACGACATCTCAAACGGCATCCTAAAACTCAAGTTACAACACTTTAAAATTGAATCTGCCAAAAACCAGGCATTATGGGTCGACGCAAAACCCCTTGGATCGATGCGTATTGCTCTAACTGCACAACATGAGTCGACACATCCTCTCATGGATCGACTCATCCTGAGTCTTGCAGACAACATGTATCGACACATGCATCCCGCCGATCGACTCATCCTGAGTCTTTCAACCTTCATGTATCGATGCAAGCTTCTATGTGTCGACTCATACTGAGTCTCCAGGCCCTCATGTATCAACACATCAAGTTTGATTTCGACACATCCTGATCATTCCTGCATAATTCTGTGATTTTCTTCCCTGACTCTCACTACGGGATTCATGTTTTATCCCTACAAACTTAATACAATCATGATAAATCATCACCTACAATTATCCTATGGTTCTATATCGATCAAACAACATCGGGACATCTTTATTCATGTAAAATTCATCAAATATTCATCACACATCATCATATACATCCAATTCAAGAACAAAACAACAATCACCTCTAACCCCACATATCAATCATCATGAACCCAATTATAAAGTCAGAACCCCACCCTTACCTTGGATTGAAGGTCACTCTATAATTTTCGGTTGAATTCTCGTGCTTGCCATTTTTCCACTTTTTCCAGCAGTTTGCACGTTCTCCTCTCAATCCTTATTCTTCTACTGCTTCTTTCTTTCTATTCTATTCCAACAAAAATAAAATAACCTATTATTTCTTTATTCCTTAATGGGCTCAAAACTAATACACCCCCTTATTACTTTTATTCCTTCAAAATAAGCCCACACCAATAATATTATAATTTTAATATTATTTCTCCACTTACTAAATAAATCCAATTAATCATAACACATCCTCTCAAATATTCCAAAAATACTTTAATTAAATAATTAATTAAATTATGGGCGTTACAATCCTCGTGTCGTTTATCTTCTAGGTCGTGATAAAGGCATGTGTCTATCCTCATATTTTTTACTCTCTAGGTTGTAGTAAACATACAAAATCTATGATATAGTTCATTGTGTTAGTCTCCATGCTGCAATGAATTATCAGACTCGGTGTTATTCATCCCCTAGGTTGTGATGAGTATACAAAATCTACTTTAAGCTTACTATGTTAGTCTCAAATCATTAGTAAGTAAATTTTCAAAATTTTGTTATTTACCTCCTAGGGAATGGTAAATACGCAAAAATCTATGATCACTTTTTTAGTTATTGGCGAGTTATTCGCATCGTCATACTTCTTGTGCTAACTCTGGTAAGATAATACATCATCATCTTTGACTACCTTTCTTCATTCTCTGAGGTATGCTTTACAGTATATCCTTATCTAGTCACCATTGTGTCAAATTTTTGGGTCTTCCATTATTTAATAATCCTTCGATTTGAATGTGCAAGGCCTGCGTATTCTCGCACCCTACAATCGAAGAGTAGTTAAATAGGGGCAGCTGTCATACCCCAAATTTCCCGCCCTTTCTTTCTACATTCAAAAATATTTTCAACATTGGTTTTTATAATATTCTTTGGTTTAATTTTACTAACATTTTAACAATAATTTATTATGTATCATAATTTATTTCAAATTATTTGTATTTTAAATAGTATATACTTATTCACTTTCATATACTTTTAATTGTTTTTTTTTTATTTCAAATGAGTAACATAGCACAGTTGGTAAGGAATGAAGTTTGCAACTATGAGGTCACAGGTTTGAATCTCTTGTGTTGTACTTTTAACATTTTCTTTTTCTATTTTTTTGTTACTAGTTTTCTTTCTTTTTTTAGAGATCAGGCTTCAGGCTTCTTTTGGTTTTTGAGTAACTTACTTTCTAAGTTTTTTTAACCTAATTCTAAGTCTATAAATAGGACTGTTGTCCAACATAATTTTTCATCCAGAAATCCATAATTTTACAATGTTAATATTTCTCTTATTTTTGGTTTACTCCGGGGTTTCTCAACAGAAACTCTGAGAAACAGATTCAAAAATTTCCAACAATCCTTCGGCCATTCCGATCCAACACCCTCAATCGCCACCTCACCGCCGTTCACGCCTCCCTCTTCGTACATGTTTGTTTTTATTTCTTTTTTTTTATATATATCATTATTATTATTATTATTATTATTATTACTAACAAGTATTTTAAGAAAAAATAGATTTTTTCTTGGGGGCTTTAAGACCTATTTCTATTTAGTGCATGTATATAATTCTTTTCATCCCTTTTATTTGAGTTTGTTATGTTAATAGATTATTTTGTTAGTTTTATTTTTAGTAATTAAAAATACAAATATTTTTTTTCTTTCTTTTAGACTGTTCTCTTAAATAATTAATTTTTTTTATGATAGGCTAATTTCATTAGGATCTCAACTAGGTAGCTTTTTAAGATAGGTTATTTAGGTTATATAAAAATACAAATACAAAAAAAATTTATTTGTAGTTAATTAGGTAATATGTTTCTAATTGTTTAAATAACACAAAAGTGAAAAAATCAATTTCAATTAGGTTATTTAAGAAAAATAGTACTTTATACATAATTTATTTTTTCCAATTAATGTCTCACATCAATTGTAAATAATACTGCTAATCTTGTACAAACACTTTTCATTATCAAATAAATTAATTTAATATTTTACTAAACCCCGATGCTTAATTGAGCCGAGTTCAATTTTTGAACACGGGCCTTAATATCCTCATCTAAAATAGCTAACCAACGATCAAACCATTTTTCTACTAACATAACAAAAACTATAAGATTATTTTCGAAAAAAGGGTTAAATAGAATTACTTTCAAAATTAACTGCGAATTACGTCTACGATTACCCAACTTACAACCCAGACAAGGTTCAAGCATAATTCGAAATCAATTTTATGCTATCCTATAAAAAACACAAACCAACATTACAAACTACGAATTGGGACTCTGATTCCGCATAAGAGGATACATAGACATACAACTTAAAATCTCTGGCGAGTCCCCTAGCTAAAAAATTATAACACTATTTCTAAATGTTAAACCTAAACCCTAGTAGTGTTAGAACCGGTTTGATCATTTGAATTTAATTGAAGAGAAAAAATGGCGACCTTACATCACGGTCAGTTAAATCAAAATAGAATCAACCAGGCATTTCATATAAAAGGTTAGACCTCTTGAGTTTAGAGAAGGCGACGTCGTGCTCCAAAGGATCTTCTCTTTCCACGAGGATTCCTGTGGTAAGTGGACTCCTAATTATGAGTGCCCATGTGTTGTTAAGAAAGCCTTATCTGGAGGCACTATGACTCTTACAACTATGGATTGTGAGGAGCTTCCTCGTCTAATTAATATTGACGCAGACAAGAAATACTTCGCCTTAAAAATAAAATAACAACTCGCTAAGTTGAAAACCTGAAAGGGAGGCTTAGGCAAAAATGAGAGTTTTGGTGGGCTAAAAACCCGAAAGGGCGGTCCAGGAAAAAATTAGAGACATAAACAAAAAAGAATCATCCCAATAGATTGAAAACCTGAAAGGGAAATCTAGGCAAAATTTAGGTACTTTGGCAAGTAACTGCATCAGGCCAGACTTGATCACCTGAAGCAACATTGTTTGTCAAGAGATTCTCAGTCCAATCATTCTGAACAGAAATTTGAACACAAGGGAATTCAAAATTGTTAGGGAGAATAATAGTCATTGTATTTTAATGTAGCCTTTTCCTATATTTACCATTTTACAAAACTTTGTAATGATCCATGGAGTCACGCCATTTACAGACTATCATTATATTAATAAAATTTGTGCCTTTATCCAATTGTTTGAAATTCTTATTTTATTTCTTGTTGTAAAATTTCATTTATTGTTGATAATAATTTTTGAAATAAAAGATTAAATAATAATCATGTTTTTGAAAATTACAAAAATATTTTCCTTTGACTTGTGAACACAACTAAAAGTAACAAGAATAGTTGTTCCAAGAATGGTTAAATCTCGAAATGTTGAACTTAGTGTTCTTCTAAGCAGAGTTGTTTTGTTGTCTATCTTGTAGATGTGTTCAGTTTTCTTCTACGGTTTGATAATCAGATAGTGGGTTTCCTCCAAGCTGCTTTGTTATGATTGGGTTATGGCATGTTTGATTCAGCTTTCTCTAGTTGAGTTCAAATTCCCCAATTGAGCTTGGACTTGATTTCTCCCGCTGAGTGTGATTCTTTCTCCAACCAATTCTTAATCAAACAATTATGGAAAGATTTTGAAGCTTTGTTCATATTTTGGATTCTATCTCACTTTGAGTTGAGACTTGACTTGAATCCCTCTGCAGAGCTTTAACTTTCTACTATGAAATTATTGTTTGAAGTTCCCCTAAAGTAAATCTAGTACAATTTTCCCTCTCATTTGTTGTTAATCCCCAAAGACTTTTATTTGTGTATTCCTAGTAGGTCTTCATCTTTCCTCACCAGAGTTTGTGCATTTGTTACTCTCGAGATTTTATGGTGTGTTGATCCTTAGCAGATCCATCATTCCCCTTAGCGGAGTTTTTGTAGTGATTTTATCCCCTTAGTGGATTATTGATGTTTTAAGATTGTGTTCTAGTTATTCCCAGGAAGTATATTCATCTCCTCAGAGAGTTGAGATTTGTGGAAGGATATTTGTTCCTACATTGTTTTCTTTTATCTCAAGTTGTATCTCCATCTTGTTGGAATTTAGTTGAGTATCCAATTGTACTGTGATGCTTGGTCATCCTCAATTAGGTCATGTGTTTGTGTTGTCAAACATATGCACAACATTCATACACTCATATATCGTTCATACATACATCATGCGTAGCTGAAAGCAGATTCATGCTCATTTGCATTTCCTGATCCATTTCTCTTTTGTGATCTTTATCCCTTTGCATAAAGTGCATCCTTTCTAAATCCTATTTCTTGGTAGAGTGTCTCCCTGAGAAAAAATTGTATCTTTTCTAATTCCCCACTGAGTTTGTTCCTTGTGAAAGAATTTTATTTTAGCTTTCCTTCCCAGCTAATTATTTGGATGGAATAAGTTTCAGTTGAGTTTATTCCTCATTAATTTGAGTCCTGATTGACCATTTCTCTCCAGTTCATTCCTAGATTGAACTTTGGTCCTCAACAACAATTTATTTTTCATCTCTTGTGATACCCCAAATTTGCATGCCCTTTATTTCTACAATTAAAAATATTTTCAACATTGGTTTTTATAATATTCTATGGTTCAATTTTACTAACATGTTAACAATAATTTATTTCACTCATTTAAAATGTATAATAGTTTATTTCAAATTATTTGTATTTTAAATAGCAAATACTTGTTCACTTTCATATACTTTCAATTGGGTTTTTTATTTCAAATGAGTAACATAACACAATTGGTAAGGAATGAAGCTTGCAAGTATGAGGTAACGGGTTTCAATCTCTTGTGTTGCACTTTTATCATTTTCTTTTTCTATTTTTGGTTACTAATTTTCTTACCTTTTTTAGAGATCAGCTTTAGTCTTCTTTTGGTTTTTGGGTAACTTACTTTCTAATTTTTTTAACCTAATTCTAAGTTTATAAATAGGACTATTGTCCAACATAATTTTTCAACCAAAAATCCACAATTTTACAATCTCAATCTTTCTCTTATTTTTTGTTTATTCCAGGATTTCTCAATAGAAACTCTGAGAAACAAATCCAAAACTTTCCAACAACCCTTCGGCCTTTCAGATTCAACACCATTAATCGCCGCCTCACTGCCGTTCACGCCTCCCTCTTTGTACAAGTTTGTTTTTATTTATTTTTTTAATATATTATTATTATTACTACTAACAAATATTTTAAGAAAAAATAGATTTTTTCTTGGGGGCCTTAAGACCTATTTCTATTTAGTGCATGTATATAATTCCTTCCATCCCTTTTATTTTAGTTTTCTTTGTTAATAGATTATTTTGTTAGTTTTATTTTTAGTAATTAAAAATACAAATACTTTTTTCTTTCTTTCTTTTAGACTATTCTCTTAAATAATTAATTTTTTTCCGATAGGATAATTTCATTAGGATTTTAACTAGGTATCTTTTTAAGGTAGGTTATTTAGGTTATATAAAAATAAAAATACAAAAAATTTAATTCTTAGTTAATTAGGTTATGTGTTTCTAAATGTTTAGATAATACAAAAGTGAAAATATCAATTTCAATTAGGTTATTTAAGAAAAATAGTACTTTATACATAATTTAGTTTTTCTAATTAATCTCTTACATCACTTGTAAATAATACTGCTAATCTTGTACAAACACTTCTTATAATCAAATAAATTCATTTAATATTTTACAAAGATTTTACTAAACCTCGCTGCTTAATTGAGCATAGTTCAGTTTCGGAACTTGGGCCTTAATATCCTCACCCTAAAATAGCTAACCAACGATCAAACCATTTTTCTACTAACATAACAAAAACTATAAGATTATTTTCGAAAAAAGTATTAAATATAATTACTTTCAAAATTAACTGCGAACTGCATCTACGATCACTCAACTTATAACCCATACAAGGTTCGAGGATAATTCGAAATCAATTCTACACAATCCTATAAAAAACAACAACCAACACTACAAAATATGAATTGGGACTCTGATTTCCCATAAAAGGATACATAGGCATACGACTTAAAAATTGTGGCGAGTCCCCTACCTAAAAAATTAAAACCCTATTCCTAAACCATAAACCTAAACCCTAGTATCCTTGTGAACAAGGTAGATGAAGGGTTCCTAACACCTTCCCTTTGTCTAAAGTGAGTCAAGAATTTAGAATCTCTTTATTGATTTAGGGTTATTTCGTTATATTCTCGTCCTTAGGATAAAAATTAATGGTGGCGACTCTTATTTTTTGTCGGTTATTATATCTCTCTAGGCCGAAAACCTAGATTTTGATAAGGTTATTATCCTTCACTTTGGAGGATTCTTTTTTCCCTTTGCAGTGATTTATTTATGATATTCCCCATCAGAAGATGAAAAAGTTATATTCCCAGCAATGTTGTTGTAACACCCTCTTGGAAGTTTTACTTGACAGCAAGTGGCAGACTATTTATTTGAGAAGCTTATTTGTTCTAGGTTTTTTCAATCTTCCATGTGATATCAACTGGCATTCTCTTCATTTGAGAAGCTTGCATGTCTCTAAATATTAATACTTATCCTCACATCAGGTGGCCATCTCTCCAATTTATCTCCAACAAATAAGTTTTTTGTGAAGTCCCTGATCTTCATCCAATCAAGAAGGGCCTTTGACTCATTTTTTTTATCAGGTGGTTATCTCTTTATTTGAGAAGCATGTTGTAACTCCATCTCAAATTAATCCTTGCATCAAGTGTCCATTTCTCTGCCATGTCTCTAATAAAAAAGCTCATTTAAATATCAATTAAGCTCCAGATTCGTTATTCGAACAGATGGATGTCTCTTTATTTGAGAATCCTGTTGCGATTCCAATTCAATGTTAACAAAAGCTAGTGGCAATCTATCTAATATGTTCCTGAAAGAGAATATCGTTGTGCATTATCAAGTTCAACATAATTTTTAATTTTAATAAGTGGTTTTCTTATTAATTGGAAAGCATGTTGTGATCCGGTAAATCTATCTTCCTCGACAGGTGGTTGTCTATTTATTTGAGAAGCATGTTATGAAATCTAACCAACTCGCATCTCTTTTGAGTATCCTCAATAGAGTTATTGATTTTAATCCCCATTAAGTGGCTACCTTTTGAGGAGATTATTTGTTACCATGTCCAAGTGAAAGACTTGGTCAAAGAAGAAACTGAGGCCCGTCATAGCTGATGACCAGAAATTTTTGGAGGTTTATTACCCTTTTCAAGTGGAAGACTTGATCAAAGAAGAACCCGAGACCCATTCTCGGTGGAATACCAAAAATATTGGAAACTTGTTATCATATTTCCTTTTCTATTTACAGTCATTCATGAGTTGGTATTATCTTGTTTACTGCCTTCAATTGTAAGTCAGTAGTAATTTTTCCTCACTGCCTATTTAAGGTGTTTTCCCCTGTAGATTTAGTGACTTTCTCTTTGAGATTTCCCCAATGGAGTGTATGTTCTCATCCTTTTCTCACTACCTATTCAGGGATTCTTTCCCCTAATAGAGTCAATGATCCCTTTTCTTCTTCGGGTTTATTCCCTAATGGAGTTGGTAATCTTTTTGCTTCTTGCATTGTTAAGTGTTCCCCAGTGGAGTCTTACTTTGTTGGTTGTTCTCTGATTATGTTTTGGTTTATGCATAGGTATCCCCAAGAACCAAGTTTATTCCCCAGTGAGAGTCTCTCACTGAAGTCTCTTGCTCCTCTCTTTGGGAAATGATGTTATTTTCCTCAGCGGAGTTTATGTTTAATCTTCCTTTCCAAATTCCCTACAGGTTGTGTCCTTTTCCCAGTGAGTTGTGTCTCTCTGTAGGACTTCCTTCAAGTTTTTCTAGAAAATCTAGCTGTAGTCTGTGTCATGTGGAAATATTTCCCCACAGAGTCATTTACATATGCATTCATATCATAAGCTTTGCACGACATATTAGGGCTAAAAATCAGGTCTTTTGTATTTAATCTCTTAATTTTCCTCAATGCAAATAATTTCAATCTTCATCTCTCCGGACAGAATAAACTTAAATAAGGGCATATGTCATACCCTAATTTTTACCCCTAAGACCCCATCTCATTTGCATCTTTGCATTGCATCAAGATGACAAATTTGGTTGTCTCCTAACCCTCTCATCTTTGGGTTTGTCTTTGTGGAGATCATTAAACACCTATTTGTGTATCTTTTACCTTTTATTTTTATATGTTTAATGTTTCACTAATCATAACAAAATACAAAAATATGTCTTTTTATTTTTGTTTCTTTTGCAAGATAGGGTTTTGAATAAAGAATACCAAGTGATGTTTCCTCAATTAGGATTTTGAGTTGCTCAAGTCAAAGGTGTGGTTAATCTTTGATTCTCAAATGCTTATTCATCAAAGCATGATCGATAATCTTAGGTCACACTCTCCTCAAGCATCATTCAACATCATTTGATCAAGAATAACTCAAAATTTGGTTGCTTATTTCTCACCGTACTTCAAAAGGTTTATGTGCTTTTTTCCATGCCTCAATCATATAGTTTCCTCAATCTTAGGCCAAGTTTAATAAAATATAATTCAAGAATACATCATTTGAAGTTCATATGATCATCAACGTGCCTTAGAATGCAAGAAAAAGTCCAAAGATTCAAGATTGTACAAAGTAGTTTCACCTAAAAAGTCAACTTTTCAAGTCCAACTTCAAAATATCATAACTCACTCTTTTTTAAATATTTTTGAGTGGTTCTTTGATAAAATGACTTTGCTTGACATCCTATATAATTTCCCTTTACAAGTCAAAGGCCAATTATGCTCAAATGATCATCAAAACTTTGGAGACATTATAGGTCATTTTGGACTTAGAAAATATTTTACCTCTAACTATAGGTCATGATGCCAACTTTACAACGACATAACTTTCAGCTCACTTGTCTAAATGAAACCTTTCTTTTTGCATTGTAATATTTATCATTAAAGGATCATTTCGCAAAAATAATGAGAAGAAAAGGTCAAATACATACAATTTCACAATGGTTTGAACACGACTCCATGAAACTAAATTTTTCTCCTGTAACCGAAATTGAAAATTCACAAATTATCCAAATTGAGCCGAAGTTTGCACGTGGTATACACCTAATTATGTTAAGTGATGAGTATTGATTAAAAATGACCTTAAATTGGAAGTTTTGAGCTGCACTTTGGGTTACTTTGTACTCAAGAATGGTCACACATTTGGTGCACTTAGAATCACATGCTTAGAAACATATTCTTACCTGTATTAAAAGCCTTCACCTCATCTATATATAGAGCTCTCATTTGCTCTCAAAATCAAGCTTAGAAAGCCCCTCAAACCTCTGCCCGAGCTCAGAATTTCCACCGAAATTTTCAGAGATTGTGTTCAGTTTCTAAGCTCTTTCAACCTCATTTCTTGATTCTATTATCAATTCGGCATCTTCTGAAGTTGTAGCAACAAAAACCAAGCTCTAAAACCTTCTGAAATTCTCTAAACAAGTCCACAGTTCACCATCTTCAATCACCGCTTGGACAAAGTAGTTCTGAGCACCATTTGAATTGAAAAAGGTTACCATTATGTTGCTTGATGCTCCCTGAACCTTTCCCTGACTTTTTTTGCATTGGTTATTTGATTTCATCATTTAATTTTACATTTCATTATTTTTTTCCAGAGTTTTCTCCATAATTCTCTATGCTCACTTTCAATAAATGAATGTGAAGCATATGGTTGAGTTTTCCTTTATGAGACGGTCCATATGTTGGTGGTTCGTCATCCAACGTCACCATTTGTGAACCTCCGGTGACTGGCTCACAGGAGAAGATGATCGGAAAGGACGAAATTGTGTTTTACATGATTTTCATGCTTTGGCCAATCAGAGTGTGTCATTTGTTTTAATTTTAGTGAAGCATTCAAATTGGATATGATGCGTGTTTTAAATGAAGTTCCACCATATGCCTTTAGATCTGATCCCTTGGATTGTCACACGTTGGCCTTTTGACTCAGCCCAATGGTTCTCAGTTTTCTCTTTTATTTTATTTTATTTTATTTTGTTTTGATTTTTATAAAACTCATTTTAAATCATATTTTTATCCAAAAAGTCCCAAAAAATTCACAAAAATAGTTTACATCATTTTACACCTTGTGTAAACTTTTCATGATTTTATTTTATATTTTGATGTTTTATTTTGGCTTTCTCTTATTTCATGCACCTTTTTTTAATAAACAAGACTTTGATTAATTCAAAAAACCATGATTACACGAAGATCGCAAGGATCTAGCAAAAAAAACGACAAGGTAGCAATGTGCTTTCTAATATGCTTACTAAACCATCCCCTATAGACAATCATGTCAATAATGCTCTGCAAAGTACTATCCATGTCCACTTTGTTCCCAAAACAAGTATATTGGATCTTCATTAATTCAAACATACCATTAAATGATTTCATGCACTTTAATTGGTTTCAAAATGTTTTTATGCATTTTAAAAATTCCTCAAAAAATCTTTAAAATACTTTGAGTGATTTCTGATTTTTTTTAAAATTATTTTTGTTGCCATTTATTTTGTGTTTTGATACTTAATTTGATTTTCCCTTTTATTTTTCATTTAAAAACTTTTAAAATATCATTTAGTGCATTTATTTTATTTCTTTTTACAATTTAAATATTGTTTGAGTTCTGTTAAATTGGACCATGACTTATTGGATCAAATATTCATTAATCTTAATGGATTTTGGGTGATACTTTGTTTGCATGAATCCACATCAATTAAACTATATCATTAAATGATCATTTGGATCATTTTGGGTACTTTGGGTTGATGATAAATTTATCTCTCTCTCCCTCATCCTCTCTCTCTCTCTCTCTCTCTCTCTCTCTCTATCTATCTATCTATCTCTCTTTATCTCTCTCTCCCTGTCTGTCTCACTCTTTCTTCATCTCTTTCTTCATTTACTTTTGATCAATTGGATGATGATGGATTCATCTTGTTCAATTAGGTTTGGATTGGTGATTGATGAAATTTCATTATTTCAAATCCACCTCTAAGTGATCATTTGATCATTTTAGTTTCTTTGGGTTGATGATAAGTTTGTCTCAAGGTATCATGAAGGATTTGACTGATGTAATGATTTTATATCCTAGCCTTTATGCTTAATCACATTGTTTGGTTTTAAATCATGGTGTGCATTTATACAATACACCTACGTTACTTGGACATGGCCTCAAATAGGTTAACTTCTACAGAAGTTCACTTACGATTGCTTAACATAGCATCAAAATGTCACGAATCAGATTACTAACTAATAACATTAATGATATTAAATTGTATTAACCCTTAACATTTACTTTCCATGTTTTTTGACTTTATTGCACTTTACTTTTATGCCATATTGACATACCCTAAATTTTCCCCATCAAATTCAATCTTCTTATTTTTTTTAATGTTACTATTTCTAACAGTATTGTTCAATTCATTTATTTGGAATATTTTGGTTTTGAGGGGTTTTAAAATCATAAGATGCGGTGTTTGTTTCAAAATGGACCATCAAAATATGATGACCCATTAAGGGTTTAAAATTCATAAGGGGTGTATTGCTTCAAAATGGACCATCAAAATCTGATGGTTCATTAGGTTTTTGTCCCATTTATAAAAGGGGTGTATTTTCTTCGTTCTAATTGAGGGCCCAATAATGTTTTTACAAATTCATAGAAGGGGGTGTACTTTTGTATTAAAGGTTCTTTATTTTTGTTTTAGAATGGCCATTTGAGTTCTAAGGCCCGTTAAATTTGCTAAGTCTATGAGAGGGGTGTATCTGTTGCAAATGGGGGGTGTATGCGTCCAAGTTTGATGGTCCATGTTCATTAAGGGGGCCTTTATAGTTTGAAAAAGGAAAATAGGTTTTTTTTATAGGTTTCTAGCCCATTAAGGGTTTTCAATCAGCCCATTAAATAACAAGAGGGGTGTATAAGCATCAAGATCAGACCAACCCAGTAAGTTGTTTTGAGGCCCGTATCAGATCTTTTTATGTGGCCCATGATGGTTTTGTTAGGGATTGATCAGGGTCAAATTCCCGACTTTTCATTATTCAATTTTATTATTATTATTATTATTATTATTATTATTAATTATTATCTAAAAATATTTTTATTTTATATTTACTTAATCAATATTAATTTATTTTATTATTATTTTCAAGAAACTTTGACTAAAAGTCAAAATTAGGCTTTTGAATCCTAACTTCCAACCCAGCGGCGGAGTGTTCTTCATCATCAACTAAGCAACCCACAAGCCCAATCCAAGAAAAACAAGTATTGTGCATATCAAACAAAATTGCATTAAATCTCAAACAAATAAAATCGAATTGTATCAATTTATAAATTTACAATCAAATCTAAAATATTGTATCAATTACAGATCAAATTTTTCTCTAATTCAAACATATTTCTAATTACAACCTCAATCAAAATCTGCTAATTTCTATTTCAATCAATCAACCCTAATCTTTTCTAAATCACTAATCTGTAACGACAATCACAAAAAATTTTGTAATCTGTTCACTCATCTAAACCTATAAATAACCCTAAAATTCTAAGAAGAAGGGGGGAGAAAATCCTGAAAGAAGAGAGCACGAAGAACATCGCCATCGTGAGTTTCAGACGAATCGCCGCTTCATGTAGACTTAGGTTTTCAAAATATGAAACCCTAGAGTTTCTCCGCCGCGCCTCCGCTCGATCTACCATCATCATTTGACATTACCTGCGAATCAAAAGAGAGAAAGGGAATCAGAATGCAAGATCGAAAAAAAGGTGAAATACCCTTTTTAGTCCCTTAACTTTACCTCGAGGTTCATTTTGGTCCTATAAGTTTTAAAAATACCAATGTAGTCCCTTATATCTTCAAACATCTTCATTTAAGTCATTTATGTTCAATTTTTACAAACGATGTTTACTTTTTCTCGCGTGACATCTGATGTGGCACTTGTCAATACACGTGGCACCTGTTAATCATCAACGTCATTAAAATTCAAAGGAAAAATTTCAAAACTTTGGCTTGAGCTAGGATTCGAACATGGGTCTACTTTGTTGCTTCAAAGGATAATTTACCACTAATCCATTTTACACTTAATGTTTAAAACTATAAATACAATATATATTTACATTTGTTTAAATATAAATTTAATTTTTTCCTCCCAAAATCAAACACATCCTTAGGTTCCTTTCTTTTTCTGGTCGATTTCGGTGGACCACATTATTTTCGAAGCTCTTGCGTTGGTTAATATTATTTCCTTTCCATTTCTTTTCCATTCTTAATTACTAATGATATCATGATAAATTATAATATTTTTGTTTGTGCTTCTATGGATAATATTTTTTTACTGGTTCAAGATTAATAAAGAGAATGTGTTTGTTGCTTTGTTGCAAAGAATGGGTATACCAGACCACGAAAGCTAATAACCCTATGTTTCTGGATCATTCACTCTCATATCTTAATTTATTAAAACCTTTGATTCAAAAAATGTTCCAAGTGTTTTATTATATGAAAATTAAGATAGGTTCCAAATGTTGTTTATAAACATGTTAGAGAACACTATCTTGCGCAACTCCACATTAGATATTGGTTAACAATTAAAGTCAATTATATCACATCCTAAATATAAAATTACTATTGGAAATGAAAGGTTTTGATAATCATCAGTAACTATGGATACAAAGTTAATTACCTGGTGACGAAAGCATTTATGGAATTTTTCTCATGGATTAGCTTGAGTGGTGTATGGATATATGTTTATAGAAATTCACAGTAACTTTTGGTTATCGATGGAAAAAAGCAACATCATTGCTTCCCTTCTTCAGTTTCTTTGTTTGTAGTATATGCACGTTATGTATAAATTCATCATGTCTTCTTCAAAGCTCAGATCTTCCTTGCCACTTTGATCCAAATGCAGACAGATTACAACACAAGGTTATACTCTCAATAATTCAAACGAAGCTATAATATTGCACACTAGGTGTTTGTTAAAATGCCCAAACGAAGATGTAATAATTTTTTTTGAAAGGGTTTGATTGTGTATACTACTATTTAGATTCTCTATATTTATTCAGGTTTTGTTCTTCTGGATCTTGGTTTAGTTCTCATCCATTGTCATTGTTATTCAAAACAAATTGATGCTAAATCTTTTAATGCAAAACAAACTGCAACTACTGTATATACTGCATCGGTTGAAGTATGCCATATTGTAATTTTGGTGCATATACTGAATTTTAAATTAGTTAATTTTACTTTGAATAAGAAAGTTATCAGCAACATTTTTTTGTCATGGAATCTTCCAAACTTCTTTTTAGGAAGTTATCCTCACTATGCCAAACAAGTGCATAGACAACGCTTTTTTGGCCATAGACAGCGCTTTAAAGCACTGCCTAAACTAGCACTGCTATAAGAAAAGGCAACACTTTGGATTAATGTAAAAGCACTTCTATATGTCCCCTTTAGAAGGGCTTTTACTTTAAGAGCGCTTTCTATTGAACACCTTTAGCAGCACTTTTACTTCAGAGAGCACTTTGATAAGTACACCTTTAGTAGCGCTTTCTCATTTTAGAAAGCACTTTAGACAGCGCTTCTTGTATCTCTTTAGACAACGCTTTTCTTTAAAAGCGTTGTCTATTCCCCACCTTAGGCAGCGCTTTCCCATTTTAGGTAGCGCTTTCTCCCTACTTTAGACATCGCTCCTGAAAAGCGCTGTCTGTTCCCCACCTTAGGCAGCACTTTCCCCCTACTTTAGACAATGCTTTTCTCCTTAAGTGCTGTCTAATGTTAATAATTTTTTTTAAATGTTAGACATATTTTCTCCTTAAGCGCTGTCAAATATTTTCTCTATTTTTTGCCCCATGTTTTCACCATATTTTGCACCATATTTTTCACTAGATTTGGTAGCTTCAATCCAATATATATGCATCAAATTTGCATATACAAAAAGTCTACATATATATAAATGATGATATATACAACAACTTGAAAATTGATGATACAACTTGAAAATTCTAAAAATTCTAAATTGATGTTTAATATACATATTACTATCTTCGAGAATTTCTAAAAAACAACAACAAAGAACTTGTTAGCTCTATCTTCTACATATGCACCTATAACCTGAAACAAAACTAAAAGATCGAAATTCATACCATGATAAAACAAAACTTTATTCCAATTTATACTTAAAACTCAAAAGTTGTTCTCAAAATTCTCATCAATGAAAGAAAGACAATATACCTTATAAAATTCTCAACTCCATAATGAATTGACACCATTCCTCCATAAGTTCATCCAATTGATCTTTTGAGTAATGAGCATAATTGATTTCGTCAAAGTACTACATAGTAAAATAACACAGTATGTGATTTAGTTAAAACACTATGTCATTTTATGAGAAATATTAAAATAATTCATAATTTCGAAATTCATACCATGGATGGAATCTCTATTCGGTCCAAAAGAAGCGTTTATTTCATAAACCTCAACATGAAATAACCGCAATCTATACCATTATGTTGATGAGGACACTACACATGGAAAGAAAATACAGATATATATGAGGATATACCCCTTAACTTGTTTTATCAAGTATCATCACTAATATAATCAAAATTGTGAAAATACACCTGCACTCTGATCCACGTAATGTTGTTGGCTCTACTCTTTGGTACTTGAATACGTCTTTGTGATCGAAAAGCTTGTAAAATGCTATAATAAAATATAAGCGACTATTTAGAACAATATCACATAGATAAATAAATATACACACGAATATTTAGAACAATCTCACTTACGTATCAATCGTCTTCTTCAAATATGGGTATGTTGTCCAATAATTGCATAACGAATCCAGACAATATACAATCTCTCTAACAGGATTAATCGCAAGCAACAACCAATGTCCACTGTAAAATTAAACAAATGTTTGATGGAAAGTTTCTACGCAACGTCAAAAATTGAAAAATTATAATATATGAAGTTAGGATGAAAATCTAACCCGTTGCCAGTATTATATGGTAAAAAGAACAACTTTTCTATATCTTTGCTGACCATAAATAAACCGAGTACATACGATATGACATCATCTGGTTTTGTTACAATCAACCTGGTGTTGACGGTGTTGGGAGCTAAGAAAGCGAATCTTTCTTCCAATCCATGCGGACACATCAATTTGTCATACAAAAACCTTAAATAAAAACATCATAAAAATTAGACTATATTCATTGAAATGAGTAAATAAATTGTTCATTTAATTAAACAAAATTGATCGGAGTATACCTGATGTATGTATCGATAACACCGATGCCTAAAGTAGAATGTTGTAAAACTTGATCAATATCTTTTCTACCAATTTCTTCCATGTATTCATAGCCAAAAGTTTATGCCTTCATAGGTATAAGATGAGTACCACCAATTGGAATATCTGCTATACCTATATATGTCCGAAGGCACGACCTATACTAAGAAGTAGGTTTTTCGCTAGCCGCGGTCTTCTTAACCCCACTGACTTTCTTAGTCTCTTTAGAATGCATCTAAATATCATTTAATTAGTTAGGTGAAGTATAAGATTATTCTATGCATAAATATCATATAATTATGTTATACCTCTTTTTTTGATGCAACTGACTCAGTTTGCTTCTTAATCCCATTATCTTTTGATTTAGATTTTGTGGGAGTCTAACATTCCCATGAAAAAAATGCACGTTAAATGGTCGTAAAAAATTTTAATAATCAAAGGTTCATAATGTTTTAAAACATACCTCCTCATCTATGCAAATGAGGTTTGACGGCCATGAAACATACGATCCTATTGCCTCTCCCAACAAGTTTTCATCTGAAATATTGTCAGGCAAAGGTAATGGCACATCCCTCTCTAAAGCAATATTAATTGATACTTTCATAAATCCAGCAAGGAGCGGTTTATGGTGAAGTACTTCTCCCAAGGTGTTATGCACTTTTCCTTTTCCAACCGTGCGATAAGTCGGTGACGATAAATATAGCTGACAAGGTGAAATGCCCTAAACACAATAATAAATATGAAATTATTAATGTATATATATTTCAATTAAAAAATTGTTCTAATTGATAATAATATATATTACCTCAGGAATTTTATGTTGGAAATCACAATTGATACTATCTTTGTTACTAATATCCTTGAACCCTGGACCTTGCCTTTCTGACATGTATTTTTCTTTGTCCTTTTCTAGCTCACGAACTTTAGCTTTTAATTTGGCCAACTCTTCCATCACTTCTTTATTGCTACGAACTTTCCTCTTTGGAAGGTTACCCAAAGATGTTTGAGTCACTCTGAATCCCTTACCCCTCACACGACCGGTATACTCAGGAACATTTATAACCCGACTAAGTATGCTCCTGCAATCATGGTCTACAGCTTGAGTTAAAGATTGAGATAGACTCTCCTGAAATTCATATGCATAGTGAAATAAATTAGTGGTGCTTAAACTCATAATTTATTTATTTTAATAAGCTCGATATTTAATTAAAGGGATATTGATATATTTACACATTGCTCATAAATTTGCTGCACATCTTCCTTAGCAACTCCATCCTTACCCACCTGGGCAACCTTTCACAGAACATGTTCCGGAAGAGATGTTTCTTGACTTTTATCCTCTTCTAACTACACATTAAGAAAAATAATAAAATCAATAATAACACATGATGAACAATTATATCATAGCATTTATATATACTTACCAATCTTTGCTGTAAGTGTGCATATCCCATACGCCCTTTTTTGTATAGATACGTGGGACTTGATGCTCGTTGAATTTCACGCCACTCACATCCTAAAAATCAGAGGTTCTTCTTTTTTCTTTGAAGGTTTCCAATTCTTCAAGAGAAATCAAGCCTACATACGCTCGTGGATGCTCCGCATTGATAAAATTGTTATCGGCATCCCTAATAAACTTATTTGTCAAAAAAGATCGAAACCCTCTTAGTGTTTTTCCGGCCAATTAAAAGAAAATATGATTTTCGATCATCATCAATATTAAAATACCTCTACAAAAAACACAATATAAAAAGCGTTACTAATTTAAATACATAAACGGCAAAAAAAAATGAAAGACATCACATATGGCACCTGTATTTCAGTCCATAATTTCTCTTTAACGGGTTTCAACTCACGCCTTCTCCAATCATCACAAGTGATTGGAACTTCTCTCATCACAGTGGAACCAATGTAACTTGTTAACATTGAATCGTCAGGCTCAATTAGTTGTTTGTCTTTATTCCAATGTATGTCAAATTTGATACATTTATCTCTTGCACGAATGATTGACTTCATAATTGTTATACCTCGTCTAATATCATTCTCCACATCACGAGTTTATTCTTTTCCATCATGATTAGAAGCCATTTGACCCGTAATATTAAAGAACATATAAAATTCAAGTAACATAAACACAATATAAAAACATAAACACAATATAAATTACTGGTACCTATTTCATTAACATCTCTTTCGTTTCCATCATTATTAGAAGCAGGATGTGATTTTTCCTCATTGGTAGCCATATGACCTGTAATATTAAAGAAAAACATAAACACCATATAAAATTCAAGTAGCATTGAATTAATAAACACAATATAAAAACATAAACACCATATAAGATTCAAGTAGCACTGAATTAATAAGCACAATATAAAAATATAAACACCATATAAAATTCAAGTAGCATTGAATTAATAAACACAATATAAAAATATAAACACCATATAAAATTCAAGTAGCATTGAATTAATAAACACAATATAAAAACATAAACACGATATAAAATTCAAGTAGCATTGAATTAATAAACACAATATAAAAACATAAACACCATCTAAAATTCAAGTAGAATTGAATTAATAAACACAATATAAAAACATAAACACAATATGAATTACTAGTACCTTTTTCACTAACATCCCTTTCGTTTCTTAGTTGGAATATGAATTACTTGGCTCTTAACAACTCGGACGGATGGATTGATCCAAATTCCCTCATTATGATCATTTCTAATATATGTTTCATCTGCTATAATATTCTCATCTTGATCATTTCGTACATACGACTCTTTCCGTCTAACATATGACTCATCCTCAACGTCAGCATCACTTTGATTTACACTGTTATCATCAATCACTTTGTTAGATAAAAGCACTATAGACCATTTCTTACTTGTCAGATCAGTGACATAGAACACTTTTTAGCTTGAGAGGCTAGAATAAAAGGCTCATCTTTGTACCCCACCCTATGAAGATCCACTTGTAAAAATCTCGACTTATCCATTCGTATGCGACTATTATGTACCCACTTGCAACCAAAGATAGGAATCTGAAACTTCTCATAATCAAACACCCAAATATGCTCGATAACCCCAAAATATGACAGATGTTCATATTTGGGGTTTAAGTCATTCATACTTGAAATGTGCATTGCTTCAGCTACAACAGTGTCACCAATATTCTGCATAGTGCTTTTATCATCTTGTTCTTTGGTATAAAACGTGTATCCATTAATTGCGTATGCGCTATAAGAAAACACGAGCAAACTCGGACCATATGCTAAACATCTCAACCTTTCTATTATTGAAGAGGGATCTAAATCAAACTTTGAATAAATATGATCTTTGAACCATTATATAAAACTTTGATTGTGCTCTAGTACAATCCAATTTTCATTTATATTCGGATTTAAACCCCGGAGTACATCCTTGTGCATTTTAACATACGGCTCAACTTCATTGTCATTGTGTAGAACATATAAATGCACTTGATCCCGTTCAACCCTTGATACTGTTACAACTTTATTTCTGATTAAATTTATTCCTTCCTTCCTCTCTAAAATATGAGATTTGGGTAGTCCAATAGATTGGATATTAGTCATATATTCAGTACAAAACTCAAGCGCTTCTTCAACAATGTATCGTTCAACCATACAACCTTCTGGCCGACTTTGATTTTTCACGTACCCTTTTAATATTTTCATATAACGCTCAAAAGGGTACATCCATCTCAGATAAACTGGTCCAAACAATTGTGTCTCTTTCACAAGATGAACAACAAGATGTAGCATAATGTCAAAAAGTGAGGGAGGAAAATATATTTCAAGCTCACACAAAGTAATAACTATTTCTTTTTGCAATATTGGTAAGATCTCAGGATCGATCACCTTACTACAAATTGACCGAAATAAAAAACACAATTTAGTTATGGCGCTTCTTACTTTTTCTGGCAAAATAGAACGTATACCTATTTCTAAAAAATGCTCCATTATAACATGGCAATCATGTGTCTTTAAACTCTTTAACTTGAGGTCTTTCATGGACACAAGTCTTCTAATATCTGAAGATTAACCTTCTGGAACTTTAACTTCACTTAGAAACTTACACAATATTTGTTTCTCCTTAGAAACTTACACAATATTTGTTTCTCCTTTCTAGATAAAGTATAAGCAGCAGGCCGCAGATATGTTCGTGTTCCTTTCTTCATGGGTCCTAATTCAGTTCTTATTCCCATCTCTATCAAGTTCTTTCTTGCTTTAAGGCCATCCTTAGACTTTCCTCGTATATTGAGTAACGTACCAATAACAATTTCAAATACATTTTTTTCAATATTCATAACATCAAGAAAATGTCTTACATACAACGAATTCCAAAACGGAAATTCAAAAAAATTTACTTCTTCTTCCACCCACTTTTGACAAGCGTATTCGCAAAAGGCTTGCCAAACTGAGTACACATATCTTTAACCTTCTCAAAAGCCTAGTCACCTGTCAACATAGGTGGAGCTCTATCATGTTATGGATTTCCATTGAATGCCTTTCTCCACCCATGGTAGTGATGATTAGAATTTAAGAATCTAGGATGACCGATAAATACATTCTTTTTACAAAATTCCAATCGCTTCTAATTTGTGTGTTCTTCACAAATAGGACACGCTTTTTGACCTTTAATGCTATACCCTGATAAATTTCCGTATGTCGGAAAATCATTAATTATGCCAAATAACATTGCTCTCAAATTGAAACTTTCTTTCTTATATCCATCATAAACCTCCACACCGTTCTCCCACAAAATCTTTAAATCTTCGATTAGCGGTGTCAAGTATACGTCTATGTCATTCCCTGGTTGTTTAGGTCCAGAAATTAACATAGGTAACATCATGTACTTACGCTTCATACATAGCCATGGAGGTAGGTTATAAATCATCATAATTACAGACCATGTGGAATGTGAGATACTTTGAAGACCATGTGGGTTCATTCCATCTGTAGATAATGCCAAGCGAGGGTTTCTTGCTTCTCCTCTAAAATCAGGATAATTATTATCAATTTTTGACCACTGTGGTGAATTTTCAGGATGTCAAAAATTTCCATAAATAATTATTTCATCTACATTCCAAGTCAAGTATATTGCATCGATTTAACTACGAAACATGCGTCTAAATCTCGGAATTATAGGAAAATACCATAAGACTTTTGCTGGAGACAATTTTTTCTTATATCGAGATAAACCGCATTTTGGACACTCATTTAACGATGCATATTTGTTTCGAAACAAAATTCAATTATTTGGACAAGCATGTATCCATAGCTCATTCCAATAGAGCACAACATTTTTTTGGCCGCATATGTTCGATCAGGTAGAACATTATCCTCTGGAAGCATATCTTTCATAAGGACTAATAACTCTGAAACTTTTATTCGACCATCAGTTTCCCGCCTTTAAGTTGTACAACTTTAATACTGCAGAGAGTCTTGTGAATTTAGTGAAACATTTATACAACGGTTTCTCTGCATCACTTACCAACCTCTCAAATATTTTGGGACAATCTTGAATATCTTCTTCAAGAGCTTCTGCAATATCTTCGACACGATCACAATCGTATGTATCTCTGCCGTTGTCGTCTGAAGCATATGTCATACTAACCCCCGGTTTAATATTCCTGTTACTTTTCTCACCATGGAATATCCAATATGTGTAACTTCGATCAATTCCACACCTTAATAAATGTGATTGCAACCCAATTGCGTCAACCCGACGCAGAAAACAAGAACTTAAGCAAGGATATTTCATTTGACTGGCGTCTTCGGCGTGTTCAATAGCAAACTTAATGAATTCCAATACCCCATTATCGTACTCTTTAGAAAATCGATTGGCAGACATCCATTTTTTATCCTTGGTCTTACTATTAAGTAAGCTAAACAAAAGCAATACTTAAAAAAAAGGACAAAGAATAAAAAGCTTAATACAAATTAGGCATATTCATCAAAAATAAAAATACTATAATTATTCAAGCAACTATAGAAATTTAAAAGAACAACTAAATACCTGTAGAAAAGTCAATAACTTCTGAAACCACACAGTGTAATATTCTTGGAAACACTCAGAAACTCCACTCTTCATAAGTAACCTATATAAATGATCAATTAATTTTATTATAATAAAACAAATCTATAGAATAAGAATTACATTAGAATATTTATACAACATTAAACATATATGTATACACTATTAAATAATCACTAATATTCATTAAACATATTTGATTTTAAAACATGAAGGTAAAATATTAATAAAAAAATTTTGTTTAATAAAGATCTATTTTAATATTCTACATTGAGAATATAAATCAATAAAACAATTCATGTGACTCTATATTAATTAAATGGCTCATAAAGTGTAACTTTCATTTTTTTCCCTTCAAATTATTTTCTAACTTCAAATCTAGATCTTCAAATTTTAATCCAACAATCATAATTTGTTTAACTATCTTAACAATCACAATGGTAATGTATACACATTTCAATTACAATGCTTTTTTCTCTCATTCAATACATGCAATATTCGTTGTGACATTTATACAAACAACTTACATGCAATCTCATTGTGACATTTTTCCAAACACCTTACATGCAAAAACCACATGCCACACAAAACACACCATAATGCAACATTATCAACACTATCAACTAAACCAAATGCAACATTATATATCAACATTATCAAATATATCAAATATATCAAAAATCATACCTAGAGGAGAAGAGAACCTTGGTTGTGAATGGAAGAAAGGACGCAACAGTCTTGAATGGAAGAAGGATGAGAATCTTGAAGAAAAGATGCAAAGATTTTGTCAAGAATCAAACAAAAAATGGCGTCAAAGTGGATTTTGTTCATAAGTACTGTATTCTGTAAAATGGGTTTTGCAAATAATAATGTGTTACTGTGTTTTATGTTGGGCGCATATTTTATTTTTTTTATGACATGACTTTAGGCAGCACTTGTAGTAGAGAGCGCTGCTTAATCCCCCCTTTTAGGCAGCGCTTTAAGAAAGCGCTGCTTAATCCCCCCCTTTAGGCAGCGCTTTAGCAAAGCGCTACAGTGCCTACCCCTTTAGCAGCGCTTTATAAATTCACATTAACCCCCTTTAGGCAGCGCTTTCACAAAGTGCTGTTTCAGCCCGCCCTTTAGGCAGCGCTTCTGAAAAGTGCTTTGTATGCACACCCTTTAGGTAGCACTTCAGGACCTACCCCCTTTAGCAGTGCTTTATCAAATAATATTCACCCCCCTTAGGCAGCGCTTTTCTAGAAAGCACTGTCTAAGGCATAGGACAAAATTTCCGTGTTTTTAAAATGCACTTTTAGCAGCGCTTTTGATAAGAAGCATTGTCTTAGGTGTGCTGTCTAATCTTATTTTTGGTGTAGTGCCTCTTTCAACATAAAGAATAACATATAGAACAATATCAAAAAGAAGAATGCAATTATATACCAGAGTTGAAATAAAATGCATCTATAGCATATTGGCTTAGTGGTACACTTTATTGTCTAGGGACAAAGGAAACTTGGGTTCGATTCTTAGCTCAAGCCAAATTTCGCAATTTTTCTTGGAATTTTGAGGACCTTTGTGTTAACCATGCCACATGTATGAATTGATGCGTGTTTGAAGACATAAGGGACTACATTTGTCTTTTTAAAATTTAAGGGGCCAAAATGAACCTCGAGGTAAAGCTAAGGGACTAAAAAGGGTATTTTGCCACCAAAAAAACAATACAAAGCACTGAATCGAGATAATGAAACACTTAGCTTTTGCGTTTTTTATTTTTGTTGCGTTGAACTATTAAACGGTTTGGGGGTTAGAGTTGAAAATCGGTGGTTTGAGGGGTGGATTTTGGGGGTTTAGGGTTGTTGTACCCCAATTTTTCCCCCTAATATCCCCTTACCATACCATATTGATTCTATCACAACAAGATCGTATTAGGTATTTTGGTTCTCCTTCCTATCTTTAGCTTTTCTGTTTGAGGAATCACCAAGCACCTTGACTTGTTTTTCTTGTGTAATCATTCATGTTTTTGTTTTGACTTTACTTTTAATTAATAAAATACAATGTTGGTTTGTCTTACTTATCAACAACGTAGGTAAAGGCAACGAGGCTTAGCAAGTTGATCCATGGGTTCATGAGTTTATTTCCATGACCTAGTCAATGAAGCTTGAGAAGTTCAAACCTCACCATGGAAGTTGTTTTTGAAGGGATGGCATGGCAAGGTTATTTTGGTTCACTACATTTCCAAATTATCAAGATTGATTCAAAAGTACAAGGGGTTGATTGAAGGAGTTGTCATGCTTGGACAAGGCCTTGTTCCCATTGATCACAAGTGCATATTTCTATCAATTCTCAAGATATAGAAGTGGTTGTGGTTTCTATGAGTTCTCATTATCATTCTCAATAACTTATATTTATAAAGCATTTGTTTTGGTACAAGAAGTTTGTTCAAAATTGTCAAAGTTCCTCAAAGCATGTTCCTTAATCTAGGAGCTAGAGTTTTGAACTTCAAAGGAGTATATCTTGCTCATCTTTTAGTATTTTTGAGTGATTCCAAAGACATCCTTCTCTTAAAAGGGTTATCAACAAATCACTTCAAAAGTTCCAAGGATTTTTCATGTGGAAGAAACTTGATGAAGAAGAAAGATTACAAGTCCTCTAGATGAATCCCCATTTTTCCATGTGTGATTTCAAATGATCATAACTTGGTCAATTTTTATCACCTTGAGCCCAGTATTTTTCCATAATGATCTTGAAGATGTGAAATTTATGCCTTATTTTATGTGAAAAGTGATAAAATGAATGGAAATTTCCTTAAGGATACAAAAGATTATAGGTCATTTCATGATTTTTTCCCACTTCAACAATTCATAACTCTCTTAATTTTTGGAGATTTTGAATGGTTCAAGTTCCAAAATGTCATTCAAGAGATTTAATTCATGCCATCTTTTTTGGCCAAGAGAAAATTCCAAGTAGAAGGCTATGTTTGGATGCAAGACATTATAGGTCACTTTTGAAGAAGAATTTGAAATATTTCTAAGTATGGAAAGTCAACATTTTTTCTCCAACTTTGACTCAACACAACTTTGAGCTCAAGCATCCATTTGATTCTATTATTTTTCCATTGAAAATCTTGTAACCTCATCTTTCTGAAGCATGAAGAATCATGCCCTAAGACCCCTTGAGCTGAAAATGCCATTGGTCAGAAGTTGGCACTTTGAAACTGAATTTTTCACCAAGTCAGAAGTTTGAAATCTTTGTTTTGGCTTCTAATCACAATATTTACACGCGTTTTTGATTTAAACTTGATTAATAAACTTGCCAGAAGTGTTTAGCACCTCAAAACGCAAGGATTGGATGAGTTTTGGTGAAAATTAGACTACATTTCACTCGTGCATCAGGTTTGCACGAATTCCATCCAAAATGCATCATTCACTCTTCCTTTTGATCCCATTTGTTTCTCCTATAAATACATGAACTATCCCATTCATTTTATCAAGCTTGGATAGCCAGAATCACCATGCCAAACTTGTTCCATAACTCAGAACTCAGCAACTGAGTAATCCATATACAAGCCTTTTTCAATCTATTTTTTCATTAATTCACCTTCCTTGATCTTCCCTGAAGCTAACCATATAATTACATTCAAGAATCGTGCCCTATATTGCTCCATAGAAGTCCAGTTTCAGAGCTCTGCATCTTAACTTCAATAGGTAGATTCCTTCACCAATTCTTCAAAACTTTGATATCATTGTGATGCTCTCATTGCCCTAGTTCTAGTCACAACACTTGCTTTTTACTGGAAATACATTTTGACAATGAAATTTCAAATCCCTTTTCAAAACTTTCATTCCAAATTGCTTGAGCTACAGTTTATATAAATTTGGCGCGAGGGTGTGGTTGTCTTCGTCTTGAAGAGACGGAGTGAATGGCATAGGTACGAGCTTCTGATTTTATAGTTTGAGAGACTTGTATTTCACGTTGGCTGGAGGTTGAAGATGACCAACGTGTCATCTTCCAACCAATGATGGCATGCCATTTGTTATTTTTGAATTTTTGATTTAATAATTGATTCAGTGCTTTATTCACTAATGACCATGATATGCAATGCGCGTCAGATCCCTTGGATTTGATTACTAATGCGTTTTGAATCTCATCCAATGGTCTACTTATTTTTGACTTTTATTTTCTTTGCTGATTTTTTATATTTAATTGTTTTAAACTTCAAAAAATTATAGAAAATTTATTTTAAGTCCAAAAAATCTGAAAAAATCATGAAAAATATATTTGATTATTCTCTTTCTGATTTTTATTTTTTCACGATTTAATTTTGTGTTTTGATATTATTTATAAATTTACACTATATTTGATTTGTTTTAAATGTTTAAAAATACTTTTATGCATTTTTAAACTCTGAAAAAATTATGGAACGATCCAATGATATTGTGACAAATATTGGTGATCTTATCTTATTTTTGTTTCTGACTTTGCTATTTTTTATCATTTTTGTTTTATTTTACCCATTTATTTTAATTTTAAAAATAGTTTCTGCCTTTAAAAAATTTCCAAAAAATTTATAAAATTATTTTAGTTCATCTCTGATTTTTCTATGGTCTTACTTTTTATTTCTTGATTAATTTGGATATAGTTGATATTTTTCTCTTTTATTTCTATTTTTAAACATTATTTTTAAACCTATTTGTATTTATTAAAATGTAATATTATTTTTGTGATTATTTTCTGGCCGATCTTGTATTAAATTTTTGATCATGATCTTTATTAACATCATTGGATCCATGGTGTTGAATCTAACTCCACAAAAATGGATGGATGATTTTAATAATAGTTTGATTAAATTTAATTTAAAAGTGGTTTGTATATTCTCTCCCATTCCTCTTTATCTCACCCCTTCTTATTGCACTAAATGTTGTTGGAGCATGATCTCTATATCATGTCTCAAAAAAAATGGTGCATAGATTGCTATTGATCGGCCTCAAAATAGGTGCGACTTCTATATAAGTCCACTTACGATTGCTTAACATAGCGCTAAATTTTGTCCCGATTTGAATAAATGATCGTTCGTGGCCAAACTTATGTTTGCAAGCCTAAGTATGTTAGTTTGATCTCTTTGATCCAATAACCTTGAGATTCATTGTGTGGAGGCTTTGGTTCTACCAATCCTCTAATAGATCTACAACACCTTTGGTCAACACGGATCACTTAAAAATCATTGATTATTAAATGATATTCATAAGGATTCCAAATGGATGATATACTTTACAAAAAGAAAATGCAACTTGTTGTGTGGAGGCTTTGGTTCTACCAATCCTCTAATGAGTTCCAAATGTAAGTTTCAAGATGATCATCCAACTAACCACTAATCACTAATAATTGACTTTATCCTTTATTCTTTTATATTCCCATTTTATTTTTATGCACTATTTATTTTTTTAGCATTTACATTTCATGCCACTTTGTATCTTTGCTCATTTGAGCATTTACTTTCTTGTCATTTTTATTTATGCTCATTTGGGATTTTCTTTTCTTTTCTTTTTTTAAAACATCTAATAATCAACATAAACCCTAAAAATCTTTAATGATACTTGGACTATTTGGTTACTATCCTTGGCATTATGGAGCATTGGACTTTTTGGACTTTGGATTAGAAACCTTGGCCTGTGAGTGGAGACCTTGTGATCTTATCTGATTATTTTGTCTGGAGCTCTTGAGGTTTACCTCAAGACATTGGGTTGTTTGTTTGTTTTGTGTGCAGGTTATTGTGATTACACCCTTGGTTTGTAATCTGGAAGTCACCCGTATACAGCCGTTACTCTGCCCAATTTTTGTGAAGACTTAATACACTTGAAGTTTGGTTTTCCCAAGAGGTCTAGTATCATTTGCTTGTTTGGTTTCAATCCAAAGAAGGGGAATTCTATTTTGGCTCATAGTGTCAAGTATTAGGTTCTTGTTGGTTAGGTGGTTCTTATCCCTAGCTTTTACCTTATGCTTTAGGATATCCTCTTCTTCTCCTCCCATCTTCTTTGATTTCAAAAATATTCTCCCCCCTTTTGAAAACTCTTGTTTTAAACTTGAATTACTTTTATAATAAACTTGGACTTAGGTCCATTCATTTTTAAAAATTTTCATAAATAAACTCCAATAAACTTAATAATACTTTGACATTTTTGTGAGAAGACTAAAAGTCAATCAATCTCATTTCAAACCATCTTGCCACTTTGGCTTTTATCTTTAAACTTTTCTCAAAAGATTGAACTCTTGTCAATCTTTGTAGTGATGCAAAAAACTATACTTCTACAATATGTAGTAAAGAGAGATATTTTCCACTTGGGTGTTGAGTGAGGTATTGTTGATTTTAAAATCCAAGCCATATCCCCCACTTTGAGATGATGCAAATTCTCCTTTCTCATGATTGTGGGTAGTAGGTATATTTTCCACACGGACAATGACGATGATGTTTTATCTCATAAAATTGACCAACACATTTGTGTTTTAATTTTTTTAAAAGAGGAACTACGTGTACCCTGATCCCCTATTGCACGAAAAGGTGGTACGTAAGGACTAAAGGTTCGCAACCGCGGCGGGTGCAAAAATCATAAAAAAATATGTTTCTTTTCCCATCTCCACCATCTATTTTATACAACATTTCTCATAGACAAAATATACAGATTTTAAAAGAGGTTCATGGGGAGTACCGTAGATGTTTAGAGTGCTAATACCTTCTTTTTTTCATAACCAATCCTCTTACCTAGAATCTTTCCCCTTCTTTTTGGGTTATTCTCTCTTTTCCCATTCCTTTGGAAACAATAAATCGCGATGGCGATTTTGATTTTGATTTATATAAGTCTAGTCAATCAAATGGCTTAGTCTTAAACATTTCTACTGCTATAGAAAAATGGCGACTTCACTGGGGAAAGATTGACCTTTTGCTGGTCCATACCCAAGTGGGTTGAGCCTATCTTTTTTTATATGTGTATATGTGTTATTATTATTTTTGTATTATATGTTGTATATATGTCCTATACCCAGACTTGGGCAGACTTTAAGATAGGACGGACGGTATAATCATGTTAACTTTGAGGGAGTAATCCCAAAAAAAGAGGCATGAGATCCTCCACTCAGTGGAGGCCCCTTTGAATGTAGTGTCGTTTACCGAGTAATCAGGAAGACGTATTGCTTTCGACCTGGGAGCCTGGTGAAGCTGAGGACCGTAGAACACCAAACCCATCTTGGCCTTTTAGGTGTAGTGCGGAAGCTATGACAGAGTAATCCGGAAATATTGGTCACGCGATACTATGCTCGGACGAGTTTTTCTTGAGAATATTACTAATTACCGAGTTAATCAGGAAGTTGGTAATATCCGAAGGAAGGATGTAGACTCTGGGAACCTCTAAAACCTTGTTTGGCAGGTGATAACTTTTAGACCAATACCTTATCGATAGTACCTTCGACCTCATGCTCATGAAGTTGTACCTATGAACCCTATATGTGTGATCTTGTGTGTGATTGTTTCATCATGCATCCATGCACTCATAAGCATCTTTTAGAGAAATATTATTTCAAGGGATTTAAAAGTTGACCATTTATGAATATCTCAGGTACTTTTTATCCATGGATTCTGGAAAGAGAAAGACCTGGAAGTACAGTTTCAAGGATCCCAAGATAGATGAGTTGATCAGTCTAATTCCCGAGATCGAGTGTTCTACAGACTTTCGGAATAAGTATGGATCCATTATTCCTCTCATGAAGCTGAAGATGAAGGAGGGTATTCTCTCGACCTTGGTCCAGTTCTATGATCCAAAGTATCATTGCTTTACTTTTCCCGACTATCAGTTGATGCCCACACTGGAGGAGTATTATTATTTATTGGATTTACCCATTACTGATTGTGTTCCTTTTACTGGTTTGGAGGGTGAGCCAAAACCACATGAGATTGCTGCTTTGATTCATTTGGGGAAGTATGAGGTGGAAGCCCATATGACTACTAAAGGAGGGATTAGAGGATTACCAGCTCAGTTTTTATTGGAGAAAGCTCATTCCTTTTCCAGGATGAAGAGTACATTCGCTTTTGAGGCCATCTTTACTCTACTTGCTTACGGGTTATTCTCATTTCCTAATGTGGACAAGTTTGTTGACATTAATGCTATCAGGATCTTCATGATTGGAAACCCAGTTCCTACCTTGTTGGGTGATGATTATTACTCTATTCATCTTTGTAATTCTTATCATGGGGGATGATTATCTATTGCACGCCTCTGTTGTATCGGTGGTTCATCTCTCATATGCCTCAGTCTGATGCTTTTTGGGATGTCAAGAAAGAACCCTGTTGGGCTCCTAAGATCATGGCACTTACTCACTCATATATTGATTGGTATCATCGAGCTTACCAGGATATAGAGATTATTGACAATTGTGGTAGTTTCCCCAATGTACCTCTTCTTGGTACAAAGGGAGGAATTAACTATAACCCTGTTCTTGCACGACGACAACTTGGTTATCCGGTGAGGGATAAACCAAATAGTATTCATTTGAGTAGTTTCTTTCTGAAGGAAGGAGAAGACTATAGGGAAGCTAGGGAGCAGATTGCGAAGGCCTGGCGTTACATTCATAAGAAGAGTAGGAAGGATTTGGGACCTAGGGGTGTTGTTTCTTTGGAGCTATATCTTCAGTGGGTCCAAACGAGATCTATTCAGTTGAAGATGTCGTATTCACTGGAAACACCTATGCCTGATCTATTTGTGAAGACCACTACTCCCTTATTAGATGATCTTGAAGAGATGCAACTTGCTTTGGTTAGGATGCAACAGAAAAAGGAAGCTTGGAAGAACAAGTTCCAAACTTAAGAGATTTCCTATAGAGAAGACTTGAAGGAGAAAGACAACTTGATTGAGATCCTTGAGAGTCGAGCAGTAGAGACTATGGAGAGGCAAGGGGATTTATTTTCTCCTAAGCCTTAATCAGATGCTGATCACTCACTTCCTGATTCAGGTGATTGGAAGGAGTTTGCCGTCAGACATGCGGAAGAAAACCAGAGGTTGAAGGCTCATAGTGCCAGGCTCACAGGGAAGCGCCAACGTATAGAGTGATCTCCATCAGTTTTACTTCTCAGGGTTTTAGATTTTTATTTCATCTTGTACTTGGGATCATTGAAACTTATAATCCATTTTGGAATTGTTATAATAAAATTTTTCAGTATTTCAAATGCATTATTACTTTTATATTTGCAATATGTCCACAAATTTTAAATCCCTTGAAATATTAAATAAAATCATCTGCATTACATATCATGCATCATATTGTACATATTTCTTGCATTTGTTATGCATATCTAGGTGTCTTACTAAGCTTCTTTACTTCATTCAGCAAGCTGACTCACCACTACAACACTCGGGCTAATTTCAGAAAGAAGATGGACAACCTAGAATAAGAGAATCATGAGTTACACGAGGAGGTTTCTGCTTTGAAGGCCGACATGGACAATCTGACTACTCTGATGGAAGCTGTGGTGGCTGCTCAGAATCAGCCACCGAGTGTTCAACCTCAACCAACAAGGGAAATTACTAAAGCTCTGATTATTCCCGTATCTACTACTCCAGCTGCTGTTCAGAGTCGCATGCCTCAAGGTTATCCATGGGGAATGCCAGAGAATTTTTCACCTGAAGGTTTTAATCTTGGTCCTCAAGATACTCTGATTGTTCAGACTATTGTTACTCTGGCACCTCTTGTGGTGCATGTTGCTCCTGCTGCGCCTCCATCGGTGAATATGGTTCTGTTTGTTAATGATGATGTGTGTCGTCCTTTCTCTCCACCGAGTGAAGACTTAGGTCTTTATGACAGAATAGATGATTTTCAAGAGCAGTTTGATAAGATGCAAAGAGAGATGAAGGCCCTCAGGGGAAAAGAGATATTTGGGCAGAATGTGAATGAGCTATGTTGGTCCCAAATGTTAAGATACCTTCTAAGTTTAAGGTCCCAGAGTTTGAGAAGTACAAGGGAAACACTTACCCTCGTGCTCGTCTGGTGATGTACGTGAGGAGAATGTCTACCCATACTGATGATCAGTGTATGCTAATTCACTTTTTTCAGGATAGTTTGGCCGGTGCTGCGCTGAAGTGGTATATGAGTTTGGACAACACCAATATCCATACTTTCAATGATTTGGGAGAAGCATTCATCAAACAATACAAGTAAAATGTGGACATGGCGCCTGACCATGATCAACTCAGGGCCATGGTTCAGAAAGACAGGGAATCATTCAAAGAATACGTGTAGAGATGGCTTGAGGTAGCCGCCCAAGTGATTCCTCCCATAGAAGAGAAGGAGATGACTAAGATTTTCTTGAAAACGCTGGGTGCTTTCTACTATGAAAGGATGGTGGCAATTGCGCCAAGTGACTTTACTGAAATGGTAGGAATGGGTATCCGCTTAGAAGAGGTTGTAAGAGAGGGCCGCTTAACAAAGAGTGAAAGTTCTGGAGGTGTGAAGAAACCATCTTACGGGTTTACCAAGAAGAAGGAAGGGGATACAAATGCTGTTATGCAAGAGAGGATGGTTAATACTCCTGGAAGGAATTATTAGCGTCATCAGCAGGTCGCCTCAGTTACTCCAGTTATGGGTGCAGCTCCAACTACTGTTTCTTATCAAAGACCATATAAGCATGGGGATCAAGGGTATAATCAGAGAAGGGAGAGTTATGACCCTATTCCTATGAGCTATACAGAGTTACTATCGACATTGATTCAGAAGAAGATGGTTCAGACCCGAACACCTCCCGTCGTACCATCCCCATTGCCTTGGTACTACAAAGCAGATCAAACATGTGCTTTTCATCAGGGAGCACCATGGCATAATGTTGAGAATAGTTATCCTTTGAAGACTGAGGTGTAGAAGTTGGTGAAGTCTGGTGTTCTATCTTTCAAGGATGTGGGACCTAATGTGAAAGACAATCCTCTACCCAAGCATGGGGGAGTAAATGCTGTGAATATGGTGGCCGGTTGTCCAGGTAACTTCTAGATTTTTGATATTAATTTGGTTAGAGGAGATTTGGTGAGGATGCATATAGACCTTTATGAATTTAGCTATTATACGCATGACCATGTTGGTTGTCCTATTTGAAGTACAGACATACAAGGTTGCAATAAGATAAAGGCTGATTTACAAGAGATGATGGATGAGGGCCTAATCCACATAATCAGGCCTAGGGCAGAGTATGAAGAGGAGGTGAATATGGTTTCTGGATGTCCTGGAGAATTCAGAATTTTTGATGTAGAGTATATGAAGGAGGACCTTGTGCAATTTCATACTACCTTCTGCCATATGGCTGGTTAGGTGGAACACCAATATGGATCTTGCCGAGTTTGCTGCCAAGATTCCCGAGGATGTTCAATTGTAAAGAAGGGTGTTCAGTCGTTGTTAGATAACAGAATTATCAAGGTTATAAGTCAAAGGGATGATTACCATGAAGTTAATATGGTTGAGGTTTGTTTGATGGCAGAAGAGTCGGACGAAGAGTATGTCTCCACATATGAGTATTTCTCCTCAGATGAGGATTTTTTTCCAGAAATGACTCAATAATGATTGATTGTGTTGAAGAAGGGGTAAACGTCATTATACCTTGTTTTGGGGCACCTGCCCATCTTGGAGTTGAGTATTATAGCAAGTCAGTTGTTACCCCATTGGTGATTAGTTTACCGGGTCCTATCCCCTACAAGTCAGATAAGGATGTGCCTTACAAATACAACACTACAATCTTAGAGGATGGAGTGGAAGTTCATATCCAGCCAATGCCTGATGTTAGGAATATTGCTGAAAATAGCAGGGTGACCCGCAGCGGTCGTGTATTTGCACCAGTTATTCGAAGAGATGTTAGTGCTGGAAAGAAAATTAGTGAGAATGTTGAACCCAAGAAGGCTACGGGTGAGACTAGTTAGGTTACGTTAGAGAAAGAAGTGTATGATATTTTAAAGATAATCAAGATGAGCGACTTCAGAATTGTAGATCAGCTACTGAAGACTCCTTCAAAAATATCTATCTTGGCTCTATTGATAAACTCCTCTACTCACTGAGATTCCTTGATGAGGGTACTGGACCAAGCTTTTATGGAGAGTGATATGCCAATAGACCAATTCAGCAGTGTAATAGGAACATTTCATCATGTAATAACTTGAACTTCTATGATGATGAATTACCAGATGAAGGAAGGAATCACAACTTGGCCCTCCACATCTCTATGAACTGTAAGAATGATTCACTATCCAATGTGTTGATTGATAATGGATCTGCTTTGAATGTTATACCGAGGAGTACGCTTATGAAGTTGAAATATCAAGGAACACCTATGCGCATGAGTGGCATCATTGTGAAAGCGTTTGATGGATCGAGGAAATCTGTTATTGGTGAGGTGGACTTGCCTATTCATATAGGACCACATTTGTTTCAGATTACTTTCCAGGTAATGGATATTGTACCCGCTTATAGCTGTTTTCTAGGAAGACCATGGATACATGAGGCATGGGCTGTCACTTCAACTTTACACCAGAAACTGAAGTTTGTACGTGAAAGGAAAGTAGTGATCGTAAATGGGGAACAAGCATTATTGATATCTCATTTGTCCTCTTTCAGCGTTGTGGAGGCAGATGAAGCTGTTGTTGGAACCCAGTTCCAAGCCTTATCCATTGACAATATAAGTGAAATGAGAATTCCATGGTTTCGCTTAAGGATGCGCAGCAGGTTGTGCGTAAGGGTCATAGTGAAGAGTGGGGACAGATTATGGATCCACCTGTGAAAAATAACAAAGCTGGCTTGGGGTTCTCTTTGAAGAATGACAAAGGTAAGGGGATGAAGATGAAGTCTGCTGCAAGAAAATATCAACACATCTTATGTAGCAGGGGTTATCTTTATCCAACTCTTTCCAGGTTCAATGCCATTGTGGAAGATGAAGCAGAGCAGGAAAGGGCGAATCATGTGACGCACGTAGTTAGGGTCCAGAACTGGATCACCATTGATGTTCCTTCTTGCATACATGTTTCAAAGTAATTTGTTTTGTTAATCTTTTTGAAAAGCTTTCACTCTACCTAAGGTAGAAGTATTAATGTTGTAGGGCTTATCTGTTGCTATGACTTTTAAAATCAATAATAAAAGTTGTCTTTGTTTCCCAAATTGTGTCTTTATTTTCTACTTTTTCTCGGAAAATGGTAATAAAAAAAATAATAACTGAAATTCAATCTGCATGATCACTTATTATATGTGTCAGTTTCTAAAAGCAATCATAAATCATATGTGCAGATTAATTAAAAAACCCGTTGAATACAATGACCCTGCACCCTCTCCCAACTTTGAATGTCCTGTGTATGGGGCTGAAGAAGAAGATTATGATGAGATTCCAGAAGAGGTCTCACGGTTGCTTGAGCACGAGGAAAATACCATTCAGCCATATAAAGAGCCATTGGAAGTGATCAATTTTGGTTCAGAAGAAGATCCGAAGGAAGTCAAGATTGGAGCATTGTTGCATCCTGATGTGAAAAGCATGTTGATTGAGCTGTTGAAAGAGTATGTGGATATTTTTGCTTGGTCTTATCATGATATGCCTGGTATAGATACATATATTATGGAGCACTGTTTATCGTTAAAGCCAGAGTGTCCGCCAATCAAATAGAAGTTGAGAAGAACTCACCCAGATATGGCAGTGAAAATCAAAGAGGAGGTTCTAAAGCAGATTAATGCTGGCTTTCTTGTGATGTCAGTGTATCCTCAATGGATTGCCAATATTGTCCCAGTACCGAAAAAAGACGGAAAATACCGCATGTGCGTAGATTACAGAGATCTAAATAAAGCTAGTCCAAAAGATGATTTTCCATTTCCACACATTGATATGTTAGTGGATAGCACAACAAAATTCAAAGTATTCTCGTTCATGGACGGATTTTCTGGGTATAATCAAATAAGAATGGCGTCTGAGGACATGGAAAAAAACAATGTTTATCATACCCTGGAGAACATTCTGTTACAGAGTGATGCCCTCCAGGTTGAAGAACGCTGGTGCAACGTACCAGAGGGCTATGACAACCTTATTCCATGATCTAATTCACAAGGAAATCGAAGTATATGTTGATGATATGATTTCCAAATCCCACACTGAAGAAGGGCATGTATAAGATTTGTTGAAGTTGTTTCAGCATTTGAGGAAGTATCGTCTCCGCTTGAATCCAAATAAATGCACCTTCCTTTTTTGATTAGGGAAATTGTTGGGTTTCATTGTTAGCCAAAAAGGAATTAAAGTTGACCCTGATAAAGTAAAAGCAATTTAAGAGATGCTAGCGCCAAGGACTAAAAAGCAAGTCAGAGGTTTCCTCGGGCGTTTGAATTATATTTCCAAATTCATTTCCCACATGACTGCAACATGTGAACCGATCTTTAAGTTGTTAAAGAAAGATCAAGGTTGTGTGTGGACGGATGACTTCCAAAGGGAATTTGAAAGTATTAAAGAATATCTGCTTGAACCTCCTATCTTGCTCCCTCTTGTCGAAGGAAGACCGTTGATTATGCATCTGACAGTGTTAGATAATTCCATGGGTTATATTCTAGGACAACAGGATGAAACAGGGAAGAAAGAGTTTGCTATTTATTACCTCAGTAAAAAGTTCACTGATTCTGAGTCGCGGTATTCCATGCTGGAGAATACATGTTGTGTTTTGGCCTGGGAGGTAAAGCGTTTGCGGCAGTATATGTTGAATTACACCACTTGGTTGATCTCCAAAATGGATCCAATCAAGTACATTTTTGAAAATCCTGCTCTTACTGGGAGAATTACTCGCTGGCAGATGTTGCTATCTGAATATGATATCGAATACCGCCCTCAAAAAGCTATTAAAAGCAGTGTGTTGGCAAATTATCTTACGCACCAACCTGTGGAGGATCATCAGTCTGTAGAGTATGAATTCCCCGATGAGGATGTGATGTTCCTGAAAATGAAAGATTATTATGAACCATTGCCTGAGGAAGGTCCTGACCCTGAATCTCATTGGAGTATGATATTTGATGGAGTTGTGAATGCTTATGGTAAAGGAATTGGTGATGTGATTGTAATCCACCTGGATCGCACATTCCTTTTACAACAAGGTTAACGTTTGATTATACTAATAATATGGCATAATACGAGGCTTGCATCACGGGTCTCGAAGAAGCTATTGATCTCAGAATTAAAAATCTAGATGTGTATGGTGATTCAGCTTTGGTAATAAATCAGATTAAAGGAGAATGGGATACTCGTCAACCCAACTTGTTACCCTTCTTTAACAAAGTTGAATTCCATCACATTCCTAGAGATGAAAATCAAATGGCGGACGCTCTGGAAACTCTGGCTTCTATGTACCAAGTAAATACTTTGAATGATATACCTCGAATTACGGTTCAGTGACTGGATAGGCCCGCTCATGTGTTTACAACATAGGAGGTAGCAGATGAAAAACCTTGGTATCATGACATCAAGAATTTTCTTCAGACTCAGGAATACCTGATTGGTGCTTCGAAGAAAGATAGGAAGACACTGAGAAGATTGGTTGGCATTTTCTTCCTCAGTAAAAATGTGTTGTATAAAATAAATTATGACATGGTCTTGCTCAGATGCATGGATAGACACGAAGCAGACATATTGATGCATGAGATTCATGAAGGTTCATTTGGCACTCATGCCAATGGACATTCGATGGCTAAAAAGATGCTAAGGGCAGGTTACTATTGGATGACAATGGAATCTGATTGTTATAAATTTGTAAAGAAGTGTCATAAATGTCAGGTTTATGCAGATAAGGTCCATGTGCCTCCGAAACTTCTCAATGTGATCTCTTCCTCATGGCCTTTCTCTATGTGGGGTATTGACATGATTGGGATAATATAACCCAAAGCGTCGAATGGACACCGTTTCATCTTGGTAGAAATTGATTACTTCACCAAATGGGTGGAGGCTGCTTCATATGTCAATGTTACTAAGCAGGTGGTTGTGCATTTCATCAAGAATAATCTTATATGCCGGTATGGTGTGCCGAGCAGAATTATCACCGACAATGGCTCGAATTTGAACAATAAAATGATGACAGAACGGTTTTAATAATTCAAGATTGTTCATCACAATTCATCTCCATACAGGCCAAAGATGAATGGGGCTGTTGAAGCTGCTAATAAGAATATCAAGAAAATTATCCAAAAAATGGTTGTTTCTTATAGGGATTGGCATGAAATGCTCCCTTTTGCTCTACATGGATATCGAACATCTGTCCGCACTTCAATAGGAGCAACCCCGTTCTCCCTGGTGTATGGAATGGAAGTTGTACTCCCAGTCAAGGTTGAGATTCCCTCTTTGCGTGTGATAATGGAAACCAAGTTGTTAGAGGCTGAATGGGTCCAGAACCGGTTTAACCAATTGAATTTTATCGAAGAGAAGAGAATGGAAGCTTTGTGTCAGGGACAGTTATATCAGAAAAGGATGAAGAAGGATTTTGATAAGAAGGTCAAACCCTTTGAATTTAGAGAAGGGGACCTCGTGCTTAGAAAGATCATGTCTTTCAACACTGATTCTAGGGGCAAGTGGACTCCCAACTTTGAAGGCCCGTATGTTGTCAAGAAAGCCTTCTCTGGAAGTACATTAATTCTTGAAACTATGGATGGAGAGGAGTTCCCACGTCCCATGAATGCTGATGCAGTCAAGAAATACTTCGCCTAAAGAAATAAAAGAACAACTCGCTAAGTTGAAAACCCGAAAGGGCGGTCTAGGCAAAAATTAAAGACATAAATAGAATAAATTTCCCGCTAAGTTGAAAACCCACAAGGGCAGCTTAGGAAAAAGTTAGGGACTTTCTTGGCAAGTAACTACATCAGACGAGACTTGATCATTGGAGCAACAATCTTCTCGGATTCTCATCACACTTCAACAAAAGTTATTGCTCAGGATTTCAAAAGTCGTTATAGGGGATAGTGGTCATTGTAGCTCAATGTATATTTTCCATTATATATTACCATTTTCCGAACTTTGTAATTATCCATGGAGTCTCGCCATTTGCAGACTACCATTCTATTAATGAAATTTGAGCTTTTACCCAATTCGTTGTATTTCTTATTTTATTTAGCTTGCAAAAACTCCATTTATTATTGATAATAACTTTCAAAGAAAAAATATTAAATAATAAAATTGATTTTTCAAATATAATTTACAATTCGCTTTTACCTTGGAATCTGTGATGAAATAATGGAAACAAAAATGGTGATCCCAGGAATGGACAAACTCCAGTTTATTTTAAGAATTTTTTGTTCCCCTCGGGAAGGTTTACTCAGGATGATTCGTTGTATTGGGTTCGTGACTCTAGTATCCTCGGTCAAGTTTGGATTCATTTCTCCTCTTTTCTGAATTTTCATGATGTGAAGTTTCAATCCAAGATTTCTCCAGTGAAGTTTCTGTTCGGTCTAATGGAAGTTCTTTTTCCCGAGAAGTTGGTACCATGATCACTCTTAAAGAGCGTAGGTCCCTGGTTTCTCTAGTGAAGAACGTATTATGGTTTTCCCTTTGAATATGTGGTGTTAATCTCCCCAATGAAGTAGGCCTGAATTCCCCAGTGAATGTTTTGATGATTTGGTGTCCATTTGATTTGCTTGAGACTGGTTTTGCAATCCCCAGTAAAAGTGTTACTTTTGAAAACATTTGTTTCCCCAGTGAAGCCTGCAGAAGGATGTTCTATCCCCATATCTGTACTATTTTATCATTTTGATTTGTTTACTTCCGGATTGTGTTTCTCCCTAGTAAAGCTAAAGCAGACAGTAGGTTTTGTTACCTCAATTAGCATTTACTTTTTCTTGGAATGATCATCCTGGGTGTGTTTTAGCCGAGTGTTGTTTATGCTAGAGTTGGTTTTGCTTGGTTACTCCCAGGGTTGTGTATCTGTTTTGTCAGCATACGCACGATAACAATCATAAATTCATACATACATCATGCATAGCTAAAATTTGCAAATCATTGTTCGTTGACATTTTGTAATGTTTTGTTGACATATCACCCTGTTTTGCAGAGTCACGTTGTCCTCTCTTCAATAGAGTGTTGGCCCTAAGTAGAAAGTGTATATTCTTTCAATTTCCCCACTGAGTTGTCCCTCGTGGAAGATTTTTTCTTTAGCCTTCCTATACAGCTCCTTGTTTGGATGAATTTGGTTTTCCCTCTTGAGTTTATTTCTCAAAGGATGTATTTTGGTTGACTTTTCCATTCCAGTTTATTTCTGGTTTGAATTTGTGGTTCCACAACAATATTATTTACATTGGATTTCTGAAAGCTTCGAGTTTTGGTTTGTGCATTTATTTTGCACAAGAAGACTTTATCTCCTCAGCAAGAATATCATGGCATTTCCCTAGGAAGTCATATTTCTTTCCCCAGGAAGCCATATTTCTATCCCCAGAAAGTCATTTCTTTTTACAATCCTCCATGACAACGAGTAGCAGGTCTCTTTATTTGAGAAACTTGTGCTTCCCTGTAAAAGTCGACGTAACCTTTTTACTATCTCCTCTATGAGTGGACAGTTTGCAGTCTGTCGTCAGTTTACGCCAGTGGAGGGAAAGACTTTTAAATTCACAGAAACAACTCATTGTGAAATCTTTGCAAGTGGAAGTCTCTTTATTTGAGACAGCCTACATCTTACCCTTTCTAGGAAAATTGCCTTGGTTAAAGAAGAAGTTGAGACCCGTTCTAGGCGAAATGCCAGAATTCTAGGGAAACTTGTTATCTTTTTGCCACCCTTAGTGAATGTTGGTAGTTCATCGTCAGTGAACGACGGTGCTATAATATATTTTCTCTCTACCTTCAGTGAACGTTGGTAGATCACCATCAGTAAAAGTTGGTGTTTGTTATCGTTTTGCTACCCTCAGTGAATGTTGGTAGTTCATCATCAGTGAACGGAAGTGCTATCATATATTTTCTCTCTACCTTCAGTGAAAGTCGGTAGATCACCATCAATGAAATTTGGTGTTTGTTATCTTTTTTCTACCCTCAGTGAATGTTGGTAGTTCATCTTCAGTGAAAGGGGGTGCTGTGATATATTTTCTCTCTACCTTCAATGAAAGTTGGTAGATCACCATCAGTGAAAGTTGGTGTTTGTTATCTTTTTGCTACCCTTAGTGAATGTTGGTAGTTCATCATCAGTTAATGGCGGTGCTATGATATATTTTCTCTCTACCTTTAGTGAAAGTTGGTAGATCACCATCAGTGAAAGTTGGTGTTTGTTATCTTTTTGCTACCCTTAGTGAACGTTGGTAGTTCATCGTCAGTGATCAGTGGTGCTATGATATATTCTTTTTCTACCTTCAGTGAAAGTTGTTAGATCACCATCAGTGAAGGTTGGTGTTTGTTATCTTTTTGCTACCCTCAGTGAACGTTGGTAGTTCATCGTCAGTGAGCGGTGATGCTATGATATATTCTCTTTCTACCTTCAGTGAAAGTTGGTAGATCACCATCAGTGAAAGTTGGTGTTTGTCATCTTTTTGCTACCCTCAGTGAACGTTGATAGTTCATCGTCAGTGAACAGTGATGCTATGATATTTCTTTTCCTTCTACCTTCAGTGAGCGTTGGTAGCTCACCGTCAGTGAACGTCAGTGTTGATATTTCTTTTCCTTCTACCTTCAGTGAACGTTGGTAGCTCACCATTAGTGAACGTCGGTGTTGATATTTCTTATCCTTCTATCTTCAGGGAACGTGGGTAGCTCACTGTCAGTGAACGCCGGTGTTGATATTTCTTTTCCTTCTACCTTTAGTGAATGTTGGTAGCTTTACCTCCAGTAGGAGTTGGTGTATCCTTTGACCATTTTACCATCCTCTCTGGCTCAGGTCTTTTGATCCACCATGAATTATTTTCCTGGTCGGGTCGCTCTCCTGTTTCTTTATTATTGTCACATCCCCTGTGGTGTTTTGCGTCCCTTTGGATTTGTCCATGTGCACTCATTTCATAAGCATTGCATGGCATCTTAGGACCAAAAATAGGGTTTGTTTTATATTTAAGTATCTTCGATCACATCGACATGAAGATTTTTAACCTCTGTATCTCCAGATAGAAGAAACTTAAATAAGGGCAGTTGTTGTACCCCAATTTTTACCCCTAAGATCCCCTTACCATACCATATTGATTCAATCACAACAAGATCACATTAGGGCTTTTGGTTCTCCTTCCTATCTTTAGCTTTTCTCTTTGAGGAATCACCAAGCACCTTGACTTTTTTTTCTTGTGTAATCATTCATTTTTTTGTTTTGACTTTCATTTTAATTAATAAAATGCAATGTTGGTTTGTCTTACTTGTCAACAATGCAGGTAAAGGCAATGGGGCTTAACAAGTTGTTCCGTGGGTTCATGAGTTTATTTCCATGACCTAGTCAATGAAGCTTGAGAAGTTCAAACCTCACCATGGAATTTTTTTTGTAAGGGATAGAATGGCAAGGTTATTTTGGTTCACTACATTTCCAAATTATCAAGATTGATTCAAAAGTACAAGGGGTTGATTGAAGGTGTTGTCATGCTTGGACAAGGCCTTGTTCCCATTGATCACAAGTGCATATTTCTCTCAATTTTCAAGATATATAAGTGGTTGTGGTTGTTATGAGTTCTCATTATCATCCTCAATAACTTATATTTACAAAGCATTTGTTTTGGTACAAGAAGTTTGTTCAAAATTGTCAAAGTTCCTCAAAGCATGTTCCTTAATCTAGGAGCTAGGGTTTTGAACTTCAAAGGAGTATATCTTGCTCATCTTTTAGTATTTTTGAGTGATTCCAAAGACATACTTCTCTTCAAATGGTTATCAAAAAATCACTTTAAAAGTTCCAAGAATTTTTCATGTGGAAGAAACTTGATGAAGAAGAAAGATTACAAGTTCTCCAGATGAATCCCCATTTTTCCATGTGTGACTTCAAATGATCATAAATTTGTCAATTTTTATCACCTTGAGCCCAGTATTTTTCCATAATGATATTGAAGATGTGAACTTTATGCCTTATTTTATGTGCAAAGTGAGAAAATGAATGGAAATTGCCTTAAGGATACAAAAGATTATAGGTCATTTCATGATTTTTTCCCACTTCAACAATTCATAACTATCTCAATTTTTGGAGATTTTCAATGGTTCAAGTTCCAAAATGTCATTCAATAGATCTAATTCATGCCATCTTTTTTGGTCAAGAGCAAATTCCAAGTAGAAGGCTATGTTTGGATGCAAGACATTATAGGTCACTTTTGAAGAAGAATTTGAAATATTTCTAAGTATGGAAAGTCAACATTTTTCTCCAACTTTGACTCAACACGAATTTCAACTCAAGCATCCATTTGATTCAATTCTTTTTCAATTGCAAAGCTTGTAACCTCATCTTTCTGAAGCATCAAGAATGATGCCCTAAGACCCCTTGAGCTGAAAATGCCATTGGTCAGAAGTTGGAACTTTGAAACTGAATTTTTCACCAAGTCAGAAGTTTGAAATATTTGTTTTGGCTTCTAATCACAAGATTTACACGCGTTTTTGATTTAAACTTGATTAACAAACTTTCCATAAGTGTTTATCACCTCAAAACACAAGGATTGGATGAGTTTTGGTGAAAATTATATCACACTTCACTCGTGCATCAGGTTTGCACGAATTTCCTCCAAAATGCATCATTCACTCTTCCTTTTGATCCCATTTGTTTCTAATATAAATACATGAACTACGCCATTAATTTTCTCGAGCTTGGATAGTAAGAATCACCCTTCCAAACTTGTTCCATAACTCAGAATTCAACAACTTCGTAATCCATATACAAGCCGTTTTCAATCCAATTTTTTCATCAATTCACCTTCCTTGATCTTCCCTGAAGCTAACCATATAATTACATTCAAGAATCGTGCCCTATATTGCTCCATAGAAGTCCAGTTTCAGAGCTTTGCATCTCAACATCAATAGGTAGATTCCTTCACCAATTTTTCAAAACTTTGATATCATTGTGATGCTATCATTGCCCTGGTTATAGTTGCAACACTTGCTTTTTACTGGAAACATGTTTTGACCTTGAAATTTCAAATCCCTTTTCAAAACTTTCTTTCCAAATTACTTGAGCTACAGTTTATATAAATTTGGCGCGAGGGTGTGGTTATCTTCGTCTTGAAGAGACGAAGCAAATGGCATAGGTCTGAGCTTCTGATTTTACAGTTTGAGAGACCTGCAATTCACGTTGGCTGGAGGTTGAAGATGACCAACGTGTCATCTTCCAACCAATGATGGCACGCCACTTATTATTTTTGATTTCTGATTTAATAATTGATTTAGTGCTTTATTCACTAATGACCATGATATGCACAGCACGGCAGATCCCTTGGATTTGATTACTAACGTGTTTTGACTCTCATCCAATGGTCTACATATTTTTTACTTTTATTTTCTTTTCTGATTTTTATATTTAATTGTTTTAAACTTCAAAAAATCATAGAAAATTCATTTTAAGTCCAAAAACTCTGAAAAAATCATGAAATATATTTTTAATTATTCTCTTTCTGATTTTTATTTTTTCAAAATTTAATTTTGTGTTTTGGTATTTTTTATAAATTTACACTTTATTTGATTTGTTTTAAATGTTTAAAAATACTTTTATGCATTTTTAAACTCTGAAAAAATTATGGAATGATCCATTGATATTGTGACAAATATTGGTGACCTTATTTTATTTTTGTTTCTGACTTTGCTATTTTTTTTTATCATTTTTGGTTTATCTTACCCCTTTTTTTTAATTTTAAAAATAGTTTCTGACTTAAAATAATTTCCAACAAATTTATAAAATTATTTTAGTTCATTTCTGATTTTTCTATGGTCTTACTTTTTATTTCTTGATTAATTTGGACATAGTTGATATTTTTCTCTTTTATTTCTATTTTTAAACATTATTTTTAAACCTTTTTGTATATACTAAAATGTAATATTATTTTGTGATTATTTTCTGGCTAATCTTGGATTAAATTTTTGATCATGAACTTTATTTACATCATTGGATCTATGGTGTTAAGTCTAACTCCCCAAAAATGGATAAATTATTTTAATAATAGTTTGATTAAATTTAATTCAAAATTGGTTTGTATATTCTCTCTCATCCCTCTTCATCCCATCTCCTTCTTATTGCACTAAATATTGTTGGATCGTGATTTCTATATCATGTCTCAAAATAAATGGTGCATAGATTGATATTGACCGACCTCAAAATAGGTGCGACTTCTGTATAAGTCCACTTACGATTGCTTAATATAGCGCTAAATTTTGTCCCGATTCGAATAAATGATCATTCGTGGCCCAAACTTATGTTTGCAAGCCCAAGTATGTTAATTTGATCTCTTTGATCTAAAAACCTTGAGATTCATTGTGTGGAGGCTTTGGTTCTACCAATCCTCTAATGGATCTACAAAACCTTTGGTCAACGCGGATCACTTAAACATTATTGATTATTAAATGATATTCATAAGGATTCCAAATGGATGATATACTTGACAAAAAGCAAATGCAACTTGTTGTGTGGAGGCTTTGGTTATACCAATCCTCTAATGAGTTCCAAATGCAAGTTTCAAGATGATCATCCAACTAACCACTAATCACTAATAATTTACTTTATCCTTTATTCTTTTATATGCCCCTTTTATTTTTATGCACTATTTATTTTTTTAGCATTTACATTTCATGCCATTTTTTATCTTTGCTCATTTGAGCATTTACTTTCTTGTCATTTTTATTTTTGCTCATTTGGGCTTTACTTTAATTTTTTTTTTCAAAACATCTAATAATCAACATAAACCCTAAAAATATTTAATGATACTTGGACTATTTGGTTACTATCCTTGGCATTATGGAGCATTGGACTTTTTGGACTTAGGATTAGAAACCTTGGCCTTTGAGTGGAGACCTTGTGATCTTATATGATTATTTTGTCTGGAGCTCTTGAGGTTTACCTCAAGACATTGGGTTTTTTGTTTGTTTTGTGTGCAGGTTATGGTGATTACACCCTTGGTTTGTAATATGGAATTCACCCGTATACAGCCGTTACTCTGCCCAGTTTTTGTGAAGACTTAATACACTTGAAGTTTGGTTTTCCCAAGAGGTCTAGTATCATTTGCTTGTTTGGTTTCAATCCAAAGAATGGGAATTCTATTTTTTCTCATAGTGTCAAGTATTGGCTTCTTGTTGGTTAGATGGTTCCTATCCCTAGCTTTTACCTTATGCTTTAGGATAGCCTCTTCTTCTCCTCCCATCTTTGTTAATTTAAAAAATCTTCTCCCCCCTTTAGAAAAATATTTTTGTTTTAAACTTGAATTACTTTTATAATAAATTTGGACTTATGTCCATGCATTTTCAAAAATTTTCTTAAATAAACTCCAATAAACTTAATAATACTTTGACATTTTTGTGAGAAGACTAAAACTCAATCAATCTCATTTCAAACCATCTTGCCACTTTGGCTTTTATCTTTAAACTTTTCTCAAAAGATTGAACTCTTGCCAATCCTTGTAGTGATGCAAACAACTATACTTCTACAATATGTAGTAAAGAGAGATATTTTCCACTTGGGTGTTGAGTGAGGCATTGTTGATTTTAAAATCCAAGCCATATCCTCCACTTTGAGATGATGCAAATTCTCCTTTCTCATGATTGTGGGTAGTAGGTATGTTTTCCACACGGTCAATGACGATGATGTTTTATCTCATAAAATTGACCAACAAATTTGTGTTTTAAAATTTTTAAAAGAGGAACTACGTGTACCCTGATCCCCTATTGCACGAAAAGGTGGTACGTAGGCATTAAAGATTCGCAACCGCGGCGGGCGCAAAAATCATAAAAAATATGTTTATTTTCCCACCTCCACCATCTATTTTATACAAAAAATTTCATAGCCAAAATATACAGATTTTTCAAAGAGGTTCCTGCGGAGTACTGTAGATGTTTAGGGTGCTAATACCTTCCCTTTGCATAAGCAACCCCCTTACCTAGAATCTTTCCCCTTCTTTTTGGGTTATTCGCTCTTTTTCCATTCCTTTGGAAACAATAAAGCGCAGTGGAGATTTTGATTTTGATTTGTATAAGTCTAGTCAATGCAGTGGCTTAGTCTTAAACATTTCTACCGCTACAGAGGTTTGAGATCGTTGCTTCTGTTAGGGTTTCAACGGTGGTTGGTTTTGTTGTTGGAGGAATAAGAGAGAAAGAAGATCAGAGAGAGTGAAAGATGAAGTGAAAATGAAACAAAAAATGAAGAGAAATGAAGAAAAAAATGCATTGTGATCCCATATGGACCTCCATACCGTGCACCCTCGACCTCCACCTTCTGATCTTGATCAAACGTCCCAAAATCGCGCGCTCACCATAACCATATACACTTGCCCATACGCTGTCCAAAAAGACCTCCCAGCATTCAATGTTTTGGGCCAAGCCCATTGTTAAACCAACCCCACAATTGCTTCTTCAGTTTACCAATACACCCCCTATGCAATAGGGCCTAAATCCCATATCTGGATTTAGAGCCCTGCTATCCACACCCCTAGGTTTTATTGCCTAAACTAAATTCAAACCCCCGTGCATTTTTAAAATTAAATTAATTTATTATTTATATTTTCTTTTATTTATTTGTTTATTTATTTATCATTATTTTTTTGGTTTATCACATTAATATATAATCTTGCACAAATAATAAATTATTGGACATTATTAATATTAAAAATATATTTTTAATAAATCATAATAATATTTAGTAATTAAACACCTTTTCAAAAAATACTAACTTTTTAAAACACTTTAATCACATCAAATATATTTTTCTTGCATATACAAAAACCTATTTTTCCTCATATTGCATAATATATTCGAAAACATCTAACCAATCAAACACTAACCTTTTTTCTACAAACATAACTCAATTGTATACTTATTTTCAAAAAAGGATGATGGGAACTTCTTTTATCGATTGCGAACTTCGTCTATAATTCCGCTATTCACACACCCAAACTTGATTCAAGGAGAATTCGAGATATTTCCATAATCCATAAAAATAACTAACCAAACAACTACGAACTATGAATTTGAACTATGATTCCTCATAAGAGGATACAAAGGCATACGACTTAAAATCGTGGCGAGTGTCCCTAATAAAAAACTAAAACTCTATTCCTAAAACGTAAACCTAAATCCTAGTATCCTTGAGAACAAGGTAGATGAGGGGTGCCTAACACCTTCCCTTCATCTAAAGCGAGTCTATAACTTAGAATCTCTGAATAAACTAGGGTATTCATTATATTCCCTTCCTTAGGATAAAAATTTAACGATGGAGACTCGATAATTTTAGTCGGTTATTACAGTTGACGACTCTGCTGGGGACTCAACCCTAGGGTTTAGAATCCTTTTCTTTTGGTTTAGGGTTTTTCTTGTTCTTCTACATTTTCTTTATTTATTTAATTTTTTTATTGTTATATTAATATTATCTTTTTATCATTTATTGGCGGGATTTTATTTTAAAACTTATTTTCAAAAACCTTAGAATGAAGGTTCGACTTTTGGCTAAGGGGATACATCATCCCTATGAGTTTTTGTGACGACTTCGCCTAGAGTCGCTGGAATTCCAAAAAGGAAATATGTCTCAAGAGGTATCCTCTTGGGGGGTAGGACTTTGGAATAAAACCTATGACTTTTTGTATAACCCTAAACCAAAAAGTCATGGTGAGACCTTTCACGACCTTAGAGACGAAAGTTTTAGTCTGCAAAGAGGCTCCATTTAAGGGAGGCCCTTGTTCCTTCCCTCTAGCGTAATCCATGATACCCTTAAGGAAGCCACCATATGGGGAGAGTAGAATATACGTAGTCCAAAACTAGGAACCTACCAACTAAGTATATCATTCATAAATCCTGTTACTATCATCATGCATTCATACGTTTTGCATCTTACATATTCATTATTCTCAATTCTTTTTGTTTGTCTTATTCACAGGATTAAAAATAATAATCAAAGGTTTTGGTGAGTATCTTAAAAATGGATGTCAAAGGGAAACAACTTGTCCGTGTTAGTGTCGTCAAGCCAAATATGACGAAGATCGGGATTATCAAAGGGAAACTGTCTAAAAAAAGATGTCCTAGATCCTCTGCCTATGTCCTTAGAAGAGTTAGACAACTTGATGAAAACCATGAATCAAGATCAAAAGGAGAAAGAGGAATTAGAGCATAGCCTTCATAACCTTGCTAAGGAGAAAAGGCATGTGCAACGCGAGCTTGAGTCAAAAGACCAATAGATTCAAAAAGACTGTGAAGCATTTGAAAAGGAAATTCTTAAGGGGAAACGTTCGACCGAAGGGTTATTGAGTGCTACCTTCAACTTAGATTACCATAACCAACATTTGGAGGATGCTTATAGAGAAATCGGGAAGCCAAGTAAGTGGCACGGAAAAGAGATACAAGACAAAAAGGAGATGGAAGAGAGCTTGAGGACGCAAATTAAAAGTTTGGCACAAGTTTCTTTAGATCAAGAAGATCAAATTCAATATCTTACCACGAGACTCCAAGATAGCCAAGAATCAGACGTAGGGGAACATCTTAAGAGGATAGGGCAAAAAGACTTCTCGCCTAAAAGACTGATAAATATGAGTAGGTTTTTCATGAATTAGAAGACCTCTGAAAGAATTTCCTCATGCAGAGGAGTCTTTATACGCAAATAGGGTCTGGAAATTTATATTGGGAATAGCAGTATGCAAATATTTCTAAATAAGAAAAGGATAACCATAAGATAATTCCGGATCTTTACCAGGAATATTGGTTCTACAAAGACAAACATGCAAGAATCGCCTTCTTAGCCAACAACCCCATTGGTGACATCCCTAGAAGTTTGAGAGATGCGGAAAATGTGATGGTCCTACTTTTGAAAGATGTTGAATACATCCTCAAGCTTTTTAGGGCTATGGTTGATGGTTTCAGAGCAAATATTTGCAGGCGCACTTAGAAGATTTTATTTCCCTTTGTTATTTCCTTCAGCAATTTAACTTTGATGTTTTGGATAGAATGTTTTTCAATATCTGAATTGTACTATCTTTTTTAAAGACAATTACCATTTCAATAAAAGTATTTTATTTCCATATCCCGTTTGTGTATTTATTTTTGAGATGCATTTTTGAGATGCTCACCAATAAAAAAGAAAAACCTGAAAAAACATATACAAAAATATATGAAAGAATAAGCCAAGTGAATAAGACATTCAAAAATAAACTTTTAGCATATTCATACGAATCCATGCATTTGCAAACATTGCATTTCATAGTTTCATACAAAAACTTATAATTTTTCAAAAACATTCTCCATTTAAACCATTGGTAAAAAAGCACCGCCTCTCCGACCACCGTATCAAACAAGAGCCTATCAAAAGAAAGTGATGGAACAAATTGAAGAAAATCTAGCTGCCTTCGAGGAATATTTGGAGCACGGGAAGGGAAACATTGACTCAATGAAAGGAGACGTGAGTCAAGTTATGTTATCCTTGAAAAACATCATTGAGAGACAAGAACAAATTCCTAGGGCAGCCTTTGATGAAGTAGCCCAAACTATTCGTGCATTGAGAGGTCACCAACCAAGAATAGAACCAGAGTCATGACCTCTAAAGTCAATTGTAGCTCAACAAGATATCAGACAAGCTGATGCTAAAGCGTTTGTCCCACCTCCACCAAAGGTAGGGGCATCCCACACTTTGCAAATTCCGATCTACAATACGGACAACTACGTAGATCTACAATATGGAGACCTTGATTTGGAAGGTGTTACTCAGACACACAAGCCTAAGATGGTAGAGAATCCCTTGGCACTCAATTAGTTTAAGTCTATGGAGGAAAGGTTGATGGTTGTGGAGGGTTACGATGCTTTCGACGTCGATGCTCTCGAAATGGGTCTAGTTCCAGATGTGGTGATCCCTCTAAAATTCAAAGTACCTGACTTTGGAAAATATAAGGAACTCACATGCCCGAGGAACCATCTACACATGTATTGCAGAAAAATGCATTCCTATGCTCAAGATCAGAAGTTGATGATCCATTGTTTCCAAGACAGTTTGAGTGAGGCCTCCCTAGATTGGTACATGCAATTAGAGCGAATTCATTTCCAGACATGGGTAGATCTTTCCAACGCTTTCCTGAGACAATAGAATACAATTTGGACATGGCGTCTTACTGCATGCAGCTCCAGCATTTATCTTAGAAGGAGGATGAGTCCTTTGAAGAATATGCTCAAATATGGAGGGAAATGGAACCCCGTGTACAACCCCCACTCCTGGAGAAAGAATTGGTCGATATGTTCATGGGTACTTTACAAGAGTTGTACTATGATAAGATGGTAGGAAACATCTGTTACGGATTTCCTGATTTGGTTACTATTGGAGAAAGAATTGAAGCAGGTATAAAGAGTGGAAAGATACGAGGGGCATCATCAAGTACTCCTTGCAATTCAAAAAGATAGGTCCCTAACTTCTCAGAAGAAAAAAAAGAAAGGAGAAATTAATGTTGTCGCATCGCATCCGAGGGAACAAAAACCATTGGTAATTCCACGTGAATAACAACATAACAGGTTTGAAAGGCCTCCGAGAAGATTTGATCCTCTCCCCATGCTTCACAGTCAATTATTACAAGACTTACTCAAAGCACCTTTGGTAGAGCTAAAGCCTCTAGCTCCTCCAATTGGGACACTCCCGCCAAAGTATAATGCAAATGTCAGGTATAATTAGCATGCCAACTCTCCGGGGCATACCATAGAAAAATGTTGGGTCTTCAGACATAAGGTTCAAGATTCATTAGATTCCCAAGATATCACTTTTGACAAGACAAACATCAAGACAAATCATATGCCTCTGCATGGCGGGCCAAATGTGAATGCAATTGAAGTAGTGACTGACTTTGGGGCGGCCATACGAGTAAAAGCTCTGATGGGTCTCTTGAAAGAATATTTGTTTGAATGTGGGTTCCTTTTGGAACACAATGATGCTTTTGAGAAGACGTTACAAAAATTGATGAATTTAGGGATAGTCCAATTTACGAAATACCCTAAAGAATAATATGTAGTTGTGGTCGATGGAAGTACAAATAAGCCATTGGTAATTCCCTACCAAGGGCCAAGTCCTAATAAGAAAAATCTTGTGATTCCATGGGGAGAGTCAACAAAAGCACTAGTGATGATGTCACACTAGACTTTGAGAATTCCAATAATTCCAAAGACTACAATGGTGATTAGGGTCTATCTCCCACATATTACAAAAGTAACAAAGCGATGCCGTGGAGTTATGATTCTACTATCTATTTCAATGTTTTAAAGTAATAATGTGAGCCATCAACAAGTCAAGGTCATGAAATCACAAATATAGTAGGAACAGGGGGCATGACTAGCAGTGGTCAAATCTATGGTCCTGAACCACAAAAGAAGAATGATTTTATGGTTAAGGATAATGGGAAAGTTGTGATAGAGGCAATCCAAGAACAAAAACCTCCAAGTAAGGATTTTTCCGACCAAGAGGAGGAAGAATTCTTGAAAATAATCTAGAAAAATGATTATAGGGTGGTGTATCAACTACACCAAACCCCGACTAATTTTTCAATGCTTTCGTTGCTTATTAATTCAGAAGCACATTGAGAATCTTTGATGAAGATTCTATGTTCTGCTCATGTTGAAAAGAGATTATAGTGAATCAGTTTGACAATTTCGTAGCAAACTTAACATCTAGATCATACCTGGGCTTTAACAACAATGAGTTTACCCCACAAGATAGAGCTCACAACAAGGCATTAAACATTTCCATTCAAATAGGTACAACTAACCTTTCCAGGGTACTCATCTATATTTCTTCCTCCCTCAATTTGTAACCAAAATCTAACTTGATGAAGTTAATGCTAGATGGTGTTGTTATAAGGCCAAGTTCTACAATAGTTAAAGCTTTCGATGGTTCTTAAAGTTCAGTATTTGGAGAAGTGGATCTTCCTGTCAAAATCGGTATGCATATGTTTTATATTACCTTTCAAGTAATGGATATATAACCATCATATACATGTTTGCTCAGACGACCTTGGATTCATGCCGCGGGGGTTGTTACTTCAACTCTACATCAAAAATTGAAATTCCTCGTTGAAGTAAGATTGGTTATTATCAACGGTGAATATGACATCTTTGTAAGTCACATAGAGTCCTACAGATATATAAGTATGGATGAAGACTATATAGCAACACCATTCTAAGTCTTAGAGGTTGCTTTAATGGTAACCCTACCAGTGGAGAAAATCAAGAAACCTACTGTAAATTCATGGAGAGATTTACAAACAGTTGCGGAAGATGGTGAAGATGTGAAAAACACAAGAATGGGGGTTGAATTGTAAAACTTAAAACAAATGCTTAGATAACACTGTATTTTTATCCTGGTTCGTTTGATCTCAAACTACTCCAGTCCACCCGTCAAGGTGATTTCGCCTCTCTCCAACGAGGTCTTAATCCACTATATTCAATAGGATTACAACAGCTACTTTAACAACTGTTAAAGCCTTCTTGAGTATAACCACAAACCGGTTTATCTCAAGGAAATATTTTACAAATAGTATGAACAATGATGTGTTTAATGTTTTCTAATAAAACACTATATCACAACTGTGATAATACATAATTTTATGCTTGGAGTAAAACTAAATTGCTTAAGCGTTTGAGTAAGCGTGGTTTTTGAAGGCTTAGCAAATTATGAGTGCATGCGTATGATTAGCGTTGTCTTTTCTCACACTGACTTGTTTATATAGCCAAGGCAAAGATACGTTGTCCATAAAGCCATTTCAATGATAATAACGCTCTTTCCTTTTTGAGAAGATCTTGTCTTGAATAAAGCCGTTGGTAATTAATTCTGTCTTGAATACATAGTAACGCTTCAGAGTCTTCTTTGCTTTAACTTATGCTGACGCTTCTGAGTGCTGATGACTTGGTAAAGATCTTTGATCAGAGTCAAAGTGTATATTTTTATGCGCATATTCTGGTCATCAAGCTTCAGCGTATGATCTGGTAGCTTCAGCGTGTAGCACATGTTATTGATCATCTGATGCTGATATATTACTGATCTTCTGATGCTTCTGATGATGCTGATGTTGATTCCATCAGAACTTCTATATACACAGAACATAATTTAAGAAGCATATTTGTCTTATATATAAAACTTACAATTTATTTATTCTTTGTATTTTGTTATCATCAAAACTCTAATTAAGGGTTGTAGAATCAAACTATGTTCTAACAATCTCCCCCTTTTTGATGATGACAAAAACAAGATTTTTTCAATTAAAAATAAAGAATAAAAAGTGTAGAATTAAGAAGAGAAAACTCCCCCTGAGTTGTTTACTTCCCTTTAATTCCATGAGTCTTTGAGCATCATAACTTTACTGTATCTTTCCTCAGAGTTTTGTACCTGTAAGCTTTTCAGAAGAGAAAAAATTTAAATAGATTAGAATGTTTGAGACTTATGTCTCAGTAATCCGTTATTGAAAAATATCATTCTTTCTCCCCCTTTTTGTCAGTTATCAAAAAGAACATAAGATCAGAGCTAAAAATGCGTTTATATTAAAAACAGAAGCAATGATAAGTTCAGAATAATGTAAAAATATTACAGATAAACAAGTTTTAAAAACAAGGAAATTCTAAGAGGGAGGAGGAAGACGTGTGAACAAAGCCTCCAATATGCTCTTGATCTGGGTGTTGGTTTCCTGTTGCTGGGTTAACATGCTTGCTATTGCATCAATTTTGTTGTCCTGTTTATCCATTCTTTCCTTCATCAGCATATCAGATCTTTTCAGATCTTCTAGAGTCTGCCTGTCAAGGGAGGAAGCTTGAGGATCTTCAGAAACAGGATGCTTCTCAGATCTTTCTGCAATATCTTCTTCTTGACCCAGTGCTTCAGCAGGAACCATCTGCTCTTGAGTATCAGATTGAACTTTGGATGCTGGACGATGTTCAGACCAAGGAGCAATGTCCAGAGGGAGAACTTCTTCCTTAAGCAGCTTGCTCAGAACTGGACCATCAATTTCTTTCAACAGATTGCTGAAGTTCTGTTGAGATTGTCCGTAGCTATGTTCTTGCAACTTAAAATTTCAGAGCATACCCATCTTCTGAACTTTGTCCAAAGGTAGTCTGATGCAGCAGGATCAACCAGCTCAATACTAGCTTGTTTCAGAGAAGTGATCCACTTCTGTACTTCTGTTTCAAATGTCAATAAGCTGGTACCAACATCTGGATGTTTCGGTTTTGGGATAGCTGTTTTGTGGTTGATGGCAGCAAGAAGTTCAAAAACTGTTAAGTCAATGACAGTCTTGATGTTGTCTTCTGGATTGTTCTTTGGCGAGGGAGTGGGAGAGTTAGGAATTATGATTAGACTTGATGGGGAGTTTGGTGGAGTTAATTCTGGTGAAGAGGGAAGTTGGGGAAAATTCACAATTGTGCCAAAGGGCATATGAATGGCCAGAGGTTCTGTGATTCCAGGAATGGGAGTGGTATCAGAATCAACAGTTTGGTTATGAGGTTCTAGTTCAGGGGATTCAGAAGGTTGAGCCTCAGAAGTTTGAACTTCTGGGTGAGATAGTTCAGGTTGTGGAGAAGGTGGATTAATTTCTGGTTTAGGAGATGGAGGTAGTGGGATTTCTGGTTCTGGAGAGAGTGGAAGTTCTGGTTGTGGTGTGATGGGAATTTCTGGTTGTGGTTCTGTGGTGGTTTCAGGATTTGGATTTTCTGGTATGGGAGCAGAAGTATGTTGATCTATATCAGATAGAACTTTTGCAAGTTCTTGTTGGGTTGCTTCAATATTTGGATTTTGAGGTTGGGAGCGAGATCTTCTAAGAGTTAGGGATTCATAGGGGTCAAAATCAATGTCAAAGTCATCAAAAGTTTGTGGTGTGGGGTTTTCAGAATGAGTGGGAATTGGTATAGATGTTGATACAGAAATTGAATCTAAAATAGGTATAGAAGCAGGATTACCTCTCTTTTTAGGAGTCTGCTGGGATGATCCTTCTGCTACAGCTTTCCTTTTCTTGGTTTTCTTCAGCACAACTTCTGGAGCCTTTTGGTGCAGATCTTGAATATTCAGATTTGGTGTTGTACCATCAGCCTTGCAAGCATCCAGATATCTGACTATTATATCTGGTTTAGAATCAATCTCTGAGAACATAGGGAAGTTATCCAGAGGGACTCTTCTGCTGGATATTGCTGCAAAATGAGTGACACTGGGTTCCTTCTTGATGTTCTCAATCAACTTCATTTTCTTCAGATTCTTTGCATTCAGCTGTTTGCCAACAGTAGATTCCAAAGAGCTAATTTCCTGAGCCTCTGTAAGATGATCAATCAGCTTATTCTCTGTTAGAATATCTGATATAAGTCTTCCTATGGGTATCCAATCCATTTTTGTACGCTCCTCTTCTCTTGTTTCTTTAACACTTGTCCTTAGATGGTTAAACAGCAGATGAGCCAGATTCACCTTAACCTTTTGGGAGATGAAGTAGATCAAAAATTGTTGATCAATATTGATGTAGTCAGGAGAGCTAGTAGGCTTCCTGTGGTTGATGCATCCCAAAATGATCTTGGCCCAAATTCTGTGATGGTCTTTTAAATCCCTTATCTTGCTGGAGGGAAGCCCCAGATTGAAGATTTCTCTTGCAATTAGGGAAACATCAGCGCATCTTTCTGCCATGTCAATGCAATGAACACCACCACCATTGTATCCTATTAAACGTGCAATGAGATCCTCAGTAATAACAATCTTCTTCCCCATGATGTATGAAGTCACTTGATGGTTAGAAGATGAAGCATGAATCCAAAATTCCTTTACCAGAATTGGGAATGTTGGACCCACCAGTCTGTCAAAGTATTTTTCCCAGCCTTGAGCCTTAACTTCTTCAGAGAGATTAAACCCGTTCTCTTGTAGACTGTTGAAATCCACGATCAATTCTGACAGAACTTCTAGATTTTTGATTGGTGTAAGAAGCGTTCTGTAGGGTTCTTCGTATTGTTCAGAGGAACCTGTTTTCTGAGAACTTGAAGTAGGGATGCTTGAAGAAGCCATGTTCACACGAAGGTTTTGTGAAAAAAAATTGAAAGGGTTTTGAGAAAGTATGCAAACTGAAATCAGTAAGTTTGAGAGAAAATGAAAGTGAAGGTAAAAGAGTGTAAATGGTGAGAAGTGTGTTTAAATATATTTCTAAACAATTTTGAAAACATAAACGGCAAGAGAGAGAAATTAATTGTAATGATTATTAGCATTTAATGATAGCTGATTTTAGGGGATTCAGAAAGATATTGGAATAGTTACCCATGACATGTGTCTCAATGCATCCAATCAGCGCTTTTTCCTTTTCAGAAACGTGAACGCGTGTTCAGCCTCAGAAAGTAGCTGATGACTGGATGACACTTGTTTGCTTGAGTGAACAGCACATTTCTATCCCTGAAATGAAGCGCTCAGATCTTCATGGATAGATTCTGATACAATCTGTACTTCTTAAAGATCTGAAGAAAGATTGATCAGTAGTTCACAGAAAAATAAACAAAGTTCTGAAGGTTAATATATGGAATCAAAACAATTTTATTCTGGGCAGAGCTTCATGCTGAGATGTTTCAGAATGAAGTTGAACCTATCTTCAGAAAGAGGATTTATAAAAATATCAGCCCATTGATGGCTGTGTTAATAAATTTAAAATTTAAAATCCCTTTCTGAATATAGTCCCTAATAAAATGATGTTTTATTTCTATATGCTTAGCCCTAGAATGCAAAATAGTATTTTTGCTGAGACAAATAGCAGAAGTATTGTCACAGAGGATAGGAATGTTACTCTCAAATATCTGGAAGTCCTCAAGTTGACTTTTCATCCAGAGCATTTGTGTGCTGCATCCAGCTGCTGCTATGTATTCAGCTTCTGCTGTTGATAGAGCTATTGTGGATTGTCTTTTGCTGGACCATGAAATTAGATTTTCTCCCAGAAACGGGCAGCTTCTAGAATTGCTTTTACGTTCTACTCTGTCTCCAGCGAAATCAGCATCACGGTGTCCTATCAGGCTGTAATCACTTGTTTTTCTATAAAACAAACCCAGATTAGTAGTACCTTTCAGATACTTGAAAATTCGCTTAACTGCTGTTAAGTGAGATTCTCTAGGATCTGATTGGAATCTAGCACAAATGCAAACACTGAATAAAATTTCAGGCCTTGAGGCTGTCAGATAGAGAAGAGAACCAATCATACCTCTGTAGACCTTCTGTTCTACCTTTTTACTTACCTCTTCTCTTTCCAGAATGCACGTGGGATGCATTGGAATCTTTGATGGCTTACATTCTGAGAGATTAAATTTCTTCAGAAGTTCTCTGACATATTTGCTCTGATGAATGTAAGTTCCTTCTGGGGTTTGATTAATCTGAATGCCCAGAAAGAATTTTAGTTCCCCCATTAGGCTCATCTCAAATTCTTCCTGCATACATTTAGCAAACTTTCTTCCCATAGAGGTTTTAGTAGATCCAAATATGATGTCATCAACATAAATCTGACATACTAAAATGTCATTCTTAACTGTCTTACAGAACAAGGTTGTGTCCACTTTCCCTCTGGTGATTTCCTTTTCTAACAGGAAGTTACTTAGTCTTTCATACCAAGCTCTGGGAGCTTGTTTCAGACCATACAGTGACTTCTTTCGTTTGAAAACATATTCTGGATTTTTGGAACTTTCAAAACCAGGGGGTTGGTGCACATATACCTCTTCTTCTATATAGCCATTTAAAAATGCACTCTTAACATCCATCTGATACAGAGTGATACCTTTATTAACAACAAATGAAATTAAGAGTCTGATAGATCCTAACCTGGCGACTGGAGCAAAGGTTTCTGTATAGTCTATCCCCTCTTGCTGACTATAACCTTGTGCTACCAGTCGTGCTTTGTTTCTGATGACTTCACCTTGTTTATTCAGTTTGTTTCTGAACACCCATTTTGTTCCAATGACGTTGAATCCTTTTGGTTTAGGAACTAGATCCCATACATCATTTTTTGTAAATTGATTTAGCTCCTCTTGCATTGCTAGAATCCAGTCATTGTCCAGAAGTGCTTCATCAATTGTTGTTGGTTCAATTAGAGAAACCAGTCCCATGAGGGATTCTTTAGAGTTTCTGAAGCTAGATCTTGTTCTGATTGGATCTTCCTTTCTTCCTAAGATTGTTTCTTCTGGGTGATCCATGCTGCTTCTGGATAGTCTTTTCTGGAGTTGATCAACAGAAGGTGTTGGATTGCTTGCAGTGCCTCTTTCTGATGTTGAGGGAGTGTCTCTGTTGAGAGCTTCTGATGATTTGTCTTTAGTACCTGTGAGTTCAACTTCCATACCTGCAAGGAATTCATTCTGCTTTGACTTTTGAGAGTCAAGCTTATCATCAAAACGAAAACTGATTGACTCTTCCACAATCTGTGTTTCTGTGTTGTATACTCTGTACCCTCTTGAGCGTTCAGAATATCCTAACATAATACACTTTTGTGCTTTAGAGTCAAACTTGTTCAAATAATTTTTTGTATTCAGAATAAAACATGTACATCCAAATGGGTGAAAATAGGAAATGTTGGGCTTTCTGTTCTTCCACAATTCATATGGAGTCTTTTTCAGAATAGGTCTTATGGAGATTCTATTCTGAATGTAACATGCTGTGTTTATTGCCTCTGCCCAGAAGATCTTAGCAACGTTAGTCTCATTGATCATGGTTCTGGCCATTTCTTGCAATGTTATGTTCTTTCATTCTACAACTCCATTTTGCTGGGGAGTTCTAGGACAAGAGAAATCATGCAGAATGCCTTTGTCATTAAAGAATGACTCAAAATCTTTGTTTTCAAATTCTCCACCATGATCACTTTTGACTTTGACGATTCTAAGATCCTTTTCATTCTGAACTTGGTTGCAGAAGGTAACAAACACAGAGTGTGACTCGTCCTTATGTCTTAAGAACTTTACCCATGTCCATCTGCTATAGTCATCTACGATTACTAACCCATACTTCTTGCCACTGACTGAAGCAGTTTTAACTGGTCCAAAGAAGTCAATGTGCAGAAGTTCTAATGGCTTGGAGGTGGAAACAACGTTTTTGGATTTGAAAGCTGGTTTTGCAAACTTTCCTTTCTGACATGCTTCACACAGAGCATCTGAATTGAACTTCAGGATAGGAAGTCCTCTGACCAGATTGAGTTTGTTAATCTGAGATATTCTTCTCATACTAACATGTCCCAATCTTCTGTGCCAGATCCATTGCTCGTTGTTAACAGACAGAAGACACTTTACATTCTGACTTTTTAGTTCAGAAATTTTTATTTTATAAATGTTGTTTTTCCTCTTTCCATTAAATAGGATAGTCCCATCTTTCTGACTAACAAATTTGCATGAATTTTGATTGAAGATTATATCATAACCGTTATCACTTAATTGACTTATGGATAACAGATTATGCATTAATCCATCAACTAGTAAAACATTACTTATAGAGGTAAGATTTCCATTACCTACTGTTCCAGAGCCAATGATATTTCCTCTCTGATTGCCTCCAAAACCTACGTGGCCTCCAGGCTTAAGTTCCAGGCTTTGGACATATGCCTTCTTCCCGTCATGTGTCGTGAGCAGCCAGAGTCCAGGTACCATGACTGGTGTTTTTTCTTTGCTGCTAAAGATATCTGCCACATGTATTATTTTATCCTTAGGTACCCATATTTTCTTGGGTCCTGATTTGTTAGTTTTACCAAAACTCTGATTGAATTTTGGTTTGACAGAGTAATCACTACTTGTATATTTTATGTCATGTGTGTGCCCATATATAAAGTGTGAATCAAGTGGAGTACGTTTTATAACTAAATCCATGGCATTTTTTTGTGTAGGTGCCTTACCTTGATATCCTATCCCTTTTCTGCCATTTCTGCTAACTCCATAGATCATTGAAGTCATTTTTCTTCTGTCTATGTTTTTAGCTAGAAACTTCTGAAAGTTGTGATCATACTCCTTGATAATCTCATCAGTATTGCTGGGAGTTTCAGGGATTGTTTCCTTCTGAGAGTTTTGCAATTGGTTTTCTAATTTTGAAATTTTATCTTTTAACTCAGAATTCTCCAATTTGAGACTCTCAGTCTTATCAAAGTCAGAAGCAAGATTCCTTTTTAGGTTCCTGAATTTGACTCTGATATGCTGATATCTTTCCAGAATTTCATTGAGGCTTTCAGCTAGTTCAGCCTTAGTAAAGTTTATAGTAAAGTCAGGGAATACCTCTTATGTATCTGACTCAGATTCTAACTCAGAAGCTTAACTGTCTTCTGTTATGTTTGCCATGAGAGCCATGATACTTTTCTTCTTTTCCTTGCCAAACTTCTTTTTAGGCTTTTCCTTCTAAAGCTTTGGGCAATCACTTTTGTAGTTCCCTTGCTCGTTACATTCATAGCAAATGATGTCTTTGTTGTTTGGCTTTCTGTTTCCTGAAGAACCTTTAGATCTTCTGTGTCCAGAGGAAGATTCTGACCTTTTGTATCTGGAGAAAGATTCATTCTGATCTTCTGGGATTCCTGAACTTCCTTTGCCTCTGCTTCCATAATTGGTTCACCCTTCTGGAGAGGAGAGATAGTTCATCTTCTTCTGATGAGGACCCATCAGAGGTTTCTTCCATAGCCTGCAAAACTTTGGAGTCATATTTTCTGTTAGATTTTAAAGCTAATGGCTTACCTTGCTTTTGAGGTTCATCTGCTTCTAGCTCTATCTCGTGTCTTCTGAGGGAGCTGACAAGTTCCTCCAGAGAGATTTTGTTGAGATCCTTGGCTAGCTTAAGCGCTGTGACCATTGGCCTCCATTGTTTTGGCAAGCTTCTGATAATCTTCTTAACATGATCAGCAGTGGAATACCCTTTGTCAAGAACTTTGAGACCAGCAACAAGAATTTGAAATCTTGAAAACATAGTTTCTATTGATTCACTCTCTTCCATCTTGAATGCCTCATACTTCTGAATGAGTGCAAGGGCTTTGGTTTCTTTGACTTGAATGTTGCCTTCATGCGTCATTCTCAGAGAGTCAAACATATTCTTTGCAGTGTCTCTGTTTGATATCTTTTCATATTCTAAATAAGAGATGGCGCTGAGAAGAATTGTTCTGGCCTTGTGATGATTTATGAACTCACGCTTTTGCTGATCAGACATTGTTTTCCTGTCAATCTTCTGACCACTTCAATCCACTGGGTGCGTGTATCCATCAGTCACCATGTCCCACAGATCAGCATCATGGTCCAGAAAGAAACTCCTAATTCTGTCTTTCAAGTAGTCAAAGTTCTCTCCATCAAAGACTGGAGGTTTACCACTGAATCTGTCTCTTCCTTCATTGTTGTCATTGCTGATGTTTTGATTTGGTCATGCCATTGTGTTTTTCTGACGTTGGATCTTGTACTGACACGGTTAAGTGTTATAAGCTCAGAACCAGGTGCTCTGATGCCAATTGAAGATGTGAAAAACACAAGAAGGGGGATTGAATTGTAAAACTTAAAACAAATGCTTAGAAAACACTGTATTTTTATCCTAGTTCGTTTGATCTCAAACTACTCCAGTCCACCCGTCAAGGTGATTTCGCCTCTCTCCAACGAGGTCTTAATCCACTATATTCAATAGGATTACAACAGCTACTTTAACAACTGTTAAAGCCTTCTTGAGTATAACCACAAACCGGTTTATCTCAAGGAAATATTTTACAAATAGTATGAACAATGATGTGTTTAACGTTTTCTAATAAAACACTATATCACAACTGTGATAATACACTATTTAAGCTTGGAGTAAAAATGAATTGCTTAAGCGTTTGAGTAAGCGTGGTTTTTGAAGGCTTAGCAAATTATGAGTGCATGCGTATGATTAGCGTTGTATTTTCTCACACTGACTTGTTTATATAGCCAAGGCAAAGATACGTTGTCCATAAAGCCATTTCAATGATAATAACGCTCTTTCCTTTTTGAGAAGATCTTGTCTTGAATAAAGCCGTTGGTAATTAATTCTGTCTTGAATACATAGTAACGCTTCAGAGTCTTCTTTGCTTTAACTTATGCTGACGCTTCTGAGTGTTGATAACTTGGTAAAGATCTTTGATCAGAGTCAGAGTGTATATGTTTATGCGCAGATTTTGGTCATCAAGCTTCAACGTATGTTCTGGTAGCTTCAGCGTGTAGCACATGTTACTAATCATCTAATGCTGATATATTACTGATCTTCTGATGCTTCTGATGATGCTGATGCTGATTCCATCAGAACTTCTGTATATATAGAACATAATTTAAGAAGCATATTTGTCTTATATATAAATCTTACAATTTATTTATTCTTTGTATTTTGTTATCATCAAAACTCTAATTAAGGGTTGTAGAATTAAACTATGTTCTAACAGATGGTACCTCAAAAGGTTGGGATAAACTTATGAAGATAACTGAGAAGAAAAATCGCTTTGGTTTGGGCTATAAATCACCAAAGGCTACTATGAAAGGAAAGAGGTGATTTCCTCCCATCCCAGAAACCTTCATCAACAAAGGGATAGAGCATGTTGGACAAGTGGCGATGATATCAAACAAGAGCAACACCATAAGAGCATCTGACTTCATATGTAAGTGTGCTCCAGGAAAAGAACTCAAGAATTTGACAACCGTGGAGATTCCAAAGATCTTTTTCTTTCCAAAGTAATTTTTCTTCTTTTTAAAAGAAACTATGTCAAGTTCAAGGCATAGGGATGGCTTGTAAGGATCCTCCGATTTGTTTCAAACATCATTTTCAATTAATAAGAGTTATATTTCACATTCAATTAAGATCCTTGTTTTCCTCTTGAATTTATATCTTATGTTTTAAAAATGGTAATACCTTCTTCATATTTATTTTTCAAATTTACATACTAAAAATGCACATAAACATGATAAATATGCAGATCCATGCCTAAAATCACCGGTAATGTTATTGCTGATATCCGATATAATTTTGATGCACCCATCAACCAAGCAGAAGAGGAAGATGATGAAGATCTTGAACTCTCTCGAGAATTGGCAAAGGAATTAGAGAAAAAAGCTGACAGGATGCAACCATACTAAGAATCTATTAAGACCATCAACCTTGGCACAAAGGAAGATCCGAAAGAAATTAAGTTGGGGGTAACATTGGAGGAAAGCATCAAAGAAAGGCTAACTAAGTTATTACATGAATATATGGATATATTCGCCTAGTATTACAGAGATATGTTAGGATTGGATACGGATATTATGGTGCATAGACTACCTCTCAAGGAAGGTTGCTCTCTAGTTAGACAGAAGCTGAGAAGAACTCGTCCAGACATGTCTAGCAATATTCGAGAAGAAGTCCTTAAACAATTTGATGTCGGGTTCTTAATGGTGGTAGATTATCCACCTTAGATAGCTAACATCGTGCCAGTGCCCAAGAAGGACGACAAAGTACACATGTCTGTAAATTATCGGGATCTAAACAAAGCAAGTCCGAAAGATGATTTTCCGTTACCTCACATAGATGTTTTGGTAGATAATACAGATCAGGAAAATACTACTTTAATGGATGGCTTCTCAAGTTATAATCAGATCAAAATGGCACCCAAAGATATGGAAAATACTACTTTCATGACTCCTTGGGGCACTTTTTGTTACAAGCTGATGCCTTTCGGTCTAAAGAACGCATGGGCAACCTATCAACGAGCTATGGTCACACTATTTCACGACATGATCCATAAAGAAGTTGAGGTATAAGTAGATGATGTGATTGTTAAATATCATACAGAGGACAATCACATCATACATTTACAAAAGTTATTCGAGCATCTACAAAAGTTCAAACTAAGGTTAAATTCGAACAAGTGTACATTTGGTGTCAGGTCCAGCAAGTTATTGGGTTTTATTGTAAGTCAACATGGCATTAAAGTAGATCCTGACAAGGTGAAGGCCATACAAGAAATGTCGGCTCCAAGGACAAAAAAAGAGATTTGTGGTTCATATCGCTCCTAACTTCTACATGCGAGCCTATATTCAAATTACTTCGAAAATATCAAGCAGATATGTGGAATAATGATTGTCAGACGACCTTCAAAATAATAAAGTAATATTTACAAGAGCCACAAATCTTGATGCCACCAATTCTGGGAAGACCACTTATCATGTACTTAACAGTGCTTAAAGCCTCTATGAGATGTGTATTAGGACAACACAATGAGACATGTAGAAAAGAGCATGCAATTTACTACCTCAGCAAGAAATTCACTGATTACAAAACTAGATACTCACTCCTCGAGAAAACTTGTTGTGAATTGGCTTGGGCTACTAAATGATTGAGGCAGTATAGGTTAACTCACACCACACAGTTAATAGCAAGAATGGATTCTTTGAAGTATGTGTTCGAAAAACCAGCTATTACGGGAAGAATTGCTAGATGGAAGATGTTACTATCTGAATACGATATCTAATATATGACTCAAAAGACCATCAAGGGTAGTGTACTAACAGACGATCTAGCCCATCAGCCATTGCCAAAATATCAACCAATGAAATTCAACTTTCTAGATGAAGATGTCATGGTTATAAGTGACTACGAAATACCAGGACCCGACGAAGGACCTGAACCATGGGCGATTGACACTCATGTTTGAAGGTGCTTCAAACGCATTAGGGCATGGTATTGGGGCAGTGTTGACTTCTCCGAATAATTTTCACAAACCTTATACTGCAAAATTTTGTTTTGACTGCAAGATTAAACACCTCAAAGTGTACGGAGACTCACCATTAGTTATATACCAAGTCAATGGTGAATGGGACACTAAGCATCCCAAACTGATTCCATATCAGGATCATGTTTTGAATCTACCTACGGAATTTACGAATATTACCTTCACTCATATTCCGTGAGAAGAAAATCAGATGGCAGATGCCTTGGAAACTTTATCAGCCATGTTCAAAAGAAACCTGGCCAAATCACGAACTGCGCATTACAATTAGACATTTTGAAGAACATGCACATTGTTTTGCCAATGAAGAAGGGCCAGATGACAAGCCTTGGTTATATGACATCAAAAGTTATATCGATAACCAAGAATACCCAGAAAATGCTTCTACGATTGACAAGCAAACTCTGTGGAATGTCAAGAGGTTCAACTCCTTTCTCTCTCGTATATGGAATGGAGGAAGTACTCCCCGTTGAAGTAGAGATTCCATCACTACGGGTTCTAATGGAAACTAAACTTAAAGAAGAAGAGTGGGTTCAGATGCGACTTGATCAGATTAACCTCATTGAAGAAAAACGCTTGACATCTTTGCGTCATGGTCAATTATACCAAAAGGGAATGAAGAAAGAATTTGACAAGAAGGTTCGTCCTCGAGTTCTCAAAGAAGGATATTTTATGCTCAAAAAGATTATACTACCTCTCCTTGATTCATGTGTTAAATAGACACATAACTACTAAGGTCCATACGTGCTAAAAACAACAATTTTGGGTGGTGGTCTTATCCTCACAACAATGGATGGGGAAGAACTGTCACATCTGACAAACTCTGATGCAGTTAAAAATACTATGTATAAAAAATCTCGTTAAGTTCGAACCCTAAACGGGCGACTTAGGAAAAAAGGAGCGTCCCGGTGGATTGAAAACCTTAAAGGGTGATCCAAGCAAATGTTAGGGACATAAGCAAAAAAATTATCCCGGTGGATTAAAAACCCAAAAGGACGGTCCAGGAAAAAGTTAGGGATCTTATTCAAAATAAAGAACAAAAATACTACGATCTAAGAACCACGACTACAACCATAAAGGAGATGGATTAATCCAAATAATTAGACTCAGAAGCTAAGGATATTAAAGCTATCAAAAGGACATTGGAGAAATAGTAGTAGAATTATCATTTTCATTGTCATTTTCAGTTTTTGTTTTCTATGATTACCTCTTTCTAGGAATTGCATCTTGTACTCTCTCTTATTCAAAGGCATGTTTATCGTTAAAACATTTACTTTTTCTATCTTTTCAATTTGTGTTTTTCTGGACCTGTTTGCAAAATAATATGATTGTTTCTTTTGAATATTGCGTTGGAATCATTTAGGGGATTTGACAAACAAAAAGAAGCATTTGATAAAACATCAAAGAACATTTTGGTTAGAAAAAACATCGAAATAAAATTTGCGCCTACGTCCACGCCCGTGTCCATGTCTACGCCTCCGCCTATGCCTGCAAAACAATTATCAAAATCTTACTGACATTGTTTCATCTTGTTCAAATCAACTTGAAGATACCACGACAATGCAACATACTACGTTGGAGATTCGGTGAAACATAACCAATGGTTTAAAAGGAGAGAATATTAAAACATATACAAACATTTGGTGCATATACAAACATCTGGCGCATATACCAAAATTTGGGGCATATACAAAATACTCAGTGTGTATACATTTTTGGGTTCCACATCAATCTTGGGCATCATGTATATACATCGTACATGGAATTTGTCAAATCCATTTTGGTTAAACTAAAAACTTTCTTGGGGCCCATTGTCGAACTATCTTGTCTATAAAACAAACAAACACCTTGGTTAAGAACAAACACAACCCGTAAAATCTGATCTTATCTTTGGTCTAGTTATCTAAGATTCGATTACCATAACACTTTTCACGTATCTATCCTCTAGGTCGTGGTAGGTATGTGAATCATCTGGATTACGTTATTTATCCTCTAGGTTGTGATAAATAGGTAAGCCTATCCTCGTGTCGTTTATCCTCTAGGTTGTGATAAATGTACAAACTTTTCAATTACCTATCCTCTAGGTTGTGGTAGGTGTGCGATTTATCGGGATTATGTTATTTATCCTCTAGGTCGTGATAAATACATAAACCTATCCTTGTATTGTTTAGTCTCTAGGTTGTATTAAATATACGAAGTTTGCAATATAATTCATTGCATTAGTCTCCATGCAGCAATGTATTATCAAGCTTTGTTTCAATTCCTCCCCTAGGTTGTGATGAATAGACGAAATCGGCATTATAAGCTTACTATGTTAGTCTCGAAGTATTAGTAAGTCAATTTTCAAACTTGTGTTATTTATCTCCTAGCCAATTTTTAAAATATTGATGAGTTATCCACATCGTCGCATCTAAGTCTGATAAAAAAAATTTGTTCAAACTCTAGTAAGATGATATATCATCATCTGCACTTATTTTCTCCGCACTCTCGGGAATGCTGTACATCGTATCCTTATAATCTTTTGGTCAAATTTTTTTGGGTTTTCCATTATTTAATAAACCTCTGATTCAAACGTGCGAGACCTTCATATTCTCGCACTATTCAGTCGAAGAGTAATTAAATAGGGGCAGCTGTCATACCCCAAATTTTCCCCATCAAATTTAATGGTCTTATTTTTTTAATGTTACTATTTCTAATAGTATTGTTCAATTCATTTATTTGGAATGTTTTGGTTTTGAGGGGTTTTAAAATCATAAAATGGGGTGTTTGTTTCAAAATGGACCATAAAAATCGGATGGCCTATTAAGGGTTTAAAATTCATAAGAGGGGTGTATTGCTTCAAAATGGACCATTAAAATCTGATGGTCCATTAGGTTTTTGTACCATTTATAAAGGGGGTGTATTATCTTCGTTCAAATTAAGGGTCCAATAATGTTTTTACAAATTCATAAAAGGGGGTGTGTTTTTTTCTTAAAGTTTTTTTTATTTTTGTTTTAGAATGGCCCATTGAGTTCTAAGGCCCATTAAATTTGCTAAGTATATGAGAGGGGTGTATCTGTTGCAAAGAGGGGGTGTACGTGTACATGTTTGATGGCCTATTTTCATTAAGGGGCCTTTATAGTTTGAAAAAGGAAAAGTGGTTTGTTTTTGTTCAGGTTTCTGTCCCATTAAGTATTTTTCAATCAGCCCAATAAATAACAAGAGAGTGGTGTATAAGAATCAAGATCAGACCAACCCAATAGGTTGTTTTGAGGCCCGTATCAGATATTTTTATGGGGCCCGTGAAGGTTTTGTTGGGGGTTGACCAGGGTCAACTTCCTGACTTTTCATTATCTAATTATATTATTATTATTAATTATTATCTAAAAATATTGTTATTTATTATTTACTTAATCAATATTAATTTACTTTATTGTTATTTTCAAGATACTTTGACTAAAAGTCAAAATTAGGGTTTGGAACCTTAACTTCCAACCCAGCGGCGGAGTGTTCTTCATCATCAACTAAGAAACCCACAAGCCCAACCCATAAAAAAAGTATTTTCCAGATCAAACAAAATTGTATTGAATCTCAAACAAATAAAATCAAATTGTATCAATTTATACAATTTACAATCAAATCTAAAAAATTATATCAATTACAGATCAAATTTTTCCCTAATTCAAACCTATTTCTAATTACATCTCAATCAAAATCTCCTAATTTCTATTTCAATCAATCAATCCTAATCTTTTCTAAATCATTAATCTATAACGATAATCACAAAAAATTTCCTAATATGTTCACTCATCTAAACCTATAAATAACCCTAAAATTATAAGAAGAAGGGGGGGGGGAATCTTGAAAGAAGAGAGCACGAAGAACATCGTCGCCATGAGGTTCGGACGAATCTTCGTTTCGTATAGAATTAGGGTTTCAAAATCTGAAACCCTAGATTTTCTCTGCCTTGCCGCCGCTTGATCCACCTTCATCATTCGACGTTAGCTGTGAATCAAAAAAGAGAAAGGGAATTAGAAGGCGAGATCGAAAAAGAACAATACAAAGCATGGAATCGGAGATAACGAAACACTTAGCTTTTGTGTTTTTTATTTTTGTTGCGTTGAACTGTTGAACGATTTAGGGGTTAGGGTTGCAAATCGGTGGATTTTGGGGGTTTGAGATTTGATATTGTCGTTGTCGTTAGGGTTTCGGGGGTGGTTGGTTTTGTTGTTGGAGAAAGAAGAGAGAAAGAAGAACAGATAGAGCGAAAGATGAAATAAAAATGAAACGAAAAATGAAGAGAAATGAAAAAAATACAATGTGTTGTGATCCCATACAGACCTCCATACCGTGCACCCTAAACCTCCACCTTCTGGTCTTGATCGAACGTCCCAAACTCGCACCCTCACCGTAACCGTATACACTCTCTCACACGCGGTCAAACAGACCTCCCAGCGTTCAAAGTTTTGGGTCAAACCCATTACTAAACCAACCCTACAATTTCTTCCTCAGTTCAACAATACACCCCCATGCAATTGGGTCTAAATCTAATATCTGGATTTAGGGCCCTGCTATCCACACCGCCAGGTTTTACTGCCTAAACTAAATTCACACCCCTTGCGTTTTAAAAATAAAATTAATTTGTTTTTTATATTTTCATTTATTTATTCATTTGTTTATTTATTTATCATTATTTTTTTAGTTTATCACATTAATATATAATCTTGCACAATTAATAAATTATTGGACATTATTAATATTAAAAATATATTTTTAATAAATCATAATAGTATTTAGTAATTAAACTCATTTTTAAAAAATACTAACTTTTTTTAAACACTTTAATCACATCAAATATTTTTTTCTTGCATATAAAAAAACCTACTTTTCCTCATATTGCATAATATATTCGAAAATATCAACCAATCAAATACTAACTTTTTTCTACTGACATAACTCAAATGTATATTTATTTTCAAAAAAAGATGATGGAAATTTCTTTTATCGACTGCGAACTTCGTCCATAATTCTGCTATTCACACACCCAGACTTGGTTCAAGGAGAATTCGAGATATTTCCATTATCCAAAAGAAAAAAACTAACAAACAACTACGAACTATGAATTGAGACTCTGATTCCTCATAAGAGGATACGTAGGTATACGACTTAAAATCGTGGTGAGTTCCTCTAATAAAAATCTTAAACCCTATTCCTAAAACGTAAACCTAAACCCTAGTATCCTTGAGAAGAAGGTAGATGAGGGGTTTCTGATACGTTTCCTTCGTCTAAAGTGAGTCCATAAAAAGATTATGTAAATGCTCCTTCCTCATAATTTTGGATAGTTAGTAAGTTTTCTACTCGAATACGACAATGTGTCTTTTCATTAAAGTCAATCAAACAAACACCATTTTATCTTTTTTTAGACGAGCTACGAGGTTCTGACTTATTCATTGCACGTGGAGGGTACATAGGCAGGAGACTCTCAAAGTCTTAGCGAATCTTAATTATCAAAACAATTTTTTTTCTCATCCCATCAATTTTTTTTTTTACAAACAACACATTTTTATAACACAAATTTTCAAAGACGTTCCTGCGGAGTATCGTAGATGTGAAAGGTGTTAATATATTCCATTTGCATAACCAATCTTCGTATCTACATCTCTAACTTTTTATTAGTATTGTTTTAAAACTTTTTGTGGGTTTTATTCGGTCTTTTTTCCCTTTTCTTTTGAAAACAATAAAATTCGGTGGCGACTCTTATTTTTTCTGAGTTAAGTTAATCAATAGTTTAATCTTAATTTTCCCTCCGCGACACCTCTTAATTAATATTTTATAAAATAATATGTGTTCTTTGTTTGTCACTTTGCATGTTTAATACCTAAAACATGTTCAGGCCTGGTCCTATATTTCCTTGTTAATGTGCTATTTTTCTTGAACTTTTTCAAAATCTTTTTTGCATTTGTGGAAGAATTGAATCTTGTTCTCTTTTTTATATCGTCTTCATGTGTTCTGCGCGATAAATCAATCATTTATTTACCTTGCTAATATACTTTGTATCATCACGTCCCCTAGTGATTTGATTGGAAATTGGCACTGGTTCAGTTTGGTGTACCATAATATATAATGTCATACTTGAAATATGTGGCAGAGACACATTGTAATAGGGAACTCGAGAACCAAGGCATTAAGACCACCTCCAACGGTGGTTTTTCAGATTGGTTTGCCAGCTTGACATTGAAATTGTCAACAAAAAGATTGTTTCAGCTGGTGAACGGTACAAATATAAGCAACGGCTCTTCATATTTTTTTATTATTAAAATAATCAATTAGCCGTTGTGCAACGACTTTATTTTTTTATTTTTTTTTAAACTTTTTTTATTTATTATAAATATAGGTTTGTTGGAAAATTGTATACCAATCCTATTTTCTCTCACTTTTATTTACTCTTTAATTTCAAATTTCTCTCTCACAATTTCATCATTTTATTCATAAATTTTTAATTTTTTTCCAACAATTTCTTCTCATTATCATTTTATTTCAAATTTTCATCTTTTTATTTCAAATTACATTTGTTTAGGCCAAATGGATCCTAATCATTTTTATTATCAACAAGTTATGTTCAATTTCATGCAAAATTATCAAAATCCTAATTCTCAAAATTCTCAAATTCCATCAGTACCACCAAACCCCGCCATATTTTTTCCGTCACCAAACAATCCAAATATGTATCAAAATCCTAATCCTCAAAATTCTCAAGTTCCACCATTTTCTACTCAAGTTGGTGTTGAAAAAGAAGAAAGGGTTCTCGTTAAAAAAAATATCGAGAGCAATTTACAAGGGATGGGGATATATGTCTTATCCAATCATGGCTCAATGTTTCAAAGGATCCAATTGTGAGAGTTGATCAAAAAGCTGAGAGTTTTTGGCATAGAATCGTTGCAAATTATAACCAGTATCGCGGGCAATTGTGAGAAAAGTTAAGTGGTCAATTAAAATGTCGATGGCATCGAATAAATGCGTCGGTTCAAAAATTTGTTGGGTGTTATAGACAAGCTGTCAATGGAAAGAAAAGTGGGACATCGGAGAACGATATCATGGCTGCTGCACATGCTTTTTATGCTCAAGATCAAGGTACAACATTCAATCTTGAGTATGCATGGCGATTGTTAAAAGATGAAGCTAAATGGGGCATCATCGGAGAATCGATTGGAAATTCTTCAAAAATGACACAGACTTCTGTTAGTGGGGCATCATCGGAGATCCATGATACACCTTCAAGTTATGAGTTTAACTCATCATCACTAATGGAGCGTGCAATGGGACAAATAGCAGCAAAAAGGAGGGGTAAGGCAAAGGAAATTTCAAATGCAACGCAAGATGCAAGGAATGAAAGAGCAGAAACAATGGAAAGACTTGCGCAAAGTAAGGAGGACGAGATAGAATTAAAGGTAATGCAAATCATGATGAAAGACACTTCTACTATGAACGAAAGTCAACGAGATATTCATGAAAAATATTGTAATAAAATGAAAAAAAAATATGGACTGTAGTTAGTACCACTTTAAATTATATGTAAAATGGTCATTAGTACCACTTTAATTTATCAAATCCTATGTAAAATGGTCATTAGTACCACTTTAAATGATAATAAATATTATGTTGTTCAAACTAGCCGTTATTCAAACTAGCCGTTATGAATAACTAGCCTTTATTCAAACCATTATATATACTACCACTTATGTCATTGTTTTCTCATTCTCTTCTTATTCCTCACTAAAATGGATTCAGACAATTCAGAAAATTACGGTCAAGAATTTTGGAAGTTAGTTGAAGAAGAATTTATGGATGACAGTGATGAGGAACAACATCTTCAAAATGAATGTCAATTTGGAAGTTCCTCTAGGCCAAAGAGAAGAACTACGGTAGATCGAGGTCGTGAAGAAGGGCACAATCGGTTATTCAATGACTACTTCTCAGAAAATCCAGTATACACATATGTACAATTCCGAAGAAGGTTCAAAATGCATAGGCATGTGTTTCTTCGAATTGTAGATGCCATCGGCAATCATGATGAATATTTCCAAATGAGGGTCGATGCAACTGGTAAGATGGGTCTTTCACCATTGCAGAAATGCACATCTTCTATTCGTATGTTGGCATATGGGTCTCCCGCTGACATTGTAGACGAATATGTTTGAATCGGTGAAAGTACCTCAATTGAGTGCTTAGAAAGATTCGTTAAGGGCGTGAATGTTGTATTTCGGGCTGAGTATTTGAGAAATCCTAACAACACTGATATTGAACATCTTTTACAAATGGGTGAGTCACGTGGCTTTCCAGGTATGTTGGGTTCCATTGATTGTATGCACTGGGAATGGAAGAATTATCCTGTTGCATGGAAAGGACAGTTTTGTCGAGGTGATCATGGTAAACCCACGATCATGCTTGAAGCAGTGGCATCACAAGACTTGTGGATTTGGCATGCATTTTTTGGTATTGCAGGTTCAAACAATGACATTAATGTGTTAAACCAATTCAATGTGTTTAACGATATTTTGGAAGGACGTGTTGCTAATGTGCAATATACAATCAATGGAACTCCTTATAATATGGGATATTATTTAGCGGATGGAATATATCCTGAGTGGGCTACATTGTCAAAACTATTTCGATGCCACAAGGAGAAAAGAGAAAACTATTTGCACAACACCAAGAATCAGCTAGAAAGGATGTGGAACGGGCATTTGGAGTGCTTCAATCTCGTTTTGCAATAATACGTGGTCCAGCGCGTGCTTGGCACATGGAAACCCTCAAGCATATCATATATGCTTGCATCATATTATACAACATGATTGTCGAAGACGAACGACACACATATGAAGGTGATTTTGATTACTCTTACGATAATGTTGGTAACAACAACTCAACGACTGAAACATTTAACGATCCTCATCCGAATCTTGCAACAAGACTACAAAGAAGAGCAACTCTTCGTGAAAAACAAGTTCATCGCCAACTTCAAGGAGATCTAGTCGAGCATATTTGGGAACGTTTTGGACATGAGGACGATGGAAATTAAATTTGAGTAATTATGTTATGTAATTTATTTTTATTGTTTTTAATTATATGTCATGTATTTGAGATTAATTTTAATTAACATTTTAAATTTTATGTTTAATTTTAATTTTATTTATTTTATATTAATTTAAATTTAAATAATTTAAATTATTATTTTAAATCAAATAAAATTTAGTATGAATAAAATATTAATATACAAAGTAAAGTTGTGGGACCCAATATAAGTTCTTTAAAATTGCACCATTGAAGTGAAAAATGGAGTGAGTTGCTTCAAGATGATGTGGTTTAATGAGTCCCACACAGAACCCAAATATAAGTAGCACCATTGGAGATGCTCTAAGGTCGATAGAGCTTACGCATCTATAACACATGTAGAGGTTGCATCTGCTAATGAGCAGGCATCAATATTTTGAAGGATTATATGAATTCATTTGGATTAGTTGAATTGTAGTTGAAATTATGTAGTTTTAATCATATATGGATATATTGGTGTGTTAGAACAATAATATGTAATAGTTACTGGTCTATGTATGGTCATGTGAAAAGAAGCTTTTTAAATAGGTTATGCAACATTCTAAAAATTGGTTTTCAAAAATAAAATTTTTTATATAGCGGTAGCCCAAGCCGAAGCTAACTAAACAATCTTTTGATCAATTGTGTTGCCAAAAAAAGACGTTAATAGTTGTGTTGGTCAAATCTGAAGCCAGCTCAATAGTGCTTTTAACAATTGCATCTCCATCAAAAGACCTAAGAGAAATAATGTAACTCTTTAATTTTAATATTTTTATTTTTAATAGAGTTTTGGAGTGTTTTAGTTTAATTAATTAAGTTGAGGAATTTTTGTTAAAATATTAAATTAGATTTGATTATATTTAATATTTAAATATAATCCAAGTTGTGTTAGTCCAAGACTAATTAGGGTTGTATATAGACATAGTGTGTATCATTATTTGTACAATTTAATAATATAAATCCTTATTTCCTTTATTATTCTCTCTTTCTCTCCTCACTAAAAGTGCCTCATGCACTAACAAATTGGTATCCAGAACTTCCGATTATTGTTCTTGATGAAGTTTTCAAGAATTTCACATCAGATGTCGTGTTTCAAGGGCAAGCGAATCAACCGCTACGAAGATGGCTAGTGATAAGGGCATTCCAAATTCTCTTCCAATGCATGACGGCAAAAATTGGATCCGATGGAAAAAACAGATGCAATCCTTGTTTGACTTCCATGAAACCCTAGAAGTGGTTATCGACGGCGTTTCTGCGTTGGCTGCAAATACAACCGACGAACAGAAAAAATCCCACAACAAAGTCAAGAAGAAAGATTGCAAGGCTTCTTTATTGCATTCAAACGGCTGTCGATGCTGCAAATTTCGACAGAATCTCTCATGCTGAAACGACGAAGGAGGCATGGGATATTCTGGTGAAGTATTACGAAGGAGGTGAGAAAGTCAAGGTTGTCAAATTACAAACCTTGCATCGACAATATGAGTTGTTGTCGATGTGAAAAGATGAAAAAGTTGCAGAATATATGTCGAAGATTTAGAAACTCGTCCATCTCATGAAGGGTTGTCGTGAAACTATTACTGATAAGATGATAGTTGAGAAGGTAATGAGAACGTTGACCTCTCACTTTAATCACGTTATCGTAGTTATTCAAGAATCCAACAATCTTGAAACCACTAAAGTGGAAGATTTAGTTGGTTCGTTGGAAGCGCATGAGATGAGGATTGTCGAAAGGAAATGAGTTTAGGACTCGATACAGGCACTGCAAGCTCAGTAATGGAAAAAGGATGGTGGTTCCAACAAATTCAAAGGCAAGTTCGACAAGACTCATGGCAAGAAGTCTTGGTCGAATCCCCATAAGAATAAGGTCGAAGATAGATCTTCTAAGTACTCAAAAAGGGGGGGAGGAAACTAACGAAATGTCAAAGAAGATAAGAAAGGCATGCAGTGTTATAACTGTGAAAAGTGGGGACACTTGGTCAAGAATTGTTGGTACAGAAAAGACAAGGGATCGAAAGGCAAATACGAATGAGCGAACCTTTCACGCCATGATTCAGGTGACTATGAAGGTGGTATGGTGGTTATGGCTGCAGTTGCAGATAACCATGTCGAATCCAAGATCTGGTTTCTCGACTCAGGCTGCTCGAACCACATGATTGGTCGGAAGGAGTGGTTGGAAGATTTTGACGAGTCAAAGAAGAGCAAGGTAAAACTTGCTGATAATAGTTCGTTGCAAGCAGAAGGTACTGGCAACATAGTCTTTCAAATGAGTAATGGAGGAAAAGCTATGATCAAAGATGTGCTCTATGTACCTGGAATGAAATGCAACTTGCTAATTGTTGGACAACTAGTCGAAAAAGGCTTCTCAGTTGTCATGAAAGATGGAGTTTTGAAATTGTTCGACACCAAGAACAATTTGGTCTTAAAATCTCCATTGTCGAAGAATAGGACATTTAAGACTATGATCAGTTCGACAAAAGTTCAATGTTTGAAAACTGTTGTCGACCACAAGGATAGTTGGTTATGGCATTTGAGGTTTGGACATTTGAATTTTTTATCACTTAATCAACTAATTACTCAAGATATGGTTACTGGTATTCCAAGTCTTGAGATGCCTGAAAAACTTTGTGAAGGTTGTTTAGTAAGAAAGCAATTCAGAAATTCTTTCGTTTCGACTATGTCAATAAGATCATCCTGCATTCTCGAAGTGGTGTATTCAGATGTATGTGGTCCATTAGAAGAATATACAATTGGTGGAAACATATATTTTGTTTCGTCTTTTGATGAGTTTAGTCGAAAGCTGTGGATCTATGTGATCAAACAAAAGGACGAAGTATTCGAAATCTTTAAGAGATTCAAGATACTTGTCGAAAACCAGGGTGAAAAGAAGATTAAAGTTCTGCGAACAGATGGAGGTGGAGAATACACATCCAAGATGTTTGAAGATTTCTATGCAGAACATGGTGATGATCATGAGGTAACTGCTCCTTATACACCTCAACATAATGGAATTGCTGAAAGAAGAAACAGAACCGTATTAGATATGGCGAGATGCATGTTGAAGCAAAAGAATTTGCCGAAGTCTTTATGGGGAGAAGTTGTTTTGACTACAGTTTATATTTTGAATATGTGTCCTACTAAGATATTGAAGAACAAGGTTCCTGAAGAAGTGTGGAGTGGCAAACAACCATCAGTAAGTCATTTGAAAGTGTTTGGCTCTATGTGTTACAAGAATGTTCCTGATGCAAGGAGAAGGAAGCTTGATGACAAGAGTGAACCAATGATTCTGGTAGAATATCATAAAACCGGTGCATACAGACTATTCAATCAAGTTAATGAGAAGATTGTGTTGAGTAGAGATATTGTGATTAATGAAAATTCTGCCTGGGATTGGAATTCTAGCAACAAGCCATTAATGAACTTTGATTTCGATGAAGAAACTAATAAAGTAGAGGTTGAAGGAATTGTTGAGAATCCAAATGAAGGAATTATTGAGAATCCAGTTGAAGTCGAAGAAGAAGCAGTTGCTAACACTCCCGACACAGTCGAAGTCGAAGAGGCTATGGCTGAAACAAGCCAAAGATCTCAAAGAAATAAAGTTCTTCCAACAAGACTTCATTATTATGAAGTGCTGGGTGATGATGAAATCATACCAGACGGAGAATTAGTTCATTTTTATTTACTTTCAGGTGAAGAACCAGTCAAATATAGCGAAGCTTTGAAGATTAACAAGTGGAAGTTAGCTATGGTCGAAGAGTTACAAGAAATCTAAAGAAACAACACATGGGAGTTAGTCGAATTGGTAGCACATACAAAAGTTATCGAAGTAAAGTGGGTGTTCAAGTTGAAACACAATGCAGATGTGTCAATAGCAAGACATAAAACAAGATTAGTAGCTCGAGGTTTTCTTCAAAGAGAAGGACTCGACTACTCTGAAGTATTTTCTTTAGGAGCCATATTCGAGACTGTTCGACTAGTGGTAGCATTGACATGCAACCAAGGCTGGTAGACGTTCCATCTAGATGTGAAATCAGCATTTCTCAATGGTCCTTTAGATGAAGAAGTTTATGTCACACAAACTGCTGGGTTTATGATTCAGAAGGAAGCGAGTAAAGTATATAGATTGCACAAAGCGCTCTATGGCCTCAAGCAGGCACCTAGGGCATGGAACAAGAAGATCGACTCATACTTAGTCAAATTGGTTTTTGTCAAATGCAAATCAAAGTATGGTGTCTATGTTCAGGTTGTAGCACAAGATATAACAATCATCTACTTGTATGTTGATGACTTACTAGTAACCGAAAATAGTTTAGAGAACTTGTCGAAGTTTAAAGAGCTGATGACGAAGGAATTTGAAATGTCAGATCTAGGAAAATTGTCTTATTTTCTAGGCATGGAATTTCAAATGTCGAAGCAAGATATGGTGCTACATCAAAGAAAGTATGTCAAAGAGATATTAAAGAGATTCAAAATGGATGATTTGAATCCTACATCTTCACATGTCGAACCAAATGTGAAGTTGGAGAAGAATGGAGAGGAAGACAAAGTGGATGCAACTTTGTTCAAGCAAATTGTCGATGCAACTTATTTGCCCTTTGTTCGACCTGATATAGGTTTTGCAGTCGGGTTAGTAAGCAGATATATGGGTCAACCAAATGTGTCACATATGAAGGCTGCAAGAAGAATCCTGAGATATTTGAAGGGTTCAACAAATTATGGAATACTATTTCAACGAGATTCTGAAGGAAAAGAAGCAATAGTTAATTATTTTTCAGATGTTGATTGGTGTGGAGATAAGGAAGATAGAAGAAGCACCACTAGATATTTCTTTCAAGTATTTGGTGCCCCAATCTCATGGTGTTCGAAGGAGCAACCTGTGGTGGCATTTTCATCGTGTGAAGCCGAATATATAGCAGGATCCTATGCTGCATGTCAAGCAATTTGGATCAGATATGTACTTGAAGAAATGATTTTCGAAGTGAAGAAACCTCTAGTATTGCAAATGGACAACAAGTCAGCCATAAATATGGCGAAGAATCCAGTTCTGCATGGAAGAAGGAAACATATTGAAGCAAGATTTCACTTCTTGAGGGAAAAAGTAAATCAAGGTGAACTTGAAGTTAGGCATTTCTTAAGTGAAGCACAATTGACCAATATTTTCACCAAAGGATTGAAGATCGACAAATTTCTGAATTTGAGAAAGAAATTAGGAATAGTTCAGATTGACTATTTTTTAGGATGTTTAACAATTTGGATTATGGAGGGGTGTTAAAATATTAAATTAGATTTGATTAGATTTAATATTTAAATATAATCCAAGTTATATTAGCCCAAGCCCAATTAGGGTTATATATAAATATTCATAGTGTGTATCATTATTTGTACAATTCAATAATACAAATCCTTCTTTCCTTTATTATTCTCTCTTTCTCTCCCCACTAAAAGTGTCTCACGCACTAAAAAATTTGAGTAGAGTTTTATAATATTAAAATATGCATATAAGTGGAAAATATGTGTATAATTTATGAATACTTCTTTTCTTGTGTGATAGAATATACGTTTCCATTAATATAACTAATTATTTTTCCCAATCCTATTACTAGTATTTTGTAGATTAGTATGTCTGATTTGTTTGTCACTTTGAATGTGTAATACTCAAAACAATTCCAAAGCTTGGCCCTGGATTTAGTTTTATATTATTAAGGGATAATTAACCTAGAAATTAATTGATAATTAATAGAAAATTATATTTCAATCAATGTATAGGTGAAACGGATTTCTACATTCTTATTGTCAACCCTTTCCTAATTGTATAGTAGTCATGTCTATCTTTATATTTATTATAGGATCATCGATTGTAATATATATAACCTTCTTCTGTCTAGCAAGGATATGAGTGAGAGAATACCAATTCATAATATCCTCTTATATGGTATCATACGTCCTTAACTTAACAACTTCATGATCCCATTTTTTCCCTCATCATGTCTTCCACAACATCCCCCAGCAATGGCAACACAATTTTGGTTGACAACCATACAGTCACAATTCTCAACAACCAAAACTCAATAAAACTTAAGAGAAACAATTATCCAACATGGAATGTCCAAATGAATGAACTATTCATTGGATATGACCTCACTGGCTTCATCAATGGTACAAAATTGTGCCATGTTGCAACAGATCCAGATTACAACTACTGGACAAGGCAAGATCAACTCATAATACATGCTATTATCACATATGTCGATCATAGCATCATTACGACATTAGGCAATGTCAAGACCTCAAAACAAGCTTGGGATATTCTAAAGAAGATGTATGTTAGCAAGACTCATGCATGTATTATGCACCTCAAGTAAAGACTCACTCGAGTTACCAAAGGAGTAAGTATGATCTCTAAATACCTTCACAACATCAAAGCATTTGCTGATGAATTAGCCATCATCAACTCATTGTTGGATGATGTTGATCTGGTCCTTCGCACACTAAATGGACTAGGATCAGAATACCGTGAGATAACTACCGCTATTTGCAAACTTGAAAAGCCGGTTCGCTTCGATGATCTTTGTGATCTCTTATCATATTTAGAAAACTACCTCAATAAAGAGGAAAAAACACCTTTATTCCAACCATTGCTACAATAAATGCCGCCTTCAAAGAAAACCCTACAATTTCAAGAGAGGAACTACATCAGGGCCCACAAACCCCAATTCTTTTTGCTCTACATCCCCTGCCAACCGATGCAAAATCATTTGTCAATATTGTGACAAACCCTATCATTTAGCAAAAGTTTTCTACAAATTGCATGGCTATCCAAAACGTTCAACATTCCCTATGGCACATCATCCCCATACTACATATCAAACAACTCCACGTGATTAAATAATGGACTCTGGTGCAACTCATCAGATAGCCAATGCTTCGGATAACCTCCATGTGACAAATCCGTATTATTGTGATGATGAGTTACTTGTAGGTGATGGTACTGGCCTACATATTGCTAATAATGGTAAAACTTCTCTTCAAACTGAATCTCATCCATTTCATCTCTCTAATATTTTACATGTTCCAAAAATATCACAATACCTTTTGTCTATATCATCACTATGCCAAACTAACCCTATCTCTGTTGAATTATTTTCTTATTATTTTTTGGTGAAGGATATAAAGACAAGGTCCCCTCTAATCAAAGGAAACCATAAACATGGACTCTACATCTTGCCTCAACCATCAACCAGCCCAACAACACTTCTTGCCACTTCTACCAACCATCCATAGCATCACATTCTTGGACATCCATCTGATCGTATTTTGCATCAATTTCCTTTCATTCAACAAATAAAATTGAAGGACCAACAACCTTTATTCTCATGTAACTTAGTCAAGAGTCAAAAACTACCATTCTCTATATTGAGTATTACTAGCCAAAAACACTTGAACTTATGTACACAGATGTATGAGTACCTTCCCCAATTAAATCAATAGATGGCTATTTATACTACTTGATTATTGTTGATCAATTTACAAAATACATATGTTTCTATCCTTTAAAACACAAATATGATGTTTCCATTATTTTTCCAAAATTTAAAAACCTTGTCGAAAAATACTTCAACTTACCCGTAGTCTTGATACACTTTGACAATGGGGGAGAGTTTATCAAACTTTAAACTTTTTTCCTCACTCATGGAATCTCACACTATACTACACCACCCCACACTCCGGAAGTCAATGTCAGGCAGAGAGGCGTCATAGGAATATTGTTGAAACAGAAAAAACACTTCTACATACAACCAAACTTCCATCACAGTTTTGGACCTATGTGTTTCATACAACTCTGTATCTCATTCATAGGATTCCCACACTATCTATTCACATGAAATATAATTTCCAAACCCTTCACCATATTTACCCTAATCCAACCCATTTCAAATCCTTCTAGTGTTTATGCTTCCCGTGTTACGACCATACACATCTAACAAACTTCAACCAAGGTCGCAACCATGTATCTTTATACGATATGCAGATACCAAATATTCATACCATTGTTTAGATCCTACTACCCACAAAATCTATACCTCACGACATGTAAAATTTTATGCCCATATTTTTCCATATAACATAAAACAAAATCTAGCCTTAGTCCATACTACCAACACACTTACTGAACATCCTATACATACATTCCTTCAAGTCCAACCATCAATTCCCCTACCAACTACACAAATATAACCTAACACTTCATCCATCCATGATCAAGAGGGTTCCATATCTTCAGAAGGTTCATCTGATAATAATTAAATTAACTCATCACCTTCTACACATATTTTTGTTCCTACTAACTCGGCTGCATATGCACCTGTTTCCACTCGGCCAATTACTCGATCTCAAAACAACATTTTTAAACCAATTTTTTTACCATGTTACCAAGTACCCTTTGGCTGAGAATCATGAACCAACAAATGTCAAAGAAGTAATGAAACATGAACATCAGAGGAAATCCATCAATAATGAATTTGACACTCTATTGATAAGTGGAACCCGGTCTCTTGTTCCTCTACCAAAAAACACCAATGTTGTGGGGTGCAAATGGTTGTTCATATAAAAATACAAGCCGATGGCACCATCTCTCGATATAAAGCTTGCCTTGTAGCAAAGGGATTCACTCAATTCCCTTGTATAGATATTCATGAAAATTTTGCTCCCGTTGTTCCCCTCAAACAATAAAGATCATCTTCACTATAGCTCTAAGAAACAAGTGGCAAATGCACCAATTATATGTCAACAATGTATTCCTTAAAGGAGATCTTCAAGAACAAGTCCATATGTCACAACCTCCAAGTCTAAAAGACTCTTAACACCCTAATTACGTGTACAAATTACACAAAGCCATTTATGGTCCTAGCCAAGCCCATCGTGTGTGGCATGATGCATTAAAAAGGTTTACTGTGAGTTATGGTTTTCATTGTATCAAGAGTAATCCCTCCTTGTTTATCTATGATACAAATGGCATCATGGCATACTTTCTAGTGTATGTTGATGACTTTCTCATCACAGGAAGTCACCCAAATTTTCTTCAGAAATTCATCACAACTCTCTCAAAGAAATTCTCACTCAAGAACATGGGTACTCCTCACTATTTTTTGGCATTGAACTTGTTCTTAACTCCTCGGGTCTTCTCTTATCTCAACACAAACATATTAGAGACACTCTTCAGCATTTCGATATAGAGGGAGCTAAACCATCCCCTAAAACGCTTTCAGCTACTACAACGCTCACATTACATGATGGCACGCCAGCCACAGATTCCACAACATATATAAAGATCATAGGAGCACTTCAATATCTAAATCTCACTCGGCCTGACATTTCCTTCTCCATAAATAAGCTTGCTCAATTCATACATAAACCTACCAGAATGCATCTTCAACACCTCAAAAGAATACTATGCTACCTTAAGTCCACCATCAGTCGTGGTATTCTACTATCACCACTAACCAACTTCAACTTAGTAGTGTACTCAGATGCAGATTGGGGAGGAAATGCAGATGATCATTCTTCCACCACTACATATATCATCTTCTTAGGTTCAAGTCCTATATTTTGGTTGTCCAAAAAGCAATGCACAGTAGCGTGATCCTCCACCGAATTCGAATATAGAGCAATAGTTAGAACTTCATGTGAGGTCATGTTCTTAATCAACCTCTTTACTAAAATTCACGTTCCAATGGCTACACCATCGCACTTACTATGTAACAATGTTGGTGCTACTTACTTGTGTTCAAAATCTTGTACTTCCTTCTCGCATGAAACACATTTCTATGGACTACCACTTTGTGAGAGAACAAGTTCAAGCAAACGGTCTACATGTTTCTCACGTCTCTATAAAAGACCAGCTTGCAGACATACTTACCAAGCCTCTTCCATTAGCAAAATTTGATGAACTCATGTCCAAGATCAAAGTTACCAATGGCAACTTCATCTTGAGGGGGGCTACTAAGGGATAATTATCCTAGAATTTAATTGGTAATTAATAGAAGATTATATTGAAACCAATGCATAGGTGAAATTAATTACTACACTCTTGTTGTCAACCCTTTCCTAGTTGTATAGTAGTTATGCATATCTTTATATTTATTGTAGGATCATCAATTGTGATATATATGTAACCTTCTGCCTAGCAAGGATATGAGTGAGAAAATACCAATTCATAATAACCTCTTATATATATATATATATATATATATATATATATATATATATATATATATATATATATATATATATATATATATATATATATATATATTAGCTCAATATATTTTATCTACACTATTTCTTTCTATGTAGCTTAGATGACTGCCACTTGTACAAATTAGATTTGTTGTTAGAATACATTATATATACTCTTGTATCATTCTTTTTGTATTCATTACAGTGAATAATAATTTTTGGCCTTTACTATTACATTGCAAGTTTGTTATGCATAACTGTTTTCAGTTAGATCTTCATCTTCTTCTTCTTGCTTCTTCAATGGAAGCAAGCTTGTTTCACTGTAACTTCAATATGGTATCAGAGCTTACAAAGCTCTGGTAGCCATTGTTATTGGTGTTCTTTCCCTGTTTCTTCCTCTGCATCGTTTTCTTTGCAAGTTGTTTCTTTTTCTTCTTTGCGTTGCCTTTTCTTGTTGCGATTTCTCATCCCTTCTGCAACCCCATTAACAATGGCGTACCAACAATTTCTTGATTTCTCAACGAATTCTACCAATCCATTCTATCTTCATCCAAATGAAAATCCTGCATTGGTGCTCGTTTCGCCTCTTCTCGATGACAAGAACTACCATAGCTGGGCTCGTTCTATGCAAATTGCACTAATCTCCAAGAATAAAGATAAGTTCATTGATGGATCCCTCAACAAACCACCGGTTTCCAATCCACTTTATGCTCCTTGGGTTCGCTGCAACACAATGGTTCTTGCTTGGATTCATTGTTTAATTTCTGAGTCTATTGCGAAATCTGTTATATGGATCGAATGCGCTGCAGGTGTTTGGAAAAATCTCCAGCTCAGATTTTCACACAATGATCTCTTCCGCATCTCTGACCTACAAGAGGACATTTACAAACTTCGTCAAGGTAACAATGAAGTAACTAATTACTTTACTCAGTTGAAAGTCTTATGGGATGAGCTTGAGAATTATAGGCCGATTCTTGCTTGCTCTTGTGCTATTCCTTGTTCTTGTGGAGCTGTTGCTTCTGCCAAGCAGTATCGTGCCCAAGATCAAGTGATTCGTTTCTTAAAGGGATTGAATGAGAAATTTACTCATTCTAAATCGCAGATTATGATGATGAGTCCCTTGCCTGACCTAGACAAAGCTTTTTCTTTAATCATTCAACATGAACGTGAGTTGAATAGCTCAGCTTCTGCATTAGCTCAGGCATCCTCTAATCCCGAGGAATTGAATGTTACTTGTCAATTTCAGGCTAACTATGGCAATTCCAACTTCAAACCTGTAAATGGTTCTCTCAAAGGTAACCCTTCAGGACCACCTAGAGGCCACAGTCGTGTTTGCACACATTGTGGTAGAACCAATCACACAGTGGAAACATGTTTTCTCAAACATGGTTATCCCCCAGGTTTCAAGAACAAGAGCAAGACTCAGATTCCTCACAATAAAAATCAGCAGGCTGCCACCATTAATGTTGTATGTGATTCATCTTCAGAGGATTCAAAGGCTTCTCCATGTGTGTTCACTCAAGAGCAGTACACTAATCTCCTTGCATTGCTCCAACAATCAAAGCTTTCATCCCAAGCCAACTCTGTTTCAACCTCTCCTTTGGCCATGACATCTCACTCTTCCATCACTAATGGTAAGTCATCTCATCTCTGGATCTTAGATACTGGAGCAACAGATCACATTTCATATGACATTCATACATTTACTACTTGCAAAAATATTGTCCCTGTCAATGTCAATTTACCTGATGGCTCATCTCTTACTGCATGTATGTCTGGTAGTGTTATCATTTCACCATCCTTAACACTAGACCATGTTCTCTATATCCCAAACTTTCATGTTAACCTTATCTCTATTGCTAAGCTAGCTAGTAGTAATGATTGTTCTGTACATTTTGGGGCTGATGTATGCACCATAATGCAGAATCATTCACAGGCAATGATTGGTACAACTAGGCTTCAAAGAGGTCTATATGTCATGGACTCTTCCAGTCAATCATCTGTTTGCAATTCTACTTCTACTACTTCTGATTCATGTAATTTGTGGCATCTAAGATTAGGCCACCTTTCTACTACAGGCATGAAATCTATTTCTCATTTGTTTCCTTTTATACCATGTAAACCTAATAATGTTCCATGTGATTCATGTCATTTTGGAAAACAAAGGAAGTTACCTTTCCCAAATAGTAAATCTCATTCTCTATCCCCTTTTGATATATTGCATGCTGATGTATGGGGCCCCTATTCCACAATTTCTATGCTAGGTCACAAATATTTTCTCACATTGGTTGATGATTATAGTAGATATACTTGGGTGATCTTCCTAAAAACCAAAGATCATACTAAAACCAGTCTTATTCAATTTGTGGCATACATAGAAAATCAGTTCAAAACATCTCTTAAATGTCTTAGGCCTGATAATGGTTCTGAGTTTATGGCCTTGTCTCAGTTTTTCTTATCAAAGGGAATTATCCATCAAACCACTTGTGTTGAAACACCTCAACAAAATGGGGTGGTTGAAAGGAAACATCAGCACATTCTTAATGTTGCTAGGTCCTTATATTTTCACTCTAACATCCCTCTCACCATGTGGAATTTTTCAGTTCAACATGCCATCCATGTTATCAATAGACTTCCTTCACCCCTTTTAAAATCTAAAACTCCATATGAATTACTGTACTCTCAGCCTCCTTCTTTAATCCACTTAAAAGTTTTTGGTTGTCTTAGCTATGCTACCACTCTCCAAGCCCATCGAACAAAATTCTCACATAGGGCCAGGAAATTTGTTTTCATTGGTTTTAAAGATGGTACTAAAGGATATATCCTTTATGATTTACAAAACCATAATGTGTTTGTGTCAAGAAATGTTATCTTTTATGAACATCAATTCCCTTTCAAACACACTTTACAGCCACATACCTCAGTTAATGCTAATGACAACACTGCTCCTTTTTCACATTATGATGACATACCTGCTACAGTTTCTCCAAGTAGTACAACTGACTTGTCTCTTTCATTCATAAATGATTCTTCTGATAGCCCACATTCTGTCCCTATCCAACCTTTATCTCCTACTTTACATAGCCCTATCAGTCCTACTACTCCTTCTTCTCCTTTAACCATTGGATCCTTATCCATTCCCTTACCTACCAATAATTCTCCACATCAAAATCCCGCCTTATCCAACAGATCTTCCTCTAGTCCTATATTTGCTCATTCACCTAATACCTCATCTGATTCTATTACACAACATATACCTTCTGCCCCCTCTTTACCTTTAAGACAATCCACCAGGATTGCTCATCCTCCTAGTTACTTAGCAGACTATCATTGCTATCTTGCATCTCATGATACAGTTGCATCTCAATCTCATGAACATAATATTGCTCATCCTTTATCATCTGTTATTTCATATGACAAATGTTCTCCATCATATAAACATTTTTGTTGCTCCATCTCCTCTAACATTGAACCAAAGACCTATACCCAGGCCATAAAGCATGATTGTTGGAAGCATGCCATGGAGACTGAGTTACAGGCTCTTGCTGAGAACAATACATCGCAAGTTGTTGACCTTCCTCATGGCAAAAATCCTATTGGTTGTAGATCGGTTTATAAAGTTAAATATAGGGTTGATGGAACCATTGAGAGGCATAAGGCTCGTTTGGTAGCAAAAGGGTATACTCAATTAGAAGGGATAGACTACTTTGACACTTTCTCCCCTGTAGCTAAGCTTGCTACTGTCAGGATCCTTCTTTCTTTAGCAGCCATCAAGGGTTGGCATTTGGAGCAACTAGATGTGAACAATGCCTTCCTTCATGGAGATCTTCATGAGGAGGTATACATGACTCTCCCTCCTGGCTTCCCTTCTTCTAATCCCTCTAAAGTTTATAGATTGCATAAGTCACTTTATGGTCTAAAACAGGCCAGCAGGAAATGGTATTCCAAACTTTCTTCATTCCTTATCACCATAGGCTATCAACAATCCAAGGCTGATCACTCTCTTTATGTTAAAGTTACACCATCTGATTTTACTTCTTTATTGGTCTATGTAGATGATATTGTCTTGGCAGGTACATCTACATCATAAATTTCTCATGTCAAGCAGTTACTTCATCAGTCTTTCAAAATCAAAGATCTTGGTCAGTTAAGGTTCTTTCTTGGTTTTGAGATTGCTAGAACCACTGATGGTATTTTTCTTAATCAGAGGAAGTACACCTTGGAGCTTCTTGAGGATAGTGGCTTGCTAGCTTCTAAGCCATCTTCAGTTCCATTTGATCCTACAATCAAACTCTTAATCATTGAAGTACATCCATTAGAGGATCCCTCCATCTACAGAAGATTAATTGGCAGATTAATCTATCTTACCAACTCCAGGCCTGACATATCCTATGCAGTTCAACATCTCAGTCAGTATGTTTCTAATCCTCTTATGCCTCATTACCAGGCTGCAATTAGAATCCTCAGATATCTCAAATCAGTACCAGCCAAGGGTCTTTTTTACTGTGCTTCAAGTGCTCTCAAAATTTCTGCTTTTGCTGACTCTGATTGGGCCAGATGCCCAGACACCAGAAGATCAGTCACAGGTTTTTGTATCCTCATTGGTTCCTCTCTTGTTTGTTGGAAGTCCAAGAAACAGAAAACTGTTTCCAGGTCTTCTATTGAGGCTGAATATAGAGCATTGGCCTCTTTGTCATGTGAACTGCAATGGTTACAATACATATTGCAAGATTTTCAAATTCAACTTCCACAGCCAGCTGCAGTATTCTGTGATAGTAAATCTGCCATTGAGTTTTATTTCTAATATATATATTTGTGTGTGTGTTATAATTCATGTACTTTTTGAAAATACTCGTTGCATTTTAGAGGAATTGAATGAGGTTCACTGTTTCAATTCATTGGTATATTTTTATTTTCTTCTTTTTTATAGTCTTGTTTTCTTACCCTTTTCTATAACGGTTACTTGTTGACCCTTTCTCCATCTAGGTTCCTATAAATAAACAGATATAGGACTGTACAGGTTATTTATGTTTTTTCATAATAAAGTAATTTATGTTTTGTCTATTCTTTTCTTTTTCGCTAAGCATCATGAAATGCATATGGTCCATGAGCATTATTCAACATGGTATCAGAGGAATAATCATTCTTTGATTTTTTTTCCTTCCTTTTTTTATCCAAGTGTCATCTTTCTTTGGACCGTTCAGGATAACATCCTTATCTCCTCATTCTTCAAATATCAAGATTTGTATTCATCACTATCAACTTTTCTTTCTCTCTTTTCTCAATTGTCTAAATTTTTTTCTCCACCGGTTCTTTTCACATGTTCCTCCCTTTTCAACTTTTTCTTGAACTTTCACTGCAAAGAAACACCAACCACAATTCCTCTAACCCCAAAAATTACCAACTCGACATTGATCCATTTTTAGGCATCCTAGCGATAATCCTAGGCTTGAAATTGTTACTTTATCATTGAACAACTTCAATTTTGATTCTTGGTCTAGATCCGTGAAGGTAGTTATTCGATTCAAGAACAAACTTGGTTTTATCGATGGAACCCCAGATTGCCCTATTTTTTTCAACCGCGCTTCCATGGATTAGGATCGTTGCAACATAATGGTCATGTCATGGCTAATCAATTCCATTGATAATGAAATTTCTGAAAGCCTTCTCGGAATCAACACAACTACAAATTGTAAGAACAATATTTGGATATGTGATTAATCTGAGTTTTAATGATAACAAGCATATATTTTATGAATGAACAATTTTAGTTCTAACGGTTTTATTAAGTATGCAGATACATTATTAGAATTCCGGATATTCTTAATCAAGATATCATCAAAATCACATTATCACTCAGAAAAAGAACCATTGGGTGTTATTTCTAATGTAACATCATTAGTTCTATGGAATGCTGAATGTTCAACAAGGAAATAATTTCAACAAGTTTCCAAGAAAAAAAGAGTTTATGATAAGCTGCTGCTTCAAGATCAGATATCAAGATTGCACAAGAAGCAAGCTTCCAACACAAAAGATCAGAAGTCAAGATTCATTTATTAGAATAACTGCTACTTGGATTCTAAAGACAAAGTCAATATTTTGAACACATAACGAGAAATATTCTACTCCAAGATCAGAAGTCAAGATTTGCTCATCAGAAGAGTTGTTGCTCATATTTCTGAAGACAAAGTCAAGATTCTGAAGACTCGGAGAGTTCATGGAATATGCACCTTCATTCAACATCAGAAGTATTCCATCAGAAGAAAGTATCAAAGAAAGATCTTGTTGACTCATTTATAATTAAAATTTGAAAGTCCATCAGATGACAAGACCAAAGGATGATATCTTCTCAAGCCAATCTACTCAACAAAAGTAATATTCGTCAGAAGATAAATATCATCAGAAAGACCACTGGATTCAACAGAGGAAATATTGTGACCATACTTATAGAGACATCAGCAGTTCTAAGGAATGATGAATGTTCATCAAAAAGGGAATCAATCCAAAGATCGAGATATTAGAAAGAAGGAATTCAACGTAAAAATCAGATGTTCTAATATAAGTTGTTGCTTCAAAAATCAGACATCAAATATGTAGCTTAGAAAAGTTGATTATCAAGGTATCAAAACAAGGTGAAGATGAAATAGATCAGAAGAGCTATCACACAAAGAAGTTATTTACCAGATAAGTCGTTGCTTGTATATCTGAAGACAATGTTCAAATATCAGAAAGATCATGACTCTACAATAAAGAAGAATCTTCTAGATCATTATCACTCCTCAATCAAAATCAATCCAGCAAGAAGAAAATAATCAAAGCTCAATAATTCAAAGACTTGAGAATCAGATAGGTTGTTGTAATAATATCTGATTTCAAGATCCATCATCAAAAAAGCTTTTGATATCATCATCAATAAAGCTTTCACGTAAAATAACAAGACTTATTTCTCAGATAGGCTGTTGTCGATCATTCTGAAAACAAAAATCCATTATTGAAAGTATCTGAAGAGAAAAATCTTCTCAACATGATCTTCATCTCTCAGATCAGAAAAGTAATATGCCTTCAAGAGTAGTTTTAGATTAGAAGAAAAGCTTTGTGTTTCAAATAGTCTGTTTCCCATAATTCTAAAGACAAGATTTGGTTCTGACCACTCTATTGTTCCTATGCTACAACAACAAAGTAGTTTCTGAACTACTCATCAGTCAGTCTTCAGAAGAATTAAGACAAGCGATTGATCTTTTACAAACTTAATACTTCAGAATCAGAAGTACATCATCAGAAGATAAAGATCAAGAAACTTAGTCAAGAAGAAAATAGTACAATGATAGTACTATTCAAAGAAGTTGTTCTCCCACTGACGTACTCTATCTAATTCAAGCAGCAAGTATAGGAAAGTGACGTTTCATACTGTTCCAAACATATCTTGAATGTATCCGATGGGAATCAACCGTTGGAAGGAGAAAAGACTTCTCTAACCTTACATCGACTCTTTTCATCTGAAGGCTATATAAGAAGACTAAAACTTCAAATTCAAATTGACAAAGACATTGGAGAATATATTGTCAATGTGTAAGTTCATACAATGTTGATGTTCTTAATAGAAAATATCTAACAATGTTGAAGAGATGAAATGAAAAAGATAGAAGTTGTTGCTCATATCTTACTTAAGGAAGAAAGAAGATGAAGATGAATAATTCTACAAGATGTTATTCAAACTACCAATCATATACATCTTGGTGGAATTATGAAGAAGTAAGGAGTTGTTTCTCATAGCTTGTTCGACAAAGAATATGAATACAAGAAGACTACAAGATGCTGCACTCAACTTAGATCATATTCATCATTGTAGAAATATGTAAAACACAAAAGTTGTTGCTCATATTGTGTTATTTCTTAAGATCTTTATGTAAATTGTTTGTACACAAGAGTTGTTGCTCAGAATTGTGTCAAATAATATATACATAAACTAGGAGTAATTTGCTTGATAAGAAAAAATCATGTAATCTCCAGAAAAACAATTATGTTTAGAATTGGTTAGTTCCTCAAGTGATCGAGTGAAGATCAGAAGACTTGAGAAGACGTGGGTTGCGGTCAACGTAGATGAAATCCTATTCTAAGGGACTAGTTTGGTCAAAAACCTTATGGGGTCAATGATCGTTATATTTCTTAGGGGACCAGGAAGGTTAGAATTCTTAAGAGTTCACTGGTTGAGGTTCATTGTGAGAAATCCCTCATAGAAAGATCAAGTTGATCAAATTTCTGATAGGATCAATGATCGTTATATCTCTTGGATATCAATGAACATATCATTGTGACGTTCCTTGAGTGACTAGTTTTAGTCAGAAGACTCAAGATGAAAATGTTTATGGGTCATTATAAAATCCTGTTAAAGAAAGACCAGGTAGATCATATTTCTTAAGGGGTCAATGGTTGCTGATCATTTTTTGATTGTTAGTCTCCGACAGGTAGTCTGTGCATCTGTAATCAGTTTGGTTATAGTGGATTAAGTCCATGTTGAAGGAAAAATCACTTGAGGAGGGTGGACAAGAGTTGCCTAATTAATGGTGAACTTGGATAACTGAATGTGTTTCTTTATGTTTATTGCTTTCTATATTGTTTCATAGTTCAATCAAATAATTTTCTAAAGGGGAATATTTTCTTAAAACCCAATTCAAACCCTACTTTCTTGTGTTTTTCTCTACCTTCACAAATATGTGGCTCGAGCTCCATGATCGGTATCATCAAGGGGGTGTTTTTTGAATCTCAGATCTTCAATAAAAAATGTACATGCCCTAAATCGAGGTGAACAATCTATCACACATTATTTTACCACTCTCAAAAAGTTATGGCACGAATTCAATATTTTAGGCCCATTCTTTCTTGTTCTTGTAATGTTCATTGTACTTGCAATATTAAGAACTACAGAGAGAGTGACCATGTGATTTGTTTACTTAAAATCTTAAACGATTAATACACTCCAGTTCGTTCCCAAATTATGTTGATGCAAACCCTCCCTTCTGTTAACAAGGGTTTTTCGCTTCTCATTCAGCAAGAACTGCAACATAGTATCCCTTGAAATGAAAAGATTGTGCCTGTGAATGTCATAAAGAATGGACCATTTGGTACCAAATTTATTACCCAAGTATATGCATTTTCTAATCTAGGATCAAGTTTAGACTTGTTTCTTTTGGATCTGCAAGCATAAACAAGGCATCCAAAAGTCCTAAGGTAGTTATAGTTGGGTTAAGATTTACGAAGGATAAAATAATGGAATTGGTAGAAGTTTAGTAGGGAGATAGTTTACCCAAACCTATGTCACACAAAGCTCTTTGGATAGTCTAATAGGCCAAGAATTCTCTAGATCTTGGTCTTTTTTTCGCAAAACTTCAACCTTCCACTGACAGGTTTCTCGGATTCTGATTGGGGTACTTTTTCAATCACTCGATGGGTGTTACAGTGGTATAGCGGTAAGCAAAAAGTAAAGTATTATTTTTACCGGGTGATATAGGTTATATCGTATCATGTCCATATAGATTGGTTATTTAATTGTCGTACGAAAAATCTCTCGTTAATGAGTTTGGGGTTTTAATGGTATAGTATGTAAAGTGCTGAAATTAAAAGTTATACACAAGAAGAATTTCATCATTCGAATATGATAGAACTCTCGAATTTGTATTTCGTCTACCCCGTCAAATACTTAAACTTACTACCCAATTGTACTTAACCTTAACTACTCCTCAATATCATCATGTATCGCTCACACAGAGGTCATTTCTAACATAGAGCGAGATATCAACTGTGTCGCTCCATGTCGAGGATCTCTCAGCACAACATAAAACAACATGGAGGCATTAAGAGTCGATACCTAAGTGATTACTAAGCCTAAATATATCTATAGAATCTAATTCCAATAGATATTCATCCTAAATCTGGATTCAATCCGTCCATCTCTACGACGACTCAAACCCAAACATTTAACAAGCTAATGAGGATAAACATCAATAAAGATTTGTAAAGAAAGTTTCACATAACACCATGAGCAATAAATATACATATAATCAAGGTAAATTTACATACAAAATTGAAAAAATAATGATTACAAAGAGAGGAAGAGGAGAAGAAACCAGATTTCCTGCGGTGTCAAACACGATCCATCAAGCTCACGACCCTGGATCATCCATTTGCAAGCCACAAATGTTGTTGTCTAAGCTCTAACTATCAAAAATGAAGGTGATGGAATTTTGGATCAAATACCCCAAAAACCATTCACCCAAAAATGAAATGAAAAGGAAATATAAAGAAATGTTGTTCCGCGAGAATCGCCCGACGATATAAAGCATCGCCCGACGATGTCTCTTATTCACTTGGCCCAGGATAAGTCACGTCCTCAACTAAAACAAACACCTAACGTCACCTGGCGATACACTGCTTCACCCAACGACTCTCTTTATTTTCTCTTGGTGACCTAGACGTGAAGCAAGGTAGAGGAAACATCAAACTTGGCTCTTCTCTCCCACTGTCGCCCGGTGACAAGAATTTTGCCCAGCGATGCATGACTGTTCCAGTAACTTTTGTTGCTTCCACTGCATAACTTTCAATGGCTCCAATCTTTTGCCTTATTCCTTTATTGATCCAAAAATTCATCTTGGAGGTTTTATCCCTCATTGTTCCAACCATCCTCAAATAACTATAAAACATATACAAAACTAATCAACCGATAAAAAATGTACACAAAACACAATTAGACGTATTTACAACAAAAAGCAGGGTTATTTAATTGATATTAACAACAAAGAGTTGATAAGTGCAACAAAATGTATATACAAAATAACTATACTTTTTCATTTATCAAACTCTCCCCAACTTGAATTGTTGTTTATCTTCAAACAAAGTTAAATAACCCAAAGAAACAGAATGATAATCAAAGAATCACGAATCAACAGGTTTTGAAAATGGAAAACAATTGTAATGGTTCAACTGAAAATCAGTACACACAAAGTAAACACTTACCACTAAACTACGACTATAACATAAATACGAAACAAATTCTAAATACAAAAATCATGCCAAACATTCTAAAACAATCCTAGTTCACAAATGAATCACACCTAGAAAACACAATCATCAGTAGATGTAAAACACATAAAAATGGGGTATTTTCACTCATCCAATAATCTTGCAAACAATAGACTAAGTTATGCATTCTTCCAAAAATTTACATTGAAAATATAAAAGCAATAATATCAAGGGCTTTTCAAGGTTGTAATGTGGCTTGGTTAATAAACAAGTGATAAGTCCTAAAGATAATCGAAACAAAAACTTGCCTAAACCTAAGGGAGTAATTACTTCCACAAAGTTTCAAACAATAGAATTTCAATCAAACTTCTTCTTAATCAAAAGTTTCACACCAACACACATCACTTATTAACACAATATTATTCCATATTCTTTTTTTTCTTTTTTAAAGCTTTTCTATTTTTTTCCTTTTCTTTTTCTATCACTTCTTTTTCACATTTTTTTCTTTTCTTTTTCTTTCTTTTTTCAACCTCATAGCAATCACAACATAAGCATATAAAAATTCCTCTCCCCAACTTGAATTCAACCATCATCATAATATGAACACTTCCTCATTTCTAAGGCAAGGAAAAAATTTAAACTATAAATCATAGTTGAGGGATCAAGAAAACAAAGAATCAATGTCCATACAAAAAGATGAACTAAACAATCATAGACAAGCATTTAGCAAATACAACATGGATATCAACAAAAAGCTCAAAGGGGTTACTAATGATCACACACTCACAGGGTGAATTGACTACTTGGCTAGGTAATTATGCTCAAAATCAAACAAAAATGCCTTGATCCGTTTCTTAAATTCATACAATCAACACAAAATAAAAGATTAAGCATAATAAAATCCATTTAAAACAAGAATTTTGGCCTCCAACATATGTGAACAATGGAAAGCTACCTCACAAAAAGGTGGGAACTAAAGTGATTCACAAATTAACAAGTATATAAAAAAATGAATGGCATAAAAATTGTAAAAAGTCTAAGTATCATGAATATGCTAAAGTATAGAAAGCGATAAACACATACCTCGAACGTGTACAAAACTTTAACAAAATAATTACCATGCATTCGCAAGTCAAAATGATCAAACTTGACAAATCACCTCAATATTCTACAAGTTACCGGACCAAAACTTGAGTCCAAACAACAACAAAAGAATTAGAAAAATAATACTCCTACAAAATTTACAATATTTACAACGAACAAAACTGCTCAAGCTAAACACGATAAGCTTTTGGAAAACACAAATTGACATAACAAAACAAATACAAATAACGATATGAAAACCAAGTGAAAATGAATTAACAAGTTAAAAAGTGAAGATTTGAAATTCAGAATATTTCCTTGTTTCAAATTATTAAAACATAAATCACCACCCACATAAACAAATACAAACAAACATGCTTGTTTTACGTCATAAGCTCGACGCCTTTATTGTGCAAGCTAGTAACCTCACCTCGTCATGCCATGATATTGTCACACTATATAAACCTAAAGAAAATGCCCTAACAATCACACAATAAATGTTACAAAAATGAAAAAATTCACAACAATACGTGAAAACACATATATGCACAAATATCATATACAAGTTAATGTATAATTTCTACACAACATATACATTAATTATAAAACTAAAAAAAAAATATCGCAATGTGAAAACAATAGAACCAATCCCCGACAACGTCGCCATTTTGTTGCAGCGGTATAGCGACAAGAAAAAAGTAAAGTATTATTTTTACCAGGTGATATAGGTTATATCGTATCGTGTCCACAGAGATTGGTTATTGAATTTTTATTCGACAAATCTCTCATTAATGATTTTGGGGTTTGAATGGTATAGTATGTAAAGTGCTGAAATTAAAAGTTATACACAAGAAGAATTTCATCATTTGAATATGATATAACTCTCGAATTTGTATTTCGTCTGCCCCACAAAATACTTAAACTTACTACCCAGTTGTACTTAAACTTAACTACTCGTCAACATCATCACATATCACTCACACAGAGGTTACTTCTAACACAAAGCGAGATATCAACCGTGTCACTCCATGTCGACTATCTCTTAGCACAACACAAAACAACACAGAGCCATTAAGAGTCGATACCTAAGTGATTACTAAGCCTAATTCTATCTCTAGAATCTAAGACCAATAGATATTCATCCTAAATCCGGATTCAATTTGTCCATATCTGCGACGACTCAAACTCAAACATTTAGCAAGATAATAAGGATAAACATCAATAAAGATTTGTAAAGAAAGTTTCAGACAACACCATGAGCAATAAATATACATATAATCAAGGTAAAGTTACATACAAAATCTAATAAATAATTGTTACAAAGAGAGGAAGAGGAGAAGAAACTAGACGACATGAATTTCGCCTGGAAACCTATACACGAAGCAAGGCAGAGGCAACATCAAAATTGGCTCTTCTTTCCCATTGTCTCCCGGTGTAATACGGTGGGAGAAATAACTTTTTTGGTTTTATCCAAATGTGTAGATAGCAAGAGTCGCCACCGAATTTTATTTTATCTAATATTTAGGAAAGGTGAAAAGAACAGGAAAGATCTTTGATAGATTTTGCGTTCGGGGGGTAAGTTATGAAAAGGGAAGGTGTTAGAACCCTTTTCATTCGTAGTTATCTACGGGCTCTTAATTGCTTATCTCACTTTGAAAACTTGCTTTGTGTGTATGTGATTTGTTTGCAAATATTTTGAAATCTCCAATGTAAGACCTACTTTTTAATTATTTTTGTATCAGTCCTCAAGAATGCGTACAAAGTGTTTTTTGAAAATATTTGTTCGAAAGTGTAGTGTGAGAAATGTTTTGTTTGTGAGAAAAATTATGAGCAAGCAATTAGGAGTTTCTTACCCACTAAAGTCTTTATTATTCATTTCCTTCTCCTTTAGAGATAGTGTTATCCATACCATTAGTTGGTAGGTAACCCTATCCATTAGATGTGAATGGACAAGCGTAGAGTCATCGTATGATCATCGAAGGAAACATATAAGGATAGTTTAGCAATTGTACCGGAGGGACTATCATCATTTACTCGTAGGGACTAGATCATTTTGTAGGAAACTTTGAAGGGTCATCGAGGGACTATGATCTTTATTCTAAAGGGAAGTGATGATGTGATCTAGGGTCTTTTGCTAAACTATCCCTACTTTTGAGGGACGTGACCAATATTTGTAAGGAAACAAGAGAGGTTATCCTATAGGTGCTAGTGTGCGAGGTGTTTATTTTCAGTTATATTTTCTTGAATATTAGGGTTTTCTAGATTGTTTTTAATCTTGTCATACAAACCCTAATTACTAGAAGTTAAATATGTACATAAAAAATAAAGTGCGAAATATAAACCTAAGCTATTACATGGCTTTGGGAGAGATACATAGGTATAGAAAATGCGAGAAAGTAAATCTACGCTATTACATCTTGTGAGCAGTTACATAATTATAAGAAAAATGCGAGAAAATATAAATCTACACTATTACAATCGGTAGTGCGACTTATACATTTTGTCAAAGAAAATTAAATAGTAAAAGATAAATGGAAAAGGTGTTAGAAAAATGTTTTTGTTTTTGTGCTTTTTGTAGAAAATAATTTAAATGATAATAGTAATTAAAAACCTAATTCTAATTAATTTTAATATTAAGAAAAAAGTTAATTAATTAATAAAATAATTAGTAAAATAAAAATTTATAAGAAAAATTTTAATTACTAATTTAAAAGACCTAACCCTAATTTGTTATAGTTTTGAAAAAAAATTAGGTTAGTTAATGATTAATTAAAAATAAACTAATTAACAAAATATAAAATTAAATAGTAAATAAATAAGAAAAATAATGTTAAAATATTAAAATGTTTTTCTGTAGAAAATAGTTTAAGTGATAATAATTAATTAAAATCTAATTGTTTCTAGTTAATTTTTAATATTAAGAAAAAGGTTAATTAATTAATGAATTAAAATACATCAAGAATTTAATTACTAATTAAAAACCCTAATCTGAATTTGTTAAAGTGTTAAAAAAGATTAGTTTAATTAATTTTTAATTATAAAGGATATTAAGAAAATATGGTGAAAATAATTTATGGTTAGTAAAAAAAAGGAAAAAAACCAATTGCCTAGGATGGGTGTTAGTTTGGCCTGAAAACACTTGTATTGTGAGATTCGATGAAAATAACTCAAACTGCCCTAGCAATAGCAGATCCTTATTCATGCGTCAAAGCTTGCAAACAATGATTCTAAACATCATTATAAACAAGTATATATGCATAGAATTAATCAACAACACATGACTTATGAGTTTGAACTTCTAGAATATTACCTAATCAGTGATGTTGGGATGTAATGATCTAGCGTGCTTCAAGCTTCAAAGATGGATGGAGTAAACTCCTGAGAACTTCAGGAACACGATGAAATGCTTGGAATGGATTGAAAGTTGCTGCACACAAGGTTTTTAGGTTTGGAGAAAAATTGAGATTTTTTATAGAGTGTTCTTGAGGCAATTTTTGTGTCCTTCTTGTTCTGAATACATTGTGTATTTATAGGAGAAAAGATTAGGCAAAAATATTGAATCAAATCTTACGCAATCATGGTATAATATATCATGATTTGAATTTCATGATCAAATATTTCATGATTAAATATTGATGAAATTACAAAAGTTTTGAATTTTATGATCAAATATTTGATTAAAGTTTTGTAAGAAATCTTTCTTTTTTAGGCCAATCTCATACCAATCAAATTTTTTCAAGTTGTCACTAGCTTTTTAGACTTATGATTTGATTCAAAAATAAATCTACATGCCTTATATCATTTATTTGATATTTTATTTGATTTATTTTGCTTTTAATTGAATAAAATCAAAATAAAAAGAAATAAAAACCAAAATAATTAATGGATTTAGGATTCTATTATGAGGTCAGGAACATGTTTGGACCTTAAAAGATAGGACTATTAGCCCAAAAATTTAAATTTTCTCAATTTGGACTTCATGTATTTTTTCAAAATTGCCCAATTTGCACCAATCATAACTCACTCAATTTTTATCATATGAAGATGATCTTGGACTCTTTGGAAAGCTCAAGATATCCCCTACAACCTTCATTTTGGTAATTTTTTTATTTGAAGCCTTTATCTTTATGTAAAGTGTTTTGACAAAAAGTTTCTTTTTGTTGACTTTTAAAATGACCTATAATGTTTTGGCTTATATCTCTGAAATGAAGCATTTTTTACCTTGAGCTTAGAGAGACAAAGTTATAGAGAATTAAATTTACTTTAAAACAGGCTTTGGTTGATAATTTTTTGATGAAGTATGTAAAAGTTATGCTTGATCAAAGTTCAGTCGACTTCTCCTTAAGAAAACCCTAAATTAGTAACTTTTGACTTTTGATGAATCATGAGTTTTCTTGATGAATCATGATCAACCCTTGATAAAATGATGAATATGATTTAAAAATATTGATGTTGACCAAAAATCTTGAAGTTTGACTGTAAATTGGTCAAAGTTGATTTTTTGTCCAATACAGTTGATTTTTAATCATCTGAGTAGTTGACTGAGCAAACTTGTGCTGCAAGGATTGAAACTTGGCATGAGGATTCTTTGAAGCATATGATAAACCATGAAGTCCACTTGAGGAATTATAAGTCCAATTTCCTTGGGAAAAATAAAACCCTAGTTGTCAGTCAATGGTTAGGAGGAGGGTTTGTCTGGTCAATTGTTGAGTGTTTAGGACCTTCATATGCATGAGAAAGTATCTTGAATTAATTTGTCTTGAAAAATGGGAGGGAAATTTTTTTGTTACAACACTCGGCGACAGGAATTTCGCCCGACGATGAATGACAGTTCCAACATTTTTTATTGCTTCCACTGCATAACTTCCAATGGTTCCAATCTTTCGCCATATTCCTTTTTTGATCCAAAAATGCATCTTGGAGCTTTTATCCCTCATTGTTCCAACCATCCTCAAATAACTACAAAACATATACAAAAATAATCAACCGATAAAATATGTACACAATACACAATTAGACGTATTTACAATAAAAAACAGGGTTATTCAACTAATATTAACAACAAAGAGTAGATAAGTGCAACAAAAAGTATATACAAAATAACTACACTTTTGCACTTATCAATGGGTCATTTGACAAACCCTAATGTAGATGCTGAAAAGCTCAAAGAGATTTTTTCTTGTTTATCATCCCACCAAACCCTTGGCTTGTAAACAAAAACCTGATGATCAAGGTAGCAATTAACCTAGTACCTAAAAATATGTAGATGACCAAGCAAATTCTTCGACTGACGCTTTGAAAAAAATATATAATTAAGTTAGATTATATGAGTAACGTTCTTAGAGTGTTCCACTCTTTACCTCTGATGAAAGACCCTGAACCATATCTTTCCTTGCTCACTAAGGTTGAGTGTAAGAAATTCCAGTTCTGGAAAGAAATGGATATTTAGAACATGATTCAGTTGTCAAAATATGGTCCTGGTTATAGCCAAAATATGTTAGTGGCTTCGTTTTACTTTTGGGACTCTTCACCTAATACGTTCCATTTCCCTCGTGGAATGATGACCCCTACTCTTTCCATTTCTGCTATCGCGTTGCATTTTATGCTCGAGTTCTCTTCAAGTGGCGAAAAGATATTTAACCATGATGAACCAACTCCATGCTGGCACAAATCATTCTGGGTTACCTCTATGAGTCATTAGGAGAATCTGTCATAATCCTAAAGAATTACAAGTTAAGTAAAAACATCCTTGTTATTGGTCCATTCTGGCTTCTCCAATTGTGGTTGAATGCCACCTTCAAGCCTTATCTCCCAACACGAAACCTCACCAACAAAGAGACCGAGGAGATAAAGAACAAGAAGGTTAAAGGGACACAACTAGTCCAACTAACTCCAAATGATGAAGGATCAATCCAAAAGGATTATTTCACTAGATTCGTAATGATGTTTTCCATAAGATTTAATTTCACTCCTTCCATGGCTCATTTCACCCAAAGAACACACGGTCCTAAATGGTTCACTCGTAAATTCCCCGCTCTTTCGATGAATCAAGAAGTAGAATCTACGGCCATATGGGAGTACTTTATTACTCCTAGGTTGCTTTCTACTAGGTTGAAGCCTTCGAAGAATCAAATAATTTGAGTTAGTATCAACCCAATCTGGTATCTTGACATTTTGGTTTCATCTAAGCAATGCCTTAGCCACTCTATGACAAGAAGGGTTCTCTTTTCATCTACATCATGTGTGTAATACGGTGGGAGAACTGACTTATTTTGTGTTTTATCCCAAATGTTGCAGATAGAGCGAGTTGCCACCAACTTTACTTTTATTTAATAAGGAAAGGTTGTCAAGAATAGGAAATACCTTTTAAGATTTTGAGTTTGGGGGTAGATTATGAAAAGGGAAAGTGTTAGCACCCTTTTAATCCGTAGTTATCTACGGGCTCTTAATTGCTATCTCACTTTTGAAAATTGCTTTATATTGTGTATGTTTGAAAAATATTTTGAAAATTTTCCAATTGTAAGGAGAAACTTCGTAATGATTCTTGTATCTGTCCTCGAGAATGCGTACAAAGTGTTTTGAAAATATTTCGAAAGTGTCTGTGTGAAATATTTTGAAGAGCTTTGTGAGCAAACAATTAATATCATTCTACCTACTCAAGGCCGTTCTTGTATTCTCCTCCTCCTTTAGATAGTGATATTCGTACCATTAGTTAGTAGGAAGCCCCATTGATGGATGTGAAGGTACATGCATGGGTCATGGTACAGTCATCGAAGGCAACTCGTAAGGATGCTTTAGCAATTTGTTTTGTAAATGGACTAGATCATTTAGCGAAAGGTAACATCGAAGGGTCATCGAGGGACTTTGATAAAGCGTCCCCACGTTCGAGGGACATGACTGTTTTCTAAAGGCAACAAGGGAGGTTACCCTAGAGGTGCACGTGTGAAAGTGATTTGTTTTCAGTCATTTATATTTGAAATTAGGGTTAGCTATCGATTCGTTATTAGTCTTTCCATGCAAGCCTAATTACTAATCAATAATATAGCAAAAAAAACTATAAAGGTGCGAAAGTAAAAGCAGAAATGTAAACCCTAGACTATTACATCACTTTGGGAGAAGTACATAGGTAAGAAAATGCGGGAAAGTAAACCCTAATTACTATTATATCCCGGGAAACAGTTACAATAACAAGGAAAATGCGAGAAGAATAAACTACGCAAAAAAATTATGTGACAATAAAATATTGAACAATGTTTTTCAGTGACTCTTTGATGATTAAATAAACCTAAAAAAAGTCTAATTAATTTAAATTAAAAAAATTTGATTAATTAAATTAAAAACCTAAAAACATAAATTGATTAGGATTTATAAAAAAAGAGGTTTTGAAAAATTAGGTTTGTTAAAAAAGGTTTATAGTTTATGAATTTAGGGTTTTTAAGAAGAAAAATTAAGGAAAACCCAAGTTTTAAAAATAAACTGCCAAGGGTGGGTGTTGAACCCACACCCTTAGCCTTCTTGCCCATCACCTTCACCACTGCGCCAAGCGCGCACTTATGTCAAGGGATATCATCAACACGTTTTGTATGTTTATCTACAAAATTATAACATATAAAGAAAAAAAGGACAAAATGTAGGGATCGAACCCACGCCTTTGGAGAGGAATGATTTAAAGCGCGCTTTTTAACCATTGGAGTGGTGATACATCCATTATTATTCCTGAAAAAAATAAATATGAAATAAATGCAATTAACTGGACTGGAGAAGCGTCAGAACCCTAGCTCCGGTCGTCTTCTCCGGTGTGCCTCTTTCACATACCTGCAAAAAAAACATTGTTAGAGATCCAAGGGAACCCTACCCCCCTAAATCAAGGCCTGCAAATTTAATGAGACCATTATCTTGGGCTAAAACACGCTGGTTTAGGAGATATATCAAAATTATCATGGATCAGTATGCACATGGTGGTTTATGGTTCTGATAGCATGGGACTCATGCGATGATCCAATCCTACACTAATACACCTCATAAACACATTGATATCATTAGTATGCCTTAAAGCAAAATAAAAACTGAAATATGAATTTGCAAAGAATAATGAGATTGGAGATGTATGCGTGCAGGTTTTTGTGCGCTCTAGATCATCAGGTTTGATCTATCCTTACCCTATACCTTTTCAAGAATCGATTGGAAGGGCATAAAGGCTTTGAAGATGGCCGCAACTAGGGTTTTCAACTTGTCCTAGTTTTTTTAATATTTTGAGGTTTTTTAGATGGCTTTTTGTGCAAGAATTTTCGTGGCTTGTCATGTCTAAATGAAGAGAATATATAAGGCCTGAAATTAGGTCAAATGTTGTGGACTTGGACCTTGTAAGAAAAAATTTGTCTTATTTCATTTATTTTGAATTTAAAATTAATAAAAATAAAAATAAATAAAATAAAGAGGTCAAGGGGTGCATGAAGTAATTCAGGGGTTCATATGATATGTAGAATGCGCATGGACCATGAAACAATATCCCATTAGCCCAAAAATCCCAATTTGGTCACTTTAGGTTTCATTCATTTGATCAAAATTTTCCAACTTGCACCAATCATAACTCTCTAAATTTGTTTCATTTCAAAGTGATCTTAGACTTTTTGGAAAGCTCAATATGTCATCTACAATCTCTATGTTAATCATTTTTGCATTTGAAGACATTATCTTGATGTAAGTTTCCTTAATAAAAAGTGTCTTTTTGTTGGATTTTGAAATGACATATAATGTATTAGTCCACATCTCTCAAATGAAGCATTTTTGGACTTGAGCTTAGAGAGAAAAATTTGTAGAGAATTGAATTTCCTTTAAGATGATCTTTGTTTGAGAAAAATTTGATGAAGCATGTGGAAGTTATGCTTGGTCAAAGTTCAGTTGACTTCTTCTTATGAAAACCCTAATTTTATAACTTTTGACTTTTGGTGAATTGGGACTTTTCTTGATGAATCATGATCAACCCTTGACAAAATGATGAATATTAATTCAAAACCTTGATGTTGACCAAAAATCTTGAGGTTTGACTGTATGTTGACCACAATTGACTTTTTGTCTAATACGGTTGATTTTAAGTCATATGTGAAACTAATTGAGAAAACTTGTGATGCAAGGCATGAAACTTGGTATGAGTATTCTTGGAGACATATAAGAAATTATGAAATCCACTTGAGGCATTAGAAACCCAATCTTCCTTGAGAAATACAAAACCCTAGTTGTAGGTCAATTGCCTATGAGGAGAATTTGTCTGATCAATTCTTGAGTACCATTGAGCAAATGAAAACCCTATGAGAATAAGGAGATAACTTGAAAAATGAGAGGGAAAATTTTAGGGGACAACAGCTGCCCCTGTTCAATCTTCATAGACCTGAGGAGTTGGATTGGCATGTCTATCATTCGTGACCTGAAGGTGGAAGTTGATTGAACACTTAAGTGCCCAAAAATTTGCACTCGCATGTGTAGAATGTAACATTGTTGGTTGATAATATTTCTTGAATGGGCTTAAACATTACCTTCAGAAAAGTGATGGAATTTCGTCGAAGATTGGCTTATAGATGTCATCCAAGGTAACTGTTGATAGAAGTACCAGAATGAGTCTACGCTTGACTGTATCTGAAGAATGCTTTCCAGAATGGACCTTTAGGGAAGGTGCTTAAGTAGCTGCTTGTCAGATCTAGTTTATGATGGAAATGCTTATCATGTAGATAGTCGCCATGTCCTGCTTCAAGAATTGATCTACAATCTGTTTTTTGTTGGTAAACCCGTTATGTTTCGGGAACTCATACCACCTGGTCATGTCGATAGTTTCCCCGTCCTATTTTGGGAGTTCATCTTTGGCTGGTTATAAAGATAGTTTCCATGTCCTATTTCGGGAATTAATATTTTTCCCGATCATATAATATGTTTGTCGTCTTATTTCAGGAATTAATCTTTGACCTGCTTTCTGTTGGCGAACCCGTCCTGTTTCGGAAATTCATATCGTCTGGTCGTATAGATAGTTGCCCCGTCTTGTTTCGAGAATTAATCTTGGACCTGGTCATATAGATAGTTTCCCTATCCTGTTTCCGGAATTAATCTCTGACCTGTTTGAGAATTGTTTATGATGTTCATTTGTTTGTAGACTTTACCTGAAAAGGTAAAGTTAGTCTTTATGCAATATAATGATGTATGTAATGCATTGTGTAATGATGTTCTCAAAATAAATGAGAGTGTCATATGCGTGTCGTATACATATGATATGATACTTGTAAATGATGTATGGATGTGAGATGTCGTTAAAGCGTATTGGTAGCTTTGTATAAAATCTCTGGCTGGGGAAACTAAATCCATGACTGTTGCCGAGGATGAAGAATATGAATCTTCAATCTTGTTTAGAATGTCTCTGTTAGGGATTCCTACTTTCTGTTTTGAAGATATTCCGTTGGGAATATTTGACTTCTACTTGGGGATATCAGAGTTCAGGAACATAGGTCCTTCATCGCTCTACTGGGGAATTTCGTTCTTATATACCCTGACTGGGGATAAATGAGATGAATAAACTTCAAAGGTGCTGTATGAGTTTCCGATATGGATGCCGACTCTTCTGGGGAGGAAAAAGTCAAATGATGTCTGGCCCGGTTTCAGATTACATAACAACTCTTTTGGGGATAGAAACCTGGACTAGGCTTTACTGGAGAAGAGGAATATATCGAGGATTTGCATTAATTTTAGGAATGAACTCTTCTTGGGAGATTAAATTCCGTTGGGTTCCCTTGCTAGGGAAATAAATCCTGCTAGAGTAGTAAATCCTGTCAGAGAAGAGAATTCTGTAGGGGATTTTGCAGAGTTGGAGAAATAAACTCAGCTGGAGAATTAAATCCTTGTGAACTGTGTTGAGGGAATTATTTCTGATGGGAAATGGAATTCCGTAGGCTGTGCGGAGGAAGTTTTCGTTGTATGCTAGAGAAATCATCAAACTTCCTTATCCGCTGGGGGATCTCCTGGGGAGTACGGTTATGTTAATAGCTGGAAGATGCCTCAATTCCTGTCTGAAGGCATATTAGGCTTGCTGGGGAATGTAACACCGTCAAGGATGAGCTTGTGAAGGAAAATTTTGTGGGGGTTTCTCTGTGGGGATTTGTGGATGGCTTGAACGTTAGCTCATCTCCTAGAGTCTTTAGTAAATTCTTATTCCTATTTTTATGCATATATTTGTTAACAGTAATCATATTCATATGCATATGATCATTCAATTTAGTCATTGGACGTTTCTGCAAAAAAACAGAGAAAGTAAAACAGATTTGAATTTTGAACGGCATTTGTATTGATAACTTGCCTATAAACATGCGGTTTTGTACAGAGACATAAATCCTAGTAAGAGGAAATCATCGTAAAAAGAAAAGAGTACAAAGTAAAACACAAATATATAGCTATGTGTGAACCATCTCATTGAGTTTCAACTCAGATATTTCCCCTACATCTACGGGCATCTAATCCCTTGTTGTCGAAAGAAGTTGACTAAATCGGTTCATACCATTTGAGCTTGACGTTGGTAACAAAGCTCTCTGTATGTAGGTATTCCAACAGAACATATTCGTACGATTTAATCCCAAACTTTTTCCTGTACCGCCCTTTCGGGTTTTCAGTCCACCAGGATATCCTTTTTTTGCCCAAGCCGCTTTTTCAAGTTTTCGACTTGTTGGGTGTACAATATATATATATATATATATATATATATATATATATATATATATATATATATATATATATATATATATATATATATATATATATATATATATCCCTAATTTTTTCCCGAACCCTCTTGGTTCGTCGGGATGCCCTTATTTTTGCCTAGGCCAGTCAACCTAGCGGGTCTCTTTCATGTGTAGTATTTTTTGACTATGTCCGCGTTCATCGGGTGCGGAAAATCTTCACCGTCCATGGTGGTAAGTATCATAGCACCGTGTTTTACCCCAAAATTTTACCTCCCATTTTCTTCAAGACATTCTCATGAGGTCTCCGTTTGCTCATGGATTCTCAAGAGTTAATCAGACAAACTCACCTCATAAGCAAGGGTCTTCAACCAGGGTTTGGTGTTTCTCAAATAAGATTGGTCTTAAAGGGTATAAAATGACTTTGATGGTTCATCACATGGCTTTAAGAATGCTCATACCAAGTTTCATTCCTTGCATCACAAGTTTGCTCAGTCAATGGCTTAGATGACTGAAAATCATCTTTGTTGGGTCAAAATCAATTATGGTCAACATACAGTCAAACTTCAAGATTTTTTTTGTCAATATTAACATTTTGATATGACATTCATCATTTGATCAAGGTTTGACCATGATTCCTCTAGGAAAGCTCTTAAATCATCAAAGGTCAGAAAACTGTCAAATTAGGGTTTTGATTAAAGATGACTGATCATAGACTTTTGACCTAGTGCATGACTTAATGGCTTGAAGTATGATCTCAAGGACTCAAATAAGACATCTTTACCTAATTACATGGATCAAGACATTTCCAAGGATGCAAGTGATTGACAGTTGAAAAATTTAATTAGTTGATAAAAGTCAACAGTTACAAAAGTCAAACTTTGAATTTTTGATCATCATTGGAATTCAAAAATCAAGAATCATCAAGATATTCAAAATTCCAAAGTGCTTTGTACCTAAAAGTCAAAAGTCAAGATTTTCAAACACTTAGAAAAAATTCAAGTGCTTTGTACCTAAAAAACCTTAACTTCACAAGCAAGTTTCCTCAAGATACAAGCTGATTCAAGGAAAACTTTCAACGTGAAAGTTGTAGGGATTGATGAATTCTACAACTTTGATTATATGGGGTAATCCTCAAAAAGTTCTCAATTTAAGAGATATGAGCTCATGAAGTTCTGATTATTTTTACCCAACACTTAGAAAAAATTTCTAAGTGTTTTGTTCTTAACAAAGTCACTACTTTATGGCCATATTTCACTAAGATCCAAATTTATTTAGAAAAAACTCACAACATGAAAGTTGTAGATCTTGATTCAAGCTTTCCAAAATTTCCAAGAACACATTTTTATAATACTTGATCTAGGAGATTCGAAGATTTGAAGTTGGGCATCCATTCTTGAATTTCAAGTTATTTTGTGATGAGCTCAAGAGCAAATCTCATAACCTTATCATTCAATCTCACTTTTAAGGCCATGTTGCTTCTAAATCTCCACATAATCAGATATTTACACAAAACTATGGTGCATTACACAAATATTTGAAGCTTTATCCAATTGATCATACCATTTTTAGATGAAATTGTAAAAAGCTCCGTATCCATTTGCATAAAGATCACTTTAATCACAAATTCCACTCCTTGAGCCTCTAACTTATTTATTCTGATCACACTCAACATGAATACTTAGAAGCAACATCTCTAAGCCTACCAACCACCCTATTGATGCATTTGAACAATAATTTCCACACAAATTTGATTGTTTCACTTCAACCAAACCAAAACTCTATCACTTGCAAACCTGACCATCTCACTATCTCTAACCTTTTCCTATAAATATAGAGTTCATTTGCAAGCCCTCAAACCCCCTCAATCTCTCCCAAGTCATAATTGGCAAAAAAATCTCCATTTTTAAGCTTTTGAAACCTTAACTTTGAAACTCATCACCCTTGCAACTTTTGTCCAAGCAAACCATCCAAACACCTCATAATCATCATTTAGAACTTGTCTAAACCCTTGTTTCATCACTGTAATATCATATTCATCGTCTACCATTTTCAAAATCCACCTTTGCATCTTGACTTGAGTAGACTAATCCAGACACTCTAAAGGCAAAGCAAGAGTTGCAACAGACTCACAAAGGTACAAGGAAGCTAAAGCAAGCTTCACATTACTTTTGGAAGTCGTGTAGAGGATATTGAATTTTTGCATCAAGAGGAAAGATTTTCCAACTTTGAAATCTTGATACAAGTATCATTTGTACTTACTTTCAAAAGATAAAATGTAGATATCATGTCTATGAAGCTAACCATGTCCTTAGTTTTCATTTTAATTGACTGTGTGATGAGAATTTTGAAATTGAATTTTTCTGGAACATTAGGTTTTCAGTTTGGTACCAAAAAAAAATTCGTCCTAACCATTGACTTATAGCTTTTAAAAATTATATTGTTGGATTCCTTGATAAAAATCAAGCAAGTTTGGTTTTTACAACTTTTAATTTGATTGAGAAATGAAGGATTTATAAAAATCATGGTGTTTTTCGTTACTGTTAGCGTGCAGGACGATGAAGAAGGATGGCTTGGCCATTTTCAAATGTTGACATCCAATTCATATTATGTTTAATGATTGTTGTTTCATAAACGGATGTAACAGCCACCCCAGTGGCAAGCATCGTGTGTTTCATATCACTTCTTACCCTAAGGGTGCAAGTTCGAACCATAGTGAACCCCCTTTTGACATTTTGTGATTTATTTTGGTTTTTGTGAATTCAGAAACATGTTTCACATATATTTTTACTAAGGCGCTACCTTGGAAATTTCAATTTCTTTTTTTTACAACTATTTTTCTTTAGTTTTTTAAACAAACTTCAACCAATTTTTTAACCAATCAAAACTTCTTCTTTTGAGCTGATTTTTTGCGCACTACTAGTTTACTGCGTCTATTTAATGAATATTAAAAAATATCGCAAACAATATTTTTATTTCATTAATTTTCAATTAAATAAAAATGCATCTTTTAGGGTTGTTGTTAAATGTTTTTGATCAAATATTCAACTTTGCTCCAAAGCTTGATTTTACCATGACATGTTTTGATTCTTAGGAGATATCTTGACATTTGAGTAAACATTTCATGATGGCTTGATCATTCTTAGGATTTTTCGCAACCAAAGTCACATTAAAACATGAAACATGCATAAAAATTAAAATTATGCTCCATGACTTTCATCTTGATTGTGATGCATACACTTGTTTCAAATATACCAACTCCAACCATTTTTCATAAAAATATCAGAACATTCCAATTCCTTTTTTTCCCTTATCCCTTATTTACATTTTTAGACCAATTGTATAGGTCGCAACTATTGATGTAATAGTGTAGATTTTGTTTCGCACTTTTCATATTTATAAAAATGGTCTGTAATAGATAATTAGGGTTTATTACTTTTCTCCCTATTCACAAATTTGTACCCCCCATTCCCGAAGCGTTGTAATAGTGTAGGACATTTAATTTCCGCAATTTATCGCTTCCATATTTCTGTTAGTAATTAGAGTTTGTATGGAAAAATTAAAAAACAATTGTAGAAAAACCCTAATTCAAGATAAAAATAAATTGAAGACACTTTTCACACACGCACCTCTAGGGTAACCTTACTTGTTGCCTTCAGATAAAACAGTCATGTCCCTCGAATGTAGAATGCTTTAGCAAAGACCCTCGGTTAAAAGATCGTAGTCCCTTGATGACCCTTCGATGCTGCCTTTGGTAAATGATCTTAGTCCCTTACGACAAATGCTATAGCATTCTACAAGTTTCCTTCTATGACTATACGATGACCCGCGTATGTCCCTCACATCCAATGATAGGGCTTCTTACTAACTAATGGTAGGTTAGCACTATCTAAAGGAGGAGGAAAAGAACAAATACTTTTTGAGTAGGTAGATCGCTCGTAATCGCTTGCTCACAAACTAAAATAATTTCCACACTTCAAACTTTAAAAACAACTACTTTAAAAACGCTTTATAAAAACTCTTGAGGAATGATACAAGGGTTATTATAAAGAAAATTGTCTTGCATGGGCACTTTCAAAACATCTTTCCAAAACAAACACTTTCATCCAATAAATATTTTCAAAACAAACATTTTGTATACATTCTCAATGATACGAGAATCAATACAAAATTTCCGCACTTAGGCATTTTCAAAATATTTGCAAACATACACAAACAAAAAAAATAATTCAAAGTGGGCTAGCAATTAAGATCCCGTAGATAACTACAGATGAAAATGTTGCTAACACCTTCCCTTTTAATAACCTACCCCCCTTACTCAAAAAATTCTCAAAGGTATTTCCTGTTCTTTTCAGCCTTTCCTTTATTGGATAAACGAATAGTCGGTGGCGACTCTTGCAATCTGTAACATTTGCGGTAAAATGCAAAATCTAAAAGTCAGTTCTCCCACCATATTACAAAACTGGCAAATCTACTGGGGAGTTGATAAAAGTGGGGTTACCTTAAGAGCTAGATCAATTTGATTTCTTTACTTGTTTGCCTTGTATGCTTTATATTTAGGGATATGCTTGTGTTTATTTCTTGTATAGATCCTATACCCGGATCTGTGGGCATTTTAGGTAAGTAGCAATAGGTCTTGAAAATTTTACGGTGTAGACCGATAAGGTTGAAACGATGGCTATATTAGTGCGACACATTGGTTAGTGATGGTGTCCCTTGAGTCAATCAAGGAGAATGTTGGGCTGCCCCGTGGTGTCATTAAGTACTAACTGACCTTAGAATCTTAGTTGACACAACTTAGCCATTAGGAAGTAGTGATATGGCCGACTTTGGTGCAGACTGAAGTTGGTTGATACTCAATGCTACGCTCATTGAGATCATACTCTCGGGATATTTCGGTCATGAATCAGATGCATGTATTGAAACAATGCCTGGGATAAAGATCAATGATATGAGACTCCTAGAACCCGGTCACTTTTCTTAGTACAGGTTGAGCCAACTAAACCTCAATAGGGTACTTACCTATAAACTCCATGCAAGCTTGAACCTAAGGCCTTGTGTGTTTTGACTGTGTTTTATTAAACTGTTCGAACATGACATCATAACATCATACCATATCATTTTCACTGACCAGTTTAAGGATCTCAAAGGCCAATGATATAGGTTATCATGATCCAGAAGACTAGCAAGGGGCAGGAGGATTTATTTTCCTCTAACCAAATGCCATCAAAGTATCATGAACCAGCGTCTAGAAAGGGGATTTATTTTCCTCTAACCAATGATCTCAAAAATCGAAGCACATTATCTTGAGTCAAAGGCTAGGACCCACTCGACATGGTGAGCTTGATTCTCATATAAGGATATTCAACGATACAAAGTTCTTCCATCAAAGCTGCAGTCGGATTTAGTTTCTAACATTTCTTGTGTTTACCCCACGAGATCCTTGAAAACATTGCATCCACATATCATACATGTCAAGACATAATAAGTATTCTCAAGACAAGTTTCTCATTTTCTCACTGTTTATTAAAGGTAAGAAAAATGGATCTTGAACAGAACATCAAAGATCTCCAAGCTTAAGATGCTCAGTTCAAGGAAATGTTCCTGAATCTATCCAAGGGGAAAGAAGAAGTGAAAGCACTCCTCGCTGAGAACATGACCAAGAAAAATCCTGAAGACAACAGGATGACCAGTTGGAACAATTACAAGTTGAGATGGCAATGATGAGAATTCAGATGATGGGTCATATGAATCTTATCCAAAACTTAGCTCGGGGACAAGAAGAGTTGAGAATCTTCATCAAAAAGCTTCATCAAGACGAATACAACCGTATGGGATGAACGGCTAGAATTGGCGATCAAATCATTAATCAACCTCTGATGAGATAGGAAGTCATCTTGGTTAAAAGTAGACCTTTCCGAATTGCTACTACATCGCAAGCCCAACAACGACCTTGCCAACAACAACATGGTAGTAAGCGTAAGAAGGATACATTGAAAAGATAATATACCAAACTCAACATGCCGATGCCACAAGTTTGTAACATATGTTAAAGGCGGAGCTGGTTATGTTGAAGAACCCTCCTTAGAATCCCAGCTCTTAAGCTCATAGCTATCATCCCAATCTAAGGTGTGCATACCATTCTAATAGTCCTGGACATGATACAAATGGTTGTTAGGCGTTGAAGAACAAGATTCAAGACTTGATCGATGAAGGAGCATTGGAATTTAAACAAGATAGTCAGATTTAATTTTTATGTCATCCCTCAAAGGCACACAATATGAAGTGACAAATTCAAGCGGAGAAGCTTTTTGTTCATTTGAATATTCGTTTGTAATTTCTTTAGTTGATTCAAACACTTATCTTTATGTCAGACTTTGGTTACCCCTATTAATGCATTGCATATGTTTGTCTTGAATTAATCCATTTGTTCTCACTATATTTAAATTGTGCTTTCTACTTACTTTTTGTGATATTTAACTCTCGTTAAAAGATATAAGCCTTTAGAGGGAGGATGACGAAAATGATACCATAATCTCATATAGTAAGCTTTTGAATGGACCTTGCTGATGATGTACATGTGTTGTTTCAAACCCTAAACAGTGGAGTTATAAGGAAGATAATCCCTAGTAAACCCCTTTGAGCCTAAGAAGTAAGAGTTTTCTTTTTCGTATAAATTGAAACATTTAATCATAACCTAGGGCAGTGTTATTCCTCAATTAATTCAAATGCACATTCAGTCGCAAGCTTTCACATCGTACATAGCAAATAGAATCAGATAAGCCCTTCCAAATCAAAATACGATGATGGTTCCCCGTAAAATAGGAAGTCATTATCTTTCAAAAGAAGAGCCCGCTAAGTCAAAACCTATGAAGGAGACTTAAGAAAAAACTGGGGCATCCCACTGACTATAATCACAAAAGAAACAGTTCAGGCAAAAGGTAGGGATCATAAAATCAAAAAGAGGTCGCTACAAATCCTCGACAAAAAAAATGTTACAAAATTGACTCCCTTCTCAAATAAACTTAACTTATCTGAACCATCACCAAAATATAATTCCAGATTCTATTGGGAGATAAACGCACAATTGACTGAGTATAGAGCTGAAGAATATCATGGATAACGGGTTGGGTATGAATAAAGTTTGATCCTTTATCTTTTGTTTCTTAAAACCGTGAACCAGGCCACATTACAACCCTTAAAAGTCCTAACTGAAGCATAGGTTAGTTCAAAAGCATACTATTACAAAAGGTATCCTGACTCCTGTAAGGCTTATTATAAATCCCGAGTTGAATTCATATTCTTACAAAATTTTGTCGTTTATTAAAATTCATTTTCAAAAACTTCAAGGCAGACATAAGATGTGCATTTTAAATACCAATGTTTGCATATAACTAATTGTTCGATAGCAGAGAAATTCACGCGACAAATATCCAATGAACAGAAATCCTCTCAATGAACAGAATCACTTCAAATGGAAAGACACTTCCAATAACAAACCTTCCATAATCAAGGGGCATGACATGCTATTGTCTAACTCATCTGTGGCAGTCAAGTCGAGATTTAAAGAATCTCTCAAAAGTGTTAAATAGCCAGGGGTAGATCTTCATCTGAATCACTTGGGGTATGCTACACTGATCATGGGTTTCAGCAAAAGCCACTATAAAACTTGAATCTTCTGTATCACCAAATTGCTTATCCATGTCAGCAGTATTAGATAGTGTCATTCTGCCGTGACAATTCTTAGAAAAATACTGAGGAAGGTCAAGACTATCAGAAACTTAGCAATCTATGGTTTGATCAATAACTTCAAACATCGGGTACACCAGAATAACCCTAGGGGAAAACAGACTCTCGCATATGAAGGGTCACATACGACCAAGCAAACATTTTATGGCAGTGCTACAACACTTACTACCATATACAATTACAACTCTCTGCACCCTGTGAATGCGGACATAGTTAGAAGATACTACACATAAAAGATACCCGCTAGGTTGACATGCCTAGACAAAAGTAAGGGCATCCCGACAAACCAAAAAGGTTCGGGAAAAAATTAGGGATATATATATATATATATATATATATATATATATATAAAGATTGTACACCCGACAAGTCGAAAACCTGAAAAGGAGGCTTGGGCAAAAAAGGGTATCCCGATGGACTGAAAATCTGAAAAGATGGTCCATGCAAAAGTTAGGGATTAAAGCGTACGACTATGTCATGTTATCTCATCACCTGTCTACTAGTAAAAGACTTATCACCCTGATCAACATTTACCGAGGACTCTAGGAGATAGGACAATGTTCAAGTCATCCACGATCCCCATAAAAAAAGTCCTCATAGGATTATCCACATAAAGTCATCTTCACAAGCTCATCTTCAACGGAGATACATTCCCTGCAGGGTGAATTAACCTAGTCATACTCACCAGAAGATCCCCCTAGCGGATAAAAGAATATGATCTTTTTCTCGATAATATCACCCGCCTATAGAGTTCCAATCAGTACAAATCATGGATGTTCTCTTCCAGGGCTGGGTTTATTCCTCCAAAACTGTAAAACCCCCTGTAAATTTCTTCCTCCAACAGAGCTTGTTTCCTCAGCAGAGTATTTCTCCGTCAACATGGTTTATTTCCCCAACAGGGTTTATTTCCCCAATAGGTTACAATCTCCCTAGCTTGAGTCAATTCCTCAGACTGCTATGAATCACCGACAAAATTCCTCTCCCTAGTGAAGTTGCCACTATCCCCAGAGAGTTTCTAAAAAACTTGGAACCGGACCAGATATCAGTCAACTTTATCCTCCCCAGACGAGCCGGAAGGTTATCCATCTCTTTTATCCGTAGTCGGGGTATATAAGAATTAAATTCCCCAGTAGAGTGATGAATGACTAATGTTCCTGAACTCTTCTCCTTAAACAAAAGTCAACATTCCACAGTGGAGTTTCCTTAAACAGCAAGCAGGAATCCCCAGCGGAAGCATTCTAGACAAGGTTGAAGATTGCACATGTTCTTCATCCCCAGTACCAGTCAGGGATTTATTTTCCCAAACAAAAATACTGCACGGGTTTACAAATACATTTCAACAACATTTTACATTCATACATCATATCATATGCATATGAAACGCATATAGAACAACCTCATTTATTTTGAGAACATCATTACGCAATGCACTTCATACATCATGACATTGCATACAACTAACTCTTTACCTCTTCGGGAAAAATCAATCAACACACAAAAATCATCAACAATTCTCAAATAGGTCCAAGATTAATTCCCGAAACAAGACGGGGCAACTATCTCTATGGCTAACAAAAAGCAGGTTCTAGATTAATTCCTGAAATAAGACGGGGCAACTATCTAGATGACCAGCCACAGATTATATCCTGAAGCAAGACATGGTAACTATCTGAAAAATAGATTGTAGATTAATTCCCGAAACAAGACGGGTCAACTATCTACGTGACCAGATCAGAGATTAATTCACGAAATAAGAAGGGGAAATCATCTCTACGGCCAATAAAAAGAAGGTTCCAGATAAATTCCCAAAACAAGACGGGGAAACTATCTGGATGACCAGCCACAAATTAATTCCTTAAGTAAGACAGGGCAATTATATGTGAAAAACAGATTATAGGTTAATTCCCAAAACAAGACGGGGAAACTATCTATGTGACCAGGTCAGAGATTAATTCTTTAAATAAGACGGGGCAACTATCTCTATGACCAATAAAATGTAGGTTCCAGATTAATTCCCGAAACAAGACGGGGCAACTATCTGGATGACCAACCATAGATTAATTCCTGAAGCAAGACATGGAAACTATATGTGAAAAACAGATTATAGGTTATTCCCGAAACGAGACAGGGCAACTTTCTACATGATCAGGTTAGAGATTAATTCCCAAAACAAGAAGGGGCAACTATCTCTATGTCCAACAAAAAGCAGGTTCCAGATTAATTCCCGAAACAAGACAAGGGAAATATCTGGATGACCAGCCACAAATTTATTCTTGAAATAAGACAGGGCAACTATCTATGAAAAAATAGATTGTAGATCAATTCCCGAAACATGATGAGGTGACTATCTACATGATCAGGTTGAAGATTAACTCCCGAAACAGGACATGGAAACTATCCTTATTTATTTATGTTCATACAAAGATTAACTCCTGAAACAGTACGAGGCGACTATCCTTATCACCAAAGGTATGAACTCCCGAAACAGGGCGGGTTTACCAACAAAAATAGATTGTAGATCAATTCCTGAAATAGGACGGGGCGACTATCTACAGGAAGAACACTTCCTTCAAGCATCTTCTGGCTCAGATTAAATCAAGCATAGATTTATTCTGATACTTCTTCCAATAGACATTTTCTGTCTCATATTAAATCAACTATAGATTTATTCTGATACTTCTTCCAGTTAAAGACATGCGCATACATCTTCTGGCTCAGATTAAATCAAGTGTAGATTTATTTTGATACTTTATCCAGTAGACATTTTCTGTCTCAGATTAAATCAACCATAAATCTATTCTGATTCTTGTTCTAGATAAAGATAAAAGGACCTCTTATGGATCAGATTAAATCAAGCTTAGATTTATTCTGTTACTTCTTCCAGTAGACATTTTCTGGCTCAGATTAAATCAACCATAGATTTATTCTGATACTTCTTCCAGTTAAGGAAAAAAATACCTCTTCTGGCTCAGACTAAATCGAGTGTATATTTATTCTGATACTTCTTCTAGTTGAAGTAAACATGTTACTTTAGATGGAATCTATAAGCCCATCTCTGAAGAATCTCCATCACCTCTCCAAATGGCATATTTAAGCCAATTACCAGTATAATCAACCAACAGTTTTACTTCGTGCACAAGTGAGTGCAAATTTCTGGGCACTTATGTGTTCAATCATCTTCCACCTTCAAGTCACGAATGGAAGACATGCCAATCTAACTCTTCATATCTAAGAAGAATGTACAGGGGAAAAGCTGTTGTACCCCAAACTTTTCTCTCCCATTTTCTTCAATACATTCTCATGAGGTCTCCATTTGCTCAAGGATTCTCAAAAGTTGATCAGACAAACTCACCTCCTAAGCAACGGTCTTCAACTAGGGATTGGTGTTTCTCAAAGAAGATTGGTCTGCAAGGGTCTAAAATTACTTTCATGATTTATCACGGGTTTAAGAATGCCCATACCAAGTTTCATGCCTTTCATCACAAGTTTGCTCAGTCAATGGTTCAGATGATTGAAAATCAACTGTATTGGGAAAAAAGTCAATTATGGTCAACATACAGTCAAACTTCAAGATTTTTTGTCAACATTAAAATGTTGATGTGATATCCATCATTTGATCAAGGGTTGACCATGATTCCTCAAGGAAAGCCCTCAAATAAGCAAAGGTCAGAAAATTGTCAAATTAGGGTTTTGATTGAAGATGATTGATCATTGACTTTTGACCTAGTGCATGACTTATTGGCTTGAAGTATTATCTTAAAGACACAAATGAAACATATTGACCTAATTACATGGCTCAAGACATTTCCAAGGATGCAAGTGATTGAAAGTTGAAAAACTAAATTAACTGATAAAAGTCAACAATTGCAAAAGTCAAACTTTGACTTTTTGATCAACATTAGAATTCAAAAATCAAGAATCATCAAGATATTCAAAGCTATCAAACTTGATCATCAAAAATCAAGAAAGTCAACAAAAGTCAAAAGTCAATATTTTCAAACACTTAGAAAAAATTCAAGTGTTTTGTACCTAAAAAACCCTAAATTCACAAGCAAGTTTCCTCAAGATACATGTTGATTCAAGGAAATCTTTCAACATGAAAGTTGTAGGAATTGATGAATTATACAACTTTGATAATGTGGGGTAATCCTAAAAAAGTGCTAATTTAAGAGATATGAGCCCATGAAGTTCTTATTATTTTTTCCAACACTTAGAAAAATTTTCTAAGTGTTTTGTTCTTAACAAAGTCACTAATTTATGGCCATTTTTAACCAAGATCCAAATTGATTTAGCAAAAACTCACAACATGAAAGTTGTAGATCTTGATTCAAGCTTTCCAAAATGTCACATAAAACATTTTTATCATACTTGAGCTAGGAGATTCGAAGATATGAAGTTGGGCATCCATTCTTGAATTTCAAGTCATTTTGTGAAGAACTCAAGAGCAAATCTCATAACCTTATTATTCAATCTCACTTTTCAGGCCATGTTGCTTCTAAATCTCCACATAATTAGAGATTTACACAAAACTATGGTGCATTACACAAATATTTGAAGCTTTATCCAGTTGATCATACCATTTTTAGATGAAATTGTAAAAAGCTCCATATCCATTTGCATAAAGATCACTTTAATCACAAATTCCACTCCTTGAGCCTCTAACTTATTTATTCTGATCACACTCAACATGAATACTCAGAAGCAACATCTCTAAGCCTACCAACCACCCTATTGATTCATTTGAACAATAATTTCCACACAAATTTGATTGTTTCACTTCAACCAAACCAAAACTCTATCACTTGCAAACCTGACCATCTCACTATCTCTAACCTTTGCCTATAAATATAGAGTTCATTTGCAAGCCCTCAAACCCCCTCAATCTCTCCCAAGTCAGAATTGGCAAAAAAATCTCTATTTTTAAGCTTTTGAAACCTTAACTTTGAAACTCATCACCCTTGCAACTTTTGTCCAAGCAAACCATCCAAACACCTCATAATCATCATTTAGAACTTGTCTAAACCCCTTTTTCATCACTGTAACATCATCTTCTTCATCTACCATTTTCAAAATCCACATTTGCAACTTTACTTGAGTAGACCAATCCAGAAACTCTCAAGGCAAAGTAAGAGTTGCAACATACTCACAAAGGTCCAAGGAAGCTAAAGCAAGCTTCACATTACTTCTGGAAGTCGTGTAGAGGATATTGAATTTTTGCATCAAGAGGTAAGTTTTTCCAACTTTGAAATCTTGATACAAGAATCATTTGCATTTACTTTCAAAATATAAAATGTAGATATCATGTCTATGAAGCTAATCATATCCTTAGTTTTTATTTTAATTGACTGTGTGATGAGAATTTTGAAACTGAATTTTTCTGGAACATTAGGTTTTCAGTTTGGTACCAAACAAAATTCTTCCTAACCATTGACTTATATCTTTAAAAAATTATATGGTTGGATTCCTTTTTAAAAATGAAGCAATTTTGGTTTTTACAACTTTTAATTTGGTTGAGAAATGAAGGATTCACAAAAAATCAAAGAATTGAAATCATGGTGTTTTTCGTTACTGTTAGCGCGCAGGAGGAAGAAGAAGGATGGCTTGGCCATTTTCAAATTTTTACATCCAAGTTCATATTATATTTAATGATTGTTGTTTCATAAACTGATGTAACAACCACCCCAGTGGCAAGAAGCGCACGTTTTATATCACTTCTTACCCTAAGGGCGCGGGTTCGAATCATAGTGAACCCCCTTTTGACATTTTGTGATTTATTTTGGTTTTTGTGATTTCCGAAACATGTTTCACATATATTTTTACTAAGGCACTCCATTAATAATACACGCGTGTTGTCTGGTGGTAAGTTTTTGAAGTTGTGATCGTAAGGTCCTGAGTTTAAGCCTTGGGAATTTCAATTTCTTTTTTTTACAACTATTTTTCTTTAGTTTTTTTAACAAACTTCAACAATTTTTTTTAACCAATCAAAACTTTTTCTTTTGAGCTAATTTTTTGCGCACTACTAGTTTACTACTTCTATTTTATGAATATTAAAAAATATCACAAAAAATATTTTTATTTGATTATTTTTCAATTAAATCAAAATTCATCTTTTTGGGTTGTTGTTAAGAGTTTTTTTAATCAATTTTTCAACTTTGCTCCAAAGCTTGATTTTACCATGATAGGTTTTGATTCTAAGGAGATATCATGACATTTGAGTAAACATTTCATGATGGCTTGATCCTTCTTAGGATTTTTGTCCACCAAATTCACATTAAAACATGAAACATGCATAAAAATTAAATCTTTGCTCCATGACTTTCATCTTGATTGTGCTATATACACTTGTTTCAAACATACCAACTCCAACCATTTTTCATAAAAATATAAGAACATTCCAATTCATTTTTTCCCTTATCCCTTATTTAGATTTTTAGACAATTGTATAGGTTGCAACTATTGATGTAATAGCGTAGCTTTCTTTCTGCACTTTTCATATTTATAAAAATGGTCTGTAATACATAATTAGGGTTTTTTGCTTTTCTCCCCATTCACAAATTTGTACCCCCCATTCCCGAATCATTGTAGTAGCGTAGGACATTTAATTTCCGCAATTTATCGATTTCTATATTTCTGTTAGTAATTAGGGTTTGTATGGTAAGATTTAAGAACAATCGTAGCAAAACCCTAATTCAAGATAAAATAAATTGAACACACTTTTCAAACATGAACCTCTAGGATAACCTCACTTGTTGCCTTCAGATAAAACAATCATTTCCCTCGAACATAGAAGGCTTTAGCAAAGACCCTCGATTAAAAGATCGTAGTCCCTCGATGACCCTTCGATGCTGCCTTCAATAAACGATTTTAGTCCCTTCAACAAATGCTAAAGCATCCTACAAGTTTCCTTCTATGACTGTACGATGACCCGCGCCTGTCCCTCACATACAATGATAGGGCTTATTACTAACTAATGGTAGGATAGCACTATCTAAAGGAAGAGGAAAAGAACAAAGACTTTTTGAGTAGGTAGATTTCTCATAATCGCTTGCTCACAAACTAAAACAATTTCCATGCTTCATACTTTCAAAACAACTACTTTCAAAATGCTTTATAAACACTCTTGAGGATTGATAAAAGGGTTATTATAAAGCAAATTTCCTTGCATGGGCATTTTCAAAACATCATTCCAAAAAAAACACTTTCATCCAATAAATATTTTCAAAACAAACATTTTGTATACATTCTCAATGATACGAGAATCATTACAAAATTACCGCAGTTAGGCATTTTTCAAGATATTTGCAAACACACACAAACACAAAACATTTTGAAAGTACGCTAGCGATTAAGAGCCTGTAGATAACTATGGATGAAAAGGGTGCTAACACCTTCCCTTTTCATAACCTACCCCCCTTACTCATAAAATTCTCAAAGTTCTTTCCTATTCTTTTCACCCATTCCTTTATTGGATAAAAGAAAAGTCGGTGGCGAATCTTGCTATCCACAAAATTTGTGATAAAACGCAAAACCTAAAAGTAAGTTTTCCCACCGTATTACACACTGCAAGAAAATGTCTTCTTGATCACAAATGGTCCTTCGTATGCGGGAGTACATTTCCCCCTGGGATCACCTTGCGGTAGGATGATACGCTTTATTACCAAGTCACCAGCCTGATATACCCGATGCTTGATTTTCTTGTCGAAGGATTTAATTATACATTTTTGGTACATCTGACCATGAAAAATATCTGCAAGCGTTTTCTCATCGATCAAGTTTATCTGGTCTAGCCTAGTCTGAATCCACTCGTCTTCGTCTATGTCTGCATCTTTCATAATCCTTAGAGAAGGAATCTGGACTTTGACAGGTAAGAAAACTTCCATACTGTAGACTAGAGAGAAAGGGGTTTCCCAGTTGATGTTTTCACTGAGGTGTGATAGCCATGAAAAGAAGATAGTAACATCTCATGCCAATATTTATATGTCACTGTCAACTTTTGTATAATCTTCTTGATATTCTTATTGGCGACTTCCACTGTGCCTTTCATCTTTGGTCGATATGGAGAAGAATTAAGGTGCTTGATCTTGAACTACATGCAAAGTTCTGTGATCATAGTGTTGTTGAGATTGGTACCATTATCCGTGATAATGATTTAGGGGATGCCATACCGACATATAAGGTTATGCTTAACAAATTACTACTTTATTTGAGCAAAATCCCTTCAGGTGTCTTTTTCAATAATTCATTCCCCATAATAGTATAACTTAAAGCCCGGTACTTGGTTTTTCTCTCTGTAGAATTTTTGGGATTTTCCAAATAATCAACTATTGGCTTTCTCCAATCTATGTCTGTCAAGTTATCAATAGCCAAAATTTCGAAAATTTTCTTATCTACGTAGCCTAACTTCGTTACTTCTAAATCTGATGGAGATAGCCTAATTCTCATCACTCTTCTTCAAACATTGATCAAATCTTCTAGTTTCTTATTCGACACCTTATATCCAGATGCAATTTGAGTTAAGTCATTAGCCTCCTGATTCTTGAGTTGAGAAACATGCTTAATGTTCATAAACTCAAACTTTCGCAGGAACCTGATTGCTATAACAAAGTACTTGATCATATTTTCCTTGACACACTTGTACTCCCTAGATATTTTCTTGACAACTAGTTTAGAGTCCTCTCTTATTTAGACTCTAGTTTCCTCAATTCTAACAAGATTTCAAGCCGACTATTAAAGCCTCATATTCAACCTTATTGTTCGAGTAAGGACCATCAATCCTATACTAGAATTTTATTGGAATTTTTTTTGGAGAAATAATTAAGATTCTAATCCCAGTCCCTTCTCTATGACTAGAACCATCGAAGTATAAGCTCCAAGGCTCGAGCTCAACAAAGTCTTGGGAAACTTTGACCATGGCATGATCGACTATGAAATCTGCAACTACTTGCCCTGTAATACGGTGGGAAAACTGACTTTTGGTTTTTCATTTTATCACAAATGTTGCGGATAGTAAGAGTCGCCACCGAATTTTATTTTATCCAATAAGGAAAGGGTGAAAAGAATAGGAAAGACCTTCAATATTTTTGAGTTTGGGGGGTACATTATGAAAATGGAAGGTGTTAACACCCTTTTCATCCGTAGTTATCTACGGGCTCTTAATCGCTAGCTCACTTTGTTTTGAAAATGATTTGTGTTCGTGAGTTTGAAAAATATTTAGAAATTCTAGTAGTAAGGCAACTTTGTAATAATTCTTGAGAATGTGTACAAAGTGTTTGTTTGAAAATATTTTTGAAAGTGTTTATGTAAAAAGATGTTTTGTTTTGTTTTTGAGTAAGCGATTACGAGCTATCTATCTACTCAAAGTCTTTCATGTTATTTCCTCCTCCTTTAGATAGTGTTATCCTGCCATTAGTTAGTAGGTAGCCCTATCCATTGGATGTGAAGGGATGGGCGTGGGTCATCGTACAGTCATGGAAGGAAACTAGTAGGGTGTAACACCCCAGTTTCAATTATTTGATTTATTTAAATTTGGGAAATTATTTTATTAGAATTAATAAAATAAAAAGGGATTATTTATTTTGAAATATGGAGGAAAATAAAAGAAATAAGAAAATGCTGAGTTTTTAAGTTATTGGGCTTGGATGTTGTTAGTAAAGAGTGGGGGTGAAAAAGAAGTAAAGATATGTTTTGGAACTCAAGTTATCTTTCTCATTATTCACGATAACACAGAAGTTGGGATTTTGGGAAGCAGAGCTCTGAAGGTACGAAGAACGAAGAACATCGCTCAAGAACTCAAGCTGCAAATTGATAAGGTAAGGGGGGCTATTACTCGATTTACCTTTGTTTATGGGTTTATGTACGGTTGATTTGGGTAATCGTAGGGAAAAAACCCCAATTGTTAGATGTTATTAGGGATCGATACCCTTAGGATTGAACTTTGTTAAAGGAGGTTTAGGTTCCCAATTTTATGAAATCAATTAACGATTTTAGGTTCCTAATGGTGGATTGGAAGTATATCTGCATGATCGTGAATTTACCTTGGAAGTTATAGGGATAACCTCAATGTTAGCAGATTTCCCCAAAAAGGACGATTAATCCCGGTTAAGGTTACTATAATGATTGTTGGTAATTAGGAAATTGAGGTGTTGTTTTGAATTATACAAAATCGATGTCGTTAGGTACCGAAATGCGCGTTTTGGCTGGCATTTTCCCGCGTTTGGCTGCTGTTCTGAGCTGCTGCAAGTACAGGAAAATTTTGTACGCGCTCAGCAACACGGGCCGTGTTGCACAACACGGGCACCCGTGTTGCTCTTCTGTGTTCACAACACGGGCCGTGTTGCACAACACGGGCACCCGTGTTGATCCCCCTGTACTGATAAGGATAATGTGTTTTTTTTCTGGATATGTTACAACACGGGCCGTGTTGCACAACACGGGCACCCGTGTTGAGGCTACTGTGTTAATTTTCTGAACTTTGTTTTCAGTGCTTGATTTTGGATTTTATTGCCATGCTTTTGGATAATGTTATCGAGCATGAATTATGATATGACTTGATATGATTGATGTTTAAATAGTATGCTGAGTGATTACATGCTATCCGTATCTTGTTATGATTGATGTTGTTGATGTCGCATGATATGTTGATTGATGTTCATAGTATGCTGAGTGTTACATACTTTACATATCATGTTGCATTTGTTAATTCCCATTGTGTGGAATTAACATGGTGGCCAATATACGTGTCCGCGATTTAATGGAACGTTGAGGTGGTAGCCGTGTCCGCGATATAATGGAACGGTGAGTTATCCGTGACCCGAGATTTAATGGGGCGGTGAAGTGGTACCACATGCATGGGTGTGTTGCATTACCTTGAATATAACATGAATGGATGATTTTTCCAATGTTGTAATTGATTGTTTGTATGCACGTATGGTTGCTAAACTGTTGACGATGTTTGATGTTAATTGCAAATATGAAAAGTAATATATTATGGGTATATGAATTGTAAAGGTTTTTGTAAACTATGAAATATGCTAATTGTTGGGTGATGCTTATGGGTTCCTGAATTGATTGTTATGAACGCATAATCAAATGTATAATTGAGATGCTCACCCTTACTGTTGAATATTTCAGATTGAGGAGCTTCGTTCAGGTGCTTGGCGAAGGCTTGTCGTTTCTAGTTTATTTTCGTTTTAGTATTGTCCGGGTCATGCTCTGATAGTTGTAACTCCGGGAACGTCTGTTTTGTCGAGCTGTTTTAGTCAGACTCGTTTAATTCCTTATGTTTTATTATAATATGATGTTGACATTTTCCAGGTGTTAATCCCTGATGATTTTGGAAAATATTATAACATTGATTTTATTAATTAAAGTATTCCGCTGTGTAAACATGTATGAGTTACTACTACGTTATGCATGACAGGAATTTGTTTTATTAAAAGAGAATTGTAGCATCCTCGTTAGTACATGTACTCTGAAAATATGATTTTAATTATTTGCGAAATTTTATGCGGGGTTTTAGAGGGTGTTACAATAGTGGTATCAGAGCATGGTCGGTCTGTCCGGCCAAGTTGTTATGTCAGTGTCATTACCCTTGGTACGCAATAAGTGTTTGAAAACACTGTTGGTACTTCTTTGTTTTGGATCACTTGATTGCAGGGATAAGATTGCGATAAGTGGGAGAGAAGCTTTTCTTCTCGGATGCGCTTCAGTTGTGATATGCCGGTTCAGAATGTTGCTGACGGCGACAATGCAAATGTTGTTGAAGTTTGGATGCTTCCTGAATGCGAAGGTGATATAGATTCAAGAATTTTGGTATGCTAGTGAACTCGTATGGGAAATTGGATTAAACTGCATATTTTTGCTGTCATCGCAGTGCGCGCTGGCCTTCACGGCGCGTACTGTGTGGTTCTGTGGAAAATGGCTAAATTATGTTTTGATCTCTAATGGTCGGAAAGTGGAACTGAACCTTAGTTGATTGCCTTGAGGAATATTTTGGATACTATTAGTGTAGTAATTGGACTAATCTCCTATGGTAGCAGGCCACTAAAGTCAATGTATGTTGTTATGTTCGAAGAATTGTGTTGAAAACTTGGTGTGCGAGTTATTCTGGATGGTTGTAATTTACACTATTTCATCAAGTATCATGAAGTTGTTTAAGGCGACGTTGATTGGAAGAGTGCAAAGGTCATTGAGTCGCTGTTGTTGCGAACCGGCGAGAGTATGGACTCATGAATCTGTATCGGTCAAGTTGAAAATGTGGGTAGGTTTTTAGACGGTGAATTTAAGACAATTGAGAATAAAGTCTATTCCAAAGAAAATGATAAGTTGAAGGGGTTAACTCGTCGGATTGTATGTCTTTAGTATAGTTGGATTAATATCGGATGATTTTCGTAGTTGGATAAAAAGAAAGGATGTGGGTGAATTTTGGAAGAAAGAGAGAAAGAAGGAACTTATGTTCATCAATCTCAAATTCAGATTTTTGTAATTTTGGAGCAGCTGTTAGTAAAAGTGGTATAACTTTTTACTTGTGATTCCGATCAAAGCGGTTATTGACTTTTTGGAAAGTTTACGAAATTCCATATAGTTTGCATATAAGATTTGTCTTCGGAAAGTTCGTGAAGAAGGAGAAAAATGCATTTTAATATTTGGGTCTGATGCTGAATTTTGGAAAATTCTGCATGCGGGAATTATGAACCAGTCCCATTGCAAAGATGTAACTTTTTGCTCGTAACTTGGATTTGAGCGATTCATGAAGTTATAGAATCTACAAGTAATTACCTTCATTATAGAATATAATTTTATGCTTGGGAGGCATGTATCGAAGGAAATAATTGTGTTGGATGTTGAGTGTTTCTTGTTGAAAAATTGAAAGAAGTGAAATTATAAGTTTGTTTATTAAAGTGTGAGTTTGGTTGGAAGAAGATGAGTCATCTTGTTGGAATTAATTGGACCCATGTACTGTATATGGTTGTAATGTGGTTATGTTTTTAAGACGATTTTTGAGGATTATGTTACTAAAAAGATGATAAAGTCATAGTTATGTTTTATGACAGTTGGGAATTCATGGAAGTATATGAATGTTTCATCCAAGAGTGGCAATTGGAGTAAACTTGGTAGAGTTGATACTTTATAAGTAATCAGAGTTGCGCATCTGAAGCGTGACGTGCCAGAGTATGTTGGTTTATTATAAATGTCAGTTGATTTAATAAGGATATTAATGTGGTTGTTGGTTTATGGAGAGTTGTATATAATTTTTGGATTAAGACCCGTAAGCAGATGTTATGAGAATTTTGTTTCGTTGTTGTGATGTCAGTGTTGATTACTAAAAGGAATGGTAATATTTCAGATTGTGTTAAAGGTGATTTGGTCGGTTATGTGGATGTCACTATAAGAGTGATATGACGAGAGTAATCAAGTTGTAAGTATTTGGTTGATAATTGGAATTCGTACATTAAGGAATGAATTGGCGCGTGAGTTTGTATTAAGAATGTTGTCAAGATGATAATATGATGGTTGTATATTCAAGTATAAGTAGTTTGCGGATGTTATTACTTCATAAGCGATGTATCAAGATGGTGTTGAGGGTGTCGATGAGCTAATATCGGGTAGATCGTTATGATTAGTTGTGTATGTTTTGGTGTCGATATGGTCGCTAAGTTGATCATGTAATATTGTTAAGACTGTTTCTGAAATCAGAAGTTTTCTTGGTCTTGCAGGTTATTACAGAAAGTTTATCGAAGGATTCTCAAAGTTAGCATTGCCGTTGACAAAATTGACTCGTAAAGGACAAGCGTTTATTTGGGATTCGGAATGTGAGAAAGGTTTCCAAGAATTGAAGCGGAGATTGACTAGTGCTCCTATTCTGATTTTGCCGAATCCGGTGGAATCTTTTGTGGTTTATTGTGATGCATCTCTGATGGGATTAGGTGGTGTTTTAATGCAGAATCAACAGGTAGTTGCGTATGCTTCGAGACAGTTGAAGGTTCATGAAAGGAACTATCCTACTCATGATTTAGAGTTGGCAGCAGTTGTGTTTGTCTTGAAATTATGGAGACATTATTTGTATGGTTCGAGATTTGAAGTGTATAGTGATCATAAGAGTTTAAAGTATCTTTTCGATCAGAAAGAGCTCAATATGAGGCAAAGAAGGTGGTTGGAATTTCTCAAAGATTATGATTTTGGTTTGAATTACCATCCTGGTAAGGCAAATGTGGTTGCAGATGCTTTGAGCAGGAAATCCTTGCATATGTCTATGATGATGGTTCGTGAATTGGAGTTAATTAAACAATTCCGAGATTTGAGTTTAATTTGTGAAAGTACTCCGAAGTGTGTTCGTTTGGGTATGTTGAAACTTACTAGTGGTATTCTAGGAGAGATCAGGATCGGGCAGAAATCTGATGTTAATTTAGTTGATAAATTGACATTGATCAACCAAGGTCAAGGTGGTGAGTTTAGAATTGATGAAAATGATGTTATGAGATTTGGCGATAGAGTTTGTGTTCCGGATGTTGCAGAAATCAAGAAGAGTATATTAGAGGAAGGACATCGCAGTGGGATGAGTATTCATCCGGGTGCCACGAAAATGTATCATGATTTGAAGAAATTGTTTTGGTGGCCGGGAATGAAAAAGGAAATAGCTGAATTTGTGTATGCATGTTTAATCTGTCAGAAATCGAAGATTGAACATCAGAAGCCGTCTGGATTTATGCAACCAATGTTTATTCCAGAATGGAAGTGGGATAGTATTTCTATGGATTTCGTATCTGGGTTGCCGAGGACTCCTATGAATTGTGAAGCGATATGGGTCGTTGTGGATAGGTTGACTAAGTCTGCTCATTTTATACCGGTGCGAATGGATTACTCAATGGAGAGATTGGCACAGTTATATATTGAGAAAATAGTGAGTTTGCATGGAGTTCCTTCTAGTATTGTGTCAGATAGAGATCCGAGATTCACTTCGAAATTTTGGGAAGGATTGCAGAAGGCTTTGGGTACTAAATTGAGGTTGAGTTCAGCTTACCATCCTCAGACTGATGGACACACGGAGAGGATGATTCAATCGTTAGAAGATTTATTGCGTGCTTGTGTTTTAGAGAAGGGTGGAGCTTGGGATAGCTATTTGCCATTGATTGAATTTACTTATAACAATAGTTACCATTCGAGTATTGGCATGGCTCCGTTTGAGGCATTGTATGGTAGACGGTGTAGAACACCTTTGTGTTGGTATGAATCTGGAGAGAGTTCGGTAATTGGGCCAGAGATTGTTCAGCAGACTACTGAAAAGATCAAATTGATTCAAGAGAAGATGAGAGCTTCTCAGAGTCGTCAGAAAAGTTATCATGACAAGAGGAGAAAGAATTTAGAATTCAGTGCTGGAGATCATGTGTTTATGAGAGTTACTCCGATGACGGGTATTGGTCGAGCGTTGAAATCTAAGAAGTTGACTCCGCGTTTTATTGGTCCGTTTCAGATTACGGAAAGAGTTGGAGAAGTTGCTTATCGTATTGCTTTACCTCCGAGACTTGCGAATTTGCACGATGTTTTTCATGTTTCTCAGTTGAGGAGATACATTCCAGACCCATCTCATGTAATCCAAATAGATGATGTACAGGTGAGAGATAACCTGACAGTAGAAACATTGCCTATGAGGATAGAAGATCGGGAAGTGAAACAGTTAAGAGGTAAAGAGATAGCATTAGTGAAGGTTGCTTGGGGAGGTCCAGCAGATGGAAATATCACTTGGGAGCTGGAGAGCCAGATGAAAGAGGCTTATCCGGAACTGTTCGTCTAAGGTATGTTTTCGAGGACGAAAACTCTTTTAGTGGGGGAGAGTTGTAACACCCCAGTTTCAATTATTTGATTTATTTAAATTTGGGAAATTATTTTATTAGAATTAATAAAATAAAAAGGGATTATTTATTTTGAAATATGGAGGAAAATAAAAGAAATAAGAAAATGCTGAGTTTTTAAGTTATTGGGCTTGGATGTTGTTAGTAAAGAGTGGGGGTGAAAAAGAAGTAAAGATATGTTTTGGAACTCAAGTTATCTTTCTCATTATTCACGATAACACAGAAGTTGGGATTTTGGGAAGCAGAGCTCTGAAGGTACGAAGAACGAAGAACATCGCTCAAGAACTCAAGCTGCAAATTGATAAGGTAAGGGGGGCTATTACTCGATTTACCTTTGTTTATGGGTTTATGTACGGTTGATTTGGGTAATCGTAGGGAAAAAACCCCAATTGTTAGATGTTATTAGGGATCGATACCCTTAGGATTGAACTTTGTTAAAGGAGGTTTAGGTTCCCAATTTTATGAAATCAATTAACGATTTTAGGTTCCTAATGGTGGATTGGAAGTATATCTGCATGATCGTGAATTTACCTTGGAAGTTATAGGGATAACCTCAATGTTAGCAGATTTCCCCAAAAAGGACGATTAATCTCGGTTAAGGTAACTATAATGATTGTTGGTAATTAGGAAATTGAGGTGTTGTTTTGAATTATACAAAATCGATGTCGTTAGGTACCGAAATGCGCGTTTTGGCTGGCATTTTCCCGCGTTTGGCTGCTGTTCTGAGCTGCTGCAGGTACAGGAAAATTATGTACGCGCTCAGCAACACGGGCCGTGTTGCACAACACGGGCACCCGTGTTGCTCTTCTGTGTTGCACAACACGGGCCGTGTTGCACAACACGGGCACCCGTGTTGATCCCCCTGTACTGATAAGGATAATGTGTTTTTTTTTTCTGGATATGTTACAACACGGGCCGTGTTGCACAACACGGGCACCCGTGTTGAGGCTACTGTGTTAATTTTCTGAACTTTGTTTTCAGTGCTTGATTTTGGATTTTATTGCCATGCTTTTGGATAATGTTATCGAGCATGAATTATGATATGACTTGATATGATTGATGTTTAAATAGTATGCTGAGTGATTACATGCTATCCGTATCTTGTTATGATTGATGTTGTTGATGTCGCATGATATGTTGATTGATGTTCATAGTATGCTGAGTGTTACATACTTTACATATCATGTTGCATTTGTTAATTCCCATTGTGTGGAATTAACATGGTGGCCAATATACGTGTCCGCGATTTAATGGAACGTTGAGGTGGTAGCCGTGTCCGCGATATAATGGAACGGTGAGTTATCCGTGACCCGAGATTTAATGGGGCGGTGAAGTGGTACCACATGCATGGGTGTGTTGCATTACCTTGAATATAACATGAATGGATGATTTTTCCAATGTTGTAATTGATTGTTTGTATGCACGTATGGTTGCTAAACTGTTGACGATGTTTGATGTTAATTGCAAATATGAAAAGTAATATATTATGGGTATATGAATTGTAAAGGTTTTTGTAAACTATGAAATATGCTAATTGTTGGGTGATGCTTATGGGTTCCTGAATTGATTGTTATGAACGCATAATCAAATGTATAATTGAGATGCTCACCCTTACTGTTGAATATTTCAGATTGAGGAGCTTCGTTCAGGTGCTTGGCGAAGGCTTGTCGTTTCTAGTTTATTTTCGTTTTAGTATTGTCCGGGTCATGCTCTGATAGTTGTAACTCCGGGAACGTCTGTTTTGTCGAGCTGTTTTAGTCAGACTCGTTTAATTCCTTATGTTTTATTATAATATGATGTTGACATTTTCCAGGTGTTAATCCCTGATGATTTTGGAAAATATTATAACATTGATTTTATTAATTAAAGTATTCCGCTGTGTAAACATGTATGAGTTACTACTACGTTATGCATGACAGGAATTTGTTTTATTAAAAGAGAATTGTAGCATCCTCGTTAGTACATGTACTCTGAAAATATGATTTTAATTATTTGCGAAATTTTATGCGGGGTTTTAGAGGGTGTTACATAGGGCGCTTTAGCAATTTCGTAAGGGACTAGATCGTTTACCTAAGGCAGCATAAAAAGGTTCATCGGGGGACTACGATCTTTTAATTGAGGGACAGTGCTAAAGCGTCTCCACTTTCGAGGGACATGACTTTTTTTTATCCGAAGGCAACAAGTGAGGTTACCCTAGAGGTTTGCGTATGTGAGTGTATTCAATTCAGTTTATTTATCTTCATTAGGATTTTTATAACGTTTGTTTTTAGTCTTGTCATACAATCCTAGTTACTAAGAAGTAAACATAACAATAATGAAAAGCAGTAAAGTGCGGAAAATAAATGCAGAAAGTAAACCCTAGACTATTACAATGCTTCGGGACAGTTACATAATAATAAAAATGCGGAAAGTAAACCCTAATTACTATTATATCCCGGGAAACAGTTACAATAATAATGAAAAAGGCGGCAAAAATAAACTATGCTATTTGCAATCGCGGAAATAAGAAAGATGAAAAAAGGAAGTGTTTTTTTTTTGGAAGTTTTTTTGTGAAAACAATGATTTGTGATTAATTAAATCTAAAAAACCATAATTAATTTTAATAATTAAAAAAGGTCAATTAATTTAATTATTAAAAAAAGTTGATTAGTTAAATTAATTAAAAAGTTGATTAGAAAAATCTAAGAGTCTAAATTAATTTTAATTACAAAAAATTAATTATGTTGTATTTTGATTAAATAGAAAAATAAACAAAATAACAAAAGAAAGAGAGTTGGGCCTGAAATAGAAAACAGGGGGGTGCGGAAGGCAAAGAAAGTCCATGCCTAATTAGTGCCAGCACCTAATCCAGTGTGATGGCTGAAAGGGGTGTATTGCGGGCTGCACATCTGGGAGTGTTAGATCTGGATCCGAGGGCTGCAAGACTGAGGGTTCCCAGTTGATGTACGAGGACGCACTGCATACGACCTGCAAAACTGAGGAAACATGAAAATGACCAAAAGGAAGGGATCGAACATATGAAAAACCTGAGGGTGCCCAGTTGGTGTACGAGGACACGCTGCATACGACCTGCAAAAAAACAAAAAAAAACATGAAAACAACCAAAAGGCAGGGATCAAACCCATGTCTTGGTATAATAGTGACTTAGCGCACACGTTTTAACCACTGGGGTGGTGATACATCCATTATCATATATGAAACAAAATGATTATAAGATAAACAAAATGCATGGACCGGAGAGACGTCGGAGCCCTAGCTCCGGTCGTCTTCTCCAGTGAGTCTTTTCTTTCAACCTGAGAAATAATCGTTATTAGAGATCCAAGGGGACCCTACCCCCCTAAATCGAGGCCTGCGAGTTCAATGGAATGGTTATTTTGGGCTTAATCACACTGTTTTAAGAGGTATGAAGGAAATATCTAAAACCGACATGAGTATGGCTATGCACTATTCAGCCATCATGGGACTCCCACAATGGGTTGTTCCTGCATTATTTAATCTCAGGAACACGTTAAATAACATATTATGCATAAAAACTCAAAGGAAATAGAAAAACAAAATTCATGCAATAAAGTGAAATTGGTGATGCATGCTCGTGGGTTTCATGCTCTTTGGATCATGGCAATCGATTCGTCCTTACCCTATTGCGTTCATGGAAGTGAATGGGAGGGTTAGGAGGCCTCAATAGTGGCTGCAAGAGGGTTTCAAGTAGCCTTAGCTTGAATGATTTTTTAAAATTTTTGTAATGGTATTTCTTGCACAAGGGTTTTGTGGTTGGCTTATAGGAAGAGTGTAGATTATATAATATGAAATTAAGTCAGAAAATATGGGCTTGGACCTTGTGTAAGAAAGCTCATATTCTATCTTATTTACTTTTGTAATATTAATAAATAAATCAATATAATTAAAATAAAATAATTCAATAGGTTCATGAATAATATTTGAGGTGTATATCAAGTGTGATGCACGTTTATGCATTAAATCAATGACCCAATTGTCCAAAATATCAAGTTTGCTCAATTTGAATTTCATGCATTTGCTCAAAATTTCCCAACTTTCACTGATGATAACTCTCTCAATTTTCATCATTTCAAAATGTTCTTTGACTTTTTGGAAATCTCAAGATGTCCTCTATAATCTCTATGTTGATCATTTTCACTTTTTAAGAGTTTATCTTGAAGTAAGTTGCCTTGACAAAAAGTGTCTTTTTGTTGACTTTTGAAATGACCTATAATGTATTGACCCATATATCTCAAATGAAGCATTTTTTGGACTTGAGCTTAGATAGAAAAAGTTGTAGAGAAATTAATTTTCTTCAAAATGAGCTTTGGTTGGGGAAAACCTGATGAAGCATGTGAAAGTTATGCTTGGTCAAAGTTCAGTTGATTTCTCATAAGGAATCCCTAATTTGGCAACTTTTGACTTTTGATGACTTAAGAGTTTTCCTTGAATAATCAGGATCAACCCTTGATCAAATGATGAATATGATTTCAAAATGTTAATGTTGACCAAAAATCTTGAATTTTGACTGTATGTTGACCATGATTGACTTTTTACCAAATATAGTTGATTTTCAGTCATCTGAGCAATTGACTGAGCAAACTTGTGATGCAAGGCATAAAACTTTGTATGAGCATTCTTTGAGACATATAAGATACCGTGAGTTCCATTTAAAACCTTTGAAACCCAAAATTCCTTGTGAAAAGTGAAACCCTAGTTGTGGATCCATTGCTTAGGAGGAGAATTTGTTTGATCAATTCTTGAGTAACCTGGAGCATTTGGGAACCCTATGAGAATGTTTTGAATAAAATGAGAGGGGAAATTTTGGGGTACAACATCTTCCCCTATTAAATCTTCTTAAACCTAAGGAGTTAGCTTGGCGTATGTCCGCCATTCGTGACCTGAAGGTAGAAGAGGATTGAACACCTAAGTGCCCATAAATTTGCACTCGCCTATGCAAGAAGTAACACTGTTGATTGATTGTATTGCTTGAATGGTATTAAATATTCCATTAAGAAGTAACTATTGATAGAAGTATCAGAGTGAGCCTACGCTCGACTGTATCTGAAGAATGCTTTCCAAAATGAACCCTTAGGGAAGGTGATTAAGTAGCTGCTTGTCAGATTTAGTTTCTGATGGAAATGCTTGTCAGATTCAGTCTCTGAGGGAAATTCTTGTCACGTAGATAGTCGCCCCGTCTTATTTCGATAATTTATCTACAGTCTATTTTTGGTGGTAAACCTGTCTTGTTTTGGGAATTCATACCACCTGGTGATAAAGATAGTTGGCTCGTCCTGTTTTAGGAATTGTTCTCCACCTAGTCATAAAGATTAAAAGATAGTTTCCCTATCCTGTTTCAGGAGTTAATATTTAACCTGTTCATGTAGATAGTTGCCCCGTCCTATTTCGGGAATTGATCTACAATTTGTTTTCACAGATAGTTTCCATGTCTTGTTTCAGGAATTAATCTATGTCTGCTCATAAAAATGGTTTCCCCGTCTTGTTTCGGGAATTATTTTGCGACCTATTTGAAAATTGTTGATGATATTCGTTTGTTTGTAGGTTTTTACCTGAAAAGATAAAGAGTTAGTTGTATGCAATGTCATGTTGTATGTGATGCATTGCGTGATGATGTTCTCAAAGTAAATGAGAGTGTCATATGCATTTTGTATGCATATGTTATAATATTTGTAAATAATGTATGAAAGTGGGATATCGTTGGAACGTATCAGTAGCTTCCCATAACATCTTTGACTGGGGAAAATAAATCCCTGATGGTCACTGGAGATGAAGAATAGGTGTAATCTTCAATATTGCCTAGAATGTTTCCGCTGAGGATTTCTGCTTGCTGTTTGAGGAAACTCGGCTGGGGGATGTTGACTTCTTCTTGGGGAGAAGAGTTCAAGAACATTGGTCGTTCATCGCTCTACTGGAAAGGATAAGGTTAAACAAGATCTAGTCTAGTTTCAGATTCTGTAGCAACTTTCTGGGGATAGTAGCCTGGATTGTCCTTTGCTAAAGAGAGGAATTTTGCTGATGATTTTTTAGTAGTCAGAGAAATAGCCTCAAGTTGGGGAGATAAACCCTGCTGGAGAATTAAATTCTGCTGAGGAAGCGTACCCTACGGGAGAAGAGAATTTTGCAGGAGTTTTATAGTTTTCAAGAAATAAACTCAGCTTGGAAAGAGAATTTCTATGAACTGTGTTGATTACATAATTTCTGATGAGGGCTGGGATTTCGTAGTTTGGTGACACTGCCGAGGAAAAGATCATACTCCTTTATCCGCTGAGGGGAATCCGTTGGAGAATATGATTAGGTTAATTGTTGGAAGATGCCCCAATTCCTGTCTTGAAAGCATATTGGACTTGCGAGGAACGTATCTTGTCGGGAATGAGCTTGTGAAGATAGCTCTGCGGGGATTTCTCTATGGAGTTTTATGGATGACTTGGACACTATCCCAACTCCTAGTGTCTTGAGCAAATGTTTATTCCTGTTTTTATGCATATATTTGTTAACATTAATCATACTCATATGCATATGCTCATTCAATTTAGTCATTGGACATTTTTGCAAACAAAAAAGAGAAAGTAAAACAAAGATGAATTTTGAAATTGTATTTTGTATTGATAATTTGCCTAAAACAGGCGGTTTTATACAGAAACAGGAATCCTAGTAAGGGGAAATCGTTGTGAAATGGAAAGAGTACAAAGTAAAACAAAGAGAAAAAAACTATGTGGAAACGATCTTACTAAGTTTCAACTATGTTATTGCCTCTATGTCTTCGAGCATCTCATCCCTCATTGTCGAAAGAAGTTGACTGAATTAATTTATACCGTTTGAAATTGACATTGGTAATAAAGCTTACTATAAGTGATGTCATGGGATATAGTCGTACTCTTTAATCCCTAACTTTTTCCTGGACCGCCCTTTCGGGTTTTCAGTCCACCGGGATACCCTTTTTTGCCCAAGCCACCTTTTCAGGTTTTCGACCTACCGGGTGTACAATCTTTATTTATATATCCCTAATTTTTTCCCGAACCCTTTTAGTTCACCGGGATACCTTTATTTTTACCTAGGCCAGTCATACTAGCAGGTCACTTTCTTGCGTAGTATCCTTTGACTATGTCCGCGTTCACAAGGTGCGGAAAATCTTCACCGTCCATGGTGGTCAGTATCATGGCACCGCCAGAAAATATCTTCTTGATTATAAATGGTCCTTCATACGTAGGAGTCCATTTTCCCCTGGGATCACCTTGTGGCAGGATAATACGCTTTATTTCTAAGTCACCAGCCTGATATACCCGATGCTTGATTTTCTTATTAAACACTTTGATCATACGCTTCTGATACATCTAACCGTGACAAACAGCCGCAAGCCTCTTCTCATCAATAAAAATCAACTAGTCCAGCCTAGTCTGAATCCACTCATCTTCGTCTTAGTATGCATTTTCATAATCCTTAGAGAAGGAATATGAACTTTGACAGGTAGGACAACTTCCATACCGTAGACTAGAGAGAAATGGGTTGCCCCAATTGACGTTCATACTGAAGTGTGATAACCATGAAGGAAAAATGGTAACATCTCTTGCCATTCTTTATACATCACAATCATCTTCTATATAATCTTCTTAATATTCCTATTAGCGGCTTCCACTGTGCCATTTATCTTCGGTCGATATGGAGAAGAGTTGTGGTGTTTGATCTGGAACTACGTGTAAATTTCTGTGATCATAATATTGTTGAGATTGGAATAATTGTTTGTGATAATCCTTTCGGGGATGCCAAACCGACAGATGAGATTATGCTTAATGAACCAGGCCACCACATTCTTGGTAACAGAGGCAAATGAGGCCGCTTCAACCCACTTTGTGAAGTAATCAATGGCAACGAGGATGAATCAATGTCCATTAGAAATAGTGGGCTTGATTTCTCCAATCATATCAATGCCCCACATTTCAAATGGCCAAGGAGCAGTCAAGACATTCAAAGATACTGGAGGTACATGTACTTTGTTAGCGTAGATCTGGCAATTGTGACAAGTTCTTGAGTGGTGATGGCAGTCAGTTTCCATAGTCTACCAATAGTATCCCGCTCTCAAAATCTTCTTAGCCATAATATGTCCACTGGAGTGAGTACCAAAGATACCTTTGTGCATATCTTCTATAATATTCTCCACTTCCTTCTTGTCTACACAATGAAGCAGATTCGAATCATGGTTGCGCTTGTATAAAATTTCGTTGCTCAGGAAAAAATTAGCAGAGAACCTCCATGGGAATTTCTTATCGTTGATAGATGTTCCTTCATGATACTCTTAAGCTTCGAGGTACCAATTCACTTCATAAAACCAAGTCTTCTCTTCTACTCCATCAGTGTCAACTTCGTAGCAATGTGTCAGTTCGTCTAGTTTCTCAATAGTAATTCGAGGAGCTTCGTTGTCCCATCTGGCTTTGAACATAAATGACATGGTAGCTAATGTGTCTACCAGCTGATTCTTTTCTCTTGGGATATGCTCAAAAGTGATTTCCTCGAAGTACGGGATTAAGGTCAACACATGCTCCCTGTAGCGGTAGAAATGTTTAAGACTAAGCCATTGGATTGACTAGACTTACACAGATAAAAATAAAAATCTCCACTGTGCTTTATTGTTTCCAAAGGAATGGGAAAAGAGCGAGTAATCCAAAAAGAGGGGGAAAGATTTTAGGTAAGGAGATTGGTTATGCAAAGGGAAGGTATTAGCACCCTAAACATCTACGGTACTCCGCAGGAACCTCTTTGTAAAATATGTATATTTTGGCTATAAAATGTTGTATGTAAAATAGATGGTTGAGGTGAGAAAAGAAACATATTTTTTATGATTTTTTCACCCGCCGCAGTTGCGAACATTTAGTGCCTACATACCACCTTCCGTGCAATAGGGGATCAGGGTACTCGTAGTTCACCTTTTAAAAATTTAAAAAACAAGTGTGTTGGTTAATTTTATGAGATAAGACATCATCATCATTGTCCGTGTGGATAAACATACTTACTACCCAGCATCATGATAAAGGAGAATTTATATCATCTCAAAGTGGAGGGTATGGCTTGGATTTTAAAATCAACAATGCCTCACTCAACACCCAAGTGGAAAATATCTCACTTCATTGTATATTGTAGAAGTATAGTTGTTTGCATCACTTCAAGAATTGACAAGAGTCTAATATTTTGAGAAAAGTTTTATAGTAAAAAGCCAAAGTGGCAAAAATGGTTTGAAATGAGATTGATTGACTTTTAGTCTTCTCACAAAAAATGTCAAGGTATTATTAAATTGATTGAAGTTTATTTATGAAAATGTTTTTAAAATGCATGGACATAAGTCCAAGTTTATTATGAAAGTAGTTCAAGTTTCAAAACAAGAAGAGTTTTATAAAAGGAGAGAGAAGGTTTTTGAAATTAACGAAGGTGGGAGGAGAAGAAGAGACTATCCTAAAGCATAAGGTAAAAGATAAGAATAAGAACCATCTAACCAACAAGAAGCCAACACTTGACATTATGAGTCAAGATAGAATTCTCATTCTTTGGATTGAAACCAAGCAAGCAAAGATACTAGACCTCTTGAGAAGACCGAACTTCAAGTGTATTAAGTCTTCACAAAAATTGGACAGAGTAACGGTTGTATACGAGTGAATTCCAGATTATAAACAGAGTATGTAATTATAATAACCTGCACACAAAACAAACAAACAACCCAATGTCTTGAGGTAAACCTCAAGAACTCCAGACAAAATATCAATTAAGGTCACAAGGTCTCCAACATAGGCCAAGGTCTCTAATCCTAAGTGCAAGAAGTCCTATACTCCATAATACCAAGGATAGTAACCAAATAGTCCAAGTATCATTAAAGTCTTTTATGGTTCATGTTGATTATTAGGTGTCTTAAAAAAAGAAAATAAAAGCTCAAGTGAGCAAGATAAAAATGAAAAAAAGTAAATGCTCAAGTGAGCAAAGATGAAAAATAGCATGAAATGTAAATACTAAAGTAAATGGTGCATAAAATTAAAAAGCATAAAATAAAAGCATAAAGTAAGGTCAATTGTTAAGAATTAGTGGTTAGTTAGATGACCATATTGAATCTTGCATTTGGAACTCATTACAGGATTGGTAGAACCAAAGCCTCCACACAACAAGTTGCATTTGCTTTTTGTCAAGTATATCATCCATTTTGGAATCCTCAAAAGTAATATTTAATGATCAACGATGTTTAAGTGATCCGCGTTGACCAAAAGTGATATAGATCCATTAGAGGATTGGTAGAACCAAAGCCTCCACACAATTAATCTCAAGTTTATTGGATCAAAGAGATCAAATTAACATACTTGGGCTAACAAACATAGGTTTGGGCCACGAATGATCATTTATTCAAATCGGGACAAAATTTAGCGCCATGTTAAGCAATCGTAAGTGGACTTATATAGAAGTCACACCTATTTTGAGGTCGGTCAATAGCAATCTATGCACCATTTGTTTTGAGACATGATATAGAGATCATGCTCTAATAACACTTAGTGCAATAAGAAAGGGATAAGATGAAGAGGGGTGAGAAAGAATATACAAACCATTTTTTTAAATTAAAATTTAATCAAACTATTATTAAAATTATTCATCCATTTTTATGGAGTTAGACTCAACAACATGGATCCAATGATGTTAATAAAGCTCACGATCAAAAATTCAACTTAAGATCGGCCAGAAAATAATCACAAAATAATATTACATTTAATATATGCATTAAAAAGGGTTTTAAAATGTTTTAAAATAGAAATAATAGAGAAAAATATCAACTATATTCAAATTTATTCATAAAAAAGAAATAAGGTCATAGAAAAATCAGAAATAAACTCAAATATTTTTATAAAAATTGTTTGGTAATTTTTTAAAGTCGGAAACTATTTTTAAAAATTAAAATAAATGAGTAAAATAAACCAAAAATGATAAAAAAAAATAATAAAGTCAGAAATAAAAAATAAATGAGGTCACCAATATTTGTCATAATATCATTGGATCATTCCATATTTTTTAGAATTTAAAAATGCATAAAAGTATTTTTAAACATTTAAAACAATTTTATTAAAGTGAAAACTTATAAAAAATATCAAAACACAAAATAAAATTGTAAAAAAATAAAAATCAGAAAGAGAAAAATCAAAAATATTTTTCATTATTTTTTCATATTTTTTGGACTTAAAATGAATTTTCTATGATTTTTTGAAGTTTAAAACAATTTAAATATAAAAATCAAAAAATAAAATAAAGGCAAAAATATGTGGACCATTGGATGAAAGTCAAAATGCGTTAGTAATCAAATCCAATGGATCTGACGCGTTGTGCATATCATGGTCATTACTGAATAAAGCACTGAATCACATATAAAATCAGATTTTCAAAAAATACAAATGGCACGCCATCATTGGTTGGAAGATGACATGTTGGTCATCATCAACCTCAAGCTAACATGAAATACAGGTCCCTCAAAGTATAAAATCAAAAGCTCAGACCTATGCCATTCGCTGCGTCTCATCAAGACGAAGACAACCACACCTTCGCGAAAAATTTATATAAATTGTAGCTCAAGCAATTTGGAAGGAATGTTTTGAAAAGGAATTTCAAATTTCATGGCCAAAACGTGTTTCCAGTTAAAAGAAAGTGTTGCAACTAGAACCAGGGCAATGAGAGCTTCACAATGATATCAGAGTTTGGAACAATTGATGGAGAAATCTACCTATTGAAGTTCAGTTGCAGAGCTCTGTAAATGGACTTGGTCAGATCAATTCAGAATGTTTCAAGGCTCAATTCTTATTCCGTTAGCTTCAGGGAAGATCAAGGAAGGTGAATTGATAGAAAAATGGATTGAAAAAGGCTTGAACAATGATTTTGAAGTTACAGAAAAGTGAGTTAAGGAACGAGTCTGGCAGGGTGATTTTGGTTGTTCAAGCTTGAGAAAACGAATGGGATAACTCATGTATTTATAGGAGAATAAAATGGGATCAAAAGGAAGGGTGAATGATGTAATTTGGAGGGAATTCGTGTGGGTCTGCATCATGAAGAAAGTGTGACTTCATTTTTGTCAAAACTCATCTAAAATGCGCAATTTGCTATGCTAATCACTTCTGGAAGTTCACTAAACATGTTTAGAAGCAAAAACGTGCAACAATTTTGTGTTTAGAAGCCAAATTAAGGATTTCAAATTCTGACTTTTGGAGAAATCTCAACTCCAAGTTACCACTTTTGAAACAATGGCATTCTCAGCTCAAGGGGTCTTAAGGAATGTTTTTTGATGATTTAGAAAGATGAGATTACAAGCTTTGCAATGGGAAAAGAATGGAATCAAATGAATGTTTGAGATGAAAGTTGTAATGAGTCAAAGTTGGGAAAAATAGGTTTACTTTCCATACTTAGAAATATTTCAAGTTTTTTCTTCAAAAGTGACCTATAATGTTTTGCATCCAAACATGGCCTTCCTCTTGGAATATGCTCTTGACCAAAAAAGATGGCATGAAATAAACCTCTTAAATTAAATTTTGAAACTTGAACCATTCAAAATACCCAAAAAATTAAGAGAGTTATGAATTGTTGAAGTTGGAAAAAAATCATGAAATGACCTATAATCTTTTGTATCCTTAGGGCATCTTCAATCCATTTTCTCACTTTGCACATAAAAGAGGGAATAAAGTTCACATCCTCAAGATCATTATGGAAAAATAGTGGACTCTAGGTGATAAAAATTGACTAAGTTATGATCATTTGAAGTCACACATGGGAAGTTGGGGGCGTTCATCTGGAGGAATTTTAATCTTTCTTCAACATCAAGTTTCTTCCACATGAAAACTCCTTGAAACCTTTGAATTGATTTGTTAATAACCCTTTAAAGATAAGTATGTTTTTAGAATCACTCAAAAATACCAAAAGATAAGCAAAATATACTTCTTTGAAGTTCAAAACCCTAGCTCCTAAATCAAGAAAATGCTTTGAGGAACTTTGAAAATTTTAAACAACCTTCTTGTACCAACACTTTTTATTTGTAGATAGAAGATGTTGAGGATGATAATTATAACTCATAGAAACCAAAACCACTTCCATATCTTGAGAATTGAGAGAAATATGCACTTATGACCAATGGGAACAAGGCCTTGTCCAACCATGACAACTTCTTCAATCAACCCCTTATACTTTTGAATCAATCTTGATAACTTTAAAATGTGGTGAACCAAAATAAACCTTGCCATTCCATTTCTTCCAAAACAACTTCAATGGTGAGGTTTGAATTTCTCAAGCTTTATTGACTAGGGCATAGAAATAAACTCATGAATCCCATGGATTAACTTGCTAAGCCACATTGCCTTTACCTACATTATTAACAAGTAAGACAAACCAACATTTCATTTTATTAATTAAAAGGAAATTCAAAACAAAGTATGCATGATTACAAAAGAAAAACAACTCAAGTTGCTTGGTGATTCCTCAAAGAGTAAAGCTAAAGATAGGGAGGAAAACCAAAAGCCCTAATGTGATCTTGTTGTGATTAAATCAATATGGTATGATGAAGGGATCTTAGGGGGGAAAATTGGGTTACAACACTCCCGATAAGGAATGAGATTCGGGTGCTTCATATTCCATTCTCCCTTAATTTGACTGATCACCGGGGTTGAGTCCCCGTATACATCCAAGAACTTGATTCTTAGATCAAGATCAGCTTTGATACCAGATGAGTGGTAAATTATTATAAATTTGAGTGTGAATAATTAGCACTCATCGGCTTAATTCATTTTCTCTTTGTCAATAAACCTCAACTTTAGTGTATATTCGGTATAGTTTATGTTATAGTGTATTTATTGCGTTATTGTGTTAATATAATTGAGTTTAATTGATTTTATTTAATTTTTGTAGGTATTCAAGCATTGATATTTAGGCATTGTTAGATAGAGAATTGAATAAGCTTTCCAACGCTTCCGACCGTGCACGAATCGAAGATACGATTCAAAACTTTAGGATGAATCTGTGCTGGTTTTTCAACTTTCTGTCATGTGTCGCCAGGCGATGCTTTTTGGTCGCCGGGCGAATCTAGAGCAACCTGAAGCGTGGGAAAATGCAGTTTTGGTCGCCAGGTGATGCTTTTTGGTCGTTGGATGATGCAGGACAGTTAGAAATGTGTATTTAGGGATAAAAACACATCTTTTGGGTATGGTTTTGGGTATTTTTGAAGCTTGCATACGGATGATTCGGGGTGGATTGCTCATCAATCGGCCCTGACAAACCGATAGATTTATGGTTCATTTCTCTTCCTATTTGTGTATTCTTTATGTGTTTAGTTTCTACATGTATTTACTCTGAACTTATGTATATTTGTCACCCATGGCGTTATATTAAACTTGCTTTACAAATATTTGTGGATTGTTGTCTTAGATTTTTGCTCTATGCTAGGGATTGAGTTGTTATAGACATATACTACTTAGATTCTTATCTAGGATGATTATCTTTTAGTTTCGGAACTCTAAAGATAGATTTAAAGCTGACATCTACTTGGTTATCAGACCTTAATGCCTCTGCGTTATTGTGTTGCACTGAGAGATTGTCAGTGCGATTACATACTTGTCTTCTGTGTTGTTAATGAGGTTGAGAGATCATTTCCTTGGTGATGCAGTTGGTCTCTCAATTTGGTTTAGAAATGACTTAGGTTGTGAGTGACACGTAGTGACATTGATGAGTATTATTAGGTTGAATGTAACTAGTCGGTAGATTTAAGTCTGCGATGAGTAGATTATATACAGGCTTGATAAGTTCTTCCTTAGTTTTTTTTCTTTTGTTTACAATTATTTTCTGTTGATAACTTTTCTTTTCAACCATTTATCCCCAAACTCATTAACGAGAGATTTATGAACGGCGATTCAATAACCAATCTTTGTGGACACGATAAATTCCTGGATAAATATTTCCAAAACTTTTATTGCTTACCGCTACACCGCTCCAGCAAAATGGCACTGTTGTCGGGGATTGGTTCTATTGTCTTTACATTGTGATAATTCTTTTGTTTTTTAGTTTAGTAATTAATGTATATGTTGTATAGAAATTGTACATTAACTTGTATATGATATTTGTGCATATATGTGTTTTCACGTATTGTTGTGAATTGTCTCGTTTTTGTAACGTTTGTTGTATGATTGTTAGGACACTTTCTTTAGGTTTGCGCAGTGTGACAATACCATGGAATGGTGAGAGGAGGTTACTAGGTCGCACAATAAAGGCATCAAGCTTACAACGTAAAACAAGCATGTTTGTTTGTATTTGTTTATGTGTGTGGTGATTTGTGCTTTAACAAGTTGAAAAAATGAAATATTCTGAATTTCAAATCTTCACTTTTCAACTTGTTAATTCATTTTCACCCGGTTTTTATATCGTTATTTTTATTTGTTATGTTATGTCAATTTTTGTTTTCCGAAAGCTTGTCGTGTTTAGCTTGAGGAGTTTTGTTCGTTGTATATATTGTAAATTTTGTACATTGAAATTTTGTAAGAGTATTATATTTCTAATTCTTTTGATTTTTGTTTGGACTCCAATTTTGGTCCGATATCTTGTAGAATATTAAGGTGATTTATCAAGTTTGATTGCTTCGACTTGCGAATGTATGGTAATGATTTTGTTAAAGTTTTGTACATGTTCAAGGTATGAGTTTATCGCTTTCTATACTTTAGTATATTTATGATACTTAGACTTTTTACAATTTGTATGCCACTCATTCTTTTGTATATTTGTTCATTTGTGAATCACTTTAGTTCCTATCCTTTTTTGTGAGGTAGCTTTCCATTGTTCACATATGCTGGAGACCATAATTCTTGTTTTAATTGGATTTTATTATGCTTAATATTTTGTTTGTGTTGATGTATGAAAGCTTGAACATGATCAAGGCACTTTTTTGTTTCATTTTAAGCACAACTACCTTGGCCAATTAAATCAATTCACCTTGTGAGTGTGTGATCACTTGTAACCCCTTTGAGCCTTTTATCACTATCCATGTCGTATTTTCTAAATGCTTGTCTATTAGTGTTTAGTTTCCCTGTTTGCATGGATGTTGATTCATTATTTTCTTGAACCCTCAACCATTATTTTGGTTTGAATTCGTACCTTGCCTTAGAAAGTATGGAGTATTCACTTTAATGTATGGTTGAATTCAAGTTGGGGAGAAAAATGATTATGTATTTATTGGTTGATTTCTATGAGGTTGAAAAGAAAAATAAAAAAAAGTGAGAAAAGAAATGAAAAAAAAGTGATAGAAAAAGAAAGGAAAAAAATAGAAAAGCTTTGAAAAATAAAAATAAAAAGAGTATGGAATAATGTTGTGTTGAATAAGTGATTTGTGTTGGTTTGAAATTTGGGATGAAGAAGAAGTTTGATTGAAATTCTATTGTTTGAAACTTTGTGGAAATAATTACTCCCTTAGGTTTATGCATGTTTTTGTTTCAATTAGCTTTAGGATTTATCACTTGTTTGTTAACCAAGCCACATTACAACCATGATAAGCCCTTGAGATTCTAGCTTTTATATTTTCAATGTAAATTTTTGGATGAATGCATAATTTAGTTCATTGTTTTCAAAATTGTTGGATGAGTGAAAATACCCCATTTTTGTGTGTTTTTCATCTATCGATGATTGTGTTTGCTAGGTGTGATTCATTTGTGAACTAGTATTGTTTTAGAATGTTTGGCATAATTTTTGTATTTAGCATTTGTTTCGTGTTTTTATTATAGTTTTAGTTTAGTGGTAAGTGTTTACTTTGTGTGTACTGTTTTTCATTTGAACCATTGCATTTGTTTTATGCTTTCAAAACATGTTGATTCGTGATTCTTTGGTTATCGTCTTTTGCTTTTTTAAGTTTATTTAAATTTGTTTATGGATAAATAATGTTTTAAAATAAGGAGAGTTTGATGAGTGCTAAATTGTTGTTAATTTGAGTGTGAATAATTAGCACTCATCGGCTTAATTTGTTTGTTTTTTGTCAATAAACCTCAACTTTAGTGTATATTCGGTATAATTTATGTTATATTGTATTTATTGTGTAAATATCATTGAGTTTAATTGATTTTATCTCATTTTTTAGATATTCAAGCATTGATATTTAGGCATTGTTAGATATAGCATTGAATAAGTTTTCTAACGCTTTTGATCATGCGCGAATCAAAATTACGGTTCAAAACTTATGGCTGAATTTGTGCTGGTTTTTCAACTTTTTGTCATCTGTCGTCGGGCGAAGCTTTTTAGTCGCCATGCGATTCTGGAGCGACCTGAAGCATGGAAAAATGCAGTTTTGGTCTCCAGACAATGCTTTTTGGTTGTCGGGCGATGCAGAACAGTCAGAAATGTGTATTTAGGGGTAAAACACATTTTTGGGTATGGTTTTGGGTATTTGTGACCAAACTCCATCATCCTCCATTCTTTGATAGTTATAGCTTAGAAAATAACAATGAAGCTTGCATACAGATGATTCGAGGTAGATTGCTCATTAATCGGCACTGACAAACCGTTAGATTTGTGGTTCATTTTTCTTCCTCTTTGCGTATTCTTTATGTGTTGAGTTTGTACATGTGTTTACTCTGAACTTATGTATATTTGTTGCCCATGGCATTATATTAAACTTGCTTTACAAATCTTTGTGGATTATTGTCTTAGGTTTTTTCTCTATGCTAGGGATTTGAGTTGTTATAGACATATACTGCTTAAATTCTTATCTAGGATGATTATCTGTTAGTTTCTGAACACTGGAGATAGATTTAGAGCTGACATTTACTTGGGTATCAGAGCTTAATGCCTCTTTGTTGTTGTGTTGTGCTGAGATATCGTCAGTGCAATTACATAGTTGTCTTCTGTGTTATTGAGGAGGTTGAGAGATCATTTCCTTGGTGATACAGTTGGTCTCTCAATTTGGGTTAGAAATGACTTAGATTATGAGTGACACGTAGTGACATTGATGAGTATTGTTAGGTTGAATGTAACTAGTCGTTAGATTTAAGTCTATGATGAATAGATTATATATAGGCTTGATAAGTTCTTCCTTAGTTTTTTTTCTTTTGTTTACATTTATTTTCTGTTGATACTTTTCTTTTCAACCATTTAGCCCCAAAATCATTAACGAGAGATTTATGAACGGCGATTTAATAACCAATCTTTGTGGACACGATAAATTCCTGAATAAATATTTCTAAAACTTTTAATGCTTGTCGCAACACCGCTCCAGCAAAATGGCGCCGTTGTCGGGGATTGGTTCTATTGTCTTCACATTGTGATAAATATTTTATTTTTTAGTTTAGTAATTAATGTACATCTTGTATAGAAATTTTACATTAACTTGTATATGATATTTGTGCATATATGTATTTTCTCATATTGTTGTGAATTGTCTCGTTTTCGTAACGTTTGTTGTATGATTGTTAGGACACTTTCTTTAGGTTTGTGTAGTGTGAAAATACCATGGAATGATGAGAGGAGGTTACTAGGTCGCACAATAAAGGCATCGAGCTTACGACGTAAAACAAGCATGTTTGTTTGAATTTGTTTATGTGTGTGGTGATTTGTGCTTTAACAAGTTCAAATAAGGAAATATTCTGAATTTCAAATCTTCACTTTTCAACTTGTTAATTTATTTTCACCTGGTTTTTATATCGTTATTTGTATTTGTTTTGTTATGTCAATTTGTGTTTTCCGAAAGCTTGTCCTGTTTATCTTGAGGAGTTTTGTTTGTTTTATATATTGTAAATTGTGTACATTGAAATTTTGTAAGAGTATTATTTTTCTAATTCTTTTGATTTTTGTTTGGACTCCAATTTTGGTGTGATATCTTGTAGAATATTGAGGTGATTTATCAAGTTTGATTTCTTCGACTTGCGAATGCATGGTAATGATTTTGTTAAAGTTTTGTACATGTTTGAGGTATGTGTTTATTGCTTTCTATACTTTAGCATAATTATGATACTTAGACTTTTTACAATTTGTATGCCACTCATTATTTTGTATGTTTGTTCATTTGTGAATCACTTTAGTTCCTACTCTTTTTCTGAGGTAGCTTTCCATTGTTCACATATGCTGGAGACCATAATTCTTGTTTTAATTGGATTTTATTATACTTAATCTTTTGTTTGTGTTGATTGTATGAAAGCTTGAACATGATCAAGGCATTTTTTCATCTAGAGCACAACTACCTTGGCCAATTAAATCAATTCACCTTGTGAGTGTGTGGTAACTTATAACCCCTTTGAGCCTTTTGTCACTATCCATGTTGTATTTTCTAAATGCTTGTCTATGAGTGTTTAGTTTCCCTTTTTGCATGGAAGTTGATTCATTATTTTCTTGAACCCTCAAACATTGTTTTGGTTTGAATTCTTACCTTGCCTTAGAAAGTAGGGAGTGTTCACTTTAATGTATGGTTGAATTTAAGTTGGGGAGAAAAATGATTGTGTATTTATTGGTCGATTGCTATGAAGTTGAAAAGAAAAAGAAAAAAAAGTGAGAAAATAAATAAATAAATAAGTGACAGAAAAAGAAAGGAAAAAATAGAAAAGCTTTGGAAAAGAAAAAGAAAAAGAGTATGGAATAATGTTGTTTTGAATAAGTGATGTGTGTTGGTTTGAAATTTGGGAAGAAGAAGAAGTTTGATTGAAATTCTATTGTTTGAAACTTTGTGGAAATAATTACTCCCTTAGGTTTAGGCATGTTTTTGTTTCAATTAGCTTTAAGATTTATCACTTGTTTGTTAACCAAGCCACATTACAACCTTGAGAAGCCCTTGAGATTCTTGCTTTTATATTTTCAACGTAAATTTTTGGATGAATGCATAATTTCGTTTATTGTTTTCAAAATTGTTGGATGAGTTAAAATACCTCATTTTTGTGTGTTTTTCATCTATCGATGATTGTGTTTGCTAGGTGTGATTCATTTGTGAACTAGTATTTTTTTAGAATATTTGGCATAATTTTTGTATTTAGCATTTGTTTCGTGTTTATATTATAGTTTTAGTTTAGTGGTAAGTGTTTACTTTGTGTGTACTGTTTTTCATTTGAACCATTGCATTTGTTTTCTGCTTTCAAAACATGTTGATTCGTGATTCTTTGGTTATCGTCTTTTGCTTTTTTAATTTTATTTAACTTTGTTTACGGATAAATAATGTTTTAAAATGAGGAGAGTTTGATGAGTGCTAAATTGTTGTCAATTTGAGTGTGAATAATTAGCACTCATCGGCTTAATTTGTTTGTTTTTTGTCAATAAACCTTAACTTTAGTGTATATTCGGTATAGTTTATGTTATAGTGTATTTATTATGTTATTGTGTAAATATCATTGAGCTTAATTGATTTTATCTCATTTTTTAGGTATTCAAGCATTGATATTTAGGCATTTTTATATATAGCATTAATAAGCTTTCCAACGCTTCCAATCGTGCGCGAGTCGGAATTACGATTCAAAAACTTATGGCTGAATTTGTGCTGGTTTTTCAACTTTCTGTCATTTGTCATCGGGTGACGCTCTTTGGTCGTTTGGCGATTCTCGAGCGACCTGAAGCATGGAAAATGCAGTTTTGGTCGCCAGGTGACACTTTTTGGTTTCCAGGCGATGCGGGACAGTCATAAATTCATATTTAGGGGTAAAACACATTTTTTGGGTATGGTTTTGGGAATTTGTGACCCAACTCCATCATCCTCCATTATTTGAATTTGTTTATGTGTGTGGTGATTTGTGCTTCAACAAGTTCAAATAAGGAAATATTCTGAATTTCAAATCTTCACTTTTCAACTTGTTAATTTATTTTCACCTGGTTTTTATATCGTTATTTGTATTTGTTTTGTTATGTCAATTTGTGTTTTCCGAAAGCTTGTCCTGTTTATCTTGAGGAGTTTTGTTTGTTTTATATATTGTAAATTGTGTACATTGAAATTTTGTAAGAGTATTATTTTTCTAATTCTTTTGATTTTTGTTTGGACTCCAATTTTGGTGTGATATCTTGTACAATATTGAGGTGATTTATCAAGTTTGATTTCTTCGACTTGCGAATGCATGGTAATGATTTTGTTAAAGTTTTGTACATGTTTGAGGTATGTGTTTATTGCTTTCTATACTTTAGCATAATTATGATACTTAGACTTTTTACAATTTGTATGCCACTCATTATTTTGTATGTTTGTTCATTTGTGAATCACTTTAGTTCCTACTCTTTTTCTGAGGTAGCTTTCCATTGTTCACATATGCTGGAGACCATAATTCTTGTTTTAATTGGATTTTATTATACTTAATCTTTTGTTTGTGTTGATTGTATGAAAGCTTGAACATGATCAAGGCATTTTTTCATCTTGAGCACAACTACCTTGGCCAATTAAATCAATTCACCTTGTGAGTGTGTGGTAACTTATAACCCCTTTGAGCCTTTTGTCACTATCCATGTTGTATTTTCTAAATGCTTGTCTATGAGTGTTTAGTTTCCCTTTTTGCATGGAAGTTGATTCATTATTTTCTTGAACCCTCAAACATTGTTTTGGTTTGAATTCTTACCTTGCCTTAGAAAGTAGGGAGTGTTCACTTTAATGTATGGTTGAATTTAAGTTGGGGAGAAAAATGATTGTGTATTTATTGGTCGATTGCTATGAAGTTGAAAAGAAAAAGAAAAAAAAGTGAGAAAATAAATAAATAAATAAGTGACAGAAAAAGAAAGGAAAAAATAGAAAAGCTTTGGAAAAGAAAAAGAAAAAGAGTATGGAATAATGTTGTTTTGAATAAGTGATGTGTGTTGGTTTGAAATTTGGGAAGAAGAAGAAGTTTGATTGAAATTCTATTGTTTGAAACTTTGTGGAAATAATTACTCCCTTAGGTTTAGGCATGTTTTTGTTTCAATTAGCTTTAAGATTTATCACTTGTTTGTTAACCAAGCCACATTACAACCTTGAGAAGCCCTTGAGATTCTTGCTTTTATATTTTCAACGTAAATTTTTGGATGAATGCATAATTTCGTTTATTGTTTTCAAAATTGTTGGATGAGTTAAAATACCTCATTTTTGTGTGTTTTTCATCTATCGATGATTGTGTTTGCTAGGTGTGATTCATTTGTGAACTAGTATTTTTTTAGAATATTTGGCATAATTTTTGTATTTAGCATTTGTTTCGTGTTTATATTATAGTTTTAGTTTAGTGGTAAGTGTTTACTTTGTGTGTACTGTTTTCATTTGAACCATTGCATTTGTTTTCTGCTTTCAAAACATGTTGATTCGTGATTCTTTGGTTATCGTCTTTTGCTTTTTTAATTTTATTTAACTTTGTTTACGGATAAATAATGTTTTAAAATGAGGAGAGTTTGATGAGTGCTAAATTGTTGTCAATTTGAGTGTGAATAATTAGCACTCATCGGCTTAATTTGTTTGTTTTTTGTCAATAAACCTTAACTTTAGTGTATATTCGGTATAGTTTATGTTATAGTGTATTTATTATGTTATTGTGTAAATATCATTGAGCTTAATTGATTTTATCTCATTTTTTAGGTATTCAAGCATTGATATTTAGGCATTTTTATATATAGCATTAATAAGCTTTCCAACGCTTCCAATCGTGCGCGAGTCGGAATTACGATTCAAAAACTTATGGCTGAATTTGTGCTGGTTTTTCAACTTTCTGTCATTTGTCATCGGGTGACGCTCTTTGGTCGTTTGGCGATTCTCGAGCGACCTGAAGCATGGAAAACGCAGTTTTGGTCGCCAGGTGACACTTTTTGGTTTCCAGGCGATGCGGGACAGTCATAAATTCATATTTAGGGGTAAAACACATTTTTTGGGTATGGTTTTTGGAATTTGTGACCCAACTCCATCATCCTCCATTATTTGAATTTGTTTATGTGTGTGGTGATTTGTGCTTCAACAAGTTCAAATAAGGAAATATTCTGAATTTCAAATCTTCACTTTTCAACTTGTTAATTTATTTTCACCTGGTTTTTATATCGTTATTTGTATTTGTTTTTTTATGTCAATTTGTGTTTTCCGAAAGCTTGTCCTGTTTATCTTGAGGAGTTTTGTTTGTTTTATATATTGTAAATTGTGTACATTGAAATTTTGTAACAGTATTATTTTTCTAATTCTTTTGATTTTTGTTTGGACTCCAATTTTGGTGTGATATCTTGTAGAATATTGAGGAGATTTATCAAGTTTGATTTCTTCGACTTGCGAATGCATGGTAATGATTTTGTTAAAGTTTTGTACATGTTTGAGGTATGTGTTTATTGCTTTCTATACTTTAGCATATTTATGATACTTAGACTTTTTACAATTTGTATGCCACTCATTCTTTTGTATGTTTGTTCATTTGTGAATCACTTTAGTTCCTACTCTTTTTCTGAGGTAGCTTTCCATTGTTCACATATGCTGGAGACCATAATTCTTGTTTTAATTGGATTTTATTATACTTAATCTTTTGTTTGTGTTGATTGTATGAAAGCTTGAACATGATCAAGGCATTTTTTCATCTTGAGCACAACTACCTTGGCCAATTAAATCAATTCACCTTGTGAGTGTGTGGTAACTTGTAACCCCTTTGAGCCTTTTGTCACTATTCATGTTGTATTTTCTAAATGCTTGTCTATGAGTGTTTAGTTTCCCTTTTTGCATGGATGTTGATTCATTATTTTCTTGAACCCTCAAACATTGTTTTGGTTTGAATTCTTACCTTGCCTTAGAAAGTAGGGAGTGTTCACTTTAATGTATGGTTGAATTTAAGTTGGGGAGAAAAATGATTGTGTATTTATTGGTTGATTGCTACGAAGTTGAAAAGAAAAAGAAAAAAAAGTGAGAAAATAAATAAATAAATAAATAAGTGACAGAAAAAGAAAGGAAAAAATAGAAAAGCTTTGAAAAAGAAAAAGAAAAAGAGTATGGAATAATGTTGTTTTGAATAAGTGATGTGTGTTGGTTTGAAATTTGGGATGAAGAAGAAGTTTGATTGAAATTCTATTGTTTGAAACTTTGTGGAAATAATTACTCCCTTAGGTTTAGGCATGTTTTTGTTTCAATTAGCTTTAGGATTTATCACTTGTTTGTTAACCAAGCCTCATTACAACCTTGAGAAGCCCTTGAGATTCTTGCTTTTATATTTTCAACGTAAATTTTTTGATGAATGCATAATTTCGTTTATTGTTTTCAAAATTGTTGGATGAGTTAAAATACCTCATTTTTGTGTGTTTTTCATCTATCGATGATTGTGTTTGCTAGGTGTGATTCATTTGTGAGCTAGTATTTTTTTAGAATATTTGGCATAATTTTTGTATTTAGCATTTGTTTCGTGTTTATATTATAGTTTTAGTTTAGTGGTAAGTGTTTACTTTGTGTGTACTGTTTTTCATTTGAACCATTGCATTTGTTTTCTGCTTTCAAAACATGTTGATTCGTGATTCTTTGGTTATCGTCTTTTGCTTTTTTAAGTTTATTTAACTTTGTTTACGGATAAATAATGTTTTAAAATGAGGAGAGTTTGATGAGTGCTAAATTGTTGTCAATTTGAGTGTGAATAATTAGCACTCATCGGCTTAATTTTTTTGTTTTTTGTTAATAAACCTCAACTTTAGTGTATATTCGGTATAGTTTATGTTATTGTGTAAATATCATTGAGCTTAATTGATTTTATCTCATTTTTTAGGTATTCAAGCATTGATATTTAGGCATTTTTATATATAGTATTAATAAGCTTTCCAATGCTTCCAATCGTGCGCGAGTCGGAATTACGATTCAAAAACTTATGGCTGAATTTGTGCTGGTTTTTCAACTTTCTGTCATTTGTCATCGGGTGACGCTCTTTGGTCGTTGGGCGATTCTCGAGCGACCTGAAGCATGGAAAATGCAGTTTTGGTCGCCAGGTGACACTTTTTGGTTTCCAGGCGATGCGAGACAGTCATAAATTCGTATTTAGGGGTAAAACACATTTTTTTGGTATGGTTTTGGGAATTTGTGACCCAACTCCATCATCCTCCATTATTTGAATTTGTTTATGTGTGTAGTGATTTGTGCTTTAACAAGTTCAAATAAGGAAATATTCTGAATTTCAAATCTTCACTTTTCAACTTGTTAATTTATTTTCACCTGGTTTTTATATCGTTATTTGTATTTGTTTTTTTATGTCAATTTGTGTTTTCCGAAAGCTTGTCCTGTTTATCTTGAGGAGTTTTGTTTGTTTTATATATTGTAAATTGTGTACATTGAAATTTTGTAAGAGTATTATTTTTCTAATTCTTTTGATTTTTGTTTGGACTCCAATTTTGGTGTGATATCTTGTAGAATATTGAGGTGATTTATCAAGTTTGATTTCTTCGACTTGCGAATGCATGGTAATGATTTTGTTAAAGTTTTGTACATGTTTGAGGTATGTGTTTATTGCTTTCTATACTTTAGCATATTTATGATACTTAGACTTTTTACAATTTGTATGCCACTCATTCTTTTGTATGTTTGTTCATTTGTGAATCACTTTAGTTCCTACTCTTTTTCTGAGGTAGCTTTCCATTGTTCACATATGCTGGAGACCATAATTCTTGTTTTAATTGGATTTTATTATACTTAATCTTTTGTTTGTGTTGATTGTATGAAAGCTTGAACATGATCAAGGCATTTTTTCATCTTGAGCACAACTACCTTGGCCAATTAAATCAATTCACCTTGTGAGTGTGTGGTAACTTGCAACCCCTTTGAGCCTTTTGTCACTATCCATGTTGTATTTTCTAAATGCTTGTCTATGAGTGTTTAGTTTCCCTTTTTGCATGGATGTTGATTCATTATTTTCTTGAACCCTCAAACATTGTTTTGGTTTGAATTCTTACCTTGCCTTAGAAAGTAGGGAGTGTTCACTTTAATGTATGGTTGAATTTAAGTTGGGGAGAAAAATGATTGTGTATTTATTGGTTGATTGCTACGAAGTTGAAAAGAAAAAGAAAAAAAAGTGAGAAAATAAATAAATAAATAAGTGACAGAAAAAGAAAGGAAAAAATAGAAAAGCTTTGAAAAAGAAAAAGAAAAAGAGTATGGAATAATGTTGTTTTGAATAAGTGATGTGTGTTGGTTTGAAATTTGGGATGAAGAAGAAGTTTGATTGAAATTCTATTGTTTGAAACTTTGTGGAAATAATTACTCCCTTAGGTTTAGGCATGTTTTTGTTTCAATTAGCTTTAGGATTTATCACTTGTTTGTTAACCAAGCCACATTACAACCTTGAGAAGCCCTTGAGATTCTTGCTTTTATATTTTCAACGTAAATTTTTGGATGAATGCATAATTTCGTTTATTGTTTTCAAAATTGTTGGATGAGTTAAAATACCTCATTTTTGTGTGTTTTTCATCTATCGATGATTGTGTTTGCTAGGTGTGATTCATTTGTGAACTAGTATTGTTTTAGAATATTTGGCATAATTTTTGTATTTAGCATTTGTTTCGTGTTTATATTATAGTTTTAGTTTAGTGGTAAGTGTTTACTTTGTGTGTACTGTTTTTCATTTGAACCATTGCATTTGTTTTCTGCTTTCAAAACATGTTGATTCGTGATTCTTTGGTTATCATCTTTTGCTTTTTTAAGTTTATTTAACTTTGTTTACGGATAAATAATGTTTTAAAATGAGGAGAGTTTGATGAGTGCTAAATTGTTGTCAATTTGAGTGTGAATAATTAGCACTCATCGGCTTAATTTGTTTGTTTTTTGTCAATAAACCTCAACTTTAGTGTATATTCGGTATAGTTTATGTTATTGTGTAAATATCATTGAGCTTAATTGATTTTATCTCATTTTTTAGGTATTCAAGCATTGATATTTAGGCATTTTTATATATAGCATTAATAAGCTTTCCAACGATTCCAATCGTGCGCGAGTCGGAATTACGATTCAAAAACTTATGGCTGAATTTGTGCTGGTTTTTCAACTTTCTGTCATTTGTCATCGGGTGACGCTCTTTGGTCGTTGGGCGATTCTCGAGCGACCTGAAGCATGGAAAATGCAGTTTTGGTCGCCAGGTGACACTTTTTGGTTTCCAGGCGATGCGGGACAGTCATAAATTCGTATTTAGGGGTAAAACACATTTTTTGGGTATGGTTTTGGGAATTTGTGACCCAACTCCATCATCCTCCATTATTTGAATTTGTTTATGTGTGTGGTGATTTGTGCTTTAACAAGTTCAAATAAGGAAATATTCTGAATTTCAAATCTTCACTTTTCAACTTGTTAATTTATTTTCACCTGGTTTTTATATCGTTATTTGTATTTGTTTTTTTATGTCAATTTGTGTTTTCTGAAAGCTTGTCCTGTTTATCTTGAGGAGTTTTGTTTGTTTTATATATTGTAAATTGTGTACATTGAAATTTTGTAATAGTATTATTTTTCTAATTCTTTTGATTTTTGTTTGGACTCTAATTTTGGTGTGATATCTTGTAGAATATTGAGGTGATTTATCAAGTTTGATTTCTTCGACTTGCGAATACATGGTAATGATTTTGTTAAAGTTTTGTACATGTTTGAGGTATGTGTTTATTGCTTTCTATACTTTAGCATATTTATGATACTTAGACTTTTTACAATTTGTATGCCACTCATTCTTTTGTATGTTTGTTCATTTGTGAATCACTTTAGTTCCTACTCTTTTTCTGAGGTAGCTTTCCATTGTTCACATATGCTAGAAACCATAATTCTTGTTTTAATTGGATTTTATTATACTTAATCTTTTGTTTGTGTTGATTGTATGAAAGCTTGAACATGATCAAGGCATTTTTTCATCTTGAGCACAACTACCTTGGCCAATTAAATCAATTCACCTTGTGAGTGTGTGGTAACTTGTAACCCCTTTGAGCCTTTTGTCACTATCCATGTTGTATTTTCTAAATGCTTGTCTATGAGTGTTTAGTTTCCCTTTTTGCATGGATGTTGATTCATTATTTTCTTGAACCCTCAAACATTGTTTTGGTTTGAATTCTTACCTTGCCTTAGAAAGTAGGGAGTGTTCACTTTAATGTATGGTTGAATTTAAGTTGGGGAGAAAAATGATTGTGTATTTATTGGTTGATTGCTACGAAGTTGAAAAGAAAAAGAAAAAAAGTGAGAAAATAAATAAATAAATAAGTGACAGAAAAAGAAAGGAAAAAATAGAAAAGCTTTGAAAAAGAAAAAGAAAAAGAGTATGGAATAATGTTGTTTTGAATAAGTGATGTGTGTTGGTTTGAAATTTGGGATGAAGAAGAAGTTTGATTGAAATTCTATTGTTTGAAACTTTGTGGAAATAATTACTCCCTTAGGTTTAGGCATGTTTTTGTTTCAATTAGCTTTAAGATTTATCACTTTTTTGTTAACCAAGCCACATTACAACCTTGAGAAGCCCTTGAGATTCTTGCTTTTATATTTTCAACGTAAATTTTTGGATGAATGCATAATTTCGTTTATTATTTTCAAAATTGTTGGATGAGTTAAAATACCTCATTTTTGTGTGTTTTTCATCTATCGATGATTGTGTTTGCTAGGTGTGATTCATTGGTGAACTAGTATTTTTTTAGAATATTTGGCATAATTTTTGTATTTAGCATTTGTTTCGTGTTTATATTATAGTTTTAGTTTAGTGGTAAGTGTTTACTTTGTGTGTACTGTTTTTCATTTGAACCATTGCATTTGTTTTCTGCTTTCAAAACATGTTGATTCGTGATTCTTTGGTTATCGTCTTTTGCTTTTTTAAGTTTATTTAACTTTGTTTACGGATAAATAATGTTTTAAAATGAGGAGAGTTTGATGAGTGCTAAATTGTTGTCAATTTGAGTGTGAATAATTAGCACTCATCGGCTTAATTTGTTTGTTTTTTGTCAATAAACCTCAACTTTAGTGTATATTCGGTATAATTTATGTTATAGTGTATTTATTATGTTATTGTGTAAATATCATTGAGCTTAATTGATTTTATCTCATTTTTTAGGTATTCAAGCATTGATATTTAGGCATTTTTATATATAGCATTAATAAGCTTTCCAACGCTTCCAATCGTGCGCGAGTCGGAATTACGATTCAAAACTTATGGCTGAATTTGTGCTGGTTTTTCAACTTTCTGTCATTTGTCATCGGGTGACGCTCTTTGGTCGTTGGGCGATTCTCGAGCGACCTGAAGCATGGAAAATGCAGTTTTGGTCGCCAGGTGACACTTTTTGGTTTCCAGGCGATGCGGGACAGTCATAAATTCGTATTTAGGGGTAAAACACATTTTTTGGGTATGGTTTTGGGAATTTGTGACCCAACTCCATCATCCTCCATTATTTGAATTTGTTTATGTGTGTGGTGATTTGTGCTTTAACAAGTTCAAATAAGGAAATATTCTGAATTTCAAATCTTCACTTTTTAACTTGTTAATTTATTTTCACCTGGTTTTTATATCATTATTTGTATTTGTTTTTTTATGTCAATTTGTGTTTTCCGAAAGCTTGTCCTGTTTATCTTGAGGAGTTTTGTTTGTTTTATATATTGTAAATTGTGTACATTGAAATTTTGTAAGAGTATTATTTTTCTAATTCTTTTGATTTTTGTTTGGACTCCAATTTTGGTGTGATATCTTGTAGAATATTGAGGTGATTTATCAAGTTTGATTTCTTCGACTTGCGAATGCATGGTAATGATTTTGTTAAAGTTTTGTACATGTTTGAGGTATGTGTTTATTGCTTTCTATACTTTAGCATATTTATGATACTTAGACTTTTTACAATTTGTATGCCACTCATTCTTTTGTATGTTTGTTCATTTGTGAATCACTTTAGTTCCTACTCTTTTTCTGAGGTAGCTTTCCATTGTTCACATATGCTGGAGACCATAATTCTTGTTTTAATTGGATTTTATTATACTTAATCTTTTGTTTGTGTTGATTGTATGAAAGCTTGAACATGATCAAGGCATTTTTTCATCTTGAGCACAACTACCTTGGCCAATTAAATCAATTCACCTTGTGAGTGCGTGGTAACTTGTAACCCCTTTGAGCCTTTTGTCACTATCCATGTTGTATTTTCTAAATGCTTGTCTATGAGTGTTTAGTTTCCCTTTTTGCATGGATGTTGATTCATTATTTTCTTGAACCCTCAAACATTGTTTTGGTTTGAATTCTTACCTTGCCTTAGAAAGTAGGGAGTGTTCACTTTAATATATGGTTGAATTTAAGTTGGGGAGAAAAATGATTGTGTATTTATTGGTTGATTGCTACGAAGTTGAAAAGAAAAAGAAAAAAAGTGAGAAAATAAATAAATAAATAAGTGACAGAAAAAGAAAGGAAAAAATAGAAAAGCTTTGAAAAAGAAAAAGAAAAAGAGTATGGAATAATGTTGTTTTGAATAAGTGATGTGTGTTGGTTTGAAATTTGGGATGAAGAAGAAGTTTGATTGAAATTCTATTGTTTGAAACTTTGTGGAAATAATTACCCCCTTAGGTTTAGGCATGTTTTTGTTTCAATTAGCTTTAGGATTTATCACTTGTTTGTTAACCAAGCCACATTACAACCATGAGAAGCCCTTGAGATTCTTGCTTTTATATTTTCAACGTAAATTTTCGGATGAATGCATAATTTCGTTTATTGTTTTCAAAATTGTTGGATGAGTTAAAATACCTCATTTTTGTGTGTTTTTCATCTATCGATGATTGTGTTTGCTAGGTGTGATTCATTTGTGAGCTAGTATTTTTTTAGAATATTTGGCATAATTTTTGTATTTAGCATTTGTTTCGTGTTTATATTATAGTTTTAGTTTAGTGGTAAGTGTTTACTTTATGTGTACTGTTTTTCATTTGAACCATTGCATTTGTTTTCTGCTTTCAAAACATGTTGATTCGTGATTCTTTGTTTATTGTCTTTTTCTTTTTTAAGTTTATTTAACTTTGTTTACGGATAAATAATGTTTTAAAATGAGGAGAGTTTGATGAGTGCTAAATTGTTGTCAATTTGAGTGTGAATAATTAGTACTCATCGGCTTAATTTGTTTGTTTTTTGTCAATAAACCTCAACTTTAGTGTATATTCGGTATAGTTTATGTTATAGTGTATTTATTATGTTATTGTGTAAATATCATTGAGCTTTATTGATTTTATCTCATTTTTTAGGTATTCAAGCATTGATATTTAGGCATTTTTATATATAGCATTAATAAGCTTTCGAACGCTTCCAATCGTGCGCGAGTCGGAATTACGATTCAAAAACTTATGGCTGAATTTGTGCTGGTTTTTCAACTTTCTGTCATTTGTCATCGGGTGACGCTCTTTGGTCGCTGGGCGATTCTCGAGCGACCTGAAGCATGGAAAATGCAGTTTTGGTCGCCAGGTGACACTTTTTGGTTTCCAGGCGATGCGGGACAGTCATAAATTCGTATTTAGGGGTAAAACACATTTTTTGGGTATGGTTTTGGGAATTTGTGACCCAACTCCATCATCCTCCATTATTTGAATTTGTTTATGTGTGTGGTGATTTGTGCTTTAACAAGTTCAAATAAGGAAATATTCTGAATTTCAAATCTTCACTTTTCAACTTGTTAATTTATTTTCACCTGGTTTTTATATAATTATTTGTATTTTTTTTTAATGTCAATTTGTGTTTTCCGAAAGCTTGTCCTGTTTATCTTGAGGAGTTTTGTTTGTTTTATATATTGTAAATGGTGTACATTGAAATTTTGTAAGAGTATTATTTTTCTAATTCTTTTGATTTTGTTTGGACTCCAATTTTGGTGTGATATCTTGTAGAATATTGAGGTCATTTATCAAGTTTGATTTCTTCGACTTGCGAATGCATGGTAATGATTTTGTTAAAGTTTTGTACATGTTTGAGGTATGTGTTTATTGCTTTCTATACTTTAGCATATTTATGATACTTAGACTTTTTACAATTTGTATGCCACTCATTCTTTTGTATGTTTGTTCATTTGTGAATCACTTTAGTTCCTACTCTTTTTCTGAGGTAGCTTTCCATTGTTCACATATGCTGGAGACCATAATTCTTGTTTTAATTGGATTTTATTATACTTAATCTTTTGTTTGTGTTGATTGTATGAAAGCTTGAACATGATCAAGGCATTTTTTCATCTTGAGCACAACTACCTTGGCCAATTAAATCAATTCACCTTGTGAGTGTGTGGTAACTTGTAACCCCTTTGAGCCTTTTGTCACTATCCATGTTGTATTTTCTAAATGCTTGTCTATGAGTGTTTAGTTTCCCTTTTTGCATGGATGTTGATTCATTATTTTCTTGAACCCTCAAACATTGTTTTGGTTTGAATTCTTACCTTGCCTTAGAAAGTAGGGAGTGTTCACTTTAATGTATGGTTGAATTTAAGTTGGGGAAAAAATGATTGTGTATTTATTGGTTGATTGCTATGAAGTTGAAAAGAAAAAGAAAAAAAGTGAGAAAATAAATAAATAAATAAGTGACAGAAAAAGAAAGGAAAAAATAGAAAAGCTTTGAAAAAGAAAAAGAAAAAGAGTATGGAATAATGTTGTTTTGAATAAGTGATGTGTGTTGGTTTGAAATTTGGGATGAAGAAGAAGTTTGATTGAAATTCTATTGTTTGAAACTTTGTTGAAATAATTACTCCCTTAGGTTTAGGCATGTTTTTGTTTCAATTAGCTTTAGGATTTATCACTTGTTTGTTAACCAAGCCACATTACAACCTTGAGAAGCCCTTGAGATTCTTGCTTTTATATTTTCAACGTAAATTTTTGGATGAATGCATAATTTCGTTTATTGTTTTCAAAATTGTTGGATGAGTTAAAATACCCCATTTTTGTGTGTTTTTCATCTATCGATGATTGTGTTTGCTAGGTGTGATTCATTTGTGAACTAGTATTGTTTTAGAATATTTGGCATAATTTTTGTATTTAGCATTTGTTTCGTGTTTATATTATAGTTTTAGTTTAGTGGTAAGTGTTTACTTTGTGTGTACTATTTTTCATTTGAACCATTGCATTTGTTTTCTGCTTTCAAAACATGTTGATTCGTGATTCTTTGGTTTTCGTCTTTTGCTTTTTTAAGTTTATTTAACTTTGTTTACGGATAAATAATGTTTTAAAATGAGGAGAGTTTGATGAGTGCTAAATTGTTGTCAATTTGAGTGTGAATAATTAGCACTCATCGGCTTAATTCATTTGTTTTTTGTCAATAAACCTCAACTTTATTGTATATTCGGTATAGTTTATGTTATAGTGTATTTATTATGTTATTGTGTAAATATCATTGAGCTTAATTGATTTTATCTCATTTTTTAGGTATTCAAGCATTGATATTTAGGCATTTTTATATATAGCATTAATAAGCTTTCCAACGCTTCCAATTGTGCGCGAGTCGGAATTACGATTCAAAAACTTATGGCTGAATTTGTGCTGGTTTTTTAACTTTCTGTCATCTGTCATCGGGTGTCGCTCTTTGTTCGCTGGGCGATTCTCGAGCGACCTGAAGCATGGAAAATGCAGTTTTGGTCGCCAGGTGACACTTTTTGGTTTCCAGGCGATGCGGGACAGTCATAAATTCGTATTTAGGGGTAAAACACATTTTTTGGGTATGGTTTTGGGTATTTGTGACTCAACTCCATCATCCTCCATTATTTGATAGTTAGAGATTAGAAAATAACAATGAAGCTTTCATACAGATGATCCAAGGTGGACTGCTCATCAATCGGCACTGACAAACCGGTAGATTTGTGGTTCATTTTTCTTCCTCTTTGCATATTCTTTATGTGTTGAGTTTGTACACGTGTTTACTCTGAACTTATGTATAATTTGTTGCCCATGGCATTATATTAAACTTGATTTACAAATTTTTGTGGATTATTGTCTTAGATTTTTGCTTTGTGCTAGGGATTTGAGTTGTTATAGAGATATACTGCTTAAATTCTTATCTAGAATGATTATATGTTAGTTTCTGAACTCTAGAGATAGATTTAGAGCTGACATTTACTTGGGTATCAGAGCTTAATGCCTCTTTGTGGTTGTGTTGTGATGAGAGATCGTCAGTGTGATTACATAGTTGTCTTCTATGTTGTTGAGGAGGTAGAGAGATCATTTCTTAGTGATACAGTCGGTCTCTCAATTTGGGTTAGAAATGACTTAGATTGTGACTGATACGTAGTGACATTGATGACTATTGTTAGGTTGAATGTAACTGGTCGTTAGATTTAAGTCTGTGATGAGTAGATTATATATAGGCTTGATAAGTTCTTCCTTAGTTTTTTTCTTTTTTTTACATTTATTCTCTGTTGACATTTTTCTTTTCAACTCATTTATTCCCGAACTCGTTAATGAGAGACTTGTCGAATATCGATTCAATAACCAATCTCTGTGAACACGATAAATTCCAGGGTAAATATTTCCAAAAAAATTTTTGCTTGCTGCTACACCGCTTTAACAATACCCATGATGCACACTTTGTATTCAGTCATGTTGTTGGTACAGTCAAAGCATAATCTGGCGGTGAAGGGTGTCTAGAAACCCTAGGGAGAGATAATTACATCACTAATTCCATTTCCAAGTGCATTAGAAGCTCCGTCAAAAACCATAGTCCATAAGGATTCTGGCTCAGGTCCTTCATATGGTCCAGGTTCTTCACAATCCGTAACTAGCATAATGTTCTTGTTCGGGAATTCAAAATTCATAGACTGATTGTCGTCTACTGCTTGATGATCCAAATGATCTGGCAATACAATTCCTTTGATTGCTTTCTGAGTGGTGCACTGAATGTCGTATTCTGTCAGGACCATTTTCCATCTGGCTATCCTTCCGGAGAGAGCTGGCTTCTCGAATATGTATTTGATGGGATCCATTTTAGAGATCAATAAAGTAGTATGGGTCAACATATATTGTCTTAGTCGGCAAGAAGCCCATGCCAAAGCACAACAAGTTTTCTCGAGCAGTGAGTATCTTGTTTCACAGTCAGTAAAAATTTTGCTAAGGTAGTATATTGCATGCTCTTTTCGACCAGACTCGTCATTCAGGCCCAATACACACCCCATTGAGTTCTCTAACACCATTAGGTACATAATCAGAGGTTTTCCTTCAACTGGTGGCATCAGAATTGGAGGTTCTTGTAGGTACTCATTGATCTTGTCAAGGGATATCTGACAGTCATCGTTCCACTTTACTACCTGGTCTTTCTTCAACAACTTAAAGATTGGCTCACAAGTAGCAGTGAAATGAGAAATGAATCGAGCAATGTAATTCATTCATCCGAAGAAACCTCTAACTTCCTTCTCGGTATAGAGATCAGGCATTTCTTAAATAGCTTTGACCTTAGTGGGATCAACTTCGATACCTTTACCACTGACAACGAAACCTAGGAGTTTACCAGATCTCACCCTAAAAGTGAACTTGTTCGGATTCAACCTCAACTTGTACTTCTTTAACCTTTCAAACAGCATGTGTAAATGATCAAGATGCTCTTCTTTAGTCGGTGATATGGTTATCATATCGTTGATGTAGACCTCTATCTCCGGTGAATCATGTCATGGAACAAAGCTACCATGGCACGTTGATATGTTACGCCGATGTTCTTTAACCCAAAAGGCATAACTTTGTAGCAGAAAGTGCCTCACTGTGTGACAAAGGTTGTTTTCTCCATGTCTTCAGGTGCCATCTTGATCTGATTATAACCCGAGAAGCCGTCCATGAATGAGAATACCTTGTGTTGAGTGGTGTTGTCTACTAAAACATCAATATATGGCATTCAGAATTCATCTTTGGGGCTTGCTCTGTTCAAATCCCTGTAGTCTACACACATACACACCTTGTCGTCATTATTTGGTATCGGAACCACATTTGAAACCCACTGAGTATATGATGTGACAGCCAAGAAACATGCGTTGAATTGCTTCATAACCTCAGCCTTGATCTTCTCTGACATCTCGAGAAGCATGCGACAAACTTTTTTCTTTATTGGAGAAAAACCATGTTTCATTGGCAGACGGTGAACCACAATATTAGTATCAAGCCCTAGCATGTCTTCGTACGACAAAGCAAAGATCTCAACATAGTCATGCAACATCTGAATTAATATGTCCTTGACACTGTCCTCTAGGTTGGCCCCTGTGATACGGTGGGAGAACTGACTTGGGTTTTGCGTTTGTTTTTGCAAATGTTTCGGTTGAGAAAGAGTCGCCACCGACTTTTTATTTTATCCTAAGGAAAGGTTAAAAAGCACAGCAAAAACCTTTGAGACGTTTTCTTGGGTTCGGGGAGTAGATTATAGAAAGGGAAGGTATTAGCACCCTTTCTATCCATGGTTATCCATGGGCTCTTAGTTACTTGCTTAGATCACTTGCCTTGCATTTTCAATTGTTTGAAATGGTGCTTTCAATTGTTTGAAATGGTGCTTTGTGTGTGGGTTTGAAAATGTTTTGAAAAGAGGCCATTTGTTGTGGAAACCTTTGTAATGATCCATGTTTGAATGTATACAAAGGTGTACTTATCTTTTGAAAAGTTTTCAATGTTTTTGGAAAGTTGTTTTGAAAGTATGTTGTGATGTGGATTTTGAAAAGTAGGCAAGGATTGTTTTGCAAGATTTGGTCAAGTAACCAAGAGCTATCTACCCTAAATTTCTCAAAGATGTTTCCTATGTTTTAACCCTTTTAACAATATTATTCCACCATTGTATTTGGTGGACAATCTTGTGTTAGGATGTTAACGGGACGGGCGCGGGTCATCGTTTAGACCATGATTGCAATAGTTCCAAGTGTCTTTGGCAATTTTTCCTTTAAGGGACTTGATCATTTATAGGCAACTTTCGAAAGCGTCATCGAGGGACTATGATCATTTGATATTGTTTTGTTTTTCCAAAAACACTCAACATGCAACATGGCCCATTTATTGAAGGCAACAAGTGGAGTAACCCTAAGGGGTGCAAGTGTGATTGGTGTTGTCCATTTTCATGTTTTTTGTCTTTTGTTTAGTCAAGCTACTTGTTGTTTGATTTTTGCATACAAAACCCTAAGTCTATCATGGCATATTTAGAAAGCTTTTAAATGCGAAAAATAAAATCCTAAATTATTACAACACAATAATGGGATGGGGGGTACAAATGTTCAAATGGGGATATTTAGCAAGAAATTAAAATCTAAGCTATTACATCCAAATTGAATATACAAAGATTAATTGTACAATAATTAAGTAAATAAATATGCAAAAAAAAATGTATTTTATGCACAAAAATGGTTTGCATATGTATGGGAAAGCATCTTTTTATGTGAAATATAAACAAAAAAAATTATAAGAATCAATTTTTGGATATTTTGTGTTTTTAGGGCAAAACCCTAATTTTCTAAATAATAATATTTATCAATTATATTATATACAATATTTATTAATTATATACAAAAATAAATAAAAGAGAAGTATATTGTAAAAAAGTAATTTTTGAGATCAAATATTAATAAAAATAAAAATGTATTATTTTTATATTTATCCTAAATATTTAATAAAAGATAGATAAATATTTATATTATTTACTAAATATATTAAATATGTACAAAAATAAAAATATTTATTATTTACAAAAAAAGTATATTTTTTTGGAAAATGTTTTCAAAAGATAAAATAAAATAAAAATCAGAAAATAAAAATGTATTTGTATTATTTTTAGTATTTTAAATAAAAGTATATATATATTTATTTACATATGGAACTAAATGAAACAAATAAATACCAAATAAAATGCAAAAAAAAGGGTGAAAAATATTTTTATTGTTTTTTATATTTTAACAAAAAAATAATAAGTCAGAATCAAAAAGAAAAAGTCAAAAATGATAAAAATAAAACACAATGGGCCAAGGGGGTGTATGTGTAAAAAGATGGTGTAAACAGAAAAAAGAATCAGGCCCAGCCCAAAGGACTTTGTCTTCAACCTCCAGCCACTTTCAAACACAAAAACACGCGCTTTCTTCCATCCCTATTATCTCTTGATTCTTTGACTTTCAACAAAAACTCACAACATCAATGTTATAGAGCATCATGTCACGATTCTAAACATATAAAGAAGTTGATCTAACTCAGAAATGAGAGAGAATTTCTTCTCCCCCAATTCCTGACCTAACTTTTTTCTAATGTTCAGGTTCCAAATTCTCTTAACACACACAATATAAATGAAAAGTGAGGATACAGGTAGCTTCAGGGCCATGAGTAGAGCATGTTTCATTCATAAACCTAAGCCTAACTCTTCCTAGATTGAGAGATTGAAGTCCAAACTTTTACCTGTTCAGCTTGAATCGTGTGCAACAATGGAGGCACTTTCAATGGAATTTGAGGACTTGTACAGCTTGCTTGAAGTTCAGGGATGCTTCTCCAACCTCTAGCTTGCTCTGAAACTAGCTGAATCAAGCTATGGAAGTTCACCTGCAAAGTTGAAAAATGAAAATGGCAAATGATGTTAGGGATGTTACAGTTCCAGTTCAATGCTTGGAATAGCTTCAATGGATGGTAGGGGGTGTGTTTGAAAAGGTTTCAGCCAAAACGCACGATAGGAATGGACTGTGGGATTTAAGTTGCAGCCTATTCCCTGTTTTGCCACAAAACTGTGTTTTCTGTATATGGAGGTTTGAGAGATGGTTTGGTTGTGTTTCAAACTTGGTTTGATGTTTGGAAAGTGCTCATGAAGTTTGTTTTGGCTTCTCTTGACAGGAATGTGAGTTGTGTTTAGTTTTGCAAAGTTTCTTCTTTCTTAAGCCAAAAATGCCAAGTCCTGTTACAGGCTCATACAGGCCCCTCAAATATGCTGCAAAGTTTTTTCTTGATCAGTGGGATATGTCTACACATTTGTGCCTCATAGATTTCCTTGTACTTCAAAGATATGTGAACTTGACATAAAGTGCTTCTTTTCCAAAATGGCTAAAATGCTTTTTCCATTTTAAGACTAATCCTTCATGTAATGGCCAAATGCACAAAATAACATCATGGCACAATGGTTTAGCATTGAATTATTGAGTGTTAATGGGATTAGAGGCCTGTAACCTAGCTTGTGCAAGCTGAGTTTGAAAATGCATAGTGTTATGAACATGAAATTGGCCATGAACAAAGTGACTTTTACCCATCTTGCCAAATTTGATTCTCCCTAACCACAAGGGTGTTTGAGAAGTTCTTGGACAATTTGGAAAGCTTGGAATGTGTACTACAATCCATCTTTGTAATGCAAGTTAAAATTACAAGTGGAAGAATGTGAAAAGTGGCCATGAAGTTGGGCAAATATCCTGCCTAGAATAGGTCAAAAATTTTCTAAGTTAAGAATGTTTTGCACCCTTGTTCCAAAAATCATAACTTGAGCTACAAGCTTATTTTGAGGAAACTTTGTGAATCAAAGTTGTAGATTTTGCAATAGACTACAACTTTCATGTTTTGAGTTTTGCTTGAATCCAAATGTATCTTGATGAAAAGATGGGACAAAGTTAGGAAAAAATAAGGGAATTTCATAACTTAGAAAAATTCTAAGTTATGAAATTTCTTCATTTTAAACCCTAATTTGTAATTTTTGATTTCTTGATGAACAAGTTTCATAATTTGACATGTCTTGATGAAAAATGGATCTTGGCACTTGATTTTGACCAAAAAGTCAAAGTTTGACTTTTCAGTATACAATCAAATTTGGATCAGTTGACTGGAAAATTCATTTGTCAATCTTGTGCATTTGGGATCTTTTGAACTTGTTGAATGTGTCAAGACCATGTCATTGAGTCCTTGAGTCCATATGTGAGCTTGGTTTGCCATTGGCTAGGTCAAACAATCAAAAATTGCCTTTGTGCAGTCAAAACCCTAAAAATGACCATTTTGCCCTTTTGGTGATCTGATCAAATTTCTTGTGGAATTGTGATCCAAACTTGATAAAATGGTCCATATGAGTTCATAATGTTGATGTGGGTCAAAAATCATGAGGTTTGACTGTCAATTGACCACAGTTGACTTTTTCGCCAATACAGCTGATTTCTAGGTCAACTGTCCAATTGACTGGGCAAAGATTGGAATCAAGGCTTAAAACTTGGTATGGGTAAACTTGTGAGTCCAACATGAAGCATGAAAGTCATCTTGGGCATCTTAGGTCAAAACATCCTTGTGCAAACTCAAACCCTAATTTGGGTCAACAGTGCAAGGAGGAGTCTTGAGCAGAGCAAACCCTAACTTGATCTTGAGCTCCAAAGGTCTTGTGGTGAGAAAATATTGATGAAATGGGAGGGAAAATTTTGGGGTACAACAGCCCCTATCTTGACTTCTTTTCTATCTTCTTCAGTATCCAAGTTTACAACTTCAACTGGCTCTTCATGTGGTTGAATAGCCTTATCCTCTTCCACTAACAGTCTGCAAGTTCTCCAGGTATTTCAAAATCTTCCCCACCTTCGTCCTTGGCTTGGTAGATCGGACTTTCGAAGTCATAAGTGGAAATAGAAGAGTTATTATCAACGGGATCCAGAGTGGATGTGGATCTGCAATATATTGTATGGGTGTGTGTAAGAATACATAGCTATTTGAAAGTGATAAAAGTAAAAATAAAGACATAGAGCACAAAATTTGAATGAAAAACATCCAATGCTTTATTAAATGAAGATATGTTTATGAAATGACAACCCTTAACAAATGGACCATTATACCTCGGGTAAGGCACAAGGCTTAAAGTCATTATTTTAAAAGATTACATAACCAAACTTTGAAAGAAATAAAAACATAAATGCAGCTATTACTCCTTACTAAAGGAGATAGAGATGATTTCTTGAGTTTTCCAGTTGTTGGGTCCATTGCCGATGGCAGGAAAGATCCAACTGTCAAGGTCATAATCATTGTCAGCATCTTCTACCGTGTTGACTCCGTTGTTGCTGACACAGAATGGTGGTCTTCCAGCACGAGTGTGACAAACAACCCTCTGACCCTTTGTAGTGAAACCCAAACCAAATTTGTCAGATTTATACGGAATGTCACGAAGCTGGCCCCAAATAGTAAAACCACCTTCTTCTATAACAACTTTAGCATCCTTCAAAGAGGCCATTCTGGGCGAAACCCTGATGACATTGGGAATGGAAGAAACGTCTTCAACTTTAGCATCCTTCAACTTTAGCATCCTGGAAGGTAGTCTCAATGAATTCTCCGTCCATCTCTACATACTGGAATGAGTTCAAGTGGCTAACCATATACTCTTCTTCGGACTATAACAACCTTTCCCTGCACTGGATACTTCAGCTTTTGGTGTAGGGTTGAAGTAACAACACCTGCCCCATAGATCCAGGGGTCCTAGTAAGCAATAATAAGCTGGTCAAATATCCATCACATAAAAGGTATATTCGAAGACCTGCGAACCTACCTTGATCGGAAGATCCACTTCTCTGTGCACCATTCTCTCACTAGGTTTCAGTACAACTCCTTCGCAATCAAGTCTGTCAAGGACACCCTTCGGTAGCACATTTAATGAAGAGCCAATATCAACCAATACATGAGCCAGAGTAGTGCCCTTGCATTCAATGGAGACATACAGGGCCTTGTTATGGTTTCTCCCCTCAGGAGTCAAGTCGGCATCAGAAAAACCTAATCTATTGTTAGTCGTTAAGCTAGTAACATAGTTCTCGAATTGATCGACAGAAATCTCTTGTGGCACATGAGCAGACTAAGAATTTCACCAAAGCTTATGCATGAGCTTTAGAACACAGTAACAGGGACAACATGGAGATTTTAGAGGGGGTCTGCCCCAGCTGTTCAATGATCTTGTAATCGCTTTTACAAATAATCATCATAACCTCCTCCAACTCTTTCCTAGAGGTATCTTCAACTGCAACTTCTTTAGGTGCCTCTGTCTGGGAAGGATCTGTTATTTGCTCTTTGCCCCGAGTTTCAATAGTTGACTCGATAGCAGTAAATCAAACAGGTGTAGCAATAGTCTTCAGAGAGATTTTCGAGGAGAAAACCCTTCTGCTTCTAGTAACCTTGCTAGTCCCAACAATGTTGTCGATGTTGGAATCAGTAGCTTCAATTACTTCACCTTCAGTAATCGTTAGTTCTTTCTTAATGTAATGGTAGTAGGCATCGAATCCATAATTCCAAGGGATAAATTTTTCCAAAGAGTATGGAATAGGTCCATGTGTGGTGATTATTAGAGGTGCAGCTTTTGGAATGGCAGTAATGCTTACAAGACCTTTGGAGGTGATCCTGGCAGGAGGGATGGTCGTTATAGATAAGTCTTGAAATATGTTCTCAGCAGACAAAATCTTCTCAACCAGAATTATGTGATTGTCCATTAGGCGTTGAATTCATTCCTTCAGTAACTTGCGGCCATTGGGTTAAGCTGCGTAGCAGTAACATCTTTCAATAAAACCCGAAAATAAACCGGCCTGCAACAGATTCTCTTTGATAATTGGGAGAGGAGTAACCAACTCACTTACAGTAGCAACATAAATAACATCATCAATAACACTTACGCCTTTGCCATGCTTCGACATTAATGTAGTAATTACATTTGGAGTCTCCAGAGGATCAAACTCAATCTCTTTGTTGTCAATCATATCCTGAATTTTGTTTTTCAGGGTCCAACAATTATTGGTGTCATGCCCAAGACTGTTAGAATTGTAAGCACACTTCATATTCGGATTATAGCGAGGACAGGAGGTGTTGGGATTCTGAAGAGGAACCCTTAATGTTATCATTTCCGCTTTCAGTAAATGTTATAATGCCTGGGATAGTGGCATACTGATCCTGGTAAACTGTCTTCTCGGAGCGTCTATCCTATGTTGATTTCCTTGTTGTGGTTGTTGAAAAGGCGCAGGATTAGAAATTAACACCGTTCCCACAGACTGATTGCGGTCACTTCTAACACGACCCTTCTAGCCATAAATAACATTAACTTATTTCTTTCCGCTAAATGTCTTATTTACACCACTCGAATACACAACCACTTGAATTTTTCTACTCTTGATACCACTTTCGACATGTTCCCCAGTTAGGATCAGCTCGGTAAAACCATATGAAGAACTTCGGATCAGATGATTGAAGAAAGGCCCAGTCAGAGTTCCCATAAAACATATCAACTAGCTCCCTATCAGACAAAGGAGGTTGCACTCTTTCATCCACATCTTTCCACTTTTTGACATACTCCTTAAACCCTTTATGAGATCCCATGGTCATACTTTGTAACTACACACAAGTCAGTGCAAGATTAGCATTATATTGATACTTCTTATAAAAAGTAGCATCCGAGTCTTCCCAAGTGCGGATATTGTTTCCTTCCAGTTGATAGAACCATTCAATTTATGTACCAGATAAACTTTCCTGAAAGAAGTGAACCCATAACTTTCTGTCAGCAATATGGGGTTGGATCTTCCGAACATAAGATCTCAAATGAAGGCTGGGACAAGAAACACTATCATATTTATCAAAAGTGGTGGTCTTGAATTTGTGAGGGATCATAACCCCCGAAATAAGACCTAGCTCCTTAAAATCCAGTCCAGACACTTTCTGTATCTCCATAGCCTTAAGACGATCTTCGAGCTACTTATACTTGTCATCGGCAGGAGGATATTGTTTGGCAGAATAGTCTTAATCAAAATCTTGGCTAGAACCAAGGTTGTTATTCTCTTCATCTTTCACACTCCCGTCATCTTTCTCTTGGTTATTATCTTCATTCAGGGGGACCTAAAAATCTAGAGCCCTTATGACTAGACCCTTGAATCTTTTGCCCATATTAAGAAAGACTGTCGGCTTTTTAGCCTTCTTCTTATTCCCCTTTGTGATGAGGGTCTTCAACTCGTCTTGACCCTTAGCTAAGTCCAAGAACATTTTCTGAAACTGAGCGTTATGAGCTTGAAGTTCTTTCACAGTTTACTCAAGTGCCATCTTTTACTGAAATAAATAGCAAGAAGATGAGAAAACATGTCCAGAAAGTACATGTTATATGATATGCATGATATGTAAATGCAAGTGCAATGTTTTCAAGGATCTTGTAGGATAAACAGAAAGTGAATTTTAGAGTCTGGTTACAGCTTTGACGGAATAACTTTGAGTCATTGAATGTCCTTCTAAAAGAATCAAGCTCGCCATATCAAGTGGGTCTTAACCTTTGACTCAAGATAATGTACTTCAGTCTTTGACGACATCTGGTTAGAGAAAAATAAATCATCTTTCCCTTTGCTAGACGTTTGGTTCATGATACTTTGACCGCATTTGGTTAGAGGAAAAATAAATCCTCTTACCCCTTGCTAGACGTCTGGTTCATGATAACCTACATCACAGGCCCTTGAGATCCTTGAAATGGTTAAGAAAATGTTATGGTATGATGTCATGATGTCATGATATCATGTTTAAATAGATAATCAAACACAAGAAAAGCACACAAGGCCTTAGGTTTAGGCTTGCATGGAGTTTGTAGGTAAGTACCCTCTTGAAGTTTAGTTGGCTCAACCTGTCCTAAAGAAGTAACCGGCTCCTATGGATCTCAGTATCACTAATTTTTCCCACAGGTTTTGTTTAGCACGGAAACTGACTTACCACCAAACAAAAACTCAAGAGTCGAATCTCAATGAGTGTAGTATCGAGTATCAACCAACTTCGGATTGCACCAAAGCCGACTATCTCACTATCTTTGAATGGCTAAGTTGGGTTAATTAAGGTTCTAATGACCAGTTGGTGCTTATGATACCACGTGGCAGCCTAGTATTCTCCCCGACTGACTTGAGGGACACCAGTACAAACCAATGTATCTCACTAACATAGCCATCACTTCAGCCATATCGGTATACACTGTATAGTTTCCATGATCTATTGCTACTTACCTAAAATACCTCCAGATCTAGGTGTAGGATCTTTGAAAGAAAAGTAAACTCGAACAACCCTCAAATGTAAAGCATTCAAAACAAACAAGTAAAAACAAATAAATTTACCCTAAGCTCTAAGGTAACCTCTCTTTTTAGTTTTCCCCAATAGAGTCGCCGGTTTTGTAATACAGTGGGAGAACTGACTTTTGGTTTTTCATTTTATCGCAAGTGTTGCGGATAGCAAGAGTCACCACCGACTTTTCTTTTATCCAATAAGGAAAGGGTGAAAAGAACAGCAAAGACCTTCGAGATTTTTGAGTTTGGGGGCTAGATTATGAAAAGGGAAGGTGTTAGCACCATTTTCATCTGTAGTTATCTACAGGATGTTAATCGCTAGCTCACTTTATTTTGAAATGCTTTGTGTTCGTGTTTTTGAAAAATATTTAGAAATTCCATAAGTAAGACAACTTTGAATGATTCTCGAGAATGCATACAAAGTGTTTGTTTGAAAATATTTTTGAAAGTGTTTGTGTAAAAATATATTTTGTTTTGTTTGTGAGCAAGAGATTACGAGCTATCTATCTGTTGTACCCCAATTTTTGCCCCTAAGATTCCCCTATCATATCATGTCAACTTGATCATAACAAGATCACATTAGGGTTGGTTCTTCCTCTTTTTCCTATATTTAAGTTTTCTCTTGAGGAATCTCTAAGCACCTTGGTTGTGTATTTTGTATACGTGTTGTTGACTAACTTCTAATCAAAATACAAAAAAAATATTTGTCTTTGTCTTTGTATATTTTTGTTTTGTAGGTACCAAGTCGAAGCATCTGACAAATAAGGATTTCTGGTATTATTTTCCTAAAATCTCTATTTGCAAAGAAAAAGAATTAAAAAATTTCATTTTTTCACTGTACAATCGATTGCTCCTAGAGTGCAATCGATTGCACAAAGTGAATTTTGCACAATTTTTTGAAAAAATACACTGTGCAAATCGATTTGCAATATAGTGCAATCGATTTGCATAGAGCGAAATTAGAAAAAAATCAGCATTTTAAACTTGTCAATTTTTTGGCTCCAATTTTCCTTCACTTTTGAAAGATGTATAATTAATTTAAATTTTAGTGCCAATCTTTCCTTTTTACAAAGAATTATCATTTATTCAAATTTTGGCTCTAATTTTTGAAAGAATTATCATTAATTCAAATTTTGGCTCTAATTTTTGAAAGAATTATCATTAATTCAAATTTTGGCTCTAATTTTTAAAAGAATTCATTAATTCAAATTTTGGCTCCAAGAATCAATTACCAAATTACCACTAATCCCAATCCTAAAACTCTATAAATAGAGCCCTTATTTCATTCAAATTTCAAGCTTTTGATAGCCAAATCCACCTTGCTAAAAAATCTCTCAATTCTCTCCATCTACCAAATTCACTCAAAGCTCCATTTTCAAAAAGTTAGTAAGCTTTGCATTGAATTCTCTACATCCAAGCTTGGTCAATTGATTCTTGTGGTTTAATTGAAGCAAATTCTTGAAGTTGTTTTGATAATTCTCTAGATCTACCTTTGGTAAGTTTGGATAATTCATCTTTCACAATGTGATCTCTTGGTGATCTTTGGGATTGATTATTTGAGCATTATTTTGTGATTCCAATGGTGTTATTTTCTCATAATTTGATAGAATTTTCGTGCTTAAGTGGATCCATGATCATAAGGTGTTTGATGGAAAGTTTGAACAAGCAATTGCCCTTTTAAAATGTTGTTTTTGCTACTGCTTCTGTGTGCAATCGATTTACATAGTAGTGTAAATCGATTTACACAGCACAATTTCACGTGAATTTTTGAAAATTATACTGTGTAAATCGATTTACATAGTAGTGTAAATCGATTTACACCAGAACAGAATGTATTTTTTTCCTTGTTTTGGGGCAGCTTTGATCCAAAATGCTTTTTCTACTCACTCCTTGTGATTGTTGGTTTGGATTGCAATTTTAAATGTCTAATTTGTCTTTAAACTCAATGGACTTTGTGATGTAGATGAAGTTGGATAAATGTTCATCAATTCAAATCTACCTAAGAGTGAATTATTTAATTCATTTTTGGTGCTTTGGATTAATGATATATTTAATGCTTTAATCCATCTAGAGGAGTGGTTGAATTTAAAGATGAAAGAATTTTGAAATGTTGATCCAAATTAGCTTATCATTTCCCTCCCTCTTCATCTTATCCCTTCCTTTTTTAATTGTTCTACATGTTAAGGGATGGTGATCTCTATATCATTTATCCAAACATGAAGTACATAGATTGCTATTGACCGGCCTCAAAATAGGTGCGACTTCTACATAAGTCCACTTACGATTGCTTAACATAGCGCTAAAATTTTGTCCCGATTCGAATAAATGATCATTCGTGGACCAAACTAATGATTGCAAGCCCAAGTATGTTAATTTGATCTCTTTGATCCAATAACCTTGAGATTCATTGTGTAGAGGCTTTGGTTCTACCAATCCTCTGATGGATCTACAACACCTTTGGTCAACGCGGATCACTTAAACATCGTTGATCATTACATGTTGCCTTGTGAGAATTCCAAAATGGATGATATACTTGACAAAAAGAAAATGCAACTTGTTGTGTAGAGGCTTTGGTTCTACCAATCCCCTAATGAGTTCCAAATGCAAGTTTCAAGATGGTCATCAAACTAACCACTAATTACTAACAATTAACTTTACTTTATGCTTTTATTTTCATGCTTTATGTACCATTTACTTTTAGCATTTTACATTTCATGCTATTTTCATCTTTGCTCACTTGAGCATTTACTTTTATATCATTTTTATTTTGCTCACTTGAGCTTTTCTTTCTTTTTAAAAGACACCTAATAATCAACATGAACCATAAAAATCATTAATGATACTTAGACTACATGGTTACTATCCTTTGCATTATGGAGTGATGGACTTCTTGGACTTAGGATTAGAAACCTTGGCCTATCTTGGAGACTTTGTGACCTTAATTCATTATTTTGTCTGGAGTTCTTGAGGTTTACCTCAAGACATTGGGTTGTTTGTTTGTTTTGTGTGCAGGTTATTGAGATTACGATCTTTGTTTGTAATCTGGAATTCACCCGTATACAGTCGTTACTCTGCCCAATTTTTGCGAAGACTAAATACACTTGAAGTTTGGTTCTCTCGAGAGGTCTAGTATCTTTGCTTTCTTGGTTTCAATTCAAAGAATGGTAATTCTTTATCGACTCATAATGTCAAGTATTGGCTTCTTGTTGGTTAGATGGTTCTTATCCTTAGCTTTTACCTTATGCTTTAGGATAGCCTCTTCTTCTCCTCCCATCTTCTTTAATTTCAAAAAAATCTTCTCCCTCTTTTAAAAAAAACTCTTCTTGTTTTGAAACTTGAAACATTTTCATAATAAACTTGGACTTAGGTCCATGCATTTTCAAAACATTTTCATAAATAAATTTCAATCAATTTAATAATACCTTGACTTTTTTTTTTGTGAGAAGACTAAAAGTCAATCAATCTCATTTCAAACTATTTTGCCACTTTGGCTTTTATCTTTAAACTTTTCTCAAAAGATTAGACTCTTGTCAATCCTTGTAGTGATACAAACAACTATACTTCTACAATATGTAGTGAAGTGAGATATTTTCCACTTGGGTGTTGAGTGAGGCATTGTTGATTTTAAAATCCAAGCCATATCCTCCACTTTGAGATGATGCAAATTCTCCTTTCTCATGATTGTGGGTAGTAAGTATGTTTTTCACACGGACAATTGCGATGATGTCTTATCTCATAAAATCAACCAACACACTTGTGTTTCAAATTTTTAAAAGAGGAACTACGTGTACCCTGATCCCCTATTGCACGAAAGGTGGTACGTAGGCACTAAAGGTTCACAACCGCGACGGGTGCAAAAATCATAAAAATATTTCTTTTCTCACCTCCACCATCCATTTTTTATACAACACATTTTTATAGCCAAAATATACAGATTTTTTCAAAGAGGTTCCTGCGGAGTACCATAGATGTTTAGGGTGCTAATACCTTCCCTTTGCATAACCAACCCCCTTACCTTGAATCTTTCCCCCTCTTTTTGGGTTATTCGCTCTTTTCCCATTCCTTTGGAAACAATAAAGCGCGATGGTGATTTTTATTTTGATTTGTATAAAGTCTAGTCAATCCAATGGCTTAGTCTTGCACATTTCTACCGCTACAGAAAAAATGGCGACTTCACTGGGGAAAGATTGACCTCTTGCTGATCCATCCCTAAGTGGGTTAAACCTATCTTTGTTTATATCTGTATATGTGCTATTGTTGTTTATGTGTTATATTTTTTATATATGTTTGTCTGGATTTTCCTGGTTTACAGGGTGATTGGTGATTACTCATAAGTCCTATACCCGGACTTGGGAAAACTTTAAGATAGGACGGGTGGTATAGTCATGTTAACTTTGAGGGAGTAATCCCAAAAAAGGAGGAATGAGATCCCCCACTCAGTGGAGGCCCCTTTGACTGTAGTATCGTTTACCAAGTAATCGGGAAGACATACTGCTTTCGACCTGGGAGCCTGCGAAGCTGAGGACCGTAGATTACCTAACCCCTCTTGGCCTTTTAGGTGTAGTGCGGGAGCTATGACGGAGTAATCTGGAAGTAGTTGTCACGCGATACTATGCTCAGACGAGTCTTTCTTGAGAATATTAGTAATTACCGAGTAATTAGGAAGTTGGTAATATCCGAAGGAAGGATGTAGACTCTGGGAACCTCTAGAACCTTGTTCGGCAGGTGATAACTTTTTAGACCAATACCTTATGGGTAGTACCTTCGACCTCATGCTCGTGATGTTGAACCTATGAACCCTATATGTGCGATCTTGTGTGTGATTGTTGCATCATGCATCCATGCACTCATAAGCATCTTTTGAAAAAAAACAATAATTCAAGGGATTTAAAGGTCGACTATTTGTGAATATCTCAGGTACTTTTAAACCATGGATTCTGGAAAGAGAAAGATCGGGAAGTACAGTTTCAAGGATCCTAAGATCGATGAGTTGATCAGTCTAATTCCCGAGATCGAGTGTTCTGCAGACTTTCGGAAGAAGTATGGATCCATTATTCCTCTCATGAAGCTGAAGATGAAGGAGGGTCTTCTCTCAACTTTGGTCCAGTTCTATGATCCGGTGTATCATTGCTTTACTTTTCCCGATTATCAGTTGATGCCAACACTGGAAGAGTATTCCTATCTATTGGATTTACCTGTTACCGATCGCGTTCCTTTTACTGGTTTGGAGGGTGAGCCAAAACCACATGAGATTGCTGCTTTGATTCATCTGGGGAAGTCTGAGGTGGAAGCTCATATGACTACCAAAGGAAGGATTAGAGGATTACCAGCTCAGTTCTTATTGGAGAAAGCTCGTTACTTTGCCAGGATAAAGAGTACGGTTGCTTTTGAGGCCATCTTTGCTTTACTCGCCTATGGATTATTCTTATTTCCTAATGTGGAAAAGTTTGTCGACATTAACGCTATCAAGATTTTCATGATTGGAAACCCGGTTCCTACACTGTTGGGTGATGCTTATTACTCTGTTCATCTTCGGAATTCTTATCATGGGGGAATGATTATCTGTTGCACGCCTTTGTTGTATCGGTGGTTTACCTCTCATATGCCTCAGTCTGACGTCTTTTGGGATGTCAAGAAGGAACCTTGTTGGGCTCCTAAGATCATGACACTTACTCCCTCGGATATTGATTGGTATCATCGAGCTTACCAGGATGCAGAGATTATTGACAGTTGTGGTAGTTTCCCCAATGTGCCTCTTCTTGGTACAAAGGGAGGAATTAACTATAACCCTGTTCTTGCACGACGACAGCTTGGGTATCCGATGTGGGATAAACCGAACAATATTCATCTGAGTAGTTTTTTTCTGAAGGAAGGAGAAGACCACGGGGAAGCTAGGGAGCAGATTGCGAAGGCCTGGCGTCACATTCATAAGAAGAGTAGGAAGGATTTGGGACCTAGGGGTGTTGTTTCTTTGGAGCCATATCTTCAGTGGGTCTGATCGAGAGCCATTCAGTTGAAGATGCCGTATACTCGGGAGACACCCATGCCTGATTTATTTGTGAAGACCACTCCTCCCTTATTAGATGATCTAGAAGAGCTGCAGCTTGCTTTGGTTAGGATGCAACAGGAAAGGGATGCTTGGAAGAACAAGTTCCAGACTTTAGAGAGTTCCTACAGAGTGGACCTGAAGGAAAGAGATGATTTGATCGAGATCCTTGAGAGTCGAGCAGTAGAGTCTATGGAGAGGCAGGGAGATTTATTTTCTCCTAAGCCTCAAACAGGTGTTGTTTGTTCACTTCCTGATTCAGATGATTGGAAGGAGGTTGCCATCAGACATGTGGAAGAAAACCAGAGGTTGAGAGCTCAGATTGCCAGGCTCACAGGGAAGCGCATTCGTATATGTTATACCCCAAAATTTGCCCTCCCATATTCCTCAAGAAATTGCCAAGCCAAGCTACAAAATTCCCCAAGGGTTGTGCAGTGCAACAGTCTCCCATACAGTCAAAATTAGGGTTTTGAGTCTGATCAAGAAAAGGAATTTTTCAAAGGCTCAATCAAGTCTCATATGCTTACAAACATGGTCAAGCATCCTCATATCAAGTTTCAAGACATTCAGCTCAAGATTGCACAGTCAAAACCCTAAATTGCACTACAGTCAACTGTAGGGGAAAAATGGTCATTTGGCAGTCAAAAGTTCAAATTTTTGGTCAACATATCATTTTGAAGCCACAAACATCATTTGATCAATGCTTGATCATGATTCTCAAAATTTGGCTCAGAGATCATCAAAGATGCAAAAGTTGCTATATTTGGACAGCTGAAAAAGTCAACTGAAATTGACCAGGGCATAACTTTCACATGGATTATCAGAAAAATTCCATCCAAAGCTCATTTTGAAGAGAAAGACATTTCCTACAACTCATCTTCATACTTCAAGTCCAAGAAATGCTCTCACAAAAAGTTATCAATTTCAACATTATAGGTCATTTTCAAAAGTCAACAAAAAGGGACTTTAAGTCAAAGACCATAACTTTAGATTGGTAAATCAAAATGACATGGGACCAAAGGAATTGGTTAAAGGACTCAAAGACCTTTCCAAAATGTCCAAGAACATGTGAAAAGCTTAAAAATTGAGCAAGTTATGCCTTGTAGAAGTTGGGAAATTTTTGTGAAATGGCAAAAGTCAACTATCCTTGAAACTCCAATTTTTGACAAAAGGGCCCACTTTCTTCCACTTGATTCATCCTTGTCATGCCACACACGTGTCCCATGGTTAATTTCAAGACCAAATATTGATTTTTTTATTTTATTTAATTTTTGATAATTTAATTCATTTTAAATCTTTGAAAATTCAAATAAAATTTAAAAACCAATGGAATAGTGTCATGTGAACTTGGACAATTTCTATGTATCATGGGCCAACTCAAAAACTCAGGCTAGGGTTAAGTTTCACACTAGGTCTAGGTCTTGGCTAAAAAGAAGGAAAAATGGTTAATGGTGAAAACCCTAGGACTTGTTCTTTCATAAGCATGAATCTAGGTCAGTTAGCAAGCCAATTCCCTTCCATGATAAACACTGAGTCAAACCCTAGGCCTAAGACATCATAAGCTGCGCCCAAACAAGCTTTTGCAATTTGAAATTTTTCCTTAAAACTCAAACACTGAAAACTGGTTTAAAGGTCGATTCAAGCATCAATTTTCATTCCATTAGCATCCTGGACAAATTCTGAACGCATCCCAACTCCAAACATCTGTCAAAACTCCCTGAACTGGTATCCACGAGTAAAACTGTGAAGCAAAGTTTTTGAAATCGCATAGCATAGTTCAAGCATTTTTTTTCATTTTTATTTATGTATTCATGATCATAACAAAGTTTCTAAGCTATTCATTGTGTTTAATTTCATTTTTGTTAATCATACGCGAATCTACCATGGCCACGTTTTAGGGTTTTCAGGTTTTGCTTTTAGGGCTTTTACCATGCTGTAAAATCAGCCTTCCAGACCATGATAGTCATGCTCAGCAAATCTAGACGAAGATGAAGCATTGGTCGCGACAAATTTATGAGCTACATGGACCTAATCGCTATTTTCTCAAAAGCTGTCTAATGAAACGCCCAGAAACCGTTGCCTTCTTTCTTTGTCTTTCAGGAAAACGAAAGAGATGATGGCGTGGCACAAGTGGATTGGAGGAATTTGAATTAGCGCGCGTTTTAAAGAGCATTAACCTTTTTCTTTTATAATATTCATTGGCCATTATATATTAATTGAAATCAAAGTGGTTCAGTGGCAGGTGGAAGCGTTTGCAAGGCACAAGACCTGGGTTCGAGTCCCAGGTCTGGAAAATTTCCATATTATTTTTCTCTTAGTAATTACGTGCAGACATAACATTCAGGCTCACCATGTTCCATCAGAAATCAACCTCCACGCGTCCCAGAGCATCCAGATCAACGGCCAAGATTCAAGGAACACGTGCACAAGGGTCAATGCATTAGCATACAAACTGGCAAAGTCAACGGATCCACAAGTTTAATGGGCCTGATTTGCTAGGCCTCACCTCCAATTTGGGGCTACCCCCCCTGGTTTGCCTTATTATTTTTATTTTTATTCTTTCCTTAATTTCTCTTTTTTATTTCTTTTATTTTGCTATTTGTTTAGTTAATTATTTTTAACAAAATACAAAAACACACCAAAATCAGAAAATATAAAAAATATAATATTTATTTTATTATGATTATTTTCAAATAAACATGTAAATAATTTAGTAAATTAGGTTATAAGTTTAATTCTTTTGTAACAAAATGTAAAAAATATAGAATTAGGTTAATAAACATTTTTCTTCCTTTTTAATTTTTCCCTTTTTTTTTCACAGTAATAATTATTTATTTATTTATTTTTTATAATTAAATTGCACATAAAAAAATTTTAGGTTTAATTTAGATCTTAATTTAATTTTTTCCTAATAAACTTAAAAAACAATAGAATTAGGTCTAATATTTAATTTAATTTCAATTAACTCCTTTTTTCTCATTAAATCTAAAAAACACAAAAAATACCATTTTCATTTAATTTTAATTTTAAATTCCTTATTAATGTTAATTGTTTGTAAAAGGGTCCAACGCCCTAGTTTTGTTTAATTCCTTAATTGCGCACATTTATTTTATATCGTTTAAATGATTTTGTATCTCTCCCAAAGCCCTGTAATAACTTTTTATTTTATTTCTCGCACTTTTATTTTCTCACACTTACTTTCAGTCAAATCGGGTTCGGTTTATTTTGGCGATGTGGACCCGCGCCATTTGTAATAGTTTAGATTTATTTTTCGCAAACTTTATAACTGTTAATAAATATGCATGAAAGAATGTATGGACTTAAAAATAAAATCAAGCGTAGATCACAACAAACATGACAAGACAAAATAATTGAAACATGACACACGGACCGCACACACCACCCCTAGGGTACGCCTCACTGTTGCCTTTCGAAAGGTGATCGTCGAGTAGAGGACGTCTTAGTAAGTCCTCATGATCCGGGAACCTGGCATGAGGGTAGCTTCTAAGGTGTCTTCCCATTGCTCTGGTGATCACCATGTCCCGAACATCGAATTGACCCGAACACCTCCAACAGTGGTGCTACCTACCTCTCAATGGTGGGATGGCACTACTTTAAAGGACATTTACACAGACGAATTCCTTAGGGTAGGTAGGTTCTCAAGGATACTTGCTCTAATTTCAAACAAAATCAAAACATCTTTTCACCAATACTTTTCAAAAGCTTTCAAAGCAAACTTTTCAAACACTCTGACGTACGAGTCGAACTGAAATTTTTCAAAGAAACTTTTTTAAACCCACAATTGAAAAGCAAGCAAACAATTTTGAAAACACATTGAGCAAGTACCTAAGAGCCCATGGATAACCATGGATAGAAAGGGTGCTAATACCTTCCCTTTCTATAACCTACCTCCCGAACCGAGAGCAATCTCTTTAAGGAATTTTTCTGTGCTTTTGTCCTTTCCATTTGGAGAAAATAAAAGACGGTGGCGACTCTTGCTTCTGCGACATTTCGCGAACCAGCTTTAAAACAGTCAGTTCCAGATCCACCGATCACAGTATAGATTGATCTCTATCAGTTCCTTTTCTCAGGATTTTAGATTGTATTTTCATCTTGTACTTGGGATCATTGAAACTTGTAACCCATTTCGAAGTTATTATAATAAAAGTTTCCAGTATTTCAAATGCGTTGTTATTTTGATGTTTGCAATATGTCTGTAAATCTTAAATCCCTTGAAATATTAAATGATAAAATAATAATAATCATATACATTGCATATCATACATCATATTGCACATGTTTTTGCATTTTTTATGCATATCCAGGTGTCTTACCCAGCTTCTTTACTTCACTCAGCAAGTTGACTCATCAATACAACACTCGGGCTAATTTCAAAAAGAAGATGGACAACTTAGAACAGGAGAATCGCGAGCTGCGCGAAGAAGTTTTTGCTTTGAAGGCTGGCTTGGCCAACTTGACTACTCTGATGGAAGCTCTGGTGGTTGCTCAGAATCAGCCACCGAGTGTTCAACCTCAACCAACAAGGGCAAGTACTGAAGTTCTGACTGTTCCTGTATCCGCTACTCCGGCTGTTATTCAAAACCGTATGCCCCAGGGTTATCCGTGGGGAATGCCAGAGAATTTTGCACCTGAAGGTTTCAATCTGGGTCCTCAAGATGCCCCGGTGGTTCCAAATATTGTTACTCCTGCACCTCATGTGGTGCATGTTGTTCCTCCTGCACCTTCTGTGGTGCATACTGTTCCTGCTGCACCTCCTTCGGTGAATTTGGTTCCGTTTGTTAATGAAGATGTGTGTCATCCTTTCCCTCCGCCGAGTGAAGACTTGGGTCTTTATGACAGAATGGATGATTTCCAAGAGCAGTTTGATAGAATGCAAAGAGAGATGAAGGCTCTTAGGGGAAAAGAGTTGTTCGGGCAGAATGTGAATGAGCTGTGTTTGGTCCCGAATGTTAAAGTGCCTTCTAAGTTCAAGGTCCCGGAATTTGAGAAGTACAAGGGCAACACTTGCCCTCGTGCTCATTTGGTGATGTATGTGAGAAGGATGTCTACCCATACTGATGATCAGCGTCTTCTGATTCATTTTTCCAGGATAGTCTGACCAGTGCTGCGTTGAAATGGTATATGAGTTTAGACAGCTTCAACATCCATACTTTTAATGATTTGGGAGAAGCATTCATTAAACAATACAAGTACAATGTGGACATGGCGCCTGACCGTGACCAGCTTAGGGCTATGGTTCAGAAAGACAAAGAATCATTCAAAGAGTATGCGCAGAGATGGCGCGAAGTGGCTGCACAAGTGATTCCGCCCATGGAAGAGAAAGAAATGACCAAGATTTTTCTAAAGACGCTAGGAGCTTTCTACTATGAAAGAATGGTAGCAAGTTCCCCAAGTGATTTTACAGAGATGGTAGGAATGGGTGTCCGCCTAGAAGAGGCAGTAAGAGAAGGCCGTTTGACAAAGGGGGAAGGATCTGGAGGTGTGAAAAAGCCATCTTATGGGTTTACAAAGAAGAAAGAGGGGGATACAAATGCTGTTATGCAAGAGAGAAAGGTAAACGCTCCTAGAAGGAATTATCAGCGTCATCAGCAAGTCACCTCAGTTACTCCTGTTTTGAATGCCGCTCCAACTACTGTTGCTTATCAGAGACCATCCCAGCAGGGGAATCAAGGGTATAATCAGAGAAAGGAGAACTATGATCCTATTCCCATGAGCTATGCAGAGTTATTACCAGCATTGGTTCAGAAGAAGTTGGTCCAGACGCGACCACCTCCCGCTGTACCATCACCATTACCGTGGTATTACAAAGCAGACCAGACGTGTGCCTTTCATCAGGGAGCACCAGGGCATAGTGTTGAGAATTGTTATCCTTTAACGAATGAAGTGCAAAGGTTGTTAAAGTCTGGAATTTTATCTTTCAAAGACGTGGGACCTAATGTGAAAGACAATCCTCTACCCAAGCACGGGGGAGTGAATGCTGTGAATATGGTGGCCAGTTGTCCAGGTGACTTTCAAATTTTTGACATTAATCTGGTTAGAGGGAATTTGGTGAAGATGCATGCAGACCTCTATGAATTCAGTTATTATACGCATGACCACACTGGTTGTGCTGTTTGCAGTACAAACATACAAGGTTGCGAGAAGATAAAGGCTGATTTGCAGGAGATAATGGATGAAGGTTTAATCCATATAATCAGGCCTAGGGTGGAATATGAAGAGGAAGTAAATATGGTTTCTGGATGTCCGGGTGAATTCAGAATTTTTGATGTGGATCATTTGAATGAGGATCTAGTGCAGTTACATGCTACCTTCTGCCATACTGCTGGTCAGGTGGAACACCAATATGGATCTTGCATAATTTGTTGTCGAAATCCCCGAGGATGTTCTGTTGTGAGGGAAGGTGTTCAGTTGCTGTTAGACAACGGAACCATCAAGATCACAAGTCAGAGAGATGATTATCATGAGATTGATATGGTTGAAGTCTGTTTGATGGAAGAGTCAGAGGAAGAGTATGCCTCCGCAGATGAATATTTCTCTACCGGAAATGATTTTTGATGGCTGATTGTGTTGAGGAAGGGGTGAATGTCATTGTACCTTGTTTTGGTGCACCCACTCATCTTGAGGTGGAGTACCATAGCAAACCAGCTGTTTCCCCATTGGTAATTAGTCTGCCAGGTCCTGTTCCCTATGAATCAGATAAGGCTGTGCCTTACAAATACAACGCTACGATCTTAGAAGATGGAGTGGAGATTCCCATCCAGCCGATGCCAGATGTTGGAAATATAGCTGATAATAGCAGAGTGACCCGTAGTGGTCGTGTATTTGCGCCGATCATTCGAAGAGATGTTGTTGCTGGAAAGAAGATTGTTGAGAATGATGAGCCTAAGAAGTCTGCAGGAGAGACTAGTGGAGCTACATTAGAGAAAGAAGTGGATGATATCTTGAAGATAATTAAGATGAGCGATTACAGAATTGTAGATCAGTTATTGCAGACTCCTTCAAAGATATCTATTCTAGCCTTATTGATGAATTCCTCTGCTCATAGAGAATCGCTGATGAGAGTGCTAGACCAAGCTTTTGTAGAGAATGACATGCCATTAGATCAATTCAGCAGCGTAATTGGAAACATTACATCATGTAACAATTTGATCTTCTGTGATGATGAGTTACCAGATGAAGGGAGGAATCACAACCTGGCCCTCCACATATCCATGAACGGTAAGAATGATTCGCTGTCCAATGTGCTAATTGATAATGGATCCGCGTTGAATGTCATACCGAGAAGTACCCTCTTGAAATTAAAGTATCAAGGAACACATATGCGCCCGAGTGGCATCATTGTGAAGGCTTTTGATGGGTCGAGGAAATCTGTCATCAGTGAAGTGGACCTGCCCATCCATGTAGGACCACATTTGTTCTTGATAACCTTCCAGGTTATGGATATTATTCCCGCATATAGTTGTTTTCTTGGACGACCATGGATACACGAAGCAGGGGCTGTCACCTCAACTCTGCATCAGAAGCTAAAATTTGTGCGTGAAGGGAAGGTAGTGATCATAAATGGGGAGCAGGCGTTGTTGATATCCCATCTATCCTCTTTCAGTATTGTAGAAGCGGATGAGGCTGCTATTGGAACCCAGTTCCAAGCCCTATCCATTGACAACATAAGGAGGAATGAGAATTCTGTAGTTTCCCTGAAGGACGCGCAGCAGGTTGTGCGCAATGGTCATAATGCAGTTTGGGGACGACTGGTGGATCCACCCGTGAACAAGAACATAACTGGTTTGGGTTTTTCTTCGAAGAATGGCAAAGGAGAAAGTTTGAAGTCAAAATCTCCTGTGAACAGTTATCATGATGTTTTCTGCAGCGAAGGCTACCTCCATCCAATTGGTTCAGGAATCAATGTTGTTGAAGAAGATGAAGCAGAGCGGGAAGTACCGAATTTTGTGACGCATGGAGTCCGAGTTCAGAACTGGGTCACCATTGATGTTCCTTCTTGCATACATATTTCAAAGTAATTTGTTTTGTTAATCTGTTTCTTTCTTTGAAAAGCTTTCACTTTGCCCGAGGTGAAAGTATTGTATGGGCTTATCTGTTTGCTTTGATTTTTAAGATCATTAATAAAAGTTGTCTTTGCTTCGAAAAATATGTCTTTATTTTCTGTTTTTTCTTGGGAAATGGCAATCAAATAAAAAACCCTTTCAAAATAAATGATAATTGAAAATTAATCTGCATAATCACTTGTTATATGTGTCAGTTTCTAAAAGCAATCATAAATCATATGTGCAGATTAATTAAAAAACCCGTTGAATACAATGACCATGCACCCTCTCCCAACTTTGAATGTCCTGTGTTTGGGGCTAAAGAAGAAGATTATGATGAGATTCCAGAAGAGGTCTCACGGTTGCTTGAGCACGAGGATAATACCATTCAGCCATATAAGGAGCCTTTGGAAGTGATTAATTTGGGTTCAAAAGAAGATCCGAAAGAGATTAAGATTGGAGCATCGTTGCATCTTGATGTGAAGAGCGGGTTAATTGAGCTGTTGAAAGAGTATGTGGATATTTTTGCTTGTTCTTATCAAGACATGCCTGGTCTAGATACAGACATTGTTGAGCATCATTTTCCATTGAAGCCAGAGTGTCCGCCAGTTAAACAAAATTTGAGAAGAACCCACCCAGATATGGCAGTAAAGATCAAAGAAGAGGTCCTAAAGCAGATTAATGCTGGTTTTCTTGTGACGTCAGTGTATCCTCAATGGATTGCCAATATTGTCCCAGTATCGAAAAAAGACGGAAAAGTCCGCATGTGCGTAGATTACAGAGATCTAAATAAAGCTAGTCCAAAAGATGATTTTCCATTGCCTCACATTGATATGTTAGTGGATAGCACAGCAAAATTCAAAGTATTCTCGTTCATGGACGGATTTTCCGGGTATAATCAAATAAGAATGGTTCCAGAGGACATGGAAAAAACAACGTTTATCACACCCTAGGGAACATTCTGTTACAGATTGATGCCCTTCGGGTTGAAGAACGCTGGTGCAACGTACCAGAGGGCTATGACAACCCTATTCCATGATCTGATGCACAAGGAAATTGAAGTATATGTTGATGATATGATTGCCAAATCCCAAACTGAAGAAGGGCATATAAAAGATTTGTTGAAGTTGTTTCAGCGTTTGAGGAAGTTTCGTCTCCGCTTGAATCCAAATAAATGCACCTTCGGAGTTAGATCAGGGAAATTGTTGGGTTTTATTGTTAGACAAAAAGGAATTGAAGTTGATCTTGACAAAGTCAGAGCAATTCAAGAAATGCCAGCACCAAGAACTGAAAAGCAAGTCAGGGGTTTCCTCGGGCGTTTGAATTATATTTCCAGATTCATTTCCCACATGACTGCAAAGTGTGAACCGATCTTTAAGTTGTTAAAGAAAGATCAAGGTTGTGTGTGGACGGATGACTGCCAAAGGGCATTTGAGAGTATTAAAGAATATCTGCGTGAACCTCCTATCTTGCTCCCTCCCGTAGAAGGAAGACCGCTGATTATGTATCTAACGGTGTTAGATAAATCCATGGGTTGTATTCTGGGACAACAGGATGAAACAGGAAAGAAAGAGTTTGCCATTTATTATCTCAGCAAAAAGTTCACTGATTGTGAGTTGCGGTATTCCATGCTACAAAAGACATGTTGTGCTTTGGCCTGGGCGGCAAAACGTTTGCGGCAGTATATGTTGAATCATACTACTTGGTTGATTTCCAAAATGGATCCAATCAAGTATATTTTTGAGAAACCTGCTCTTACTGGGAGAATTTCCCGCTGGTAGATGTTGTTGTCTGAATATGATATTGAGTACCGCACTCAAAAAGCTATTAAAAGTAGTGTGTTGGCAAATTACCTTGCTCACCAACCGGTGGAAGATCATCAATCTGCAGAATTTGAATTCCCTGATGAGGATGTGATGTTCTTGAAAGTGAAATATTATGATGAACCATTGCCTGAGGAAGGCCCTGACCCTGAATCTCATTGGATTATGATTTTTGATGGAGCGGTGAATGCTTATGGTAAAGGAATTGGTGTTGTGATTATCACTCCTCATGGATCGCACATTCCTTTTACTGTGAGGTTAACATTTGATTGCACTAATAATGTGGCGGAATATGAGGCTTGCATCATGGGTCTTGAGGAAGCTATTGATCTCAGAATCAAAATTCTAAATGTGTATGGTGATTCAGCTTTGGTAATAAATCAGATTAAAGGAGAATGGGATACTCGTCACCCTGGCTTGATCCCTTACAAACATTATGCTTGAAGATTTCTACCCTTCTTCAATAAAGTTAAATTCCATCACATCCCTAGAGATGAAAATCAAATGGCGGATGCTCTGGCAACTCTGGCTTCCATGTATCAAGTGAATTCTTGGAATGATATACCTCGTATTGCAGTTCGACGGCTGGATAGGCCCGCTCATGTGTTTGCGACAGAGGAGGTAGCAGATGAAAAACCTTGGTATTATGATATCAAGCATTTTCTTCAGACTCATGAATACCCGATTGGTGCATCGAGGAAAGATAGAAAGACATTGAGAAGATTGGCAGGCAGTTTCTTCCTCAGTGAAAATGTGCTATACAAGAGAAATTATGACATGGTCTTGCTCAGATGCGTGGATAGACACGAAGCAGACATGTTGATGCATGAGATTCATGAAGGTTCATTTGGCACTCATGCAAATGGACATTCGATGGCTAAAAAGATGCTAAGGGCAGGTTACTATTGGTTGACAATGGAATCTGATTGTTGCAAATTTGCAAAGAAGTGCCATAAATGCCAGATTTATGCAGATAAGATCCATGTGCCTCCGACACTTCTCAATGTAATTTCCTCCCCATGGCCTTTCTCTATGTGGGGTATTGACATGATCGGGATGATAGAACCCAAAGCTTCAAATGGACACCGTTTCATTTTGGTAGCGATTGACTACTTTACTAAATGGGTAGAGGCTGCTTCTTATGCCAATGTTACCAAACAAGTGGTTGTGTGTTTCATCAAAAACAATCTGATATGCCGATATGGTGTGCTGAGTAGAATCATCATTGACAATGGCTCAAATTTGAACAACAAAATGATGACAAAACTGTGTGAAGAATTCAAGATTGTCCATCACAATTCGTCTCCATACAGGCCAAAGATGAATGGGGCTGTTGAGGCTGCTAATAAGAATATCAAGAGAATTATCCAGAAGATGGTTATTACTTATAAGGATTGGCATGAAATGCTCCCTTTTTCCCTACATGGATATCGAACATCTGTCCGCACTTCAACAGGAGCAACCCCGTTCTCCCTGGTATATGGAATGGAAGTTGTACTCCCTATTGAGGTAGAGATTCCCTCGTTGCGTGTGATAATGGAAGCCAAGTTGACAGAGGCTGAATGGGTCCAGAACAGGTTTGACCAATTAAATTTGATTGAAGAGAAGAGAATGACAGCTTTATGTCATGGGCAGTTGTATCAAAAAAGAATGAAGAAAGCATTTGATAAAAAGGTCAAACCTCGTGAATTCAGAGAAGGCAACCTCGTGCTCAGGAAGATCATGTCTTTTAACACTGATTCTAGGGGTATGTGGACTCCCAATTTTGAAGGCCCGTATGTTGTCAAGAAAACCTTCTCTGGTGGTGCATTAATTCTTGAAACTATGGATGGCGAGGAGTTCCCACGTCCCATGAATGCTGATGCAGTCAAGAAATACTTCGCCTAAAGAAATAAAAGAACAGCTCGCTAAGTTGAAAACCCGAAAGGGCGGCTTAGGCAAAAAGGAGCGTCTCGGTAGGCTGAAAACCCAAAAGGGAGGTCTAGGCAAAAATTAGAGACATAAACAGAATAAATTTACCGCTAAGTTAAAAACCCGCAAGGGCAGCTTAGGCAAAATTTAGGGATTTTTCTTGGCAAGTAACTACGTCAGACAAGACTTGATCGTTGAAGCAACAATCTTCTTGGATCCTCACCATGCTTCAACAAAAGCTGCTGCTCAGGACTTCAAAAGTTGTTAGGGGAATGGTGGTCATTGTATCTCAATGTATCTTTTCCATTATATATTACCATTTCCCAAATTTTTGTAATCATCCATGGAGTCTCGCCATTCGCAGACTACCATTCTATTAATAAAATTCGAGCTTTTGCCCAATTCTTTGTGTTCTTGTTTTTATTTAGCTTGCAAAGACTTCATTTATTACTGATAATAACTTTCAAAGCAAAAAGATAAAAAAAATTGATTGACTTTTCAAAAAGAAAGACATCTTTACAATTCAATTTACTTTGGGATTTGTGATGAAACAATGACAACAAAAATGGTGATCCCTGGAATGAACAAATTCCAATTGTTTTAAAGATATTTACTTCCTTCGTGAAGGTTTTTTCTCAGGTCATTTTACTGGTATGTGCGCAACATTTATGTGTTTCTCAGATAATTAAAGACGATACTAGTGGGTGCAAGGTACGATATTAGGTTTGTGATCCCTTTATCCCCGGCTAAGTCTCGGTTCGATTTTAATTTTGGGTTTGCATGGTCAAAAGCCTCTGTCCCAGGTTCCCCAGCGAAGTTTTCCCTCATATGATGAAACGATTTATTCCCTCGGTGTGCTAAGGTATCGCTCTTTTTGCAGTATTGGCATTAGTGTTGACTTCTTGATTTCCCAGGAAGACTATACCAGGGCATCTTTTGTTGGAATATGTTTGGTTGATATGAAGACTCAATCCAGTGTTTTCCAGTGAAGGCCTTGTTTATTTGATAGAAGTCCTTTTTCCCCAGTGGAGCACGTATCTCCGGTTTCCCCAGTGAAGAACGTATCTCCAGTTTCCCTAGTGAAGAACGTATCTTGGTTTCCCCTTGATGATGTGGTGTCGACCTCCCTAATGAAGTCAGCATGAAGTCCCCAGTAGATGTCTCAATGATGAAGTATTGTCTCCCCTTAGTGAAGTCCGTATGTTTTTATTCCTTCAAAGTGGGCCTGATTTCCCCAGTGAATGTTTTGACAATTTGGTTTCCATTTGCCTTATTCACAATCAGTATCAAAATCCCCAGTAGGAGTACGGACTGTGAAACATTTGTTTTCCCCATTGAAGTCTGTATGCTTTTCCCCGTGAAGGTTATCCCAGGGCATCTCTTGTTGGAATGAGTATTCATGATGAAAAGTTTTCAATCCACAGTTTTTTCTCCAGGGAAGTGGGTTTGAATTCCTCAGTGGGGTTTGGTTGTCTCGGCGTCAGTCTACTTTATTTGAGGATGATCTTGCAATCTTCAGTAGGCATGTTGCTTTTGAAAAACTGGTTTCTCCGATGAAACCGGAAGAAAGATGTTCTATCCTAGTATCTGTTTGATTTATCTATATCCGGATTATGTTTCTCCTCAGTGAAGTTAGGACAGACAATAGCGCTCCTTGCTTAGTTGGATTTGGTTTTCCCTCTTGAGTTTATTTCTCAAAGGATGTATCTTCTTTGGCCGTCTTGCTCCAGTTTGTTTCTAATTGGATTCGTGGTTGCATGACGAAATTAATTACTTTGGATTTCCGAGAACTTCGAGTTTTGGTTTGTGCATTTATTTTGCACGAGAAGACTTTATCTCTTCAGCAGGAATAATATGGCATTTCCCCAGGAAGTCATATTTGATTTCCCCAGGAAGTCATATCTCATTTCCCCAGGAAGTCATATATCATTTCCCCAGGAAGCCACATTTCCATCCCCAGAAAGTCGTTTCTTTTTGCAATCCTCCATGATAACAAGCAACAAGTATCTTTGTTTGAGCAACTCGTGCTTCCCTGTACAAGTTGAAGGTAACTTTTTTTGCTATTTCCTCTATGAATGGTTAGCTTACAGTCTGTCGTCAGTTTACGCCAGTGGATGGCAAGACTTTCAAATTCACAGAAATTGCTCGTTGTGAAATCTTTGCAAGTTGAAGTCTCTTTATTTGAGACAGCTTACATATTACCCTTTCCAGGCGGAATTCCTTGGTTAAGGAAGAAGTTGAGACCTGTTCTAGGTGAAACACCAGAAGTTTGGGGAACATAGGATATTTTCTTTTTTCTACCTTCAGTGAACGTTGGTAGTACATCGGCAGTGAACGTCGGTGTTTATTTTCTTTTTTCTACCTTCAGTGAACGTTGGTAGTACATCGGCAGTGAACGTCGGTGTTTATTCTCTTTTTTATATCTTCAGTGAATGTTGATAGTTCATCATCAGTGAACGGCGATGATATTATATCTTCTCTCTACCTTCAGTGAATGTTGGTAGTACATCGGCATTGAACGTCGGTGTTTGTTATCTTTTTGCTATCTTCAGTGAACGTTGATAGTTCATCGTCAGTAAACGGCAATGGTATTATATCTTCTCTCTACCTTCAATGAACGTTGGTAGTACATCGGCAGTGAACGTTGGTGTTTGTTATCTTTTTGCTATCTTCAGTGAACGTTGATAGTTCATCGTCAGTGAACGGCGGTGATATGATATTTTCTCTCTACCTTCAGTGAACGTTGGTAGTACATTGGCAGTGAACGTTGGTGTTTGTTATCTTTTTGCTATCTTCAGTGAACGTTGATAGTTCATCGTCAGTGAACGGCGGTGATATTATATCTTCTCTCTACCTTCAGTGAACGTTGGTAGTACATCGGCAGTGAACGTCGGTGTTTGTTATCTTTTTGCTATCTTCAGTGAACGTTGATAGTTCATCGTTAGTGAACAACGGTGATATTATATTTTCTCTCTACCTTCAGTGAACGTTGGTAGTACATCGGCAGTGAACGTTGGTGTTTGTTATCTTTTTGCTATCTTCAGTGAACGTTGATAGTTCATCGTTAGTGAACGGAGGTGATATTATATCTTCTCTCTACCTTCAGTGAACGTTGGTAGTACATCGGCAGTGAACGTTGGTGTTTGTTATCTTTTTTCTATCTTCAGTGAATGTTGATAGTTCATCGTCAGTGAACGGCGGTGATATGATATTTTCTCTCTACCTTCAGTGAACGTTGGTAGTACATCGGCAGTGAACGTTGGTGTTTGTTATATTTTTGCTATCTTAAGTGAACGTTGATAGTTCATCGTCAGTAAACGACGGTGATATGATATTTTCTCTCTACCTTCAGTGAACGTTGGTGTTTGTTATCTTTTTGCTATCTTCAGTGAACGTTGATAGTTCATCGTCAGTGAACAGCGGTGATATTATATCTTAACTCTACCTTCAGTGAACGTTGGTAGTACATCGGCAGTGAACGTCAGTGTTTGTTATCTTTTTGCTATCTTCAGTGAACGTTGATAGTTCATCGTTAGTGAACGGCGGTGATATTATATCTTCTCTATACCTTCAGTGAACGTTGATAGTACATCCGCAGTGAACGTCGGTGTTTGTTATCTTTTTGCTATCTTCAGTGAACGTTGATAGTTCATCGTTAGTGAACAACGGTGATATTATATCTTCTCTCTACCTTCAGTGAACGTTGGTAGTACATCGGCAGTGAACGTTGGTGTTTGTTATCTTTTTGCTATCTTCAGTGAACGTTGATAGTTCATCGTTAGTGAACGGAGGTGATATTATATCTTCTCTCTACCTTCAGTGAACGTTGGTAGTACATCGGCAGTGAACGTTGGTGTTTGTTATCTTTTTGCTATCTTCAGTGAATGTTGATAGTTCATCGTCAGTGAACAGCGGTGATATGATATTTTCTCTCTACCTTCAGTGAACGTTGGTAGTACATCGGCAGTGAACGTTGGTGTTTGTTATCTTTTTGTTATCTTCAGTGAACGTTGATAGTTCATCGTTAGTGAACGGCGGTGATATTATATCTTCTTTCTACCTTTAGTGAATGTTAGTAGTACATCGGCAGTGAACGTTGGTGTTTGTTATCTTTTTGCTATCTTCAGTGAATGTTGATAGTTCATCGTCAGTGAACGGCGTTGATATGATATATTTTCTCTCTACCTTCAGTGAACGTTGGTAGTACATCGGCAGTGAACGTCGGTGTTTCTTATCTTTTTGCTATCTTCAGTGAACGTCGATAGTTCATCGTCAATGAACGGTTGTGATATTATATTTTCTCTCTACCTTCAGTGAACGTTCGTAGTACATCGGCAGTGAATGTTAGTGTTTGTTATCTTTTTGCTATCTTCAGTGAACTTCGATAGTTCATCGTTAGTGAACGACGGTGATATGATATTTTCTCTCTACCTTCAGTGAACGTTGGTAGTACATCGACAGTGAACGTTGGTGTTTGTTATCTTTTTGCTATCTTCAGTGAACGTTGACAGTTCATCGTCAGTGAACGGCGGTGATATGATATTTTCTCTTTCTACCTTCAGTGAACGTTGGTAGTACATCGGCAGTGAACGTCGATGTTTGTTATCTTTTTGCTATCTTCAGTGAACGTTGATAGTTCATCGTCAATGAACGGCGGTGATATGATATTTTCTCTTTCTACCTTCAGTGAATGTTGGTAATACATCGGCAGTGAACGTTGGTGTTTCTTATCTTTTTGCTATCATTAGTGAACGGTGGTGGTTCCTCGTCAGTAAACGGCGGTGATATGATATTTTCTCTTTCTACCTTCAGTGAATGTTGGTAGACATCGACAGTGAACGTTGATGCTTATTATCATCCTCTCTGGTTCTATTCTTTTGGTCCACCAGTGATTTATTTTCCTGGTGGGGTTGCTCCTTTGTTTCTTCATTTTTGTGGCATCCCCAATGTTACTTTGTGTCTCTTTTGTTCTGTTCATATGCATCCATAATCATAAGCATTGCACGGCATCTTAGAGACAAAAATAGGGCTTGTTTTATATTTAAGTATCTTCAATCACGTCGACACGAAGATTCGTAACCTTCGTATCTCCGGATAGAAGACACTTAAATAAGGGCAGCTGTTGTACCCCAATTTTTGCCCCTAAGATTCCCCTATCATATCATGTCAACTTGATCATAACAAGATCACATTAGGGTTGGTTCTTCCTCTTTTTCCTATCTTTAAGTTTGCTCTTGAGGAATCTCCAAGCACCTTGGTTGTGTATTTTGTATATGTGTTGTTGACTAACTTCTAATCAAAATACAAAAAAAAATATTTGTCTTTGTCTTTGTATATTTTTGTTTTGTAGGTACCAAGTCGAAGCATCTGACAAATAAGGATTTCTGGTATTATTTTCCTAAAATCTCTATTTGCAAAGAAAAAGAATTAAAAATTTTCATTTTTTTTCACTGTACAATCGATTGCTCCTAGAGTGCAATCGATTGCACAAAGTGAATTTTGCATAATTTTTTGAAAAAATACATTGTGCAAATCGATTTGCAATATAGTGCAATCGATTTGCATAGAGCGAAATTAGAAAAAAATCAGCATTTTAAACTTGTCAATTTTTTGGCTCCAATTTTCCTTCACTTTTGAAAGATGTATAATTAATTTAAATTTTAGTGCCAATCTTTCATTTTTACAAAGAATTGTCATTTATTCAAATTTTGGCTCTAATTTTTGAAAGAATTATCATTAATTCAAATTTTGGCTCTAATTTTTGAAAGAATTATCATTAATTCAAATTTTGGCTCTAATTTTTGAAAGAATTCATTAATTCAAGTTTTGGCTCCAAGAATCAATTACCAAATTACCACTAATCCCAATCCTAAAACTCTATAAATAGAGCCCTCATTTCATTCAAATTTCAAGCTTTTGATAGCCAAATCCACCTTGCTAAAAAATCTCTCAATTCTCTCCATCTACCAAATTCACTCAAAGCTCCATTTTCAAAAAGTTAGTAAGCTTTGCATTGAAGCTTACTAATCTTTGAGCTAAACCTTCATCCAGACACTTTTTCTCCATCAATTCTCTACATCCAAGCTTGGTCAATTGATTATTGTGGTTTAATTGAAGCAAATTCTTGAAGTTGTTTTGATAATTCTCTAGATCTACCTTTGGTAAGTTTGGATAATTCATCTTTCACAATGTGATCTCTTGGTGATCTTTGGGATTGATTCTTTGAGCATTATTTTGTGATTCCAATGGTGTTATTTTCTCATAATTTGATGGAATTTTCGTGCTCAAGTGGATCCATGATCATAAGGTGTTTGATGGAAAGTTTGAACAAGCAATTGCCCTTTTAAAATGTTGTTTTTGCTACTGCTTCTGTGTGCAATCGATTTACATAGTAGTGTAAATCGATTTACACAGCACAATTTCACATGAATTTTTGAAAATTATACTGTGTAAATCGATTTACATAATAGTGTAAATCGATTTACACCAGAACATAATGTATTTTTTGCCTTGTTTTGGGGCAGCTTTGATCCAAAATACTTTTTCTACTCACTCCTTGTGATTGTTGGTTTGGATTGCAATTTTAAATGTCTAATTTGTCTTTAAACTCAATGGACTTTGTGATGTAGATGAAGTTGGATAAATGTTCATCAATTCAAATCTACCTAAGAGTGAATTATTTAATTCATTTTTGGTGCTTTGGATTAATGATATGTTTAGTGCTTTAATCCATCTAGAGGAGTCGTTGAATTTAAAGATGAAAGAATTTTGAAATGGTGATCCAAATTAGCTTATCATTTCCCTCCATCTTCATCTTACCCCTTTCTTTTTTAATTGTGCTACATTTTAAGGGATGGTGATCTCTATATCGTTTATCCAAACATGAAGTACATAGATTGCTATTGACCAGCCTCAAAATAGGTGCGACTTCTACATAAGTCCACTTACGATTGCTTAACATAGCGCTACATTTTGTCCCGATTCGAATAAATGATCATTCGTGGCCCAAACTTATGATTGCAAGCCCAAGTATGTTAATTTGATCTCTTTGATCCAATAACCTTGAGATTAATTGTGTAGAGGCTTTGGTTCTACCAATCCTCTGATGGATCTACAACACCTTTGGTCAACGCGGATCACTTAAACATCGTTGATCATTACATGTTGCCTTGTGAGAATTCCAAAATGGATGATATACTTGACAAAAAGCAAATGCAACTTGTTGTGTAGAGGCTTTGGTTCTACCAATCCCCTAATGAGTTCCAAATGCAAGTTTCAAAATGGTCATCCAACTAACCACTAATTACTAACAATTAACTTTACTTTATGCTTTTATTTCCATGCTTTATGTACCATTTACTTTTAGCATTTTACATTTCATGCTATTTTCATCTTTGCTCACTTGAGCATTTACTTTTATGTCATTTTTATTTTGCTCACTTGAGCTTTTCTTTCTTTTTAAAAGACACCTAATAATCAACATGAACCATAAAAATCATTAATGATACTTGGACTACATGGTTACTATCCTTTGCATTATGGAGTGATGGACTTCTTGGACTTAGGATTAGAGACCTTGGCCTATCTTGGAGACTTTGTGACCTTAATTCATTATTTTGTCTGGAGTTCTTGAGGTTTACCTCAAGACATTGGGTTGTTTGTTTGTTTTGTGTGCAGGTTATTGAGATTACGATCTTTGTTTGTAATCTGGAATTCACCCGTATACAACCGTTACTATGCCCAATTTTTGCGAAGACTGAATACACTTGAAGTTTGGTTCTCTCGAGAGGTCTAGTATCTTTGCTTTCTTGGTTTCAATCCAAAGAATGGGAATTCTATATTGACTCATAATGTCAAGTATTGGCTTCTTGTTGGTTAGATGGTTCTTATCCTTAGCTTTTACCTTATGCTTTAGGATAGCCTCTTCTTCTCCTCCCATCTTCTTTAATTTCAAAAAAATCTTCTCCCTCTTTAAAAAAAAAACTCTTCTTGTTTTGAAACTTGAAACATTTTCATAATAAACTTGGACTTAGGTCCATGCATTTTCAAAACATTTTCATAAATAAATTTCAATTAATTTAATAATACCTTGACCTTTTTTTTTTGTGAGAAGACTAAAAGTCAATCAATCTCATTTCAAACCATTTTGCCACTTTGGCTTTTATCTTTAAACTTTTCTCAAAAGATTAGACTCTTGTCAATCCTTGCAGTGATACAAACAACTATACTTCTACAATATGTAGTGAAGTGAAATATTTTCCACCTGGGTGTTGAGTGAGGCATTGTTGATTTTAAAATCCAAGTCATATCCTCCACTTTGAGATGATGCAAATTCTCCTTTCTCATGATTGTGGGTAGTAAGTATGTTTTTCACACGGACAATTGCGATGATGTCTTATCTCATAAAATCAACCAACACACTTGTGTTTCAAATTTTTAAAAGAGGAACTACGTGTACCCTGATCTCCTATTGCACGAAAGGTGGTACGTAGGCACTAAAGGTTCGCAACCGCGGCGGGTGCAAAAATCATAAAAATATTTCTTTTCTCACCTCCACCATCCATTTTTTATACAACACATTTTTATAGCCAAAATATACAGATTTTTTCAAAGAGGTTCCTGCGGAGTACCGTAGATGTTTAGGGTGCTAATACCTTCCCTTTGCATAACCAACCCCCTTACCTTGAATCTTTCCCCCTCTTTTTGGGTTATTCACTCTTTTCCCATTCCTTTGGAAACAATAAAGCGCGGTGGAGATTTTTGTTTTGATTTGTATAAAGTCTAGTCAATCCAATGGCTTAGTCTTGCACATTTCTACCGCTACACTATCTACTCAAAGTCTTTTGTGTTATTTCTTGCTCCTTTAGATAATGTTATCATACCATTAGTTAGTAGGTATCCCTATCCATTGAATGTGAAGGGACGAGCGTGGGTCATCGTACAGTCACAGAAAGCAACTGGTAGGGACGCTTTAGCAATTTCGTAAGGGACTAGATCATTTACCGAAGGCAGCATCGAAAGGGTCATCGAGGGACTACGATCTTTTAATCGAGGGACAATGCTAAAGCATCCCTACGTTTGAGGGACATGACTGTTTTTTATCCGAAGGCAACGAGTGAGGTTACCCTAGAGGTGTGCGTGTATGAGTGTACTCAATTCAGTTTATTTATCTTCATTAGGGTTTTTCTAACGTTTGTTTTTAGTCTTTTCATGCAATCCTAGTTACTGAGCAGTAAACATAACAATAATGAAAAGAAATAAAGTACGGAAAATAAATGCAGAAAGTAAACCCTAGACTATTACAACGCTTCGGGACAGTTATATAATAATAAAAATGCGGAAAGTAAACCCTAATTACTATTACATCCGAGAAACAGTTACAATAATAATGAAAAAGGCGACAAAAATGAACTACGCTATTTGCAATTGCAGAAATAAGAAAGATGAAAAAAGGAAGTGTTTTTTTTGGGAAGTTTTTTTGTGAAAACAATGATTTGTGATTAATTAAATCTAAAAACCCTAATTAATTTTAATAATAAATAAAGGTCAATTAATTTAATCATTAAAAAAAGTTAATTATTTAAATTAATTAAAAAGTTGATTAGAAAAACCTAAGAGTCTAAATTAATTTTAATTAGAAAAAATTAATTATGTTGTATTTTGATTAAATAGAAAAATAAATAAAATAACAAAAGAAAGAGAGTTGGGCTTGAAATAGCAAACAGGGGGTGCGGATTGCAAAGAAAGTCCAAGCCCAATTAGTTCCAGTGCCTGATCCTGTGTGAGGGCCGAAAGGGGTGTATTGCGGGCTGCGCATCTGGGAGTGTTATATTTGGATCCGAGAGCTACAAGACTGAGGATGCCCGATTGATGTACGAGGACGCGCTGCATACGACCTATAAAAGTGAGGAAATATGAAAATGGCCAAAAGGCAGGGATTTAACGGCTGCGAAACTTAAGGGTGTCCGATTCATGTACGAGGACACGCTGCATACGACCTGTAATAAAACCAAAAAAAAACATGAAAACGACCAAAAGGCAGGAATTGAACCCATGCCTTGGTATAATAGTGACTTAGCGTGCACGTTTTAACCACTGGGGTGGTGATACATCCATTATTTCCTGTGAAACAACATGAATATAAGATAAATAAAATGCATGGACCGAAGAGACGCCGGAGCCCTAGCTCCGGTCGTCTTATCCGGTGAGTCTTTTCTTTCAACGTGCAAAATAAACGGTATTAGAGATCCAAGGGGACCCTATCCCCTAAATCGAGGTCTGTGAGTTCAATGGAATTATTAGTTTGGGATGAATCGCGTTGGTTTAAGAGGTATGAAGGAAATAGGTCAAATCGGCATGAGTATGGCTATGCACTATTCAGCCATCATGGGACTCCCACGATGGGTTGTTCCTGCATTATTGAACCTCAAGAACACGTTAAATAAGGTAGTATGAATAAAAACACAAAGGAAATAGAAAAACAAAATTCATGCAATAAAGTGAAATTGGTGACGCATGCTCGTGGGTTTCATGCTCTTTGGATCGTGGAAATCGATCCAGTCTTACCCTATTGTGTTACTGGAAGTGAATGGGAGTGTTAGGAGGCCCCAAAAGTGGGTGCAAGTTAGGATTTCAAGTTGCCCTAACTTGAATGATTTTTTGAGATTTTGGTAATGGTATTTCTTGCACAAGGGTTTCATGGTTGGCTTATAGGAAGATTGGAAATTATATAATGCGGAATTAGGTCAGAAAATATGGGCTTGGACCTTGTGTAAGAAGGCTCATATTTTATCTTATTTATTTTTGAAATATTAATGAATAAATCAAAATAGTTAAAATAAAATAGGTCAAGAGGTTCATGAACAAGATTTGAGGTATATAAGGAGTGTGATGCACGTTTTGACTTTAAATCAATGGCCCAATAGTCCAAAATATCAAGTTTGCTCAAATTGAATTTCATACATTTCCTCAAAATTTTCCAACTTGCACAGATCATAATTCTCTTAATTTCCATCTTTTGAAAGTGTTCTTGGACTTTTTGAAAATCTCAAGATGTCCTCTACAATATCCATGTTGATAATTTTTGCTTTTGAAGATTTATATTGATGTAAGTTGCCTTGACAAAAAGTTTCTTTTTGTTGACTTTTGAAATGACTTGTAATGTATTGACCCATATCTCTCAAATGAAGCATTTTTTGGACTTGATCTTAGAGAGACAAAGTTGTAGAGAATTGAATTTTATTCAAAATTAGCTTTGGTTGGGGAAAAACTGATGAAGCATGTGAAAGTTATACTTGGTCAAAGTTTAGTTGACTTCTCCTAAGAAACCCTAATTTGGCAACTTTTGACTTTTCATGACTTGAGAGTTTTCTTTGAAGAATCATGATAAAACCTTGATCAAATTATGAATATGAGTTCAAAATGTTAATGTTGACCAAAAATCTTGAAGTTTGACTGTATGCTGACCACAGTTGACTTTTCATCCAATATAGTTGATTTTCAGTCATCTGAGCAATTGACTGAGAAAACTTGTGATGCAAGGCATAAAGCTTGGTATGAGAATTCTTGGATACATATAAGAGGCCTTTAATTCCATTTAAGACCTTTTAAACTCAAACTTCCTTGTGAAAAGTGAAACCCTGGTTGTGGATCCATTGCTTAGGAGGAGAATTTGTCTGATCAATTCTTGAGCAACCTTGAGCATTTGGGAACCCTAGGAGAATGTTTTGAATAAAACGAGAGGGCAAATTTTGGAGTACAACATGCCCTTTCATAGCTTTCAATGGAATGTAAGTTAGAGAGTACTCAGTTAAAGAAAGGGCACATTTCCTAATTCGACTATGCATAATTGGTTTGGAAAGCATATGTTTAATAATATCAAAATAAGACAAAACATAAACGTCGACTAACTTTATATGATGCTTAAATTTAGTACAAGAGAAGTACATAAACATGCACAACTTTTCAATCATACTATATCTAGTTTCTGCGTCATTAAGGACTCAACTAAGATAATGAATGGATCTTTTGATACCATTATCATCCTCTTGAGCAAGCATGCTCCCTATAGTGGCATCAGACGCAGAAATGTACAATCTCATACTCTTACTGCTACAAGGAGGTGATAATATTGGAGGATGAACAAGATAATCTTTTATCTTGTCGAAAGCTTTCTGCTGCATTTTCCCCCACTCGAAACCTTCCTTCTTTAAACGAAGCAGAGGTGAAAAGGCTTGAGTCTTTCCACTTAGATTCAAAATGAACCTTCTTAAGAAATTAATGTTCCCAGACAAATACTGCAACTCCTTCTTGAGTGGTGGAGCTTTCGCTTCCATTATGGTCTTGGTCTTATTTTGATTTATTCTGATCCCTTTCTTGTGGACCAAAAAGCCCAGGAAATCCCCTGCTAGCACACAAAAATCACATTTAAGAGGATTCATCTTTAGACCATGTTTCCTCATTCTTTCAAATGACTCTCGAAGATGGTCTATATGCCTTTTCCATGATACAGACTTAACAATAATGTCATCAATATAAATCTGCATAAAGGTCTCAATGAAGTCATGGAAAATAAAGTTCATTGTTCTTTGATAAGTTGCCCCAATATTTTTCAGGCCAAAGGACATGACTACCTATTCATAGGTGCCTAGGGCAACAAAATGTCGTTTTGGGCACATCTTCGTCAACAATGAAGATTTTATTATATTCAGAATACTCATCAAGCATGTTAAGATATACTCAAATCCTGTAGCTCAATCAATCAGCATATCTACCACTGACATAGGATATTCATCCTTTGAGGTTGCAGCATTCAAATCTATGAAGTCAGTGGAAACCCTCAAAGTTCCATTCTTTTTAATAACAGGAACTATGTTAGCAATCTATTCGACATACCTTATGGTGCAGATTAACTTACATTTGGGCATCCTTTTGATCACTTCTTTGATCTTCGACAGGATTTCTGGTGCGAAGCGTCTTGGAGTTTTCCTGATTGACTTCTGAAGCTACCGGCAGAAAACACAGAGCCGCCACCGAACTTTATTTATCCCGAAGGAAGGGGAAATATCGATAAAACCACAAGGGAATAGATAAGATGGTATTGCGACCAAGAGAAAGGGTAAGGGAGTCGGTTATGCGAGGGGAAGGTATTAGCACCCCTCGCATCCGTTGTACTCAATGGGATCCATTTTGTTTGTTTGTCTTAAAGGGGTGTGTTTATCTACAACTATGCTTGCTTAAAGGGAAATGGATGGTTTTTGATTATTGCGTTCGTGAGGGTTTCGTGACCCTTTGCCTACGTATCCAATGAAGGAATCAGAACACCGTAGTTCCTTTAGAAAATGGTTGGTTTTGTTTGTGTTTTTTAGTGGGCGACATTAACGCACGCATTCTAGCAATAGGCACAGCCGATATCGCGGTAGAACAGAGATAACATGCCCTTTGGGGGGAGTTTTGCTTGGTTGAGTGTTTTTGCGAGTTTTAAAATAAATTCGAGTAATAATTAAAGAATGTTTTTTTCATTTTTGATTTGTTGAATGAGAAGTTTTAATTACAAAAGAAAAGTCAAAGGGGAAATTCTAACCTAATGTTATTATGTATGGTTTTGACCTTATGCTTAATTTCGACACGAGGCGATCAAAGTGAACTTAACCGCTCCATGGAATCACCTAAGGGAACATTTTATTAATAATTGACTAAATAATCAAACACAACAAAAACAAAAAAAGATACAAAGATAAAAAAATTTGTGTGATTATTATCGGGCAGAGAAATGTAAATAAAAAGATTAACTAAGCTAAAACAAAATCAAGAATCAATTCAATTAATTTTAAAACTAAAGTATTTAATAAATTATTTAGTTAATTAACCTAATTAATATACTAAACTAAAACAAACAAATGATAAAACCAAAAAAAACAAAAGGGGTGAAATGTTAGCAATTAGAGGGGTATTAACATAAAAAACGGTTTGGGTTCAGAGACCCACAAGTTGGTCCAGTTGGGGAGACATTGGAAGGGTTTGGGAACCCTAACTTCATTGAGGCGCCGCCGTTAACTTCTTTAATTTCTCTTCTCTGATAACCGAACTTCTTTCATCGAAAACTCTTTCCTTCAAAACACCTAAAATCTCATTTTGAATTCAGATTGAACCCCAATTGCACTACCATCTTCAACAACCATCTCATCCTCGTCATAATCAACCCCGTCATCGTCCACCTTCAACTCCTGATCGTCAATAAAAACAATTGAGCTCGAGAATACGACTTTGTTATCTTCTTCCAACGAAGAACCTTCTTGAGAGATTTTAGTGCCTGCATGATCTGGTAATTCTTTTAAGATATCACGTTCTTTTCTTGAATACCGCGTTGATTATTCTGTTCTTTCTTGTTAAAACAAATCCTTAAGAGTTCATCCCACTCCTTTTGGATAACTTTAAAGCGAGGCTTTCTAGGTTCAGACTGTACAGCAGAAGAATCAAACTTTGGTGGAGGTCTGAAAGATGCAAATGGGGCAGTGGCCGCTATGCACAGTGGAAAAAAGGGTTGAGATGTGAATCGAAAGAGAGTATTAAGGTGAGTTTACGAAGGGGCTAGACGGAAGTTAGGGGATGGTAAGATCGCACACAACATAGAATGAATGGGTAGCAGAGAATTTAAAATAGTGAGGTAGGATGGCCTCATCAAACATTCAGAAGACCTGCATTTACCAGTTTCTGATGGGATCTTGCAATCGGCATCCTGTCCGAATCACCCATCCCTGCTTTCCCTTCTTTCCAAGAATGATCTTTTATCCTCTGGTTTTGTGGTGCTTGAGATCATGAAAATAAGAATGGAAGAAAGTCTTGAGCATTGCCAACAGTTGTTGAATGCAGAACAAAACAAGGTTTGGGAGGTATGCTTGTATTTTTTAATTTAATAGTTTCATAGTTAGAGCAACAACAACTTACATACAATTTTCCTATCATTTCAGGACGATGACGAAGATTCAAACAACAACAAGATCAAGCATTTATGGGAAATAATTATTAGCATTATAGAAACGTGATTGTACCAAGCAATAAACAAATGAAGCAACGGTGATATGAGATTACCGACCTGAACGAGATTCTTCCCGGTAGACTCCTTCCTCGATCCTTTCCTTCTCCTTTTGCTTCCAAATTTATGTTGATTCTGGTTTGTTGGTTTTTTTGGCTGATGCAGTGTGTTTGGTATGTTGGTTCTTGGCTGATGCAGTTTTTGTGTTTTTTTTTGTTCTTGGCTGAAGCAATTTTTTCTGGTTTTTTGGTTTGATGCAGTTTTCTGGTTTTTTGGTTCTTGGCTGATGCAGTTTTTTCTGGCTTTTTGGTTTGATGCAGTTTTTCTGGTTTGTTTTGGTTAGCACTTGCTTTGATAGTTTTTGTTTCAAAAGAAAAATCTTATTTGTTGTGTTTTAGGCTGTGTGTCCAGGCCCCTTAATGAAACAGTGGTGTGTTTCTTTATAGTGAAATAGCAATAGGAATTGGGAGGGAAATCAGAGGGGGAAAATTTGGGGAATTTTGAACATTGTTGGTATGTTGGCTTGGTGCTTTTTGGATGCAGGTGGCTTTGCCTATTTTGGTGTTTGTGGGCAATTTTATTGGACTGTTTTGGTTTATTTCTGCAGCATAGCTGTAGCAGAAATTTTGGATTGGTTTGGGCTGAATTACAACAGGTTATATCTTTCCGCTTTCGTCTTTCTGTGATATAAAGCTTTTGTGCTTTTTTCTTTGAAAATTATGAAGGGTTTGCCTCTTGTGGAAAATGATGACATAGGGTATTGTAAGCAATTGCTAGTTTGCACTATTGTTTTTGCTTAATATTTGTTGATTGTTTATGTTATAGTCATGCTGCTTATTGTTGCATTGCCCTTGCTTTCCGCCTTGCTTCTGTGCATTTGGCTAGCCTGTTATGCTTGTTTCGGTAGCCTGCTATTATTTGCTTGTGTTGTATGTTGTGGGCCTGCTGTTTGTTCATTTGCGTTGTTCTGCTATGCTTTTTGTTGGCCTGCTGTTGTTGTTCTGCGTGCTATGCTGCTGCTTGCTTTGACAGTTTGTTTTGGCTTTGGTTGATGCTATTTTTTTTTCTTTAGCAATAGGAAACATTTGCAATCTTTTTCTTTTTCCTTTTTGTGAACCAAAGAGAAAAACTATTTTTGTGATTTGCAATTGGGAGAAAATAAACCATGATAATAATAACTCCCTGACTGATTCCAAAAGGCAAACCCTCATGATGAGATATCAATCAATTAATTCTTGTTTGAATTTTTTTTATGTGTTTGATCGCTAACTTTTCTTTTTCCTTGTTTCATGAGCACGATTATTGGACGACAAGCGGAATTGTAAGAACATGGACGATTCTCTTGAAGAAGAAGCAACAACAATTGAAAGAGAAAGAATTGATTCCATTTTTGTTTTTGTAATCAGCAATTGTAACTTGTAATTCGTGACATGCCTTGTAACTCGTCTCAAAAAAAATGTAACAAACACAAAAGCTTGAATGAATTTATTTCGAATGAATTTTGTTGTAGAAATCAAATAACTCTTGCATCTTGTTTAAATTCTGAAATTCTCTCTTGAATAATTCGCACGCATATCTCAACTTTGTAACTTAAATCTCAAGAAATCATGAATAATGGTTATAACTTGTATTCCAAACAAAACACGCGTCTTATCTTTCAAAATCCAATCAAACTCTCAAACAAAATAAATTCTTAAGAATTTAATTCCACAGATTAATTCGAACCCCAAAACACCGGTCGCTTGAACCTTGATCTTTATATCATGCCTGAACCACACTCGCACTTCTCGACCAAAAACCTATTTTTGATATTCAGCCCACAATAACGTGTAACTTAAGCAACAAAAACATGTCTTGATTATCATGAACCTTTAACCTCATTTCCTGAAGTGCTCGAACTCCGCATTTGCCAATTCAACCTCCAAATTCTCGACTCAATGGATTAGAGACTTAAAGAAGAAACTTGAAATGCGAGGAGGTTAAATTATTGACCTAACGCAGTGAGCTCTGAGCCATCTTCGGGGCAGGCGAGAGAGACATCTTCCCAAAAACCAAAAACTCGAAACTTTAGCATCTTGACCAGCACACATAGGGAAATAAACCCTAATCCAGGCTCTGATAAATTTGAGCGAGAACCAACCTTGTAACCTGACGACGCAATTCATTCCACGATCCGCTAATCGAGAACCAGATGTTCTTCCTTTTTACCTGATAAGAAAACCTCAAAACAAGGTTAGACATAAAGAGGGCGCAACCCTAAAACTTCAAACCAAAGCGCCTGATTCCCTGAGATGCAGGATATGCAAATGACTGAATAATAAAATGATGTAAATGAAATGCAAAGTTCAAAGCCAGACAAAAATAAAAGAGATAGGGCAAATTTGGGGTACGACAACTTCTTCCCAGACTTGATGGGTAACTTTAATTCCACTGGTTCCCTGCTTAATCCAGACATCTCGCTGTAATCTCACACAAAGCAGTCTTTATACTCTTTTAAGAGTTGGATCACTTCGACTTTGAGTTTGGACTGAGAGAATGGAGGAAGAAAAAGGAGAAAATCTTTTCACATTCTTATACACTTTGACTTGAGTGGAAAAATAACCAATATACCCTTGCTTCTATAATTAATTCAAATTCCATCCGTCTACACTTTAGTAATATCCAATAATGAGATCTTTTAACCTTACAAAAAATTTTAACAGCCTTTTGGTCTCAACTAGGTATGAATTTCCATTTGAACTTTGAAAAATGAAAAAAAAAAACTCCTTATGACTAAAGACTATTTTACCCTTCTCACTTAAAACTCTTGTTAGTGGACTCACCAATGGGTTTACTGATTAATATTCCGGGTCGGGAAATTACAGGTCATGTTTTTGAATTAAGCTACTTAGAATACTTATTAATATTTTCTTCTCTCGAATGATAGAATATATGTTTCCCTTAGTAAACTATTTATTTTTTCCAACCCTGTTAAATTTGTATTTTGCATAGTAGTATGAGTGCTTTGTTTGTCACTTCGCATGTTTAATACCTATAGCATTTCCATACCTGTGGCCCTGGATTTCCTTGTTGATGTGCTCAACTTTATGTACATTTTGAAAATACTTTTTGCATTTGTTGAGGAATAGACTGCTACTTAAGTTGCTAACTTTTCTCAATATGTCCCCACTCTAACTTGCTTTGAAATTGATAATGTTCCTTCACAATCTTCATGTGTACTATGCGATAAATTAGTCATTTATGGACCTTGCTGATACATCGTAAGTTGTGTAACACATGTCCTCTGGTGATTATATTGGAAATTGGCACCAGTTCAGTTTGGTGTACCATGGAGGTATCTACTCCCTGACTTGCTAGTTTAGTCGTTATTGATTTTTCTTAATCATTAGCGTCGATTATAGTCTTAAGAGAATAAAACACATTAACGAGGTGACGTCACATTCAGCCGACACAAATAGTGTCAAATTTCCGTCGCTAATTAATATCAGCTAGATTAAATTATTAGCTTCAAGGATGGAGGAGTCTATCCTGACCTCAACGCTAGGCCGACGCTAAAATTTCATTAGCTTCTGAGCAGTTTTCTTATAGTGTTTATAAATGAAAAAAATTATTCTCTCGTGTTTTTTTATAATAATTATAAATAACTTTTATTAATATCATACTTATTTTTAAATGGAGGAACTATCATTGCTTTAATTTATCAATGTTCAATTGATCATATACCTACCTTTTTATTATAATTAGCTTAAACATAAGTTTTATTAGTTTAATATAAAGAGATAAGCATAGATGAAAATGAATAAATATAATAAATTGAGTTTTGTATTATATTTTAAAAATATTTATTTAATTAGAGAGAAAACTAAATTTTATTTTTCTAGAAATTTCTTGAAAAAGCAAATGGAATTTCATACACGAGCTAAGACTTTGAATATGAGAGAGAAAAAAGAGAGAGAAACTGTAAGAGAGATAATTCTTTCATGGGAGAGATGGTAAGTTTTCCAGATCGGAGAAATCTGAAGATGATTCTTTAAATCCTTGGATGTTTGTTATCTGAAGGAAGTCATCCTTTATCCAATGTAAGTGGGATAATGTCGAAGATGGGCGTCGTTTCGGCGTTCCTCGGGTGGTTACTTTATTCTTTTTCTCTTCTTTTTCTGATAGCTACAAAGCGAGATATCTCTATGAAGTGTTTTCTAAGTATGGTGCAGTGGATGAAGTGGTGATTCCATTCAAGAGAGATGTAAGAGGCAAACATTATGATTTTGTTTGCTTCTTCGATGTGCGTGAGGAGAGGAGGCTTGTTGTGCTACTTGATAATATCTTTTTAGAAGATATAAAGGTACAAGTTAATGTTCATAGGTTTTTTAGGAATAGGAATGATTCTAGAGGTAGCAGGTCGTTGAAAGATGTTGTGTTTTGTCCTAAGGAGACTTCAAAGGTGGAGGAAGGTGGACGCAAGGTGCAGGGTGGATGTAACACTCTTCTAAACTCACATATAATTTGCATATAATTTACGAAAATAATTCAAATAAAACCACCAATGAGGGTGTCACATCTCCATAAAAACATCATATAAAATACCCTGCTTCGTAACACGGATTTTCAAATCATTTTAAATAATTACTTCGTTAATAATATCAACAAACAAATTTAAATCTCGCAGCGGAATCATAGTCTCAAAAATAACTTCATTTAGTTCATCAACATCAAAACCCTTTCAGTCAATATCAAAAGTCATCATCAAATACATCCATCATAGTAAAACTCATAAAATAGGTTTATCAAAACAATTAGAACTTCAACTCAAGCATTTCCCCACCCAATTTTACAATATCAGAGCAAGACTACTATCATTAACGAAAATAAATGAATAACTCCAAGATATCTCAAACTCCTAAGAGATATTCTTGATTATCTGCAGGTTACCCACGTATCGAGGCAACATTTCCAAGCAGAAAGGGATAGTAATCACAAATCATTATAAAAGATATAAGGATACCCACATATCGTCATATCATCATATGTCATACTCACTCTTTCACATCATAATTTATTCATAGCATTATCATGTCATCAAATCAACAATCATTACCAAGACATCATTTAAGTCACAAATCATCATTAACTCCACACATCATCATATAAACATCTATCCTCAAACACCACTTAGATCACAATATCATCAACATCACTTAATCAATCATTATGCAATTTCACAAATAATGCAATGCAACATCATTGACTCAGGCATGTGGTACCAAAACTTCACTGATGACCAAGTTATCTTCCTCCAAAGATCCCCACCATATGATTGATTTTCACTTGGAAACGAAACACTTCACAATATTGCACTCAATCCACACTATAGTATTGAGGCCATCACTGGACCAATATCCTATCAACATCACTAGATCAATCATCCTAACAACATCACTAGACCAATATCCTAACACATGCCTGGAATAAATGATGCACAACAACAAAATAAAACACGACCACTGCTAGTCAAAATGCATCATCATTCATGTAATCATCATAATATCATCACAAACTTCATATTACATACACCATCATCATCATAACGACATTAATTCATCATAAGAACATACATCATATCACATCTAGGCATAATCACATCAACTCATCATAAGAAGCATACATCATGTTACATTAATTCATAATGAGCCCCCTTCATCATATCACAATTACTGAATAAATACATCAAATGATTCATTCTATTTCACCAAATTATAGTACGCCGTGTTAGCTTTCTAACGCTTCGAAGGACATGTAATACGGAGTCCAAAAACTCAAGTTACCACATTTATAAAAGCTGTCAGCTGCCACTCGCCTGAGGCTTGCTCGATGAAGCCGTTTGCTCGCTTGAGGCTCACCCGGCGAGGATGGGGCGAAAAGCCTTCCCCCATACAAAATTCCAGGAGCACTTATTTTCCATCATATCTTTTTCCCGGCGACCTCTTCGTTCACTCGTCGAGCTCACGCTCTCCTCTACTTCGCCCGGCGAAGCTGGAGCGAGACACCTCCTCCATACATTTTCTAGAACATGCCAAAATCATCCCTCTCTCTCGCCTCACTCTTGCTTGGCAAAGTCTAGGAGAAGATTCTTCTCCTGACGACTTGAGAGGCTCGTCCGGCATGGGTACAAAAATAGCAACTCTGCTGTTGCATTTTCTTCACAGAATTAGTCCAAATTCCTTACGATTTCATCACATATTCAGTCCAAAATTCACACAGTTCATCATAGTTTCACAACATCACAATAACACATCATAGTAGGCATCATATACATCATTTTATGGAATTTTACACATCACAAATCTTCATATTATCATCATCAATCAAAACCCCAAATTCAAACATACCAATACCTAAACTCATACCAATCATAATGATAAGGATAACCCTCATTACCTTATATTATAGCTAGGAATCGATTCTCCTTCGCGTTCTACATAATCCCTATGAGTTCCTCAATGCCCTAGATCATCTCTCTGCCTCTTCTCCAAGCGTGATCGTACATATTGAGCGTTCTAAACCCCTAATTTTCCTTATGTCAAACTTACCCCTTGGACCACTAATATGGTCTTCCACTTTTGTCTTTACTTAACCTCTTATGACTTACTATTTTGTCCTCCTCATATCTACATCATATATTATCTTATTTCACTAATTAAAATAATTCTAAATAATTACTCTAATCATCTAAAATATAATTAAAAAACCTAATTTCACTTAATTTCCAATATACCACACATAGCATCACATCACACATCATATTCATCAAAACATCACAAATAAATCACAATTACTCATCATAAATCAATTAAATAATTAAATATATAATCTAATTACTTTTAGGTGTTACAATGGGATGTGCTAAACTCTCTTCAATTTGAACTCTTCGGTGGGGGAAAGGCTTCTTATGCTAATATGCATAAAGAGGTTGGGTATAAGGGCGTAGTGGAAGGTTCTTCTCAGTAGAATGTTGTGAGGGGTTGAATGATATTGAAGCAAATATCTTGAAGGAGGTTAATCTTGAGTTTAGATTTGAAAGAGATGAATCATGAGAGAAGCTATATAAAGCTTTCATGGGGGAGGTGATCAATCTAGGATCTTCGTACACGATTCAAAATAATTTCCATGTAGAAGGTTACTTTGCTATCAAAATCACTTCATTGGTTCGTAATCTATGTCTCTTAGAAGGATTTGAGGATGGTTGTATTGAAGCATTGGTTTTTGAAGAGGGGGATTGGTGGAAATAATGGTTTAAGAGTATGAAACGATGGGAACCTTCTTCTGTTGATGGTGAGTGGTTGGCTTGGTTCTGGTGTTTTGGAATTCCATGTCATGCATGGAGCTTAAATTTTTTTGAAGCGTTGGTTTCTCTCTCCGGAGAGTTTATTTTCTCTGATGATGCTGTTGAGAAGAAAGATAGTATGGATATGGCTAGAATTTTAGTTAGAACTTTAGGCTTTCTCGATATGGCTAAAAGCTATGGTGTTAGGATTGATGGGGGTCTTTTATAATCAGGGTGGTGGAGGATTTTTCGTCCATTAAAAAAGGTAATTGTTTAGGTCCAGGGGCCACTAAGGCGGAGGCGTCATCAGAAGAGAAGTCCTATGGATCCTCGGTGGACTGGAGTGGTGAAGATAATAATTCTTTTTTCGAGTACAGTACGGAAGTAAGTCAGACGATTAATGACGTGTCATTGTCTAATCATAAGGTTTCTCTTAAGTCAACCTTGGAGGACATTTCATGTTTAGAAGGTGAGAAGGTGATGGAGACATGTCGTTCAAATGAGGTAGATAGCCAAGTTATTGTTCCAATTTTGCATGAAGAAGGGGACTTTTTGCATTCTTTGGAGGCGGTACGTATCCCAAAGCATAAATAGAAATTTGTTTTGCCTTTGATTGAAATCTTGTCCAAAAGTAAGTAAGTTTATGTTAGCATGGTGCCAGCTGTCGAAATTTTTATGCCAATAAATATGGGGATTTCATAGGGACCTTTTAATAAGGAAGAAGTGGGCCTTAAAACCCTTTTTGCTGGGCCCAAGCAGGGTGGAGGTAAGTCTTTTTCTAAAGACATTTCTAAGCCCATTATTTTGGAAGGAGGCAATAGACCGAAAAATACTATTCTAGCTAATTTTGATCAGGCTATTTTGGGTGATACTTCCTTTTCGTCCAATTTTCTAGAGGCTTTATTTTATGTTGTAATTTGAATTCCAATTTTGATGTGGTTTTATCTAATAAGCGATTTTGGAAACATAAAGGAGTGGATGTAGCGGAAGAAATTTGGAACAAGGCTAAATTCTTGGGGATTTCTAGATGGGGATCTGTATCTCAATAAATTAAAGAACTTCGTCTTAGGGAGTTGGAGGATAAAAGAGGTAGAAGTTCGAAGGATGCTCGTATTTTTTCTACTCAATGATTTATGTTTCATACAACATGCATGGGTGTGGTGGATTTCCTATGAGACGTGGTCTTAAGAAGTTGATTCATGATGTTAATGCGGATATTCGTTTTATTCAGAAGTCTAAGTTACATATTTGGATAACTTTACTATTGATTCTCTTTGGTCTGATACATGAGTTGAGTGGTGTACTAAGTTGGCAGTGGGGTGTTCTTGAGGTATTTTAACTCTATGAAGGTAGGTATGTTCTCCTTCATTTCTTACTTTGTTGGTGAAGGTTTTTTAGGCATTCAAGTTGAGTGGAGAGGCAGACCCATTTATTTTATCAATGTGTATTCTTCTTGTTTATTTTCATATAAAAGGGAGCTTTGAAATCAGTTTTTGTTTTTGAAACAACATTTTGGTCCGGGTGACTGGTGTATTGGGGGAGATTTTAATGCAGTGAGTAATGTTTCTGAGAGGAAAGGTGTTGGCAAACAGATGGATAGAGTAGAGGTTGAGGAGTTTAATTTATTTATTCATAACATGGAGTTAGTGGATTTACCTATGGTGGAAAATAAATTTATGTGGTTTAATCTTGATGGGAGTGCTTGTGGTAGGTTAGACAATTTTTTCATTTTTGAAGGGTTTTTGGATTGTTGGAACATTGAGAGTCAGGTGGTGGGTGATAAAACTCTTTCCGATTATTTTCCTATTTGGTTACAGTGTAATTTTTGCAATTAGGGTCCTAAACCATTCAAGTTTCTAAATTGTTGGTTTGACCATGAAGGTTTTATGTCGTTTGTGGATGAGGTTTGGAATTCGTGTCTTATTGAGGAAAAGGCGACTTTTGTTCTTAAAGCAAAGTCGAAGTTTCTTAAATCTTAGTTGAAAATTTGGAATAAGGAAGTGTTTGGAATTTTTGATTTGGATGTTGATAAGGCAGTTAGCTCTCCAAATTATCTTGATTTGTTGGTTGCCAATGGTTCTGGGGGTTATTGCGGATGTTTCTATTGCTAGAAGCATTACAAACAAGGATGTGTGAAACTCTATGTTGTATATAGATAAGGTGCTTAGACAAAAGTCTAGATGTAGATGGATTTTAGAGGGGGATGCAAATTCTATGTTCTTTCATTAATTCATGAAAGGAAGATATAGAAGGAATAATATTCTTGGGTTGAACTCAGAGTTTGGTAGACTTGAGGAGGTTGCCTAGATCAAGTTAGAAGTTTTGGATCATTTTAAGAATCATTTCTCGAAACTGTTTCCAACGCAGCTGGTCATAGATGGTGTGGCTTTCAAATCCATTTCAGAGGTTTATCGAGCCTCTCTTGAGGCTCCTTTTTTGCTTGAAGAGATTAAAGAAGTTGTTTGGTTTAGTGATTGTGACAAAATTTTGGGTCCGGACGGGTTTCTTCTTGGTGTTTTCAAAAGGTGTTGGAGGTTTGTGAAAGATGAGTTGGTGACTTTCGCCTTTGAGTTCTATGTTCTTGGCAAACTTCCTAAAGCCATTACTGGTTCTTTTATAGCTCTTGTTCCGAATTTTGACAATCCTCAAAGTGTTGATGAGTTTAGGCCTATTTTCTTGGTTAGTTCACTTGATCGTCTAATCACAAAGTTATTAGCGGCAAGGTTCAAAGTCATTATTGGGAAATTAGTTGCTCCTTCTCAAAAAACTATTATTGAAGGAAGATAGATTTTGGATGGTGTATTAGTTCTTAATGAGATTCTTGATTATGCTAAAAGGATGCGAAGTAAATGTATACGGTGAAAGATGATTTTTAGAAGGCTTATGATTGTGTCTCTTGGGGTTTTCTCTGTTATGTTCTTTTGAGAATGGGTTTTGATCATATATGGATGTCTTGGATGAATGCTACCATTTTTTCCAGTTCCTTTTCTATCTTGGTTAATGGTAGTCCTACGGAGGATTTTATGGCTACTAGAGGTCTTATATAAGGGGGTCCAGTTTCTCCTTTTCTTTTTCTTTTGTTGGAGGAAGGCTTATCGAGATTGATGAGTAATGCTTTGGCTTTGGGAAGTTTTAAGGGGTTTCATTTTAATGATCTTATTCACTTTGAAATGTTACAATTTAGGGATGATACAATGCTTATTGGTGATGGTTCTTGGTCTAATTTTTGGTGCATTAAGTTCGTGTTTATGGGGTTTGAGCTTGTTTCAGGTCTTTGCATTAACTTGAATAAAAGTAAGATCTTTGGTGTTCATTTGGAGGACTTGTTATTGGAGGCAGAGTTGAACTTTTTGGCTTGTGAGATTGATAAACTTCCTTTCACGATTCTTGGTATTCCGTTGAGGGATAATCATAGGCGTAAGGAAACTTGGTCTTTTATTCTTTCTAAACTTAGAAAAAGGCTTGCTTTTTGGAGTGGTAAACATTTTTTGTTGGGTGGTAAGGTTTCTCTTCTTAATTTGATGCTTAATAATATCCCCATTGTGATACGGTGGCAGAACTGGCTGTTAATACTGGTTTGCATTTTGTATTCGCAAATGTCGCGGTAAGTAAGAGTCGCCACCGACTTTTATTTCATCCACCAAAGGAAAAGGAAAAAGAACAGAAAAAACCTTTTTCGAGAATATTTCTGAGTACGGGGGGTAGATTATAGAAAGGGAAGGTGTTATCACTCTTTCTATCCATGGTTTTCCATGGGATCTTAGGTACCTGCTCATTTTAAAATTGCTTGTGTGTGTGCTTGTTTTGAAAAAAGTTTTACTTCGTGATAATCGTTGTATCAGTCCTCAAGGGGGTGACGAAGTTGTTTTGAAAATTATTTTGAGAAATTGTTTGTGTGAAAAGTTTTGTTTGTTTGATTGAGAAAGTACTTAAGAGTTTTCTATCTACTCGAAAAAAGTCTGTTCGTTTCCCTTTAGACATCGCTATCCTATTATTAAGGAATAGGTAGCACCGTCGTGGGAATTTTAAGGGACATTTGAAGGGACAGATACAATCACAAAACCAATGTTAGGAGGCGTTAGTAATCATCCTAAAGCCTTAAAGATCTTTTTCCGAGGCTACACTGAATGGGTCATTTTTAGATCTTTCGGGGCTAGAGGACGACCACTAACAAACCCTGTACTTCATGACCGTTTAACCGAAGGCAACCGAAGTGGAGTAAACCCTAAGAGTGAGCATGTGCGAGTGAACTTTTTCAGTTAATTTGTCTTTGCACATTTAGGATTTTCTACCGTTTTAATTTTCAAATATTTTTTCCATACAATCCTATTAGTCATGCATCTAGACAGTTAAAATTTGCAGGAATTTAAAGTGTGGAAATAGAAATCATAACTATTACAGGGCTTTCGCAGATACAAAATTATTTTTGACTTAAAATAAAATGCGGAATTAAAACCTAATTAAATTTATTACAACCTCGAAGCAGTTACAAAAATAATTAAAAAGAGCAATTAAAATATGTGCGACGAATTAAATGCGAGGACGATTAGAAAACCTAAAAAACTAATTTGAGAAAAATATTTAAGTTATTTTTGAAGAAAAAATTAATTATATACAAAAATTAAACCCTAATTTCTAATTGATTTTAATTATAAAAAGGAGTTAAATTAACCTAATTTTTAATTAACTTAATTAATTAAAGAAATAAAATACCTTATAAAAAATGGTTTTTGATGTTTTTATGATTTTTGATTAAAAAGAAATAATTTTGATGTTATTTTAAAAAGAAAAATAATTAGGAAATAATTAAAATGAAATAAAATAAAAAAGGATAGAATGGGCCTGTTTAAGCAATTGGAGGGGGTGTGTTGTGAAATTTGCTAGGCCCAATAACTGTTGAGCCCAATCAATGCGTGAGATCTAGTGCTGACCCTTTTTGATGGTAAACCATGGTCCTTCAGTGATAGACGCTGGATCTGGATGATTATGAATCCGCTGGTTGAATATGTGTGGTGCATGGTGGACGCTTAGACAGGTGGTGTATAGGATCTGCAAAGAAGAATTAAAAAAAAGAAAATTGCTGGGACCTGGGATCGAACCTAGGTCCCTCCACTCAAATCATGCACGCTTTACCAACTGAACCACTTGCTTTTTTTGTTAGTATAATAGAAACAATAGGTATTATATAAAAAGAATGGATTAATGAATCAAAATAAACACGCGCGCCAGCATTCAAACAGCCCAATGGTGATTCAACACCTCATCATATTCTTCCTCCTCCGTCGTCTTAGGTCCCTGATTTTTACCTACAGACAAACGTCTGTAGCCATAACCTGTGTGCTTCAAACATCAAGAAAAACACATGATAAATGAAATTAAAGACCATGATTCGACTGGTCTTGATGCCACGATCATCATAGTACCCTTTTTGTTGGCCAATTTAACCTGTATGAAGAAACCCTAAAACGACCTCTCAAACCCTAATAATGGCAACTCTAGATATAAGCATCAAAATGCAAAATCAAATAAATTAAAACATTGCAAATGACAATATAAAGAAAATGCAATGTTTAAGAATGATTAATAATGCGTAAATTATAAAATACGATTCAAGCTTGGGAAGGAAAACCGTGGGTATGTAGCGTGCGTTTCTGGGCGCGAACAAGCTTGCAATTGATCTAATTACGTTCCTGAGATATCTAGCAATCTATTGGCAACGTTAGAATGGCTTGAGTTGGCCTCCAAGATTGAAATCGATTCACTACTTTTTGCAAAAAAATTGAGTTTATTTTTGTGCATTCCACGACTGGTAGCCCTTGTTTTCGTGCCTGGCCTTGTTCATTATATATCCCTAAGTGAATTAGGGTTATAAAAACAGCTGGGATCTTTGCAATTTTTGAAGATTTGATTTGGTTTCAATCTTGTATGATATCTTTCCAAATTAGGCCTAATCATGCCATTCTTGCTCCAATCAACCTTGATACGATTTGATTCTGATATGCCAGCATAGTTAGCTTGTGATCCTGTCCAAAAATCAGATCAAAACAAATCTTTGCTATTATTTGTCATTTATTTGTTTTAATATAATTTTTATTTAATAAAAAATCAAAATAAAATGAAAAATGAAGCAAATAATGCGTGGGTGAATATTTGGGTCGTGGACCATGTTATGAGTGAGGTGCAAGTGTAAAAAGTTAGGCCCATTTAACAAAAAGTGTATTTTTGAGCACATTTGACTTTTGACAATTTTTCAAAAATGCCCAACTTTGACAAGGCATATCTCTTCGAATTTTAACCCTAGAGAGGTGTTCTTAGACTTTTTATAAAGCTTAGGATGTCCCATAAACAACCCTTTCAGTCTCATCTCAATTGGGTCTTCCATGTTCATGTGAGAAGCTTTGACCCAAAAAGTGTTTTTGTTGACTTTTTAAAAGGACCTATAATGTGGAAATTCATATCTTTTTGATGAGTGCATATTTTGAACTTGTGGGATGAAGATGAATTGTAGGTAATTGTGTCCTCTTCATGATGAGACTTGGATGGAAAATTTCTGATAAAGTATGAGGATGTTATGCTTGGTCAAAATTTGGTTGACTTTTCCTAAGAAACCCTAATTTAGCAACTTTTGGGTTTTGATCAATTTGGGGAATTCCTTGAGGAATCATGACCAAAACCTTGACCAAATGATGGATATAACTTCAAAATGTTAATGTTGACCAAAAATCTTGAAGTTTGACTCTATGTGGGCCACAATTGACTTTTGACCTAATAAAGTCGATTCTCAAGCATCTGAGCAGTTGAGTAAGCAAACTTCTTGTGCAAGGCTTGAAATTTGACATGGAGGGTCTTAAGAACATATTAGGACCATGGAGAGAATATGAGGTCTTTGGAGTTCACCCATCTTGATGAAAATAGAAACCCTAGTTTGAGGTACATTGCCTTAGGAGAGAGTTTGTCTGGTCAACTCTTGGGCATCCTTGAGCAAGTTGAGGACCTCAATGGGTATGTGTTGAGTAAAATGAGAGAGCAAATTTTGGGGTACAACACCCATTCATTTTCTTTCCTTTTTCAAATCTCCTAAAGGTGTGGTTGATAATATTATCAAGATTCAAAGGGATTTTTTGTGGAGTAATAGTAAGCAGAGTGGAAAGGTGTGTTGGGTTAGTTGGGATATGCTTTGTATTTATAAGGAGGAAGGAGGTTTAAATGTCAAAAACATTGTTTTCTTGAATCATTCTTTGATTAGTAAGTGCGGTTGGAGACTTTTATCGAAAAAAGATGCAATTTGATTTAATATTTTACATTTTAGGTATGATGATAATTTATTTGGTGCTGTTGCTAATAAGGACATGAAGAAGTCTTCTATTTGGTGGAGGGATTTGAGGGATGTTTGTAACTACAAAATTGATGGTCATTTGGTTTCCAAATTGCATCTCATTTAAGTTGGGAAATGGTGAATCCATTAACTTTTAGGTGTTTTGAACAATGTTTGAAAAACTTTTATTCTAAATAAAGTGAATTTGTTTGGTTGGATATTTTTTTCTGAAGGGATTATCTAATAGAAGTGAATTATGCAAAAGATGTATGGATTACTTGTTGAGTAATATCTTTTGTCCTTTATGTGTTGTGGAAGAGGAGTTGGTCATATTTTCTTTTATTGTAACGAATCTGGGGGGTGTTGTAACCGATTTTTAAATTGAGAGTCGCCACCATTATCCTAGGGAAGGGAATATAACAGATAATCCTATTTGGTCAGAGATTCTAAGTTGTTTGACTCATTTATAGAAAAATGGAAGGTGTTAGGCACCCCTCATCTACTTTGTTCACAAGAATACTAGAGTTTAGATTTACAACTCAGGTAATATAATTTTAATTTTTATTAGGGGAACTCTCTACGATTTTTGTCGTATGCCTACGTATCCTCTTATGAGAAATCAGAGTCTTAATTCGCAGTTCGTAGTTGGTTGCTGTTTTTATGGATTACGAAGATATTTCAAATTCTCCTTGAATCAAGTTTGGGTTTGTAAATCGTGGAGTTGTTAGGCGAAGTTCGCCGTTAACGAGAAATATCTCCGTAATCCTTTTTGAAAATAAAATATTGAGTTTTTTAGGTTAGTAAGAAATTGTTAGTAATTTGATTGGTTATATATTTTTTAAATATATTAAAAAATATAAGAAAAAATAGTTTTTTAATGCATGAGGAAAATAGTTTTAATGCAATTAAAAGTTGAGTTAGTTTTTTAAAAAAAGAATTTTGAATTAAAAATGAAAATGAACAATTTTAGAATTTATATAAAATAAATATATTAAAAATTAAAATATTAATAATAATAATAATAAAATAAAATTAATGGATGAAATATCAAAAATAAAATTAATTAAAAATGCAGGGGTTGTTTTTTATTTAGACTTAGCAATTCATGGGGGTGCATATAACAGGGCCCTAAATACAGATATTGGATTTAGGCCCAAATCACATGGATAGATCTGTACTACGCAATAGAATTGGGGGGTCGGTTCAACAAGATCCCAAGTTCAGATAATGAATTGGGACCAATAGCACAGGGGGTAAGGTTTTTTGTTAGCAAAGTAAATTGAGGGTTCATTTAGTAATGGGTTGATCCCAAGACAAATATCGGATCCGTTAGACAAAGTGTGGGCGAACCCACATGATTATGGTGGGCGCGCGTTTGAGAGACGTTTGATGATGATCAAACGTATGGGAACAAGGACGCATGTTATGAGCGTCACACTGGAGTAAATGGTGTTATATAAACGAAACCCTGGGCTGAAAGCCCATTTTTTCTTTTCTCTCCATCTTTCTACAACAAACAACCCCTTTTGTTATTTTCTAGAGAGAGAGGCTCTGCCTTCCCTCTAGAAATACGGCGACCGGAAATCGCCTCAGCCTTGGGCACCACCGGCAAAAAATCGCTTCTACCAGCAGCTGCTCCAAGGCACCACCAAATTCATACACAACCACCGTCTATATTCATCCCTAAACCCAAATTCAAATGAATCTTCATCCTAACCCTATGAACATAAAAGAACCCTAACATAAACCTAGGGTTCTAGATGAATTCTAACCCCAACAAAACTCAGAAACTCAAATGTGATGAACCCTAACCCTTAATATCTAGGAACCCTGACCCTAGAAACCCAGAAACTCCACAAAAATCCAGACACACACATCAATGTACACCAATTAGGCAAGCATTACAACCACAATTTTAAAACCATAACGTTTGTATTAGGCTTACCGTCGGGTTCAATGAATCTTGTTGTATCCACTCTTCTTTTGACTTTCTCTTCCTTCGTCTAATCTTCTTCCTCTTCTCTGATTGCAGGTGTAAAGAAGGATGTGAACGATGAAGATGATTGAGGCGCGACTTGAAGCACAAATATAGGGTTTCAGAAATTGGAACCCAGATCTCAGGGGGGCGGATAACTCACAAATATGCTTCTTTGTTATAACTTGTCTCCTCCAATTTTCTCCTCCCTTTCTCAATTAGTTTTAGGTTTTATTTATAAGTTAGAATTTTAGCCAGATTAGGAAGATAATTCTGATTATTATTATATTTTAATGATTGAATCAATTAGGGATTTGATTTGATCTGATTTTGTATAATTGTTTTAGTTTTAGAAATTATAGATTAGATTTGTTTAGAAAGGATTTGATTTTGCCTTAGATCTTGTGATTGATTCGGATCTGTAATTACATGATGGGATTTGTTTCAATTTTACACTTTGATACGTTTCTTTTTCTTTTTAATCTGTACAATATATGTTTCTTTGTTTACTTAGCAACGAAGAATGAAGGTTAAGGGCACTATTGTACCCCAAAATTTTCCCTCTCATTTCATCAACATTTCTCATCACAAGACTCTTGGAACTCAAGATCAAGCTAGGGTTTGCTCTGCTCAAGACACCTCCTTGCACTGTTGACCTAAATTGGGGTTTGAGTTTGCACATGGATGTTTTGACCCACAATGCCAAAAGTGACTTTCATACTTCATGTTGGACTCATAAGTTTTCCCATACCAAGTTCCAAGCCTTGAATCAAATTTTTGCCCAGTCAATTGGACAGTTGACCTAAAAATCAGCTGTATTGGGGAAAAAGTCAACTGTGGCCAATTGACAGTCAAACCTCATGAATTTTGACCCACATCAACATTATGAACCCATATGAACCATTTGATTAAGTTTGGAACACAATTCCGCAAGAAATTTGATCAGATCACCAAAAGGGCAAAATGGTCATTTTTAGGGTTTTGACTCTACAAAGGCAATTTTTGACTGTTTGACCTAGCCAATAGCAAATCAAACCCAACCATGGACTAAAGGACTCAATTACATCATCTTGACCCATTCAACAAGTTCAAAAGATCTCAAATGCATAGGATTGACAGATGAATTTTTCAGTCAACTGATCAAAATTTGACTGTACACTGAAAAGTCAAACTTTGACTTTTTGGTCAAAATCAAGGGCCAAGAGTCATTTTCCATCAATACATTTCAATTTATGAAACTTGTTCATCAATAAACCTTAAATTGCAAATTAGGGTTTAAAATGGAAAATTTTCATAACTTAGAAATTTTCTAAGTTATAAAATTTTCTTATTTTTTCCTAACTTTGCCCCACATTTTCACCAAGATGCAAAGGGATTCAATCAAAACTTAAAACATAAAAGTTGTATTCCATCAAAAAGTCTACAAATTTGATTCACAAAGTCTACAACTTTGATTCACAAAGTTTTCTCAAAAGAAGCTTGGATCTCAACTTATGATTTTTGGAACAAGGGTACCTAAAACTTTTAACTTAGAGAAATTTTGCCCTAGTTTAGGCAGGATTTTGACCCATCTTCTTGGCAATTTTTCACATAGTTCCACTTGGAGTCTTATGTTTCATTTCAAATATGGATTATAGTACATGTTGCAAGCTTTCCAAATTTTCCAAGAACTCCTCAAACACCTTTGTGGTTAAGGAGAATCGAATGCTTGAAGTTGGCAAAAACTCACTTTGTAACCATGGCCAATACATGTTCATACCACTTGCTAAATATGACCAAACTATCTTAGTACATAATTACAGGTCTCTAAACCAATTTACACTTAAAAATTGAATGCAAATACATTGGACATTGTCATTGTTCTGATCAAGAGAGCATTGTACAATGAACATTTCCATTTTGAGCATAAAGGTCACACTTCCATTTTCATAAAGGCAACTTCATGTCAAATTGCATTTTCTTGAGCCTTGGACTTTTTTCCTTGCAGCAAACAATTTCCCTAATCTCAGGCATAGTACACCAACTTGAGCATGCTTGTAACTAGCCTGTACAGGCCATAGCTTGGTCACTTCACATCTTTGCTTTCAAAACAAGTCAAATAGCCAAAAGCTCATAACACACACATCTGATATGTTGAACAGAAGCAAAGTTTTCAAACAAGTTTCTCATATCCTTGTAAGCCAGAAACACGAGTCCTTGACCTCTAAAACCCCCTTGTGCACAAAATCTTCATTTCTGCCCAAAACAGGGCAAGTTCTACAAATCACAAGCCACGATCAAATCCCCTCGTGCGTTTTGTCCCAAATCACTTAAAAAATATTCTAAACACTACACCTAAGCTGTCCAGACCATTCACAAGCTGCTGTAACTCCATTTACACACATCACCATTTTTGTTTGGAAGCTTTGCAGGTTGAGTTCTGTAGCACGATTCAGGTCACTTCAAAACAAACTAAGCATTGGAAAAGGTTCAAGGGACATCAAGCAAGCTCAAAAGAAATTCAGGCCCCATTGAAAGTTGTTGTATTGGCCAACTCGAACTCAACTGAAACAGGTATTTCATGAACTTCTATCTCTCTATTTAGGAACATTTAGCCTTAGGTTTGTGAATGAAAGATGTTGTACTCATTGCCCTAAAAAAAAATTAATATTTTATTTATTTCTTTATGCCTTTTACATTAAAAGTACTTTTTGCATACATAAACAAATAAAAACTCTTTTTTGCATAATACATTTTTATTTAAATATTTGTTCACTTTGTTTAAATATTGTGCATTTAAATTTTGATTGTATTTGATATTCAATTTGGATGTAATAGTAATTAGGGTTTTATATTTCTTGTCAAATACCCCCTATTCAAAAATTGTACCCCCTCCCTATATCAAAGTTGTAATAGCTTAGATTTATTTTTACGCACTTAAATGCTTTCAATTATGCCATGATTAGAATTAGGGTTTGTATGCAAAAATCAAAACCAACAAATAGTTTGACCTAATCAAAGACAAAAAATGCATGAAAAACAAACACAATGCACACTTGCACCCCTAGGGTTACAATCCACTTGTTGCCTTCAAAAATGGGCCATGGTATGCATGTTAAGTACTTTGGCAAAACAAAAACAAAACAAAAGATCATAGTCCCTCGATGACACTATCTGAGTTGCCTAAACAAAAATTATCAAGTCCCTCAATAAAATTGCCAAAAATACTAGACACAATTGCTATCATGGTCTATACGATGACCCGCGCCTGTCCCGTTTAACCTCTTAACACAAGGTTGTTCACCAAATACAATGGTGAAGCAACACTGTTAAAAGGGTTAAAAACATAAGAAAGATCTTTGAGTAAAATAGGGTAGATAGCTCTTAGTTACTTGATCAAAATTTTGCAAAAACATCCTTGCTATTTTCAAAACACACTTCACCACACACAATTCCAAAACCCTACTTTCAAACATTGGAAACTTTTCAAAAGACAAAAACACCTTTGTATACATTCAAAACAAGAATCATTACAAAGGTTGCCACAACGCTGGCCTCTTTTCAAAACATCTTTCAAAACCACACACAAAGCACCATTTCAAACAATTGAAGAGCACCATTTCAAACAATTGAAAAGCAAAGCAAGTGATCTAAATAAGTAACTATGAGCTCATGGATAACCATGGATAGAAAGGGTTATAATACCTTCCCTTTCTATAATCTACTCCACGAACCCAAGAAAACATCTCAAAGGTCTTTCCTGTGCTTTTTGACCTTTCCTTAGGATAAAATAATAAGTCGGTGGCGACTCTTGCTAAATCGAAACATTTGCGAACACAAACGCAAAACCCCAAGTCAGTTCTCCCACCGTATCACAGAACTGGAGACTCTGTTGGGGAGAACTTTAAAAGTGGAGTAACCTTAGAGTTTAGATCACCCTTTGCATGATTATATTGTTTGCTTTGATTTCTTTACATTTTGGTTCTCTTGTTTGGGCTTGAAATACTCTACCCGGATTTGGGAAACATTCATAGGTAAATAGAAATACGTTGTGGAAACTGTGCGGGGTATACCGACATGGTTGAAGCAATAGCTATATTAGTGCGACATATTTGTGAGTACCGGTAGCCTTTGAGTCAATCAAAGAGAATACGGGGCCGCCGAGTGATGTCATGAAGCACTAAGAACTCTTAGAACCTTAATTGACCATCTTGGCCTTTTTAGGGGTAGTGAGATGACCGGCTTTGGTGTAGTCCGAAGTTGGTAGATACTCGATACTACACTCATTGAAGGTTGTTTTCTTGGAATATTTTGGTCGCTAGTTAAGTGGCTAAACCAAAACAATAAACATAGAAAACAATCCAGTGATATTGAGCTCCTTAGAACCCGGTTACTATTTATAGGACAGGTTGAGCCAACTAACTTCAAGAGGGTACTTACCTTTGAAACCTCATGCAAGCCTGAAACTAGGGTTTTGTGTGACTTGCTTGTACATGTGCTTGTGCATACATCATGAACATCATAAAGCATCATATGCATCCACTAACCATTTCAAGGGTTTGGATCTTCATCTTTGTTCTTGTTTTATAGGTCATGGAATCTCTTCGCAGGAAAACCATTCAAGTCAACCTTGTGAGAATCCCTCTTCAACTCAAGGAGCTCACTTCCAGGATTCCAGAGAATTCTCTCTTCAGTGAAAGACACGGTAGACTTCTCAACTTGGTCAACTCCAACATTAAAGAAGACATGGTGAAAGTTCTCTTCCAGTTCTTTGACCCCCTACACCAATGTTTCACATTCCCGGATTATCAACTAGTGCCCACTTTGGAGGAATTTTCTCAACTCCTGAGAATTCCTATTCTTCATCAACTACCCTACAATGGTACGGAAAAAGAACCAAAGCCTGAAGATGTTGCTCAAGCATTACACTTGCAACCATCTGATATCAAAGGACATTGGGAAACCAGAAGTGGTGTCAAGGGTTTCTTGGCAAAGTTTCTGTTTGAGAAGGCACAAGACTGCTGGAATTCTCTAGATCTACAAGCCTTTCAAGAGATTATGGCAATCCTCATTTATGGGTTGGTCCTGTTCCCCAACCCTGATCAACTTATAGATATGAATGCTGTCAAGATTTTCATATCTCGGAATCCCGTGCCTACATTGCTTAGGGATATCCTACACTCATTTTACACACGAACAATGAGGAAAATAGGTGTTCTCATGTGCTGTACTCCTCTCCTAGAAAGGTGGTTTATTTCTCACCTTCCACAATCAATTTTAAAGAATGAGCAGGGTTTAAGGTGGTCACAACGGTTGATGACCCTCACACATTCTGATGTACATTGGTGTTCTCGGTCCAGAGAAAATGTCATCATCATTGATCGTTGTGGGGAATTCCCTAATGTCCCACTACTTGGAATTAGGGGAGGCATTACCTACAACCCCTATTTATCTCAAGTGGGTACGAACCCACGCCCAGAATCTTATGATGCCATACCCTCACATTCTCCCCTTAATCAAAGAGCCTGTTATGGAAGGAGAGGTTCCATACACCCTTCTACATCCTGACATGCCAACATCATGGGAAGAATTGCAAAAGAGTTGGATCCAACTCAAGGAAGAAAGGAATACTTTTGAAGCCAGCTTCTATGTTAGTGAGAAGAAGGTTTTGGAGCTCACCCGCCGACTTCATGAGGAGGAAACTCTGAACATTTACATCGCACCAAAGAGGATGCGCAATGTTTTTTTACATTAAGAATTTTGTAATATTTTGTCCATGGGACACTTATGTACTAACAAATTTCTTCTTAATATCACGTGTGTTCTTTTTTGTTTGCAACAAATTTGAATTTTTGAATCCTTGAATGCATTACATGAATAACACATCATTCATCATATGCATAAACAGGTCTTCACACCAGGTTTCCTTATCTTTCTGCTGTTTATTTCAGCAAGATGGATTTGGAGAAGACGGTTAAGGATCTGCAAGCACAGAATTCTCAATTTCAGCAACTCCTCATGACCTTAGCAAAGGGTCAAGAGGACCTTAAAGCACTGTTGGAGAAAAGTAAAGAGAAAAAGAAGAAAAGGCCCGGAGTAGCCACTTTTGGAAGAAGGTTTGAAAGCAATGCTAGAAAAGTTCTCGAGTTCCCCTCAACGTCTAAGGAATGGGCTGGTAAAGGAAAAAGGGCTGCGGTACCTTCTGAATCTGAAGTTGAAGAGGAAGAAGAGGAAGAAGACGAAGACTACTCCGAACAGAAATATCCCCCGGCGGATGATAAATATAAAAATCTTGAGGATAGATTGGCAGCCATGGAGCTGCAAAGGGTACCTGGTTTAGATTTCGAAGAACTAGGGTTGGTCGCTGGGATCGTTATTCCTCCCAAGTTCAAAGTTCCTACATTTGCCAAGTATGACAGTCTGTCATGTCCAAAGATGCATCTGAGATCCTATGTCAAAAAAATCCAACCCCACTCATCTGAAAAAGACCTCTGGGTACACTTTTTTCAAGACAGTTTGTCAGGCACACAATTGGACTGGTTCTATCAACTTGAGAGATTTGAGGTTCATAATTGGGAAGACTTAGCTGCTGCTTTTTACCGTCAATACCAATACAACGCTGATTTGGCACCCACTCGTACTCAGCTACAAAGTATGGGGTGAAGAAGTGAAAAACACAAGAAGGGGGGTTGAATTGTAAAAACTGGAAATCAATTGCAATGACACAGTATTTTTATCCTGGTTCGTTTGATCTCAAACTACTCCAGTCCACCCGTCAAGGTGATTTCGCCTCTCTCCAACGAGGTCTTAATCCACTATATTCAACTGAATATTACAATCTGCTTTAACAACTGCTAAAGCCTTCTTGAAGAAAACCACAAACCGGTTTCTCAAGGAATCACTTTCTTACAAAGAATTGAAATCTAGGTGTGTGAATGTTTTCTACAAAACTATTTATCACAATTGTGATACTACACAAATTAAGCTTATGATAACTAGATTACTAAAGTAATTGAGTAAGGAATTTGATAGCTTTTAGCAAACTGAGAGTAAGGAAGATGATGATTAGCTTTTAGGCGTGTAGATTATTGTAGAGCATTAGCCAATTCAATCTTCATTGTCTTGTTTATATAGCATTGGAATTGGTGAACGTTGGAGCAATAATCTTGATTCAATGCCAATAACAAACTTTCCTTATTAAGCAGATCTTGTCTGGAATGATGCCGTTGGTAATAACTCGTCTTGAATGCACAGTACCGTTGCTACTTAAAGCGTGTTCTGGCTTTGGCTCATTCTGATGCTGCTTAAGTGCTGATGAACTGTTGTTGTCTTTATCAGAGATCAGAGTGTTGAGCGCAGATCTGTTCATCAAGCTTCAGCATAAGCGTGAGTTGTTCTTCTGATTCTGGTATCTGATATAGCATCTTCTGATGCTGATGTTGATATCCAATTTTCTGATGCTGATGAAGATGTTCTCATGCTGATACCCATCAGAGTTTCTGTAAAACAGAAAGTAATTTTTAGGTAGAAAATAGTTCTTACATGAATCACATAAATAATATATCTTTTCATTTTGTTATCATCAAAACTTAAACTTAGGGTAGTAGATTCAAACTTTGTTCTAACAATCTCCCCCTTTTTGATGATGATAAAAACTAGATATTTTTTAATTGAAAATAGCGTGAAAAGTATCAGAGATAACTAAATGATAAGTTGTATCAGAATTAAATAAGGATTTATCAAAGATAAGGGATAGAGGAGTTGGGGTCGGAGATACTCCCCCTGAATTTATTACTTCCCTTTTTAATTCCAAGAGTTCTTCAGGATCAGATCTTTATTGACTTTCTGAACATCAGAGTGTTAGAGCTTCAGATCAGAATATCAGAGCTTTGACTGTCAGAACTTCAGATCAGAATATCAGAGCTTTGCTTTGGGTCAGAGTATCAGAGCTTTGGGCTTCAGTGTATCAGAGAGCATTCTTGTACCTGTAGACTTATGCAAAAACAGAAAACATTCAAGTATGTCAGAGTGTTAGAATGTTTGAGACTTTTTGTCTCAGTAATCCGTTATGAAAAATATCATCCTTGTTCTCCCCCTTTTTGTTAGCAATCAAAAAGTGTAAGTGATGTGCTAAAACGATAAGAGCAGAAAAACTTGTTATATTAAAATATTCAGAGCCAGATAAAACAGTACAGAAGATATGCAAAGAAAACATGAAAATAGCATGAATGAAAATCTAAGGTTGGGGTGGAAGGCGTGTGAACAGAGTCTCCAGCATTGCCTTAATCTGATCAGCAGTTTCAGCCTGCTTGTGCACCATGCTGACTACTGTATCTATCTTGCTGTCTTGCACATCCATCCTTTCATTCATATTCTGATCACTTTCATCCATTCTTTGCTGCAGACGAATATCATTCAGCTTCAGCTCTTCCAGAGTCTGCCTGTCCAAGGCAGCTTGAGAAACATCAGAAGCAGGAAGCTTCTGAGAGCTTTCTGCAACATCTTCAGCTTGACTGACTTCAGCTTGAATAGTCTGGTCTTCTTCTGGCTGCACTTTTGAAGCTGGACGCTTCTCAGACCATGGCTCACTATCCAGAAGGAGCACGTCTTCCTTCAGCAGCTGACTTCCAACTTCGTTCAGAAGCTTGCTGAAATTCTGTTGTGCCTGCTCATAATTGGTATCTTGCAATTTGAGGGCTTTAGCACATACCCATATTCTGAAATGTGTCCAGAGCTGGTCTGAGGCAGCAGGATCAATCATTCCAGGGCAAACTTGCTTCAGAGAAGCAATCCACTGCTGCAAACCTGTTTCAAAAGTCTCAATGCCAGAGCCAACATCTAGCTGTTTTGGTTTGGGAATGGCTATTTTGTTTTTGAGATCAGCAAGACGGTCAAGGATTGTTAAATCTATGAAGGTCCTGCTGTGGTTTTATGTAGTTTGTTTGGGATATGGAATGGGAGAATCAGAAATAACAATTGGACTGTTTGGAGTATTTGGAGGGGTAGTTTCTGGCGAGGATGGCAGCTGGGCCATGTTTACAGTTGTTCCACATGGCAGCTGAATTGCCAAGGGTTGTGGCTTAGAGGATTGAGGAGAATGAGGTTCAGGTGATGGAGTTTCAGAGTGATGAAACTCAGGTTGTTGAGGTGATGGTTGAGGTGAGGGTGGATGAATTGCTAGTTATGGAGAAGGAGGAGGAATTTCTGGTTGAGGAGGAGGAGTTGGAATTTCTGGTTGTTCAGGGATTTGTGGTTCTTCTGGTATGGGTGAGAGAGGTTGTTCTGGTTGAGGAGAGTGGGCAATCTCTGGTTGAGTGTTTGGATTGGAGAGGTGAGCAGAAACATGTTCATCAATATCAGACAGAACTTTGTCAAGTTCTGATGTTGTTGAAGGTGTGGGTTTTGGATTTTTGGTGCGGGATCTCCTGAGAGTCAGTGACTCAGAAGGGTCATCTTCTGGTTCGGTTTCATCAATAGTTGGTATGGGGATTGGAAGTTCATGTGAAGCTGGGGTTGGAATTGATGTTGGAATATCTCTCCCATCCCTGTGCCCTAACTTCTTCTGTCAAGTCAAATCCATTTTCTTTCAGACTGGAGAAGTCAACAATGAGTTCAGACAGCACTTCCAAATTCTTCACTGGAGTAAGGAGTGTTCTGAAAGGAATCTTGTATTGTTCAGATGATGCCTTCTTCTGAGAACCTGCAGAGACATTGCTGGAGGTTGCCATGTTCACACTTAGGGTTTTTCTGAGAAAACTGAAAAATGGGTTTCTTGAGAGAGAAGAACACACAGAGAAAATGCAGAAAATATTTGAGAGATTATGAGAAACGGTAAAGGATTAATGTGAGAAGTTAAAGTGCTTAAATAGATTTCAAAATACTTTTTGAAAATGTAAACGGTTTCAAGAGAGAGAAAATATAATCATGATTACGTTTTAAAACATGATTACTTTCATTTAATGCTTGCTGATTTTGGGGGATTTGAGAAAGATACTTAAAACGGTTACCAGACATGTTTCTCAATGCACCCAATCAGCGTTTTGCCTTCTCAGAAGCGTGCACGCATTCTGCTTCAGAGATTTGCTGATGATTGGATGACACTTGCTTGATTTAGTGAACAACACGCCTATTCTTTAGCTGAAACGCTCAGATCTTTAAGAATAGAATATGATACAATCTGCATGTCTATCATTCTGAAGGAAATTGATCAGAAGTTAACAGTAAAACAAATACATTCTGAAGGATAGTATATAGAATTAAAATATTTTCACTCTGGGCAGATTTTCATGCTGAGATGTTTCAGAATGAAATTGAACCTATCTTCAGAAAGGGGTTTAGTGAAGATATCAGCCCATTGATGGTCTGTATCAATAAATTTTAAGTTCTAAATTCCTTTCTGAATATAGTCCCTAATGAAGTGATGTTTTATTTCTATATGCTTAGCCCTAGAATGTAAAATAGGATTCTTACTTAAGCAAATAGCAGAAGTATTGTCACAGAGTATAGGGATGTTACTCTCAAAAATCTAGAAGTCTTCAAGCTGACTTTTCATCCAGAGCATTTGTGTGCTACATCCTGCTGCTGCTATGTACTCAGCTTCTGCTGTTGATAGCGCAATGGTGGATTGCCTTTTGCTGGACCAAGAGATCAGATTTTCTCCCAGAAACTGGCAGCTTCCAGAAGTACTTTTACGCTCTACTCTATCTCCAGCAAAGTCAGCATCGCAGTAGCCTACTAAGCTGTAATCACTAGATTTTCTATAAAATAAACCCAGATTAGTAGTACCTTTCAGATACTTGAAAATTCACTTAACAGCTGTTAAGTGAGATTCTCTAGGATCTGATTGGAATCTAGCACAAATACAAACGCTGAATAAGATATCAGGCCTTGAAGCCGTCAGATAAAGGAGAGAACCAATCATACCTCTATAGACCTTCTGTTCTACCTTTTTGCTTACCTCTTCTCTTTCCAGAATGCACGTGGGATGCATTGGAATCTTTGATGGCTTACATTCTGAGAGGTCAAATTTCTTCAAAAGATCTCTGGTGTATTTGCTCTGATGAATGTAAGTTCCCTCTGGAGTTTGATTGATCTGAATTCCTAGAAAGAATTTCAGTTCCCCCATGAGGCTCATCTCAAATTCTGCCTGCATACACTTAGCAAATTTTCTTCCAAGAGAAGGATTAGTAGATCCAAAAATAATATCATCAATGTAAATTTGACAGACTAAGATGTCATTCTTAACTGACTTACAGAATAAGGTAGTGTCCACCTTCCCTCTGGTGAATTCATTTTCTAACAAAAAGTTACTTAGTCTTTCATACCAAGCTCTGGGAGCTTGTTTAAGACCATATAGTGACTTCTTTAGTTTGAAAACATGTTCTAGATGTTTTGTATTTTCAAAACCAGGGGGTTGGTGCACATAAAAATCTTCTTCTATATAACCATTTAAGAATTCACTCTTGACATCCATCTGATACAGAGTGATGCCTCTATTAACAGCAAATGAAATTAAAAGTATGATAGATTCTAACCTGGCGACTGGAGCAAAGGTTTCTGTATAGTCTATTCCCTCTTGCTGACTATAACCTTGTGCTACCAGTCGTGCCTTGTTTCTGATGACTTCACCTTGTTCATTTAGCTTGTTTCTGAACACCCATCTTGTTCCAATGACGTTGGATCCTTTTGGTCCGGGAACAAGATCCCATACGTCATTTCTGGTGAATTGATTCAGCTCTTCTTGCATTGCTAGAATCCAGTCATTGTCTAGAAGTGCTTCATCAATAGAAGAAGGTTCAATCAGAGACACAAGTCCCATGAGGGTTTCTTCAGAGTTTCAGAAGCTTGCTCTTGTTCTGATTGGATCTTCCTTTCTTCCTAAGATAGTTTCTTCTGGGTGATCCAAGCTGCTTCTGGGTAATCTCTTCTGAGGTTGATCAGCAGCTGTTGTAGGATTGCTAGCAGTGCTCCTTTCAGATATTGAAGGAGTGTCTTTGTTGAGAGCTTCTGATGACTTGTCTTCAGAACCTGTAAATTCAATTTCCATACCTGCAAAAACTTCATTCTGCTTTGACTTTTCAGAGTCAAGCTTATCATCAAAACGAACACTGATTGATTCTTCCACAATCTATGTTTCTGTATTGTATACTCTGTACCCTCTTGAGCGTTCAGAGTATCCTAACATAATACACTTCTGTGCTTTAGAGTCAAACTTGTTCAAATAATTTTTTGTATTTAACATAAAACAAGTGCATCCTAATGGATGAAAATATGAAATGTTGGGCTTTCTGTTCTTCCACAATTCATATGGAGTCTTTTCCAGAATAGGTCTTATTGAGATTCTATTCTGAATGTAGCACGCTGTGTTTATTGCCTCTGCCCAGAAGATCTTAGCAACGTTTGTCTCATTGATCATGGTTCTGGCCATTTCTTGCAATGTTCTGTTCTTTCGTTCTACAACTCCATTTTGTTGGGGAGTTCTAGGACAAGAGAAATCATGCAGAATGCCTCTGTCATTAAAGAATGACTCAAAATATTTGTTTTCAAATTCTCCACCATGATCACTTCTGACTTTAACGATTCTAAGATCCTTTTCATTCTGAACTTGGTTACAGAAGGTAACAAACACAGAGTGTGACTCGTCCTTGTGTCTTAAGAACTTTACCCATGTCCATCTGCTATAGTCATCTACGATTACTAACCCATACTTCTTGCCACTGACTGAAGCAGTTTTAACTGGTCCAAATAAGTCAATGTGCAGAAGTTCTAATGGCTTAGAGGTAGAAACAACATTTTTAGATTTGAAAGAAGGTTTTGCAAACTTGCCTTTCTGACATGCTTCACACAGAGCATCTGATTTGAACTTCAAATTAGGAAGTCCTCTGACCAGATTGAGTTTGTTAATCTGAGATATTCTTCTCATACTAACATGCCCCAATCTTCTGTGCCAGATCCACTGCTCGTTGTTAACAGACAGAAGACACTTTACATTCTGACTTTTCAGTTCAGAAAGTTTGATTTTATAGATGTTGTTTTTCCTCTTTCCATTAAACAGGATAGTCCCATGTTTCTGACTAACAGCTTTACATGATTTTTGATTAAAGATTATATCATAACCGTTATCACTTAATTGACTTATGGATAACAGATTATGCATTAATCCATCTACTAGCAGAACATTATTTATAGAGGGAAGATTTCCATTACCTACAGTTCCAGAGCCAATGATCTTTCCCCTCTGATTGCCTCCAAAGCCAACGTGGCCTCCAGGCTTAAGTTCCAGGCTTTGGAACATATGCCTTCTTCCCGTCATGTGTCGCGAGCAGCCAAAGTCCAGGTACCATGACTGGTGTTTCTGATTTGCTGCTAAAGATATTTGCAACATGTATTATTTTATCCTTAGGTACCCAGATTTTCTTGGGTCCTGATTTGTTAGATTTACCAAAACTCTGGTTGAATTTTGGTTTCACAGAATACTTACTGCTAGTGTATTTAATATCATGTGTGTGACCATACACAAAATGTGAGTTTAGAGGAGTGTGTTTAATGGTTAAATCCATGACATTCTTAGGTGTAGGAACCTTACCTTGGTATCCTATTCCCTTCCTGCCGTTTCTGCTAACTCCATATATCATTGAAGCCATTTTGCTTCTATCTATGCTTTTAGCAAGGAACTTCTGGAAACTGTGATCATACTCCTTGATGATCTCATCAGCACTGCTGGGAGTTTCAGAAATTGGTTCCTTCTGAGAGTTTTGTAAAACATTTTCTAATTTTGAAATTTTGTTTCTCAGCTTAGAATTTTCCAATATAAGACTCTCAGTCTTATCAGAGTCAGATTCAAGATTCCTTTTCAGGTTTCTGAATTTAACTCTAATCTGCTGGTACCTTTCCAGAATTTCGTTAAGGCTTTCAGCAAGTTCAGCCTTAGTAAAATTAGTTGCAAAGTCAGGAAATACCTCTTCAGTATCTGATTCTAAGTCTGATTCAGAAGCTTCACTGTCTTCTGAAATGTTGGCCATGAGAGCTATGTTTGCTCTCTTATCATCTGATTCTGAGTCAGCTTCAGACGAGTCAGAGTCATCCCATGTGGCCATGAGACTTTTCTTCTTTTATCTTCCAAACTTCTTTTTGGGCTTTTCCCTCTGAAGCTTTGGGCAGTCACTCTTGTAGTGTCCTTGCTCATTGCACTCATAGCAGATGATGTCCTTGGTGTTTGGCTTTCTGCTTCCTGAGGAGCCTTCAGATCTTCTGTATCCAGAGGAAGAATCTGTCCTTCTGTATCTGGAAGATGACTCATTCTGATCAGATCTTCTGGGATTCCTGAACTTCCTTTGCCTCTGCTTCCACAGTTGATTCACTCTTCTGGAGAGGAGAGAAAGTTCGTCTTCTTCTGATGAGGATCCATCAGATGTTTCTTCAACTGCCTGCAAAACTTTAGACTCAGATTTTTTGTTAGATTTTAATGCTAAAGGCTTACCTTGCTTCTGAGGTTCGTCCGCTTCTAGCTCTATCTCATGACTTCTGAGGGAGCTGATAAGTTCCTCCAGAGAAATTTTGTTGAGATCTTTTGCAAGCTTCAGCGCTGTAACCATTGGTCTCCATTGCTTGGGTAAGCTTCTGATGATTTTCTTGACATGATCAGCAGTAGAGTATCCTTTGTCCAGAACCCTGAGACCAGCCACCAGAATTTGGAATCTTGAGAACATTGTTTCAATGGATTCAGTTTCTTCCATTTTAAATGCCTCATACTTCTGAATGAGCGCAAGAGATTTAGTTTCTTTGACCTGAACATTGCCCTCATGCATCATTCTGAGTGAGTTAAACATGTCCTTTGCTGTGTCTCTGTTGGAGATCTTTTCATATTCAGCATAAGAGATGGCACTAAGAAGTATGGTTTTGGCCTTGTGGTTATTTTTGAAGTCACGCTTTTGTTGGTCAGACATTGCTTTCCTGTCAATCTTCTGACCGCTTGCATTCACTGGGTGCGTGTATCCATCTGTCACCATGTCCCACAGATCAGCATCATGTGCCAGAAAGAAGCTTTCTATTCTGTCTTTCCAGTAATCAAAGTTCTCTCCATCAAAGACTGGAGGTTTGCCGCTGAATCTGTCTCTGTCTTCATGGTTGTCATTGTTGATGTGTTGATAGTTTACTGCCATTGTGTTTTTCTGACGCTGGATCTTGTACTGACACAGTTAAGTGTTTTAGCTCAGAACCAGGAACTCTGATGCCAATTGAAGAAGTGAAAAAAACAAGAAGGGGGGTTGAATTGTAAAAACTGGAAATCAATTGCAATGACACAGTATTTTTATCCTGGTTCGTTTGATCTCAAACTACTCCAGTCCACCCGTCAAGGTGATTTAGCCTCTCTCCAACGAGGTCTTAATCCACTATATTCAACTGAATATTACAATGTGCTTTAACAACTGCTAAAGCCTTCTTGAAGCAAACCACAAACCGGTTTCTCAAGGAATCACTTTCTTACAAAGAATTGAAATCTAGGTGTGTGAATGTTTTCTACAAAACTGTTTATCACAACTGTGATACTACACAAATTAAGCTTATGATAACTAGATTTCTAAAATAATTGAGTAAAGAATTTGATAGCTTTTAGCAAACTGAGAGTAAGGAAGATGATGATTAGCTTTTAGGCGTGTAGATTATTGTAGAGCATTAGCCAATTCAATCTTCATTGTCTTGTTTATATAGCATTGGAATTGGTGAATGTTGGAGCAATAATCTTGATTCAATGCCAATAACAAACTTTCCTTATTAAGCAGATCTTGTCTGGAATGATGCCGTTGGTAATAACTCGTCTTGAATGCACAATATCGTTGCTACTTAAAGCGTGTTCTGGCTTTGGCTCATTCTGATGCTGCTTAAGTGCTGATGAACTGTTGTTGTTTTTATTAGAGATCAGAGTGTTGAGCGTAGATCTGTTCATCAAGCTTCAGCATAAGCGTGAGTTGTTTTTCTGATTCTGGTATCTGATATAGCATCTTCTGATGCTGATGTTGATATCCAATTTTCTGATGTTGATGAAGATGTTCTCATGCTGATACCCATCAGAGTTTCTGTAAAACAGAAAGTAATTTTTAGGTAGCAAATAGTTCTTACATGAATCACATAAATAATATAACTTTTCATTTTGTTATCATCAAAACTTAAACTTAGGGTAGTAGATTCAAACTTTGTTCTAACATGGGGATGGCTTCCAATGAAGGATTTAAGGAGTATGCCCAGAAGTGGCGTGATCTGGCTGGAAGGGTGCAGCCACCATTGTCGGATAGAGAGCTGGTTGACATGTTTTTAGGGACCCTGTCTGGCCCTTTCTTCAATTATTTAATCGAAAGTTCTTCCGCAGGATTCACCGAACTAATTTTGACCGCTGAAAGGGTCGAGGCCGGTATTAAAAGTGGTAAGATTCAGAAAGATGCCTCTGCGTCCACCGCTGTTAAGAAGACCTTCCCAGCTAAGAAGGAAGCTTCTGCTGTTTATTCTCAGAAGAGCCAAGGAAGAACCGAGCGCCGACCAACTGTAGGGGCTGTGATGATTCAAAACTCTTCAAATGATCAACCTCGAAGCAATCAGCCAAGATCTAATCAACAACGGGTAGAAAGGCCACAACGGCACTTCACCCGAATTAACATGATGCCAGCTCAAGTACTCCCTCATTTTCTAAAGCTAAATCTTACCAATTTGAAGGAAGCACCAAAGAACCCTAATACCTCCTCTCCATATTACCACTCCAATGCGAAGTGTGCTTACCACTCTAACAGCGTAGGGCATGATACCAACAGTTGTTGGGCTCTTAAGAACAAAATCCAAGACCTGATTAATGCCAAGGAAGTAGAATTCGATGCGCCCAAAAAGCCAAATGTGATTTCTTCCCCAATGCCCAAGCACGGTCATAATGTTCATGCCGTTATGGAAGACCTTCATGTTACCAATGTTGCTGACCATTTGACTCCCTTACCAGTGATTAAAGTGAATTTGATAAGAGCCGAGATATTGCCAGGCTGTGGAAAAGACTGCTACTTTTGTTTAAACATACGAGTTGACTGCCCAATGTTGAAATCAGGTATCCAACGCTTGATGGATACCCAAGAGATACTCTTCCAAAAGACTCATGTTGATACCTTCACTCCCGTTACTCCTGCTACTTTTACTACTTCAACCAATGACATTGCAATAATAACCATCTCCGACAATCTTCCTAAGGCTTGCAAAAGGCCTGTCAAGATTACGCCTGACCCTAAATTTGTACCATTAAAAATCACCATGTCGGGGCCTGTCCCGTATCAATCTAGCAAGATGATACCATGGAACTACGGAGGAGAAATCTTCTATCATGGCATCAAACAGATTGAATCAGTCTAAGAGAATTCTGAAGATGAAACCTCTGATATAGGGAACATTGCAGGAACAAGCAAGATAACTCGCATCTGACGGATTTTTTCTCCGGAGATTTCTCCCCCTCGAGCAGTCTTCGGACCCTCGAAAGCTTCTGTGTCTGTTAAACCATCTGTGCAAGGCCCAATAATTGAAGAATTGGATACTCCTGAAGTTAGACCATCTGTTGATACTACCGATAAGGGTAAGGGGATACTAGAAGCGCCTGTCGGGACGAAGGCTCATACTGTGGTTATCCCTGAAACCACCCAGAAAGAAATGGAAGAAATCTTGAAAATAATCAAAAGGAGCAACTACGACGTCGTGGAACAGCTAGGGCAGACCCCTTCCAAAATCTCAATGTTGGCTCTTCTACTCTGCTCTGAGGCCCATGCTAAGGCCCTGATCAAAATTTTAAAGGCGGCACACGTGCCCCAAGAAACTTCGGCTGACCAGTTTCAGGAGTGCGTGGCCAGCCTTACTGCTGATAATGGTCTTGGTTTTTCCGATGCTGATTTGACTCCCATGGGAAGGAAACACAACGACGCACTACATGTCTCAGTTGAATGCAGGGGAACCACCCTCGCTCATGTCTTAGTTGATACCGGTTCTTCTTTGAATGTGCTGCCGAAGAAAGCGTTAGACCATTTGGACTGCAAAGGATTGACCCTCAAACCCAGTAACATCGTTGTTAGGGCCTTTGATGGGTCCAAAAGAATGGTTCACGGAGCGGTTGACATTCCTATCAAAGTAGGCACAGAAGTTTTCAACTCCACCTTTTATGTGATGGACATTCGTCCTTCATATTCGTGTTTGTTGGGAAGACCGTGGATTCATTATGCTGGGGCAGTAACCTCCTCTTTACACCAAATGCTGAAGTACCCTGTTAAGGGTAAGATTATAACAGTGCACGGCGAGGAAGAGTACATGATAAGTCACCTCAACTCCTTCCGCTATGTGGAGTTGGATGGCGAATTCATAGAAACTCCTTTCCAACATTTTGAGGAAGTTTCTCCTGAGGTCGCAGTTGCGAAGACAATGGTTGAGGTGCCTATCATTCCCAAGCATGTATCTAGGATGGCATCTCTTAAGGACTCAGAGGTTGTAGTCAAAGAAGGAAAGAGCACAGTGTGGGGGCAATTGCCTAATTTTCCCCATAAGACGGACAAGTTTGGATTAGGGTTTACTGCTGCAGGCCAGAAAGCTATGCGTCGCTCCAAGGCTGGAGGACCACCCGTCAAAATCACTCACCATGGAGTTAATGCTGTAGAAGATGAGGATGAAGAGGACAACTTTGAAGATTGGATCTTTCCAACCGTCGAAGGGGGTTTGAGAAACTGGGAAGCAAAGGATTTTATTCCCATCACCTTCATCAACCAGTAAATTTATCTTTGAACAATTTCCTATTTTGGTCTATAATAACTAAACAATTCGTACACTATTTTCACCTTATGCCTTGCCCGGGGCATATAGGTCCGTTTGTAAGGGCTTGATTTTCTTCATTATCATATGCCATGTTTTAATTAATCATTGGACATTTTCATCTATAAACTGTTGTGTTCATTTTCTTTCCTTTTGCATTTTGTTTTGTCTAAGGATGGCTATCCCTTACACACACCCACACTCACAAAATGCAGGTACCCATCCACTCCGGATTCCATGGGTGACTATTCTGCTTTAGCCTTCGGCGACTCTGGAGATTTGGTCAATCATGCCGAGTACGAAGGTGATGAAGACTGTGAAGTGCCTGGAGAGTTAGCCAGACTTTTGCAACAAGAGGAAAGGGCCATTATGCCTCATGAAGAGTTGCTAGAAACCATCAAATTGGGAACAGAGGAAGACAAGAAAGAGGTAAAAGTGGGTGCCAACCTGGAACCAAGTGTCAAAGAGCGCTTAGTGCAGTTGTTGAACGAATATGTTGAGATATTTTCCTGGTCCTATGACGACATGTCGGGATTAGACACAAATATCGTGGTTCACCGTCTCCCTATAAGAGACGACTGTCCACCAATCAAGCAAAAGGTCTGCAGAATGAGGCCCGACATATCTGAGAAGATCAAAGCTGAGGTAATGAAGCAATTCAACGCTGGCTTTCTGGCTGTTACTTCCTATCCACAATGGGTTGCTAACATTGTGCCTGTGCCTAAGAAGGACGGCAAAGTCAGAATGTGTGTGGACTCTCGGGACTTAAATAGGGCTAGCCCTAAAGATGACTTTCCACTGCCACACATCGACATCTTGGTTGACAACATAACTCAACACAAGGTATTTTCCTTCATGGATGGATTCTCGGGATACAACCAGATCAAAATGGCCCCCGAGGACATGGAGAAAACTACTTTTGTCACGCAATGGGGTGCCTTCTACTACAAAGTGATGCCATTCGGACTAAAGAATGCAGGGGCAACCTATTAACACGCCATGGTAGCTTTGTTTCATGATATGATACATCATGAGATCGAAGTTTACGTAGACGACATGATAGCTCGATCACAGACAGAAGAAGAACACCTTGATCATCTGCAAAAGCTATTTTCCAGGTTGAAGGAGTATAAGCTCAGACTGAACCCAAGCAAGTGCACTTTTGGAGTTAGGTCTGGTAAACTTTTGAGATTTATTGTCAGCAACAAAGGCATTAAGGTTGATCCAGCTAAAGTAAAGGCTATACAAGAAATGCATGCCCCCGCACTGAAAAGGAGGTTAGAGGATTCTTGGGACGCTTAAACTATATTCCAAGGTTCATCTCTCACCTGACATCTACCTGTGAGACAATCTTCAAGCTGTTTAACAATGATCAGGTAGTTGAATGGAACAATGATTGTCAAGTTGCTTTTGATAAGATTAAGGAGTATTTACTGGAACCTCTTATTTTGATGCCACCCGTTGAAGGAAGGCCGTTAATCATGTATCTAACTGTTTTGGATAATTCAATGGGGTGCATGCTGGGCCAACATGACGAGTCTGGCCGAAAAGAGCATGCCATTTATTACCTTAGCAAAAAGTTTACCGACTGTGAGACTCGCTACTCACTGCTAGAGAAAACTTGTTGCGCTTTGGTATGGGCTGCTCGCCGGCTAAGGCAGTATATGTTGACTCATACCACTTTGCTGATTTCCAAAATGGATCCGATCAAGTATATCTTCGAGAAGCCTACTTTATCTGGAATAATCACTAGATGGCAAATGATCCTGACTGAGTATGATATCCAGTATACTACCCAAAAAGCTATAAAGGGGAGTGTACTAGCTGACCATCTAGCTCATCAAGCCGTCGAAGATTACCAATCTATGAGATTCGACTTCCTTGACGAGGACATCATGACATTGGACAACATTGAAGGTAACAGACCGTATGACGGATCTGAACAAGGATCCCGATGGACCCTGTACTTTGATGGTGCTTTAAATGCACTTGGCAACGGTATCGGTGCGGTACTCATTTCTCCGGAAGGTTGCCATACACCCTTCACTGCCCGACTTTGCTTCAGTTGTACCAACAACATGGCTGAATATGAAGCTTGCATCTTCGGTCTCAAGGCTGCTATAGACTTGGGAATCAAATCTTTGGTCGTATTTGGGGACTCGGCTTTGGTTATCAGTCAAGTGAAAGGAGAGTGGGGCACCAAACATCCTAATCTTATCCCATACAAAGAACATGTTTTGACATTGTTGCCTCATTTCGAGCAAATTACCTTTAAACACTTCCCGCGAGAAGAAAATCAGTTAGCCGATGCTCTGACTACAATGTCTTCCATGTTTAAACTCAACTGGGATAAAGAGGCTCCCCAAATCACCATTGAACGAATGGACGAACCTGCGCACTGTCATGAGATTAACACCGAAGAAGTAGTGGAACAACCCTGGTTTCATGAAATCAAAAGGTATCTCCAGACTAGAGAATATCCTGAAGGAGCTTCAGTCAATGATAAAAAGTTCTTAAGGAGATTTGCTGCCAAGTTCTTCCTAAGCAATGGCATCCTTTATAAGCACAGCCATGATTGTGTTCTACTTCGTTGTGTGGACAAGGTTGAAGCAGAGTTGATCAAGACCGAAATACATAGTGGCACATTTGGCACACACTTGAGCGGACATACGATGGCTAAGAAGATTCTAAGGGCAGGCTACTACTGGTCTACCATGGAAGCTGATTGTCATCAACATTCCCGTACCTTCCACAAATTCCAAGTCTATTCCGACAAGGTACATATTCCTCCTGTTCCTCTCAACGTTCTGACAGCTCCTTGGCCATTCACAATATGGGGCATTGACATGATTGGAGAGATCAAGCCTACGGCATCCAATGAACATCGCTTCATCTTGGTAGCTATTAATTATTTTACCAAGTGGGTCGAAGCAGCTTCCTACGCCTCAGTTACAAAGAATGTGGTTGCCCGCTTCATCAAGCAGAACCTCATATGCTGGTATGGTATCCCCGACAGGATTATCACAGACAACGGTACACATTTGAACAACACTATGATCACCGCTCTGTGCGAGCAGTTCAAGATTTATCATCACAATTCATCTCCCTATCGGCCAAAGATGAACGGTGCTGTTGAAGCTGCGAATAAAAATATCAAGAAGATCATTCAAAAGATGATAATCACCTACCAGGACTGGCATGAGATATTACCGTTTGCTCTGCATGGATATCGTACCACGGCACATACTTCAACACGGGCAACCCCCTTCTCATTGGTATATGGCATGGAAGCTGTTTTACCTATGGAAGTTCAAATTCCTTCCTTGAGGATTATGAAGGATGCCGGTTTGAGTGAAGATGATTGGATTCAGACCCGGCTTGATCAACTTAACTTGATCGACGAGAAACGACTTACTGTTGTTTGTCACGGTCAGACGTACCAAAAACGGATGATCAAGGCTTTCAACAAGAAAGTCAGGTATATCAAGTCGGAGATCTTGTAATCAAACGGATAATCTTACCGCAAAGAGATCCCAAGGGCAAGTGGACTCCTACTTACGAAGGACCATTTGTGATCAAGAGCATCTTTTCTGGTGGGGCGATGATTCTGACCACTATGGACGGTGACGACTTGCCGCACCCTACGAATGCAGACATAGTCAAAAGATACTACGCATGAAACGACCCGACAAATTGAAAACCCGAAAGGGCGACTTGGGCAAAAATGGGCATGCTGGTGAACCGAAAACCCGAAAGGGCGGTTCAGGCAAAAATTAGGGATAAAACAAAAAAAAAATGTACACCCGACAAGTTGAAAACCCGAAAGGGAGACTTGGGTAAAAAAGGGTTTCCCGGTGGATCAAAAACCCGAAAGGGCGGTCCAGGCAAAAGTTAGGGAATTAAAGCGTATGACTATATCTTGTCGGATCACTTTAAGAACAATCTCTTCACCAACAAGCTCCAAGCTTCTGATCAATCCAATCATCGGCAGACGAAGCAGCGAATGGACAAGATACTCAGAGTTGTGAAGGCTATAGTAGAATGGGAATCCCATGAAATTGTCACACATAGCCATCTTTCTTTTTGTATAAATTTTTTCAATTTTTTACGACAACATTCTCTTACTAGGATGTCTGTCTCCTTTGTACAAAGATACTTACAAAAGTTAATACAAAGATAGTTCAAAGTGCAGAAATTTGCTTGCCTTTCTTTCTTTTTACACTTATGTTTTATTTGAAAACGTCCAAAGATTTGTTAAACAGGCATATGCATTTGAATATAATCACTGCTTACAAATAAAACGAAATTGAGAAAGGATAATTACTGGTGGGTTGAATGTGTAGGAAGATATCTTTGTGCTATTCCAGAAGGAAATCTCCTACAATACATTGTTCAGATCCTCAACAAAGCCAAAGCCTTAAAGTATGTATCCCCAGCGGAGTTACATTTCAAGATCCCCAGTGGAGTCCGAAAACCCCGAAATACCTATCCCCAGCGGATCCAGAATAGTCTAAACCTATTTCCCCAGCAGGTTATCTTAAAAGTCTGAGAACCAAGCAGATAACAGTTAACTTCTTGGCTTATCCCCAACCAGGATGCTTCCCCAGTAGATTGGCGTACAACCCAAGATCCTGATTTCACCGGCCGAGTAAACATTCTCCCCACATAGTTATTTCCCCGCAGATCGAAAGATTCTTGGTCTCATTTCTCCAGTAGAAACCTCCTAAGTTTTAACTCCCTAATAGAGATTTTTAGAATTTTCCTTATTTCCCAGGAAAGTCATGAAGGATCCTCATTCCCTACAAAAGTTGTCAAAGCTCTTGTTAATCCCCACAAGTCACCAAGGACTTTCAATCCCCAACAATCAGCAAGGATTTTTGATCTTCAACAATCAAAGATTTTGAATTCTCAACATCTGTCAGGAATTTATTTTCCTCCGACAGCAGTCGAAGATTTCTTTATCTCCAGTTATCAAGGATTTATTTTCCTCCGCAAGACAACTACTCAGCTTACATGCGCATCCATTAAATTCATATATCATAAACATTGATGAAACACAGTTCATTGCATCATACATGTCATTCAACATAACTTTGTGTTTTAGCTAACATTTTACCCTTCTCAGGATAAGATTAAAAGGCTATCGTTAACAATTATTCTGATACAGTATGGATACAACCCAGACACGACGGTCATTCTATTACTCTTTCAGACTTCATCAATCAGATACAGACTAGATACGCTCCAGACACGACATCCATTCTATCTCTAATTCAGATTCAACTATCAACTTCGAGTTCAGATACGCTCCAAACACGGATGCCATGCTGGCCCTTACACTAGAGGTTTGATTCTCCCCAGTGTAGTCGCCGCGGAAGCCATTTTGTAACTATTCAGATCCCAGTTACAGTTTCGGATACACTCCAGACACGGAAGTCATTCTGCTACTCATACAGATCTCAACATCAGATACACTCCAGACACGGTTTCCATTCTGTCACTCATTCAGAACTTATCCCCAACACACAGTTGCTCCATATACAGATGTTTCTCTGTTGCCTGTTCAGAATATAGATACAATCCAGACACGGTAGTCATTCTGATGTTCATTCAAGAATCAAATACAGTTACAGCTCGGATACGCTCTAGACACATACACCATTCCCTTGCTCATACAAACCCAATCTCCAGATACAACTCAAATGCATTCCAGACACAGATACCATTTTGATGCTCATTCTTCTGACCTACAACATTGCAATTCAACAAACATTCTTGGATGGCATCTTTAAGCCCATCTCCAGAAATATTCTACCATCTCCAAATGGCATCTTTAAGCCCATTTCCTCAGCTATATTTTGACGAGTGCAAATTTACGAGCACTCTAGTGTCCAATCCTCTTTTACCTTCGAGTCGCGAAAGGCAAACTTGCCAATCTAACTCTCCAGGTTCAAGAAGATTGAATAGGGGCAACTGTTGTACCCCAAAATTTTCCCTCTCATTTCATCAACATTTCTCATCACAAGACTCTTGGAACTCAAGATCAAGCTAGGGTTTGCTCTGCTCAAGACACCTCCTTGCACTGTTGACCTAAATTAGGGTTTGAGTTTGCACAGGGATGTTTTGACCCACAATGCCCAAAGTTGCTTTCATACTTCATGTTGGACTCATAAGTTTGCCCATACCAAGTTTCAAGCCTTGAATCAAATTTTTGCCCAGTTAATTGGACAGTTGACCTAGAAATCAGTTGTATTGGGGAAAAAGTCAAATGTGGCCAATTGACAGTCAAAACTCATGAGTTTTGACCCACATCAACATTATGAACCCATATGAACCATTTTATTAAGTTTGGATCACAATTCCATAAGAAATTTGTTCAGATCACCAAAAGGGCAAAATGGTCATTTTTAGGGTTTTGACTGTACAAAGTCAATTTTTGACTGTTTGACCTAGCCAATAGCAAATCAAACCCAACCATGGACTCAAGGACTCAATGACATCATCTTGACCCATTCAACAAGTTCAAAAGATCTCAAATGCATAGGATTGACAGATGAATTTTTCAGTCAACTGATCAAAATTTGACTGTACACTGAAAAGTCAAACTTTGACTTTTTGGTCAAAATCAAGTGCCAAGAGTCATTTTCCATCAACACATGTCAATTTATGAAACTTTTTCATCAAGAAACCCAAAATTTCAAATTAGGGTTTAAAATGGAAAAATTTCATAACTTAGAAATTTTCTAAGTTTTAAAATTCTTATTTTTTCCTAACTTTGCCCCACATTTTCACCAAGATGCAAAGGGATTAAATTAAAACTTACAACATGAAAGTTGTAGTCCATCACAAATTCTACAACTTTGATTCACAAAGTTTTCTCAAAATAAGCTTGGATCTCAAGTTATGATTTTTGGAACAAGGGTACCTAAAACTTTTAACTTAGAGAAATTTTGCCCTAGTTTAGGCAGGATTTTGACCCATCTTCTTGGCCATTTTTCACATAGTTCCACTTGGAGTCTTAAGTTGCATTTCAAAGATGGATTATATTACATTTTTCAAGCTTTCCAAATTGTCCAAGTACTCCTCAAACACCTTTGTGGTTAAGGAGAATCGAATGCTTGAAGTTGGCAAAAACTCACTTTGTAACCATGGCCAATACATGTTCATACCACTTGCCAAATCTGACCAAACTAGCTTAGTACATAATTACAGGTCTCTAAACAAATTTACACTAAAAAATTGAATGCAAATACATTGGAGATTGGCATTGTTCTGATCAAGAGAGCATTGTACAATGAACATTTCCATTTTGAGCATAAAGGTCACACTTCCATTTTCATAAAGGCAACTTTATGTCAAATTGCATTTTCTTGAGCCTTGGAATTATTTCCTTGCAGCAAACAAGTTCCCTAATCTCAGGCATAGTACACAAACTTGAGCATGCTTGTAACTAGCCTGTACAGGCCATAGCTTGGTCACTTCACATCTTTGCTTTCAAAACAAGTCAAATAGCCAAAAGCTCATAACACACACATCTGATATATTGAACAGAAGTAAAGTTTTCAAACAAGTTTCTCATATCCTTGTAAGCCAGAAACACGAGTCCTTAACCTCTAAAACCCCCTTGTGCACAAAATCTTCATTTCTGCCCAAAACAGGGCAAGTTCTGCAAATCACAAGCCACAATCAAATCCCCTCGTGCGTTTTGTCCCAAATCACTTCAAACACATTCTAAACAATACACCTAAGCTGTCCAGACCATTCACAAGCTTTTGTAACTCCATTTACACACATCACCATTTTTGTTTTGAAGCTTTGCAGGTTGAGTTCTGTAGCACGATTCAGGTCACTTCAAAACAAACTAAGCATTGGGAAAGGTTCAAGGGACATCAAGCAAGCTCAAAAGAACTTCAGGCCCCATTGAAAGTTGTTGTATTGGCCAACTCGAACTCAACTGAAACAGGTATTTCATGAACTTCTATCTCTCTATTTAGGAACATTTAGCCTTAGGTTTGTGAATGAAAGATGTTGTACTCATTGCCCTAAAAACAAATAAAATTAATCTTTTATTTATTTATTTATACCTTTTACATTAAAAATACTTTTTGCATACATAAACAAATAAAAACTCTTTTTTGCATAATACATTTTTATTTAAATATTTGTTCACTTTGTTTAAATATTGTGCATTTAAATTTTGATTGCATTTGATATTCAATTTGGATGTAATAGTAATTAGGGTTTTATATTTCTTGTCAAATACCTCCTATTCAAAAATTGTACCCCCTCCCTATATCAAAGTTGTAATAGCTTAGATTTATTTTTACGCACTTAAATGCTTTCAATTATGCCATGATTAGAATTAGGGTTTGTATGCAAAAATCAAAACCAACAAATAGTTTGACCTAATCAAAGACAAAAAATGCATGAAAAACAAACACAATGCACACTTGCACCCCTAGGGTTACAATCCACTTGTTGCCTTCAAAAATGGGCCATGGTATGCATGTTAAGTACTTTGGCAAAACAAAAACAAAACAAAAGATCATAGTCCCTCGATGATGCTATCTGAGTTGCCTAAACAAAAATGATCAAGTCCCTCAAGAAAATTGCCAAAAATACTAGACACAATTGCTATCATGGTCTATACGATGACCCGCGCCTGTCCCATTTAACATCCTAACACAAGGTTGTTCACCAAATACAATGGTGAAGAAACACTGTTAAAAGGGTTAAAAACATAAGAAAGATATTTGAGTAAAATAGGGTAGATATATCTTAGTTACTTGATCAAAAGCTTGCAAAAACATCCTTGCTATTTTCAAAACATACTTCACCACACAATTCCAAAACCCTACTTTCAAACATTGGAAACTTTTCAAAAGAAAAAAACAACTTTGTATACATTCAAAACAAGAATCATTACAAAGGTTTCCACAACAATGGCCTCTTTTCAAAACATCTTTCAAAACCACACACAAAGCACCATTTCAAACAATTGAAGAGCACCATTTCAAACAATTGAAAAGCAAAGCAAGTGATCTAAACAAGTAACTAAGAGCCCATGGATAACCATGGATAGAAAGGGTGCTAATACCTTCCCTTTCTATAATCTACTCCCCGAACCCAAGAAAACATCTCAAAGGTCTTTCCTGTTCTTTTTGACCTTTCCTTAGGATAAAATAAAAAGTCGGTGGAGACTCTTGCTAAACCGAGACATTTGCAAACACAAACGCAAAACCCCAAGTCAGTTCTCCCACCGTATCACAGGCACAAATTAGGGTTTCGTCATTACTTTGTTGACTTGGTCAACTATAATAATGAAATGAAAATATTTATAATAATAACATTAAATAATAAGAATTATATGTAATAAAAATAATAACACCTATTAATAATAATTAATAATAATATAAGAATGAAAATCTAGAAATGTTAACTTCAGTCAACAGACCTACCATGATAGGCCTCTAAGTAATGAAATATGGGACTGTAAGCAAATAAAACGGACTACCATTGCATCTCTCAATCACAAAACAAACACGGGCCTTAAAATAAAATGACCAGATTGTGGCCTCTAACCTTTTGATAAAATCTTTAGTCCAAAACCAAATAACACCCCCCTTTGTCTATTCTAAACGGGCCTCACAATGTAATGGACCAGCGTGATTTATGCACAATAACAATACCAAATACATCCCTTTTACTATTTGGACCACAATGTGTCTAGGAGCAACAAATAAAATTGATTAGTATTTTTAAAAACCAAAGAAAGTAATAATACTAAGATTAAAAGAAATAATGAATTAATAATATTGGTAGGGAAATTTTGGGGTATGGCAGATGCCCCTATTTAATTACTCTTCGATTGAAGGGTGTGAGAATACGCGGGTCCCGCACATTCGAATCAGAGGATAATTTAAATAATGGAAGACCATAAAATTTGGGCATAAGATTATAAGGATACATTGTACAACATTCCTATGCGCGTAGAGAAAAAATAGGCATAGATGATGATGTATCATCTTACCAGAGTTTGAACAAAGAGTTATGATTGATGAGACGATGCGAATAACTCGCCAATACCAAAAACTGAACGTAGATTTTTTCATGTATTTACCATAACCTAGGAGGTAAATAATAAAAGTTGAAAATTATCTTACTAATGCCTTGAGACTAACATAGTAGGTTTATAATGCAGATTTTTCCTATTCATCACAACCTAGGGGATGAATAAAACAGGGTTGACAATCCATCGCCGCATGGAGACTAACACAATGAATTATATTGCAGATTTCGTTATGTTTACTACAACCTAGAGAGTAAATAATACGAGGATGAGTCTATGCATTTATCATGACCAAGAGGATAAATGAAACATGGATGGGCTTAGTATCCATCACGACCTAGAGGTTGAATAATATGACCCTGAAAATTCGCATACCTATCACAACCTAGAGGATAGATAATTGAAAAGTTTATATGTTTATCACGACCTAGAGGATAAACAAAACGAAGATAGACTTATGTATTCATTACGACCTAGAGAATGAATAATGTAAAATCGGATACTTCGCACACCTACCACAACGTAGAGGATAAATGACTAAAATTTTTGTGCGTTTATCACGACCTAGAGGATAAGCGACACGGGGGTAGTCTTACATACTTATCACCACCTAGAGGATAAATAGTGTAATCCTGAAAATTTTCATATATACCAAAACCTATAGGATAGATATTTGAAGAGTGTTTTGGTAATCAAATCGTAGATAACTAGACCAAAGATTGGAGTTTACCGGTTGTGTTTGTTCTTGACCAAGGTATTTGTTTATTTTGTGGAATAGATGATCCAAAGATGATCCCTAATAAATTTCGTAGGTTTAACCCAAGATGTGTTCTAGAAGTGTCGTGCATAATGCCTTAAGATGATAGAAATCTAAAATGTATATGCGCTGAATTTTTCTGTATATGCCCCAAATGTATATGCACAAACTTTTTGTATATGCCCCGCATTTAATGTTTGTGTAAGCCCCAAATTTAATGCTTGTTGTGAAAATTTTCTTTTGTGTTTTCTCCTTTTAAAACATTGGTTTTGTGTCACCGACTCCCCAATGTTGTATGTTGCATTGTCGTAGTATTTTGAATTGATTTTGAACAAGATGAATGGTGTCAGTAGGATTTTGATATTTGTATCGCAGACACATGCATGGATGTAGTTGCGGACGTGTACACAGTTATGACTGCAGACATGGACGTATACGTGGATTTTCTTTCAATGTTTTTATAACCAAAATGTTTTTTGATGTTTTATCAAACACTTCTATTTGTTTGTCAAATCCCCAAAATGGTTTCAACGTAGTATTCCCAAGAAATAATCGTAGTATTTTCAAACAAGACTGAAAAAGAAAAAACACAATTGAATGATTGAAAAAGTAAATGTTTTATTGATAAATATGCCTCTAAATAGGCGAGAATACAAGATACAATTCCTTAAAAGAGGTAATTACAGAAAGTTTTAAAACTGAAAATGGCAATGAAAAATGATAATTGCTACTGTTGGCTCTCCAATGTTATTTTGATAACTCCAATCTCCTTTTCTTATGAGTCAAATTTTTTGGATCAATATCTCTCTTTCGTGGTTGTAGTCGTGGTTCTTAGATTACAATCTTTTTGTTCTTTATTTTTGAGTAAGATCCCTAATTTTTACCTGGATCACCCTTTCGGGTTTTCAATCCATCGGGATACATTTTTTTGTGGATGTCCCTAATTTTTGCTTGTATCTCCACTTAGGGTTTTCAATCCACTGGGACTCTCCTTTTTGCCTAAGTCTCCCGTTCTAGGGTTTGAACTTTGCAAGCTTTTTATACATAGTATTTTTTCACCGTGTCTAAATTTGTCGGATGTGGCAGTTCTTCCCCATCCATTATTGTGAGGATAAGACCAACACACGAGAATATTGTTTTTACCATGTACAAACCTTCGTAGTTAGGTGTCCATTTACAACGTGAATCAAGGCGAGGTAGCAGAATCTTCTTGAGCACCAAATCTCCTTCTTTGAACACTCGAGGACGAACCTTCTTATCAAATGCTTTCTTCATCCGCTTTTGGTATAACTTACATGGCACAGAGTTGTCAAGCATTTTTCTTCAATGAGGTTAAGTTGATCAAGTCGCGTCTGAACCCACTATGCTTCTTCGAGTTTTGTTTCCATTAAAACTCGAAATGATGGAATCTCTACTTCAACTGGGAGCAACGCCTCTATGCCATATACTAGAGAGAAAGGAGTTTCTCTTCTTGATGTACGTACAGAAGTATGATAGCCATGTAGAGAAAAGGGAAGCATTTCATGCCAATCTTTGTATGTCTTCACCATTTTTTGAATGACTTTCTTGATGTTCTTATTGGCAGCTTCAACGGCCCCATTCATCTTTGGTTAATATGGTGAGGAATTATTATGCTCAATCTTGTAGTTTTCGCATAACTCCTTCATCATTTTGTTGTTTAAACTAGACCCGATATCTATAATGATTCTGCCAGGAACCCCATATTTGCATATAAGATTTTTTTTGATGAACCGAGTAACTTCTTGTCTTGTCACATTTGCGTAGGATGCAACTTCCCCCCCATTTGGTGAAGTAGTCAATGGCAACTAATATGAACAGGTGTCCATTAGAGGCTTTTGGTTCGTTCATTTCTATCACGTCAATTCCTCACATTGAAAATGGCCAAGGAGAACTTAAGACATTCAAAGGAGTCAGTGGCACATGCATTTTGTCGCTGTAGATTTGGCATTTGTGACATGTCTTTGCATAATGGTAGCAATCAGCTTCCTTCATCAACCAATAATAACCTACTCACAAGATCTTTCTAGCCATGGCATGTCCATTTGTATGAATTCCAAAAGTACCTTCATAGATTTCTCTCATAAGTATATCACCTTCATGTTTCTCCACGCACCTAAGTAACACCATATCGTAGTTCCTTTTGTACAACACATCACCATTTAGAAAGAATTTTCAAGCTAGCTTCCGTAGAGTTTGCTTATCATTAAAAGAGGCATTTTCTAGATATTCTTGCTTTTCAAGATACCTCTTGATGTCATAGAACCAGGGCTTGTTATCTGGTCCTTCTTCAATACCAAGGCAATATGTAGGTTCTTCAAAATGTATAATTATAATGCATGGTTCGTGAATTGGCCAGGTTACTTTGAACATGGCTGATAAAGTTTCCAAGGCATCTTCCATCTGATTTTCTTCATGCAGAATATGACTGAACGTAATCTCGGCAAATTCTGCAGCTAGCTTTAAAACATGAGCTCGATATGGAATCCATTTTGGATGTTTAGTGTCCCATTCATCGTTGACTTAGTATATGACCAATGTTGAGTCTCCAAACATCTCGAGATATTTAATACTTAGATCGATAGCGGCTTCTAACCCCAAGGTACAAGGTTCATATTCAGCGGTACTGTTGGTGCAGTCTAAACATAACCTTGCAGTATAAGGTTTGTGAAAATTCTTTAGAGAAGTCAAAATTTCCTCAATACCGTGCCCTAGTGCATTTCAAGCTCCATCAAACATGAATGTCCAACGTGCCTCTGGTGCAGGTCCTTCATTTGGTCCTGGTATTTTGTGATCACTTATAACCATGACATCTTCGTTAGGAAAGTTAAACCTTATTGGTTGATATTCTGGAAATGGTTGATGAGCTAGATGGTCATCCAGTACACTACCCTTGATGGCCTTTTGAGTAACATAATTGATGTCGTACTCTGATAGTAACATCTTCCATCGAGCAATCATTCTTGCTGGTTTTTCGAATATATACTTCAAAGGATCCATTCTTACTATTAACCATGTGGTGTGAGCTAACATATATTGCCTCAATCTTTTAGTAGCCCAAGCCAATACATAACAAGTCTTTTTGAGAAGTGAGTACCTGGTTTCCCAGTCGGTGAATTTCTTGCTGAGGTAATAGATTACATGATCTTTTCTACCCGTTTTGTCATGTTTTCCTAATAAACACCCTCATTGACCCTTCAAGCACGGTGGGAGAAATGACTTGGTGTTTTGTGTTTTAATCACAAATGTTGCGGATAGCAAGAGTCACCACCGACTTTTCTTTTATCCAATAAAGGAAAGGGTGAAAAGAACAGGAAAGACCTTTTGAGAATTTTCTTAAGTTCGAGGGGTAGGTTATGAAAAGGAAAGGCGTTAGAACCTTTTTAATCTGTAGTTATCTACGGGATCTTAATTGATAGCTCACTTTCAAATGCTTTGTGTTTGTGTAGGTTTGAAAATATTTTGAAAACGCCTTAGTTCAGCAAACTTTGCAATGATTCTCGTATCGTTGAGAATGTATACAAAGTGTTGGTTTTGAAAATATTTGTTGAAAGGGAATGTTTGGAAAGATGTTTTAAAGATGCCAATGTTAAGAAATTTTGTAATGATTATCGTATTGTTGAGAATGTATACAAAATGTTTGTTTTGGAAATTATTTTGAAAGTGTGAAGTGTGGAAATGGTTTTGTTTGTGAGCAAGCAATTACGAGAAATTTACCTACTTAAAATTCTTTGTTCTTTTCCTCCTCCTTTAGATAATATGCTATTTTACCATTGATTGGTAGAGAGCCTTATCATTGGATGTGAGGGATGGACGTGAGTCATTGTACAATCATAGAAGGAAACTTGTAAGATGTTTTAGCAATTGTCATAAGGGACTAAGATCGTTTATCAAAGTCAACATAGAAGGGTCATCGTGGGACTACGATCTTTTAATCGAGGTTTGTTTTTCTAAAAACATCTCACGTTCGAGGGACATGACTGTTTTATTCGAGGTAACATGTGTGGGTTACCCTAGAGGTGAATGTGTGCAAAGTGTTTTGTTTTCAAGTATTTTATCTTTGAATTAGGGTTTTTCTAGGTGTGATTTTAAGTCTTATCATGCAAACCCTAATTACTAACAATAATAAGGAAAGCGATAAATTGCAGAATTTAAATGTCCTACGCTATTACAAAGCTTTGGGAATGGGGGGGGGTACAATTTTGTGAATGAGGGGAGGAAAACAATAAAGCCCTAATTATCTATTACAAACCATTGAACATAAATAATGATAGAATGCACAAAATGTAAAGAGGAAGAAAGAAATTTTTTTTAGGGTTTTTGATAGAAAGGTTTAAATATTAACCTAATCAACTAATTAATTTTAATTACAAGAGAAATTAATTAATTTTAACAAAACCTAAAGTCTAAGTTAATTAAAATTTAAAAATAAAATAAAACCTAACTCTAAATAATTTGTTTAGAAAATAATTTGAAGGTTAATGTTAATTTGGGGAAAATATTCTAAATATTGACAAAAAATAAATTATGTTTTTAAATTAAAATATTTTTAATTTAATTATTTAAGAAAATATATTTTTGGTTAAATAAATAAATGAATAAATAAATAAAAATAATGAAAATATAAATAATTGGGCTTGAGTGTTAAAAAGTAAAAGGGGTGTGAGAAAATATATAAAAAAAATTGGCCCAATATATGTTTTTGTTAGGTTCAGAAAATAAAATAAAAATAAAAAGATGGGCCTGCGCATTATAAAGTAAAAAGGGGGGGGGGGGTGAGAATTCAAAAATGATCCAGGCCTAGAACAAAGTCTAGCACCTGTATGGATCATGTGTGGCTGGCTTGTGATGATGCACCATGGTCTTGTTCATGTAGAGCGCTGGATTTGAGTTGTTGAACATCCAATGATGTTGATGTGAGGCTCATGATAGGCGCGCATAGCCTGCTTGCATAGAATCTGAAAGAAACAAATATGAAAGAAATAAAAGGGTACCACTGGGGCTCGAACCCAGGTCCTTATACACTAATGCCTTACGCGCGCTTCCTCTGCCACTGGGGTGGCTTTTTCATCTGGTCATAATACATATTGTAATAAACTTAAAATAAACTTGTTTCTAAATGGAACTTCATCCCTAACCTCGCGCCAGTCAACAACAACACCATTTTTGAATTTCTAATCTTGCTCATTTCTCAACCATTTTTAAAAATTTAAACATGAAAGTTGTTCCATTTTTCAACACGATTTCAACCATATAAATTTCATAAGCTATAAATCAAAGATGAATGGGAAATTTGTTTGGTACCAATTAAAACCTAATTTTTTCAGATTGTTCAACTTCAAAATTCACATCACTCAGGCAACGTAAATGAAAACTAAAGGCATAGTTAGCTTCAAGGTAATGATGTCTACATTTTTCATTCACAAAGTAACCATTAATGATACTTGTATAGAGAGTTCAAAGTTGAGAAATCTTACATCAAAATTGGAAATCATGTTTGGAATTTGAGAACTCCTGGAGGTGTTGTGATGATCTGGATTGATTCACTAGACTCCTAGAAAGCTAATGCAACTCTTACTTTATGTTGAAAGTGCCTGAATCTTCCTAGAGAAGTCAATTTGCAGAGGTTTAAAGTGAAGTTTGGACAACGATGGTGGAGGTGTTACATTTATGAAGCAGGGGTGGGGATGAGTTCTAAATGAAGTATAGAAACTTTGTGATTGATTTAGAGTGAAAACGCACTAGTGGATTGTGAGTTTGAAGTTTTTGGCCAGAAATTGCAACCATGGAGGTTTTGTGTATAGTTCTGAGTTTCAGGGAGTTTGAGAGTATTTCAAGGCTTTTCAATTAGTGTCTTAGATTGCAAATATTTCCTCTATTTATAGGGGGTTTAGAGCTTGATATAACCAGAATTGTAAGATGACATCTTATGGTTTGGTTGAAGGAGAAAAATCAAGTTGGATGAAAAATGATGGTTTCAAGGATCAAGTACAAGCATGTTCTGATGTTTTTTGGGTGTATGGGACTTGATTCCTTCTTTTGATTTTGCTTGCAATCAGAGATATAAGTTGCAAGGCTTAATGCATTGACAATTTTCATAAAGCTTGCTTTTTTCCAAAATGGAAGTGTGTCCTTTATTCCTTAAATGGCAAGTCAACTTGGACAATGCTTGAATCAACTGGACAATGGATCAAATAGTTGTGTAAACATTAAATTTTTGGGTGATTTGCAAGTTTGAAGGCCTGCAAAGCAAGATTATGCAGCATGCTTGAAGATTGATCATAATGTTCTTCATAAAAATGATCTAAAATTCAAGAATAGATGTCCAACTTCTTCTCTTTGAATCTCTTATCTCAAGTATGATCTCTTCAAGTTATTGGAAATTTTGGAAAGCTTGAAACATTGTATACAACCTTCATGCTGACCACTTTGGCTAAATCAACTTGGAACTTAATGAAAATTGGCCAAGAAGTTAGGAAAAAAAATCTGCCTAACTTGATGAAAATTTCACTAAGTGTTTTTGATAAAAAGTCATGACTTCATGAGCCTATATCTTCAAATCCAATCATTTTTTGGACATTAACCCTAAGGGGAAAAGTTTTAGAATTCATCAAGATCTACAACTTTCATGTTGAGAGTTTTCCTTGAATAATCTTGCCTCTTGGTGAAAAATTGTCATGAAGTAGTGAAATTATCAAGGTTAAAAACACTTAGAATTTATCTAAGTCTTTTAAATATTGACTTTTTGTTGACTTTTTTTTGACTTTGTTGAGTATGACTATGTTATTAGCTGGAAGATGCCCAACTTTCTGTTTGAAGGAATTTTAGAGTTATCGCAGAATGTATCTTTGTTGAAGATGAGCTGGTGAAGCTGACTCTGTGGAGATAATCCCGTGGAGATTGCTCTGTAGGGATGACTTGAACATTGTCTAATCTCCTAGAGTCCTCGACAAATGCTGATCAGAGTGATAATTCTTTTACTGATAGACAAGTGTTGAGATGACGGGACATAGTCGTACGCTTTAATCCCTAATTTTTTCCTGGACCGTCTTTTCAGATTTTCAGTCCACCAGGATACCTTTTTTTGCCCAAGCCGCATTTTCAGGTTTTCTACTTGTCGGGTGTACCATCTTTATGTATATATATCCCTAATTTTTGCACGAACCCTTTTGGTTCGCCGGGATGACCTTACTTTTTCCTAGGCATGTCGACCTAGCGGGTCTCTTTCATGCGTAGTATCTTCAGACTATGTCCGTCTTCACATGGTGCAGAGAATTGTCATTGTCCATAGTAGTAAGTGTTGTAGCACTGTCAGAAAATGTTTTCTTGGTCATATGTGACTCTTCGTATGCGGGAGTCTGTTTCCCCCTGGTGTTAGTCTAGAGCACCCGATGTTTGAAATTATTGATCAACCATAGATTGCCAAGTTTCTAATAGTCTTGACATTCCTCAGTATTTTTCTAAGAACTCTCACGACAGAATGACACCATCTGATACTGTTGACATAGGCAAGCAATTTGGTGATACCAAAGATTCAATTTTCATTGTGGATTTTTCTGAAACTCATGATCAATGTAACATCCCTCAGTGATTCAGATGGAGATCTGCCTCTGGTTATTTAGAACTTTATGAGAGATTCTTTGAATCTCGACTTGACTGCCACAAATGAGTTAGATAGTAACATGTCATGCCCCTTGATTATGGAAGATTTGTCATTGGAAGTGTCTTTCTTTTTGAAGTGATTATATTTACTTAAGATTTCCGTTCATTGGATATTCATTATGCGAATTTCTCTATTGTCGAACAATTAGTTATATGCAAAAAATGGTATTTAAAATGCAAAGCTTATGTCTATCTTGAAGAAATGTATTTTTTTAGTAAAACAAAATTTACAAGAATGTGATATCAACTCAGGATTTATAGAAAGCCTTACAGGAGTTAGGATACCTTTTTGTAAATGTATGCTTTCGAACTAACCCATGCTTCAGCTAGGACTTTTAAGGGTTATAACGTGGCCTGGTTCACAGTTTAAGAAACAAAGGATAAGGCTTAAATTTTATTTTTACCTAACCCATTTTCCGTGATGTTCTTCAACCTTATACTCAGTTAATTGTGAGCTTAGATTCTAATTGAGTCTGGAATGATATTTCGGTGATGATTCATATATTGGAAGTTTATTTGAGAAGGCAGTCATTTTCTGTTGTTGAGGATTTGTAGTGACCTATTTTTAATTTTATTATCCCTACCTTTTTCTTGAACTGTTTCTTTTATGATTACAGTCAGCGGGATGCCCCATTTTTTCTTAAGTCACCTTCATAGGTTTTAACTTAACGGGCTCTTCTTTTGAAAGATAATGACTGCTTCTTTACGGGGAACCATCACCGTCTTTTGATTTAGAAGGACGTCTACGATGCTATTTGTTTAGTACAAATTGAAAGATTGTGTCTGAATACGCATTTGAATTAACTGAGAAACTACCCTGCCCCAGGTTATAATTAAAGGTTTCAATTTGTATGAAAAAGAAAACTCCTACTTCTTAGGCTCAAAGGGGTTCACTAGGTATTTTCTTCCTTACAACGCATGTACATCGTCAACAAGGTTTGTTCAAAATCATTCTGTAGAGATTATGGTATTTTTTCATCATCCTCCTTCTAAAGGCTTATAACTTTTAATCGAGAGTTGAATATCAAAAAAGGAAGTAAAAGCATAGTTTCAGTATAGTGAAAACGAATGGATTAATTCAAGACAAACATATGCAATGCATTAATGGGGATAACCAAAAGTCTGACATAAAGATAAATGTTTGAGTAAACAAACGAAAATTCGAATGAACAAAAAGCTTCTCCGACTGAACTTGTCATTTTAGATGGTGTGCCTTATAGCCTCGACATTCGGGGGATAACACAAGAACTCAATCTGACCATCTTGCATGAACTCGACTATGCCTTCTTCAATCAGGTCCTGGATCTTATGTTTCAACACCCATCAACTGTCAGTGTCATGCCCAGGACTGTTGGAGTGGTATGCGCATCTTACATTAAGATTATGATGGAATGAAAAAGTATTGGGCTTTTAAGAAGGATCCTTCAATGTCACCAGCTTGGCCTTCAACATGTGTTTCGATGCTTGATCCAATGACATGTTGATTTCGGTAAATCGTCTTTTGGGTGTATTTTACTTACACTAATTCCCCTGTTGTTGGTGAGGATGTTGTTGGGCTTGCGATGTAATAGCAATCCGGAAAGGCCTACTTTTAACCAAACCAACTTTCTGTCTCATCGGAGGTTGATTAATAATTTGATCCCCAATTCTAGTCGTTCGTCCCATATGGTTGTATTCGTCTTGATGAAGTTCGTTGATGAGAGTTCTCAACTCTTCTTGCCCCCGAGCTAAGTTTTGGATAAGAGCCATATGTCCCATCATCTGGATTCTCATCGTTGCCATCTCAGCTTGCAATTGTCCCAACTGGTCATCCTTGTTGCTTTCAGTATTCTTCATGGTCATGCTTTTAGTGAAGAGGGCTTTCAATTCTTCTTGCCCCTAGGATAGATTCAGGAACATTTCTTTGAATTGAGCATCTTGAACTTGGAGATTTCTGACGGTCTGTTCGAGAGCCATCTTTACTGAAATAAATAGTAAGCAAATGAGAAAACATGTATGGGGAAAACCTGTTATGACATGATGCATGGTATGTAGATGCAACATTTTCCAGGATCTCGCGGGGTAAACAGAAGAAAATGTTAGAAGTCGAATTTTACTGCAATTTTGATTGAAGGACTTCATATCATTGAATGTACTTCTATGAGAATTAAGATCACCATGTCAAGTGGGTCATAGCCTTTGACTCAAGATAACATGCTTTGTTCTTTGAAATCATTGGTTAGAGGAAAATAAATCCCCATTCCCCTTGCTAGGTGTCTGGCTCCTGATTCTTTGAAGGCATTTGGTTAGAGGAAAATAAATCCTCCTGCCCCTTGCTAGGAGTCTGGTTCATGATAACCTGTTCACTGCCCCTTGAGATCCTTGAGTTGGTCAGTGATAATGATAATGGTATGATGCTATGATGTGTATGCTATGCACCAAGCAAAAGTGTAAGGTTGTGAAAACAAGCAAGCCTTGCAAGAAGTGCAGGTTATTGGATAATGACTACAAACAAGTCCTGCAAGGAATTTCAAGTTGTTAGATAATGAATACAAACAAACCATGCAAGGAGTTCAAGTTGTTAGATCATAAATGCAACGAAGTCACACAAGTAGCCTTAGGTTCAAAGGCTTGCATGGAGTTTGTAGGTAAGTACCCTCTTGAAGTTTTATTTGGCTCAACCTGTCCTAAAAGAAATAATCGGGTTCTAAGGAATCTCAATATCATTAATCTTTCTTCATCGGGAATTGTTTCATCACAAGCATCAAACTGCGACCGAAATATCCCGAAAGTCCAATCTCAATGAATGTAGTATCGAGTATCAACCAGCTCAGTCTGCACCAAAGCCGGCTATCTCACTACTTTCTAATGGCCAAGTTGTTCAACTAAGGTTCTACAATTATTTAATGCTTTATGACACCACACAATGGCCCCATATTCTCCTTGATTTAACTCAACGGACACCGGTACCAACAAATATGTCACACTAACGTAGCCATCGCTTCAACCATATTGGTCTATGTCGTACAATTTCCACGATCTATTGCTACTTACCTAAAATTCCCCAGATTCAAGTATAGCATCTATACGAGAAATAAACCCAAGCATAACCCAAAATTTAAAGCATACAAATCAAGCAAGTAAAGCAATAAAGGTGATCTAGCTCTTAAGGTAATCCCACTTTTAGTTTGTCCCCAACAGAGTCTCCAGTTCTATACTACGTTAGGATAACTAACTTTGTGTTTTGCATTTTATTGCAAATGTTGCGGATAGAAAGAGTCGCCACCGACTTTTCTTTTATCTAATAAATGAAAGGGTGAAAAGAACAGGAAATACCTTTTGAGAATTTTCTTGAGTTTGGGGGGTAGGTTATGAAAATGGAAGGTGTTAGCACCATTTTCATCCATAGTTATCTACGGGCTCTTAATTTCTAGCTCACTTTGAAATGCTTTATATTTGTGTAAGTTTGAAAATATTTTGAAAATGCCTTAGTTTGCCAAACTTTGCAATGATTCTCGTATCGTTGAGAATGTATACAAAGTGTTGGTTTTGAAAATATTTGTTGAAAGAGAATGTTTGGAAAGATGTTTTGAAGATGCCAATGTAAGTTAATTTTGTAATGATTCTCGTATCGTTGAGAATGTATACAAAATGTTTGTTTTGGAAATTGTTTTGAAAATGTGAAGTGTGGAAATGGTTTTGTTTGTGAGAAAGCAATTACAAGAAATCTACCTACTCAAAAAGTCTTTGTGATTTTCCTCCTCCTTTATATAATGCCATTTTACCATTGATTGGTAGAGAGCCATACCATTGGATGTGAGGGACGGGTGTGAGTCATTGTACAGTCATAGAAGGCAACTTGTAAGATGTTTTAGCAATTTTCATAAGGAACTAAGATCGTTTATCGAGGGCAACATCGAAGGGTTATCATGGAACTACGATCTTTTAATCGAGGGTCTTTTGCTAAAAATGTATCACATTTGAGGGACATGATTGTTTTATCCGAGGCAATATGTGTGGGTTACCCTGGAGGTGCATGTGTTCAAAGTGTTATGTTTTCAAGTATTTTATCTTTGAATTAGGGTTTTGCTAGGTTTGATTTTAAGTGTTGTCATGCAAAACCTAATTACTAACAATAATAAGGAAAGTGATAAATTGCGGAATTTAAATGTCTTACGCTATTACAAAGCTTTGAGGATGGAGGGTACAATTTTGTGAATGAGGGGAGCAAAGCAATAAATCCATAATTATCTATTACAAACAATTGAACATAAATAATGATAGAATGCACGAAATGTAAAGAGGAAGAATAAAATTGTTTTTTAGGGTTTTTGATAGAAAGGTTTAAAGATTAACCTAATCAACTAATTAATTTTAATTACAAGAGAAATTAATTAATTTAAAAAAACCTAAAGTCTTAGTTAATTAAAATTAAGAAGAAAATAAAACCTAAGTCTAAATAATTTGTTTAGAAAATAATTTGAAGGTTAATGTTAATTTGGAAAAATATATTAAAGTGTTTAAATATTGACAAAAAATAAAATAAGTGTTTAAATTAAAATATTTTTAATTTAATTATTTAAGAAAATATATTTTTGGTATTTTTGGTTAAATAAATATATGAATAAATAAATAAAAATAATGAAAATATAAAGAATTGGGCTTGGGTGTTAAAAAGTAAAAAGGGTGTGAGAAAACAGTAAAAAATAATTAGGCCCAATATATGTTTTTGTTTGGTTTAGAAAATAAAATAAAAATAAAAAGACAGGTCCGCGTATTATAAAGTAAAAAGGGGGGGGGGGGGGGGGGAGAATTCAAAAATGATCCAGGCCCATAACAAAGTCCAGTGCCTGTATGGATCATGTGTGGCTGGCTTATGATGATGCACCATGGTCTAGCTCATTGGAATGTTGGATTTGAATTGTTGAACATCCAATGGTGTTGATGTGAGGTTCGTGATAGGTCGCATAGCCTGCTTGCATAGAATCTGAAAGAAACAAATCTGAAATAAATAAAAGGGTACCACTAGGGCTCGAACCCAGGTCCCTATACACTAATGCCTTACGCGCGCTTCCTCTGCCACTGGGGTGGTTGTTTCATCTAATCATAATACATATTGCAATAAACTTAAAATAAACTTGTTTCTGAATGAAACTTCATCCCTAACCTCGTGCCAGTCAACAACAACACCATTTTTGAATTTCTGATGTTGTTTATTTCTCAACCATTTTTAAAAATGTAATCGTGAAAGTTGTTCCATTTTTCAACACGATTTCAACCATATAAATTTTATAAGCTATAAATCAAAGATGAATGAGAATTTTATTTGGTACCAAATAAAACCTAATTTTTTTCATAAAGTTCAACTTCAAAATTTGCATCACTCAGGCAACATAAATGAAAACTAAAGGCATGGTTAGCTTCAAGGCAATGATGTCTATATTTTTCATTCACAAAGTAACCATTGATGATGCTTGTATAGAGAGTTCAAAGTTGAGAAAAATTACCTCAAAACTAGAAATTGTGTATGGAGTTTGAGCACTCATGGAGGTGTTGTGATAATCTGGATAACTTCACTGGACTCCTAGGAAGCTAATGCAACTCTTACTTTGTGCTGAAAGTGCCTGAATCTTCCCGAAGAAGCCAAGTTGCAGAGATGTAAAGTGAAGTTTGGACAATGATGGTAGATGTGTTACAATTATGAAACATAGGTGGGAATGAGTTATAAATGAGGTATGGAAGCTTTGTGATTGATTTAGAGTGAAAACGCACGAGTGGATTGTGAGTTTAATGTTTTTGGCCAGAAATTGCAACGATGGAGGTTTTGTGTATAGTTATGAGTTTCAGGGAGTTTGATAGTGTTTTAAGGGTTGTTAATTAGTGTGTTAGCTTACAAATACTTCCTCTATTTATATAGGGAAGGTTTTAGAGCTTGAAGTAACCAGAATTGTAAGATGCCATCTGATGGTTTGGTTGAAGGTGAAAAATCAAGTTGGATGAAAAATGATGGTTTTAAGGATCAAGTACAAGCATGTTCATATGTTTGTTGGATGAAGGGGACTTAATTCATTCTTTTTATTTTTCTTTCAATAAGATATATAAGTTTCAAGGCTCAATGCATTAGCAATTTGCATAAAGCTTCCTTTTCCAAAATGCAAGTGTGACCTTTCTTCCTTAAATGGCAAGTCAACTTGGACAATGCTTAAATCAATTAGAAATTGGATCAAAAATTTGTGTAAACATTAAATTATTGAGTGATTTTCAAGTTTAAAGGCCCGTAAAGCAACATTATGCAGCATGCTTGAAGATTGATCATAATGTTCTTCATAAAAATGACCTAAAATTCAAGAATAAATGTCCAACTTCTTCTCTTTGAATCTCTTATATCAAGTATGATCTCTTCAAGTTCTTGGAAATTTTGGAAAGCTTGAAACATTTTCTACAACCTTCATGCTGACCACTTTGAACTTGATGAAAATTGGACAAAAAGTTAGGACAAAAAATCTGCCTAACTTGATGAAAATTTCACTAAGTGTTTTTGATAAAAAGTCATGATTTCATGGGCCTATATCTTCAAATCCAATCATTTTTTGGACATCAACCCTAAGGGAAAAAGTTTTAGAATTCATCAATATCTACAACTTTCATGCTGAAAGTTTTCCTTGAATCATCTTGCCTCTTGGTGAAAAATTGTCATGAAGTAGTGAAATTATCAAGGTTAAGAAAACACTTAGAATTTTTCTAAGTCTTTTAAATCTTGACTTTTTGTTGACTTTGTTTTACTTTTTTGACCAAGTATTATATTTTTTAATGTCTTGATGATTCTTGATCTTTGAAATTCGAATTTGTCCAAAAAGTCAAAGTTTGACTTTTTGTGTATAGTTGACTTTTCATCAGTTGATCCAAATTTCAACTATCAATCACTTGATCTTGAGAAATGATTTGAGCCATGAAATTAGGTAAATATGTTGTTTTTGAGTCCTTGAGATCATACCCCAAGTCATTAGGTCATGTACTAGGTCAAAAGTCACTGATCAGTCATTCTCATTCAAAACCCTAATTTTGACAAATTTACCCCTTTGATGATTTGAATGCTTTTCTTGAGGAATCATGATCAACCCTTGATCATTCAATGAATATGACTCTAAAATTTTGATGTTGGCGAAAAATCATAAAGTTTGAATGTATGTTGTCCATAATTGACTTTTTATCCAATATAGTTGATTTTTAGTCATTTGAGCAATTGATTGAGTAATTTTGAGATGCAAGACTTGAAACTTGGCATGAGAATTCTTCGAGGCCTATTATGAACCATGAAAGTAACTTGAGGAATTAAAAGTCCAATTATCCTTGAGAAAACCAAAACCCTAATTTTGACCCAGTGCTTAGGAGGTGAGCTTGTCTGATCAAATCTTAAGACTTCTTGAGCATTTGAGATCTTTTGTGAGAAGTATTTTGAAGAAAAAGGGATGGAAATTTTTTGGGTACAACAAATATCATTGCCACTTGTTTTCCATGCTCTGTTCATTTGTTGATGAAGGTTTCCTGGATACGAGGAAATTGTGCCTTTCATTTCAGGGTAGCCTTTGATGATTCATATCCAAACCAAAATGATTCTTTTTCTCGAGTATCTCCCCAAGTTTACCCCAACCTTTTGAGGTACCATCTTCCACAACTGTTTGCAAGTCTCTCCAAGAAGTCACGATAGGTTTCTCGATCTTCTCCACTAGTAGGGTTACCATTGAAGCAACCTCTAATACTTGAAATGGTGGTACTATACAGTTTTCATCAGTGCTGATATATCTGTAGGGCTCTATGTGACTTACAAAGGTGTCCTCTTCACCGTCGATTAACCAATATTCCTTCAAGAACTTCAATTTCTGATGAAGGGTTGAAGTATCAGCCCCTACTACATGGATCTAAGGTAGTCCGAGTACACATGTATATGCTGGTTCTACATCCATGACTTGAAAAGTGATATAAAACATATACAGACTGATCTTTACAGGAAGATCCACTTCTCCAAACACTATACTTTGAAAATCGTCAAAATCTTTGACTATCGTAGAACTAGGCCTTATTACAACACCATCCAATGTTAACTTCATCAAGCTATATTTTGGTAACACATTGAGAGCAGAACTAGTATCAGTGAGTACCCTGGACATGCTTGTAGTACCTATCTAAATAGAGATGTGCAACACCTTGTTGTGAGCTCTTCCTTGTGGAGGCAACTCACTGTCATTAAAACTTAGATATGATTCAGATGTCAAATTCGCTACAACGTTGTCAAACTGGTTCCCAATAATCTCTCCGGCGTCATGATCAAAACGTATAACCTTCATTAGAGAGTCTCGATGCACTTATGATTTGAGGAGCATCGAGAGTATTGAAATCTTGGTCGGGGTTTGGTGCAACTTAGCTAGCACCCTATAATCACTTCTCTTGATTATTTCTAGGAACTCTTCCGCCTCTTGGTCGATAAAATTCTTGCTCGGAGATTATTATTCTCGATTTGTATCCACTAGAGATTTTCCTTTATCCTTACCCACAATGCCATCCTTCTTTCATTATTTGAGACCATAGATTCGACCACTACGAGTCATGCCCCTTGTTCCATCTATATTTATGATCGCAGGTTCTTGACTTTTCGATGGTTCATATTCTTGCTTTAAACCATTCACGTATACAGTAGAATCATAACTCTAAGGTACTTCTTTGTTACTTTCTTAAGGGTTAGGAGATGGCCCCCTAATCACCATTGTAGCGTTCAGAACCATTGATATCCTCAGTGTTTGCCATGGTATCATTATTGGTGCTTCTATTGACTCTCCCCATGGGATCACAAGAGTCTTCTTATTAAGGTTTGGCCCTTGGCATGGAATTACCAATGGCTTATTCGTATTTTCGTCAATCACAACTTAATATTATTCTTTAGGGTATTTCCTGGATTGGACTATCCCCTAATCCACCAATTTTTGTAATGTCTTCTCGAAAGTTCTATTGTGTTCCAAGAGGAACCCAAACTCCAACAGATATTCCTTCAAAAGGTTTATCAGGGTCTTTACTTGTTTGGATGCCCCAAAGTCAATGACTGCTTCAATTGAATTCACAATTTGACCACCATGCAGAGGAATGGGAATTGTTTTGATGTTCGGTTTATCGAAACTGATATCTTGAGAGTCCAATAAATCATGAACCTTGTATCTAATGGCCCAACATTTTTCTGTAGTATGCCTCGAAGAATTGGCATGATACTCGCACCTGGAATTTTCATCGTACTTTTGTGGGAGTGCCCTAATTAGAGGAGCCAGAGGCTTTATCTCTACCAAAGATGCTTTGATTAAATAATGCAATCATTGACTGTGCGGAACGGGGATAGGATCAAATCTTCTTGGAGGCCTTTCAAACCTATTTTGTTATTGTTCTAGTGGAATTATTAATGGTTGTTATGCCCTTGGATGTGATGCTATAACATTAATTTCTCCTTCCTTCTTTTTCGAGAAGTTAGGAACATGTCTTTTTGCATTATAATGGGTACTAGATGATGCCCCTTGTATCTTCTCGCTTTTTACACTAGCTTCAATTCTTTCACCAATAGTTACCAAATCCGAAAATCTGGAAGAGACACTTCCTACCATCTTATCGCAGTAGAAATCCTTGTAAAGTGCCCATGAACATATCGATTAGTTCTTTCTCCAAGAGTGGTGGTTGTACGCGGGCTGCCATTTCCCTCCACCTTTGAGCATACTCCTTGAAAGATTCTTCCTTCTTTTGAGATGAGTTTTGGAGTTGCATGCAGGTAGGTGCCATGTCCAAGTTATAATTGTACTGTCTACAGAAATAATTGGCAAGATTTTCCCATGTCTGAATATGAACCTGCTCCAATTGCATGTACCAATCTAAGGATGCCCCACTCAAAATGTCTTGGAAGTAATGGATCATCAACTTTTGATCTTGAGCATATGCATTCATCTTTCTGCAATACATGCGTAGATGGTTCCTTGGACATGTGATCCCCTTATATTTTCCAAAGTCATGTACTTTGAATTTTGGAGGGATCACCACATCAGGAACTAGAACCATTTCGAGAACGTTGACATCGAAAGCATCGTAATCCTCTATAGCCTTTAACCTTTCTTCAAGAGCTTTTTACTGGTTGAGTTCCAAGGGATTTTCAGTGACCTAAGTATGGGTAGTTTTTTGAGGTTCTTGATTGACATCTTCTAGGTCATGGTCTCCGTACTGCAGGTCTATGTAGTTGTCCGCGTTGTTGATCGAAATTTGCAAGGTATGAGATGCTCCTACCTTTGGTGGAGGTGGGACAAAACCTCCAGTATCTGCTTGCCTAACTTCTTGTTGAGCCATAGTGGACTTTTGAGGTCCTGATTCTGTTTCTCTTATTGGTTAGTGGCCGCTCGATGCACCAATTATCTAGGCTACTTCCTCAAAGGCTACCCTAGGAATTTGTTCTTGCCTCTCGATGATGTTCTTCAATGCTAGAATAACTTGACTCATATCTATTTTCATTTAGTCTATGTTTCCTTTCACCTGATCCAAATCTTCCCTGAATGTGGCTTGGTTCTCTTCAATCTGTTCTATCACTTTATTTTGATGGGCCCTTGTTTGATACGGCAGTCAGAGAGGTGGTTCTTTTCTACCAATGATTCAACTGGAGATGATTTTGAAAATTCATGCATTTTTATGTTATGAAATGTGAAACAATGCGATGTTTGCGAATGCATGGATGCGTATGAATATGCTAAGCGTTTTTGTTTTTGAATGTCTTATTAACTTGGATTTTCCAGTTTTTGTATTTATATTTTTTTTCAGGTTTTGCTTTTTTATTGGTGAGCATCTAAAACTAAATACACCAACGAGATACGGAAAAAATTCCTTATTGAAAAATTGTCTTTTTAAAATAATACAATTCAGATATTGAAAAATATTCAAACAAAACATCAAAAATAAATTGCTGAAACAAAGGGAAATAAAATCTTATAAGCGCGCCTGTGGACTTTTACTCTGAAGCTATCAACCATATCCCTAAAAATCTTGAGGAAGAGGTTAGCGTATTTTGGAAGCCGGACAATCACATTTTCCGTGTCTCTCAAACTTCTGGGGATGTCACCAATGAGACTGTTAGCCAAGAAGGCAAGTTTTGCATGCTTGTCTTTGTAGAATCAATATTCTCGGTATAGGTCCATAGTTATCTTATGATTATACTTTCCTACATTGGATATCTTTGTGTATTGCTCTTTCCAATATAATTGTTCACCCCTCATCTTCGTATAGAGTTTTCATTGTGTTAGGAAATACTTTCGGAGGTCTTCTAACTGAAAGCATACTCGCTCGTATTCATCAGTCTTTTGGGCAAGAAATCTTTCTGCCATCATCCTCTTGAGACGTTCCCCTACCTCCAATTATTGTCTATCTTGGAGTCTCGTCGTAAGGTACTTAATTTGAACTTCTTGATCTAAAGAAGCTTGTGCTAAAATTTGGATTTGAGCCCTCAAATCTTCTTCCACCTCCAATTTGTCTTGCATTACCTTTTCGTACAACCTACTTAGTTTCCCGATTTTGCTAAAAGCGTCTTCCAAACATTAGTTGTGAGAATCCAAGTTGAAAGTTGCACTCAACAACCCATCAGTCGAACTCTTCTGCTTAAGACTCTCCTTTTCAAATACTCCACGATCTTTCTGAATTTGTTGATCTTTTGATTCAAGTACGCGTTGCATCTGTCTTTTCTCCTTAGCTAAGTTATGAAGGCTAAGATCCAGTTCTTCTTTCTCCTTTTGAGCTTAATTCAAAGCTTTCTTCAAGTTTTCTATTTCTTCTAAGGACATAGGCAGAGGATCTGGAACATCTAGCTTGTACTCAGGATCAATGTCAAATGGTAACTTAACAACTTGCACCCTATCCAAAACCCATCGAGTGTAAGGTTCTTTCGCCACATCATTCTTCCTGCATATTTTCTCTTGTTAACCTTATTCCAAGCTCGGATGATCTTATTGAGTAATTCTCAGTCGTTTTTGCCCATGTCATGTATGATTAATTTTCAAAGTTGTTCATCGGAGGGTTTATCCTCCAAAGAGTATCCAAGTTGTTGTAAAGCCAAGGTAGGGTTGTAGTTGATGCAACCATATGATCCAATCAACGGAACATTCGAAAAGTCTCTATAACTATAAATGATATCTCCAATGTGTAGCTTCCTCACATACCATAACACATAATTAGTAGTAAGAGACCTTAATTTTGGAGGCCATCATATCTCGTTAGATTTGGAACCATGTAATCTTCCTTATAGAGGTGAGTCATAAGCCAAGAATATAAGAGTGGGATACAACAGTTTAGAGTACCCCTCACCTTTTCATACCGAGTGTGAAGTGCATAATAAATATCAACAAGTAAAGCAGGAGTTGGGTCCATGTTCAAAGCTTTTTCATCCCAATATACACTAATAGTTATAGGGTCAATATAGTCCACAGTCTGAGGAAACAAGATCATACCAAATACAGGTAGCTTTAAACAATCAATATAAGACTCTCGTACTTTGTTATCGACAAAATAAAGGGCTTTAGCTTCCAAATATTGTCTTTTAACCCCTTGCACATCACCTTCTTTCTTGTAATAAAGTGAAAATTCAGGATAAGGGATCCCTAAACCATTTGCTAATTCCTTAATGTCAATAGTCTTCCTGATTCCCACATAAACTTTTTCCCTTATAGAAATTCAAGAGTCTATCAAATTCTTCCAATGTCGGAACTAGCTGAAAGTCTTGGAAGGTAAAGAACCTCAATGGAGGGTCGTAGAAGTGAACCAATGCAAAAATAGCATCTAATTATACATCCACTTTTGTCAACTCAAGGTTATCCCCATAGCGCCGAGTAAATATCTTCAGAGCTCTTTCAGACAGTTTCCCTTTGATGGTTTTGATCTCCGTCATATATGGCTTGACAGTATTAATACAGACAAGTTATTTCCCTCTGGCATTCATTTTTAAGATACTTCACCAAAAACCTTTATTATTATTTTAATCCTATGTATAAGATAAGCAAAAAGAATGGATGATAATGAATATGTGAAATGCAAAATGTATGAATGCATGTGTGGCATTGTAAAGAGATTTCATGAAAGGTATCCTTAGATGGTAGACTCCTAGTTTTGGCCTACGAATATCCTACCCTCCCTATACGGTTGGTTCCTTAAGAGTATCATGGATAACACTAGATGGAAAGGCACAAGGGCATCCCTTAAGTGGAGCCTCTTTGCAGACTGAAATTTTGTCTCTAACATCATGAAAGGTCTCACCATGAGTTTTTAGTTTAGGGTTTATACAAAAAGTCGGAGGTTTCGTTCCAATGTCCTACCCCCCAAGAGGATATCTGTTGAGATATATTTCTTTTTCTGGAATTCCACCGACTCTAGGCGAAGTCGTCACAAAAACTCATAGGGGTGATGTATCCCCTTAGCCAATAGATGAACCTTCTTTCTAAGGTTTTTGAAAAAAAAATTAAATAAAAATCCCATCACAAATAAATATAGCATGATAAAAGGATGTAAAAAGTAAATAATCCAATAATAAATAAAATGCGAAAAAAAATTAATGAAGAAAACCCTAAAAACCCTAAATCCCCAAAAGAAAGGCTTCTAACCCTAGGGTTAAGTCCTCAGCCGAGTCGCCAGCTGTTTTAACCGATTTTTAAATTGAGAGTCACCACAATTAATTTTTATCCCAGGGAAGGGAATATACCAGATAACCCTAATTTGGTCAGAGATTCTAAGTTGTTTGACTCGTTTCTCGACGAAGGGAAGGTGTTAGGCACCCCCTCACCTACCTTGTTCAAAATGATACTAGGGTTTAGAGTTACAATTCAAGAAATAGGATTTTAATTTTTATTAGGGGAACTCGCCACAATTTTGGTTGTATACCTATGTATCCTCTTATGAGGAATAAGAGTCTCAATTCGTAGTTCGTAGTTGATTGGTGTTTTTATGGATTACGAAGATACCAAGTCTGGGTTTGTAAATCATAGAGTTGTTATACGAAGTTCGCAGTTAACGAGAAATATCTCCATAATCCTTTTTGAATTAAAAATTATAGGAAAAAATAGTTTTTAATGCATGAGGAAAAATAGTTTTAATGCAATTAAAAGATGAGTTAGTATTGTTTTATAAAAAAAATTTGAATTAAAAATGAAAATGAACAATTTTAGAATTTATAAAAAATAAATATATTAAAATTTAAAATATTAATAATTATAAAATAAAATTAATGGATGAAATATAAAAATATAATTAATTAAAAACATAGGGGGTGTGGTTTATTTAGACTTAGAAATTCATGGGGGTGCATATAGCAAAGCCCTAAATCCGGATATTGGATTTTTGCCCAAATCACAAGGGGGTGTAGATCTGTACTACACAATAGAGTTGAGGGTCGGTTCAGCAAGGGTCCAAATTCAGATATTGAACTGAGCCCAATAGCATAGGGGGTAAGGTTTTTTGTTAGCGAAGTAAATTGAGGGTGCATTTAGTAATGGGTTGGGCCCAAGAAAAATATTTGATCTGTTAGACAAAGTGTGGGCGAACACACAGGCTTATGGCGGACGCGCATTTCAGAGACGTTTGATTATGATCAAAGGGCTGGGAACAAGGGCGCAAGCTATGAGCGTCACACTGGAGTGAAGGGTGTTATATAAACAAAACCCTGGGCTGAAAGCCCATTTTTTTCTTTTCTCCCCTCTTTCTACAAAAAATTACCCCTTTAGTTATTTTATAGAGATATAGAGGCTCTTCCTTCTCTCTAGAAATACGGAGACCAGAAATCGCCTCAGCCTTGGGCACCACTAGCCGAAAAACGCTTCCCCCGACGACTGCTCTAAGGCACCACCAGATTCATACACAACCACCATCTATATTCATCCTTAAACCCATATTCAAATGAATTTCATCCTAACCCTATGAATATCAAAGAAACCAAACCTAAACCTAGGGTTCTGGATGAACCCTAACCCCGACAAAACCCAGAAACTCAAACGTGATGAACCCTAACCCTTAATATCTAGGAACCCTAACCCTAAGTTAGAACCCTAACCCTAGAAACCTAGAAACTCCACAAAAATTCAGAAACACACATTAACGAACACCAATTTTACAAGCATTACAACAACAATTTTAAAACCTTAAGCTAAGTATTAGGCTTACCGTCCGGTGCAGTGAATCTTATTATATCCATTCTTCTTCTAACTTTCTATCCCTCCGTCTAATCTTTTTCCTCTTCTCTGATTGCAGGTGTAAAGAACGATGGCAACAGTAAAGATGATGGAGGTGCGGCTTGAAGCACAGATCTAGGGTTTCTAAAATTAAAACCCAGATCTCAGGGGGAAGGTTGACTCATAGATCTACTTCTTTATTATAACTTGTCTCCTCCAATTTTATACCCCCTTTCTCAATTAGTTATATGTTTTATTTATAAGTTAGAATTTTAGCAAGATTAGGAAGTTATTTCTTATTGTCATTATATTTTAGTGATTGAATCAATTAGGGATTTGATTTGATCTGATTTTGTATGATTGATTTAGTTTTAGAAATTAGAGATTAGATTTATTTAGAAAATATTTGATTCTGCCTTAGGTCTTGTGATTGATTTGGATTTGTAATTACATGATTGGATTTGTTTCAATTTTACACTTTGATACATTTATTTTTCTTCTTAATCTGTATAGTATTTGTTTCTTTGTTTACTTATCAAAGACGAATGAAGGACAAGGGCACAAATTAGGGTTTCGTCCCTACTTGGTTGACTTGGTTAACATTAATAATGAAATGAAAATATTAATAATAGTAACATTAAATAATAAGAAATGTGATAAAAAATAATAACCCTTATTAATAATAACTAATAATAATATAAGAATGGAAATCCTGAAATGTTAACTTCAGTCAACAAACCTAACATGATGGTCCTAAGTTATGAAATATGGGTCTGCAAGCATATCAAGCAGACTCCCAACGGATCTCTTAAATCACAAAACGAACACGGGCCTTAAAATAAAATGACCCGATTTGGGCCTCTAACCTTTTGACAAAATATTTATTCCAACACCAAAGAGCGCACCCCCTTTGTCTATTCTAAATGGGCCTCACAACGTAATGGACCAACATAGTTTATGCACAATAATAATACAAAATACACCCCCTTTACTATTAGGACCCCAATGTGTCTAGGAGAAACAAATAAAATTGATTAGTATTTTTAAAAACCAAAGAAAATAATAATATTAAGATTAAAAGAAAGAATGAATTAATAATATTTGTAGGGCAATTTTAGGGTATGATAGTGGGTGGGTGGAGGTTTTTAAGTGGTTCTTCGGTGATTCGGGGATTGAGGCAGATATGGGGTGGTTACATGGCCCGGTTAATCATATGATTTTGAATTTCATATCATGGCTTTGTAAGGTTATTAAACCATCTTTTTTTATTTCTTTTGATTACTTGTTTATTAGGGCATTTGGTTGGGTATGAACAATGTTATTTTCGACAATAAGGATTGGAATGGTGGTGATACTTTGTTGTTAATTAAGACGTTGGGTTGGGATTGGTTTTCCTTGTTATCAAAATAAGTGTGCGATTAGGATAAAGACACTTAACTTGTTGAGATTGTATTTCCTTATGTCGAAGCAGGTTGCTCAACAAATTGAAAGTTATGTCAAAGGAGTAGCCTCGACATGTATTTCGACTTATGCCTCAACATGTATTTTGGGCTTTATCTTAGGGATAAAGATAGATCAATTACAAATAGAGGGAGTAAACCTTATTTCTTGTAACACTCACAACTTGTATTCACAGAATTTTACAGTTGCAAAGTGAATAATATTTTCCATAGCTTGTGGGCAGAGAGTTACTCTGCAAAAATCACCATCTTCTTCCCAATTTTGTCAAAACCTACTTTTCTTTCTTACTTGATATTCTTTCTTTCATTGTTATTATCTATCGATAACAATCTTATTCATCAAGATTGATAGAAATTCTCCATAGGTTTTGGTGGATTTCTAACATCTGGTATCAAGAGCTCTGGTTGAGCGATTCAAGAGAAGAAAATCAAGATGGCAATGAATCATCTAAATGGGAATTTTCCATCAAGTCTTCCAATTCTGAAAGTCGATGACTATGAGGATTGGTGCAAGCAGATGAATGTTGTGTTCTATTGTCAAGATCTTTGGGATCTTGTGAAAGAAGGATTAGAGTCGCTTGCAGAAGAAGCAATAGATGAAGAAGAGGTAGCACACAAAGAATTGAAGAAGAAGAATTATAAAGCTCTCTTTATAATTCATTAATGTTTAAGTCCATGTAATTTTGAGAAGGTTAGTGATGTAGAATCTGCAAAAGAAGCTTGGGAAATTCTGGAAAATATTTTGGAGGTGCAGAAAAGGTGAAAGAGGTGAGGTTACAAACTCCCCAAAGAACATATGAATTGCTTCAGATGGAAGAAAGTGAAAGCATAACTGACTTCTTCATTAGGGTCATGCAACTAGTGAACCAAATCAAGGTTTGTGAAGAGACATTAACAAATAGAGAAGTTGTTTCAAAGATCTTGAGATCTTTGCCTCCGAAGTTCAACCATGTGGTAGATACCATAGAAGAGTCAGAGAACATGTCAATGTTTTCAAAAGAAGAGCTTCAAGGGACACTTGAATCTCATGAACAAAGAACAGATGAAAGGGTTGCAGGAAAGTCGAAGAGTGATGTGGCTTTGTAGGCACAGTCCGCAAGAGAAAAGAAAGGCAAAGGAAAGTGGTTTGATAATAAAGGTAGAGGAGGATACAACAATTCGACTGGTAGAGGAGACCGACAGGAAGGAATTTTCTAGAATCAAAGAAGTCCCATATATCATGGTAACCAAAGAGGTGGTTCTAGAGGTAGAGGAAGAGGTGGTGGTCGAATGTCTGATAAGAGTCACATTTAGTGTTTCAATTGTCAGAAGTATGGTCACTATTCTAGTGATTGTCCAGAAAAACAAAAGAATTAAGAAAGTGATGCAAAGTATGAAGAAGAAGAGATGATGATGATGATGATGGTCACAACAAGAGATAAAGAGAAATTCAAGAACCAGTGGTACTTGGATTCAGGATTCTCATCACACATGTCTGGAAAGAAAGAGTGGTTTGTCAACATAAAGCCCTCAATGAAGAACATGGTGAAATTTTCAAATGATGATACTGTAGCAGCTAAAGGTATTGGTGATGTTTTGATTATGAGGAAAGATGGCAAGAGGTCAGTAATTTCCAATGCGTTGTACATACAAGACATGAAGAGCAACTTGCTCAGCATAAGGCAGTTGGTCGAAAAGAATTATAAATTTTTGATTGAATACAAGATGATGAGAGTTATCGACGCAAGAGGAGGGCTAGTCTTGAAGGCTTCTATGTCTCAGAATAAAACCTTCAAGATTAAACTAAATATGATGGAGCACAAGTGCCTTGCGACTACAACTAGTAGGGATGAATGAATATGGCGCTATCGACTTGGTCATCTCAAATTCAAAGTCACCAGAGATTTGAAGAGAAGAAATAAGGTTTTAGAGTTGCTAGATATTGACATTCCAAACGAAGTGTGTGAGGAATATGTGCAGGAGAAGTAACACAGGAATAGTTAAAACGAGGATGCAGGATGAAAGGCGCAGACTATTCTTGAAATCATATACTATGATGTATGTGGTTCTATCCAGGTGGATTCAACTGGAGGTAACAAATACTTTTTTACATTCATAGATGATTTCAGTAGAAATTTATGGACATACCTGATCAAGAAGGAAAGTGAAGTGATTGAGGTATTTTCCAAGTTTAAATCTATGGTCGAAAGACAAAGTGCAGATAAATTATTTAAATTCTGGATAGTCTTAATCAAGATATCATTAGAATAACTTTATCACTCAAAAGAAGAACCCTTGAGTTCTATTTCTAATGTACCATTAGTAGTTCAAAAGAATGTTGAATGTTCGACAAGAAAATAGTATCAATGAGTTACCAATAAGAAAGAGTTTCTGATAAGTTGCAACTTCAAGATCAGAAATAAAGATTGCACAAGAAAAGAGCTTTTGACGCAGAAGATCAGAATTCAAGATTCGTTCATTAGAAGAGATGATGCTTGGGTTCTAAAGACGAAGTCAAGATTCTGAACACATGTGAAGAAAGATTCTACTCCAAGACTAGAAATCAAGAGTTACTCATCAAAAGAGTTGTTGCTCATATTTATGAAGACAAAGTCAAGATTCTGAAAGACTCGAAGAGTTCATGGAATACGCACCTTCATTTAACATCAGAAGAATTCCAACTGAAGAAGGGATGCAAAGAAAGCAATATCTTATGGACTAATATCTAATCAACAGTTCAAAGTCCATCAGAAGACAAGATCAAAAGATGATATCTTCTCAAGCCAAACTACTCAACAGAAGTAATATTTGACAGAAGATAAATATCATAAAAAAGACCACTGCACTCAACAGAGGAAATATTGTGACCATTTCTACAGAAACATCAACAGTTCTAAGGAATGTTGAATGTTCATAAGAAAGAGAAGCAATCCAAAGATCAAGATATCAGAAAGAAGGATTTCAACGTCAAAATCATATGTACTGATATAAGTTGTTGCTTCGGAAATCACACATCAGATATGCAGCACAGAAAAGTTGATTATCAAGAAATCATGACAAGACCAATAAGCCAAGATCAGAAAAGTTTTCATTCTCAAAGAAGAAATTGTTCATCAGTTAAGTTATTTCTTATATATATGAAGACAATATTCAACTATCTGAAATACTTTGACCATACAACAATGAAGAACCTTCTGGATCATTATCACCCCTCAATCATAAAGAATCCAACAAGAATAAAAGAAGATAAATACAAGATCCATAGTTATCTTCCAAGCTCACTACTTCAATAAGAAGTAATTTTTCAGAAGATAAAGCCCTTAGAAACTTAGCCACGAAGTTTATAGTACAGTCAATACGTTTAAAATATTCTACTACTTGCTTACATATTGTACTATGTTGTCTCTCACGATGAAATAATACCGTTATTGTAGCTGGCAACGGAAATAAACATCTTTTTACCACCAAAGGTCTTATTCTCAAGTCTATATAAAGAGACTTCATCAGCATTTGCAGATTGATGAACTATCAACTATTATCACTCTTGAATCAAATTCCTGAAATACTATGAAACCCTAAGAGAAAAGAAGAATCATTATTCATATACATCTACAAATATTCTTCTAGAGAAATATCAAGAACACAAGAGTTATTGCTCGTTATTGTATTATAATTTAAAAGGTTAAATACAAAGAGTTGTTTCTCATTATTTGTGTGTTAAACTTAGAGTTATCAATACAAAGAGTTATTTCTCATTATTTGTATTAGAGAATTTGTTCTTCATAGTTGTATTAATCTACTTATTTTTAAGCTAACATTGTAAACATAGTTGATTGCAATTCTGTTAATAATTGATTACCTCAAGTGTCTAGGTTGTTAGTATAAGACTTGAGAGGGCTAAGGTGTCAGTTAGACTCTTAGACGTTTGTGGTTAGTCACCGACGGGTAGCCCGTGCATTTGTAATGTATTGAGATTAGTGGATTAAGTCCTTGTTGAAGGAAACATCACCTGAGGAGGGTGGACATGAGTAGCCTAGTTAGAGGTGAACCTAGATAAACCAAAGTGTCTTTTATAGTCTTTCCTTAGCTATATTCTTTCTAGTTTGTTTTCAAATTATTTTTTAATAAATTAGCTTATTAGAAAACCCAATTTAAACCCCCATTTTCTTGTGTTTTTCTCAACCTTAAATTGCCATTAGAGCTCCGACTCTTCATTGATTTATCAATCAAACACTTAACCGTGTAGCGAGATCTAGTTGAGAAAAACCTTCTATGGTTGTGCCTGCAAACAAAAATGAAAAAGGCAATTACTTTACTAAGCCTCCTATTTTTTATGGTGAAAGATTTGAGTACTAGAAAGGCAGACTAGAAAGTTTCTTTCTAGGTCATGATGTAGATCTTTGGGATCTTACTACAGATGGTTATAGGGAACCTATATTTGAAGAAGGTATTCCTATTCCTAGAAGTCAAATGAATGAAGATCAGAAACGATGAAGTAAGAATCATTATAAATCCAAAACCATTCTTCTCAGTGCTATCTCATATAATGAATATGATAAAATCACCAACAGAGAAACAACTAAGAAGATTTTTTTATTCATTAAAAATGACTCATGAAGGAAATTCTCAAGTAAAGGAAACTAAAGAGTTAGCTTTAATTCAGAAGTATGAAGCATTCAAGATGGAAGAAGATGAAACAGTTGAAGCCATGTTCTCAATATTTCAAATATTAGTAGCAGGAGTCAAAGTTCCGAACAAAGGGTATACAACAACAGAACATTTGAAGAAGATCGTCAGAAGTCTTCCAACGAAGTGAGACCTATGGTAAAAACTTTGAAGCTTTCTAAAGATCTGAACAAAATCACCCTTGAAGAGTTGATTAGTTATTTAACAAGTCACGAAATAGAATTAGAGAAAGATGAACCTCAGAAAAGGCTGAAGTCGATCGCTCTAAGGTCTAAATAAGAAAAGGTCAAGTATGGAAAACTCAAAGCTCTCAAATCAGAAAAGGAAGAATATTCGGATGATGAAGACTCGGATGAAGATGATGAATTTTCATTACTTTCCAGAAGAGTGAAACAACTCTAGAAAAGACAAAACAATTCTAGAAGACTCAGAAGAGATCACTCATATTCTTATTCAAGAAGCAACAAAGGAGATAATTGCTTTGAATATAATGAACCAGGACATTACAAAAATGATTTTCCAAAGCTAAAGAGCTGGGAGTCAACGAGCTGGGAGTCAGTGAATATTTGTACTTCTCGGGCGCCTAGGTCTTCCGCCAGCCTTAATCCAGTGAGCAAGGCCTCGTACTTCGCCTGGTTGTTCGGTGTGGGAAACAATAGGGTAAGCAAATGTTCAATCAAAACTCCCTCCTCATTTTCGAGGAGGATTTCTGCTCCGCTTCTTGTTGAGCTGGGTGTTCCGTCCAGGAAGATGGTCCACTTTGTTTCCCACCCGCAGGGGGTTCGAGGGTGGTCATCTTTGCGACGAAGTTGGATAATGCTTAGGATTTAAGGGCTTTCATGCTTTGGTAATAAATGTAGAACTCTGAAAGCTCTAGGGACCATTTCAGCATTCGACGGTTGTGTCTGGTCGTCCTAGGAGTTGTCTTATGGGGTGATCTATTTGCACGACGATCGTGTAGGCCAAGAAGTAATATCGGATTCTCCTCGTTGTGTTAATGAGTGTCAAGGATACCTTTTAAATTTGTTGATACCTAATCTCGATCCTAGCAATGCTTTGTTAGTAAAGTACACTAGTTTCTTCCCGTCTGGTGTTTCTCCCACTGGAGTTGCACTTACAGCCTCGACAGAGACGACCAAATAAAGGAACAAAGTTTCCTTTTTCTAAGGCCATGATAACACGGGAATATTGAAAGGGCTCACTTGAGGAGGAGGAGGGCTTGCTCGCACTCCTCTGTCCACTCGAAAGTCGCCTCTTTATGCAAGAGCTTGAAAAATAGAAGTGTGTGTTGCGTAAATTTCACCACGAAGCCATAGAGAGAGGTGAGTGTGTTGTTCAAGAGTTGTATGGATTTTTTTGAGCTTGGCATGAGGAGCTCAGAGAATTCCTGACATTTTTAGGGGTTGGCTTTGATTTCCCATTCGAATAGGTAGAAACCAAGGAATTTGCCCGCCCTAACCCCAAAAGTGCATTTCTCCGGGTTGAATCTCATTTTGTATTGCCTTGCTTGTGCTAACACTCTTTTGAGGTGGGAAGCATGGTTAGTTTGCGCTCGATATTTGATGATCATGTCATCCATGTATACCTCGAGCATGTCCCCGATCTCACTGCGGAAGACTTTGTTCATCCATGTTGCCTCTGTGTTTTTTAGGTCGAAGGGTATTACGTTGTAGTAGTAAATGCCTGACCCGGTCATGAAAGCGGTGTAATGTTTTTTGCTCATCACCATGGGGATTTGATTATAGCTCGAGTAAGCGTCTAAAAATGATTAAAAAATTAGTCAGTCGAGTTGTTGACCAACATGTTAGTATTAGGTAAAGGAAATGCATTTTTGGGACATGCCCGATTGAGATTAGTATATTCAACACACATATGCCATTTTCCATTATTTTTTAACAAGTACAATGTTTGAGAGCTAGGTTGAATATAGGGCCTCATAAATAAAATTTTCCTCTAGGAGGTCTTTTAAAGCTTTTTCAACAGCCTCCACTTTTTTGGGAGACTGCCTACGCCTATCTTGTACTACTAGGCTAGCAGCTGGATCCACAATAAGTTGGTGACAGGCAACCTTAGGGTCGAGTTCGGGCATATCCATAGCGCTCCAAGTGAATAGGTCATCATTCTCCCTCAAGCAGGTTTTGAGTTGCTTCCTCACCAGGCCGGGGAGTCCATCACCGATCTTCACGCCTTTACCCGGGTCTTCGCCGAGGGGGTGAACTCGAAGTCTCCGTCTGGGATGGTTTGGAGAGGATTATGTTCCCCATTGGGAGCCTCGACTTCATCTTTCTCAAAGTAGGTGTCAAGGTCAATGGAGTCGACCTTTGGTGGAGCTTGTTGTACTTCAACTCGAGCAGGTTTGTCCACCGATGTAGCCATTGTTGTTGAGGTGGTTTCTCTTTTAGTAGGTCGTGCCCCAGTTTCGACCATGTTTTTCCCTTTAGAAGTTGCATTGAAACATCTCATGGTAGCTGAGATGTCTCCATGAATGGTGGCGACACAGCCCCTCTTGGTATATAACTTCATCTTTAAATGCATCGTGGAAGGTACAGCGGTTAGCTCAGCTAGTGTCGATCTCCCCAAGATGCAGTTGTAAAGAGACGGGTAATCGATCACTAAAAACCGCACTTTGACCTGTCGGGGTGCAGTTTCTTCCCTGATTATGACGAACAGCTCTATGTAGCCACATGGCTTAGAGGTTAAACTGTTAAATCCTTGTAGGTCGGACCCCACATATGGTGACAAGTGGGTATCGTAAGCTGCATGGTGACGAATAGGTGGGTGTACATGATGTCGATGGAACTCCCCTTGTTGACCAGGATGCGATGTACATCAAAGTTGGCAATTTATGCTCTCACCAGCAGAGGAATGTTGGAGTTAGGGGCTCCGTCGGGCAGATCCTTGAGATAGAAGGTGATTGACTCAGATTTTCCCTTGAATCTTTCATGGGTTATAACCTAGATCGGGGTTGCATCCACCAACTCATTGAGTTTCCTCTTCACTAAATTCACCGAGATATCAGTGAATCCCCGTCAGATATGAAAATGGTGGAGGGGAACTTCTCCCATATGTTGTGGGTGAACAAAGGCATGTCATCTTCAAGACTGTCGAGGATGTGGAAGTCCTCGGGCCTTGAGACGTAGAAGTCTTCCTGGAGGGTACTAGAGTCATCAGATGGTCGGACATCCTCCTTGACTTCTTTAACCTCGCGGGTGTCCTGGTGAGGGGCGTTCTTCTTCTTTTACTTCCCGAGTCTCCCTCCCTTGATGAGAGTTTCGATGGCATTCTTTAGGTGGAATCAGTCTTCGGTCAAGTGACAATGGCTTCGGTGGTACTGTCAATAGTTTGTTCTGTCGGCCCGGAGCTTTGTAGGGGTGGGTCGAGGATGCCTAACCTCGTCGTCCTTGAACTCACTATTGGATCACTCTGAAAGGATACACTCGCGGGAAGCGATTAGTGAGGTGTATTCGGTGAACCGCTCGGCTGGTCCTCTGTGCTCGCGGGGGTCGTGAGGTTTCTCCTCCCTTCTTTTCTCCCATATTCATCGAGAAGAGCCCGCGTCATTGTGCCGTGGGGCATTAGTTGTTCGGTGGTTCCTCGAATCGCGGGCGTTGTTGGCGGCCTCTTTTTCTCATAGTCCATGTACGCTCGGGATTTTTCATGGAGTGCATCAAAATACCTAGGGGGCTCAATGCTGACGGCCTTTCTAAATTCAGTTCTCAGGAGGAGTACCCTCTCGAGAAAGTATATTTTCACGTGATCGACGTAGGGGACCTGAATGGCCTCGCGATTGAACTGATCAATGTATTCTCTGAGGGTCTCATCGCTCCTATGGACAATTTCCTCGAGGGTGGCCTCAGTCTTCGGGTGCCAACGAGATACATTGAAGCGACTAATGAATTGGTTCTTAAAATTCCTCCATGAGGTGATCGACCTAAGGGTAGGATCTTATACACATCCATGGTTGTTTTCCTCAACATCATGGGGAACAGTCTGCATTTTGTGGGGCCCCCAACATTATGATAGTGAAGAATGGCCTCGAAGCCGTCGATGTCGTCGACAGAGTCAGCAACATTGTTGTATTCCTTTAAAAGGGGAAGCTTCTACATTCCTTTAGGAATAGGGGCCTCCATGATGGCCTGGGACAGCGGACCGCGGGGGTCATCTTCGTCGCTTCTTTATGGGGAGCGAGAGGGGGACCAGTAGTAGCAGTGGTCTTTGTGCCAGTCTTGGTCATGGGGAGGATTCCTCGGCTGAGACTTCTTCTCTTCCTCAACCCTGTTTCTTTTCTGTTCAGAGGATCATCGTTCTTTGTGCGCGAGCGCGCGCGCGGGGGGGGGGGGGGGGTGACAGCGCTTCTTGACAACTTCGGGTTGGGTCCTCTCTAATGCAGGACCTCTCCCAGTACGGAGGGGAGTTAGGATCCGAGAATTGTCCCGTATGTGTCTCCACAGGGGAGATCAGGAGTGGTCCTCGTTTCGTTGGGGAGGACGAGTTTGAGAATCGGGTCTTCGGTGCTTTTTAGGGGACCGACGAGTCTGTTCTAGCATCATTGGGCGCTCACCCTGCGCAAGGATCATGTAATTTATCTGGTTTATTGCTCCAAACAAGGCTCTGGTCGTGGCACCAACATTTTCGAAAACGGGAATCTCTTGATACACAACCGGCTCATAATTTTGTTGAGGATGGTGGCCGTCGTCGCATGATTGCAAGCGGGTGGAGGAAGATGCGGTCATCCCGTCCCGGGGGTCTTGCTCGGGCAACATTATTGTCGTTTCCCGTGTTTTTGTCGTTTCCAACTGTAATATAGTGGCAAAATGACTTGGTTTTGCATTTTTATCGCAAATGTTGCAGATAGCAAGAGTCTCCACTGACTTTTCTTTTATCCAATAAAGGGAAGGTTGAAAATAACATGAAATACCTTCTAATAATTTTTCTGAGTAAGGGGGTGGATTATGGAAAGGGAAGGTATTAGTACCCTTTTCATCCGTAGTTATCTACGGGTTCTTAATCGCTAGCTCACTTTGAAAATGCTTTGTGAATGTTTAAGTTTGAAAATATTTTGAAAAATGCCTAAGTGCGGAAAACTTTGTAATGATTCTCGTATCTTTGAGAACACATAAAAAGTGTTTGTTTTGAAAATATTTCAGAAAAGTGTCTGTGTGAAAAGTTATCTTTTTGTGAGCAAGCGACTACGAGTTATCTACCTACTCAAAAGTCTTTCGTGTTATTTTCTTCCTCCTTTAGATAATGCTATCACACCATTAGTTAGTAGTAATTCCTATCGTTGGATGTTTGAGGGACGGTCGCGGGTCATCATACAGTCACGAAGGCAACTCGTAGGACACTATAGCAATTGTTGTAAGGGACTAAGATCGTTAATCGAGGCAGCATCGAAGGGTCATCGAGGGACTACAATCTTTTTAACCCAAGGGTCTTTGTTAAAGCATCCCATGTTTGAGGGACATGATTGTTTATATCTGAGGCAACAAGTGAGGGTCACCGTAGAGGTGCGCGTGTGTGAAGTATGTTATGTTTCAGTTATTTTAATCTTGGATTTATGGTTATCTAGCGTTTGCTTTTAGTCTTTTCCATATAATCCTATTAAACTAGCCGTTAAATATATACATACATTCATACATAATTGTGGAAAGTAAAAATGCGCAAAATAATCTATGCTATTACAATGTGTTGTACCCCAATTTTTGCCCCTAAGATTCCTTCATCATATCATATCAATTTAATCACAACAAGATCACATTGGGTTTGGTTCTTCTCCCTATCTTTAGCTTTTTCTCTAGGAGGAATCACCAAGCACCTTGACGTTTATTTTATGATCATCTATGTTTTGTATTTATTATCCTTTAACTAATAAATACAATGAGTGTTTACCCTAATTCTTGATGTTGTAGGTGAAAGAACAATAGATTCCATTAAGATTGATCTAGGTATTCATGAGTACATTTTTGTGCCTTCCTCAACAAAGCTTCATTGAGATCCAAGCCTCATCATTAAATATGTTTTGAATTAATATCTTGACAAAGTCTTTTATGATTCATCATGCCTCAAGTTGTCAAAATTAGTTCAAAAGTACAAGGGTTGATTGAAGAAGTTTGACTCAATTGGACAAGTATTTGATTTCAATGATCACAAGTGCATATCTCCTTCAATTCTCAATATTTGGAAGTGGTTTTGGTTGATATGGTTTCTCCTTGTAATCCTTAAAAACTTATATTCACATGACAAAGGTATTTGTGCAAGAAGGTTGGTCAAAATTGCAAAGGTTTCCCAAGGCATTTTCTTGCTCTAGGAGCTAGGGTTTTGAACTTCAAAGGGTTATATCTTGCTCATATTTTGGTATTTTGAGTGATTCCAAAGACATCCTTATCTTCAAAGGATTATTAACAAATCACTTAAAAAGTTTCAAAGAAATTTTGAATGGAAGAAACTTGATGATGAAGAAAGATTACAAGTCCTCCAGATGAACCCTCAAATTCCCTTATGTGACTTTAAATGATCATAACTTGATCAATTTTTATCCCCTTGAGCCCATTCTTTTTCGAAAATGGTCTTGAAGATGTGAACTTCAACCTTTCTTTCATCTGAAAAGTATGAAAATGGATGTAAGATGCCCTAAGGATGCAAAAGATTATATGTCATTTCATGAATTTTTTCCAAGTTCAACAAGTGATAACTCTCTCAATTTTTGGAGATTTTGAATGGTTCAAGTTTCAAAATGTCATTCAAGAGATATATTTCATACCATCTTTTTTGGTCAATAACAAATTTCAAGTGGAAGGTCATGTTTGGATGCAAGACATTATAAGTCATTTTTGAAGAAAAACTTAAAATTTTTCTAAGTATGGAAAGTCAACCTCTTTTTCTCAACTTTGACTCATTATAACTTTCAGCTCAAACATCTATTTGATCTCATTCTTTGTACATTGTAAAGCTTGTAATCTCCTCTTTTTAAAACTTCAAGAATCATGTCCTAAGACCCCTTGAGTTGAGAATGCCATGGGTTTGAATGTGGAAATTTGAAACTGAATTTTTCACCAACTAAGAAATTTGAAACTCTTGTTTTGGCTTCTAATCACAAAATTGTTGCGTGTTTTTGCTCATAAACATGTTTATTGAACTTCCAGAAGTGATTAGTGAATCAAAACACAAGGATTGGATGTATTTTGATGCAAAACATATCACACTTTGCTCGTGTATCAGGTTCACACGATTTCCCTCTAAACTTCATCATTTCACACGCTTGAGCATCCCATTTGATTCCCTACAAATAGAGGTTCATCCCTCATTCATTTCCTCAAGCTTAGAAAGCCAGAATCACCCTGCCAAACTCTCTCTTGAACTCAATTTTCTGCAACTTCGGATTTTCTCTTACAACCTTTCTCAATCATTTTCCTTTGTCAATTCACCTTCCTAGATCCTCACTGAAGCTAACAGAAGAAGAATTAAGCTCTAAAACTCCCTGAATCATGCTAGCTAAGTCTAGTTTCAGAGCTCTGTAACTTAACTTCAATAGGTAGATTCCTTCACCAATTCTCTCAAACTTTGATACTATTATGAAGCTCTCATCATTGTGGTCCTAGTCGCAACACTTGTTTATAACTGGAAGCACGTTTTGACCATGAAATTTCAAATCCCTTTTCAAAACTTCCCTTCCAAATTGTTTGAGCTATAGCTTATATAAATTTTTCGCGAAGGTGTGGTTGTCTTCGTCTTGATGAGACGAAGTGAATGGAATAGGTATGGGCTTCTGATTTTACAGTTTGAGGGACCTGTGTTTCAAGTTGGCTAGAGGTTGAAGATGACCAATGTGTCATCTTCCAACCAATGATGGCGTGCCATTTGGAATTTTTGAAAACCTGATTTTATATGTGATTCAGTGCTTTATTCAGTAATGACCATGATATGCACAACACGTCTGATCCATTGGATTAGCTTACTAACGTGTTTTGACTCTCATCCATTGGTCCATATTTTTTTACTTTATTTTATTTTCAATTTTTTATATTTAAATTGTTTTAAACTTGAAAAATTCATAGAAAATTCATTTTAACTCCAAAAAATCTGAAAAAATTATGGAAAATACTTTTGATTTTTCTCTTTCTAATTTTTATTTTTTCATAATTTTATTTTGTGTTTTGGTATTTTTTTTAAAAGTTTTTCACTTTATTTGAGTTATGTTAAATGTTTAAAAATACTTTTCTTCATTTTTAAATCTTGAAAAAAATAGGGAAGGATCCAATGACATTTTGACAAATATTGGTGACCATATTTCTTTTTTATTTCTGACTTTAATATTTTTTATCATTTTTGGTTTATTTTACCTACTTCTTTTAATTTTAAAAATACTTTTTGACTTTAAAAAATTACCAAAAATTTTATAAAAATATTTGAGTTCATTCCTGATTTTTCTATGGTCTTACTTATTTTTTTCCTTGATTAATTTGAATATAGTTTCTATTTTTCTCTCTTATTTCCATTTTATAATCATTTAAAAAACCTTTTTTATTTTATTTTAAATATAATTATATTTTTTGTATATATATTCTGGCTGATCTTGGATTATAATTTTGATCATGAACTTTATTAACATCATTGGATCCATGATATTGAGTCTAACTCCATAAAAATGGATGAATGATTTTAATAATAGTTTGATTAAATTTTGGTTCAAATGTGGTTTATTCGTTTCCCCTTCCTTCTTCATCTTATATCATTCTTATTGTACCAAATGTTATTGGAGCATAATTTACATATTATATCTCAAAACATAAGGTGCATAGATTGCTATTGACCGGCCTCAAAATAGGTGCGACTTCTATATAAGTCAACTTACGATTGCTTAACATAGAGCTAAATTTTGTCCCGATTTGAGAAAATAATCATTCGTGGCCCAAACCTATGTTTGCAAGCCCAATTATGTTAATTTTAACTCTTTGATCTAATAACCTTGAGATCCATTGTTAGGAGGCGTTGGTTCTACCAATCCTCTAATGGAACTTCATCAATTTTGGTCAAAGTGGATCACTTATACATCATTGATCATTAAGTCTTATCTTGAGAATTCTTAAATGGATGATATACTTGACAAAAAGCAAATGCAACTTGTTATTGAGAGGCTTTGGTTCTACCAATCCTCTAATGAGTTCCAAAATGCAAAGTTTCAAGATGGTCATCCAACTAACTACTAATTCCTAACAATTGACTTTACTTTATGCTTTTATTTTATGCTTTTACTTTATATACCATTTACTTTAGCATTTATATTTCATGCTATTTTTATCTTTTCTCACTTGAACCTTTATCTTCATATCATTTTTATTTTGCTCACTTGAGCTTTTCATTTCTTTTTGAAGATACCTAATAATAAACTTGAACCCTAAAAGCTTTAATGTTACTTGGACTACTTGGTTGCTATCCTTGGCATTATGGAGTTATGGACTTCTTGGACTTAAGATTAGAAACCTTGACCCACCTTGAGACTTTGTGACCTTGATTGTTATTTTGTCAAGAGTTGTTGGGGTTTACCCCAAGACATTGAGTTATTTGTTTGTTTTGTGTGCAGGTTATTGTGATTACATGCTTAGTCTGTAATCTAGAATTCATTTGCATACAACTGTTAGTCTGCTCAATTTTTGTGAAGACTTAATGCAATCGGAGCTTGGTTTTCTTAAGATGTTTATCATCTTAGCTTGTTTGGTTTCAAATCCAAAGGATGAGAACTCTACATTGACTCATTGTGTCAAATGTTGGCTTCTTATTGGTTAAATGGTTTTTTCCCTAGCTTTTACCTTATGCTTTAGGATAGTCTCTTCATCTCCTCTCATCTTCTTTAATTTCAAAAATCTTCTCCCTCCTTTTAAAACAAATCTTCTTGTTTTAAAAGTTGAACCACATTCATAATAAACTTGGACTTATGTCCATGTATTTTCAAAAATTATTTCTTAATTAAATTTCAATCAACTTAACAATACCTTGACATTTTTTTGAGAAGACTAAAAGTCAATAAATCTCATTTAAACTATCTTTCCATTTTGGATTTTATCTTAAAAAACTTTTCTCAAAAAAAAAAAATTGGACTCTTATCAATCCCTGTAGTGATGCAAACAATTATACATCTATAATATATAGTGAAGTGAGATATTTTCCACTTGGGTGTTGAGTGAGGCATTGTTGATTTTAAAATCCAAGCCATATCCTCCACTTTTAGATGACGAAAATTCTCCTTTCTCATAATTGTGTGTGGTAAATATGTTTTTCACTCAGATAAGACGATGATGTTTCGTCTCTTAAAATTAACCAACACACTTGTGTTTTAAAATTTTTAAAAGAGGAACTACGTGTACCCTGATCCCCTATTTCCCATAAGGTGGTACATATACACTAAAGATTCACAACCGCGGAGGGTGCAAAAATCATAAAAAATTTACTTCTTTTCTCACCACCACAATCTATTTTCATACAACATTTTATAGCCAAAAATACAGATTTTAGAAAGAGGTTCCTGCGAAGTACCATAGATGTTTAGGGTACTAATACCTTCCCTTTGCATAACCAACCCCCTTACCCAGAATCTTTCCCCCCTCTTTTGGGTTATTCACTCTTTTTCCATTCCTTTGTAAACAATAAAGCGCGGTGGCAATTTTTATTTTGATTTGTGAAAGTCAAGTCAATCCAATGGCTTAGTCTCAAAAATGGAGACACGAGATCTCCCACTCAGTGGAGGCCCCTTTGAATGTAGTGTTGTTTACCAAGTAATCGGGAAGACGTACTGCTTTCGACCTGGGAGCCTGTTGAAACTGAGGATCATAGAATACCTAACCCATCTTGGCCTTTTAGGTGTAGTGCAGAAGCTATGACAGATTAATCTGGAAGTAGTTGTCACGCGATACTATGCTCGGACGAGTTTTTCTTGAGAATATTACTAATTACTGAGTCAATTGGGAAGTTGGTAATATTTGAAGGAAAGATGTAGACTCTAGGAACCTCTAGAACCTTGTTTGGCAGGTGATAACTTTTAGACCATACCTTATGGGTAGTACCTTTGACCTCATGCTCGTGACGTTGAACCTATGAACCCTGGGTTTGTGATCTTGTGTGTGATTGTTGCATCATGCATTCATGCACCCATGAGCGTCTCTTAAAGAAATTTTATTTCAAGGGACTTAAAAATTGACTCTTTATGAATATCTCAGGTACTTTTTGACTATGGATTCTGGAAAAAGGATGACCAGAAAGTACAATTTCAAAGATCTCAAGATAGATTAGTTGATAAGTCTGATTCCCGAGATTGAGTGTCCTGCAGATTTTTGGAGGAAGTATGAGTCCATCATTTCTCTCATGAAGCTCAGGATGAAAGAGGGTATTCTCTTGACTTTGGTCCAATTCTATGATCTGATGTATCAATGATTTACTTTCCCTGATTATCAGTTGATGCCTACATTAGAGGAGTATTCTTATCTGTTGGGTTTGCCTATTACCGACTGTGTTCCTTTTATTGGTTTGAAGGGGGAGCCAAAATCCCATGAGATTGCTGCTCTGATCCATTTGGGAAAGTCTGACGTTGAAGCCCACGTGACAACCAAAGGAGGGATTAGAGGATTACCAGCTCAATTCTTATTGGAGAAAGCTCGCTACTTTGCTAGGATGAAGAGTACGGTTGCTTTAGAGGCCATATTTGCTCTACTTGCTTATGGGTTGTTCTTATTTCCTAATGTAGACAAATTTGTTGATATCAATGCCATCAGGATCTTTATGATTAGAAACCCGGTTCCTACATTATTAGGTGATGTTTATTACTCTATTCATCTTCGGGATTCTTATCATTGAGGGATGATTATCTTATGCACGCCTTTGTTGTATCAGTGGTTTACTTCTCATTTGCCTCGGTCTGATGCTTTATGGGATGTTAGGAAGGAACCTCGTTGGGCTCCAAAGATCATGGAACTTACTCATTCAGATATTTTTTGGTATCATCAGGCTTACCATGATGTAGAGATTGTCGACAATTATGGTAGTTTCCCCAATGTGCCTTTTCTCGGTACAAAGGGAGGAATTAACTACAACCTTGTTCTTGCACGACGACAACTTGGATATCCGATGAGGGATAAGCCAAATAGTATTCATTTAAGTAGTTTCTTCCTGAAAGAGGGAGAAGACCATAAGGAGTTAGGGAGAAGATTGCGAAAGCCTAGTGTCATATTCACACGAAGAGTAGGAAGGACTTGGGACCTAGGGGTTGTTTCTTTGGAGCCTTATATGTAGTGGGTACAAGCAAGAGCCATTCAGTTGAAGATTCCGTATTCTCAGGAAGCATCTATGCCTGATATGTTTGTGAAGACTACTCCTCCCTTATTAGATGATGTGGAAGAGATCCAGCTTGCTTTAGTCAGGATGCAGCAGGAAAAGGAAGCTTGGAAGAATAAATGCCAGACTCTAGAGATTTCCTATCGAGAAGACCTGAAGGAGAGAGAAGATTTGATTGATACGCTCGAGAGTCGAGCTGTAGAGACGATGGAGAGGAAAGGTGATTTATTTTCCTCTAAACCTCAATCAGGACCTAGTTTCTCACTTCCTGATTCAGATGATTGGAAAGAGGTCGCCACTAGGTATGCGGAAGGAAACCAGAGGTTGAAGGCTCAAATTACCAGACTTACGGGGAAGCGTCAGCGTATAAAGTAATCTACATTAGCTTTGCTTCTTAGGATTTTAGACTTTACTTTCATCTTGTACTTGGGATTATTGAAACTTGTAATCCATTTTAAAGTTGTTATAATATAATTTTTCAGTATTTCAAATGTGTTATTACTTTGATATATGCAAAATTGTCTATAAATCTTTAAGCCCCTTGAAATAATAATAATAAAATAAATCATGTGCATTGCACATCATGCATCATATTGTACACACTTCTTGCATTTTTTTTGCTTATCCAGGTGTCTTACTGTGCTTCTTAACTTCATTCAGCAAGCTATCTCACTGGTACAATCCTCGAGCTAATTTCAGAAGGAATATGGATAACTTATAACAAGAGAATTGCGAGCTGCGCGACGAAGTTTCTTCTCTGAAGGCCGGTATGGCCAATATCACTGCTCTGATGGAACCTTTGGTGGCTGCTCAAAATCAGCCACTGATTTTTCAGTCTAAACAGACAATGGTTACTACTGAAGCTCCGATTGTTCCTATTTCTGCTACTCCAATTGTTGTTCATAATCGTATGCCTCTGGGATATCCTTGGGAAATTCTAGAGAACTTTATTCCAGAAGGTTTTAATCAGGATACTCAGATTTCTCCACTTACTCATACTTTTGTTTCTCCCACACCTCCTATGGTGCACAGTACCCCTGCTTCTAGAAACGAGGTTCATTATACTACACCTCCCTCGGTGAATATGGCCCCGTTTGCTAATGATGAAGTGTATCACCCTATTTCTAAACCAAGTGAAAGCTTGGGTTTCTATGATGGAATGGATGATTTTCAAGATCAGTTTGATAAGATGCAGAAAGAGTTGAAGGCCCTCATAGGAAAAGAGTTTTTTGGGGAGAATCTAAATGATATGTGTTTGGTGCCAAATGTGAAAATACCTGCAAAGTTCAAAGTACCGGAGTTTGAAAAGTACAAGGGAAACACTTTCCCTCATGCTCATTTGGTGATGAATATAAGGAAAATGTCTACTCATACAGATGACCAGCACCTGTTGATTCATTTCTTTCAAGAGAGTTTAACTGGTGCAGCATTGAAATGGTACATTAGCCTGGACAGTATCAGTATTCATTCTTTTAACGACTTGGGTGAAGCGTTTATCAGATAGTACAAATACAATATGGACATGGCGCCTGACTGTGATCAACTCAGGGCCATGGTCCAGAAGGATAGGGAATCATTTAAAGAATATGCACAGAGATGGCATAAGGTACCCGCCCAAGTGATTCCTCCAATGGAAGAAAAAGAGATGACAAAGATTTTTCTGAAGACACTAGGTGCATTCTATTATGAGAGAATGGTGGCGAGTGCACCCATTGATTTTACTGAAATAGTGGGAATGGGGGTCCGTTGGAAGAGGCTGTAAGAGAAGGTCGTCTGACAAAAAGGTGAAAGTTCCAGCAATGTGAAGAAGCCATCATATGGATTTGTTAAGAAGAAAGAGGGGGAAACAAATGTTGTTATTCAAGAGAGGATGGTTAATACCTCTAGAATAAATCATCAGCGCCATCACCAGGTTGCCTTGGTAACTCCAATTGTAAATACGGCTCTGACTACAGTTGCTTATTAAAGACCAACCCCTCAGGGAAGTCAAGGGAAGAATCAGAGGAGAGAGCCTTTTGAATCTATCCATATGAGTTATGCGGAGCTACTTCCACCATTGATCCAGAAAAAGTTGGTCCAGACTAGGCCTCCTCCTGCTATACCACCCCCTTTACCTTGGTACTACAAGGCGGATCAGACGTGCACTTTCCATCAGGGTGCACCAGGGTATAATGTAGGAAATTGTTATCCTATAAAGTCCGAGGTACAGAAAATGGTTAGATCTGGCCTTTTGTCTTTCAAAGATGTCATTCCTAATGTAAAAGATAATCCTCTCCCAAAACATGGAGGAGCGAATGCTGTTAACATGGTTGTTAGTTGTCCAGGGGATTTCCGCATTTATGATAACTTGGTTATAGGAGACTTGGTAAAGATGCATGTAGACCTTTGCAAGTTTAGTTACTATACTCATGACCATGCTGGTTGTGGTATCTATAGTATTAATATACAAGGTTGCGATAAGATAAAGGTTGATTTGCAGGAAATGATGGATGAGGTCCTCATCCATATAATCAGGCCTAGGGCAGAGTATAAGGAGGAAGTGAACATGGTTTTTGGATGTCCCGGAGAATTCAAGATCTTTGATGTGGAACATATGAATGATGATCTTGTACAATTGCATGCTACTTTCTGCCACATGGCTAGTCAGGTAAAGCACCACTATGGATCTTGCCGGGTTTGTTGCAGGGATTCCTGAGGATGTTCAATTGTAAGAAAAGGTATTCAGATGTTATTGGATAATGAAACTATCAAGGTTTCGGGCCAAAGAGATGATTACTGTGAGGTTAATGAGATTGAGGTTTGCTTGGCTGAGGAGGAATCAGATGATGAATATGCTTCTGCGGATGAATTATTTTCCTCATATGAGGGTATGTTCTCTTGCGATGTTTCTTTGATGTCAAAGTTTTATAAAGAAGGTGAGAATGTGATTGTGACGTATTTCAATGATTCTTCCCCTATTGAAATTGAATACTGTAGCAAGCCAATTATTGTCCCTGTGGTGATTTGATTGCCAGGGCCCGTTCCTTACAAATCAGACAAAGTTGTACTGTACAAGTATAATGCTAAAATTTTAGAGGATGGTGTGGAAGTTCCCCTCCAGCCTTTGTCTAGTGTTGGAAATATTGTTGAGACTAGTAGAGTGACCCGCAACGGTCTTGTGTTTGCACTAGTTATTCGGGGAAATGATAACGCTGGTAAGAAGGTTGTGGAAAGTGTTAAAGATAAGAAAGCTGCAGGGGAATCCAGTGGTACTACCCTAGAGAAGGACGTAGATGATATTTTGAAAATAATCAAAATGAGCGACTACCTAATTGTGAATCGATTATTGCAGACTCCTTCAAAGATATCTATCTTAACATTGTTGATGAATTCTGCTGCCCATAGAGAATCTTTAATGAGGGTGTTGGACCAGGCCTTCGTGGAGTATGACATGCCATTAGATCAATTCAACAATGTGGTAGATAATATTACATCATGTAATAACTTAAGTGTGATACGGTGGGAGAACTGACTTGAGGTTTTGCGTTTATGTTTGCAAAATGTTTCGGTTTAGCAAGAGTCGCCACCGACTTTTTATTTTATCCAAAGGAAAGGTCAAAAAGCACAGGAAAGACCTTTGAGATGTTTTCTTGAGTTCGCGGGGTAGATTATGATAAGGAAAGGTGCTAGAACCCTTTTCATCCATGGTTTTCCATGGGCTCTTAGTTACTTGTTTAGATCACTTGCTTTTGCTTTTCAATTGTTTGAAATGGTGCTTTGTGTGTGGTTTTGAAAATATTTTGAAAAGAGGCCTTGTCTAGGAAATCTTTGTAACAATTCTTGTTTGCATGTTTTACAAAGGTATTTGTCTTTTGAAAAATGTTTCAATGTTTGAAAGTTTGTTTTGGGAAATGTTTTGAAATTGTGAGTATGTTTTTGAAAATAGCAAGGATGTTTTGCAAGTTTGATCAAGTAACTAGGAGTTGTCTACCCTACTCAAAGATCTTTCCTACATATTTTTAACCCTTTGACATTGTTGTTTTACCATTGTATTTGGTAAGCAACCTTGTGTTTGGATGTTAAACGGGACGGGCGCGGGTCATTGTATAGCCATGATAACAATGTTGCTAAGTATCTTAGCAAGTTTTGAGGGACTAGATCATTTTTGTATAGGCAACCAAGATAGCGTCATCGAGGGACTATGATCTTTTGTTTTGTTTGGTTTTGCCAAGATACCTAGAATGCATACCATGGCCATGTTTTTAAGGCAACAAGTGGATGAAACCCTAGGGGTGCTTGTGTGCATTGTGTTGTCATTTTACATGCTTTTTGTCTTTTGTTAATAATTATTTGTTTGATTTTGGATTCTTGCATACAAACCTTAATCTTTCTATCATGGCATATTTGAAAGCACTAAAAGCGTAAAAGTAAATCTACGACTATAACAACATGGATATGGGGAGGGGGATACAAATTTGAATAGGGGTATATTTGCAAGAAAATAAAACCCTAAGTCAACTATTACCACCAAATTGAACTCATTGTTCAAATAATAAATTGACAATATTTAAATATGCAATAAAAATAAATATGCAAAATGTTTTTGGGTTTATTTTATGTATGAAAAAATAATTTATTTTTGTCTTAAAATAACAAGAAAAAATAAAAATGATTATTTTTATTAAAGGGGAAAACCCTAGTTTTTGTTTTAAGAAAATATATGTATATTATATAGTTTATTCATTTTATTTATGCACAAAGAAGATAAATATATTCACAAAAATATTGAAAAAAACAAAAATGTGTGAGAAAATATTATTTAAGTATATAAATAATAAAAATAAAAATATATGACATTTTTTGTATTACTTATGAATTTATTTTAAGAAAATAAAAGTATATATTATTTAATAACTATTTCTATGTCCAAAAAATAATAAAAATAATAAAATAAAAATGTGAAAATTTAAGAAAATGTTTTTAGTGATTTTTTTTATATTTAGAAAAAATAATAAAAATCAGAAATGAAAAAGAAATAGAAAAATATACAAAATAATCTAAAAGGGCCAAGGGGGTGCAGAAAGCACAAAGGAGGGTGCAAATAGCCAGCCAGAGCCAGGCCCAACCCAACTCACTTCATCTCTAACCTCTGATCAAACAAAAAACAGCCGCTTGATGTTCAAACCTGGAAATCCTGCATTTGTGCTTAAAAACAAAAACTTGCAACATGAAAGTTATAGAGCATGATCACACGATTCCAACCATGTAAAAAACTTAATCTAACTCTCAAAGACCAGAGAGAATTTCTCTGGCCCTAATTTCTAACCTTTTTTTTCAGAAAGTTTATCATTCAAATTCTCCCAGCTCATTTAACTTAAATGAATTCTATGCATATGTACAGCTCAGGGGCAATGAGTACTACATTTTTTATTCACAAACCTAAGCCTGGTGATTCCTAAATAGAGAGATAGAAGTTTGAACTTTACCTGTTTCAGTCAATTTCGATTATGGAAATGTAGGGCTTTTCAGTGAGGCCTGAGATACTTGTGATCTTGCTTGAAGTTCCTTTGAGCTTCCCCAATGCCTAGCTTGCTTTGAACTTGCTTGAATCTCTCTATAGAACTCAACCTGCAAACTCAAAATTCAGAAATGGTGAAGTGTGTAAATGGAGTTACAGTGACTTGAGAATGGTTGGTATAGTTTCGGTAGGTTGTATGGAGTGTGTTGGAACTAGTTACAAGCAAAACACACGAGTGGATGTGAAGATGGAAGTGATTCTGCAGGGCCTGCCATGTTTTGCAAGAAAATGTGATTTTTGTGTACAAGGGTGTTTGAGAGGTTGCTAGCTCGTGTTTTTGGCTTATTGTGAGATACAAAACTTGTTTGAAATGTTTACCAAATTTGGTTTTATCAGATTGCCAAGATATGTCCATTTTGCAAGTTGACTTGGTTTTGAAGAAAAGTGTGAGTTGACAATGAAAAGGGCTGTACTTGCTAGCTCCAAGCCTGCTGATAGTTGGTATAATTTTCCCTAAGTTTATGGAGTTGGTTTGCTGCAAAGGATTGGGACCTTGGCTCAAAATAAGCAATTTGACATAAAGCATGCTTTATGTAAATGGTATTGCCACCTTTATGCCAGAAATGGAATAAACCTTTGTGTAATCTTCCATAGATCAGAACAATGCCTCTAACCAAAGTGTTTGCATTCAATTTTTGAGTGTGGAAGGGTTTAAGGACCTGTAAACCAAGTACAAGCATGGTTGGACAGAAATTGCAACTTGTAGCAACATGAAAAATGCCATGGACAAAAGTGATATTTTGTCATTTTCAAACTTTCGATTCTCCCTAACCACAAATGATTTTGGAGAGTTCTTGGACATTTTGGAAAGCTTGTAACATTATCTACAATCCATCTTTGAAATGAATTTTGAGATTCCACTTGGAACTATGTGAAAGGTTACCATGAAGATAGGTCAAAATCCTGCCTAAACTAGGGCAAAATTTCACTAAGTTAAAAGTTTCATGGACCCTTGTTCCAAAAATCATAACTTGTGATCCAAGCGTCTTTTGGGAAAACTTTTTGAATAAAATTTGTATATTTTGTGGAGGACTACAACTTTCATGTTCTAAGTTTTCTTTGAATCCAATTGCATCATGATGAAAAAGTTGGGAAAAGTTGGGAAAAAATAAGAAATTTTCATAACTTAGAAATTTTCTAAGTTATGAAAATTTTCCATTTTAAACCCTAATTTTCAAAATTAGGTTTCTTGGTGAACAAGTTTCATGTTTTGACACATCTTGATGAAAAATGTTCCTTGGCACTTGATTTTGACCAAAAAGTCAAAGTTTGACTTTTCAGTGTACAATTGATTTTTGATCAGTTGACTGAAAAATTCATCTGTCAATCCAATGCATTTGGGATCTTTTGAACCTTGTGATTAGGTCAAGATGATTCCATTGAGTCCTTGAATCCATTCTTGAACCCAATTTTCCATTGGCTAGGTGAAAAATCAGAAATTGCCCTTTTACAGTCAAAACCCTAAAAAGGACCATTTTACCCTTTTGTTGATCTGGTCAAATTTCTTGAGGAGTTGTGGTCCAAAATTGATCAAATGGTTCATATGAGTTTATATTGTTGATGTGGATAAAAAATTATGAGGTTTGACTGTAAATTGGCTACAGTTGACTTTTTCCCCAATACAGCTGATTTCTAGGTCAACTGTCCAATTGACTGGGCAAAAATTTGAATCAAGGCTTGAAACTTGGTATGAGCAATCTTAGGAATCCAACATGAAGTATGAAAGTAATAAGAGGCATTGAAAGTTCAAAAATCCCTGAGCAATCTCAAACCCTAATTTCAGGTCAACAGCGCAAGGAGATGTCTTGAGCAGAGCAAACCCTAGCTTGGTCTTGAGTTCAAAGAATCTTGTGAGGGGAAATCTTGATAAAATGAGAGGGAAAATTTTGGGGTACAACAGCTGCCCCTATTAAATCTTCTTGAACCTGAAGAGTTAGATTGGCGAGTTTTTCGTTCGTGACTCGAAGGTAAAAGATGATTGGACACTAGAGTGCCCGTAAATTTGCACTCGTCAAAGTAAAGTTGAGGGAATGGGATTAAAGATGCCATTTGGAGAGGTGTCAGAATCTTGTCGGAGATGGGCTTAAAGATGCCATCCAAGGATGTTTGTTGAACTGTAAGTTATAGGTTAGAAGAATGAGCGTCAGAATGGTATCCGTGTCTGGAGCATCTCTGAGCTGGGGATCTGAATAATCAATAGAATAACATATGTGTCTGGAGCATCTCTAGGCTGTTTTCTGAGCTTTGAATCTGAATAATCGATAGAAAAGCATCCGTGTCTGGAGCGTCTCTAAGCTGTTTTCAAGCTTTGAATCTGAATAAGCAATAGAATAACATCAGTGTCTGGAGCATCCCAAAGTTGTTTTTTGAACTTTAAATTTGAATAAGCAATAGAATTGCATCCGTGTTTGGAGCGTCTCTAAGCTATTTTCAAGCTTTGAATCTTAATAAGCAATAGAATAGCATCCGTGTCAGGAGCATCCCTAAACTGTTTTCTGAACTTTAAATTTGAATAAGCAATAGAATTGCATCCGTGTCTGGAGCGTCTCTAAGCTGTTTTCAAGCTTTAAATTTGAATAAGCAATAGAATAGCATTCGTGTCTGGAGCATCTCCAAGCTGTTTTATGAGCTCTAAATCTGAATAAGCAATAGAATATCATCCGGGTCTGGAGCATCTCTAAGCTGTTTTCATGATTGCATATTGGTAGCTTGTTAATCTTATCCTTAAAAGGGTAAAATGTTAGCAGAAACACAAAGTTATGTTGCATGAAATGTATGATGCAATATATGTGTTTTATCAATGTTTATGATACATGATTGTAATGTATGCGCATGTAAGCTGATTAGTTGTCTTGCTGAGGAAAATAAATCCTTGATAGCTGGAGATAAAAAATCTTTGACTGCTGCCGGGGAAAATAAATCCATGACTGTTGCTGGAGATTCAAGATCTTTGGAAACTCGCGGGGATTATCAAAACTTTGACAACTTCTGTGGGGATGAGAATCTTCATGTCCTTTGAAGTTGAAAAATGGCAGATATTCCGTTGTAAGAATATCGTTAAGTGCTTCTTGAGAAAACTATTTGGGGAGTCCTGAGAACCTTGATGACTGTGGCTGGGGATTGAGAATCTTCAATCTGCTGGGAAATAAGAATAACTTTGCGGGGAGAAGGTTTATTCTGTTGGAGAGTAGTAAAAACTCTGTGGGGAGTAGCTATACTTGCTCAGGTGTTTAGAAGACCCTGTGGGGAACAACTCATTCCTATTTTTTGGAGAGAGTTCGAGAGTTTGGGTTGTATGCCAATCTACTGGGTAATTAGGAATGAGAATCTTCATTCTGTTTGGGATATCAGGAGTTTGGGTGTATGCCAATCCTCTGGGGAATTATCCGAAGTTGTTGTCTAACTAGCAACTTGCTGGGGAATAATCTGGTTTTAAAGCGACTCTCCGGGGAAATTGGAGGAAACTGGAAGGTTTCCACTGTGGTTTAAAGGTTGACGATTTGACTCCGTTGGGGAAGAAAGTTCCATCTTCGCTGAGGATCTGTAGTTCAATGTTCTTGGCTCCGCTGGGATTGGGAGTTTGAAGACTTAACTCTGATGAGGATTTTGAAATTTAACTCCGCTGGGGATATGTATTTCAAGGTTTTAGTTCCACTGGGGACTTTGATGATGTACTGCAGGGGATTTCTCTTGGAATAGGCCAAAGACGTCTTCCTATACTTTCAACCTGTTAGTAATTAATCTTTTCAATTCGTTCATTTGTAAACAGTAATTATATTCAAATGCATATGCTCATTAATAAATCATTGGACGTTTTCAAATAAAACACAAGTGTAAAGAGGAAAATACAAATAGTTTCTTGCACTTTGAAGTATCTTTGTATTAACTTTGAGTAAGTGTTTTGTACAAAGGAGACAGGCATCCTAGTAAGAGAATGTAGTCGTAAAAATGAGAAAAATTTATACAAAGAAAGATGGCTATGTGTAAAAATTCCATGGGGTTCCCATTCTGCTATAGCCTTCGTAACTCTGAAAATCTTGTCCAATGCTGCTTCGTCTGAAGGTGATTGGGTTGATCAGAAACCAAGAGCTTGTCTGTGAAGAGATTGTCTTTAAAGTGATCCGACGAGACACAGTCATACGCTTTAATTCCCTAACTTTTGCCTGGACCGCCCTTTCGGGTTTTCAGTCCACCGGGAAACCCTTTTTTGCCCAAGTCGCCCTTTCGGGTTTTCAACTTGCCGGGTGTACAGATTTTTTTTGTTTATCCCTAACTTTTTCCTGAATCTCCCTTTCAATTTTTTGATTCACCGAGATGCCCTTTTTTTCCTAGGTGTGTCAACCTAGAGGGTCTTTTATGCGTAGTATCTTTTGACTATGTCTGCGTTCGCAGGGTGCGGCAGATCGTCGCCTTCCATGGTGGTTAATATCATTGCCCCACCAGAAAAGATGTTTTTGATCACAAATGGTCCTTCGTATGTAGGAGTCCATTTGCCCCTGGGATCACTTTACGGTAAAATGATGCGCTTGATTATGAGATCTCCGACTTGATACACTTGTCGTCTGACTTTCTTGTTGAATGCCTTGATCATCCGTTTTTGATACGTCTGACCATGACAAACAGCAGTAAGTCTCTTTTCGTCAATCAAGTTAAGTTGATCAAGCAGAGTCTGAATCCAATCGTCTTCACTCAAACCAGCATCTTTCATGATTCTCAAGGAGGGAATCTGAACCTCAATAGGCAGGACAACTTCCATGCCGTAGACCAAAGAAAAGGGTGTTTCCCCAGTTGTTGTACATGTCGTGGTACGGTAACCGTGGAGAGAAAACTGTAGCATCTCATGCCAGTCATTGTAAGTGATTGTCATCTTTTTTATGATCTTCTTGATATTTTTGTTTGTATCTTCGACAACACCATTCATCTTCGGCCGATAGGGAGATGAATTGTGATGTTGAATCTTGAATTGTTCGCACAATGCGGTGATCATAGTGTTGTTCAGGTTTGTACCGTTGTCAGTGATGATCCTGTCGAGGACACCATACTGGCAAATGAGGTTCTGCTTGATGAAGCGGGCAACAACATTCTTTGTAACGGATGTGAAGGAAGCTGCTTCGACCCATTTGGTGAAGTAATCAATGGCTACCAGAATGAAGCGGTGTCCATTGGATGTTGTAGGTTTGATCTCTCCAATCATGTCGATTCCCCACATAACAAAGGGCCAAGGAGTTGTTAAGACGTTGAGAGGAACTGGAGGTATGTGTACCTTGTCCGCATAGATTTGATATTTGTGACAAGTTCTGGAGTATTGATGACAGTCATCTTCCATGGTAGACCAGTAGTAGCCTGCCCGATGGATTTTCTTCGCCATCGTATGCCCGCTCGAGTGGGTGCCGAAGGTTCCATCATGCAGTTCAGCCATGATTTGTTCAACTTCAACCTTGTCTACACAATGAAGTAGAATGCAATCATGATTGCACTTGTACAGGATACCATTTCTCAAGAAGAACTTAGCCGAAAATCTCCTTAAGAACTTTTTGTCGTTGACTGAAGCTCCTTCGGGATATTATTGAGCTTCGAGATACCTTTTGACTTCATCAAACCAAGGTCGGTCCACTACTTCTTCGGTATTAATCTCGTGACAATGTGCAGGTTCATCCATCCGCTCAATGGTGATTTGGGGAGCCTTATTATCCCAGTTAAGTTTAAACATGGAGGACATTGTAGCTAGAGCATCTGCCAGCTGATTTTCTTCTCACGGGAAGTGCTCGAAGGTGATCTGCTCGAAATGTGGTAGCAATGTCAAGACATGTTCTTTGTAGGGGATGAGATTGGGATGTTTAGTGTCCCACTCTTCTTTGATCTGACTGATGACCAAAGCTGAGTCTCCGAACACAACCAAAGATTTGATTCCCAAGTCTATAACAGCCTTGAGACCAAATATGCAAACTTTATACTCGGCCATGTTGTTAGTGCAGTTAAAACAAAGTCTAGCAGTGAAAGGAGTATGGCAACCTTCTGGAGATATAAGCACAACTCCGATACCGTTGCCAAGTGCATTGGAAGCACCATCAAAGTACAGGGTCCATCGGGATCCTTGTTCAGGTATGTCATACAGTCTGTTACCTTCATAGTTGTCCAAAGTCATGATGTCCTCGTCTGGGAACTCAAACTTCTTCGATTGGTAGTCTTCAAAAGATTGGTGTGCAAGATGATCAGCTAGCACACTCCCCTTTATAGCTTTTTGGGTCGTGTACTGGATGTCATATTCGGTTAGAATCATTTTCCATCTAGCTATTCTTCCAGACAAAGCAGGCTTCTCGAAGATGTACTTGATCAGATCCATCTTAGAAATCAGAAAAGTGGTATGAGTCAACATATAATGCCTTAGCCGGCGAGCCGCCCATACCAAAGCGCATCAAGTTTTCTCGAGCAGTGAGTATCGGGTCTCACAGTCGGTAAACTTTGTGCTAAGGTAATAAATGGCATTCTCTTTTCGGCAAAACTCGTCATGCTACCCAAGTACGCACCTCATTGAATTTTCCAAGACGGTCAGATACATGATTAACGGTCTTCCTTCGACGGGAGGCATCAAGACAGGGGGTTCTAGCAAATACTCCTTGATTATGTCGAAAGCAATCTGGCATTCTTCGTTCCATTTAACCACCTGATCTTTCTTCAACAACTTGAAGATTGGCTCACATGTAGATGTTAGGTGAGAGATGAACCTAGCAATGTAGTTTAGGCGTCCCAAGAAACCTCTGACCTCCTTCTCAGTGCGAGGAGCAGGCATTTCTCGTATAGCTTTGACTTTATCGGGATCAACCTCTATGCCTTTGTTGCTGACGATGAAACCCAAGAGTTTATCGGACCTAACTCTGAAAGTACACTTGTTAGGGTTTAATCTGAGCTTGTATTCTTTCAACCTGACAAACAACTTTTGCAAATGGTCGAGGTGTTCTTCTTCCGTTTGTGATCGGGCTATCATTTCGTCTACGCAGACTTCAATCTCATGATGTAGCATGTCATGAATCAAAGCTACCATGGCGCGTTTATAGGTTTCCCCGACATTCTTCTGTCCGAATGGCATCACTTTATAGCAGAAGGTACCCCACTGTGTAATAAAGGTAGTTTTCTCCATGTCTTCAGGTGCCATTTTGATCTGGTTGTAACCTAAAAATCCGTCCATGAAAGAAAATACCTTGTGCTGAGCTGTGTTGTCAACCAAGATGTTGATGTGCGGTAGTGGAAATTCATCTTTAGGGCTAGCCCTGTTTAAGTCTTTGTAATCCACACACATCCGAACTTTTCCGTCTTTCTTAGGCACAGGCACAATGTTAGCAACCCATTGTGGATAGGAAGTAAGAGCCGGAAATCCAGCGTTGAACTGCTTCATTACTTATGCTTTGATCTTGTTAGACATGTCAGGTCTCATACCGCGGACCTTTTGCTTAACAGGTGGACAGTCTTCTTTCATGGGTAGACGGTGTACCACAATATCAGTGTCTAGTCCTGGCATGTCTTCGTAAGACCAGGCAAAAATCTCAACATTGTCATGTAACAAATGAATCAGGCGTCCTTTGACACTCGGCTCCAAGTTGGCACCTATCTTGATTTCTTTCTTATCCTCCTCCGTACCCAGGTTGATGGTGTCTAACAGCTCCTCATGAGGTAGAATGACCCTTTCTTCCTGTTGTAGCAGTCTAGCCAACTCTCCTGGCACTTCACAGTCTTCCTCACCTTCGTACTCGGCTTGGTAGACCAGATCTTCAGAGTTACTGAAGGCCATAGTAGAATTGTTACCCATGGAATCCGGAATGGAAGGGTACCTGCATTGGTGAGTGTGGGTGTGTGTAAGGGATAGCCACCTTTAAACAAATAGAAATGTAAAAAGAAAGAAAGTGAACACAAAAGTTTATATGTGAAAACGTCCATGATTCATTAAAATGGCATATGAAAATGAAGAATCAAAACCCTTACAAATGGACCTATGTGTCTCGGGTAAGACACAAGGCTAAGAGTGTATGAATTGTTTAAGAATTATTACAGACCAACAGAAATGTTCGAAAGATAAATTACTGATTTATGAAATTAATGGGAATAAAGTCCTTTGCCTCCCAATTGCATAGTCCTCCTTCAATAGTAGGGAAAATCCAGTCTTCAAGATTGCTTTCCTCTTCACCATCCTCTAAAGCATTGACTTCATGATGGGTGCTCTTCAATGGCGGCCCTCCGGCACGGGTGCGGCGTACAGCCTTTTATGAAGAAGCAGTGAAACCCAAGCCGAACTTATCATATTTTTAAGAAAAATCTGGGAGCTGCACCCATATTTTACTTCCTCCTTCTTCAATCACAGCCTTCGCATCTTTGAGGGATGACATCTGGGACACAGGTTTGGTAATGATGGGTACAGAAGTCATTGTCTTAGTTGCTGCAACTTCAGGGGAAACCTCATCAAAGTGTTGGAAAGGGGTTTCTATGAATTCACCATCTAACTCCACATAGCGGAATTAATTAAGATGGCTTATCATATACTCCTCCTCACCATGAACAGTTATAATTTTACTCTGGACAGGGTACTTGAGCATCTGATGAAGAGTGGAGGTAACAGCTTCCGCATGGTGAATCCAGGGTCTTCCCAACAAGCAAGAATAGGAAGGACGGATGTCCATCACGTAGAATGTGGAATTAAAGTTTCAGTGCCTACCTTGATCGGGATGTCCACCTCTCAGTGAACCATCCTCTTAGAACCGTCAAAGGCTCTGACAATTATATTGTTGGGCTTCAGGGTCAAACCTTCACAATCTAATCTGTCCAATGCTTTCTTCGGCAAGACATTCAGCGATGAACCAGTATCAACCAAGACGTGTGCTAGAGTCGTCCCTCTGCATTCCACCGAGACATGCAGCGCGTCCTTATGCTTTCTCCCTTTAGATGTTAAGTCAGCATCAGAGAAACCAAGACTGTTGTCGGCTGTTAGGCTAGCTACACACTCCTGAAACTGATCCGCGAAGGTTTCCTAGGGAACATGGGCCGTCTTTAAAAATATGATCAGGGCTTTGGCATGAGCTTCTGAACAGAGCAGCAGGGCCAGCATAGAGATTTTTGAAGGGGTTTTCTCCAGTTGCTCCACAACCTCATAGTCGCTCTTTTTAATTATTTTCAAAATCTCCTCCATCTCCTTTTGAGTAGTCTCGGGGATAACCAATGGCTGAGCCCTCGTCCTGACGAGCTCTTCTTGGATCCTTTTTCCTTTATCATTAGAAGCAACAGGGGGAATAACCACATGGGTGACAATATCTTCAATAATGACAGGAGTTCTGGAAGATATGTTGATCGGTACAGGAGTAACCTTGGGAGCGGCTGAGGGTCCGAAGATTGCCTTTGGAGGGGAAATCTCAGGAGATAAAATTCTTCCACTACGGGTGATTTTACTCGTTCCGGCAATGTTTTCAATGTCGGAAGTCTCTTTATCAAAACCTTCTTCATTTGATTCAATCTGCTTAATACCGTGGTAGTAGATCTCTCCACCATAATTCCACGGTATTGATTTGTTTGGACTTGTATGGGATAGGCCCCAACATAGTTATCTTCAGCGGTGTACACTTTGGATTGGATGTAATCTTAACAGGTCTTTTGGAAACCTTGGAAAGATTGTCGGATATGGTGATTATTGAAATGTCATTGACAGGAGTCGGAGTAACAGGAGTCTTTTGAAAGAGGATTTCTTGATTATCCATTAGGCGCTGGATGCCTAACTTCAAAAATGGACAGTCGGTTGATAAGGATGAACAAAAGGAGCAATCTTTTTCACAGCCTGGGAAGATCCCAGCTTTCGACAAGTTTAACTTGATCGTCAGTAGCGGAGTTATCAAATCATGAACAGTAGTAACAAAAAGATCTTCTTCAATGGCATGGGCATTGTGGTTGTGCCTTGGCATTGGTGTGGAGATTACGTTCAGCTTTTCAGGGGCATAAAAATCCACCTCCTTAGCGTCAATTAAATCTTGAATCTTATTTTTGAGGGCCCAACAATTATTGGTGTCGTTCCCCAGGTTGTCTGAATGATAAGCACATTTGGGGTTGGGATGGTAGTGTGGTGATGAAGTGTAAGGGTTTTTGGGGGCCTCCCTTAGCATGGCCAGGTTCAACTTCAAGAGATGAGGTAAGACTTGAGCGGGAGTCGTGTTTATTTTGGTGAATTGCCTAACATGCCTTTCCACTCTAGCTTGATTGGTCCTCGGTTGGTTGTTTCTGGGCTGATCAGTCGCGGATTTCTGAATCATTACAGCCCCCACTACTGGTCGACGCTCGAACCTTCCTTGAACTCTTTGAGAGTAAACAGCTGATACTTCTTTTTTTGATGGAAAAGGTCTTTTGATAGCAGTGGAAGAAGATGTATCTTTTTTAATTTTGCCGCTTTTAATGCCGACTTCAACTCTCTCACCAGTCAGAATCAACTCGGTGAACCCCGCGGAGGAACTTCCAATCAGATGATTAAAGAAAGGTCCCAATAGAGTTCCCAGAAACATGTCTACCAGCTCCCTCTCAGATAGAGGTGGTTGCACTCGCCCTGCCAAATCTCTCAATTTTTGGGCATACTCTTTGAAGCCTTCACTGGAGACCATGCCCATACTCTATAATTGAGTATGGGTTGGTGCTAGGTCCGCATTATATTGATACTGCTTGTAGAAAGCAGCAACCAAATCCTCCCAATTGTGCACATCAGACCTCTCTAGTTGGTAGAACCAATCCAACTGCGTCCCCGACAAACTATCTTGAAAAAAGTGGACCCACAGATCCTTGTTAGAAGAATGAGGTTGAATTTTTTTGACGTAAGACCGTAGGTGCATCTTTGGGCAAGACACCCCATCGTACTTATAAAACATAGGTACTTTAAACTTAGGAGGGATGACTATTCCCGATACCAACCCTAGCTCTTCAAAGTCCAGCCCAAGCACTCTCTGAATCTCCATGGTTGCTAGACGTTCTTCTAGACTTTTGTACTTTTCATCTGCAGAAGGATACTGTTGTTCTGAATAGTCTTCATCTTCCTCTTCTTCAGCCTCAGAATCAGAAGGTACTACAACTCCTTTACCCTTTCCTTCACCCTCTTCAGATGTTGATGGGAAATCTAGGACCCTTCTGGCTTGGCCTTCAAATCTTCTACCAAGAGTAGCCACACCATCCCTCTTCTTCTTCTTCTTCTCATTCTCTTTTTCAAGCAGAGTTTTGAGATCCTCTTACCCCTTAGCCAAGGTCAATAGTAGCTATTGGAACTGTGAGTTCTGAGCTTGCAAATATTTAACTGTTTGTTCTACATCCATGGTGCTGAAATAAACAACAAAAGAATGAGGAAACCTAGTGTTATGACCTGTTTATGCATATGATGAATAATATGTATTCATGTAATGTTTTCAAGGATTCAGAAATTCAAATTTGTTTCAAACAAAAAGGAACAAACGTCATATTGACTAAAATAGAGGTTAGTACATCAAAAGCCGCTTGGGCAAAATAATACAGAAAAATAAGATAAAAAGACATTGTGCGTCCTCTTTGATGCGATGTAGGCATTAAGAGTACGCTCCTCTTGTAGTAGCCTTGTAAGCTCTAAAACCTTCTTCTCACTGTCGTGGAGATTGGTTTCAAGAGAATTACGCTCTTCTTTGAGCTGTATCCAACTCTGTTGTAGGTCTTCATATGATGTTGGCATGTCTGGATGTAGGAGGGTGTATGGAACCTCTCCTTCTTGAACAGGCTCTATAAACATTGGAAGAATGGAGGGATAGGGCATCATGAGACTTTGGGCTCATATTCGTACCCACCTGAGGTAAGGCTCGAGGGGGGTGGAATTCTTGTGTCCCAAATTTGGCTGTCTACCTTGTTGGGAATTCTCCATGCTCGGATGAACCTCTGGCAGAGAGCTTGGTCGTTGTTGTCGAAGTCGAAGACTATCCCTTGAATGAGCAGGTCATGAGGGCCATCTCGTCGAGCGTAACCAAACTGTCGGAGAGCCAAGCAAGGGTTATAGGTAATGCCTCCCCTAATGCCAAGTAGTGGGACATTAGGGAATTCCCCACAACGGTCAATGATGATAACATTTTCTCTGGACCGAGAACACCAATGCATATCAGAATGCTTGAGAGTCATCAGCCGTTGTGACCACCTTAAACCCTGCTCATTCTTCAAAGTTGATTGGGGAAGGTGAGAAATAAACCACCTTGCTATCAGAGGAGTACAACATATGAGAACACCTCTTTTCCTCATTGTTCGTGTGTGAAATGAGTGTAGGATGTCCCCAAGTAAAGTAGGTATAGGATTCCGAGACATGAATATCTTGACAGCATTCACATCTATAAGCTGATCAGGGTTTGGGAACAAGACCAACCCATAGATGAGAAGTGCTACCACCTCTTCAAAAGCTTGCAGATCTAGAGAATTCCAGCATTCTTGAGCTTTCTCAAATAGAAACTTTGCCAAGAAACCCTTGACACCACTTCTGGTTTCCCAATGACCTTTGATATCTGATGGTTGCAAGTGTAAGGCTTGAGCAACATCTTCAGGCTTTGGGTCTTTCTCCGTGCCGTTGAAAGGTAGTTGATGGAGAATAGGAATCCTCAGGAGTTGAGAAAATTCCTCCAAAGTAGGTATCAACTGGTAGTCGGGGAATGTAAAGCAATGATGTAGGGGGTCAAAGAACTGGAAGAGAACTTTCACCATGTCTTCTTCTATGTTGGAGTTGACCAAGCTGAGAAGTCTACCATGTCTTTCACTGAATGGAGAATACTCTGGAATCCTGGAAGTAAGCTTCTTAAGCTGAGGAGGAACTCTCACAAGGTTGACCTGAATAGTTTTTCTGCGGAGTGATTCCATAGCCTACAAAACAAGAACAAAGATGAAAATCCAAGATCCTTGAAATGGTTAGTAGATGCAAGTGATGCTTCATGATGTTCATGATGTATGCCCAAGCATATGTACAAGCAAATCACACAAGTTCCTAGTTTCAGGCTTGCATGGGGTTTCATAGGTAAGTACCCTCTTAAAGTTAGTTGGCTCAACCTGTCCTATAAATAGTAATCGGGTTCTAAGGAGCTCAATATCACTGGATTATTTTTTGTGTTCATAGTTTTAGTTTGGCCACTTTACTGGCGACCGAAATATTCCAAGAAAATAACCCTCAATGAGTGTAGTATCGAGTATCTACCAACTTCAGACTGCACCAAAGCCGGTCGTCTCACTACATCCTAAAAGGCCAAGATGATCAAGTAAAGGTTCTAAAAGTCCATTAGTGCTTCATGACATCACTCAGCGGCCCCGTATTCTCTTTGATTGACTCAAAGACTACCGGTACCCACAAATATGTCCCACTAATATAGCTATTGCTTAGACTGTATCGGTATACCCCGTATAGTTTCCACAATGTATTGCTATTTACCTATGAATGTTTCCCACAAATCCGGGTGGAAGATTCAAACCCAAACAAAGAGAACGAAATGTAAAGCAATCAAAGCAAACAAGATAAGCATGTAAAGGTGATATAAACCCTAAGGTAACCCCACTTTTAAAGTTGTCCCCAGCAGAGTCGCCAGTTCTGTGATACGGTGGGAGAACTGACTTGAGGTTTTGCGTTTGTGTTTGCAAAATGTTTCGGTTTAGCAAGAGTTGCCACCGACTTTTTATTTTATCCAAAGGAAAGGTCAAAAAGCACATGAAAGACCTTTGAGATGTTTTCTTGAGTTCGGGGGGTAGATTATGAAAAGGGAAGATGCTAGCACCCTTTTCATCCATGGTTTTCCATGGGCTCTTAGTTACTTGTTTAGATCACTTGCTTTTGCTTTTCAATTGTTTGAAATGGTACTTTGTGTGTGGTTTTGAAAATATTTTGAAAAGAGGCCTTGTCTAGGAAATCTTTGTAACAATTCTTGTTTGAATGTTTTACAAAGATATTTGTCTTTTGAAAAATGTTTCAATGTTTGAAATTTTGTTTTGGGAAATGTTTTGAAATTGTGTGTATGTTTTTGAAAACAGCAAGGATGTTTTGCAAGTTTGATCAAGTAACTAGGAGTTGTCTACCATACTCAAAGATCTTTCCTACAAAGAAGATAAATATATTCACAAAAAATATTGAAAAAAACAAAAATGTGTGAGAAAATATTATTTAAGTATATAAATAATAAAAATAAAAATATATGACATTTTTTGTATTACTTATGAATTTATTTTAAGAAAATAAAAGTATATATTATTTAATAACTATTTCTATGTCCAAAAAATAATAAAAATAATAAAATAAAAATGTGAAAATTTGAGAAAATGTTTTTAGTGATTTTTTTTGTATTTAGAAAAAATAATAAAAATCAGAAATGAAAAAGAAATAGAAAACTATACAAAATAATCAAAAAGGGCCAAGGGGTGCAGAAAGCACAAAGGAGGGTGCAAATAGCTAGCCAGAGCCAGGCTCAGCCCAACTCACTTCATCTCTAACCTCTGATCAAACAAAAAACGCGCGCTTGATGTTCAAACCTGGAAATCTTGCATTTGTGCTTAAAAACAAAAACTTGCAACATGAAAGTTATAAAGCATGATCACACGATTCCAACCATGTAAAAAACTTAATCTAACTCTCAAAGACCAAAGAGAATTTCTCTGGCCCTAATTCTAACCTAGTTTTTTCAGAAAGTTCATCATTCAAATTCTCCCAGCTCAGTTAACTTAAATGAATTCTATGCATATGTAAAACTCAAGGGAAATGAGTACTACATTTTTTATTCACAAACCTAAGCCTGATGATTCCTAAATAGAGAGATAGAAGTTTGAACTTACCTGTTTCAGTCAAGCTCGAGTATGGCAATGTAGGGGTTTTCAGTGAGGCCTGAGATACTTGTGAGCTTGCTTGAAGTTCCTTTGAGCTTCCCCAATGCCTAGCTTGCTTTGAACTTGCTTGAATCTCTCTATAGAACTCAACCTGCAAACTCAAAATTCAGAAATGGTGAAGTGTGTAAATGGAGTTACAGTGACTTGGGAATGGTTGGGATAGTTTAGGTAGGTTGTATGGAGTGTGTTGGAACTAGTTGCAAGCAAAACGCACGAGTGGATGTGAAGATGGAAGTGATTCTGCAGGGCCTGCCCTGTTTTGCAAGAAAATGTGATTTTTGTGTACAAGTGTGTTTGAGAGGTTGCTAGCTCGTGTTTCTGGCTTAGTGTGAGATACAAAACTTGTTTGAAATTTTTACCAACTTTGGGTTTATTAGATTGCCAAGATATGTCCTTTTTGCAAGTTGACTTGGTTTTGAAGAAAAGTGTGAGTTGACAATGCAAAGGGCTGTACTTGCTAGCTCCAAGCCTGCTTATAGCTAGTATACTTTTCCCTAAGTTTATGGAGTTGGTTTGCTGCAAAGGATTGGGTCCTTGGCTCAAAATAATCTATTTGACATAAAGCATGCTTTATGTAAATGGTATTGCCACCTTTATGCCATAAATGGAATAAACCTTTGTGTAATCTTCCATAGATCAAAACAATGCCTCTAACCAAAGTGTTTGCATTCACTTTTTGAGCATGGAAGGGTTTAAGGACCTGTAAACCAAGTACAAGCATGGTTGGACAGAAATTGCAACTTGTAGCAACATGAAAAATGCCATGGACAAAAGTGATACTTTGCCATTTTCAAACTTTCGATTCTCCCTAACCACAAATGATCTTGGAGAGTTCTTGGACATTTTGGAAAGCTTGTAACATTCTATACAATTCATATTTGAAATTAATTTTGAGATTCCACTTGGAACTATGTGAAAACTTGCCATGAAGATAGGTCAAAATCCTACCTAAACTTGGGCAAAATTTCACTAAGTTAAAAGTTTCATGGACCCTTGTTCCAAAAATCATAACTTGTGATCCAAGCATCTTTTAGGAAAACTTTTTGAATCAAAGTTGTATATTTTATGGAGGAATACAACTTTCATGTTCGAAGTTTTCTTTGAATCCAATTTCATCATGGTGAAAAATTTGGGAAAAGTTGGGAAAAAATAAGAAATTTGCATAACTTAGAAAATTTCTAAGTTATGAAAATTTTCCATTTTAAACCCTAATTTTCAAAATTAGGTTTCTTGGTGAACAAGTTTCATGTTTTTACATATCTTGATGAAAAATGACCCTTGGCACTTGATTTTGACCAAAAAGTCAAAGTTTGACTTTTCAATGTACAGTTGATTTTTGATCAGTTGACTGAAAAATTCATCTGTCAATCCAATGCATTTGAGATCTTTTGAACCTTATGATTAGGTAAAGATGATTCCATTGAGTCCTTTAATCCATGCTTGAACCCAATTTGCCATTGGCTAGGTGAAAAATCAGAAATTGCCATTCTACAGTCAAAACCCTAAAAATGACCATTTTGCCCTTTTGTTGATCTGATCAAATTTCTTGAGGAGTTATGGTCCAAACTTGATCAAATGGTTCATATGAGTTTATATTGTTGATGTGGATCAAAAATTATGAGGTTTGACTGTAAATTGGCCACAATTGACTTTTTCCTCAATACTGTTGATTTCTAGGTCAACTGTCCAATTGACTGGGCAAAAATTTGAATCAAGGATTGAAACTTGATATGAGCAATCTTAGGAATCCAACATGAAGTATGAAAGTCATAAGAGGCATTGAAAGTCCAAAAATCCTTGAGCAATCTCAAACCCTAATTTCAGGTCAATAGTGCAAGGAGATGTCTTGAGCAGAGCAAACCCTAGCTTGGTCTTGAGTTCAAAGAATCTTATGAGGGGAAATCTTGATAAAATGAGAGCGCAAATTTTGGGATACAACACTAAGCTTTTGCGATGATGAATTTCCTGACAAGGGGAGGAATCACAATTTGGCTCTCCACATATCCATGAACTATAAAAAGCGATTCATTATCAAATGTGTTAATTGATAATGGATCTGCCTTGAATGTGATACCAAGAAGTACGTTGATGGAGTTGAAATATCAAGGGGCTCCTATGCACCTAAGTGGTATTATTGTCAAAGCTTTTGATGGGTCAAGGAAGTCGGTTATTGGGGAGGTCAATTTTCCTATTCATATAGGCCCGGATCTATTCTAGATCACTTTCCAAGTTATGGATATTGTACCCACATATAGTTGTATACTGGGAAGACCATGGATACATGAAGTAGGGGCCATCACCTCCACTTTACACTAAAAGTTGAAATTCGTACGTGAAGGCAAAGTGGTTATTATAAATGGAGAGAAAGCATTATTGATATGTCATCTATCATCTTTCAGTATTGTAGAAGAAGATGAAGCTGTTGTGGGGACGCAGTTCCAAGCTCTGTTTGTTGATGATGTAAGAGGGAATGAGAACTCTATGACTTCATTCAAGGATGCTCAGCAGGTTGTGCGTAATGGTCCAAGTAAAGTATGGGGACAGGTCGGTGATCCTTCAGTGAACAAGAACAAGGTTGGTTTAGGATTCTCTGCCAAAAATGGAAAAGGAGAAAGTTTGAAGTCAAAGTCGACTATGAGCAACTATCATGATGTTTTTCCGCAGCGGAGGCTATCTCCATCTAACTGTTTCTAGAGTTAATGCTATTAAGGAGAATGAAGAAGATCAGGAAATGCCGAATTATGTGACGCCTAGAGTCAGAATCCAGAACTGGGTCACTTATGATGTTCCCTCTTGCTTCCATGTCTCAAAGTAATTTGTTTTTTCTTTGCAAAAAGCTTTCATTCTGCCCAAGATGAAAGTTAATATTGTATGGGATTATTTGTTTGCTTTGAACATTAAAATCATAAATAAAGGTTGTCTTTGATTCTCAAAATTGTGTCTTTTATATTTCTTCTTTTTCATAGAAAATGGTAATAATAAAAAATCTTTTGAATAAAATAATAATTGAAAATAAATCTGCATGATCACTTGATATATGTGTCAGTTTCTAAAATCAATCACAAATTACATGTGCAGATTAATTAATAAACCTGTTGAATACAATGACCCTGCACCCTCTCCCAACTTTGAATATCCAGTGTTTGGGATGGAAGAAGAAGAATATGATGAGATTCCAGAAGAGGTTTCATGGTTGCTCGAGCATGAGGAAAATGCCATTCAGCCGTATAAAGAGTCTTTGGAAACAATCAATTTGGGTTCAGAAGAGGAGCCAAAGGAAGTCAAGATTGGAGCATCGTTTCATCCTGATGTGAAGAACAGGTTGGCTAAGTTGTTGAAAGAGTATGTGGACATCTTTGCTTGGTCTTACCAAGATATGCCGGGTCTAGATACTGATATTGTGGAACATCACCGGCCTTTGAAGCCAGAGTGCCCGCCCGTCAAACAGAAGTTGAGAAGAACGCACCCTGATATGGTAGTAAAAATCAAAGAAGAAGTATTAAAGCAGATAAATGCCGGTTTTTTTGTGACATCAGTGTATCCTTAATGAATAGCCAACATTGTGCCCGTACAGAAGAAAGATGGAAAAGTCCGCATCTGCATAGATTACAAAGATCTAAATAAAGATAGTCCAAAAGATGATTTCCCATTGTCGCACATTGATATGTTGGTTGATAGAACAACAAAATTTAAAGTATTCTCGTTCATGGATGTATTTTCTGGATATAATCAAATAAGAATGGCTCCTGAGGACATGGAAAAACAACATTTATCACACCCATGGGGAACATTCTGTTATAGAGTGATGCCCTTCGGGTTAAAGAACGCTGGTGCAACGTACCAGAGGGCTATGACAACCTTATTCCATGATCCGATGTACAAGGAAATTGAGGTATATTTTTATGACATGATTTCCAAATCAAAGACCGAAGAAGGGCGTGTGGAAGATTTGTTGAAGTTATTCCATCGTTTGAGGAAGTGTCGTCTCCGCTTGAATCTAAATAAATGCACCTTAGGTGTCCGATCAAGGAAGTTGTTGGGTATTATTTTCAACCAGAAAGGGATTGAAGTTGACCCAAATAAGGTTAAAGCGATCCAAGAAATTCATGCACCAAGGACTGAGAAGCAAGTTAGAGGCTTCCTTGGGCGTCTGAATTATATTTCCATATTCATCTCCCACATGACCGCAACATGTGAACCGATATTTAAGTTGCTAAAGAAAGATCAGGGTTGTGTGTGAACAGAGGATTTCCAGAGGGCATTTGAGAGTATTAAAGAATATTTTCTTGAACCTCCTATCTTGCTCCCTCCTGTTGAAGGAAGAACATTGATCATGTATCTAAAAGTGTTGGTTAGTTCTATGGGTTGTATTTTAGGACAATAAGATGAAACAGGAAAGAGAGAATATGCCATATACTATCTCCGTAAGAAATTTACTGATTGTGAGTCACATTATTCTATGTTGGAGAAGACATGTTGCACTCTGGCCTGGGAGGCAAAGCGGTTGCGACAACATATGTTGAATAATACTACTTGGTTTATTTCCAAAATGGATCCAATTAAGTATATTTTTGAAAAGCCTGCTCTCACCAGGAGAATTTCCCGCTGGAAAATGTTATTGTCTGAATACAACATTGAGTACCACACTCAGAAGGCCATAAAAAGCAGTGTGCTGGTGGATTATCTTACTCACCAACTGGTAGATGACTATCAATCTCTCAAGTTTTATTTCCCTGATGAGGATGTGATGTTCTTGAAAGCAAAAGATTGTGATGAACCTTTACCTGGTGAAGGTCCAGATCTTGAATCTCACTGGGGCATGTGTGATACAGTGGGGGAACTGACTTGAGGTTTGCGTTTTTGTTTGCAAAGTTTCGCGGTTTAGCAAGAGTCGCCACCGACTTTTATTTTATCCAAAAGGAAAAGTAAAAAAGCACAGGAAAGACCTTTGAGATGTTTTCTTGAGTTCGGGGGGTAGATTATGAAAAGGGAAGGTGCTAGCACCCTTTTCATCCATGGTTTTCCATGGGCTCTTAGTTACTTGTTTAGATCACTTGCTTTTCTTTTTCAATTGTTTGAAATGGTGCTTTGTGTGGTTTTGAAAGTATTTTGAAAATAGACCATTGTTTAGGCAATCTTTGTAATGATTCTTGTTCGTAAGAATGTATATAAAGATGTTTGTCTTTTGAAAAATGTTTCAATGTTTTGAAAGTTGTTTGAAAATGTTTTTTGAAATTGTGTGTGTTTGAAAATAGCAAGGATTGTTTGCAAATTGATCAAGTAACTAGAAGCTTATCTACATACTCAAAAGTCTTTCTTGTACAGTTTTTATTCCTTTGATGTTGTTAACCTACCATTGTTTTGGTAGGAAACCCTATCTTTGGATGTTAAACGGGACGGGCGTGAATCATCGTATAGCCATGATAGCAATGTTGCTAGGTATCTTGGCATTTTTTTCGAGGGACTAAGATCATTTGTTTTTAGGCAACCTTATCTAGCGTCATCGAGGGACTATGATCTTTTGTTTTTTTTTGTTTTGCCAAGATATCTTGCATGCATACCATGGCCATTTTAAGGCAACAAAGTGGGTGAAACCCTAGAGGGTGCTTGTGTGCATTGTGTTGTCATTTTTCATGCATTTTTGTCTTGTGTTAGGTCATGCTATTTGTTTTGATTTTTGGTCTTTTGCATACAAAACCCTAGTTTACTATCATGGTATATGAAAGCAATAAAATGCGAAAAGTAAATCTAGACTATTACAATAATATTATGGGAAAGGGGATACAAGTTTTGAATAGGGGGATATTGCTCAAAATAAAATCCTAATTCACTATTACAACCCAATTGAATTTATACAATAAATAAATGAATAAATATTTAAATATGCAATAAAATGTAAATATACAAAAAATGTTTTTGTAATTGTTTTATGTATGTAAAAATAAATTTATTTAAGTCTTGAAATAAGAAAAAAATATTGATTATTTTTGAAAGGATGAAAACCCTAATTTTTGTTTTAAAGAAATTATGTTTTCTATTATTTATTTTATTCATTTTTGTTCAAGAAAAAATAATAATAATATATACAAAATGTTAAAAAATTAAAATATGTATGAAAATATTATTTTAAGTGTATAAATAATAGAAATAAAAATGTATGATATTTTTATATTATTTACAAATTTATTTAAGAAAATAAATTATATTATTACTAATAAACTATTTTGTATATGAAAAAAAATAATAAAAAAAAATAAAAATTGCAAAAAATAAAGAAAATATTTTTGGGATTTTTAATGTTCAGAAAAAAAAATATAAGTCAAAAATATGAAATATGCAAGAAAATACAAAAATATAAAATAAAAGGTCAGGGGGGTGCAGAAGTAAAATGAGGGGTGTGAATAGTAGCAGGCCCAAGGCGCCAGGCCCAGAACACCATTTCATCCCTGTCCTTGCTCCTTCGCGTGTGTTGTACCCCAATTTTTGACCTAAGATCCCATTTTTATTTTTTTGCATTTTTTAAGATAAGTCAAGGTCACGAAATACAATCGGTTTTAACCTCTCACCTTCAAGCATTGACTGTGCGAAGATTGTCAAGTGTTTTGAACATTTTGAGCCTATGTATCACTAATTTCTAATCGCGTACAAAGGTGTATGTTCATGTTTCCTTTTGTCTCATGTGCAGAGACAGGTCTGAATCAAGAGCATCAGGTGTCGCGCCCCAATTAAGGTTTTGAGTCTCCCAAGCCAGAAGTACGGTTGATTGTGGATTCTCGAAGACTGATTCATCAAGGCACACCGTTGCACCCTTAATTTCGCCCCTAATTTTTTCAGTCGCACATTCATATCATATTTTGTCATTTGGTCACAATCATTAGTAAATATCTTCATTCATCATATTTTGCATCATTAGTCGTATTTAAGTTGACCAGAAAAGTCAGTTTAAATCAAAGTTTGCATCGTATTTTAGTTAAAAAAATACCTGACATTTCACTTCATGCATTTTTATCTCTTTACTCGTTTCTTGCATTGCTCCAAGTTGTTTATATGTCGATAATAAAAATATTTTGGTTTTATAGACAAACTGTTAAAAGCGATTCAACAATGTACGAAAAATTAGCGAGAAAAATATTTCAAGTTTTCACCTTTTTACCGATCATTTTATGAATCTGCGCTTCGCGTAGATTATGACGGTATGCTTGCTTTATTTTTTCGGTACAGTTCGAGGTCTCGTTTTTAACCTTAAATGTCTGTTTAGTCGGATATTTTTATTACTATTTTATTTTTGATTTTTTGACTTCTTGAATATTTTTTCTTTAATCTTTGTGACATGTAGATTATTTTAATGTGTTCATTTTATTTTTTTGGATAAATTTTCGTCCGTTTTTTTAATCATTTTTGGTCATTTTGGGTCTTTATATTTTATTCATAAAATATTCAAAAAATCATTTTAAATTGAGTTAATTTTAATACATTTAGTTTTTTGGTTATTTTTATCATTTAAGGGCTATTTGGTCACAAAAAAATATTATTTACACTGTGCTTGATTCCTATTGGTTACTAACAAAAGTTACGGATCAGTAAGTTGAATTTATTTTGGACGGATCAGATTAAATCTGAAAACAATATTCCTTTTCATTTTCTCTATTTAAGAATCTTCATGTTCTTTGTAACAAAGGGGGGAAAACAACAACAAAAAAATACACCAACCAGAAACTCAAGTCTTCCACACTGGACACGTGTCCCATGACGACTTCAATTACCCTGCTCCACCTTCACCCCGTTCCCTAACGCTACTGTGCATCACGTTTCTCATGAGTCTCAATGCCCCCCCCCCCCCGTTTTCCAACCAACGTTCATCATCTCAACCATGAGGTTTCACCTATCGCTCATCCTATCTCCTCCAACAAACACACTTACAAGATTCTCACCAAAGCTTCCCCATATCTCTCTCTCTCACTCTCATACCTAAATCCACCAAATCCCTCTTTACCCTTTGTTTTTCCTTTATTATTCCCTACAAATCGCGTTCTTCTTTTCTCTTTCCCTTATTCTTCATCTTTATCGTTTCTCTTAACTGTTTTCAATTTTCCGATCAGATCCGCAACTCTCACTCCGAGAAAAACCTCTGATAATCATCCATGACGCTTGGCTCAGCAGGATCTAGTGTCGTCGCTCTAAGGAACTTCAGATTGCTGGAGGAACTTGAAAGGGGAGAAAAAGGTATTGGTGACGGCTCAGTTAGCTATGGTATGGATGACGGAGATGACATTTACATGCGTTCTTGGACTGGAACCATCATTGGACCCCATAATACTGTACATGAAGGAAGAATCTATCAACTGAAGCTGTTTTGTGATAAAGACTACCCAGAAAAGCCTCCAAGTGTTCGGTTTCATTCACGAATTAATATGACTTGTGTTAACCATGAAACTGGCGTGGTATCAGTTGAACCAAAGGAATTTGGGCTTCTTGCAAATTGGCAAAGAGAGTACAGGATGGAGGACATACTGACCCAACTGAAGAAAGAAATGGCCGCTCCTCATAACTTTCAATCGCATATTCCCACCGTACAGATCAACACCAATTGGTTCAACCTCCTCTACTCCATGTCAGTCCGATTCAATCCTCCAACAACAGTGTTACTCCCTCTGTTCTTTCTCTGGCTTCAACATTTTCGGTAAGCTTTCGATTACTAGTTCATTTGTTTGCCTAATTGTGGCAAAAATGAGAAATTTTATGTGTTAGAATTTTGATGATATTGACATTGTTGTTAGTTCATGGTTAATTAATAATAATTGTTGTTGAAGTTGTTAAATTAATGATAACATGACGTTGACTATTGTTTGTAATTGGAACCTTGATTTTGAAATTAAAACTTTGGGGATATGATGACGAGCATGTTGTTTGTTAAATTTAAGTTTGAAGTTTGATTGTGTGGTTTAATTTGAATGATGAGCTTTGATGACATTACCGTGCTACTTGAGTTTCTAATGGTGGATTATCATGAGTTTTAATGTTAGACACACTAATCTTGTTTGAATTAATTTGAGATGCCGTGTTATTTAAGTAGTGTTCAAGAGATGTTGATGGTTTCACCTTAATTCAAGTGTGTCAACTTGGAATGAGCTAAACTTGGTTGTGGTATTGTATTATTCTCCTTTTGTTTCAAAACATCTTTAAATTGGAATTTTGGGACATAATTGTTTATGTATAGTTGCTGCCCGGTTTTTCAACTTAATCGATTATGACTTAATTCTAAACATTGTTCATGCTTTGAAGTCAATTTTAATTGCAACATAAGTGTATGCTATTTGTTTTCGGTTTCTAATGAATTGAAATGTGTCTTAAGTTTGTTTGGAGACTTTAAGTTCATGAAGTTTTTAGTTGCACTTCACATCTTTATTACTTCCTTGTTAATTCAAGTTGATTTCAATTGTAATTTCGATTCACGCTCTTACTTGTTTATGTATGTTTAATGATTTTTAATTGTGAAATTTGAATTACTTATACATGTAAATAATGCAAGTTTTCATTCATTTCATTTTTATCCATCTTATGCTACAAACATGTTTGTTATTGTGAAGGTTTCCAAGAATTGTTTCAAGTATCCATTCTCACATAGCGCATCAATAACTCTTACACTTCTCCCTTTTACCTTTTTATTTTATTTTACTATTCTGGTTTAATATTTGATACTGTAAATATATACTTGTACATAATATTTTGACTGTATATTTTACTTGTAAATAAATTCATGTTTTTTTTGAAAATATTATTTTCATCGCATTGTGATATTATTTTTAATTCCAACTAACTTCTGAAAATTGTACGGACGCACATAAGTCTTCCCGTGCTGTTAGTTTTGTCTGTATATTTCCTGTGATGCAGGGAATCTGATACCGTGAGCTTTATTCAATATCTCGATCCTTATCTGACACCGTGAGCTTTGTCCACCGCCTTTGCGCTTTATCTGATGCTTGGAGTATTATCTCACATTAGGTTTTTTTTTTTGATGATGCTGTCGGCTTGTGATTTATTTTCACCTAAGGTTTGATATACTCTTAGCTTATTTATCCGTCTGTGGTTTTAACTCCAAGGGAAAGATTTAAATTTGTTGACTTCATGTCATCAAATACATCTCATCCGATCGTGCGAATACCCTTTTTTCATTTTTTTTGTTTGTTCATTATTTTGCTAAACTCAAGATAATTTTCCCAAAAGACTCCATTTTCAAACTCATACCTTTTAAGTCAAAACTTCGACATTAGGTTATCACATCTTCAAAATCTCGCCGACACTCATTTTTAACCAAACGAACCATTTTAATCAAACAAACAATTTTAACCAAAAAAAACAGATATTTCAAAAGGTTCTTGCGGAGTACCGCAGATGCATTGGGTGCTAATACCTTCCCATTGTATAACCAACCCCCGAACTCTCGATCTCTTTCAAAAACGCATTGTATTTTCATTACTTTTAAGTATTATTATACATTGCATATTTTAGGGTTTTATTTCGCTCTTTTCCCTTTTCCCTTGGAAATAATAAAGCGCGGTGGCGACTCTTGCTTTTGTGAATCAAGTTAATTAATAGCTTGATCTCCGATTTTCACCGCTACAGCGTGCACCCTGTGCTTGATTCTGTAACTCTATTCTTTGCACAAAAACAAAATCTTGCAACATGAAACTTGTAGCATTTTTTATCACGATTCCAATAATATAAAAAATATGAACTAACTCTAAAAGACCAAGGAGAATTTTAATGGCCCTAATTCCTGACCTAGTTTTTTCAGCAACTTCAACAATCAAATACTCTTAGCTTAGTTAATATAAATGGAAACTACACATATGTACAGCTCAAGCAAGTTAAGGACTACATTTTTGCTTCACAAACCTAAGCTTAAGGATGCCTAAATAGAGAGATAGAAACTTGACAAATACCTTGTTCAGTTGAGTTTGAATATGGCAATATGGGAACTTTGAGTGAGGCCTGAAGGTCGTGTGAGCTTGCTTGAAGTTCCCTCAAGCTATCTCAATGCTCAGCTGGCCTTGAAGTTGCTTGAAACTCTTTGTAGAAGTCAACTTGTAAACTCAAACAAATGGAAATGGTGAAGCTCGAAACAGGGGTTACAGTTGCTAGACAAAGGCCTGGATAGTTTAGGTAGGAGGTATGGAATGTATTTGAAGTGATTCAAAGCAAAACGCACGAGCCAATAATGATTTGGCCAAGGTTCTGCAGATGATGCCCTATTTGGGAAGAAGTTGGTGTTTTTGGTGTTTTTGAGTGTTTGGGATGTTGTGAATTCGTGCTTAGGCTTGCAACAAAGTTCTGAGGTCGTTTGAAATGAATCCAAGGCTTGCCTTTATCAGATGGACCCGTTCTCTTGACTTTTGCATGTTTCTTGCTTTTGAAGAAAAGTTGGAAGTGACAATGCCAAAGCCTGTACAGGCTTGCTTGCTAGCTGCACATAGTTGGTACAAGTTGCCTGATATTTGTGGATATTGTTTGCAGCAAAAGATTAGGTCCATGGCTCAAGATAAACAAAGTTGTAAAAAGCTAGTTTATGAAAATGGTATTGTACACTTTATGCCATTTTTGGATTAATTCAATATATAAAGCTTCAAAGATCAAAATAAGACCATTATCCATTGTGTTTGCATTAAATTATGGAGTGTAGAAAGTATTAGGACCTGTAAAACCAAGTACAAGCATGTTTGAAACTGATTTGCAACTTGTAACATTGTGAAAATGCCTTGCACAAAAGTGATAAATTGCCATTTTCATTTCTTCGATTCTCCCTAACCATAAATGATCTTGGAGAGTCCTAGGACATTTTGGAAAGATTGTAACATTCTCTATAATCCATATTTGAAATGAAACTTTAGATTCCTCTTGGAACTAGGTGAAAAGTTGCCATGAAGTTAGGTCAAAAACTAGCCTAAAATAGGGCAAAATTTCACTAAGTCATTTAGTTCATGGAACCCTATTCACAAAATCATAACTTGAGATCCAAGCATAATTTTGGTAAACTTTGTGAATAAAAGTTGTAGATTTTGTGGAGGACTACAACTTTCATGTTGGAAGTTTCCTTTGAATCCAATTTCATCATGGTTAAAAAGTTGGGAAAAGTTGGGAAAAATTAAGAAATTTTCAACACTTTGAAAATTTTCAAGTTATGAAAAATTTTCAATTTAAACCCTAATTTCCAAAATTAAGTTTCTTGGCGAACAAGTTTCAAGTTTTGATACATCTTGATGAAATATGACCCTTGGCACTTGATTTTGACCAAAAAGTCAAAGTTTGACTTTTCAGTGTACAGTTGATTTTTGATCAGTTGACTGGAAAATTCAACTGTCAATCTTGTGCATTTGAGATCTTTTGAACCTTGTGATTAGGTCAAGATGATGCCATTTAGTCCTTGAAACCATGCTTGAGCCCAATTGGCCATTGGCTAGGTGAAAAATCAGAAATTGGCCTTCTTCAATCAAAACCTTAAAAATGACCATTTTGCCCTTTTGATAATCTGATCAAATTTCTTGAGGAGTTGTGGTCCAAACTTGATCAAATGGTTCATATGAGTCTATAATGTTGATGTGGATAAAAAATTATGAGTTTTGACTGTAAATTGGCCATGGTTGACTTTTTCCCCAATACATCTGATTTTTAGGTCAACTGTCCAATTGATTGGTCAAAAATGTGATTCAAGGCTTGAAACTTGGTATGAGCAATCTTAGAAGTCCAACATGAAGTATGAAAGTCACATGAAACATTGAAAGTCCAAAAATCCCTGTGCAAACTCAAACCCTAATTTCAGGCCATCAGTGCAAGAAGATGTCTTGAGCTGAGCAAACCCTAATCTGGTCTTGAGTCTAAGAAGTCTTGTGAGGAGAATATTTATAAAATAAGAGGGAAAATTTTGGGTTACAACAGTTTCCCCTGTTCAATCTTCTTGAACCTGAAGAGTTAGATTGGCGAGTTCTGTCGTTCATTACTCGAAGGTAAAAGATGATTTGACACTAGAGTGCCCATAAATTTGCACTTGATGAAGTATTTGAAGGAATGGGCTTAAAGATGCCATTTGGAGAGGTGACAGAATCTTTTCGGAGATGGGCTTGTAGATGCCATCAAGAATGTTTGTTGTAAATCAAGAGAATGAACATCAGAATGGTATCCGTATCTGGAACGTATTTGAGCTGTATCTGGAGATTTGAATCTGAATAAGTGACAGATTGGCTTCCGTGTCTGGAGCGTATCCATACTGTATCTGAATAGGTGAAAGAATGACTTCCATGTTTGGAGTGTATCTGAGTTGGGGAAAATTTGAATGAGTGACATAATGGAAACCGTGTCTGGAGCGTATATGTACTGTATTTGAAGTTGGAATTTGAATAAGTGGCAGAACGACTTTCGTGTCTGAAGTGTATTTGGACTGTATCATGAAGTTGGAGTCTAAATGAGTAACAAAATGACTTTCGCGTCTGGAGTGTATCTGTACTGTATCATGAAGTTGAGGTCTGAATGAGTGACAGAATAACTTCCATGTCTGGAGTGTATTCGTACTGTATCTTGACTTTGAATTCTGAATGAGTAATAGAATGACTTCCGTGTGTGGAGTATATCTTTACTGTATCTTGACTTTGAATTCTGAATGAGTAATAGAATGACTTCCATGTCTGGAGTGTATCTGTACTGTATATGAATAAGAGATCTGAATGAGAAACAGAATGACTTCCGTGTTTGGAGTGTATCTTTACTGTATCTGAATAAGAGATCTGAATGAGTAACAGAATGACTTCCGTGTCTGGAGTGTATCTGTACTGTATCTGAAATATTTGAATAGTTGTTAAAGATAGTTGTTAATCTTATCCTGAAAAGGGTAAAATGTTAGTTGAAACACAAAGTTATGTTGCATGAAATGTATGATGCAATAAATGTGTTTTATCAATGTTTATGATATATGAATGTAATGTATGCGCATATAAGCTGATTTGTTGTAATGCTGAGGAAAATAAATCCTTGACAGCTAGGGATAACAAAACCCTTGAGTGTTGCCGGGTAAGATAAATCCTTGACTTCTGAGGATGAGAAATCCTTGGAGACTGTTGGGGATTAAGAAGAAATCATGACTTCTCTAGGGATATAGGGATCCTTCATGTCTTTGAAGTTGGAGGATGATAAACATTCTGTTATGAGAATAATGCCAAGTACTGCTTGAGAAACCTGCTTGGGGAATCCCGAGAGCTTTGATGACTATGGATGGGGATTTAGAATGAGAATCTTCAATCTGCTGGGAATTAATAACTCTGCGGGGAGAAAATTTATCCTGTTGGGGAGTAGTGAAAACTCTGTGGGGAATAGCTATACTGCTGGGGAGTAGCTATACTGCTGAGGAGTTTAGGAGACCCTGTGGGGAACAACTCATTCTTGTTATGGAGAGAGTTCAAGAGTTTGGGTTGTATGCCAATCTACTGGGGAATTGTCCGAAGTTGTTGTCCGGTTAGCCGTCAGGCTTCAAAGCAACTTGTTGGGGAATTATCTGGTTTTAAGATAACTCTCTGGGGAAATTGAGGAAACTGGATGGTTTCCACTGGGGTTAAAGGTTGAAGTTTTAGCTCCGCTGAAAGATCTTGATGATGTATTGTAGGGATTTCCCCTGGAATAGCCTAAAGACTTTTTCCTATACTCTCAACCTGTCAGTAATTAATCTTTCCCAATTTATTTATTTGTAAACGGTGATTATATTCAAATGCATATGCTCATTAATAAATCATTGGACGTTTTCAAATGAAACACAAGTGCAAAAAGGAAAAGGCAAATAGTTTTCTTCACTTTGAAGTATCTTTGTATTAACTTTGTGTAAGTATTTTGTACAAAGGAGACAGACATCCTAGTAAGAGGATATTGTCATAAAAAATGAGAAAATTTTATACAAAGAAAGATGGCTATGTGTGAAAATTCCATGGGGTTCCCATTCTGCTATAGCCTTCGTAACTCTGAAAATCTTGTCCATTTGCTGCTTTATCCAAAGATGATTGAGTTGATCAGAAGCCTGGAGCTTGTTCATGAAGAGATTATCCTTAAAGTGATCCGACGAGACATAGTCATACGCTTTAATTACCTAACTTTTGCCTGGACCGCCCTTTCGGGTTTTCAGTCCATCTGGAAACCCTTTTTTGCCCAAGTCGCCCTTTCGGGTTTTCAACTTGTCGGGTGTACAGATTTTTTTGTTTTATCCCTAACTTTTGCCTGAACCGCCCTTTCGGGTTTTTGATTCAACGGGATGCCCTTTTTTTTGCCTAGGTGTGTCAACTTAGCGGGTTATTCACGCGTAGTATCTTTTGACTATGTCTGCATTCGCAGGGTGCGGCAGGTCGTCGCCGTCCATGGTGGTTAAGATCATTGCCCCACCAGAAAAGATGTTTTTGATTACAAATGGTCCTTCGTAGGTAGGAGTCCATTTGCCCCTGGGATCACTTTGCGGCAAGATGATGCGCTTGATCACGAGATCTCCGACTTGATATACCTGGCATCTAACTTTCTTGTTGAATGCCTTGATCATCCGCTTTTGATAGGCCTGGCCATGACAAACAGCAGTAAGTCTCTTCTCGACAATTAAGTTCAATTGATCAAGTCGGGTCTGGATCCAATCGTCTTCACTTAGACCTGCATCTTTCATGATTCACAAGGAGGGAATCTGAACCTCAATTGGCAGGACAACTTCCATGCCGTAGACCAAAGAAAAGGGTGTTGCCCCAGTTGACGTTCGAGTCGTGGTACGGTACCCGTGGAGAGCAAACGTTAGAATCTAATGTCAGTCCTTGTAGCTGACTGTCATCTTTTGTATGATCTTCTTAATGTTTTTGTTAGCAGCTTCGACAACACCGTTCATCTTCGGCCGATAGGGAGATGAATTGTGATGTTGAATCTGGAACTGCTCGCACAAAGCGGTGATCAGAGTATTGTTAAGGTTTGTACTTTTGTCTGTGATGATCATTTCGGGGATACCATACCGGAAAATGAGGTTCTGCTTGATGAAGCGGGCAACAACATTCTTTGTAACAGATGCGAAGGAAGCTGCTTCAACCCATTTGGTGAAATAATCAATGGCCTCTAGAATTAAGTGGTGTCCATTGGATGTTGTAGGCTTGATTTCCCCAATCATGTCGATTCCCCACATAGCAAAGGGCCAAGGAGTTATTAAGACATTGAGAGGAACTAGAGGTATGTGTACCTTGTCTGCATAGATTTGACATTTGTGACAAGTCCTAGAATGTTGATAGCAGTCAGCTTCCATGGTAGACCAGTAATAGCCTGCCGAAAGAATTTTCTTCGCCATCGTATGCCCACTCGAGTGAGTGCCAAAGGTACCATCATGCAATTCAACCATGATCTGTTCAGCTTCAACCTTGACCATGCAACGGAGTAGGATACAATCATGATTGCGTTTGTATAGGATACCATTGCTCAGGAAGAACTTAGCCGAGAATCTCCTCAAGAACTTTTTGTCGTTGACTAAAGCTCCTTCTGGATATTCTTAAGCCTCGAGATACCTTTTGACTTCGTGAAACCAAGGTCTGTCCACTACTTCTTCGGTATTAATCTCGTGACAATGTGTTGGTTCGTCCATCCGTTCAATGGTGATATGGGGAGCCTCATTATCCCAGTTAAGTTTAAACATATATGACATTGTAGCTAGAGCATCTGCTAGCTGATTTTCTTCTCGCGGGAATTGCTCGAAGGTAATCTGCTTGAAATGTGGTAGCAATGTCAGGACATGTTCTTTGTAAGGGATAAGGTTAGGATGTTTAGTGTCCCACTCTCCTTTGATCTGACTGATGACCAAAGCTGAGTCTCCAAACACAACCAAAGATTTGATTCCCAGGTCTATAGAAGCCTTGAGACCAAAGATGCAGGCTTCGTACTCTGCCATGTTGTTGGTACAGTTAAAGAAAAGTCTGGCGGTAAAAGGAGTATGGCATCCTTCTGGAGATATAAGCACAGTGCCGATACCGTTACCAAGTGCATTGGAGGCACCATCAAAGAACAGGGTCCATCGGGATCCTTGTTCAGGTCCGTCATATGGTCTGTTTCCTTCACAGTTGTCCAAAGTCATGATGTCCTCGTCCGGGAATTCAAACTTCATGGATTGATAATCTTCAACAGCTTGATGAGCAAGATGATCAGCTAGCACACTCCCCTTTATATCTTTTTGGGTCGTGTACTGTATGTCATACTCTGTTAGGATCATCTGCCATCTAGCTATTCTTCCAAACAAAGTAGGCTTCTCGAAGATGTACTTGATCGGATCCATCTTAGATATCAGCAAAGTGGTATGAGTCAACATATACTGTCTCAGCCGGCGAGCAGCCCATACCAAAGCGCAACAAGTTTTCTCGAGCAATGAATATCTGGTTTCACAGTCGGTAAACTTTTTGCTAAGGTAATAAATGGCATGCTCTTTTTGGCCAGACTCGTCATGCTGCCCCAGTATGCACCCCATTGAATTCTCCAAGATGGTCAGATACATGATTAACGGTCTTCCTTCAACGGGAGGCATCAAGACAATAGGTTCTAGCAAATAATCTTTGATTCTGTCAAAGGCAATCTGGCATTCATCATTCCAATTTACAACCTGATCTTTCTTCAACAGCTTGAAGATTGGCTCACAGGTAGATGTTAGGTGAGAGATGAACCTAGCAATGTAGTTTAGGCGTCCCAAGAAACCTCTTACTTCCTTCTAAGTGCGAGGAGCAGGCATTTCTTATATAGCTTTGACTTTGGCAGGATCAACCTCGATGTCTTTGTTGCGAACTATGAAACCCAAGACCTTACCGGACCGGACTCCGAATGTGCACTTGTTAGGGTTTAACCTTAGCTTGTACTCCTTTAGTCGGACAAACAGCTTCTGCAGGTGACTAAGGTGTTCTTCCTCCGTTTGTGATCGAGCTATCATGTCGTCTACATAGACTTCTATCTCATGATGTATCATGTCGTGAAACAAAGCTACCATGGCGCGTTGATAGGTTGCCTCGGCATTCTTCAGTCTGAATGGCATCACTTTGTAGTAGAACGTACCCCATTGTGTTACAAAAGTAGTTTTCTCCATGTCTTCAGGTGCCATTTTGATCTGGTTGTAACCTGAAAATCCGTCCATGAAAGAAAATACCTTGTGTTGAGCTGTGTTTTCAACCAAGATGTCGATGTATGGTAGTGGAAAGTCATCTTTAGGGTTGGCCCTGTTTAAGTGTTTGTATTCCACGCACATCCGCACCTTTCCGTCTTTTTTAGGCACAGGCACGATGTTAGAAACCCATTATGGATAGGAAGTAACAACCAGAAATCCAGCGTTGAACTGCTTCATAACCTCTGCTTTGATCTTTTCGGACATGTCAGATCTCATGCAGCAGACCTTTTGCTTAATAGGTGGACAGTCTTCTCTTGTGGGTAGACGGTGTACCACGATGTCTATGTCTAGTCCCGGCATGTCTTCGTATGACCAGGCAAAGATCTCAACATTGTCATGCAACAGCTGAATTAGACGCTCCTTGTTGCTCGGCTCTAGGTTGGCACCCACTTTGATTTCTTTCTTATCTTCCTCAGTACCCAAGTTGATCGTATCCAACAGTTCCTCATGAGGTAGAATACCCCTTTCTTCTTCTTGTAGCAGTCTAGCCAATTCTCCCGGCACTTCACAATCTTCCTCACTTTCGTATTCGGCTTGGTAGACCGGATCTTCAGAGTCACTGAAGGCCATAGAAGAATTGTTACCCATGGAATCCGGAATGTAAGAGTACCTGCATTTGTGAGTGTGGGTGTGTGTAAGGGATAGCCACCTTTAAACAAATAAAATGTAAAAAGAAAGAAAATGACCACAAAAGTTTATATGTGAAAACGTTCATGATTCATTAAAATGGCATATGATGATGAAAAATCAAACCCCTTACAAATGGACTTATGTGCCTCGGGTAAGACACAAGCCTAAAAGTGTACGAATTTTTTAAGAATTATTACAGACCAACATAAATGTTTGAAAGATAAATTATTGCGGTATGAAAGTAATCAGAATAAAGTCTTTTGCTTCCCAGTTGCACAGCCCTCCGTCAACAGTTGGGAATATCCAGTCTTCAAAGCTGCTTTCCTCTTCACTATCCTCCAAAGCATTGACTCCATGATGGGTGATCTTCACTGGTGGTCCTCCGGCACGGGCGCGGTATACAGCCTTTTGATCAGAAGAAGTGAAACCCAAGCCAAATTTATCTGATTTGTAAGGAAAGTCTGGAAGCTTCCCCCATTTTGTGCCTCCTCCCTCTTCAATCACTGCTTTAGCATCCTTGAGAGAAGACATTCAAGGCGGAGGTCTGGTAATCAAGGGTACTGAAGACACTGTCTTGGTTGCCGCAATTTCCTGAGCTACCTCTTCAAAATGCTGGAAAGGGGTTTCGATGAATTCGCCATCCAATTCTACATAGCGGAAAGAATTTAGATGGCTTATCATGTACTCCTCTTCGCCATGAACAGTTATAATTTTCCCCTGAACAGGGTACTTAAGCATTTGATGCAGAGTGGAGGTGACAGCTCCAACATTATGAATCCAGGGTCTTCCCAACAAACAAGAGTAGGAAGGATGGATGTCCATCACATAGAATATGGAGTTGAAGGTTTCAGTTCCTACTTTGATCGGGATGTCTACCTCTCCATGGACCATCCTCTTAGAACCATCAAAGGCTATGACAATTATATTGTTGGGCTTCAGAGTTAAACCTTCACAATCCAGTCTATCCAAGGCTTTCTTCGACAAGACGTTTAACGATGAACCAGTGTCTACCAGTACGTGTGCTAGAGTAGTCCCTCTGTATTCCACCGAGACATGCAAAGCATCATTATGTTTTCTCCCTTTAGATGTTAAATTGGCATCGGAGAATCCTAGACCATTGTCAGCTGTTAAGCTAGCTACACATTCCTGGAACTCATCAGCGGAGGTTTCCTTAGGCACGTGGGCCGTCTTCAAAAATCTGATCAGAGCTTTAGCATGAGCTTCTGAACAAAGCAGCAGGGCCAGCATAGAGATCTTTGAGGGGGTCTTCCCCAGTTTTTCCACCACATCATAGTCGCTTTTCTTGATTATTTTCAAAATCGCTTCCATTTCTTTTTGAGAGGTCTCGGGGATAACCAATGGCTGAGACCTCGTCCTGACGGGCTCTTCTTGGATGCCTTTCCCTCTATCATCAGCAGTAGCAGAGGGAATAACCACATGGGTGATAACTTCTTAAATTATTGGAGTTCTTGCATATATGTTGACCGGTACAGGAGTGACCTTAGGAGCGGCTGAGGGTCCAAAGATTGCCTTTGGAGGGGAAATCTCTGGAGAGAAAATTCTTCCACTACGGGTGATTTTTCTCGTTCCGACAATGTTTCCAATGTCGGAATTCTCTTCATCAGAGCTTTCTTCAATTGATTCAATTTGTTTAATACTGTGGTAGTAGATTTCTCCACCATAGTTCCACGGTATTGATTTGTCGGACTTGTACGGGATGGGCCCCGACATAGTTATCTTCAAAGGTGCAGTCTTTGGAGCGGATGTAATCTTCACAGGTTATTTGGAGACCTTGGAAATATTGGCAGATATGGTTATTATTGAAACATCATTAACAGGAGTCGGTGTAACAGGAGTCTTCTCAAAAAGGATTTCTTGGTTATCCATTAGCCGTTGGATGCCTAACTTCAACAGTGGACAGTTGGTTGGTAAATATGAACAAAGGCAGTAATCTTCTTCACAACCTGGGAAAATCCCAGCCTTCAGCAAATTTACCTTGATTATTGGTAACAGAGTTATCAAATCATCAACAGTAGAAACAAAAAGACATTCTTCAACAGCATGGGCATTGTGGTCGTGCCTTGGCATTGGATCAGAGATTACATTCAACTTTTCAGGGGCGTCGAATTCCACTTCTTTAGCATCTATTAAATCCTGAATCTTATTTTTGAGGGCCCAACAATTGTCGGTGTCATGCCCCGGGCTTTCTGAATGATAAGCACACTTGCCGTTCGAATGGTAGTAGGGAGAAGCTGTATTCGGGTTCTTCGGGGCCTCTTTCAAACTTGCAAGGTTTAACTTCAAGATATGGGGTAAAACTTGAGCAGGAGTCATGTTTATCTTGGTGAATTTCCTAACAGGTCTTTCCACCCTAGCTTGATTGGTCCTCAGTTGATTGTTTCTGGGTTGATCGGATGCAGACTTCTGAATCATGACGGCCCTCACCGCTGGCCGGCGCTCGACTCTTCCTTGACCTCTTTGAGAGTAGACAGCTGATACTTCCTTCTTTGCTGGAAAAGGCTTTCTGACAGTGGTAGAAGCAGATGCATCTTTTTGAATTTTCCCGCTCTTGATTCCGGCTTCAACTCTCTCACCAGTTAGAATCAACTCAGTGAACCCTGCATACGAACTTCCAATCAGGTGATTAAAGAAAGGCCCTAATAGAGTTCCCAAGAACATGTCTACTAGCTCCCTCTCAGATAGCGGTAGTTGTACTCGGCCTTCCAGGTTCCTCCATTTCTGGGCATACTCCTTGAAGCCTTCATTGGAGACCATACCCATACTCTGTAATTAAGTACGGGTTGGTGCTAAGTCCGCATTATATTGATACTGCTTGTAGAAGGCAGCAGCCAAATCTTCCCAATTGTGCACATCAGACCTCTCTAGCTGGTAGAACCAATAAAGCTGCGTTCCTGACAAACTGTCCTGGAAAAAGTGGACCCACAGATCTTTGTCAGCAGAATGTGGTTGAATTTTCCTGACTTAAGATCGTAGGTGCATCTTGGGACAAGACACCCCATCGTACTTGTAAAATAGTGGCACTTTAAACTTGGGAGGGATTACTATTCCAGACACCAACCCTAACTCTTCAAAGTCCAGCCCAGGCACTCTCTGTATCTCCATAGCTGCCAGACGTTCTTCCAGGTTTTTGTACTTGTCATCTGCAGGAGGGTATTGTTGTTCTGAGTAGTCCTCTTCTTCCTCTTCTTCAGCTTCAGAATCTGAAGGCACTACAGTCTCTTTACCCTTTCTCTCCCCTTCCTCGTAGGTTGATGGAAAATCTAGAACCCTTCTGGCTTGTCCTTCAAATCTTCTGCCCATGGTAGCCACACCAGCTCTTTTCTTCTTCTTTTTCTCTTTCTCTTTCTCAAGCAGAGTCTTGAGCTCCTCCTGCCCCTTGGCCAAGGTCAAGAGTAGCTATTGGAATTGTGAATTCTAAGCTTGCATGTCTTTAACCGTTTGTTCAAGATCCATGGTGCTAAAATAAACAGCAAAAGGGATGAGGAAACCTGGTGTGAAGACCTGTTTATTCATATTATGAATGATATGTATTCATGTAATGCTTTCAAGGATTCAGAAATTCAAAAATTGTTTAAAACAAAAATGAACAAACGTTATATTAATAAAATAGAATTTGTTTACATCAATGCCCCTAAGGCAAAATAGTACAAAATTCTAAGATAAAAAGACGTTGCGCATCCTCTTCGGTGCGATGTAGGAATTAAGAGTTCTCTCCTATTGTAGTAGCCTGGTGAGTTCCAAAACCCTCTTCTCGCTGTCGTAGAAGTTGGCTTCAAAAGTATTACGCTCTCCCTTGAGCTGTATCCAACTCCGTTGTAGATCTTCGAGTGATGTTGGCATGTCAGGATGTAGGACGGTGTATGGAACCTCTCCTTCCTGAACAAGCTCTATAATCACTGGGAGAATAGAGGGATAGGGCATCATGAGACTTTGGGCGCAAATTGGTACCCACCTGAGGTAAGGCTCGAGGGGGATGGAATTCTTGTGTCCCAAAGTTTGGATGTCTATCTTGTTGGGCATTCTCCAGGCTCGGATGAACCTCTGGCGGAGAGCTTGATCGTCGTTGTCGAAGTCGAAGACCAACCCTTGAATAAGCATGTCATGCAGGCCATCTCGTCGAGCATAACCAAACTTCGGAGAGCCATGCAAGGGTTGTAGGTAATGCCTCCCCTAATGCCAAGTAATGGAACATTAGGGAATTCCCCACAACGGTCAATGATGATAACATTTTCTCTGGACCGAGAACACCAATGAATATCAGAATGCTTAAGATTCATCAGCCGTTGTGACCATCTCAAGCGTTGCTCATTCTTCAGGACTGATTAGGGAAAGTGATAAATAAACCACCTTGCCAGAAGAGGAGTGCAACATATAAGAACACCTCTTTTCCTTATTGTTCGAGTGTGAAAAGAGTGTAAGATGTCCCCAAGTAAGGTAGGCACAGGATTCCGAGACATGAAGATCTTGACAACATTCACATCTATAAGCTGGTCAGGGTTTGGGAAAAAAACCAACCCATATATGAGAAGAGCTAAAATCTCCTCAAAAGCTTGCAGGTCTAGAGAATTCCAACAGTCTTGGGCTTTCTCAAACAGGAACTTTGCCAAGAAGCCCTTGACACCACTTCTAGTCTCCCAATGGCCTATGACATCTGATGGTTGCAAGTGTAGGGCTTGAGCAACATCTTCAGGATTTGGATCTCTCTTCGTACCGTTGAAAGGTAGCTGATGGAGAATAGGAATCCTCATGGGTTGAGAAAATTCCTCCAAAGTAGGCACTAGCTGGTAGTCAGGAAATGTGAAGCAGTGATGCAGGGGGTCAAAGAATTGGAAGAGAACTTTCACCATGTCTTCCTCTATACTGGAGTTGACCAAGTTGAGAAGTCAACCATGTCTTTCAGTGAATGGAGAATACTTTGGAATCCTGGAAGCAAGCTCCTTGAGTCGAGGAGGAATTCTCACAAGGTTGACCTGGATAGTTTTCCTACAGAGTGAGTCCATAGCCTACGCACAAGAACAAATATGAAAATCCAAAATCCTTGAAATGGTTAGTGGATGCAAATGATGCTTCATGATGTTCATGATGTTATGCACAAGTATATATGTACAAGCAAGTCACACAAGTTCCTAGTTTAGGCTTGCATGGGGTTTCATAGGTAAGTACCCTCTTGAAGTTTAGTTGGCTCAACCTGTCCTATAAATAGTAACTGGGTTCTAAGGAGCTCAATATCACTGGATTTTTTTCTGTGTTCATTGTTTCAGTTTGGCCACTTTACTGGCGACCGAAATATTCCAAGAAAACAACCCTCAATGAGTGTAGTATTGAGTATCTACCAACTTCGGACTGCACCAAAGCCGGTCATCTCACTACATCCTAAAAGGCCAAGATGGTCAAGTAAAGGTTCTAAAAGTCCATTAGTGCTTCATGACATCACTCAGCGGCCCCGTATTCTCTTTGATTGACTCAAAGGCTACCGGTACCCACAAATATGTCGCACTAATATAGCTATTGCTTAGACCGTATCGGTATACCCCGTACAGTTTCCACAACGTATTTCTATTTACCTATGAATGCTTTCCCCAAATACGGGTAGAGGATTCAAACCCAAATAATAGAACCAAATGTAAAGCAATCAAAGCAAACAAGATAGGCAAGTAAAGGTGATCTAAACCCTAAGGTAACCCTACTTTTAAAGTTTTCCCCAGCAGAGTCGCCAATTTTGTGATACGGTGGGAGAACTGACTTGAGGTTTGCGTTTGTGTTTGCAAAATGTCGCGGTTTAGCAAGAGTCGCCACCGACTTTTATTTTATCCAAAAGGAAAGGTAAAAAATCACAGGAAAGACCTTTGAGATGTTTTCTTGAGTTCGGGGGTAGATTATGAAAAGGGAAGGTGCTAGCACCCTTTTCATCCATGGTTTTCCATGGGCTCTTAGTTACTTGTTTAGATCACTTGCTTTTCTTTTTCAATTGTTTGAAATGGTGCTTTGTGTGGTTTTGAAAGTATTTTGAAAAGAGGTCATTGTTTAGGAAATCTTTGTAATGATTCTTTTTCGTAAGAATGTATACAAAGATGTTTGTCTTTTGAAAAATGTTTTAATGTTTTGAAATTTGTTTGAAAATGTTTTTTGAAATTGTGTGTGTTTTAGAATATCAAGGATTGTTTGAAAATTGATCAAGTAACTAGAAGCTTATCTACCTACTCAAAAGTCGTTCTTGTACAGTTTTTATTCCTTTGATGTTGTTGACCTACCATTGTTTTGGTAGGCAACCCTATCTTTGGATGTTAAACGGGACTGGCGCGGGTCATCGTATAGCCATGATAGCAATGTTGCTAGGTATCTTGGCATTTTTTCCGAGGGACTAAGATCATTTGTTTTTAGGCAATCTTATTGAGCGTCATCGAAGGACTATGATCTTTTGTTTTTTTTTTTTTTGCCTAGATATCATGCATGCATACCATGGCCATTTTAAGGCAACAAAGTGGGTGAAACCCTAGAGGGTGCTTGTGTGCATTGTGTTGTCATTTTTCATGCATTTTTGTCTTGTGTTAGGTCATGCTATTTGTTTTGATTTTTGGTCTTTTGCATACTAAACCCTACTTTACTATCATAGTATATGAAAGCAATAAAATGCGTAAAGTAAATCTAGACTATTACAATGATATTATGGGAAAGGGGATACAAGTTTTGAATAGGGGGATATTGCTCAAGATAAAACCCTAATTCACTATTACAACCTAATTGAGTTTATACAATATATAAATAAACAAATATTTAAATATGCAATAAAATGTAAATATGCAAAAAATGTTTTTGTAATTGTTTTATGTATGTAAAAATAAATTTATTTAAGTCTTGAAATAAGAAAAAAATATTGATTATTTTTTAAAGGATGAAAACCCTAATTTTTGTTTTAAGGAAATTATGCTTTCTATTATTTATTTTATTCATTTTTGTTCAATAAAAAATAATAATAATATATACAAAATGTTAAAAAAAAATTGAAATATGTATGAAAATATTTTTTAAGTGTATAAATAATAAAAATAAAAATGTATGATATTTTTATATTATTTACAAATTTATTTAAGAAAATAAATTATATTATTACTAATAAACTATTTTGTATATGAAAAAAATAATAATAAAAAATAAAATAAAAATTGCAAAAAATAAAGAAAATATTTTTGGGATTTTTAATGTACAGAAAAAAAAAGTCAAAAATATGAAATATGCAAGAAAATACAAAAATATAAAATAAAAGGTCAGGGGGTGCAGAAGTAAAATGGGGGGTGTGAATAGTAGCAGGCCCAAGGCGCCAGGCCCAGAACACCACTTCATTCATGTCCTTGCTCCTTCGCGTGCGCCCTGTGCTTGATTCTGTAACTCTCTATTCTTTGCACAAAAACAAAATCTTGCAACATGAAACTTGTAGCATTTTTTATCACGATTCCAATGATATAAAAAACATGAACTAACTCTAAAAGACCAAGGAGAATTTTAATGGCCCTAATTCCTGACCTAATTTTTTCAGTAACTTCAACAATCAAATACTCTTAACTCAGTTAATATAAATGGAAACTATGCATATGTACAGCTCAAGCAAGTTAAGGACTACATTTTTGCTTCACAAACCTAAGCTTAAGGATGCATAAATAGAGAGATAGAAACTTGACAAATACCTTGTTCAATTGAGTTTGAATATGGAAATGTGGGAACTTTGAGTGAGGCCTGAAGGTCGTGTGAGCTTGCTTGAAGTTCCCTCAAGCTATCCCAATGCTCAACTGGCCTTGAAGTTGCTTGAAACTCTTTGTAGAAGTCAACCTGCAAACTCAAAAAATGGAAATGGTGAAGCTCGAAACAGGGGTTACAGTTGCTAGACAAAGGCCTGGATAGTTTAGGTAGGATGTATGGAATGTGTTTGAAGTGATTCAAAGCAAAACGCACGAGCCTTTAATGATTTGGCCAAGGTTCTGCAGATGATGCCCTGTTTGGGCAGAAGGTAGTGTTTTTGGTGTTTTTTAGTGTTCGGGATGTTGTGAATTCATGCTTAGGCTTGCAACAAAGTTTTGAGGTCGTTTGAAATGAAGCCAAGGCTTGCCTTTATAAGATGGATCCGTTCTCTTGACTTTTGCAAGTTTCTTACTTTAGAAGAAAAGTTGGAAGTGACAATGCCAAAGCCTGTACAGGCTTGCTTGCTAGCTGCACATAGTTGGTACAAGTTACCTGATATTTGTGGATATTGTTTGTAGCAAAATATTAGGTCCATGGCTCAAGATAAACAAAGTTGTAAAAAGCTAGCTTTATGAAAATGGTATTGTACACTTTATGCCATTTTTGGATTAATTCAATGTACAAAGCTTCAAAGATAAAAATAAGGACATTATCCATTGTGTTTGCATTAAATTGTGGAGTGTAGAAAGGATTAGGACCTGTAAAACCAAGTACAAGCATGTTTGAAACTGATTTGCAACTTGTAACATTGTGAAAATGCCTTGCACAAAACTGATAAATTGCCATTTTCATTTCTTCGATTCTCCCTAACCATAAATCATCTTGGAGAGTTCTAGGACATTTTGGAAAGCTTGTAACATGATCTACAATCCATCATTGAAATGCAACTTGAGATTAATCTTGGAACTAGGTGAAAGGTTTCCATGAAGTTAGGTCAAAAACTTGCCTAAAATAGGGCAAAATTTCACTAAGTTATTTAATTCATGGACCCCTATTCACAAAATCATAATTTGAGATCCAAGCATCATTTGGGAAAACTTTGTGTATTAAAGTTGTAGATTTTGTGGAGGACTACAACTTTTATGTTGGAAGTTTCCTTTGAATCCAATTTCATCATGGTGAAAAAGTTGGGAAAAGTTGGGAAAAATTAAGTTTCTTGGTGAACAAGTTTCATGTTTTGACACATCTTGATGAAATATGACCCTTGGCACTTTATTTTGACCAAAAAGTCAAAGTTTGACTTTTCCGTGTACAGTTGATTTTTGATCAATTGACTAGAAAATTCAACTGTCAATCTTGTGCATTTGAGATCTTTTGAACCTTGTGATTAGGTCAATATGATGCCATTGAGTCCTTGAAACCATTCTTGAGCCCAATTGGCCATTGGCTAGGTGAAAAATCAGAAATTGGCCTTCTTCAGTCAAAACCCTAAAAATGACCATTTTGCCCTTTTGATAATCTGATCAAATTTCTTGAGGAGTTGTGGTCCAAACTTGATCAAATGGTTCATATGAGTCTATAATGTTGATGTGGATAAAAAATTATGAGTTTTGACTGTAAATTGGCCATGGTTGACTTTTTCCCCAATACAGTTGATTTTTAGGTCAACTGTCCAATTGACTGGTCAAAAATGTGATTCAAGGCTTGAAACTTGGTATGAGCAATCTTAGAAGTCCAACCTAAAGTATGAAAGTCACATGAAACATTGAAAGTCCAAAAATCCCTGTGCAAACTCAAACCCTAATTTCAGGCCATCAGTGCAAGAAGATGTCTTGAGCTGAGCAAACCCTAATCTGGTCTTGAGTCCAAGAAGTCTTGTGAAGAGGATATTGATAAAATGAGAGGTAAATTTTTGGGGTACAACAGCATGGTATTTGATGGACCAGTGAACGCTTACGGAAAATGAATTGTTGCCGTGATCATCACTCCACATGGATCACGCATTCCTTTTACTGCAAGTCTGACATTTAATTGTACCAATAATATGGCGAAATATGAGGCTTGCATTATGGGTCTTGAGGAGGCCATTGATCTTAGAATTAAGGTTCTAGATGTGTATGGTGATTCGAATTTGGTTTTTAATCAGGTTAAAGGGGAATGGGATACTTGCCACCCTGGCTTGATCCCTTACAAAGATTATGCTAGAAGAATATTACCCTTCTTTAACCAAGTAAAATTTCATCATATTCCAAGAGATGAAAATCAGATGGCGGATGCTTTGGTAACTCTGGCTTCTATGTTTCAGGTTAATACTTGGAATGACGTGCCTCGTATTACGGTATAATGTTTGGATAGACCGGCTCATGTGTTTATAACAGAGGATGTGGTAGATGAAAAACCTTGGTATTTTGATATCAAGCATTTTCTTTAGACTCAAGAATACTCGGTTGGTGCATCAAATAAGGATAGAAAGACATTGAGAAGGTTGGCAGACAACTTTTTCCTCAGTGAAGATGTACTGTATGAAAGAAATCATGACATGGTCTTGCTTAAATGCGTGGATAGACACGAAGCAGGCATGTTAATGCATGAGGTTCATGAAGGTTCATTTGGTACCCATGCTAATGGACATTCAATGGCGAAAAAGATGCTTAGGGCATGTTACTATTGCTGACAATGGAATCTGACGGTTACAAATTTGTGAAGAAGTGCCATAAATGCCAGATTTATGCTCATAAAATTCATGTACCTCCAACACTTCTCAATGTTATTTCTTCCCCATGGCCTTTCTCTATATGGGGTATTGACATGATCAGAATGATTAAACCAAAGGCGTCAAATCAATATAGTTTCATACTAGTGGCAATTGACTACTTCACCAAATGGGTGGAGGCAGCTTCATATGCTAATGTCACTAAACAAGTAGTAGTGTGTTTTATCAAGAACAACCTCATATGTCGGTATGGTGTGCCAAGCAGGATTATTACCGTCAATGGCTCAAATATGAATAACAAAATGATGTCTGAACTTTATGAGCAGTTCAAGATTGTCCATCATAATTCATCTCCCTTCAGGCCAAAGATGAATGGGGATGTTGAAGCGGCCAATAAGAACATTAAGAAGATCATCCAGAAAATGGTTATTACTTATAAAGACTGGCATGAAATGCTCCTTTTTGCTCTGCATGGGTATCAAACATCGGTACTCACTTCAACAGGGGAAACCCCGTTCTCTCTTGTGTATGGCATGGAAGCAGTTCTCCTCATTGAAGTTGTGATTCCCTCTTTGCATGTAATAATAGAAGCCAAATTGTCGGAAGTTGAATGGGTCTAGAATAGGTTTGACCAGCTGAATTTAATAGAAGAGAAAAGAATGACAGCTTTGTGCCATGGTCAATTATACCAAAAGAGAATGAAGAAAGCTTTTGATAAGAAGGTCAAACCTCGTGAATTCAGAGAAGGGACTTCGTACTCAGGAAGATCATGTCTTTAACGTTGATTCTAGGGGAAAGTGGACTCCTAATTTTGAAGGCATGTATGTTGTCAAGAAAGCCTTCTCTGGAGGTGCATTGATTCTTGAAACAATGGATGGTGAGGAGTTCCCACGTCTTGTAAATGCTGATCCAGTCAAGAAATGGTAGGCCGAAAACTCGAAACGGAGGTCTAGGCAAAAATTAGACACATAAACAGAATAAATTTTCCCGGTAGGTTGAAAACCCGCAAGGGCAACCTAGGAAAAAGTTAGGGATTTTCTGGCAAGTAGCTGCATCAGACAAGACTTGATCAATGGAGTAATAATCTGCTTGGATCTTACTACTCTTCGATCGAAGTTGTGACTCAGGAATTCAAAGTTGTTAGGGAGAATAGTGGTAATTATAATTCAACGTATCTTTTCCAATATATATTACCATGCTCCAAACTTTGTAATTATCTATGGAGTCTTTCCATTTGCAGGCCACCATTCTATTAATAAAGTTTGAGCCTTCTATCCAATTCCTTGTAATTCTTATTTTTATTCAGCTTATAAAGATTTCATTTATTATCGATAGTAATGATCAAAGCAAACAGATTAAATAACAAAATTATTTTTGAAAATAATTTACAAATTACTTATTGCTTTAGATTTTGTGACACAAGGAGAGCAAAATTAGTGACTTCGGGGATGGATAAACTCATAGGTTTGTATGATATGAAGACTCTGTCCAAGGTTCCCCAGTGAAGGCTTCACTTATATAAATAAAAATCTTTTCTCCCTGTGCATGCTGAGTTGGACTCATTAGCAGAGCATCTCCTTTATGCAGTACTAGCATATTGGTTGTTTTCCCGGCAGTCAGGCAAGGAAAATGTCTTATTTAAGAAATTTTGAAACGGTTACCAACTTTTTGGGTTTTCTCCCGCCAAGTGCTGCATTGGATTTAACATCCAAATAACTTTTCTTGCTGTAGTGTTTGATTTCTTGAGTTCCCCGGGTGAATTTGAGATGATATACTTCTTTGAAATTGTTGTCCCCATGAGTTTTCATACTTTCTCCCCAAAGAATTTGGTGCAATTATCTCGATGTCTCCTTCGACGATATAGTATTACCCTCCCCAATGAAGTCAGTATGTTATCCCCAACTGATGTCTCAATAATGTGATATTGTTTTCCCTAGTAAAATCAACCATGGCAGAAGTGTGAACTTCAAACATATTTCTTCCCCCTGCTGAAGTCTATTTGGTTTTCCCAGTGGAACTTGGAGAAGATGTTATATTTCCATGTTTGTGTTAACTTACTATTATTGATCTTGTTCCTTCCCAGTGAATTTAAGTTATGAAATAAGAATTTATTTCCTCGGTTAGTGCTTACTTTCCTATGGAATTTCCATCATGTTTGTGATTTAGCCGAGTATTGATTATGGAAGGTATATTACCCCCATTGCTCACTTACATTTTTTAAATGTATATCTTGTTGGTATATTACCCTGTTTTGTAGAGTTGTGTTACCCTCACTCCAATGGAGTGTCAATCTTAAGCAGAAAGTGTATATTCTTTCAACTTCCCCACTTAGTTATCCCTCATGGAAGAATTTTGTTTCAACCTTCTTTTTAGCTCATTGTCTGGATGGAATGGGTTTCCCCCTCTTGAGTTTATTTTTCATGAGATGTATTTTGATTGACTGCTTTATTCTAATTTATTTTTGTTTGGAGTGGGTACCCTCAGCAATAATCTTATTTGGATTTTGGCAAGCTTTGAGCTTAAGTTTGAGAATGTGCATTTATTTTGCACAAGAAGATTTTATCTCCTCAGCATGAATTTATTGGCATTTCTCCAGGAGTTCCATCTCTTTCCCCAGGAAGCCATATTTTCTTTCTTCAAGAAGTCTTTAATGCAAATCCTTCTCATAGCAGCAAGTGGCAAGTCTCTTTATTGAGTAACTTTTACTTCCGCCATTGAATCTGATAGCTCCCAGAGAAGATTCAGATTTGTTACTCCAATGGATGGTAGCCTTGTCATTATGAAAGGTAGTTCGTTGTTGAGATTTTGGTACTCCAATGAATAGTAGCCTTGTCATTATGGAAGGTAGTTCATTGTTGAGATTTTGGTACTCCAATGAATGGTAGCCTTGTCATTATGGAAGGTAGTTCGTTGTTGAGATTTTGGTACTCCAATGAATGGTAGCCTTGTCATTATGGAAGACAGTTCTTTGTTGAGATTTTGATACTCCAATGAATGGTAGCCTTGTCATTATGGAAGGTAGTTTGTTGTTGAGATTTTGGTACTCCAATGAATGGTAGCCTTGTCATTATGGAAGGTAGTTTGTTGTTAAGATTTTGGTACTCCAATGAATAGTAGCCTTGTCATTATGGAAGATAGTTTGTTGTTGAGATTTCGGTACTCTAATGAATGGTAGCCTTGTCATTATAGAAGGTAGTTAGTTGTTAAGATTTTGGTACTCCAATGAATGGTAGCCTTTTCATTATGGAAGGTAGTTCGTTGTTGAGATTTTGGTATTCCAATGAATGGTATCCTTGTCATTACAGAAGGTATTTCGTTGTTGAGATCTTTTTCCGATGAATGGTAGCCTTGGCATTATGGAAGGTAGCTCGTCGTTGAGATTTTGTTTCTCAGTAGAAGTTCATTTGTTCACAGTCATGAGTGCTGAATACATCTTGAAATTTGTTGATATTATCTTACCATTCCTTTCCCTGGTGGGTCGACGTTAATTTTTTGCTATCCCCTCTGTGAGTTATTAGTTCACAGTTATCTATCAATCATCGTTATCCTTCACTCTCTCTCCTCAATTTTTGAGTTGACGAAGCTTTAGATCCTCTCTTGGGCATTACCCCAACATATTCTTGTCTTTTCTTCACCAGTGATTTATTTTCCTGGTCAAGTTATCCTTTTGTTTCCTCTTTTACTTTTTACATCACCAGTGATATGTTCATCTGCATTCATAATCATAAGCATTGCATGGTATCTTAGGGACAAAAATAGGGCTTATTTTATATTTAATTATATTCAATCGCGTCGACACGAAGATTTCAACCTTCATACCTCCTGATATAAGACACTTAAATAAGGGAAGATGTTGTACTGCAATTTTTACCCCTAAGATCCCTTCATCATATCATATCGATTCAATCACAATAAGATCACATTAGGGTTTGGTTCTTCTCCCTATCTTTAGCTTTTTCTCTAGGAGGAATCACCAAGCACCTTGACTTGTATTTTATGATCATCTATGTTTTGTATTTATTATCCTTTAACTAATAAATACAATGAGTTTTTGCCCCAATTGTTGATGTTGTAGGTGAAAGCACAATACATTCCATCAAGATTGATCTAGGGATTCATGAGTTCATTTGTATGCCTTCCTCAACACAGCTTCATTGAGATCCTAGACTCATCATTAAATATTTTTTGAAGTTATATCATGACAAATTCTTTTATGATTCAACATGCCTTAAGTTGTCAAAATTAGTTCAAAAGTACAAGGGTTGATTGAAGATGTTTGACTCAATTGGACAAGTCTTTGATTTCAATGATCACAAGTCCATATCTCCTTCAATTCTCAATAATTTTAATTTGTTTTGGTTTCTATGGTTTCTCCTTGTCATCCTTAAAAACTTATATTCACATGAAAAAGGTATTTGTGCAAGAAGGTTGGTCATAAATTGCAAAGGTTTCCCAAGGAATTTCTTGCTCTAGGAGCTAGGGTTTTGAACTTCAAAGGGGTATATATTGCTCATATTTTGGAATTTTTGAGTGATTCCAAAGACATCCTTCTCTTAAAAGGGTTATTAACAAATCACTTCAAAAGTTTCAAAGAAATTTTGTATGGAATAAACTTGATGATGAAGAAAGATTACAAGTCCTCTAGATGAACCCTCAAATTCCATTATGTGACTTCAAATGAACATAACTTGATCAATTTTTATCCCCTTGAGCCAATTATTTTTCCATAATGACCTTGAAGATGTGAACTTAAACCTTTCTTTTATGTGCAAAGTATGAAAATGGATGGAAGATGCCCTAAGGATGCAAAATATTATAGGTCATTTCATGAATTTTTGGCAACTTCAACAAGTCATAACTCTCTCAATTTTTGGATATTTTGAATGGTTCAAGTTTCAAAATGTCATTCAAGAGATCTAATTCATACCATCTTTTTTGGTCAAGAACAAATTTCAAGTGGAAGGGCATGTTTGGATGCAAGATATTATAAGTTATTTTTGAAGAAAAACTTAAAAAATTTCTAAGTATGGAAAGTCAACCTCTTTTTCTCAACTTTGACTCATTACAACTTTCAGCTCAAACATCCATTTGATCACATTATTTTCACATTGTAAAGCTTGTAATCTCCTCTTTCTAAAGCTTCAAGAATCACGTCCTAAGACCCCTTGAGTTGAGAATGCCATGGCTTTGAATTTGGCATTTTGAAACTGAATTTTTCACCAAGTCAGAAATTTAAAACTCTTGTTTTGGCTTCTAATCACAAAATTGTTACGCGTTTTTGCTCCTAAACATGTTTATTGAACTTCCAGAAGTGATTAGTGCATCAAAATGCAAGGATTGGATAAGTTTTTATGCAAAACATATCACAATTTACTCGTGTATCAGGTTCACATGATTTCCCTCCAAACTTCATCATTTCACACGCTTGAGCATCCCATTTGATTCCCTATAAATAAAGGGTCATCCCTCATTCATTTCCTCAAGCTTAGAAATCCAGAATCACCCTGCCAAACTCTCTCTTGAACTCAATTTTCTGCAACTTCGAATTTGCTCTTACAACCTTTATCAATCATTTTTCTTTGTCAATATATCTTCCTAGATCCTCAGTGAAGCTAACAGAAGAAGAATTAAGCTCTAAAACTCCCTGAATCGTGCTAGCTAAGTCCAGTTTCAGAGCTCTGTAACTTAACTTCAATAGGTAGATTCATTCACCAATTCTCTCAAACTTTGATACTATTGTGAAGCTCTCATCATCCTGGTCCTAGTCGCAACACTTGTTTTTAACTGGAAGCTCGTTTTGAGCATAAAATTTTAAATCTCTTTTCAAAACTTCTTTTCTAAATTGTTTGAGCTACAGTTTATATAAAATTTTCGCGAAGGTGTGGTTGTCTTCATCTTGATGAGACGAAGCGAATGGCATAGGTATGGGCTTCTGATTTTATAGTTTGAGGGACCTGTGTTTCCCATTGGCTGCAAGTTGAAGATGACCAACGTGTCATCTTTTAATCAATGATGGTGTGCCATTTGGAACTTTTGAAAATCTGATTTTATATGTGATTCAATGCTTTATTCAGTAATGACCATGATATGCACAACGCGTCTGATCCATTTGATTAGCTTACTAACGCGTTTTAACTCTCATCCATTGGTACACATTTTTTTACTTTATTTTATTTTCTGATTTTTATATTTAGATTGTTTTAAACTTCAAGAATTCATAGAAAATTCATTTTAACTCCAAAAAATCTAAAAAAAATTATGGAAAATAATTTTGATTTTTCTCTTTCTGATTTTTATTTTTTTCACAATTTTATTTTGTATTTTGGTATTTTTATAGTTTTCACTTTTTTTGAGTTACGTTAAATGTTTAAAAATACTTTTCTTCATTTTTAAATCTTGGAAAAAATAGGGAAGGATCCAATGACATTTTGACAAATATTGGTGACCTCATTTATTTTTTATTTTTGACTTTGTTATTTTTTATCATTTTTGGTTTATTTTACCTACTTCTTTTAATTTTAAAAATATTTTCTGACTTAAAAAAATTACCAAAAATTTTATAAAAATATTTGAGTTCATTCATAATTTTTCTATGGTTTTACTTATTTTTTCTTGATTAATTTGAATATAGTTGCTTTTTTTCTCTCTTATTTCCATTTTATAATCATTTTAGAAACCTTTTTTTCTTTTATTTTAAATATAATTTTATTTTTTGTATATATATATTCTGGCTAATCTTAGATTAAAATTTTAATCATGAACTTTATTAACATCATTGGATCTGTGGTGTTGAGTCTAACTCCATAAAAATGGATGAATGATTTTAGTATTAGTTTGATTAAATTTTGGTATAAATGTGGTTTATTCGTTTCCCCTTCCCTCTTCATCTTATCTCATTCTTATTGTACCAAATATTATTGGAGCATGATTTATATATTATGTCTCAAAACATAAGGTGCATAGATTGCTATTGACCGGCCTCAAAATAGGTGCGACTTCTATATAATTCCACTTACGGTTGCTTAACAAAGCGCTAAATTTTTTCCCGATTTGAGAAAATGATCATTCGTGGCTCAAACTTATGTTTGCAAGCCCAAGTATGTTAATTTGAACTCTTTGATCCATTAACCTTGAGATCCATTGTTAGGAGGCTTTGGTTCTACTAATCCTCAAATGGAACTTCATCAATTTTGGTCAAAGTGTATCACTTAAACATCATTGATCATTAAGTGTTATCTTGAGAATTCTTAAATGGATGATATACTTGACAAAAAGTAAATGCAACTTGTTGTTGGGAGGCTTTGGTTTTACCAATCCCCTAATGAGTTCCAAAATGCTAACAATTGACTTTATTTTATGCTTTTATTTTATGCTTTTACTTTATGTACCATTTACTTTAGCATTTATAGTTCATGCTATTTTTATCTTTGCTCACTTGAGCCTTTATCTTCATGTCATTTTTATTTTGCTCACTTGATCTTTTCATTTCTTTTTGAAGATACCTAATAATCAACTTGATCCCTAAAAGCTTTAATGTTACTTGGACTACTTGGTTACTATCCTTGGCATTATGGAGTGATGGACTTCTTGGACTTAAGATTAGAAACCTTGACCCACCTTGAGACTTTGTGACCTTGATTGTCATTTTGTCTGGAGTTCTTAGGGTTTACCCCAAGACATTAGGTTGTTTGTTTGTTTTGTGTGCAGGTTATTATGATTACTGTAAAATCAAGCTTCTCAAATGTACTTTTGTTTTGATGAAGACAAACCATGAGGGACAAATAAGGCAAAGATTATTGATCAAGCTAAAAGCATGTATGGATAAAGTCTTCAGTTCAAGCTCTTAGAAAATTTCAAGGTATAATGATAATACTTACTTTAAACTTAAGACATAGATGCTCAATGGTGAAAAGAAATATTTTATATTGTCCAAACCTTTACTCAAGTTTTTCTAAGCTAAAAATCACTTTTCACTTGAGTGCAATCGATTTTCATATTAGTGCAATAGATTGCGTGCTTCAATTTTTTCAAATCTTTTGCTAGTGTTTCTCAGTGCAATTGATTTGCATATTTGTGCAATCGATTGCATGCTTAAATTTTTCAAACATTTTCTACTGTTTCTCAGTGCAATCAATTTGCATGTTTGTGCAATCGATTTCACTTAATCAATTTTTTCTACTGACTTCACATGAAATCGATTTACACTCTTGTGCAATCGATTACACCCTCAAAACTTTTGAAATTCTAGCTGTTGAAACCCCGTGCAATCGATTTGCACAAAGGGTGCAATCGATTGCATGCTGCACGATTTTGAAAAATAGCAGCTTTGCACATGCCTGTTCATAACACCTTTTCATGGAAACCTTTCACTCAATCTTGGCAATTGTTCATGATTCATTTACAGAACTTTATGTTGTTTTAAAAAAGTTGCTATGAACATATAAATACTCATTTTCAAAATCATTTTCTACACCTCTTCCAATTATATTTTCTGAATTTTCAAATATCAAACTCAAGCTTTTCTTCACTTTCATACACAAGTTTTCTGCACACTTTCACATATTATTAATCAGAAAACTTTGAGCATTATATATCTTGAGTAATTGTATACTATTATCATTGGAAGAGAAGATAAATTCATTGATTAAATCACTCAAAGTGATCATTACTACTCAAACTCATTCAAATCAAATATTGATAAATACTTACTTATTTTTTAGGATTGTTGGAAATAAGTTTAAGTGGTTTTATAAATCTTGTCTTTCCAGGATTATTGGATACAAGTGAAGTCACTTTGAGAGGATTGTTCTCATTATTGACATAGTGAAAATCCAAGAGGACTCTTATTGTTCCAAGAGGATTGTTCTTGGTTTTGGGTAGTTCTTGTTTAAGTTTACCACAATAAGGAAATCTCTTTCATGTTGAAAGGGGACTGGAGTACTCTCGGACTGTGAGGGGAACCAGGATATATCGCTTGTGTCTCTTTATTTTTTTGCACTTTACTCTTTCATAAACTCACCATAATCTAGAAAAATAATATCCATCATCACTAAAACCAGAATTTTTAAAGTACCTAACCCCCCCCCCCCCCCCCCCTTCTTAGACGCACTTCGTACTTACAATTGGCATCAGAGCAGGTTATAGGTAACCTGTTCCTAAAAGATCCAGAATGGCTTCCGCAAATCAAAATCCTGTTTTCAGAGATAGTGGTAGTAACAACAAGCCTCCTCTATTTTGTGGTGAATATTTTGAATTTTGGAAAATACGCATGAAGGCACATCTAGAAGCACAAGGAGAAGAAATATGGGATACCGTCGAGAATGGTCGATTTATCCCTATAACGGTAATCAATGGTGCTGGCTCATCAAAGCCTAAAATTGCATGGGACGAAGATGATAAGAAGAAGGTTCTCTATGATAAAAAGGCAATAAACCTTCTTCAAGGTGCACTTAGCATGGATGAATTATTTATTGTCTCGGCATGCAAAACAGCAAAAGAAATATGGGATACCTTGGTACAAACTCATGAAGGAACTGTTGAAGTTAAAAGATCAAGACTAAATACCCTGAGTCAAGAATACGAATTATTTCGAATGCAGCCCGGAGAAACCATTCTTGACCTACAAAAGATATTTGTGCACTTGATAAATCATCTAAGTGCTCTTGGTAAGACTTTGACGAATGATGAACTAAATCTGAAAGTTCTTAGGTCCTTAACTAGGCAATGGCAACCAAAGGTAACAACAATTTTAGAAAAGAAAAGTCTCTCCTCCATGACGTCCGCAACATTTTTTGGGAAACTTCAAGAATATGAAACGGAACTCGGAAGACTTGAAAAACATGAAAATCAAGAGAAGAAATCCAAGAATATTGTTTTGAAGATAGATTCCAAGGAAGTTGAAAAGGAACACAATCCGGAAGAAGATTAAAATTTCATGCTTCTTGTTAAAAGGATTGGTAATTTCTTTGGTAGAAATGACAAATCCTTTTCTCATTCAAAAGGAAAGAAACAATTTAAGAAAAATGAAGCTTCCACGTCAACACAAGAAGTCACATGTTATGAATGTGGTAAGCAAGGTCATATCAAGCTGGATTGTCCGAAACTCTCCAAGAAAGGTGGCTACAAAAGCAAAAAGGGATTCAAGAACAAAAAGGCCTATGTTGCATGGGAGGATAATGAAATAAGTTCCTCATCCGATTCGAATAGTGATGAAAGTTCAAATCTAGCATTGATGGCCTCACACCATTCCGATGATGAAGACAATGAGGTTAGTAATGAATTCTATCTTTTTGATAGTGATGCACAAGGAGCTATAGATGAACTATTGAATGAATCCAAAATTCTTTATAAAACTATTTCATCACAAAAGAAACAAATTTCATCCTTAGAAGAAAAATGTGAATCTATGGAAAAATATTTCAAAGAAGAAAAACAAAAATTAAGTGATGAACAAAAACAGAATTTTGTATGCAAAAATTGTGAATCACTCTCTTTCCAAATTGTCCAATTAAAAAGAGTCATTGAAAGATATGAAAAAGGCCAAATTGGATTGGAAGGTGTTCTTAGCCAACAAAGATACTCCAATGATAAAAGTGGACTTGAGTATTCAAAGTTTTCAAAACCAAGTTCTAATAAAACTATCTTTGTTAAGGCTGGTGATCAATCATCCAAAGAGAAAGTGAACAAACCTAAAATAGTTCATCACTATCCTAAAAAGAAAACATTTCCTAAGAATAAATCTTATCCTTCTAGATATAGAAGTAACTTTGAACCTACTTGTTTTTATTGTGGTATTAAAGGACATACACCTAATGCTTGCTATGTTAGAAACTTTAGTGTGGCAAGTGGGAATTATGTGTGGGTAAAGAAAGGCACTAATTACGAAGGACCTAAAGCAACTTGGGTACCTAACAAAGCCTAATTTTTTTTGCAGGTATGCTTGAAAACCACATGCAATCTTTGGTATCTTGATAGTGGTTGTTCAAAGCATATGACAGGAGACATAAACCAATTTTCAAATCTAGTTCTAAAGGCCAAGGGTTTTGTCACTTATGGAGACAATAATAAGGGAAGAATTCTTGTCAAAGGCAAAGTTGGTGCTCCACCTTTCACATCCATTGAAGATGTTATTTATGTTGAAGGACTAAAGCACAATCTTCTTAGTATTAGCCAACTTTGTGACAAAGGCTTTAAGATCAAGTTCACCAAGGATGAATGCTTGATAGAAGACGAAGTCACACATGAGGTTATACTTAAAGGTAAAAGAATCAATAATATATTCATGATTTCCCTTGATGATCCATCTTTGAAGGTAAAATGTCTCATGGCGAACAACGATGATTCATGGTTGTGGCACAAAAGAATTGCTCATATTCACATGGAACACTTGAATAAACTAATCAAGCATGATCTTGTCATTGGGTTGCCTGAGAGAAATTTCGTCAAAGATAGACTCTGTGATGCTTGTAAAAAAGGGAAACAAACAAAATCAACTTTCAAATCTAAGAATGTGGTGTCTACTGCAAGGCCACTACAATTGTTACATATGGACTTATTTGGTCCATCAAGAACAAGAAGTTTCTGAGGTAATGTATATGCTTTGGTTATTGTTAACAATTTCTCTAGATATACTTGGACATTCTTTTTAGTGCAGAAAAGTGATGCATTCAAGGCATTCAAGAAGTATGCTAAACAAATTCCAAATGAGAAGTCTCTAACAATTTCCTCCATAAGAAGTGATCATGGCGGAGAATTTCAAAATGCTCTATTTGAAGAATTTTATGGAGAACATGGAATATCTCACAACTTCTCGGCACCAAGGACTCCTCAACAAAATGGAGTGGTAGAAAGAAAGAATAGGTCTCTTGTGGAACTTGCTAGAATAATGCTTAGCGATTCAAATTTTCCAAAATATTTTTGGGCGGATGAGGAGAGCACGACATGTTTTGTTAGCAATAGAGTTAACATAAGACTGATCTTGAAGAAAACTCCATATGAACTCTTAAAAGGGAGGAAACCAAACATTGCTTTCTTTCACATTTTCGGATGCGAATGCTTTGTCTTAAACAACGACAAAGATAACCTTGGTAAGTTTGATGAAAAATCTGATGAAGGTATTTTTCTTGGCTACTCTCTTTCTAGTAAGGCATATAGAATCTACAACAAAAGAACTTTAACAATTGAAGAATCAATGCATGTATCTTTTGATGAATCTAACCCCTCCAAGGAGGATAATGTTGTTTGTGATGATGATGATGATGAAATACTAGAAGGTCCTCAAGAAAATACTTCCAAAGATCAACCAATTCAACACGAAGAATCACCCCAACAAGAATCAAATCTTAATGATCTACCAAAAGAATGGAGAACTCATAGAGATCATCCTATCGATAAAGTAATTGGTGATATAAGTCAAGGTGTGACAACAAGATTAAATCTCAAAGATGCTTGCCTAAAGATGGCGTTTGTCTCGCAAATTAAACCTTCCAAAGTTGATGAAGCCTTAGGCGACGACCAATGGATTATCGCGATACAAGAAGAATTAAATCAATTTGAAAGGAATCAAGTTTGGGAACTTGTCCCTAGGCCAAGCAACAAACACATTATCGGAACAAGATGGGTGTTTAAAAAAAAACTTGACGAAAATGGAATAATTGTTCGGAACAAAGCAAGGTTGGTAGCCCATGGCTACAATCAAGAAGAAGGAATAGATTTTGAAGAAACTTTCGCTCTGGTTGCAAGGTTATAAGTTATTCGTCTCTTACTTGTCTATGATTTCTCATTAAATTTTCAGCTTTTCCAAATGGATGTCAAAAGCGCATTCTTGAATGGATATATCACTGAAGAAGTCTACGTTAAGCAACCCCCGGGGTTCAAAAATTTTAAGAATCCATCTCATGTACTTAAATTAAGAAAAGCTCTCTATGGGTTAAAACAAGCACCAAGGGCATGGTATGATCGTTTAAGAAACTTCTTATGTGAAAAAGGTTTTGAAAAGGGAAAAGTTGACAAGACTCTGTTTATGAAGAAAATCAAAGATGAAACTTTGCTAGCTCAAGTCTATGTTGACGATATCATTTTCGGATCTTCAAACCAAGAAATGTGTGAAGAATTTTCAGCATTGATGCAAGGAGAATTTGAGATGTCCATGATGGGTAAAATGAATTATTTTCTTGGACTTCAAATCAAACAATTAAAAGATGGCATCTTCATCAACCAATCGAAGTATTGCAAGGAACTCTTGAAAATATTTGACATGGATAACTGTAAGGCAATATCTACACCAATGGGTTCTGGTACATATGTTGATCAAGATGAATTAGGTGTTTCCATCAACATTACCAAGTATCGAGGTATGATTGGCTCCTTATTATATTTGACGGCAAGCCGTCCTGACATAATGTTTAGTGTTTGTCTATGTGCTCGCTTTCAAGAAAATCCAAAGGAATCTCATCTCACGGCGGTGAAAAGGATCATGAAGTATCTCAAAGGAACAAAAAATGTCAGATTATGGTATCCCAAAGGTAGTGTTTGCAACTTAGTTGGTTATTCTGACGCGGATTATGCAGGTTGTAAAACTGATAGAAAAAGCACAAGTGGTACGTGTCACATACTTGGAAATGCATTAGTATCATGGGCCTGCAAGAAACAAGCATGTGTTGCTCTTATCACGGTCGAAGCAGAATATATTGCAGTGGGTAGTAGTTGTGCTCAAATTTTGTGGCTCAAACAACAACTTCGTGACTACGGACTCGATCTAGGATGCATTCCTCTACGGTGCAACAATACTAGTGCAATAAACAATACAAAGAATCCGGTCATGCATTCAAGAACCAAACACATAGATATACGACATCATTTCCTTCATGATCATGTACTTTAAGGAGATGTCGAGGTAACATTTGTAGATACTCATAATCAACTTGCCGATATCTTCACTAAACCTTTGGCAAGAGAACCGTTTTACAAGATTCGACGAGAGCTTGGCATTCATGATGAACACGACATATAAGGTGCTTTCTATCCTTTTTATGATTTTATATATATATTTTTAACCATGCTATATGTGAATATATATGTTAAATGGTGGTTATGTTTAAGAAAAATCTGTTTTTTTTTGCATATTTCCCTTCTTTTTGATAATGTCAAAGGGGGAGAAGGATGTGGTACTTTATGCTTGTATATTTCGTTGTCTTAAATTTTTAAGGTACTATTCAACCAAGATGATCAAATTCAAAAGATTCCAACCTTCTCATACAAAAGGGGAGTTATGCATCTTAGGGGGAGAAGTCTCTTTCCGAAATTACAATGCATCAAGCAAGATTGTTTGTCATCATAAAAAAGGGGGAGAATGTAAAATCAAGCTTCTCAAATGCACTTTTGTTTTGATGAAGACAAACCATGAGGGACAAAGAAGGAAAATATTATTGATCAAGCTAAAAGCATCTATGGATAAAGTCTTCAGTTCAAGCTCTTAGAAAATTTCAAGGTATAATGATAATACTTACTTTGAACTTAAGACATAGATGCTCAATGGTGAAAAGAAATATTTTATATTGTCCAAACCTTTACTCAAGTTTTTCTAAGCTAAAAATCACTTTTCACTTGAGTGCAATCGATTTTCATATTAGTTCAATAGATTGCGTGCTTCAATTTTTTCAAATCTTTTGCTACTGTTTCTCAGTGCAATCGATTTGCATATTTGTGAAATCGATTGCATGCTTAAATTTTTCAAACATTTGCTACTGTTTCTCAGTGCAATCGATTTGCATGTTTGTGCAATCGATTGCACTTAATCAATTTTTTCTACTAACTTCACATGCAATCAATTTACACTCTTGTGCAATCGATTGCACACTCAAAACTTTTGAAATTCTAGGTGTTGAAACCCCGTGCAATCGATTTGCACAAAGGGTGCAATCGATTGCATGTTGCACGATTTTGAAAAATAGAAGCTTTGCACATGCCTGTTCATAACACCTTTTCATGGAAACCTTTCACTCAATCTTGGCAATTGTTCATGATTCATTTACAGAACTTTATGTTGTTTCAAAAAGGTGTTATGAACATATAAATACTCATTTTCAAAATCATTTTCTACACCTCTACCAATTATATTTTCTGAATTTTCAAATATCAAACTCAAGCTTTTCTTCACTTTCATACATAAGTTTTCTGCACACTTTCACATATTATTAATCAGAAAACTTTGAGCATTATATATCTTGAGTCATTGTATAATATTATCATTGGAAGAGAAGATCAATTCATTGATTAAATCACTCAAAGTGATCATTACTACTCAAACTCACTCAAATCAAATATTGATAAATACTTACTTATTTTTCAGGATTGTTGGAAATAAGTTTAAGTGGTTTTATAAATCTTGTCTTTCCAGGATTGTTGGATACAAGTGAAGTCACTTTGAGAGGATTTTTCTCATTGTTGACATAGTGAAAATCCAAGAGGATTGTACTTGGTCCAAGAGGATTGTTCTTGGTTTTGGGTAGTTCTTGTTTAAGTTTTCCACAATAAGGAAATCTCTTTCATGTTGAAAGGGGACTTGAGTACTCTCGGACTGTGAGGGGAACCAGGATATATCGCTTGTGTCTCTTTATTTTTCTGCACTTTACTCTTTCATAAACTCACCATAATCCAGAAAAATAATATCTATCATCACTAAAACAAGAATTTTTTAAAGTACCTAATTCACCCCCCCCCCTCTTAGGCGCACTTCGTACTTACAATTACATGCTTAGTCTGTGATCTGGAATTCACTTGTATACAGTTGTTACTCTGCCCAATTTTTGTGAAGACTTAATGCAATTGGAGCTTGGTTTTCTTAATAGGTTTATCATCTTAGCTTGTTTGGCTTTAAATCTAAAGGATGCGAATTCTACATTGACTCCTGTGTCAAATGTTGGCTTCTTGTTGGTTAGATGGTTCTTTTTCCCTAGATTTTGACTTATGCTTTAGGAAAGTCTCTTCATCTCCTCCCATCTTATTTAATTTCAAAAATCTTCTCCCTCCTTTTGAAAAAAATCTTCTTGTTTTAAAACTTGAACCAAATTCATAATAAACTTGGACTTATGTCCATGTATTTTCAAAAATTATTTCTTAATCAAATTTCAATCAACTTAACAATATCTTTACATTTTTGTGAGAATACTAAAAGTCAATAAATCTCATTCAAACTATTTTTTCATTTTGGCTTTTATATTTAAAAACTTTTCTCAGAAAAAAGATTGGACTCTTTTCAATCCTTGTAGTGATGCAAACAACTATACTTCTACAATATATAGTGAAGTGAGATATTTTCCACATGAGTGTTGAGTGAGACATTGTTGATTTTAAAATCTAAGCCATATCCTCCACTTTGAGATGACGTGAATTCTCCTTTATCATAATTGTGGGTAATAAGTATGTTTTCCACTCAGATAAGACGATGATGTTTCGTCTCTTAAAATTAACCAACACACTTGTGTTTTAAAATTTTAAAAGAGGAACTACGTGTACCCTGATCCCCTATTTCCCGAAGGTGGTACGTAGGCGCTAAAGGTTCGCAACCGCGGCGGGTGCAAAAATCATAAAAAATATACTTCTTTTCTCACCACCACAATCTATTTTCATACAATATTTTATAACCAAAACATACCGATTTTACAAAGAGGTTTATGCGGAGTACCGTAGATGTTTAGGGTGCTAATACCTTCCCTTTGCATAACCAACCCCCTTACCTAGAAGCTTTCCCCCCTCTTTTGGGTTATTCTCTATTTTCACATTCCTTTGGAAAGAATAAAGCACTGTGATGATTTTTATTTTGATTTGTGCGAGTCAAGTCAATCCAATGGCTTAGTCTCAAAATTTCTACCGCCACCCAATGCTTCGGGCATGAAGAGTACAAACCATAAAATGGGAGAAAAGTAAAGTAAACCCTAATTTTAAACTATTAGATCCCTTAACAATTACATGATTATAATTATGCGAAAATAAATAAACACGCGGAGATTGTGAAAAAAGGGAAAGATGTTTAAAACCAAAAAAATTTCTAAGCATTTAAGAAAATATGTTTGGTGTTTTTTTGTTTAGAAAAATGTTTTTATAATGTAAAAGAGTTTTTATAAACCTAGTTCTAATTAATTTACTAATTAATTAATAAAATAAAACCAAAATGTGATTAAATTAATCAATTTTTATTTATCAAGTCTTAAATTACTTAATTAAAACCTAATCATAATTTTTTTGTGATTTTTGTTGATTAAATAAAATTGAAATTGATTAAAAAATAAAAATAATTAATTAAAACAAAGAAAAAATAATGGGTATGTTGAAAAGAAAAACTCGGGGGTGAAAAAAATAATTTGTTAAGCCCAGACTGGACAAAGCCTAGAACTGCGATGGATCCAGTGAGGGTGGCTTCCTGAAGGTTCATGGTGGAGTGCGCATTTGAGGTATTAAATCTGGAATCTTTATATCAAGTGGTTGTTAGATGAGGTACACCATGCGCGCGTTGGACTTGACCTGTATGGGATCTGCAAGGAAAAATTGGAAAACATAACATCCTAGGGGCAAGGATCGAACCCCTGCCCTGGCATACTAACGCCTTAACACACACACATTTGCCGCTGGGGCAGCCACTATATTTGTTAAGTAAATCAAAACATAAAAACAAAAAGAAAGAATGATGTATACGGTCGGAGAAGCGCTAGAGCCCTAGCTCCAGCCGTCTTTCCTGGCAAGTCAAAATCTCAAACCCTGTGCAAACCTGCAAAATAAGGATCAAGAGGGACTATACCCCCTAAATCATGGCCTACGAATTCATTGCAATCATTAGTTTAGGCTAAAACGGCCTGTAGGGTGAGATACAAAGAGAAATCCCTAGCTCAGCTCAAACATGGTGGTATGTGATTTTGACGCTAAAAATACCATGCTATCATTTACTCATGCACTTAACTTTACTATGAATATATATGTATCACAAAAGGATGTTAAATATGTCTGCAATTGAATATACATAAACAAACCAAAACCTTACCACCGGTGAATTCACGAGGGATCTTCTAAGCACAGTTAGCGTGTTTATAGACTTGGGGAGACTCCTGGGGATCTCATGAGTGATGTTTGATCACTGGTTTGGGCTGAAGACTTATGGAAGTTAGAATTCGATGCTTGGGTTTTTTTTGAAAATTTTGTGAACAATTTGTGGCTTTGGGAGGCAGCTGTCTGTGTCTTTGCTTGAGATCTGAGGCTTGTGTATATAAGGCATTGCATTACGTTAACAGAAATGGTACAAATTAAATGGCATAATGTATTCTCAATTTTGCTTCAAAACTTTCCAAAAGATATTTCCTTCCCTTCTTGGCTTTGCACGGTTATGGCATGTCTTGCTGGGTTGTTTTGGGCCTTAAAAGACCACTCATGAACCTGGCCCAATTGTCTTGTATCTTATTTACTTTATTTTGCATTTATTTGTATAAAAACAAAATAAATATAAATAAAATAATAATAAAATATAGGACAAATTATGAGTGATCTTAAGAGTCTTTCATAAGGTCATGGACATGTTTTAATCCCAAAAAGTTAAGTCACCAGTCCTAAATTTCAAGTTAGCACATTTTGCATTTCATGTATTTCCTAAAATTTCCCAACTTGTGCAACTCATAACTTGCTCAATTTTCATCTTTTGAGGTTTATGTTTGACTTTTTCGAAAGCTCATTATGTCCTTTACAATTTCTCGTTTGATCATTTTTTCATTAGGATACTTTATCTAGATGTAAGTTGCCTTGACAAAAAGTGTCTTTTTGTTGACTTTTAAAACTGACCGGTAATGTATTAGCTCATATCTTTCAAATGAAGCATTTTTTGACTTGATCATAAAAACAAATTTTTAGAGAATTGAATTTCATTAAAAATGGGCTTTGGTTGGAGAAAAGTTGATGAAGCATGTGAAAGTTATGCTTGGTCAAAGTTCAGTTGACTTCTCCTAAGGAAACCCTAATTTGGCAATTTTTGACTTTTTATGATTTGAGGGATTTCCTTGAGGAATAATGATCAAACCTTGATAAAATGATGAATATCACTTTAAATGTTGATGTTGACAAAAACTCTTTGAAGTTTGATTGTATGTTGGCCATAGTTGACTTTTTACCCAATACAATTGACTTTCAATCATCTGAGCCATTGACTAAGCAAACTTGTGATGCGAGACTTGAAACTTGACATGAGAACTATTGAAGACCTATGATGAACCATGAAAACCATTTGAGACCTTTGAAACTAATTCTTCTTTATGCAAGATGAAACCCTATTTGTGGACCCCTTGCTTAGGAGGTCAGTTTGCCTGATCAACTCTTGAGAATCCTTGAGCATTTTTGAAAACCCTTAAAAGAATGTCTTAAAGAAAATGGGAGGGTAAATTTTGGGGTACAACAGCTTCCCCTGTTCAATCTTCTAAAACCTGAATATTTAGATTGGCATGCTCGTCGTTCGTGATTTGAAGGTAGAAGATGATTGAACACTTAAGTTCCCTGAAATTTGCACTCGTCGGTGCACGAAGTGACACTGTTTGTTGATTTTACCGGGAATGGATTTATAGATGCCATTTGGAGGGGTGATAGAGAAGTATCAGAATAAATCTACGCTCGATTTAATCTGAGCTAGAAGATGTCAACGACGATTTCAAACTGGGAGAAGTATCAGAATAAATCTATGCTCGATTTAATTTGAGCCAGAAGATGTTTATGCTCGACTTTTAACTGGAAGAAGTGTCAGAATAAATATATGCTCAATTTAATCAGAGCCAGAAAATGTCTATGATCGTCTTCAACTGGTAGAAGTATCAGAATAAATATACGCTTGATTTAATCTGAGCCAGAAGATGTATATGTTCGACTTTAACTGGAAGAAGTATTAGAATAAATCTATGCTTGATTAAATATGAGCCATAAAATGTCTACAACTGATTTCAACTTAAAGAAGTATCAGAATAAATCTACGCTGGATTTAATCTGAGCCAGAAGATGTTTATGATCAACTTTAGCTAAAAGAAGTATCAGAATAAATATATGCTAGATTTAATATGAACCAGAAAATGTCTACGGCCGTCTTTAATTAGAAGAAGTATCAGAATAAATCTACGCTCGATTTAATTTGAGCCAGAAGATGTACACACTCATTTTCAACTCGAAGAAATATCAGAATAAATTTACGCTCAATTTAATCGGAGCCAGAAGATGTTTTCACCCGACTTTAACTGGAAGAAGTATCAGAATAAATCTACGCTTGATTTAATCTGAGCCAAAAGAGGTTCACGACTGTCTTCAACTGGGAGAAGTATCAGAATAAATCTATGCTCGATTTAATCTAAGCCAAAAGAGGTTCACGACTGTCTTCAGTTGGGAGAAGTATCAGATTAAATCTATGCTCGATTTAATCTGATCCAGAAGATGTCTCTTTGAGAATGACCCTCTGAGGAAATTACTTAAGTGGCTATTTGTCAGATGTAGCCTTTGAGAAGACTGTCTGGTCATATAAGTAGTTGATGATGTTTGTCTGTTGATTGATCTTTCCTTAAAAGGTAAAGATTTAGCTTATATGTAATGTCATGATGTATGAAATGCATTGCATAATGATGTTATCAAAATAAATGAGAGCGTGTTGTATGCATTTTGTATGCATATGCTATGTTATTTGTAAATGATGTATGAATCTGAAATGTTGTTGAAGTGTATTCCTAAACCCGTGCAGTATCTTTGTCTGGGAAAATAAATCCATGATTTTTGTTGGGGATGAAGGATATGTGTATCTTCGATCTTGATGGGGATTCCTACTTTCTGTTTGAGGAAACTCCGTTAGAGGATGTTGATTCTTGTTTCGGGAGAAGATTCTAAGAACATTGGTCGTTCACCACTCTACTGGGGAATTTAGTTCTTAGATACCTTGACTGGGGATAAAAGACGTGGATAACCTTTCGAGGTGTTTCCTGACCAAGTTTTTGATATGGATACTGACTCGTCTGGAAGGAATAAGGTTGAACGACATCTGATCCAATTTCAGATTCCGTAGCAACTCTCTGGGGATAGCAACCCAGACTGTCCTTTGCTAGAGGTGGGAATCTTGTCGGTGATTTGTGGTGGAAACAGACTCAAGCTGGGGAGATTGAACTCCGTTGGGGAAGTAAACCATGTTAGGGAAATAAACCTTGTTGGGAAAATAAACCTTTTTTTTGACATAGAAATACTCTACTGAGGAAACAACCTTTGCTGAGGAAATGAGCTATACTGGAGAGAAGAAATCTACAGGGGACTTTACAGTTTTAGAGGAATGAACTCAGTTAGGGAGAGAGAGTTTCCATGAACTGTAATGATTGGGACTCTATAGGTGGGCGATATTGCCGGTAAAAAGATCACATTTATTTATCCGCTTGGGGAATTTGCTAGTGAGTATGATTAGACTACTCTGTGGTGATAATCCCATGGAGGTGGCTCTATGGGGATTTGTCGACAGCTTGAACGTTATCCCAACTCCTAGAGTCTTGAATACATTCTTATTCCTATTTGTATGCATATATTTGTTAACAATTAATCGTATTCATATGCATATGTTCATTCAATTTTAGTCATTGGACATTTTTGCAAACAAAACAAAAAAAGAAAAAACAAAAAGTTTGAATTTTGAAATTTGTATTTTTATTGATAGTTTGCCCATAACCAGACGATTTTGTACAAAGAGATATAGATCCCAATAAGGGGAAATTTTCGTGAAATGAAAAGAGTACAAAACATATAGCTATGTGGAAATAATCTCATCGGATCCCAACTGTATTATTGCCCCTCATGTCTTCAAGCATCTCATCCCTAGCTATCGGAAGAAAGTGATTGAATTGTACTGTTTTAACTTGACTTTGGTAATAAGGCTTGTTGTAAGTGATCCAATGGGAACATAGTCATACGCTTTAATCCCTAAATTTTTCCTGGACTGCCCTTTCGGGTTTTCAGTCCACTTGGATACCCTTTTTTACCCAAGCCGCGTTTTTAGATTTTCGACTTGTCGGGTGTATAATCTTTTATATATATCCCTAATTTTTGCCCGAACCCTATTGGTTCGCCGGGATGCCCTTGTTTTTGCTTAGGCCAGTCAACCTAGCGGGTCTTTTTCATGCGTAGTATCTTTTGACTATGTCCGCATTCACAGGATGTAGAAAATCTTCACCGTCCATGGTGGTCAATATCATAGCACCGCCAGAAAATATCTTGACTACAAATGGCCCTTCGTAGGTGGGAGTCCACTTGCCCATGAGATCACCTTGTGATAGAATCATGCGCTTTATTACCAAGTTGTTGTACCCTAAAATTTTCCCACTCATTTCTCAAGATGTTTCTGACAAGATCTTCCATGCCTCAAGTTTGCAGCACTGATACATCAATTTAGGTTTAGAATTGGCACAAGGACAAAAGGGTCAAATGCATACTGAAAAAGTCAAACTTTGACTTTTTAATAAAAATCAAGTTTCAAGAATCACATTTCATCAAGACATGTTAGAATATGAAGTTGGTTCACCAAGAAAATCAAAAGTCAAAATTACTCTGGAAAAGTCAAAGTTCTGAACACTTAGAAACTTTTCTAAGTGTTAAGAAAGTATGATAAGTTCAGAACTTTTGGCCAGGTTTTCATCATAATGCAAGATTATTCAGGAAGAACTTCTGACACAAGATTTATAGATCTCAATGAGACATAAAACATTTTAGAACATAAATTCTCTTAGAAATGCTAGGATTTCAAGTTATAAATCTCTGAAGACACGCCCATAAAACTAAAGCATTTAGTAAATTCTGAGCATTTCCAAGTCAGAATTTGGTTAGAACTTTTGGGCCAGTTTTCACGTAGGTTAAATCAGAGTTTGTGAAAGAGATTCAAAGAGGGGTTACAAAGCATGTTACAAGATTTCTGAAAATTCTGAGAATTCTTTCTGATCATGCTGGAGCAGGGGGAATCAAAGATCAGAAGTTGGACATTTGTTCCTAATCTAAGTTACGTTTATGCTGAACTTCTGATCCAATTTCAAGCTATGATGCATAATCTCATGTTGCAGGCTTTCTTGCTTGTTAAATCTCATCATCATTTTATGCTTACACCAACTTTTGAGTCTTTATCCCAATGTTTAAGCCTTTATCCAAAAGATCTTCTCACGTGTGGTATGAAAGTACCACTGTTGTCCATGAAAAGCAAACTTTTATACAAAGTTTATTTTGAACCCATACTTTACTTTGCTTATGAGTGTATTTCCCCAGAAATCATGCCTACAAACTCAAATTAGGCGTGATTAAAGCTGCTAACCCCCTACCTTTCCTTGAAACATGCTTGTCTAAACTTGCTTCAAAAATAAGTCAACGATCCATAACACATGATGGCTATACTCCTGATTTCTCAAGCTCCTAAATCCTTTTCCTATAAATTAAAATTTATTTGGAAACTGTTGGAGTATTCGAAAAAATTGTAAAAAGCCTTGAAACCTTGCTGAAAATTCCCAAGAACCTGAAACTGCAATACAAACACAAAACCTGCTAGTTTTTGATTTTTGCATTCAAACTCCAATTTTCCTTGAGTGTTTCTTGACCAAATCATCCATACAGTTTCTAGCATACATGTAGAAGCCTTCCCAACTTCTGTTTTCAAACTGTAAAATAGTCTTCACCATTCTCCATTTCAAAAGTCAGAACTTTGCACCTTGACTGCTCCACAACATTCCAACCATTCATAGCTCAAGTTAAGGGTTGTTGTAGCTTTCTGAGAACTTGAGGAAGCTGACCAGAACATCACAGCAACCTGAACCAGGCTCTAATTCACAGAACAATTTCCAGCTGTAAGGTAAGTTTATTCTGATTTTTATCTCATTACTTAGGTGTTGTTAAAGCTTGCATTTTCAAAGATACAATGTAGATATCATGGCTCTAATTCTATACATATTTACATATTTCATTTATATGGCCTAAGTAGAGAGAATTTTAGATCATAAATTCTTGAGGAAATTAGGGTTCAGAATTAGGATTAGAAAAATTCATGCTTGCTTTTGGTTTACAGTTTTGATGCTTTGTATTTCTGAAACCATGATGAAGTTTTCCATAACTTCTATGTTTGCATTTTCCATTTTCGTTGAGAAATGACTAAGTTGCAGATACTCTGGATGGCACGAAGAAGAAGATGAAGTTCATCATCAGAACTTACTTTGTAATATATGTTTCTGTTTTTGCTTCTAATATCGGATGTACAGCTACCCCCGTGGTAGAGAGTGCGCACATAAGACATTAGTGTTAAGGGTCCTGGGTTCAGGCCCCTGAAGCGTCTTTTTATGTTTATTTCTTGACGTTTTTACCCCATTATTTATCAAACAATATTCCTGGACTAGAACTTCTAGATAAACCCCTCCATTTGTTTGTCAAAACAATATTCCTAGACCAAAACTTCTAGATAAACCCCCTCCCATTTATTTGTCAAAATAGTACTCCTGGACCAGAACTTCTAGATATTCCCATCCAACAGCATTGACACCTCACTTACCCACAACCAGAACTTCTAACCTTCCAGTAACATTAGAACTTCTAGGTTTCCAACTGCATCAGAACTTCTAGGCTCTTTTAGCAATTAGAACTTCTAGGCTTTCCTTTGTTCCCAGCAACCCCGGAACTTTAGTGTGTCCGGATCCAGAACTTCTGGATTTCCCTATTTCTGCTAACATTTTATTTCTGATTTGTAGCGCGCCTGAGTCAGAACTTCTGCTCTCTCTTATTTCTATTTCTTTCAGCAACGCGTTGACTCTAACTCTTATTTTCTTATTATTTTTATCATTACTTTTATTTTCATTAATCAAAAACACCAAAAATACTTTATATTCATATACTTTGCTTTATTTCTTTTAAAATAAAAAGACTAAAAACATTTACTTAAGCAAATTTATTTCTTCTCTTAACAAAAACAAAACAAGTCTATTTTACATTTCTTGTACATTATTTCAATATGATTGTAATATATAATTAGGACTTTAATTTCTTGCAATCCCCATTTGTAAATTTCTACACCCCATTCCCCCAAATGAATGTAATAGCGTAGAATATTTACTTTCCGCAATTTATCGCTTTCATATAAATGCTAGTAATTAGGGTTTGTATGGAAAGATAAAATCAATGCTTAGAAAGACCTAATGAAAGATAAATTAAGCATGAAATACAAACACTTAAACACTTGCACCTCTATGGTTAACTCCACTTGTCGCCTTATGTAAAATGGTCATATTATGCAGGTGAGATGTCTTAGCAAAACAATCAAAAATACAAGATCATAGTCCATCGATGACGCTTCGAATGTTGACTTACAAATGATCTTAGTCCCTCAAGAGAAATGCTAAGATATCTCACAACATTGATATCATGACTATACGATGACCCACACCCGTCCCTTTACATCCAAAGATAAGGCTTCTTACCAATCAATGGTAAGATAGAAACATCTAGAGGAGGAGGAGAAGAACAAAAGACTTTTGAGTAGGTAGAAATGTTCTTAGTTGCTTGCTCATTTTCAAAACAAACATATTTTCAAACAAACACTAAACACTTTCAAAACATGGAATATTTTCAAAAGTCCAACACTTTGTATACATTCTTATAGAGACGAGAATCATTACAAAGTTTGCCTAAACGAAGGCACTTTTCAAAAATACTTTCAAAAACCACCACAAAGCACACTTTCAAACAAAAGCAATGATATAGCAAGCAACTAAGAGCCCATAGATAACTATAGATGAAAATGGTGATAACACCTTCCTTTTTCATAATCTACCCCCCAAACTCAAGAAAATAATCTCAAAGGTCTTTCCTGTTCTTTTCACACTTTCCTTTATTGGATAAAAGAAAAGTCGGTGGCGACTGTTGCTATCCGCAACAATTGTGATCAAATGCAAAACATCCCAAGTCAGCTCTCCCACCGTATTACACAAGTCACCAGCCTGATATACCCGATGCTTGATTTTCTTGTTGAATGCCTTAATCATATGCTTCTAATACATCTGACTGTGATAGACAGTCGCAAGCCTTTTTCTCGTCGATTATATTTAACTAATGCAACCTGGTCTGAATCCACTCGTCTTCGCCTAAGTCTATATCATTCATAATTCTCAGAGGTGGAATCCGAACTTCGACAGGTAGGACATCTTCCATACCATAGACCAGAGCAAATGGGGTTGCCCTAGTTGATGTTCTAGGTGAAGTGTGATAGCCATGGAGAACAAATGGTAACATCTTGTGCCAGTCTTTATAAGTTACAACCATACTTTGTACAATCTTATTTATGTTCTTATTGGCGGATTCCACTGCACCATTAATCTTTGGTCAATACGGAGAAGAGTTTTGGTGCTTATTCTTGTACTGTATGCAGAGTTCGGTGATCATAGTGTTGTTGAGGTTGGTACCGTTATCTGTGATAATCCTCTCGAGGATGCCATACCGACAGATAAGGTTTTGCTTAATGAATCGGGCGACCATATTCTTGGTAGCAGAGGCGAATGAAGCTTCTTCAACCCACATTGTGAAGTAATCAATGGCGACTAGGATGAAGCAATATCCGTTAGAGCCAGTAGGTTTGATCTCTCCAATCATATCAATGCCCCACATTACGAATGGCCAAGGAGAAGTCATGATGTTCAGAGGAACCAGAGGTACATGAACTTTATCAGCATAGATCTGGCACTTATGACAAGTTCTAGAGTGGTGGTGACAGTCAGTTTCCATAGTAGACCAATAGTAACCAGCTCTCAAAATCTTTTTAGCCATAGTATGCCCACTGGAGTGAGTACCAAAGACACCTTCGTGTATATCCTGCATAATTTCTTCTGCTTCCTTCTTGTCTACACAACGAAGCAGGGTTGAATCATGATTACACTTGTATAAAATCCCATTTATCAATAAGAACTTAGTCGAGAACCTCTGTAGTAATTTCTTGTCATTGATGGATGCCCCTTCAGGGTATTCTTGAGCCTCAAGGTACCTTTTCACCTCATGAAACCAAGGTTTTTCCTCTACTTTATCAGTGTCAATTTTATGGCTGTGTGCCGGTTCGTCGAATCTTTCAATGGTAATTCTGGGAGCCTCATTGTCCCATATGACCTTGAACATGGATGAAATTGTAGCCAATGCGTCTGCCAGCTAATTATCTTCTCTTGGGATATGCTCAAAAGTAATCTCTTCGAAATACGGAATCAAGGTTAGCACATGTTCCCAGTAAGGGATAAGATTTGGATGCTTCGTATCCTATTCTCCCTTGACCTGACTGATCACCAGGATGAGTCTCCATATATGCTTAAGAACTTGATTCTCAAGTGAATAGCAACTTTAATTCCCATGATGCACGCTTTATATTCAGCCATATTATTGGTGTAGTCAAAGCAAAGTCTTGCAGTGATGGGTGTGTGACAACCCTGAGGAGAGATAATTACAGCACCGACTTTATTACCAAGTGTGCTGGAAGCTCCATCGAAAACCATAATCCATCGAGATCCTAGCTCAGGTCCTTCATATGGCCCAGGTTCTTCATAATCTGTTACTAGCATAATGTTCTCGTCTGGAAACTCGAAATTCATAGACTGATAATCATCTACAGCTTGATGTGCCAAATGATCCTCCAATACACTTCCTTTGATTTCTTTTTGAGTGGTTTACTGAATATCATATTCTGTTAAGACCATTTTCCATCGAGATATTCTTCCAGAGAGAGTTGGCTTCTCGAATATGTACTTGATGGGATCTATTTTAGAGATCAACAAGGTAGTATGGGTCAACATAAACTGTCTTAGTCGGCAAGAAGCCCATGCCAAAGCATAGCAAGTTTTCTCGAGCAGTGAATATCTTGTTTTACAGTCGGTAAACTTTTTTGCTAAGGTAGTATATTGCATGCTCTTTTCGACCAGACTCGTCATGCTGCCCTAGTACATAGCCCATTGAGTTCTCTAGCACTGTTAAGTACATGATTAAAGATCTTTTTTCAACTGGTGGCATAAGAATTGGAGGTTCTTGTAAGTACTCCTTTATTTTATTAAAGGATATTTGATAGTCTTCGTTCCACCTTACTACTTGATCTTTCTTCAACAGCTTGAAGATTGGCTCACAAGTAGCAGTCAAATGGAAAATGAATCAGAAAATGTAATTCAGTCGTCCTAAGAAACCTTAGACTTCATTCTCAGTACAGGGAGCCGACATTTCTTGAATAGATTTAACTTTTGCAGGATCCACTTCAATACCTTTACTGTTGACGACGAAGCCCAAAAGTTTACCGGATCTTACCCCAAAAGTGCACTTGTTCGGATTTAACCTCAGTTTGTACTTCTTCAGTCTTTCAAACAATTTATGCAGAGGATCAAGATGCTCTTCTTCAGTCTGTGGTCTTTCTATCATGTCGTCGACGTAGACCTTTATCTCATGGTGAATCATGTCATGAAATGAGGCTACCATAGCACGCTAATAAGTTGCCCCGGCGTTCTTCAACCCAAAAGGCATGACCTTGTAGCAGAAAGTGCCCCGCTGTGTGACGAAGGTAGTTTTCTCCATGTCTTTTGGCACCATCTTGATCTGATTATAACCTAAGAAACCATCCATGAAGGAGTATACCTTGTGTTGAGCGGAGTTGTCGACCAAGACATCAATATGTGGCAGTGGGAAGTCTTATTTGGGGCTCGCACTGTTCAGATCCTTGTAATATACACACATATGTACCTTGCCATCTTTCTTTGGTACCATAACCACATTAGCAACCCATTGAGCATATGATGTCACTGCTAAGAACCCTACATTGAATTGTTTCATAACCTCGGCTTTGATCTTTTCCAACATTTCAGGATGCATGCGACAAACCTTTTGCTTGTTCGGAGAATAACCCTATTTCATTGGCAGATGATGAACCACAATATCAGTATCGAGCCCTGGCATGTCTTTGTATGACCATGCAAAGATTTTAACATATTCATGCAACATCTGGATTAACCTATTCTTGATACTTCTCTCTAAGTTGGCGCCTATCTTGACTTCTTTTTTGTCTGTCTCGGTACCCAAATTTACAACTTTGACCGACTCTTCATGTGGTTGGATAGCCTTTTCTTCTTGTATTAAGAGTCTGGCAAGTTCTCCAGGTATTTCACAATCTTCCTCACCTTCTTCCTTGGCTTGGTAGATCAGATTTTCGAAGTCATAAATAGCAATAGCATAATTGTTATCGACGAGATCCAGAGTGGATAAGGATCTGCAATGTAGTGTGTGGGTGTGTGTAAGAATACATAGCTATTTGAAAATGCAATAAGATAAAAGAAAAATAGAGATCATAAAATTTGCATGCAAAACTTCCAATGTTTTTATTAAATGAACAATGTTTATGAATTATCAACCCTTAACAAACGAACAATTATGCCTCGGGTAAGACACAAGGTTTTAAGTCATTGTTTATTACATAACCAAAATCTTTTAAAGCAATAAGGCAGGAATGTAGCTATTACTCCTGACTAAAGGAGATATGGAAAATGTCTTATACTTTCCAATTGTTAAGTCCATCACCAATGTCACCAATGGTAGGGAACATCTAGCTGTCGAAATCATAATCACTATCATCATCCTCTATAATGTTGACTCCATTATTGCTGATACGGAACAAAGGTCTTCCAGCCCGAGCGTGACGAACAACCCTTTGACTTTCTTCTTTTATAGTTACTTTGGAATATTTCAAGGAAGCCATCTTGTTCGGAGTCTTGGTGATCTTTTGGATGGAAGAAACATCTTTAGTATCAATAGGGAAATCACTTCAAAGGTCTGACAGGGAGTCTCGATAAATTCTCCATCCATCTCCACGTACCAGAATGAATTCGAGTGGCTGACCATGTACTCCTCTTCTCTGCAAACGGTAACAACCTTTCCTTTTACAAGATACTTAATTTCTGGTGCAAGATGGAGGTGACAGAACATGCCCCATGGATCCAGGGGCGTCCCAATAGACAAGAATAAACTGGCCGGATGTCCATTACATAGAAAGTGGACTCAAATATATGTGAACCCACTTTGATTAAGAGGTTCACTTATCGATGCACCATTCTTCTGGACCTGTCAATTGCTCGAACTATGATATTATTGGACTTCAACATAACCCCCTTACAATCCAGTCAGTCAAGAGCGCCTTTTGGCAGAACATTCAGAGAAGAGCCAATATCAATTAACACATGTGCCAACATAGTGCCACTATATTCAATGGATACATACATGGCCCTATTATGTTTTCTCCTCTATGGAGTCAGGTCAGCATCAGAGAAGCCTAATCCATTATCAATTGTTAAACTCGCCACGTAACTTCCAAATTGATCAGCCAAAATTTCTTGCGGCATATGAGTAGTCTTCAAGAATTTTACTAAAGCCTGTGCATGGGCTTCAGAACACAACAACAAAGATAACATGGAAATTTTAGACAGGGTCTGCCCCAGCTGTTCAACAATTTTATCATCGCTTATGCGAATGATCTTCAAAACCTCTTCAAACTCTTGTTCAGAGGTGTCCTTAATTATATCTTCTTTTTGAGCCTCCGTCTGGGCAGGCACTATCATTGGCTCTTTACCCCGAGCCTCGGAAGTTGACATAGTAACGGTGACTTGAGCAGGTGGAGAGATTTCTGGGGATAAAATCCTTCCGCTTCTAATAATTTTGTTGGTCCCCACAATATTGACAATGCTAGGATCAACCTCTTTATCATCTTCATCAAACAACTCTTGTTTAATGTCGTGGTAATAGACATAAGACCCACAATTCCATGGAATAGCCTTTTCCGAGGAATAAGGGATGGGCCCAGGTGTTGTAATAATCAAAAGAGCAGCTTTTGGGTTGGCGGTAATCCTTACAGGACCCTTGGAAATGATCCTGAAAGGAGTACCAGATACAACAACCAAATCTTGGCACAAATTCTCTGCATACAGAACATTTTCAATCAAAATTACATGTTCATCCATCATGCGTTGAATTCTTTCCTTCAGTAACCCACGACCGTTGGGTTAGACTGCACAATAATAACATCCTTTAACACAACCTAGAAATAAATCGGCCTGTAACAGATTCTTTTTGATCGTCGAGAGAGGAGTAACCATATCACTTACATAGGTAACATATAAAAAAACTTCAATAGCACTTATGCCCTTGTCATGTTTGGGCATCGGTGCAGTAATCATGTTCGGAGTGTCCGGAGGATCGAACTCAATTTCCTTATTATCAATCATACCCTGAATCTTGCACTTCAGGGCCCAGCAATTATTGGTGTCGTGCCTAGGACTGTTTGAATGATAGGCACACCTTGCATTCGGATTGTACTTTGGAGAGGATGTGTTGGGATTCTGAGGAGGATCCCACAGGGATATGAGTTCAGCCTTTAACAAATGTTGCAATGCTCTGTTGTTGTTGTTGTTGAACAGACCCCAAATTAGATATCAATACCGCTCCCACAGACTGATGGCGGTCATTTTTACTATGGTTTTTCTGGCCATAGACAATATTGGTTTCTCTTTTTCCACCGAATGGCTTATTCATAACATTAGAAGACGCAACCATCAGAATCTTCCCGCTCTTAATACCACTCTTAACTCTTTCCCCAGTCAGAATCAGCTCTGTAAAACCAGACGATGAACTTCCAATCAACAGATTAAAGAATGGGCTTGTCAAAGTGTCCATGAACATATCCACCAATTCCCGGTCAGTCAAAGGAGGTTGCACCCTTCCAGCTAAATCCCTCCATTTTTGTGCATATTCCTTGAACCCTTCATTCGAGCCCATGGACATGTTTTGCAGGTGCACACGAGTCAGCCCAAGGTCAGCATTATATTGATACTGCTTGTAGAAAGCAGCAAACAAGTCTTCCCATGTGTGAATGTTGGTTCCTTCGAGCTGATAGAACCATTCAAGTTGAGTGCCATCCAGAATTTCCTGAAAGAAATGGACTCATAGCTTCCAGTCAGCAGTATGAGGTTAGATCTTTCGAACATACGACCTAATATGGAGTTTGGGACAACAGACCCCATCATATTTAACAAAGATGGGGACCTTGAACTTATGAGGAATGACCACCCTCGGATTCAGACTTAATTTTCCAAAATCTAATCCAGGAACCTTCTGGATTTCCATAGCTTTGAGTCGGTCTTCCAACTACTTATATTTGTCATCTGTAGGAGGGTACTGTTCGTCAGAGTAGTCTTCGTCTTCATGGAAATTCTCATAACCCTGACTATTCTTTTCTTCATGCTTGATGCTTCTACCATCTTCTTCCTGGTTGTCGTCTTCCTCAGAGGAAACCTCCTCCATTTAAATTGGTTGAGCAAGACCTTTGAACCTTCTCCCCATATTGAGGATAACAGCCGACTTCTTAGTCTTCTTTTTCTTGGCGATGGGCGCCATCAGATCTTCTTGCCCCTATGTCGGATTCAGAAGAGTCTCTTAAAATTGTGCATGTTGAGCCTGGAGATCCTTAACAGTTTGTTCGAGGGCCATCTTATACTGAAATAAACAATAATTATATAAGAAAACCTGTATGAAAAACCTATTATATAATGATTCATGATATGTAAATCCAATGTTTTCAAGGACCTTAGGAGATTTAAATTTGCTAACCAAGAGGAAACAAAAACAAAGACTTTATTAGTAAGTTCAAATTATAATTGCCTCTTAGGCTTACAATAAAACAAAAAGGTCTCAAAGAGACAACAATATGAACTCCTCAAATCTAAGACTCGAGTTTCCCACTGACATTTCCTCTTCGTGTTCATGTATGCATTAAGACTCTGCTCCTCGTGAAGCTGCTTTGTGAGCTCCAACACTTTCTTCTCACTTGCATAGAATTGAGCCTCAAAGGTATCCCATTCTTCCTTGAGTTGAATCTAGGACTTCTGAAATTCTTCAAGGTCAGTGGGCATGTCTGGATGGAGGGTGGTGCGAGAAACGTCTCCTTTGATAACAGGCTCCATGATCATTAGTAGGACAGCTGGGTATGGCATCATGAAGTTTTGAGCTCGAGCTCGTACCCATTTGAGATAGGGCTTCAGAGAGATGAAGTTTTTCTGTCCTAAAGCCTTACTATCAATCTTTCTTACCATGCCCCAAGCATGTATATACCTTCAACGATAACCTTGAGGATCATTTTCGTAGTCGAACATAATACCCTGGATAAGTGCGTCGTAAGGACCATCTCTTTGAGCATAAACGAATTGATGTAGAGCCAGAGAATGGTTGTAAGTAATAACTCCCCTAATGCCAAGGAGTGGAACATTAGGTAATTCCCCATAGTGGTCAATTATAGTGATATCCTCATGAGATCGGGAATACCAGTAGATGTTTGTATGAGAAAGTGACATTATTCTTTGCGACCACCTCAAACCTTGTTCATTCTTCATTACTGATCAGGGAAGGTGAAAAATAAACCACCTGGATAGAAGAGGTATAAAACACATGAGAGTTCCTCTCCTTCTCATAGTTCGAGTGTGAAGAGAATGCAGTATGTCTCCGAGCAAGGTAGGCACAGGATTAAGAGCAAGGAAAATTTTGATGGCATTCACATATATGAGTTGGTTTGGATTAGGGAATAGTACCAACCCATAGATTAGAAGATCCAAGATGTCATCGCAAGCCTGGAAACTCATAGCATCCAGAAATAGTTGAGCCTTCTCTATCAAAAATTTAGCCAGAAAACCCTTGACTCCACTTCTTGTTTCCCAATTAGATATAATGTCGGACCACTTCAGATGTAAGGTTGCTGTAATAATTTCTGGCTTCGGAGCTTCTTCTAAACAGGTGAAGGGTTTCTGATCAAGAAAAAGTACCCCCAGTAATTGAGAGAACTCCTTCATTGTGGGTACCAACTGATAATCAAGAAAGGTGAAGCAATGATGTGCATGGTTAAAGAACTGGAATAGAACACTCATCATGTCTTCGTCAAGACCTAGGGTAACTATACTGAGTAGACGACCATGCTTTTTGATAAATGGATAAATTTCAGGAACCCTTGAGACTAATTTCTTAAGTTGAGGAGGCACCTTTACAAATTTGACCCGAATAGTGTTTATGCGAGCGGAAGCCATAACATGCAAAACAGAACAAAGATGAATTCCTTGGTCCTTGAAATAGTTAGTGAAAATGATATGGTATGATGAACAATTAATCATACACAAGAAAAAAACACAAGGCCTTAGGTTTAAGCTTGCATGGAGTTTGTAGGTAAGTACCCTCTTGAAGTTTTAGTTGGCTCAACCTGTCCTAAAAGAAGTAACCAAATTCTAGGAGCCTCAATATCACTGACCTTTCTCTTGGGCATTGTTTCAGCACAAGCATATGATTTGAGATCGGAATGTCCTAAGAGTCTGACCTTAGTGAGTGTAGTATCGAGTTTCAACCAACTTCAGTCTGCACCAAAGTCGGCTATCTCACGACTTTCTAATGGATAAGTTATGTCAACTAAGGTTCTACGGTCAGTTAGTGCTTTATGACACCATGCAGAAACTCAGCATTCTCCTTGACTTAACTCAAGGGACACCGACACCAACCAATGTGTCGCACTAATGTAGCCATCACTTCAACCATATCGGTATACGCCGTACAATATTTATGATCTATTGCTACTTACCTAAAATTCCCCAGATCTGGGTATAGGATCTTAACAAAAATAACCCAAACAACCCTTAAAAATAAATCAGGCAAATCAAACAAGGAAATCAAATTAAAGGTGATCTAGCTCTAAGGTAACCCCACTTTTAGTTTATCCTCATCACAGTCACCAGTTCTGTAATATGGTTGGAGAACTGACTTGGTTTTGCATTTTATCGCAAATATTGCGGATAACAAGAGTCGCCATCGAATTTTCTTTTATCTAATAAAGGAAAGGGTGAAAATAATAGGAAATAACTTTTGAGAATTTTTTTGAGTAAGGGGGTAGGTTATGAAAAGGGAAGGTATTAACACCCTTTTCATCTGTAGTTATCTACGGGCTATAAATCGCTAGCTCACTTTGAAAATGCTTTGTGAATGTGTAAGTTTGAAAATATTTTGAAAAATTCCTAAGTTCGGCAAACTTTGTAACGATTCTCGTATCGTTGAGAACGCACACAAAGTGTTTGTTTTGAAAATATTTCAGAAAAATGTTTGTGTGAAAAGTTGTTTGTTTGTGAGCAACCGAATACGAGCTATCTACCTACTAAAAAGTCCTTCGAGTTATTTTCTTCCTCCTTTATATAGTGTTATCCCATCACTAGTTAGTAGGAAGCCCTATCGTTGGATGTTTGAGGGACGGGTGCAGGTCATCGTACAGTTATGAAGGCAACTCGTAGGAAACTTTAGCAATTGTCGTAAGGGACTAACATCGTTTACCAAGGCAACATTGAAGGGTTATCGATGGACTACGATCTTTTTAACCAAATGGTCTTTGCTAAAGCGTCCCATATTCGAGGGACGTGACTGTTTATATCCGAGGTAACAAGTGAGGGTCACTCTAGAGGTGCGTGTGTGCAAAGTGTGTTATGTTTTAGTTATTTTAATCTTGGATTTATGGTTATCTAGCGTTTGCTTTGAGTCTTTTCCATACAATCCTATTAAACTAGCATTAAATATATACATACATTCATACATAATTACGAAAAGTAAAAATGCGGGAAATAATCTACGCTATTACAATGCTTCGGGGATGGGGAGTACAAACCATAAAATGGGGGAAAAGTAAAGTAAACCCTAATTTTAAACTATTACATCCCTTAACAATTACATGGTTATAATAATACGAAAACAAATAAACACGCGGAGATTGTGAAAAAAAGGAAAGATATTTAAAACCTAAAAAATTTCTTAGAATTTAAGAAAATCTTTTTGGTGTTTTTTGTTTAGAAAAATGTTTTTATAATGTAAAAGAATTTATAAACCTAGTTTATATTAATTTACTAATTAATTAATAAAATAAAACCAGAATGTGGTTAAATTAATCAATTTTTATTTGTCAAAAATTAAATTACTTAATTAAAACTTAAATCTAATTTTTTAAATGATTTTTGTGATTTTTGTTGATTAAATAAAATTGAATTTGATTAAAAAAGAAAAATAATTAATTAAAACAAATAAAAACGAATGGGCTTGCTGAAAAGAAAAACTGGGGGGTGAAAAAACAATTTGTTAAGCCGAAACTGGATAAGGCCCAGAACTGCGCTGGACCCAGTCAGGGTGGCTCCCTGAAGGTTCATGGTGGGGTGTGCATTTGAGGCGTTAGATGTGGAATCTTGAGATCAGAGGATTGTTAGATGAGGTACACCATGCGCGCATTGGACTTGACCTGTATGGGATCTTCAAGGAAAAATTGGAAAAATAACATGCCAGGGGCAGGGATCGAACCCCTTCCCTGGCATAGTAACGCCTTAGCACATGCACATGCACTTTTTGTTGGGGCAGCCACTACATCCGGTAAGTAAATCAAACAAAAATAACAAAAAGAAAGAATGAAGTATATGGCCGGAGAAGTGTCGGAGCCCTAGCTTCGGTCGTCTTCTCCGGCAAATCAAAATCTCAAACCCTGTGCAAACCTGCAAAATAAGGATCAAGAGGGACTATACCCCCTAAATCATGGTCTACGAATTCATTGCAATCATTAGTTTAGGCTGAAACGACCTTTAGGGTGAGATACAAAGAGAAAGCCCTAGCTCAGTTCAAACATGGTGGTATGTGATATTTACGCCAAAAATACCATGCGATCATTTACTCATGCCCTAAAATTTATTATGAATGCATCTGTATCACAAAAGGATGTTAAATATGTCTGCAACCTAATATACACAAACAAACCAAAACCTTACCACCGGTGAATTTGCGAGGGACCTTCTAAGCACAATTGAGCGTGTTTATAGACCTAGGAGACTTCTGGGGATCTCATGAGTGATGTTTGATCATTGGTTTGGGCTGAAAACTTATGTAAGTTAGGATTCGATGCTTGGCTTTTTTTGAAAATTTTGTGAACAATCTGTGGTTTGGGAGGCAACTGCGTGTGTCTTTGTTTGAGATACGAGGCTTGTGTATCTAAGGCATTGCATTAGGTTAACAGAAATGGTACAAATTAAATGGCATAATGGATTTTCAATTTTGCTTCAAAACTTTCCAAAAGAAGATATTTCCTTCCCTTCTTGTCTTTTCACGGTTATGTCATGTCTTGCTAGGTTGCTTTGGGCCTTAAAAGACCACTCATGAACCTAGCCCAATTGTCTTGGATCTTATTTAATTTATTTTGCATTTATTTGTATAAAAACAAAATAAATATAAATAAAATAATAAGAAAATATAGGACAAGGTATGAGTGGGCTTAAGAGTCTTTCATAAGGTCATGGACATGTTTGAAGTCCAAAAAGTTAAGTCACCGGTCCAAAATTTCAAGTTAGCACATTTTGCATTTCATGTATTTCCTCAAAATTTCCTAACTTGTGCAACTCATAACTTTCTAAATTTTCATCTTTTGAAGGTGATTTTGGACTCTTTGGAAAGCTCAAGATGTCCTCTTAATTATATCTTTTGATCATTTTTTCGATAGGAGACTTTATCTTGATGTAAGTTGCCTTGATAAAAAGTGTCTTTTTGTTGACTTTTGAAAATGACCTATAATGTATTAGCTCATATCTTTCAAATGAAGCATTTTTTGGACTTGAGAATAAATACAAAGTTGTAGATAATTTAATTTCCATCAAAATGGGATTTGGTTGAGGAAAAGTTGATGAAGCATGTGAAATTTATGCTTGGTCAAAGTTCAGTTGACTTCTCCTAAGGAAACCCTAATTTGGTAATTTTTTAGAATTTTTTTTATTAATAACCATGTATTAAAATAATATTTCACAAATAACCGGGTTTCGGAAAAAATTACGCAAATAACCATGTTTCAGATGACTCCCCAAAGGAGGAGCCATCTCACTTGGCGCCTCCACCTAGGGTTTTGCCCTAGGCGCCATCTCACTTGGCGCCTCCCTTGGCTTTTAGCCAAGTGAGATGGTGCATGCTCCTTAAAAGTGAGAGGAGGCGCCATCTCACTTGGCTCCTAGGGCAAAACTAGGGCAAAATGCTGTTTTTTAAATAATTCGTCCGTTTCTCCGAAATTTCTCACACTTTCTCGCACTGTATTTTTATTTTGTAATCTGTTATTTGCGTCATGAAGTCGCCTATGATTTTTAGCAGAGATGGTTACATTATCTTCTCCGCCACGAAACCTGCGATGAAAATGAAATTCTGGCACATTCACTCCATGGAGCGTCTGAAGCGGGAGTTGATGCGGTGGCTAGATGGAGACATTGTGGAGGGGGGGAAATTTGAAGGATCCAGCGAAAACGAACAACAACCTCACATGCGACAGGAAGACCTAATGTGTGGTTGGAGGAAGTCAAAACAGACAGTGATGTAATGTTGATGATGCATGGGTCAGATGAAATTGTGTTAACAGTTGTAATTTCCTAGATGGAATATCGTTAATTATTGTTGTACGCGTTTTATTAATTGTAGCAAAATCTGTTAACAGAAAACCCAAATGTTTACAACACAATTATGAAAAGATTTTATGTATTACAATATTTATGTGGTCGAGCCAGACGCCCGATTCAGACAGTTTTTGCGATTGTGTCCGACCTGACGGCATAAACCACACTTTCTTTCCAACCTGTCAAGATCGTCCATTTCTATTGTGATGCGCCTACTTTTGGGACGACCCTTCTTGTTCCTTCGCATTTGGTCATTGTGCCACAATATTTCGCCGTCGTATTCAGGCCAATAATCTGGTTTTGCTACCAAAGGAAAGTTGTTGTTGTAAACATTGAGCAACGTTTCAGATTTGTAAATGTTTGACAGAAGTTGAAGCGCGTCTTGATGGGTATGAGCACAAGCGGCAATGACATGAGAGCAAGGCATACGAAATGCTTGAAACCTGCCACAATCGCACCATTGAGAAGGTAAAATGACCCTGTATTCTTGTCTTGGTAGGCCTTCATTGTGGTCGATTGTCTCTTTCACAATGAAGTTGTGGTTGTGTCGGTAAAACCGTATAACCATGTGAGTGTTGGCTTTAGCACTTTCAGCCTTAATGTATTTCATGAAGCTTTCACTCCATAGTTGTCCAGATTGCAACACCGCATTCCACATTTCACCTCTTTTTGCAAATAACGCAGCCATCCTAAAATACGTAGATTTTACCAAGGCAGTGATTGGGAGGTTTCGTATGCCCTTGAATACCCCATTCATTGATTCAATAAGATTCGTTGTCATATGCCCCCATCTTTGGCCATTGTCGTATGACCTAGTCCATTTTTCCACCGGAATATTGTCGATCCACCTACCGGCTTCCGGATTAGACAAATAGATCTCGTTGCGGTAATATTTGAATGTGGGTTGTGTCAATGCATATCCCGCATTCATAACCGCTTTCCTCAATGTTTTGTCCTTGACCTCCCTCGAGAAATTATGGACGATATGCCTAACACAATAGACATGCGTAGAAGGAGGGTCATGTCAACCATTTGCTGGATTATTGTAGGCACTTCCAATGGAGGCATGTCTGTCCGAGATCAAACAGAGATCTGGTTGAGGAGCCACGTGTGTCCGAAGATTTTTCAGGAAAAAGCTCCAAGCACCACTGGTCTCCCCCTCGACAAGGGCAAACGCAATGGGGAAAATGTTGTTGTTGCCATCTTGTGCAACTGCCATCAATAGCGTGCCTTTGTACTTGCCATACAACCAAGTCCCATCAATTTGTAAAATTTGTTTGCATGATGCAAACCCTGTGATGCATGGTTGAAATGCCCAAAACACGCGACTGAATATTCTGTTGCCATGCAGTAGACTACCATCTTGGGCGTATGCTGACAATGTTTCCAGAACGTAAACACTACCTGGAGAATACGTCTTGAGTGCATTCAGGTAGCGGGGAAGTTCTCAGTATGACTCCTCCCTGTTTCCGTACACCCTTTCAATCGCCTTAGTCTTTGCTAACCACGCCTTATGGTAAGACGGAGTGTAGTTAAAAACCATGGTGATGTGGGAGATGATTGTTTTCACCTTCAAAGATGGGTCGTTGCTGACCAGGGGTAGGATTTCTTAACAGATTAGATTATAGTTGAGTTTTCGGTGGTCCTGTGATTGAGTGGAACTTACACAAGTGTGGGTAGTCATGGAACCTATGACCCAGCAGTCACCCCTTAATCTGTATGATGCGGTCAGCTTGAACATACAGTCAGGGTGGACACACTTGATCTTGTACCTTTCCGGGTTGACACGATCCACCTTAAAATCAACCGAGTTGAGCATGTGAAATTTTTTAATGGCCCTGATGCATTCCTCTCAGTTATGAAACTTGTCCTTCTCTTTTAAATTTTCATCCGATTGCATATACGGATTGAAAAATAAGTCAGTAGAAGGTTCATCTCCGCCCATGTTGAAGTTTGTCATGTGCGGAGGTGGTGTGTAGATTTTGTATGTAGGAATACTAGGGATGCCATCATCGTCAGAATCATCGTTCACCATTTCATCAAACTCTAACTCGTTATCTTCTTCTTCATCATCAACTGCATCTACCTCATCTTGTTCATTCTCCAAAGGATCAACCTCCTGTGTCACCTGAGGCTCTTGAAGCAAAACGTACAACTCAATAGAGTCGTATCCAGAATAGACATGGATGGAAATCATATTCTGGAGATCCTCGTCATCTTGAACTTCAACCTTATAAAAAATTACTTGGTTGTTTCCAAAGAAAACTGGATTCTGATAAAATATCTGGGACACCGGGCCTCGTTTAAGTTTGGCCTCTAATCTTTTTTTGAAGTACGAGAAATTGGCTTTCCCGTTTAAGAGAAATCGGATGTTGTCTGTGTCTCTAAACAAAAACCCAGTTATGGGACAAATGTATGTCTCACCGTTGAAATGTGCTTTGACGATAAATTATGGTGAAGAGGCCATTGCGTAGAATTGTTTTAAGGTTTGAAGGTTGAAATGTTTGAGGTTTATTGATTGTATAAAGGTTTGAATGCTGTATTGTTTGAAGGTTGGAATGTTTGAATTTTATGAGTGATTCGAAGGTTGGAATGTTTGATTGTTTGCAAGTTTGAAGGTTTGGTTGTAAGAACGTTTGAAGGTTGGAAGATTTGACAGATTATGTGAATCAATGTTATGATAAACGTAAGGCTAAAAATTTCAATTAATTAAGGATGCAACCCCCCAAGGTTGCCAATAATATTACATGCAATAATAAAAGGAATCCCAAAGGTTGTCACGTAGCCTGAGCCTAGGCTGCAACAAAGGACACCTCTTATTCGCCAATTGGGGTGGCGACACCATTCATTTTTGTACTCTTTCGCCAAGTCCAATGGCGCCTCCCTTACTGTCCAATCGTGATACATGCATGGGCTTATGTAACCCCCTAGGCTGCCACCTAGCCTGCCCCTAGTCTGCACATATACATGTATTTTGTAAGACTCCTCCCATCAACTCCAATGGGCTTACATGCAATAATAAAAGGAATCCCAAAGGCTGTCACGTAGCCTGAGCCTAGGCTGTAACAAAGGACACCTCTTATTCACCAATTGGGGTGGCGACACCATTCATTTTTGTACTCTTTCGCCAAGTCCAATGGCGCCTCCCTTACTGTCCAATCGTGATACATGCATGGGCTGCCACCTAGCCTGCAAGAGTGACACCTTTCATTTTTTGTACATGCATGCATGCATATGTGTAACCCCCTAAGCATGCAAATGTGACACTTCGTAGGCATGCAAGCACAAGCAACCACTATATCAAACTTATTTGCCTATAAATACATACCATATCATACATCTCTCACACCCACACAAGTCTCACTCTCTGCTACGAAATATTTCATAAGTCTATCATACTATCTATCTCTTCCTAAGTCTTTCATACTCTCAAGCATTTTAAACAATGGCTCTTCCAACAATGGGCGATACTCACAGAGGCACAAGGGAAAACATTGCCGCATTTGTAAGTTTCTTTTTTGGTTATACATTTTTCATACTTCAAATAACGTGTTGTTCATCTTAATTAATCTTACACATGTTACATTATGAACTCAGGACACAAAAAGATTCAGAATCTGTTCGCATAACTACCTAGCTCCTGACCCATTTATCGTCCCATATCTGGAATACGCAGGTTTTGGACATGTCATAAAGATCTCCAACTGCACCATTGACTCGAAGTTCATTCTTGCAATGTTGGAAAGGTGGAGACCGGAGACCCATACATTTCACCTACCAATAGGTGAATGTACCATCACGCTAGAGGATGTGTACATGCTACTAGGTCTCCCTGTCCATGGTAAGGCCGTGAACGGGTCGGTTCAACAACCCAACTCTCAGTGTGAAGAACTGTTGGGCAGGGATATGGTAGAAGGTGGTGGTGCAAGAGGGCAGGGAATACTACTCACTGAGCTGAAAAGTCATTATGCAAGTTTGGAATTAAATGAAAATTCCTCAGAGAATGACAGGGTAGTAAAAGCCAGAACTTATCTTATGATACTTTTTGGTACATTTTTATTTCCCGAAAGTACGGGAAATAGTGTAAATTTTATGTACTTACATTTACTAACAAATTTTGAAAATACAAGAAAATATAGTTGGGGTTCTGCAGTTTTAGCCCACCTATACAGTTCCTTGTGCAAAAACGCAGTCAAGGAAAAATGTACATTTTATGGGTGCGCTTTTTTACTACAAGCCTGGGGTTGGTGGAGGATGGAGTCCTTAAACCCCGTCAACAACAATACTTTCGGTTTCCCGTACGCAACAAAGTAAGTCATCAAGTTATAGCATTTATAACTATTCTGCTCTTCCCAAAATATATGCTAAGAATAAAATGTTTCTCATTTCCTTTAGGTACTGCGTGAGGGGTATGGATTACGGCAAGAATCCAAGATTCAATGTCGCACTCTACCGCAACCTGTTGGATCACTTAGGCCCGGATGACGTACGTCGTAGCTTTTAACTTTTATTCAACTAAATTATTTATACATTACTTTTGCATTAACCTGATTTACATTTTATCGCAGTTCGTCTGGAGACCATATTTGGGTTTGGGCCATGGTCCAAACCCGGAGGATGCAGTAACTTGGACCGCGAAGACTGCAATCATTCGGTTCAACATTATGGAGATGCACCACAGCGACCGTGTGAAGATGCAGTTCGGAATGCATCAAGAGATACCAAGTGATCCAACTTGTTTGTCCCCATGGCATCTTAAAAGGGTCGATGCCCAGTGGGGTCTTACCAACTGGAAAGACTTCGCTCCGGAATGGTGTAAGATGTGGCAGAGGCGTCACCGCTACGTCTTGCAATTCCCGGTTTTCCTTACTCAAGGTAATATGCGACACACGGATCAATATTTGTCTTGGTACGGGTCGGTTAGTAACCCATAAATGCACGTGTCTCATCCAAGGTACTTGGTTGACCCACGCACACAATGGGCACAACCCTCGATTCCCCATCAACAAACCCAAAACCCATCAACCTCCCACCAACCCCCAAGAAGAAACAGATCCACAAACACCAAACCACAGTCCCCACCACAACACAACTACAATCAAATGCCGCACAACCAACCATAATCACCACCAAACTACCAATACCCTGATATGCCTCAAACCCAACCACAATACTAATCCCAATACCAGCACACCCGCATACCCCACACACAATTTCAGTCTTCCACATATCCCAATATGGCCCCCTCAACATCCAGCCTTAGCCCTGATATGGGAATGTCGGAAGATTACGAAAAAGCCGACCCAACCTACCATCACCCACAATATCACCAAACCACCCAACATCCTCAATACCAAACACCCCAAGATCCATTTCCTTTCTACCCACCGTACTCAGACGATCAATGCTACAGGCCCACTATGGAACCGCACCCACCGCCAACACGACCAAACTTTGAGGGTATGGGTAACCGACTGTACCAGAGCGGATCTTCTAGATATGGAGATCTGACTGATTTTATGGATTCGGACCGCATTGACTTCGCTGGGCCATCGACCTTACCGCAGCAGGAAACGCGACGACACCCAGCACGAGAAAAGCGAGGACGGGGATGCGGAACCGGGGGTCATTACCGGGTTCCGGGGGATCACTGATGTATTAGTTTTTTTCCCCAGTATTTTTGTATCCATTTTTTTAATCTGTTTTTTTTTACTGTTATTTTAATGTAATACAGTTGGATGTAATTATTTTTTTTAATAAAAAGTCCATTTTGTTGATCTCTGTCCAACGCGCAACGCATCAGAAAAAAAAAAGAAATTATTTGTTGCCCTAAAAATACACCTAGGCGCCATCTCACTTGGCTTAGGGCATGCCCTAAGCACATAGGCGCCAAGTGAGATGGCGCATCCCCTTAAAATATAGGTGCATGCGCCATTTCAGATGGCTCCTCCTTTGGGGAGTCATCTGAAACATGGTTATTTGCGTATTTTTTTCTGAAACGCGGTTATTTGCAAAATATTATTTTAATACTTGGTTATTAATAATAAAAAATTCAATTTTTTACTTTTGACGATTTGAGGACTTTCCTTGAGGAATCATGATTAACCCTTGATCAAATGATGAATATCACTTCAAAATGTTGATGTTGACAAAACATATTTGAAGTTTGACTGTATGTTGACCATAGTTGACTTTTTACCCAATACAATTGACTTCCAATCATCTAAGCCATTGACTGAGCAAACTTGTGATGCAAGACTTGAATCTTGACATGAGCACTATTGAAGACCTATGATGAACCATGAAAACCATTTGAGACCTTTGAAACCCATTCTTCTTTGTTAAAGATGAAACCCTAGTTGTAGACCCCTTGCTTAGGAGGTCAGTTTGTCTGATAAAATCTTGAGAATCCTTGAGCATTTTTGAAAACCCTTAAAAGAATATCTTGAAGAAAATGGGAGGGAAAATTTTGGGTACAACACCAGCATTGTTGTTGTTTCCGGCATCAACGAAGTGAATGTTCTGATCATTATTGATAGTTTGGTCGGCCATGACAATCGAAAGGTTGAGAGAGTTGCTTTGGTCTTGAGTGAAAGACGGGGAAGCTGATTTCCCATAGATGGTGCCACTGATCGTACCTGATCAGAAGACATCGTCAAGGCCCACGAGCTTCAAGTTAAGCAGTGGTTGAATGTGAAGTGGGGGGTACCTGCAAGACACTCTGATGCTAAAGTGAGGTTTAGAGCGAGAGCAAGTAAAGTAAGTGAGGTAGAATGAACGCATGAATGAATGGATACCCGACCCTCTCGAGTGAGAGGGTTTATATAGTCCCCAATGTTGGGCCAAGGTCTTCAGTGTTGGGCCACGATGAGTCCCAATAATGAAGATTGTCAGGGTTTATGGGTGTATGAATTCCATCAAGTGACCTCCTCCCTGATCAACTGCCCCGAGAAAGTAGGGAAGTTGAACCCATTATTCTCGAAGGACAAGATGATGATGTTGTGAACACGTGGGTCATGCTCTTCTAATAGACACGTGGAGAAATATCCAGCGTTCTTTAATTTAGACTGCATGCTTTTAAGCATTTATAAAAACACTAAATTAAACCTCCCCAACAATGAGACAAGTGTCGACTCAATCTAAAACAATAACTGAATTTTTTTTGGAATAAGCATGTATTAAAAAAAATTCGCAAATAACCATGTTTCGGAAAAAAATTACGCAAATAACCATGTTTCAGAAAACTCCCCAAGAGAGGAGCCATCTCACTTGGGGCCTACACCTAATTTTTAAGGGGAGGCGCCATCTCACTTGGCGCCCAGGTGTTAAAGGCTTGCCCTAAGCCAAGTGAGATGGAGCCTTAGTGCATTTGGAAGGAAAATTTTCACGTTTTTTATTTTAAATGTGGTGTGTTATGTATTCGATATAGGATCAACAAAATTGACTTTTTATTTACAAAATATGATTACAGACATAATTATTACATAAAAAAAGATTAATCAGTGGTCCCCCAGAACCCGGTAATGACCCCTGGTTCCGTATCCCCGTCCTCTCCTTTCCTGTGCTGGGTTTCTTCGCGTTTCCTTCTGTGGCAGGGTCGATGGCCCAACAAAGTCAATGCATTATGGATCCATGAAATCATTCAGATCTCTATATCTAGAAGATCCGCTTTGGTACAGTCGGTTACCCATACCCTCAAAGTTTGGTTGTGTTGGTGGTGGGTGGGGTTCCATGGTTGGTCTGTAGCACTGGTCATCTGAGTACGGGGGGTAGAAAGGAAATGGATCTTGGGGTGTTTGGTATTGAGGATGTTGGGTGCTTTGGTGATGTTGTGGTTGATGGTAAGTTGGGTCGGTTGGTTCATAATATTTGGACAATCCCAGAATAGGGCTAAGGTTGGATGTTGAAGGGGCCATATTGGGATATGCATAAGACTGAAATTGTGTGTGGGGTATGCGGGTGTGTTAGTATTGTGATTGAAATTGTGGTTGGGTGTGAGGCATATGGGGGTATTGGTACTGAGGTGGTGATTGTGGTTGGTTGTGGGGCATGTGGGCGTAATTGTATTATGGTGGTGACTGTGGTTGGGTGTTTGTGGTTCTGTTTCGTCGGGGGGGGGGGGGGGGGGGGTGGTGGTGGGAGGTTGATGTGTGTTGGGTTTGTTGTTGGGAAAATGAGGGTTGTGCCCATTGTGTTCGTGGGTCAACCAAATACCTTGGATGAGACACGTGCATTTTAGGGGTACTAACTGATGTGTACCAAGATAAATATTGATCTGTGTGTCGCATATTACCATGGTTGAGGAAAACTGGGAATTGCAAGACATGTCGGTGACGCCTCTGCCACATCTTACACCATTCTGGAGAAAAGTCTTTCCAGTTGGTAAGACCCCATTGGGCGTCGACCCTTTTGAGATGCCACAGGGACAAACAAGTCGGATCGCTGGGTATCTCTTGATGCATTCCAAATTGCATCTTTACACGGTCGCTGTGGTGCATCTCCATAACATTGAACCGTATGATTGCAGTCTTTACACTTCAAATTGCTGTATCCTCGGGGTTTGGTTCATGGTCCAAACCCAAATATGGTCTCCAGAAAAACTGCAGATAAAATTAAATCAGGTTAATGAAAACGTGATATATAAATAATTTAAAAGTAGAAAAGTTGAAAGGTACGACGTACATCATCCGGGCCAAGGTGATCCAATAGATTGCGGTATAGTGCGACATTAAATCTTGGATTCTTGTCGTGATCCATACCCCTCACGCAATACCTAAAGGAAATGAAAAATATTTTATTTTTATCATATATTTGGTGAAGAGATGAATAGTAATAAATGATATAACTTGATGACTTACTTTGTTGTGTATGGGAAAACAAATGTGTTGTTGTTGATGGGGTTTAGGGACTCCATCCTCCACCAACCCCAGGCTTGAAGTAAAAAAGTGCAGCCATAAAATGTATATTTTTCCTTGATTGCATTTTTACACAAGGAACTGTATAGATGGGCTAAAACAGCAGAACCCCAACTATACTTTCTAGTTTTTTTGAAGTCTCTAAGTAAATTTAAATACATAAAATTTATACTATTTCCCGTACTTTCGGGAAATAAAAAGGTTCCAAATAGTATCATTATATAAGTTCTAGCTTTTATTACCTTAGCTAGCTCGGAGTAATTTTCGTTCAATTCTAGAGTCGCATAATGATTTTTTAGCTCAGTTAGTAGTATACCCTGACCTCTCGCACCACCACCTTCAACCATATCCCTGCCCAACAATTCTTCACACAAAGAATTGGGTTGTTGCACCGACCCGTTAACCGCCTTACCATCGATAGGGAGACCCAATAACATGTACATATCCTCTAGTGTGACGGTACATTCACCTATTGGTAGATGAAATGTATGGGTCTCTGGTCTCCACCTTTCCAACATTGCAAGTATGAACTTTGAATCAATTGTGCAGTTGGAGATCTTTATAATGTTCCCAAAACCTGCGTAATCGAGATATGGTACGATCAACGGGTCGGGAGTAAGGTAGTTGTGTGACCGAATTCTGAATCTTTTAGTATCCTTAGTTAATAATGTAAAAAGGTGTAAGAGTAGGTAAGTAAGATGAACAAAGCATTACTAGAAGTATGAATAATGTATAAGTATAAAAGAAACTTACAAATGCTGCAATGTTGTCCCTTGTGCCTCTGTGAGAATCTCCCATTATGAGAAAAGTCATTGTTGAAAATGCTTGAGATTATGAAAGAGTTTGAAATTGTAAGAGATTATGAAAGAGTTTGTAACAGAGAGTGAGACAATTGTAGATGCGAGAGAAGTATGTAATGCTCTGTATTTATAGGCAAAAAAATTTCATAGAGTAAGTGAGGTGGTAGGTGGGTGCATGCATGCATGATAAGTGTCACTCTTGTAGTGTAGGTGCAGGCTACGTGGCAGCCTTGGAGAAGGCATCTCTGCATGCATGTAACACGATTAGACGTGAAGGGAAGCGTCATTGGACTTGGAGAAATAGTACAAAAATGAAAGGTGTCGCCATCCCTGTTGGCGAATAAGAGGTGAAATGGGTTGCAGTGTAGGCGCAGGCTAGGTGACAACCTTGGAGAAGGCATCTTTGCATGCATGTAACACGATTGGACGTGAAGGGAGGCGCCATTGGACTTGGCGAAACAATACAAAAATGAAAGGTGCCTTCATCCCTGTTGGCGAATAAGAGGTGGCATGGGTTGCAGTGTAGGCGCGGGCTAGGTGACAACCTTGGAGAAGGCATCTCTGCATGCATGTAACACGATTGGACGTGAAGGGAGGCGCCATTAGACTTGGCGAAACAGTAAAAAAATGAAAGGTATTGTCATCCCTATTGGCGAATAAGAGGTGGCATGGGTTGCAGTGTAGGCGCAGGCTAGGTGACAGCCTTGGAGAAGGCATCTCTGAGTGCATGTAACACTATTGGATGTGATGGGAGGCGCCTTAGAGGTTGCAGTGTAGGTACAGTGTAGGCACAGGCTAGGTGACAACCTTGGAGAAGGCATCTCTACATGCATGTAACACGATTGGACATGAAGGGAGGCGCCATTGGACTTGGCGAAAAAGTATAAAAATGAAAGGTGTCGCTATCCCTGTTGGCGAATAAGAGGTGGCATGGGTTGCAGTGTAGGCGCAGGCTAGGTGATAGCCTTGGAGAAGGAATCTCTAAATACATGTAACACTATTGGACGTGATGGGAGGCGCCTTAGAGGTTGCAGTGTAGGTGCAGTGTAGGCGCAGGCTAGGTGACAGCCTTGGAGAAGGCATCTCTGAATGCATATTGGTTTATTCAAATTCAGTACAACCTATTTAATCTTACCGTTATCAAAACACTCATACACTTAATCTCTCAAACACTAGAACATTCAAAAATTACAGCAATTAACTCATAAACTTCAAACCTTCGAACCCTTAAACCTTCAAACAATTATACATAATGGCCTCTGCACCCCAATATGTGATCAGTGCATATTTCAACTGTGAGACATACATTTGTCCCACCTATGGGTTTTTGTTTAGAGACACTGAGAGCATCCAATTTTGTTTAAACAGGAAAGCCAATTTCTTGTACTTTAAAAAACGATTGGAGGCCAAACTTAGACAAGGCCCCGTGACACAAATATTTTATCAGAATCTGGTTTTTTTGGTAACAATCAAATAATATTTTATAAGGTTGAGGTTCAAGATGACGAGGATCTTCAGAATATGGTTTTCAGTCATGAGTATTATGGGTACGACTCTATTGAGTTGTACATTATGCTGTGAGAGCCTCAGCTGTCACAAGTGGTTGATCCTTTGGAGACCGAACAAGAAGAAGTAGATGTCGTTGATGATGAAGAAGAAGATGACAAGTTGGAGTTTGACGAAATGGTCAATGATGATTCCGAAGACGATGGGATACCTGGTATTCCTACAAACGAGATCTACACACCACATCCGCACATGACAAACTTCAACATGGGCGGAGATGAACCATCTTTTGATTTATTTTTCAATCTATATATGCAGTCAGATGAAAACTTAAAAGAGAAAGAGAAATTTCTTAACAGGGAAGAATGTATCAGAGCCATCTAAAAATTTCACATGCTCAACTCGGTCGATTTTAAGGTGGACCGTGTAAATCCAGAAAGGTACAAGATCAAGTGTGTCCATCCTGATTGTATGTTCAAGCTCACTGCATCATACAGATTAAGAGGTGATTGTTGGGTCATAGGTTCCATGTCTACCCACACTTGTCTCAGTTCTACTCAATCACAGGATCATCGAAAACTTAATTATGATCTCATTTGTCAAGAAATCCTACCACTCGTCAGCAATGATCCATCATTGAAGGTGAAAACCATAATCTCCCACATCACTACGGTATTTAACTATACTCCGTCTTACCGAAAGGCGTGGTTAGCAAAGACCAAGGCGATTGAAAAGGTATATGGAAATTGGGAGGAGTCATACCAAGAACTTCCTCTCTACCTGAATGCACTCCAGACTTATTCTCCAAGTACTGTTTACATTCTGGAAACAGTGCCAGCATACGCCCCAGATGGTAGTCAACTCAATGGAAATGGAATATTCAGTCGAGTGTTTTGGGCTTTTCAACCTTGCATCACAGGTTTTGCATCATAACCAATTATACAAATTGATGGGACTTGGTTGCATGGGAAATACAAAGGCGCGCTACTGATGGCAGTTGCACAAGATGGCAACAACAACATTTTCCCAATTTCCTTTGCCCTAGTCGAGGGGGAGACTGGTGGTGCTTGGAGCTTTTTTCTCAAAAATCTCCGAACACACGTGGCTCCTCAACCAGATCTCTGTTTGATCTCTGATAGACATGCATCCATTGAAAGTGCATACAATAATCTTGCAAACGGTTGGCATGACCCTCCTTCTACGCATGTCTATTGCGTTAGACATATCGTCCAAAATTTCACGAGGGAGATCAAAGACAAAACACTTAGGAAAGCGGTTATGAATGCGGGATATGCATTGACATAACCTACGTTCAAATATTATTGCAACGAGATTCGTTTGTCAAATCCGGAAGCCGGTAGGTGGATTGATAATATTCCGGTAGAAAAATGGACTAGGTCATATGACAATGGACAAAGATGGGGCCACATGACAACAAATCTAATTGAATCGATGAATGGGGTATTCAAAGGCATACGAAACCTCTCGGTCACTGCTTTGGTTAAATCAACATATTTTAGGATGGCTTCGTTTTTTGCCAAAAGAAGTGAAATGTGGAATGTTGTGTTGTAATCTGGACAACTATGGAGTGAAAGCTGCATGAAGTACATTAAGGCAGAAAGTGCCAAAGCCAACACCCATATGGTTATACGGTTTGACCGACACAGCCATAACTTCATTGTCAAAGAGACAATCGACCACAACAAAGGCCTGCCAAGACAAGAATATAGGGTTGTACTACCTTCTTGTTGGTGCGATTGTGGAAAGTTTCAAGCCTTTCATATGCCTTGCTCTCATGTCATTGCCGCGTGTGCCTATACTCATCAAGACGCGCTACAACTTCTGTCTCCCATTTACAAATATGAAACGTTGGTCAATGTTTACAACAACAACTTCCCTTTGGTAGCAAAACCAGATTATTGGCCTGCATACGATGGTGAAATAGTATGGCACAATGACCAAATGCGAAGGAATAAAAAGGGTCTTCCCAAGTAAGCGCATCACAACCGAAATAGACTCCCTTGACAAGCTGGAAAGAAATTGTGGTTTATGTCGTCAGGTCGGACACAATCGCAAAAATTGTCCGAATCGGGCTACTGCCTCAACCACATAAAAATTGTATTACAAAAAATCTTTCCTTTATTATGTTGTAAACATTAGGGTTTTTCGTTAACAGTATTTGTTACAATAAACATTGCGCGAACAAAAAAAACCACGATAAATCGTCTACGAAATTACAACCGTTAAAACAATTTCATCTGACCCATGCATCATCAACATTACGTCGCTGTCTGTTTTGACTTTCTCCAACCAAAAATTAGGTCTTCCTGTCGCAAGTGAGGTTGTTGTTCGTCTTCGCTGGATCCTTCTAATTTGTTCCCCATCCACGATGTCTCTGTCTAGCCATCGCATCAACTCCCTATTCAGACTCTCCATGGAGTGAATGTGCCAAAATTTCATTTTCATCGGAGGTTTTGTGGCGGAGAAAATAACGTAATCATCTCTGGTAAAAATCATGGGCGATTTCATGACGCAGATAACAGAGTAAAAAAATAAGAGAACATTGGAGAAAGTGTGAGGAATGACGGAGAAACAGATGAATTATTTATAAAAATAGCATTTTCCCTGTGAGTCAAGTAAGATGGCGCCTCCTCTCACTTTTAAAGTGCATGCGCCATCTCACTTGACTAAAAGAGAGAGGAGGCGCCAAGTAGGATGGCGCCTAGGGCAAGAATGTGAGTGGAGGCGCCAAGTGAGATGACTCCTCTCTTGGAGAACTTTCTGAAACATGGTTATTTGCGTAATTTTTTCCGAAACATGATTATTTACGATTTTTTTTAATACATGATTATTCCAAAAAAAAAATTCACAATAACTATCAATAAAAAATAGTTTCTTCTATTGACAATATACGCCTACCTTTTGTTTTACCGTTATCTTAAACAAATATTAAAAATGAATATGAATAACTATATGAAATTGAATTTTATGTTCTATTTTAAAGATATTTATCAAATAAGAGAGAAAAATAAATTTTCCTTATCTATATGTTTCTAGAAAAAGAAAATTAATTTTTTTTCCAATTATATAAACTTCTTTAAAATATAACTTAAAATTCAGTTTTATATCATGATAAAACCAATTGATTTATTTTAAATTCTATACTTTAATTATTTTATTTAATGTATTGTGTTAACTATAATTCTTTTACAAAAATAAGCCAAATAAATAAATAAAAATCACTTAAACATAAGACATGTCTAACAAAAAACACGAGAAAATAGAAAAATCGATTGTCTCCCTTACTTAAGAATTAAGTACAAAATCAATTAGTAAATAAAACTACATTGTACTTCTTATAATATTTATCTTAGAGTTATATTAATAAAAAAATTATTGTCTCGAGTTTTTTTAATAATAATTATCAATGAAAAATATTTTTTTATTAATTATATATACCTACCTTTTTATTATCACCAGTTTAAGCAAATATTTTACTATTTTAATGTAATTGGATAAGCATAGATGAAAATTAATAAATATATGCTATACTATATTTAAATAAATTTATTAAATAAGAGAGTTTTTTTTTTATCTAGAAGTTTCTAAAAAAAGCAAATGGATTTTTTTTCCTAATTAAAAAAACTTATTTTAAATATAATTTAAAAATTCAATATTATATTATGATAAATCCGAGGGATTCATTTTAAATTCTATGTTTTTATTATTTTATTTAATGTATTTTGTTAACTAGGTTTTTTTTACCAAAATAAGTCAAATAATTAAATAAAAAACACTTAAACACAAAAGTGCCTAAAAAAACACGAGAAAATGAAAAAACCAATTGTGTTCTTTAGTTAAGAGTTTAAGTATTAGTAAAAAAAAAATATTTAGTCATTCTTATAATAGTTTCTTGTAGTGTTTATTAATGAAAAAAATTATTTTCTCGGGTTTTTTATTTATAATAATTATCAATAAAAGATAGTTATCATGATTTTTTTAAAATAATACTTATTTTCTAATGAAGGAATTATTATGGCTTTCTCAATGTTCTATTGACCATATGCCTGCCTTTTTATTATCATCAACTTAAACAAGCATTTTATTAGTTTAATGTAATAAGGATATATGAAAATGAATAAATATTTGAAATTTATTATTATATTTTATTTTAAATATATTTATCTAATTTGAGATAAAAATGTACTTTCTTTTTCTAGATGTTTTGAGCATAAGAAAATGAACTTTTTTTCTAATTAGATAAACTTCTTTAAACATAATATTAAATTCAATTTTATATTACAATAAAATCAAATTTATTTTAAATTCTATGTTTTAATTATTTTATTTAACGTATTGTGTTAACTAGAATTTTTTATAAAAATATGTCAAATAAATAAAATAAAAATCACTTAAACACAAGACGTGTCTAATAAAAAATACAAGAAAATAGAAAAACCAATTAAATCCCTTAATTAAGAGCTAAGTACAAATTCAATTAGTAAAATAAGACTACTAGGTACTTATAATATTTTCTTGTAGTGTTTATTAATAAAAAAATTATTGTCTCGACTTTTTTAATAATAATTATCAATTAAAAATAGTTTTTTTTTTTCTATTGACCATATATACCTACCTTTTAATTATCATCGACTTAAACAAATATTTTACTCTTTAATGTAAAGGATAAGCATAGATGAAAATGAATAACTATATAAAATTTTCTGTATTTTATTTTAAAGATATTTATCAAATAAGAACTTACTTTATATAGAAGTTTCTAGGAAAAGAAAATGGAATTTTTTCCTAATTAGAAAAACTTCTTTAAAATAAATTTAAAATTCTATATTGTATCATAATAAATCCGAGTAATTTATTTCATATTTTATGTTTTAATTATTTTGTTAACTTGACTTTTTTTTACAAAAATAAGCTAAATAATAAAATAAAAATAACTAAAACACAAAACGTGTCTAACAAAAAAACACGAGAAAATTGAAAAACCGATTGTATTTCTTAGTTAAGAGTTTAATTACAAATTCAAATAGTAAAAAAAGGTACTTAGTCCTTCTTATAATAGTTTTTTTTTGTAGTGTTTATTAAAGAAAAAATATTATTTTGAGTTTTTTTAATAATAATTAGAAGAATATTTAGATATAATTTATAAGTGTAGTGTATATTTTTCTTTGATAAAAATACGATAAATATTTAAGAAGAAGAAATTATATATATATATATATATAAAAAAATTATACATCTATCATATTTTCATTAAAAAAAATATAAATCACACTTAAGAAAATACATCTAAATTTTTTCTTAATAATTATATACATAAATTAGTGTCTTCTATTGGTCATATACCTAATTTTTTATTATCATCATAAACAAATATTTCATTAATTTGATGTAAAGAGATAAGCATAGATGAAAATGAATAAATATATGAAATTGAGTTTTATTTTATATTTTAAAGATATTTACTTAGTTAACGAGAAAAATAAAATTTATTTTTCTAGAAGTTTATTGAAAAAGAAAATGGATTTTTTTTCTTAATTTTATAAACTTCTTTAAAATATAATAAAATTCAATTTTATATTATGATAAAACGAGTGGTTTATTTTTAATAATTTTATTTAAAAAAAATAAACTAGATTTTTATTTTACAAAAATATGTCAAATAAATAAACTAAATTATTTGTGATTCAATTTAATTTTGAATGGTATATAAAAAAATCTGATCTAATTCAGTCTAATTTAATGTGATTTATTTTAAATTGATTTTTGAATTATATAATTATAAATAATATTTTTATTAATATTATAAAAATATTAATAAATTATAAATTTGATATAATATATAATATATTAAAAATTATAATTACAAAATAAGAGTAATCGATTATAATTACAATAATAAAAATAAATAAATTAAATTAAATTAGTAAATATTATTAAAAAATAATCATTGTTTAATAATAAGTTCATGTAACATATCATATATATATATATTTTGAATCGATTTATTTTGAATTGATTTTAAAAAATAAATTAGAAAATTAAATCTGAACCGAGCAATTTTCAAAAAATTACATTCAAATATATTTAATACATATGTGTGAACTAACGGTAAAAATTGAATCTTGTGAATATACTCCTTTCAAAATCTCATATTTAAATTCTATCAAATACAAATTATTTATTAAAAAAATATATTTAATAATTTCAATTTTGCAATTTTTATTTGCATTGAACACCCCTACTTTCTATAATAGTTAAATTTATGTTTTTTCAATCTCAAAAAATAATTTACACTTTTTCTCTTTCTCAAATTAATTATCATGTGATATCAATATAATATTTATTCTCATTAGTTTACTTTTATTTTTTGAATTTCACTATATTTATCTAATACAATAACTAAAATTAATAATTTTATTTTAATAAATAATATTAATTTTTTTCATTGGTATCAACCAAACCAATTATTTGTACAAGAACCGCACACGATTGACATGTGATATTTAATCCGACGTGGAGATGGTCTAATTTTTTTAAAAAAATATTTTATGGCTATTTATACTATTTCAAAATAACTATAAATATTCTTGATAATATATTCTTCACAAACACCTATCCCCAATATTGTATACTCTTCCATATTGCATCCTCATTTTTTTTCTTGAGACACCGCCAATGAATTCCTAACAGCCAACCATATGAGAATTTTCACACTTTCGAGTAAGTCCTTTGACATGATGGGATCTAAGAGAAAATATATGATCTCTCAAACTCACCTGTTAAATTATAATTCATAGTATTGAAAAGATTAGATTTGTTTAAATTTAAATAGATTTGATTTAAGTCTAAAATATATTTGATTTGATTTAGTAACAAAATTGATGTTTTGGGCTTTGGATTTAGGGTGCAAGCTCAGTTATAAATAGAGGGAGTAACCTCTATTTTTTGTAAGCGAGTCAAGCAAGTCATTCACAGTATTTTGCAGTTGCAAAGTGAATAATAATGTTTTCACAGTTTGTGAGCAGAGAGAAACTCTGCAAAAATTATTTGTTTTGTCTTCTTTCTTTTGTTTGTCTCATAATTAAATTGTCATTGTGGTAGAAATTTATCATAGACTTTGGTGAGTTTCCAACATCTGGTATCAGAGCTTTTGTTTCGATTCAAGGGAAGTATCAATCAAGAACAATTGAAGAATTCACGATGACAAGTTATGGGAATGCAAAGTAGCCCTCGAGGCCATCGTCCAGAGACACGATGAGACCCTGAGGGAATTTATTGACCGGTTCAACCGGGAGGCCATCCAAGTCCTCTGTACCGATCACATGAAGAGATACTTGCTCAAGAGGGGACTCCGCCTCGGACATTCAATGCCCTCCTCGAGAAAGTTAGAGCCTACATGGACTACGAGGAGAGGGAAGCGACCAATAGAGCCCGGGATCCCAAGAATCGTGGATCTACCAGTCATCCGTGACAAGACACCGCCCCTCCTCGACGAATTGGCGAGAAGAGAAGGGACGACAAACCCCGAGACGCTCTGGAACAAAGAGGACCTTTGGGGAGGTTTACTGAGTACACTCCGCTAACGGCTTCCCACGAGTGCATCTTAGCGGAGTGCATAAACACAAATTTCAAGGATGGCGGCGTCAAGTGTCCTCTCCCCGCTCCTGCCAAACTCGAGGCAGATCAAAGCAAATACTTCCAGTATCACCGGAGCCATAGGCACTTGACTGAAGACTGTGTCCATCTCAAGGATGCTATCGAGACCCTCATAAAAGGGGGGGATACTCGGGTAATATTGGCGCAGTGACGCTCCCCGTCGAGATGTCCGTGAAACAAGGGAGATAGAGTAGGATGCCCGACCATCTGAAGAGTCGGTCCCCATCCAGACTGTATTCTCCGTTACGAGACCGAAGGAATTTTACATCCCTATACATATGCAAGAGCCTCTGTCTATGCACAACAGATGGGAAAACTGCCCCTCCGCCATGGTCATAAATGGTGGAGGATTTAATGACTTGACTATAAATTCAACAAAGAGGAAGCTAGACGAGCTGGTTGACGCGGCTCCCTCGAAAATGGTGACCTTCAAGAGGGTTAAAGGCATATCGGAGCCGATCACCTTTTACCTCGAGGAACTGCCCAAAGGGGTCCCCAATTCAGCCATCCCTCTTCTGATCAGGGCGAGAATGGCTAACTTCGACGTTCATCGCGTCCTGGTCGATGAGAGAAGTTTTGTCGACGTGATGTACAACCAACTTTTCAGAACCCTGCAGCTCGACGACTCTCACCTTTCACTATACGTGGGATCAGACTTGCAGGGCTTTAATGGCTCGACCTCCAAGCCATAGGGGTACATGGAGCTTATGGTCACCTTCGGCGAAGATACTTCTATCAGGCAAGTCAAGGTGCGCTTCCTCGTCATCAGCTTCCTGTCCCTCTACAACTGCATCCTGGGGAGGCCGACATTGGAAGAGTTGACCGCAGTGCCCTCCACCATCCATCTGAAGATGAAGTTCTACAAAAAGAGGGCACGGGTTGCCACCAATCAAGGCGACCTATCAGCCGCCCGAAGATGCTTCAACGCGGCGGCCAAGGGACAAAGCACAGTCGATACCGGAGTACGACCCGCCAAGAAAGCTGCAACAGCGTGACCAGAGCCTCAATAGCCAGAGCCACAGCCCATCAGAGCCGAGATGCAGAGGGCTCCTACAAAGGTCGATTCGATCTCGTTGGACACTCGCTTCGACCAAGACGAACCCTTGAACGGCAAGCAGGAGCTCCTCCGACCAATTCCAAATGGGGACTTCGAGCTCGTCCCTCTTGGTGAAGACCCGAGCAGAGGGGTGAAGATTGGCATAGGACTCCCCGACCTGGCGAGGTAGCAAATCAAGGCCTACTTAAGGGAGAACGCATATCTGTTCGCAGGGAGCACCGCAGAGATGCCTGGTCTCGACCCCGAGGTCGCCTGTCATCAACTCGCCATTGATCCAGCCGCTAGGGAAGTAGTACAACATAGGCGCAGGCAGTCCCCCGAGAAAACGGAGGCTGCTGAAAAAGCTGTAAAAGACCTCCTAGAGGCAAATTTTATTTCAGAAGCCCGATATTCAACCTAACTTTCTAATGTTGTACTCGTTAAGAAAAGTAATGGAAAATGGCGTATGTGTGTTGACTATACCGATCTTAACCAGACATGCTGGTCGACAACTCTTCCAGCTATACAATTTTATCTTTCATGGACGCCTATTCAGGCTATAACCAAATCCAAATGGCAATGAGCGACAAACACTGCACTACTTTCATGACCAGCTTGGGCAACTATTACTACAATGTAATGCCCTTCGGTCTGAAAAACACATGAGCAACATATCAACGGATGATGAACAAAGTCTTCCACAACGAGATCAGAGATATGCTCAAGGTATACATGGACGACATGTTTGTCAAATCCCGAGTAGACATCGACCATACAGCTCATCTCAGGAAAGTCTTTGCCCAAGCAAGGCAATGTAGAATGAGGTTCAACCCCGAGAAGTGCACCTTCAGAGTTAAGGCGGGCAAGTTCCTCGACTTCTACCTAACAAAACAAGGAATCAAAGCCAACCCCAACAAATTCCTGGCGTTCTCTGACCTCCCTACACCCACTTTGAAAAAATCCATACAAGTCCTGAATGGTATGCTCGCTTCACTCTCCCGTTTCGTCACAAAATCCGCTCAACACGCCCTGCCCTTTTTCAAACTCTTGTGCAAGGAAGCAGCTTTCGAGTGGACCAAGGAATACGAATAGGCCATTCTACATCTCAAACAGATCCTTTCACATCTTCTCGTGCTATCACGACCCGTCGACAGGGAGACGTTATTCCTATATCTGGCTGTCTCCGTCAAAGCCTTCAGTGCGTCCCTCATTCGCAAGACTCATGACGGCCAAAAACCCGTGTATTTCACGAGCAAAGTGCTTCAAGGGCCAGAGGTAAGATACCAATAGATCGAGAAGGTGGCTTTAGCCCTCTTCAATGAAACGATAAGGCTCAGACACTATTTCCTCACGCACACGATCATCGTACGAATACACCAGTAGGTAAGACATCTGTTAGGTTGACCAGATATGGCTGGACGAATGTTAAAGTGGTCCTTGGAGCTCTCGGAATTCTACATCCAGTACGAAAGCAAGAAGGATCTAAAGGCCCAAGCTCTGGCCGACTTCGTCACCAAGATGACCGCACTCAACCCCCCTGCGGGGAAGGAGCAGAAGTGGACCATCTTTATGGACGAAGCCTCCAGCTCGACTGGGAGTCGAGCAAGAATCCTCCTTGAAAACAAGGAGGGTGTCGTGATCGAACAATTTCTCACTCTCTCCTTTCCGACCTCAAACAATCAGGCAAAATATGAAGCTCTGCTCGTAGGTCTAAGAATGGCCGAGGATTTGGGCGCTCAAGAGTTACAAATTTTCACTGATTCCCAACTCGTCACGTCGCAAGTTCAAGGGGAATACCAGGATAAGAACAACAACCTCATTGAATATTTAAACTTGGTCAAAGAACACATGAAGAAGTTTGACCGAGTAGAAATTACACACGTACCACGCAAACAAAGCACACAGGCCGACATGCTTTCAAAGCTCGCGAGTATAAAGAAAAAGGGCTGAAACAAATCAGTCATATAAGAGTCCCTATCTCGCCCGAGCATCGAACGCCCCACAGTCCTACTCGAGGTGAATTCCATCGGGGATAATTCATGTTGGATAACCCCGGTGTTCAATTTTGTAATGAAGGGGGAACTTCCTCTTGACCAAAGGTAGGTAGCTGCAACCAAATGACGAGCATGCTCTTACTTCGTTCTTGAGCACAAACTGTATCACCGCGGATTCTCCATCCCACTCTTGAAGTCTATCAAAGAGTCTGTGGTCCTCGAGATACTATGGAAAATCCACAAAGGAATCAATGCCCAACACATGGGCGGAAAGTCTCTAGTGCAAAAAGCATTGCGAGCGGGGTACTACTGGCCGACCATGCAACAAGACGCCAAAGAACACATCAAGAAATGTGATAAGCTCCAAAGACACGCCGACATGCACCTCGCTCCACCGCGCGAGCTGAATATGCTATCGTCCCCGTGGCCATTTGCCTGGTGGGGAATGGATATCGTCGGACTGTTCGTGCAAGGGACATACCAAAACAAATTCCTCTTCATGGACGTAGATTATTTCACCAAGTGGATAGAGGCCGAAGCCCTCGCAAAAATCACCTCGCACAACATTCTACGTTTTTAAAAGCGAAACGTGCTCGCTCGATTTAGAATCTCACAAGCGCTCGTCACGGACAATGGCACCCAGTTCACTGACCAAGGTTTTCAATGCTTCGTTTCCAAACTCGACACCAAATAGCATTTTACCTCGATCGAACACCCCCAGACTAACGGGCAAGTCGAAACCGCAAATAGGGTCATCTTGCGAGGACTCAAATGCAGGATAGGCGAAGCCAAAAGGGGATGGGTCGAAGAATTACAATGTCCTATGGGCTTATTGAATAACGCCCTATTCGATGACCGGAAAGATACGACACCAAGGAAGTCACCCCAGTAGAAATCATGGAGCCATCTAGGCGAACTGAAATGCCCCTCGACGAGGAGATGAACGACGAGGCCCTGAGAGACAAGCTTGACCTTGTTGAAGAAATCCGACCAGGAGCAGCCCTGCGTGAGGCCACGCTGAAACAGCAGGTAGCCCTACGCCATGACAACAAAGTCATAAAGCACGAGTTTCAAGTCGGAAGCCTAGTCTTGTAAAGAAGCCAGAAAGATTCCCGTGAAGGGAAATTAGCCACAAACTAGGAAGGACCTTACCACGTCCAAAGAGCTACGGGCACCAGAGCATATTACCTCGAGCAATTGAATGGAGAACCACTACCTCGAACCTGGAATGTTGCGAAGCTAAAACAATATTATAGCTATGTCCTTCACCTTCTGAGGACTTTGGCCGTCGAATAATCATCTTCAGCCGAAGAAGGGAAAACTTCGACCACGTAAGCGCGTCGAGGAACAGACGTGACCTACCAACCAACAAAAAGCAGGATGTCATTCATTTTGACAAGCAACATCTTTTCCCGACAGGGACACCTCGAATGAGATCTATTGTCGAAGTACTCCAACATGGCAGAACACCCAGCTCATGATGGGAAATTCATGCCATGAGCGTAGGATCTCAATCGTGATCATACGCCTGTCCCGCAGATTCCCACTTCGCGCCCTCGACACACTTTGACATGTGTCGAACTAATATTAAGGTCAAGCACATATCTCCACACGGAAGACACGAACTTCGTGAGAAATTCATAACGACCACAACGACAGTCGGGCACATATATCCAAGGGATATATCAAGCATTCATCAAATAAACAGTCATAAATAACATAATTATATGGCATCAAAGCGAAGCAACACAATTATTATATGCCCACCACGAGGGCTGACGCTGGTCAAAATTTCAGGTTAGGCACGATGGCCACAAAAACTAAATGAATGATATTGGGCACGCATGCCTTGAATAAAAAATATAATCAAGCTGCATCTTCCCCATCGCTACTATCAGAGGGATAAAATATCTTCCCATCAATGACTTGGTTAAATAGGCCGGCTCCTTCGACCACTATCTTAACCCCCGGGTTCAAGATCTTCAGCTGCTCAACGAAAGTGTTGAAGCCGTAGCCAAGGGTATCAATGTCATCTTGTTCGAGCATGCAGATGTGAGTGATCAAATCTTCCCTGGTCGCCATGCCCTTCTCCGCACTGGTCTCATCCTCGGCTGGGGTACTGATCCCCTCCAACCCCGTCGTGCGAGTGACCAGACGCTCGTTCTCTTTAGTGGCGGCCTCTAGTTGAGGCCCCAACTCATTTAAATCCTTTAGAAGCTGAACCTGGGCCTCAAACTTTGATTCATGGTTGAGGATATCACACTTTAAATTCTCATTTTTGGCCTTCAGCTTGTGAATTTTGGCATAGGCTGTGTTGAGAGAGGCTTGAGTACTCGAGGACTCATCATTTAGCGAAAGGGCTGTCTCGAGCACTCTCATCACATCAGCCACATCCTCGGCCAAATTCTTCCGACAAACTCCTTATATTCAGGTAAGATTGCCTCCCAGTCCTCCTCGTGCACACCGAGGGAGCTTTCCCTGTTGAAGAGATCACGACTTAGGTAGCAAGGAGGCAATACAAAGACCCCCGCGGGTACTTTGTCACCCTCGGGCGTTACGCCCGCGACACTATCCACAGGCTTCCTCTTAGCCCCAGGCTCGTTGACAAGAATCTGGACGGGATCACAAGAGGAAACCGGATTTTTTGATGAGGAGGGGGAACCACTGGCCCGACCCACAAATTTGGCTTATTCATGAAGCTGGGCGACTCTGTTTTTTGGCCCAGAGGTGGACGCGACTTGGGCCTCAACTTCAACAGATGCTCAGAAAGGGATGCCATTCGACCTGCAATCAAAAGGAATCATTAGTCGGGTTAGAAAACCAAAAATAGCACGAGCATGTTCCCGCATAAAGAGGAGCAAATTAATTAGGCTACGTCCCCTACCTAAAAGCCTCATGGCTTCCCCGTTTGAGGAGCATTCGACCAAGGCCTTCATGTTGACCAACCTATTGACTAAGAAATACTCCCCCTTGTCGTCGAATAAGAGGTTGTTGTGCACATCCACGCACTTCACGAGGGAGAAACTCTTGACATAGGCCGACAACTTCTCATACGAAAGCTGGTCTTTAGCGTCCAGGTCCTCGGGTTTCACAGCGTATTATTCGGGCCTTTGTTCGAAGTGCTTCCACTGCCACTAGAGCAGAAATCTGGCCATGAGCCAGGTAACTGGCTGCCCACCCTCCACCTCTTTCACACGAGTATACAGGGAATCTATGATCGCGTCCTTCAGGGGCTTTACAACAAAATACCTCTCTTTGAAATTCCGGACAGACTCCAAGTAAGGCCTGAAGAGTTTCCCGAATTGCTTGAACGACACCCACGTCTGCCCCCCTCCGATGGATTGTCTTTGGATGTGAAAGATACGGAAAAAGAGGGGAAGCGTGGCACCTATCCTTAGATACTGACATACAAGCTCGAACGCTCGCATAAACGCCAGTGCGTTCGGGTAGAGTTGAGAAGGCTCCAATTGAACCACTAGAAAAACCCGACTTGAAAATCATTGAAGGGCAAGCGCATCCCCGCCTCTTTGTAGGCGAATTTATACATAGGGAACCGTTTTCCTGGGTACGTCGAGCATATTCTTTGGTCGCGGTGGGGAATTTGGAGCATCCAATTGGCGGGGGGACCTTCTGCGCGTACCTCTGGACAATTGAACGCGTCTGTTGCATCTAGATAAAAGCACGACCGTTTATTCCGGGGCTCAGGAGCAACCCAAGCCACAGGGTCCTTGTCGTTGTGGGGCTCATCTTCATAATTGGTGGCCGAAATATCGTCCCCAACTGAGTGTGCCATTATACCTGAAAAGCAGGGGAAAACAGTGAATTCGACATTATCAAATCCACCCTTCCATCGTAGATTAAGTGAAAGGGAAATGAACTCGACCCAAGCCCTCAACTACAAGTGAAAGCGGACTATTTCATTGGGAGGTCACGTTGTTGGGGGATGACCGCTCACCGAGCGAGAAGCCCGAGATAATCCCTGTATCCGGGGAAACCATCCCCTGTGTTACGGCCACTATTCAGGGAGATCCCCGCGACGCTATAGCTAATGAACATTCATGAGTGCTTGACGCAGAATTCATGAACTTCAATGAACATTTATGAGTATTCATCATAGAACTCATAAATGTTCATCCAATCAAGTCATACTTAGACATTTAATCCAGAAACACTTAAGAAACATGGTGTTAAGAGGTTGTAACGTACTTGGATAAATAACTCAAAGAGAAAATATGGGAAGTTGAGAGGATTGCTTCACACAACGAGCAAGAAAATCTGGGAAGTTGAGAGGATTGCTTCACACAACAAGCAGGAAGAGTTGAAAGGAAACTTTAGAAGATGACAAATGAGACCTAGGGCCCACCTTTTATAGGTGACCCACGCCCCAAGAGGTCCTCATGAAAGGTCATCATTTGATTGGGCCTTTTGGTTTACCTTTGAAGGGGGTGGCACCCCAAAGCGTTAGCCACGTGGCTCAACTATCAACCACATGTCCCTTTTAGATTGACGAGCATATGCCTGACTCCAACGTGTTATCCCCATACAAGCACGAGACAAATACCCCACGCGAGGGAATGCTCGACGCTGGGGTGCGTAATCGGGAACATCTATTCAACCACCACAAGGACGAAGTAATGCTCGACATATCGACAACTCCCTCAAGACGGGAGCGTCGAAAGATATCTCACGGAGGCTCCCCATAACTAATACGGTCCTCTCGAGCAAGCGACTGAACTCTTCGGTCTTACTGCTCGTTCATCTACAATATTCCCCGACACACTCGAACTTGTTGCCCATGCGGGAAATAACTCGTTCCTTTCAAAGGACTTTGACCGTCCTCCTCAATCAATTCTCCGGCATCGAGAGCTGAACTCAAGTCAGCACCCTTTTGCTCAAGGGAAATAACATGGGGGGCTCCTGATCTGGATTGGGCCTACACTTTCCCTTCGAATGGGAAGCCCAAAAACAGAACCCAAGTTAGGGACCATTGGGAAACTCCCCACACGACTGTTGGAGGACATGGCCCATGATCCCACGACAGTCATCTTAAACTGCCCTCCGGGAATCACGGGTCCAACCCTATTATCGCGGAGCAGTTGACCAGGGGGGAGTCCACTTGCTGGACTCCGTACACATGTAAGCCCTGACAGTTCTTGTTATTGGGCCTCAACGTGGCCCAATAATGGGGACCTTGGCCCATCGCTGGGGGCTCTAAATACCCTCTCTCCTAAGAGGGTCAGGTATTCAACACTTTCTGACTCTTACACTTGCTTGCTCATTCCGCAACTTAGTTTGCTATCAGAGTGTCTTGCAGGTACCTCCTATCTCATTCAACTTTTGCCCGAGCTAGCTGTGACGGTCCATTCTGATTCAGTAAGATCCATATATATATATATATATATATATATATATATACATATGTATGTATACATATGTATGTATACATATATATGTATATATATATATATATATATATATATATATATATATATATATATATATATATATATAAAGAATCAATATGTTCTCTAATAAAATTATTTAAATATGCAGAGAAGTTCTTATAGAAGAAGCATAAGAAATTGGCGAACAAACTTGCGCTAAGAAGATTTGATAAAAATTTCTGTAAACACAAATTAAAGTATCACGCTCAATAGAAGTTTTGATAAACTTCTGAAGCACCAAAGTTGCATGATAAACTCTGATGAAGAAATACTCTGATGCTCTAAAATCTCAATGTTAACATTCTTATTCTAATGAGTTTTCAAAGAAGAAAGTTCTGATGCATTACAATTCATTCATTGAAAATCAAAAAGCAACGGTTGGTACCAGACAAGATCTATATTTTTGGAAAGTACATTAACAACATTTTATCAACCTTCCAAAAACCTCTTCTCGTGTCTCAAATGCTTCACTTACTTAAAGGAGTATTGAAAGGAGATAAAATACAAAACTTGCGCATACAAAGAAATATATTGATAAAGCTCTTTTATTTAGTCATTGTGCTTTAACATTGTGTAAACATCACAGCTGCGTTATAGTTTTTTAGAAACACTCTTGTACACATTTTGTTTTATTGTTTTGTTATTCCTTGAGAAACCAAGTTGTCGTTTAGTCTCAAGAAGAAATTGACGATAGTATTTGTGTGTTGTAATCAAAGTTTTGATTAGTGGATTAAGACCTCGATTGAGAGAGGAAAAATCACCTTGGCAGGTGGACTAGAGTAGTTTGAGTTCAAACGAACCAGGATAACCAACCGTGTCATTCTGTTTTAATTTTTTAAAAACCCTAATTCAAACCCCATTTCTTGTGTTTTTCTTTTCTTCAATTGGTATCAGAGCACCTGGTTTTGGGTGCTAACACTTAACCGTGTCAGAAAAAAGATCCTAGCAAGAAAAACACTATGGTGGGACCAGTTCAGAACAACAACAATGATAAATATGATGAGAAAGACATGATCAACGACAAACCTCCAATCTTTGATGGTGAAAACTTCGATTATTGGAAAGACATAATCAAAAGTTTTTTCCTAGATCATGACGCTGATTGTAATGCCCCAATACTTAATTATTTATTTAATTAAATATTTTTGAATATTTTATATTAATTCGAATTTTTATAGTCAAAGTCAGAATTATTTTATTTAGTGGAATGATAAATAATCGGATTTAATTTGGTGGAATTAGGTTGAAGTATTATTTTATTATTAAGCTTAAATATGAGATTGATCTTAATTTGTGGTGTTGTGAAGTAATAAGGGGGTATGTCGCTTAGGTCCATTTAGATTTATTAAGATAAATAATATTAGAATAGAAATAGGATTAGAGGAGAAAGAGAGTTAGTGTTATCAGGAAAAAAAAGGAAAAAGAAGAGAAAGAGGAATAGGGTTTTGAGAGGATAAGAAGAATAAGAAGAGGTTACTGCTAGTGCCTAATTCTCAGAAATTCCATTGAAGTTTCTTAGAGCTGCACTCAATTCAAGGTAAGGGTGCGGTTCTTGCTAAATAAATGGGAGTATGATGAATTTTAATTTGGGTTTAGGGTAATAGTTTCACTACTATGTTGTGCTAGAAATTGGTTGTGTTGCTATTAAAATTAACAATTGATTTGAGTTATGTTGTTATTTGCTGTATTTGAACTGTGTTGGGTTAATTCTAAGCTAGGACAAATGAATGAATTGAAACAAGAATGAACAAGAACAAGGCATTTGTGTAAAGGGAGGCAAAAACTGTTTTTTTAAGCTTCGGGCCTTCCGACACGGGTCATGTCAACTGACACGGGCACCCGTGTCAGCCCATGCATTCCATGCCTTTCCCTTTCCTTCTTCTGACACGGCCGTGTCAGGCAACACGGCCACCCGTGTTAGCTGCTGTAGAAAATTTTCTGAAAATTAGACTTATGCACTTTTTCTGACCCAATTCGTCCTATTTGATTCTTCTCCAAACCAAAGCATAAAATATGGTGATAAGGAATAAAACATCAATTAGTTGAACAGAGAAATAATTAAATAACTACTAAATTCTTCTATAGAACTATTGATCAGTAGCCGAATTAGGTGGTATAATTAGTTGTCCGGAATTTAACGAAATTTGACCGGGTAACTAAGTTTAATTAGTAGGTAATTATGGATATGTGTTTTTGTTGAAATCATGTCGATTATGCCGAATTTCCGGTATAGTTGGTTAAGTCATTCCGTCTGGTTTATGGACATTGTTGATTATAGGTCTTATGACCAATGTTGTGTTATTTTGTGTTGATCGATGAATGTGCTGTTGTTGCGAGATATCATTATGTATATGTAGAATTCGCTATTGATAATGTGATTATGAATTATTTCTGTGGGTAGCCTTATGGTGTGAATCCTAGTAAATATATAATGAATATGTTGTTGCCATGAAAAGTTTTTGATTCCGTTGACATGTTGTATTGTAGGCCTTTGGACAATGTTGAACGGTGTGATTTATTATTATGTAGATCGTTGTTATGTTGTTGTTGTTGTTGCATTGTCGAGTTGTGGTTGTTTATATCGTCGCATAGCATAGCATAACATATCATAGCATAGCATAGCATTAAAGTTGTCCTGTATTGGCATGTTCTAAGTCGGAGCGAATGCTCACCTATGATGGCCTGGATTGGCATGTTCTAAGTTGAAGGATTTTCCTTATGCCTCGGTAAACTGGCATTTTCTAAGTTGGGAGTTCTGCTCCAATGGTACCACATGCATTTGCACAGTTAAGTCACATTTCGGATCGTTGATTTGTTGCTTATTTAAAGTGTTATTTATTCCTGGCGATGTTATAAGTTGAATTGATGTGTAGGTGAATTGTGTTGCTTTATGTGGTTGTTGTGTGAAGTGGTGAATCGTATATTCTTTATCTAATATATTGTTTATCATAACCCTATTTATATAGTTTGATATCTCACCCCTTCTGTTTGAATGTTGCCCTTTGTTGGTAACACGCGGGTAACTAGGATGAGTAGTCGATAGCCTTGTTAGTTCGAGTTTGGTGTCATTTACTCTGATACGTAGCACTCGGGGGGAAATGAATGCTTATCTGTTTTGTTGTTTAATTATTGAACCTTATGTTGTTATTTGAGGAGTTTATTGTATTGATGTTGTTTCATGATTCAAAAGATGATATATCTTGTTTAGATAATTATTATGAATCTGCTGCGTAATTAATCAAAGTTTGGTTTATGTTATGGAGACTATATTTATGAGTTGTGTTTGTTCCGCTTCTTTAAGTGTTATGTATCTATTCTAAAAGCATGACAAGTTTATGTGTTTTGTTGAATATGTGACATCCTGATTATATTGGAAATTTTTATACTTTGATTTTCAGATAATTGCTTGGGGTAGAATTGGGGTGTTACACTGACATCTGGGATATGGGAATTGATGGCTACATTTATCCGGTTGATGAAAGTGGTTAGAAGATCGATAGAAAGAAAATGACGAATCAACAAAAGAAAGAATTCAGAAATCATCACAAGGCCAGAACAATTCTGTTGAGTTCCATCTCAGACACCGAGTATAAGAAGATCACAAACAGAGATTCAACTAAGAACATGTTTGACTCTCTAAAAATGACACATGAAGGAAACACACAAGTAAAAGGAACCAAATCTCTTGCACTCATCCAGAAGTACGAGGCCTTCAAGATGGAAGAAGATGAAACGATTGAGACAATGTTCTCAAGGTTTCAAATTCTGGTTATTGGGCTAAAAGTTCTGGATAAAGGGTACTCAACAGCAGATCATGTAAAGAAAATCATTAGAATCTTACCCAATAAATGGAGACCCACGGTCACAGCCTTAAAACTAGCCAAAGATCTGAACAAAATATCTCTTGAAGAACTAATCAACTCTTTAAGAAGTCACGAGATAGAACTAGAAGAAGATGAAACCTAGAAGAAAGGTAAGTCTCTTTCTCTCAAATCAAATAAAAATATGAAACTAAAGCTTTTCAGGCAGAAGAAGAAAACTCTGGTGGATCCTCATCAGAAGAAGACGAACTATCTGTTCTCTCCAGAAGAGTCCATCACCTATGGAAGCACAGACATAGGAAATTCAGAAACCCCAGAAGAACAGGCAATCACCCTGAATCAACCTCTGGATACAAAAAGTATAGCAACAAAGATGTCATATGATACGAATACAAAGAGCTAATTCATTACAAAAGCGACTTCCAAAATCTTCAGAAAGAAAAGCCTAAAAAGAAGTTATTCAAAGAAAAAAAGAAAAGTCTTATAGCAATGTGGGATGACTCAGAATCTTCTGAAGATGAAACAGAATCAGAAAATGAACGAGCCAATATAGCATTAATGGCCAACCTATTAGAAGACACAGATACATCAGAATCTGAATCAGATTCAGAAGTGGTATTTTCAAAATTCTCTAGATCTCAATTAGAATAAAGTTTGTCTTAAATTCTTGAAAGATATCAGCAACTTTGAGTCAAATACAAGATCCAGAAACGAGTTCTTGTATCTAAAACTGAAAAAACTAGGAAATAAAAAATAGAAAACTCTGAGCTAAAAGAAATTAACTCTAAACTTAAAAATGAATTACAAAAAGCTCAGAGAGAATCTATTTCAAGAGGTTTCAAATAGTTCTGATAACATCATAAAAGAATATGATCACAACTTTCAAAACTTTCTAGCTAGAAACATAAATAGAAGTAAGATGGCTTTAATGATCTATGGAGTTAGCAGAAACGGTAGAAAAGGCATAGGATATGTGAAATCAAAAGGAGAAGAACCATATCAACCAAATAAAGTTGACGATATGATCATAAAATACACACCTTTAAACTCACACTTCATATATGGACACACACATGATATAAAATATACTAGTGATTCTTACTCTGTAAATTCTCTTGTTAAACCAAAATTCAATCAGAATTTTGGAAAATCTAACATACAAGGACCCAAAAAGATATGGGTACCTAAGGATAAAATCATCTATGTTGCAGATACCTTTAACAACAAAGTTGAAACACCAATCTTGGTACCTAAACGCTAGATGCTCTCGACACATGATGGGAAGAAAGAATATGTTCTAAATCCTGGAACTTAAATATGGAGGATACGTAGGTTTCAGAGGTAATCAGAAAGGAAAGATTATTGAGCAAATTTCAAGAATTTTTGAGAATTCAAGAATGGTGCATTGAGAAAATTTGAATTTTTGAGTCAATGGCCTAACTTTTTAAAGTTCAAATATTTTCGTAAGCTTATAGAGGACCTCTAATATTATTTTTGCATGGCCTTGCATCTTTTACGTATTTTTTACATATTTATTTTAATTTATTTCAAATAAATATAAAATAAATGGTACAAAATAATTGGAAATGGGCTTAGGAATTTGGACTGATGCTTTGGCTTGCTTAGAGGCCCAAGGATTCGTGCAAAGTTGTCCAAATTCATTCAAGCAAGGAAAAGGCAAGTTTTGGTAAATTTGGAAGGCTTTGAATTTGTTGGATTTTGGTTTGAAAACATGAGTTATGGCCATGATTTTTTCCATTTCATCTTGTCCCCCTCCTCTCTACTATATATGCATCGTGTTAGCAAGCCAAATGAAGAGATACAGAACCTAAAGAACCCCTGCACATTTTGCAAAAAAATTCAAAATTGTCTAACTTGAATTTCAAGTTCCAGCTAGTTTTAGTCCCAAACAAAGGCTCAAACACATTCCTGGAAGCCCCCTGGATCATTTCCAACCATTACCAAGTCCCAAAACAGTCTGAAGCGCATTATCACCACCTCACGGTTTGTGCCCTTTTTTTGATTCTGATTTCTTTGATTTATGTAATGTAATTATGTTTTAAACATGCATTACTGATTATCAGAATGTTTGCAAGCCTTTTGTATGGTTGATTTGCAGTTTTGATACAAGTATGGTATTTCACCATTCTTAGGATTTGGACCTTCAAAATAGGGTTTTCCAAATTAGCTAAAATTAGACCCAACCAGTGGTACTATCGTGTTCAGGAGGTTGAACACGATCGATTCATGGTCTCCAAGTTTATTTTTGTTGCGTATTTTGTTTGTTTCGAATGCAGGGGTTACAATGACGGACAAAAACCGTCACTATATATCTTGTTGTCTAAAACGACGGACGGAGGTGGAAGACGATGTATGGCAGTCCCCCACTGGACGATTCAAACCTGCACACATTTTATTTTTTTTGTCTCAGATAACACTTTTTTATATATAATATATGGATGTTATTATATGTATGAAGGATCAGGATAACTCAATTCGAAAAGCAGCGCGTGTAAAATGGGAGACGACTTGGGTTCGAGTCCCAGGTCGAGCATTTTCATATTTTTATAATAAAACTCATGCAGATTACATGCTTTGTGTCTCCATGGGCATACCATATGTCTCCAAGTCATGTCCATTAGATCCTGCTTGGCCTAAATCAAATGGTGTCAAGCATGCAAATCATTATTTACCCTCAAGACCTGCTCACATTGGATCCAGGAACGAACATTGGGCTGATTTCATTTGGGCCTAACCATTTTCAATTCCAGCACCCCCCATTTTATTTTTGACATCCGACCCATCTTATTGTTTTTTTTTATTTTTCTTTAGTTTTTTTTCTTAGGCTATATTTTATTTTTTAATCTTTTTTCAGACAAATCAAAAAATAAAAAAAATAAATAAATAAACAAATAGATTTAGGTTTTATAAAATTATTTTAATTAATTAATTATTTATTTTTAATTTTATTTTACTAATCTAAAAATCAATTAGACTTAGTTTTTTTTAAAAAAATATTTTCTTAAATAAAAATACAAAAATATATTAGGATTAGTTTTCTTTTATAACCTAGGATAAATTTTCACTAATATTTACCTTTATTTTAATTAAATTTTAACTTAGATTTTAATCTCTGAGTTAATCTTATTTTCTAGTTAAATTTTAGGTATTAATTTCACTTAGTTATTTTCTTAAAAATAAATAAAAACATAAAAATATTTTCTTGTTTACTTAGCATTTTCTTAGGCTTTTAGACATTCACCTTTATCTCGCGCGCGTTTATTATTTTCACATTTTTTCAATATTGTAACTGATAATGGGATGTAATAGTTTAGGTTTAAAATTCCGCATTTTATTTCCTTGCACTTCTTTTATGTAATTGTCCCAAAGCGTTGTAATAGTATAGGATCTAAATTTTCGCATTTTTAATTTCCGCAAATATTAACTGTTAGTAACTAAGATTGTATGATAAGACTGTAAATTAAAACGTTAGCAAACCTAACATAAAATAAATAACTGAAACAAGCACACATTGCACATGTACACCTCTAGGGTACGCCCACTTTAGTTGCCTTCCGAAAAATAAAGCAGTCATGTCCCTCGATAATGGGGACGCTTTAGCAAAGACCCGTAAAAATAAAAAAGATCATAGTCCCTCGATGACCCTACGGTGTTGCCTTTCGGTAAATGATCTCGTCCCTTAAACGAAATTGTTAAAAGTGTCTCCGTATGTTTCCTTTATGACTGTAAAACGTCCCTTCGATTGTCCCTCAACATCCAACAATAAGACTACCTACTCACTAATAGTAGTATAGCATTGTCTAAAGGAAAAGAGGAAAAGAACGACCCTTTTCGAGTAATAAAGTAGATAGCTGTTAGAAGTTTTCTCAAACATCTTGCACTTACACAAAAAACTACTTTTCAAAAAACAATTTTCAAAACACTATGTATACTTTCTCCACTATCCCGAGAAACATTACAAAGTTCTCCGTACTAAGGTATTTTCAAAAACATTTTCAAACCCATAAAGCACAAAGGTATTTCAAAATGAGCAAACCTCTAAGAGCCCGTGGAAAACCACAGATGGAAAGGGTACTAACACCTTCCCTTTCCATAATCTACCCCCTTACTCGGAAAACATCTCGAAAAGGTCTTTTTTCTGTTCTTTTCACCCTTTCCTTTATTGGATAAAAGAAAAGTCGGTGGCGTCCCTTGCTTATTGCATATTTGCGAATACAAAACACAAAACCAGTATATAACAGTCGGTTCTGCCACTGTATCACACTTGAAATGCAGGAAGAACTAAATTAGTTTACCAATAACGATGTATGGGATCTAGTTCCTAAAACAAAATACTTCAACATCATTGTAACTAAATGGGTCTTCAGAAACAAGCTAAGTGAACAAGGAGAAGTTGTCAGAAACTAAGCACGACTGATTGCACAAGGTTATAGTCAGGAAGAAGGGATAGACTATACATACACCTTTGCTCCAGTTGCCAAGTTAGAATCTATCATACTTTTAATTTCATTTGTTGTAAATTATGACATCACTCTTTATCAAATGGATGTCAAAAGTTCTTTTTTAAATGGTTACATTGTTGAAGAAGTTTATGTGAACCAACCCCCTAGTTTTGAAAATACAAAGCATCTATAATATATTTATAAACTTAAGAAATCATTATATGGTCTGAAACAAGCTCCCAGAGTTTGGTATGAAAGACTAAGTAACTTTCTCTTAGAAAATGATTTTACCAAAGGAAAGGTTGACACAACTCTATTTTGTAAATCATTTAAAAATGACATTATGATTTATCAAATAAACATAAATGATATAATTTTTGGATCTACTAAAGCCTCCTCGGGCAAAGAATTTGTTAAGACTATTGTTGTACCCCAAAATTTTCCCTCCCATTTTATCAACATTTCTCATCATAAGGCTCTTGGAACTCAAGATCAAGCTAGGGTTTGCTCTGCTCAAGACATCTCCTTGCACTGATGACCTAAATTAGGGTTTGAGTTTGCACAGGGATTTTTTGAATTACAATTCCCAAAGTGACTTTCATACTTCATGTTGGACTCATGAGTTTGTCCATACCAAGTTTCAAGCCTTGAATCAAATTTTTGCTCAGTCAATTGGATAATTGACCTAGAAATCAGTTGTATTGGGGAAAAAGTAAATTCTGGCCAATTTATAGTCAAACCTCATGAATTTTTACCCACATCAACATTATGAACTCATATGAACCATTTGATCAAGTTTGGACCACAATTCCACAAGAAATTTGATCAGATCACCAAAAGGGCAAAATGGTCATTTTCAGGGTTTTGACTGTACAAAGGCAATTTCTGACTTTTTGACCTAGCCAAGGGCAATTCAAGCTCAACCAAGGACTCAAGGGCTCAATGGCATCATCTTGACCTATTCAACAAGTTCAAAAGATCTCAAATGCATGGGATTGACAGATGAATTTTTCAGTCAACTGATCAAAATTCGACTGTACATTGAAAAGTCAAACTTTGACTTTTTGGTCAAAATCAAGTGCCAAGGGTCATTTTTCATCAAGATATTTCAAATTATTAAACTTGTTCATCAAGAAACCCAAAATTGCAAATTAGGGTTTGAAATTGAAAAAATTCATAACTTAGAATTTTTCTAAGTTATGAAATTTTCTTAAATTTTTCCCAACTTTGTCCCCCATTTTTACCATGATGCAAATGGATTCAAACAAAACTTACAACATGAAAGTTGTATTCCTCAACAAAGTCTAGAACTTTTATTCACAAAGTTTTGTCAAAAGAAGCTTGGATCTCAAGTTATGAATTTTGGAACAAGGGTCCCTAAAACTTTTAACTTAGAGAAATTTTACCCTTGTTTAGGCAGGATTTTGACCCATCTTCTTGGCCATTTCTCACATAGTTCAACTTGGAATCTCAAGTTGCATTTCAAAGATGGATTATAGAGCATGTTGCAAGATTTCCAAATTGTCAAAGAACTCCTCAAACACATTTGTGGTTAGGGAGAATCGAATGCTTGAAGTTGGCAAAACTCACTTTGTATCCATGGCAAATTCATGTTCACTCAAGTGGAATTTTCAAACCAGCATGCTTTGTACAAGTTTACAGGCCTCTAAAAAAATTCACACTCCTTAATTAAATGCAAATCCATCAGTCTAAGCATTTGTTTTGGCCATTTGGGCATTGTACACAAAACTAAGCCTTAAGTAGAGAAAGGCACATTTCCATTCTTGAAAAGTTATGCTTTATGTCAAAACATGATCTTTGAAGCATAGGGCCAAGATCTCAGAAGCCAAATCAAATCCATAAATTCCAGTAACCAATAGGATTGTATGCAGCATATTATATGGCTTGTACAGGCCTGTAATACCAATTTCACATCTTTGCTTCAAAAACAAGAAATTGTCCAAACACTTGCCAACTTGAAAACCAGCCATTTTTAGATTACACAAACATTACAAACAACTTTGACACAACCTTTTGAGCAAGAAACACGAGCACTTAAGCCTTAAAACCTCCCATAGCCAGAAATCACTCTTCTTTGGCAAAATAGGGCAGGTGCTGCAACTTGAGTGCCATAGCTCATTTGGCTCGTGCGTTTTGCTCCTTTTTGCTTCAAACACCTTCTATTCAACTCACTCAAGCTATCCCAAACCCCCATTGCCAACTGCAACTCCATTTACAGTGTTCACCATTTTCATTTCAAGCTTATGCAGGTTGAGTTCTAGAGGCTGATTCAGGGACATTCAAGGCAAGCTAGCTATTGGAAAAGATCAAGTGAAGTTCAGGAAAGCTACCAGACACCTGAAAACCTGTTGAGAAGCACTACATTGCCCTACTCGAATCCAACTGAAACAGGTTTTTGATCACTTTCGATCTCTCTATTTAAGAACATTTAGCCTTAGATTTGTGAATGAAAAATGAAGTATTCAATGCCATGAAGCCATACATATGCTCAGCTTTCATTTATATTAAGTGTGCTAGGAGAATTTCATCCATGAACATGCTGAAAAAACTAGGTCAGATTTTAGGGCCAGAGAAATTCTCTCTGGTCTTTGAGAGTTAGGATTAATGCTTTATATGGTTAGAATCGTATTGAAATTCTCTACAAGTTTGATGTTGTGAGTTTTGGCAAAAGATCACGTATACAAGATGTAGCATTTGAACAGGGCAAGCACGCGTTTTTTTCCTGGAGGAAGAAGATGAAGTTGGCTTGGGCTGGGCCTGGCCAGTTTTGCTTCTAACACCCCTCTTTTTAGTTTCACACTCCCTGGCCAAATTTCTTATATTTTTGCATTTTTGAATTTTTGTTTTCTTTTTTGACTTTGTTATTTTATTTCCAAATATAATAAATGCTCAAAAAATATTTTCATAATTTTTTTAAATTTATTTGGCATTTTATTCTAATTTTTTCTAACATTGAAAGTATTTAAATTTTCTTTTATATTATTAAGACTTGAAAAATATTTACATTTTATACTTTTATTTTTGTTATTTACTCTTATTTATATTAAAAATATTTTCTTGAATATATTTTATTTTTGTACATATTTTATTTTATTTTTGTACATATTTAATTTGATTAATATACACATAATAAACATATATACTTTTATTTTATTAAATACTTAGAATAAAAATACAAAAATATTACATTTTTATTTTTATTATTATTTATACTAAAAAATACCCTTTTAATTATATTTCATTTTTTTTACACATATTAATATATTTTTGTATATAAATAATATATAATATTTATTCTCTTAAAGAAATTAGGGTTTACTCTTAAAATAAATAAAATTTATCTTTTTTATTTATTTATTTATTTCTTCATACTTTTTAGATTAAAAAAAACTTTTACATACATAAACAAATTAAAACCTTTTTTGCATAAATACACATTATTTAATATTCATTTATTTTGTTTATTTAAAATATTGTACATTTTATTATTCATGCAATTAAATTCAATTGGGATGTAATAGTAAACTAGAGTTTACTTTTCTTGTCAAATACACCCCATTCAAAATTGTACCCCCATCCCCATAATCATGTTGTAATAGTTTAGAACTTTAAATTCTCGCATTTTTACGCTTTCAATTATGCCATGATTAGAGATTTAGGGTTTGTATGCAAAAATCAAAGCCAATAAATAGTTTGACCTAATCAAAGACAAAAATGCATGAAAATCAAACACAATACACACTTGCACCCCTAGGGTTACAATCCACTTATTGCCTTCAAAAATGGGCCATGGTATGCATGTTGGGTACTTTGGAAAAACAAAAACAAAACAAAAGATCATAGTCCCTCGATGACGCTATCTTGATTGCCTAAACAAAAATGATCAAGTCCCTCAAGAAAATTGTCAAAGATACCTAACACAATTGCTATCATGGTCTATACGATGACCCGCACCTGTCCCGTTTAAACATCCTAACACAAGGTTGTTCACCAAATACAATGGTGAAACAACACTGTTAAAAGGGTTAAAAACATAAGAAAGATATTTGAGTAAAATAGGGTAGATAGCTCTTAGTTACTTGATCAAAAGCTTGCAAAACAACCTTGCTATTTTCAAACACACTTCACAACACAATTTCAAATCATTTCCCAAAACAAACTTTCAAAACATTGAAAATCTTTTCAAAAGACAAAAACCCCCTTGTATACATTCAAACAAGAATCATTACAAAGGTTGCCACAACGATGGCTTCTTTTCAAAACATCTTTCAAAACCACACACAAAGCACCATTTCAAACAATTGAAAAGCACCATTTCAAACAATTGAAAAGCACCATTTCAAACAATTTAAAAGCAAAGCAAGTGATCTAAACAAGTAACTAAGAGCCCATGGATAACCATGGATGAAAAGGGTGGTTGCACCTTCCCTTTTCATAATCTACTCCCCAATCCCAAGAAAACATCTCAAAGGTCTTTCCTGTGCTTTTTGACCTTTCCTTAGGATAAAATAAAAAGTCGGCGGCGACTCTATCTAAACGGAAGCATTTGCAAACACAAACGCAAAACCTCAAGTCAGTTCTCCCACCGTATCACAGAACTGGCGACTCTGCTGGGGAGATATTCTAAAAGTGGAGTAACCTTAGGGTTTAGGTCACCTTTGTATGCTTATCTTGTTTTCTTTGATTGTTTTACATTTGGTTCTCTTGTTTGGGCTTGAAATCCTTTACCCGTAATTGGGAAACATTCATAGGTAAATAGCAATACGTTGTGGAAACTGTGTGGGGTATACCGACATGGTTGAAGCAATAGCTATATTAGTGCGACATATTTGTGAGTATTGGTAGCCTTAGAGTCAATCAAAGAGAATACGGGGCCGCTGAGTGATGTCATGAAGCACTAATGAACTCTTAGAACCTTACTTGACCATCTTGGCCTTTTTAGGGGTAGTGAGATGACCGGCTTTGGTGCAGTCCGAAGTTGGTAGATACTCGATACTACACTCATTGAGGGTTGTTTTCTTGGAATATTTTGGTTGCCAGTTAAGTGGCTAAATTAAAACAATGAACATAGGAAACAATCCAGTGATATTTGAGCTCCTTAGAACCCAGTTACTATTTATAGGACAGGTTGAGCCAACTAACTTCAAGAGGGTACTTACCTATGAAACCTCATGCAAGCCTGAAACTAGGATCTTGTGTGATTTTCTTGTACATGTGCTTGTGCATACATCATGAACATCATAAAGCATCATATGCATCCACTAACCATTTCAAGGGTTTGGATCTTCATCTTTGTTCTTGTTTTGTAGGTCATGGAATCTCTTCGCAGGAAAACAATTCAAGTCAACCTTGTGAGAATCCCTCCTTAGCTCAAGGAGCTTACTTCCAAGATTCCAGAGAATTCTCTTTTCAGTGAAAGAAATGGTAGACTTCTCAACTTGGTCAACTCCAACATTGAATAAGACATGGTGAAAGTTCTCTTCCAGTTCTTTGACCCCCTACACCACTGTTTCACATTCCCTGATTACCAAATAGTACCTACTTTGGAGGAATTTTCTTAACTCCTGAGGATTCCTATTCTCCATCAACTACCCTACAACAGTACGGAAAGAGAACCAAAGCATGAAGATGTTTCTCAAGCATTAAACTTGCAACCATCTGATATCAAAGGACATTGGGAAACCAGAAGTGTTGTCAAGGGTTTCTTGGAAAAGTTTCTGTTTGAGAAGGCACAAGACTGCTGGAATTCTCTAGATCTACAAGCCTTTGAGGAGATTGTAGCACTTCTCATCTATGGGTTGGTCTTGTTCCCAAACCCTGATCAACTTATAGATGTGAACGTTGTCAAGATTTTCATATCTCGGAATCCTGTGCCTACATTGCTTGGGGACGTCCTACACTCATTTTACACAAGAACAATGAGGAAAAGAGGTGTTCTCATGTGCTGTACTCCTCTTCTAGCAAGGTGGTTTATTTCTCACCTTCCCCAAACAGTTTTGAAGAATGAGCAGGGTTTAAGGTGGTCACAATGGTTGATGACCCTCACACATTCTGATGATCATTGGTGTTCTCCGTCCAAAGAAAATGTCATCGTCATTGATCGTTGTGGATATTTCCCTAATGTCCCACTACTTGGCATTAGGGGAGGCATTACCTATAACCCCTGTTTAGCTCTGAGAAAATTTGGATATGCTCGAAGGGATGACCCTCATGATATGTTGATCCCTGACCTAGTTTTTGACTTCGACAACGACGCTCATGGACTTCGACAAAGGTTTATCAGAGCTTGGAGGATGCCCAACAAGGTGGATAGTAAGACATTGGGGCACAAGAATTCCATCCCCCTTGAGCCTTATCTCAAGTGGGTACGAACCCGTGCCCAGAATCTTATGATGCCATACCCCCACATTCTCCCCGTGATCAAAGAGCCTGTTATGGAAGGAGAGGTTCCATACACCCTCCTACATCCAGACATGCCAACATCATTGGAAGAATTACAAAAGAGTTGGATCCAGCTCAAGGAAGAACGAAATGCTTTTGAGGCCAGCTTCTATGCCAGCAAGAAGAAGGTTTTGGAGCTTACCCGCCGACTTCATGAAGAGGAAACTCTCAATACTTACATAGCGCCAAAGAGGATGCGCAATGTCTTTTTATATTAAGAATTTTGTAATATTTTGCCCATGGGGCATTTATGTACTAACAAATTTCTTCTTATTAATATGACGTGTGTTTCTTTTTGTTTGCAACAAATTTGAATTTCTGAATCCTTGAATGCATTACATGAATAACATATCATTCATCATATGCATAAACAGGTCTTCGCACCAGGTTTCCTTATCTTTCTGCTATTTATTTTAGCAAGATAGATTTGGAGCAGACGGTTAAGGATCTACAAGCACATAATTCGTAATTCCAGCAACTCCTCATGACCTTAGCAAAGGGTCAAGAGGATCTCAAAGCACTGTTAGAAAAAGAGAAGGAACCAAAAAGGAAGAAATAGAAAAGAGTTGGGGTAGCCATAATGGGAAGGAGATTTGAGCATCAGGATAGGAGAGTTCTGGAGTTCCCATCGACGTCTGACGAGGGGGTTGGTAAAGGAAAAGGCGTTGCAATGCCTTCTGAATTTGAAGCTGAAGAGGAAGAAGAGGAAGAAGACGAAGATTACTCCGAACAACAATATCCCCTGGCGGATGATAAGTATGAAAATCTTGAGGATCGGTTGGCAGCCATGGAGTTGCAAAAGGTACCTGATTTAGATTTCGAAGTACTAGGATTGGTCGCTGGGATTGTCATTCCTCCCAAGTTCAAAGTACCTACATTTTCTAAGTATGACGGTTTGTCCTGTCCAAAGATGCATCTGAGGTCCTATGTTAGAAAGATCCAACCCCACTCATCTGATAAGGATCTTTGGGTCCATTTTTTTCAAGATAGTTTGTCAGGCACGCAGTTGGACTGGTTCTATCAACTTGAGAGATCAGATGTTCATAACTGGGAATATTTAGCTACTGCTTTCTACCGACAATACCAATACAATGCAGATTTACCGCCTACTCGGACTCAGCTACAGAGTATGGGTATGGCCTCTAATGAGGGATTTAAGGAATATGCCCAGAAGTGGCGTGATTTGGCTGGAAGGGTGCAACCACCATTTTCGGATAGAGAGCTGGATGACATGTTTTTAGGGACCCTGTATGGCTCTTTCTTCAATCATTTAATCGGGAGTTCCTCTGCAGGATTCACCGAATTGATTCTAACTGGTGAAAGGGTCTAGGCTGGCATTAAAAGTGGTAAAATACAGAAAGATGCCTCTGCTTCCACTGCTATTAAGAAGACCTTCCCAGCAAAAAAGGAAGTTTCTGTTGTTCACAACCAGAGGAACCAAGGAAGAATAGAGTGCCGACCAACGGTGGGGGCTGTGATGATCCAAAACTCTTCAACCGATCAACCTCGCAGCAATCAACCAAGAGCAAATCAGTAAAGGGTAGAAAGGCCACAACAATAATTCACCCAGATCAACATGACACTGACTCAAGTCCTCCCTCATCTGTTAAAGCTGAATCTCACAAACTTGAAGGAAGCGCCGAAGAACCCCAATACCTCTTCTCCTTGTTATCACTCCAATGCAAAATGTGCATACCACTCTGACAGTGTAGAGCATGATACCAACAACTGTTGGGCTCTTAAAAACAAAATCCAAGACCTGATAGACGCCAAGGAGGTAGAATTTGATGCGCCCGAAAAGCCGAATGTGATTTATGCCCCAATGCCCAAGCAAGGTCATAATGTTCATGCCGTTATGGAAGACATTCATGTTACCAATGTTGCTGACCTTTTGACTCTGTTACCAGTGATTAAAGTGAATTTGATGAAAGCCGAGATATTCCCAGGCTGTGGAAAAGACTGTTACTTCTGTTCAAACTTGCAAGTTGTTTTCCCACTATTGAAATCAGGCATCCAACGCCTGATGGATACCCAAGAGATCCTCTTTCAAAAGACTCCTGTTGATACCATCACTCATGTTACTCCTGCCACTGTTGATACTCCGACCAATGAAATTGCTATAATAACCATCTTCGACGATCTTTCCAAGACCTGCAAAAGGCCTGTTAAGATCACGCCTGATCCTAAGTTTGTGCCGTTGAAAATTACCATGCCGGGGCCTGTCCCGTATAAATCTAACAAGACGATACCATGGAACTATGGAGGAGAAATCTTCTACCATGGTATCAAGCAGATTGAATCAGTCCAAGAGAATTCCGATGATGAAACCCCTGATATAGGGAATATTGCGGGAACGAGCAAGATAACTCGCAGCGGAAGGCTTTTCTCTCCTGAGATTTCTCCTCCACGAGCAGTCTTCGGACCCTCGGGAGTTTCTGTGCCTGTCAAGCCATCTGTGCAAAGCCCGATAATTGAAGAAATTGACGCTCCTGAAGTTAGACCCTCTGATGTTGCTACCTTTAAGGGTAAGGGGATACTAGAAGCGCATGTCAGGACGAAGGCTCAAACTGTGGTAATCCCCGAGACCACCCAGAAGGTGATGGAAGAAATCTTAAAGATAATCAAGAAGAGTGACTACGATGTTGTGGAGCAGCTAGGGCAGACCCCTTCCAAAATCTCGATGCTGGCTCTCCTACTCTGCTCTGAGGCTCATGCTAAGGCCTTAATCAAATTTCTAAAGACGGAACACGTGCCTCAAGAAACTTCTGCTGACCAGTTTCAAGAGTGCGTGGCTAGCCTTACTGCTGATAATGGTCTTGGTTTTTCCGATGCTGATTTGACTCCTAAGGGAAGGAAGCACAACGACACACTGCATGTCTCAGTAGAGTGCAGAGGAACCACACTTGCCCATGTTCTGGTTGACACCAGTTCATCTCTAAATGTTCTACCAAAAAAGGCGTTGGACAGATTGGACTGTGAAGGTCTGATCCTAAAGCCAAGTAACATCGTTGTTAGAGCCTTCGACGATTCCAAGAGGATGGTTCACAAAGAAGTGGACATTCCAATCAAAGTGGGCACATAAATTTTCAACTCTACTTTTTATGTGATGGACATTCGTCCTTCATATTCATGCTTGTTGGGAAGGCCGTGGATCCACAATGCTGGGGCAGTCACTTCCTCTCTACACCAAATGCTAAAGTATCCAGTTCAAGGTAAGATTATAACGATGCACGGTGAGGAAGAGTACATGATAAGTAACCTCAACTCTGTTGTACCCCAAAATTTTCCCTCCCATATTCCTCAAGACATGTCAAGAATGATCTTCAAGTTGCTCAAGATGACTCAAGAGTTGGACAGTCAAATCACCTCCTAAGGCATTCAATTCAAAATTAGGGTTTTGTGTTGCATCAAGGTCCTCACATCCAAATGACCTCAAATTCTCCCCAATGTCCTAATATTTTGTCAAGTTCATCCATGTCAAATTTCAAGCCTTGCAGAGGAAGTTTGGTCAGTCAATTGCTCAAGAGACCCAAAAGTCGACTGTGCTAGGGCAAAAGTCATCTGTGTCCCAAATACAGCCAAACCTCAAGATTTTTGTCAACATTCTCATTTTGAAGGATAATTCATCATTTGATCAATGGTTGATCATGATTCATCAAGGATTGCTCAAGATTCATCAAGATTCAAAAGTTGCTAAATTAGGGTTTTGTAGGAAAAGTCAACTCAACTTTGACCAAGTATAACTTTCTCATACTTTATGATAAATGACCCATCCAAATCTAATTTTGAAGAGGATGAAATTTCCTACAATCCATCTTCACACCCCAAGATCAAGAAATGCTCTCACAAAAAGTTACAAATTTCGACATTATAGGTCATTTTTGAAAGTCAACAAAAACACCTTTTTTTGCCAAAGCTTATAACTTGAGCATGGAACATCAAAATGAGACGAGACCAAAAATGTTGATTAGAGGACATCTCAGGGTTTATAAAAATTCCAAGAACACTTCCAAAAGTTCTAAATTGAGGAAGTTATGCATTGTTGAAGTTGGGCATTTTTCCAAATTTGCCAAAAGTCAACTATCCTCAAAACTCCAATTTTTGACAAAAAGGCCCACTTTTTTCCACTTGATATGGTCTTGTCATGCCACACAAGTGTCCTATACTTGATTTCATGGCCATTCATTTATTTTTCTATTTTATTTAATTTTTTTTGATTTAATTCATTTTTAATCAATATTAAATCAAATAAAATCTAAAAATTAATGAAATCATATCTTTGTGATTGGTACAACTTTCAATTACCATCATGAATCAAATCAAACTCGTATCATGGCTTTTCATGCATAAAAAATCAGATTTGACCTATTTTTGGAAACTTGTTAATGGTGATCAAAATTCAATCTTCCATCTTCAATGCACTTGGATTATAGCCCATATTTTGACCTAAATTCATTCCATTATATCCACACAAGCCACACAGACCTAGAACACGCATAGAACACTGCAAAAACGGCCATACCAAGATTGAAAAAAAACCTTAAAAAAGTGGAGATCAAATTCTTGTTTGGAGGCACTTTCAAAGCAAAAGCTCAACATTACTCCCTTGCCTGATATCCTGTGAAGCTGTAGCGATCAAAACCAGCCTTCGAGACCACTTGAAACACGCTGTAAGTCATCCTTAACATAGCCCTGTGCACGAATTTGTAACCTTGGATTCTTGCGTTTTCTTGCCAAAATATTGATATATTTGTGATCCTTGCATAATTTCCAAGCATTCTGCATTGTTTGATTTCATTCTTGTGGCTTCTAACCCCGTATCCAGAACCTAGGGTTCTTGTTCTTATTTTTAGGCGTTTTTTATACAGGTTAAATTAAGGCCAATGATAGGTATATGAATGTTCAGGGAAGAGAGACAAACACATTGATGTTCTCCATTTGCATTTACATGGCCTGTAACTCATGTTTGGATGGCCCCTGCGAATTTTGCTACGGACTCAAATCCGCAGGAAATAAACCAGGGTTATTTGAAGAAGACGATAGCGTGTCCCTTTGCCATTGGTCCATTCAAATCAGTGGCGCTCTTTATTTTATTTTCAGGCTTAGCGTTTTGTTTTCTATATTATATTTATTTTCTATTCCCATAACAACTAAGCAGTTTGGTTGGAGTGGTTGAGCGCGCAGGCATATGAGCAATGAGACCTGGGTTCGAATCCCAGGTCCCCCAAAACTTTATTCAATTTTGTTTTCAGGCAATTAGGTGCAACACCCAAGATACAGACCATCATGTTCTGCCAAGATCTCAAACGCCAGGTGGCTACAAAGAAGATCCAATGGCCTAGAATGGGAGACTACCATGGTCTCAAGTCAATGGACATGTGAACAATCTAAAAAGTCCAACAAGGCTGAAGCGTAAATGGGCCAAGAATTGCAAACCATACTCCCTCTTCAGGCCCACACCCCCTGAGTATTTCTTTACATTTTTTCTTTTTCTTATTTATTTATTTTATTATTATTATTATCTTAATTAATTAATTAACTAATGAACATTTTTCATAAAAAAATCAGAAAACCAAAAATAAAATAATATTTTCTATTTCATTATTTTTGTAAATAAATTTTAATCAATTAATTTAGTTTTTAATTAGGTACAATTTTAAATCTTTTTGCATTAAATTAAAATTAACATAGAATTAGGGTTTTAATATCTTTTAACCATTCTTATTTTATTTCTTTAAATAAATAAAAACCCAAAAATATTTTCATTTAATTAATTAATTCAATTATTTAATTTAGATTAATTTTTAATTCAAAAAATGACAAAAAACATGCTTTATTTAATAAAAAGAGTCAAAACCCTAAAAACACTTCGATTTAATTTTCTCGCGCGCAAATAATTTTTGATCCATATTTCAATATTGTAACTGCTTCGGGAATGTAATAGTTTTAACTTAGGATTTATTTATCGCTTTTATTTACTTTTCGCAATTTAATTTTTAAGGGTTTGTTTTTGGCGATGTAAATACCCGACGCCTTGTAATAGCTTAGATTTATTTTCCGCAATTTAATTTCCGCAACCATTAACTGTTAGATGTTTGAATAATAGGAAATGCATGACAAGATCAATTTTAATTTAAAATCAACAAGTGGCTCACCATTAACATGTACAAAGATAATATAACTGAAAACAATACACTCGCACATGCCACTCTTAGGGTACATTTCACTTGGTTGCCTCAAACATGGTCATTAAGTATAAGAAGTTTTAGAGGTCGCCCTCTTGTCCAAAGATCATAAGTTGCCTCAGAACGGTTGCCTCGGATAAAAATGATCTAAGACATTAGGGTTACCGCTAAGGCATCCTAACGTTTCTTTAGTGACCACACGTCCCTTAATCGAATTGACCAGAAAATTCCAACGACGTTGCTACCTACTCCTGAATAGTGGGATAGCATTGTCTAAAGGACATTTGCACATTTTAATTCCTTTTTGAGTAGGTAGATGTTCTTAAGTACTTGCTCCTTTTAAAACAAAACAAAAATTTTCGCCCTTACACCCCTTTCAAAACAAAAACTCTTTCAAACCCACAAACACACGGAAAAGCAAACTTTTGAAAACATAATGAGCAAGTACCTAAGAGCCCGTGGATAACCACAGATAGAAAGGGTTCTAACACCTTCCATTTCTATAATCTACCTCCCGAACCCGAGAAACATCACAAAAAGGAATTTTTATGTGCTTTTGTCCTTTCCTTGTTGGATAAAATAAAAGACAGTGGCGACTCTTGCTTACCGCGACATTTTGCGAAAACAAACGCAAACGCAAACCAGCATTCCAAAACAGTCAGTTCTCATTCCCACCGATAACAGAACTGGCGACTCTGCTGGGGAGATTTCTATAAGTGAGATGTACCTTAGGATTAGATCACTTGTGTTTTCAATTGTATGCTTTGTATGCTTTAATTTTGTGGGCTTGTATCAGAGTTCTATAGATCCTAACCCAGATCTGGGGATACCCTTTAGGTAAGTAGAAATAAACTGTGAGGGATCTGTCCGGCGTAGACTGACACAGATGAAGAAGTAGCTACGTTGGTGTGGCACCTTAGTCTGTACCGATATCCATTGTGTTGGAACGAGGAGAATATGGGTCTTCTAAGGAGTCATTAAGCACCAACTGACCTTAGAACCTTAAATTGACCAACTTGGCCATAGAACAGTAGCAGTATGCTACACTCATTGAGACTAAACTCTCGCGATGATTCCGGCCGCAAGAAAAGGTTGCTAAACTGGAATTATGACCGATTGAGGGTAGTTAGTGATATTGAGATCCTCTAGAACCCGGTTACTATTTTTAGGACAGGTTTTAACCCACTGAAATGAAAGAGGGTAGTACCTAAGCTCCATGCCAGCCTGAAATTTAAGGGCTATTGTGTGACTTGTGTGCCTTCAAAACTTGAACTACTTGCACATTCTTGTTATCTGACAACATGAGTTCCTTGCAGGTTTTGTTTACAGTCCTTATCCAATAATTTGGATTTATTGCAGGGTTTACTGACATCGCTTCACACTTTTGCTTAAACGCATAGCATACACATCATAACATCATGCCTTAACATTTCTTTAACCATTTCAAGGATCTCAAGGGTCTGTGATGCAGGTTATGGTAAATCAAAAGTCTAGCAAGGGGAAAAGGGGATTTATTTTCCTCTAGCCAAGGTTGTTTAGAAATCAAAACACGATAACTTGAGTCAGGGGCTATGACCCACTCGATATGGTGAGCTTGACTCTTGAAGAAGGACTCTCAGCAACATGAAGTTCCTTCAATCAAGCTACTAGATTCAAATTCTAATTGTTTCTTGTTTACCCCGCGAGATCCTTGAAAACATTGCATACATATATCATACCTATCATTGCATAACAGGTCATCCAGTACAGGTCGCTCATGTTCCCGCTGTTTATTTCAGCAATGGCTCTCCCACAAGACAACCAAGATCTCCAGGCTCAAAACGCTCAACTTCAAGAAATGTTCCTGAACCTATCCCAGGGGCAGGAAGAAATAAAAGCTCTCCTCACAAGGGGCTTAGTCCTAGGGAATCCAGGCGGCATCAGGAATGATCAGTTGGAAGGGCTACAAATTGAGTTGGCAACAATGAAGATCCAGATGATGGGACAACTGGTGGGCCATATGGCTCTCATTCAAGACCTGGCTCAAAGACAAGAAGAGCTCAGGATCCTTGTCAACAAACTACTTCAAAATGACCAAGTGGGGAAAATAACTAGGGTTGAAGATCAAGTCATCATTCAATCACATTTGGGGCAAGAAGACAAGGGAAAAGCTCCTCAGCTTGCTTCAAGGTCACAAGCCCAGCATCAACCTCGCCAGCGTCAACGGGGTAATCGTCGTAAGTAAAATACGTCTGGAAGACATTTCTCTGAGACTGACATGCCATCATCTCTAATACTGAAACGCTTGTTGGAGGTCAATCTGATTCCTTTAAAGGATCCTCCCCGGAATTCCAATACCTCTGCTCCTAGCTATCATCCCGACGCAGTTTGTGCATACCACTCCTATAGTCCTGGACATGACACCGACGACTGTTGGGCTTTGAAAAACAAGATCCAAGACTTGATTGACGAAAGAGTGCTGGAATTCATGCCGGATGGCGAAATGAAAATCTTCCGTTGAGGGTTCTCCACCTGAAATGACTAAGTTCAAATTAAGAGACTATTGTTCATTTAAATTCTGAAGTTGTATCTTTCTTTGCTTATTCAAACAATTATTATCATGTTAAACTTTATTACTTTATCAATTCATTGCACATGTCTGTTCTGAATCAATCCATTTGTATTCACTATATTCAAATTGCTTTCATTTTTTGTGATGATCAACTCTCGATTAAAAAATTCTAAGCCTCTAGAGGGAGGATGACGAAAACGATATCAAAATCTCTACAGTATGCTTTTGAACAGACCTCGCTGACGAGGTACATGAATTGTTTCAAATCCTAAACAGTGGAGTTATAAGGAAGATAATCCCTAGTCAACCCCTTTGAGCCAAAGAAGTTGCAGTTTTTCTTTTCACAAATTAAAACCCTTAATTATAACCTGGGGCATGGTAGTTTTCTCAGTTTAATCCAGGTGCACAATGAATGGCATCAAAGAAATACTTCTGAAACAAAAGACGGTGATGGTTCTGTATAATCGTAAGGACAGACAGTCATTATCTTTCGAAATAAAAGCCCACTTAGTCAAAACCTATGAAGGAGACTTACAAAAAAACTGGGGCATCCCGCTGACTCTAATCACAAAAGAAACAGTTCAGGAAAAAAGACAAGGATAACGAAATCAAAAGAAAGAGATCCTGCAAACTCTCAACAAAATGACTGCCTGTTCAAAATAAATTGTCAGTATCCGAACCATCACCGAAATATCAGAGCAAAGACTCAAACGGGATCTAAATGCACGATTAGCTGAGTTTAGGATCGAAGAACATCACGAAGAGCGGGTGGGTGCAAATAAATTTTGAGCCTTTATCCTTTGTTTCTTAAACCGTGAACCAGGCCACGTTATAACCCTTAAAAGTCCTAGCTGAAGCATGGGTTAGTTCGAAAGCATACTGTTACAAAAGGTATCCTGACTCCTATAGGGCTTGCTATAAATCCTGAGTTGACATCACATTTTACAAAAAAAATGCCTGTTTTACTAGAAAAATGCATTTTCAAAAATTTCAAAAGACATACATAAGCTTTGCATTTTTAAAATAACATTGTTTGCATATGACTATTTGTTCAAACAGCAGAGAAATTTGCAAGACGAATATCTAGTGAACAAAAAACCATTTCAATAAAAAAGGTCACCTCAAGTGGAAAAAACACTTCCAATCTAGGGGAACGGCATGAGCATTGTCCATCATCTGGGGCAGTTAAGTCAAGATTCAAGGAATCTCTCAAAATGCCAAAATAGCCAGGGGCAAATCTCCATCTGAATCAATTGGGGCGTTGGACGTGAATTCCAGCAACGAATCTTACACGATCAAACGAAGATCTTCTGGTAGTATGGTGACATAACACTACCAACAGTGGCACCTCCCTACATCCTGAGAGCATGAACATAGTCAAAAAGTACTACGCATAATCAAAGACCCGCTAGGTTGACTGGCCTAGGCAAAAATAAGGGCTTCCCGACGAACCAAAAGGGTTCGGGCAAAAATTAGGGATAAAAATGAAAACAAATCTGTACACCCGGCAAGTCGAAAACCTGAAAAGGCAACTTGAGCAAAAAAGGGTATCCCGGTAGACTGAAAACCCGAAAGGGCGGTCCAGGAAAAAATTAGGGATCAAAGCGTACGACTATGTCTCGTCATCTCGTCACTGGCCTACCAGAAGAAGAATTGTCATTTTGATCAAAAGATACCAAGCACCTCATAGGTGGGGATAATACTCGATCCACAGGGCCTCCGCAGGCACCTTCTCCCGCAAAAACAGGGGCAAATAAGAATTGTCCGAAGTGTACAAGTTACTCTGTCCACCAAGGTACCGAGGTAGGTTCAGCTGAAGAATATGACCAAGATACCATCACTCCCGCAGAGTAAAACAGTAATGGTAACTCTCCCCACTGAGACTTGCAACTATGTACAAATCAGTAATACTCTCCCCAAGAAGAGTCAATCTACCATCAGCCCTGAAAAGGTTGGGTATCCCCAGAAGATCTTAATATTCATCAGCGGAGTATAAAAACACCCCCATCAAGTATAAGAGCATCCCCGGCAGTCTTAATATTCCTCAAACAGAATATAAGAATGTTCTCCGGCGGAATACAAGATACCCCAGTGGAGCCATTTCCCCAGCACAGTCTAAAAAAGGTTTCCCCGCCAGAGTTGAATCATCTTACCCAGTAGATTCTGGAAGCTTATCCCCTGCAGAGTACAAATAAATCTCCTCATCCAAATTCAGAAGGTTATCCTCACAAGAGTCTAACTGGGTTATCCTCAGCAATTTGCAACTGAAAGATCATCCCCAGCGAAGTTCTTTCTATCCCCAGCGAAGTTCATCATTAAAATCCCCAACAGAGCTTATCAATGGAATACCTAGCGGAGTTATCGTTAAAATCTTCAGCAGAACATCTCTTCCCCACAGAGTAATTCCCCTCGGAGTAATCTCTTCATCAGTTTATTCCCCCAATGGAGTTCTTTTCTCCTATAGGTTTACCATCTTCGTTCATCATCCCCAGCAAAAACGAAGAACTCAGCTCTATTCTCCAGTAGCTCCGGGATTTATCTTCCCTAGCTAAAACATTATATCCCCATACATCATGATACATGCATATACGCATCATACGAATACAATCTCGTTTATTTTGAGAACATCATTGCCTGATCCATATCATGCATTGCATATGACTGACCTTTACCTTTCAGGAAAGATACAGTTAAAGTTCTCAATGACATCGAAGATCTGACCGGTTCTTAAATCTCAATTGAATTATCCTCGGTTGAATTTCAGATAAGGTTCTCAATCTCGACAGTTCCCTACGTCATAGTATGGATGAGTACTATAACCTCAACGGTATACTCCATTGAGCACGAGTAAGTTCCTAGATCTTGACGTTTTCCTCTGTCATAGTGTGGACAAGTTCTATAACCTCAACGGTATACTCCGCTAAGAACGAGACAGTTCCTAGATCTTGATGAAGTTGTTTCCCTACGTCATAGTGTGGACGAGTACTATAACCTCAACGGTATACTCCATTGAGCACGAGTCAATTCCTAGATCTTGACGTTTTCCTCCGTCATAGTATGGACAAGTTCTATAACCTCAACGGTATACTCCATTGAGCACGAGACAGTTCCTAGATATTGATGAAGATGTTTCCCTACGTCATAGTGTGGACGAGTACTATAACCTCAACGGTATACTCCATTGAGCACGAGTCAGTTCCTAGATCTTGATGTTTTCCTCCGTCATAGTGTGGACAAGTTCTATAACTTCAACGATATACTCCGCTGAGCACGAGACAGTTCCTAGATCTTGATAAAGATGTTTCCCTACTTCATAGTGTGGACGAGTACTATAACCTCAACGGTATACTCCATTGAGCACGAGACATTTCCTAGATCTTGATGAAGATGCTTCCCTATGTCATAGTGTGGACGAGTACTATAAACCTCAACAGTATACTCCGTTGAGCACGAGCCAGTTCCTAGATCTTGATGAAGATGTTTCCCTACGTCATAGTGTGGACGAGTACTATAACCTCAACGGTATACTCCATTGAGCACGAGTCAGTTCCTAGATCTTGACGTTTTCCTCCGTCATAGTGTGGACAAGTTCTATAACCTCAACGGTATATTCCGCTGAGCACGAGACAATTCCTAGATCTTGATGAAGATGTTTCCCTACGCCATAGTGTAGACGAGTACTATAACCTAAACGATATACTCCATTGAGCACGAGTCAGTTCCTAGACCTTGATGTTTTCCTCCGTCATAGTGTGGACAAGTTCTATAACCTCAACAGTATACTCCGCTGAGCACGAGACAGTTCTTAGATCTTGATGAAAATGTTTCCCTACGTCATAGTGTGGATGAGTACTATAACCTAAACAGTATACTCCATTGAGCACGAGTCAGTTCCTAGATCTTGATGTTTTCCTCCGTCATAGTGTGGACAAGTTCTATAACCTCAACGGTATACTCCGCTGAGCACGAGACAATTCCTAGATCTTGATGAAGATGTTTCCCTACGTCATAGTGTGGACGAGTACTATAACCTCAACGGTATACTCCATTGAGCACAAGTCAGTTTCTAGATCTTGATGTTTTCCTCTGTCATAGTGTGGAAAAGTTCTATAACCTCAACGGTATACTTCGCTGAGCACGAGACAGTTCCTAGATCTTGATGAAGATGTTTCCCTACGTCATAGTATGGACGAGTACTATAACCTCAACGGTATACTCCATTGAGCACGAGTCAGTTCCTAGATCTTAACGTTTTCCTCCGTCATAGTGTGGACAAGTTCTATAACCTCAACGGTATACTCCGCTGAGCACGAGACAATTCCTATATCTTGATGAAGATGTTTCCCTACGTCATAGTGTGGACGAGTACTATAACCTCAACGGTATACTCCATTGAGCACGAGTCAGTTCCTAGATCTTGATGTTTTCCTCCGTCATAGTGTGGACAAGTTCTATAACCTCAACGGTATACTCCGCTGAGCACGAGACAGTTCCTAGATCTTGATTAAGATGTTTCCCTATGTCATAGTATGGACGAGTACTATAACCTCAACGGTATACTCCATTGACCACGAGTCAGTTCCTAGATCTTGATGTTTTCCTCCGTCATAGTGTGGACAAGTTCTATAACCTCAACGGTATACTCCGCTGAGCACGAGACAGTTCCTAGATCTTGATGAAGATGTTTCCCTACGTCATAGTGTGGACAAGTACTATAACCTAAACGGTATACTCCATTGAGCACGGGTCAGTTCCTAGAACTTGATGTTTTCCTCCGTCATAGTGTGGACAAGTTCTATAACCTCAACGGTATACTCCGCTGAGCACGAGACAATTCCTAGATCTTTATGAAGATGTTTCCCTACGTCATAGTGTGGACGAGTACTATAACCTCAACGGTATACTCCATTGAGCACGAGTCAGTTCCTAGATCTTGATGTTTTCCTCCGTCATAGTGTGGACACGTTCTATAACCTCAACTGTATACTCCGTTGAGCACGAGACAATTTGTAGATCTTGATGAAGATGTTTCCCTACGTCATAGTGTGGACGAGTACTATAACCTCAACGGTATACTCCATTGAGCACGAGTCAGTTCCTAGACCTTGATGTTTTCCTCCGTCATAGTGTGGACAAGTTCTATAACCTCAACGGTATACTCCACTGAGCAAGAGACAATTCCTAAATCTTGATGAAGATGTTTCCCTACGTCATAGTGTGGACGAGTACTATAACCTCAACGGTATACTCCATTAAGCATGAGTCAGTTCCTAGATCTTAATGCTTTCCTCCGTCATAGTGTGGACAAGTTCTATAACCTCAACGGTATACTCCGCTGAGCACGAGACAATTCCCAGATCTTGATGAAGATGTTTCCCTACGTCATAGTATGGACGAGTACTATAACCTCAACAGTATACTCCATTGAGCACAAGTCAGTTCCTAGATCTTGATGTTTTCCTCCGTCATAGTGTGGACAAGTTCTATAACCTCAACGGTATACTCCGCTGAGCACGAGACAGTTCCTAGATCTTGATGAAGATGTTTCCCTACGTCATAGTATGGACGAGTACTATAACCTCAACGGTATACTCCATTGACCACGAGTCAGTTCCTAGATCTTGATGTTTTCCTCTGTCATAGTGTGGACAAGTTCTATAACCTCAACGGTATACTCCGCTGAGCACGAGACAGTTCCTAGATCATGATGAAGATGTTTCCCTACGTCATAGTGTGGACAAGTACTATAAGCTCAACGGTATACTCCATTGAGCACGAGTCAGTTCCTAGATCTTGATGTTTTCCTCCGTCATAGTTTGGACAAGTTCTATAACCTCAACGGTATACTCCGCTGAGCACGAGACAATTCCTAGATCTTGATGAAGATGTTTCCCTACATCATAGTGTGGACGAGTACTATAACCTCAACGGTATACTCCATTGAGCACGAGTCAGTTCCTAGATCTTGATGTTTTCCTCCGTCATAGTGTGGACAAGTTCTATAACCTCAACGGTATACTCCGTTGAGCGCGAGACAATTCCTAGATCTTGATGAAGATGATTCCCTACGTCATAGTTTGGACGAGTACTATAACCTCAACGGTATACTCCATTGAGCACGAGTCAGTTCCTAGATCTTGATGTTTTCCTCCGTCATAGTGTGGACAAGTTCTATAACCTCAACGGTATACTCCGTTGAGCACAAGACAGTTCCTAGATCTTGATGAAGATGTTTCCCTACGTCATAGTATGGACGAGTAATATAACCTCAACGATATACTCCATTGAGCACGAGTCAGTTCCTAGATCTTGATGTTTTCCTCCGTCATAGTGTGGACAAGATCTATAACCTCAACGGTATACTCCGCTGAGCACGAGACAGTTCCTAGATCTTGATGAAGATGTTTCCCTACGTCATAGTGTGGACGAGTACTATAACCTCAACGATATACTCCATTGAGCACGAGTCAGTTCCTAGACCTTGATGTTTTCCTCCGTTATAGTGTGGACAAGTTCTATAACCTCAACGATATACTCTACTGAGAAGGAGACAGTTCCTAGATCTTGATGAAGATGTTTCCCTACGTCATAGTGTGGACGAGTACTATAACCTCAACGGTATACTCCATTAAGCACGAGTCAGTTCCTAGATCTTGAAGTTTTCCTCCGTCATAGTGTGGACAAGTTCTATAACCTCAACGGTATACTCTGCTGAGCACGAGACAATTCCTAGATCTTGATGAAGATGTTTCCCTACGTCATAGTATGGATGAGTACTTTAACCTCAACGGTATACTCCATTGAGCACGAGTCAGTTCCTAGATCTTGATGGTTTCCTCCGTCATAGTCTGGACAAGCTCTATAACCTCAACGGTATACTCCGTTGAGCACGAGACAGTTCCTAGAACTTGACGAAGATGTTTCCCTACGTCATAGTATGGACGAGTACTATAACCTCAACGATATACTCCATTGAGCACGAGTCAGTTCCTAGATCTTGATGTTTTCCTCCGTCATAGTGTGGATAAGTTCTATAACCTCAACGGTATACTCCGTTGAGCACGAGACAGTTCCTAGATCTTGATGAAGATGTTTCCCTACGTCATAGTTTGGACGAGTACTATAACCTCAACGATATACTCCATTGAGCACGAGTCAGTTCCTAGATCTTGATGTTTTCCTCCGTCATAGTGTGGACAAGATCTATAACCTCAACAGTATACTCCTCTGAGCACGAGACAGTTCCTAGATCTTGATGAAGATGTTTCCCTATGTCATATTGTGGACGAGTACTATAACCTCAACGGTATACTCCATTGAGCACGAGTCAGTTCCTAGACCTTGATGTTTTCCTCCGTTATAGTGTGGACAAGTTCTATAACCTCAACGGTATACTCTGCTGAGAAGGAGACAGTTCCTAGATCTTGATTAAGATGTTTCCCTACGTCATAGTGTGGACGAGTACTATAACCTCAACGGTATACTCCATTAAGCACGAGTCAGTTCCTAGATCTTGATGTTTTCCTCCGTCATAGTGTGGACAAGTTCTATAACCTCAACGGTATACTCTACTGAGCACGAGACAATTCCTAGATCTTGATGAAGATGTTTCCCTATGTCATAGTATGGACGAGTACTTTAACCTCAACGGTATACTCCATTGAGCACAAGTCAGTTCCTAGATCTTGATGTTTTCCTCCGTCATAGTGTGGACAAGTTCTATAACCTCACCGGTATACTCCGCTGAGCACGAGACAGTTCCTAGATCTTAATGAAGATGTTTCCCTACGTCATAGTATGGACGAGTACTATAACCTCAACGGTATACTCCATTGACCACGAGTCAGTTCCTAGGTCTTGATGTTTTCCTCCGTCATAGTGTGGACAAGTTCTATAACCTCAACAGTATACTCCGCTGAGCACGAGACAGTTCCTAGATCTTGATGAAGATGTTTCCCTACGTCATAGTGTGGACAAGTACTATAACCTCAACGGTATACTCCATTGAGCACGAGTCAGTTCCTAGATCTTGATGTTTTCCTCCGTCATAGTGTGGACAAGATCTATAACCTCAACGGTATACTCCGCTGAGCACGAGACAATTCCTAGATCTTGATGAAGATGTTTCCCTACGTCATAGTGTGGACGAGTACTATAACCTCAACGATATACTCCATTGAGCACGAGTCAGTTCCTAGACCTTGATGTTTTCCTCCGTTATAGTGTGGACAAGTTCTATAACCTCAACGATATACTCTGCTGAGAAGGAGACAGTTCCTAGATCTTGATGAAGATGTTTCCCTACGTCATAGTGTGGACGAGTACTATAACCTCAACGGTATACTCCATTAAGCACGAGTCAGTTCCTAGATCTTGATGTTTTCCTCCGTCATAGTGTGGACAAGTTCTATAACCTCAACGGTATACTCTGCTGAGCACGAGACAATTCTTAGATCTTGATGAAGATGTTTCCCTACGTCATAGTATGGATGAGTACTTTAACCTCAACGGTATACTCCATTGAGCACAAGTCAGTTCCTAGATCTTGATGGTTTCCTCCGTCATAGTCTGGACAAGTTCTATAACCACAACGGTATACTCCGTTGAGCACGAGACAGTTCCTAGAACTTGATGAAGATGTTTCCCTACGTCATAGTATGGACGAGTACTATAACCTCAACGATATACTCCATTGAGCACGAGTCAGTTCCTAGATCTTGATGTTTTCCTCCGTCATAGTGTGGACAAGTTCTATAACCTCAACGGTATACTCCGTTGAGCACGAGACAGTTCCTAGATCTTGATGAAGATGTTTCCCTACGTCATAGTTTGGACGAGTACTATAACCTCAACGATATACTCCATTGAGCACGAGTCAGTTCCTAGATCTTGATGTTTTCCTCCGTCATAGTGTGGACAAGATCTATAACCTCAACGGTATACTCCGCTGAGCATGAGACAGTTCCTAGATCTTGATGAAGATGTTTCCCTACGTCATAGTGTCGACGAGTACTATAACCTCAACGGTATACTCCATTGAGCACGAGTCAGTTCCTAGATCTTGATGTTTTCCTCCGTCATAGTGTGGACAAGTTCTATAACCTCAACGGTATACTCCGTTGAGCACGAGACAATTCCTAGATCTTGATGAAGATGTTTCCCTACGTCATAGTATGGACGAGTACTATAACCTCAACGATATACTCCATTGAGCACGAGTCAGTTCCTAGATCTTGATGTTTTCCTCCGTCATAGTGTGGACAAGATCTATAACCTCAACGGTATACTCCGCTGAGCACGAGACAGTTCCTAGATCTTGATGAAGATGTTTCCCTACGTCATAGTTTGGACGAGTACTATAATCTCAACGGTATACTCCATTGAGCACGAGTGAGTTCCTAGATCTTGATGTTTTCCTCCGTCATAGTGTGGACAAGTTCTATAACCTCAACGGTATACTCCGCTGAGCACGAGACAGTTCCTAGATTTTGATGAAGATGTTTCCCTACGTCATAGTGTGGACGAGTATCATAACCTCAACGGTATACTTCATTGAGCACGAGTCAGTTCCTAGATCTTGATGTTTTCTTCCGTCATAGTGTGGACAAGTTCTATAACCTCAACGGTATACTCCGCTGAGCACGAGACAATTCCTAGATCTTGATGAAGATGTTTCCCTATGTCATAGTGTGGACGAGTACTATAACCTCAACGGTATACTCCATTGAGCACGAGTCAGTTCCTAGATCTTGATGTTTTCCTCCGTCATAGTGTGGACAAGTTCTATAGCCTCAACGACATACTCCGTTGAGCACGAGACAGTTCCTAGATCTTGATGAAGATGTTTCCCTACGTCATAGTATGGACGAGTACTATAACCTCAACGATATAGTCCATTGAGCAAGAGTCAGTTCCAAGATCTTGATGTTTTCCTCCGTCATAGTGTGGACAAGATCTATAACCTCAACAGTATACTCCGCTGAGCACGAGACAGTTCCTAGATCTTGATGAAGATGTTTCCCTACGTCATAGTTTGGACGAGTACTATAATCTCAACGGTATACTCCATTGAGCACGAGTGAGTTCCTAGATCTTGATGTTTTCCTCCGTCATAGTGTGGACAAGTTCTATAACCTCAACGGTATACTCCGCTGAGCACGAGACAGTTCCTAGATTTTGATGAAGATGTTTCCCTACGTCATAGTGTGGACGTATATCATAACCTCAACGGTATACTTCATTAAGCACGAGTCAGTTCCTAGATCTTGATGTTTTCTTCCGTCATAGTGTGGACAAGTTCTATAACCTCAACGGTATACTCCGCTGAGCACGAGACAATTCCTAGATCTTGATGAAGATGTTTCCCTACGTCATAGTATGGACGAGTACTATAACCTCAACGGTATACTCCATTGAGCACAAGTCAGTTCCTAGATCTTGATGTTTTCCTCCGTCATAGTGTGGACAAGTTCTATAACCTCAACGGTATACTCCGCTGAGCACGAGACAATTCCTAGATCTTGATGAAGATGTTTCCCTACGTCATAGTATGGACGAGTACTATAACCTCAACGATATACTCCATTGACCACGAGTCAGTTCCTAGATCTTGATGTTTTCCTCCGTCATAGTGTGGACAAGTTCTATAACCTCAACGGTATACTACGCTGAGCACGAGACAGTTCCTAGATCTTGATGAAGATGTTTCCCTATGTCATAGTGTGGACGAGTACTATAACCTCAACGGTATACTCCATTGAGCACGAGTGAGTTCCTAGATCTTGATGTTTTCCTCCGTCATAGTGTGGACAAGTTCTATAACCTCAACGGTATACTCCGTTGAGCACGAGACAGTTCCTAGATTTTGATGAAGATGTTTCCCTACGTCATAGTATGGACGAGTACTATAACCTCAACGATATACTCCATTGAGCACGAGTCAGTTCCTAGAACTTGATGTTTTCCTCCGTCATAGTGTGGACAAGATCTATAACCTCAACGGTATACTCCGCTGAGCACGAGACACTTCCTAGATCTTGATGAAGATGTTTCCCTATGTCATAGTGTGGACGAGTACTATAACCTCAACGGTATACTCCATTGAGCACGAGTCAGTTCCTAGATCTTGATGTTTTCCTCCGTCATAGTGTGGACAAGTTCTATAGCCTCAACGACATACTCCGTTGAGCACGAGACAGTTCCTAGATCTTGATGAAGATGTTTCCCTACGTCATAGTATGGACGAGTACTATAACCTCAACGATATAGTCCATTGAGCAAGAGTCAGTTCCAAGATCTTGATGTTTTCCTCCGTCATAGTGTGGACAAGATCTATAACCTCAACAGTATACTCCGCTGAGCACGAGACAGTTCCTAGATCTTGATGAAGATGTTTCCCTACGTCATAGTTTGGACGAGTACTATAATCTCAACGGTATACTCCATTGAGCACGAGTGAGTTCCTAGATCTTGATGTTTTCCTCCGTCATAGTGTGGACAAGTTCTATAACCTCAACGGTATACTCCGCTGAGCACGAGACAGTTCCTAGATTTTGATGAAGATGTTTCCCTACGTCATAGTGTGGACGTATATCATAACCTCAACGGTATACTTCATTAAGCACGAGTCAGTTCCTAGATCTTGATGTTTTCTTCCGTCATAGTGTGGACAAGTTCTATAACCTCAACGGTATACTCCGCTGAGCACGAGACAATTCCTAGATCTTGATGAAGATGTTTCCCTACGTCATAGTATGGACGAGTACTATAACCTCAACGGTATACTCCATTGAGCACAAGTCAGTTCCTAGATCTTGATGTTTTCCTCCGTCATAGTGTGGACAAGTTCTATAACCTCAACGGTATACTCCGCTGAGCACGAGACAGTTCCTAGATCTTGATGAAGATGTTTCCCTACATCATAGTATGGACGAGTACTATAACCTCAATGGTATACTCCATTGACCACGAGTCAGTTCCTAGATCTTGATGTTTTCCTCCGTCATAGTGTGGACAAGTTCTATAACCTCAACGGTATACTACGCTGAGCACGAGACAGTTCCTAGATCTTGATGAAGATGTTTCCCTATGTCATAGTGTGGACGAGTACTATAACCTCAACGGTATACTCCATTGAGCACGAGTCAGTTCCTAGATCTTGATGTTTTCCTCCGTCATAGTGTGGACAAGTTCTATAACCTCAACGGTATACTCCGTTGAGCACGAGACAGTTCCTAGATCTTGATGAAGATGTTTCCCTACGTCATAGTATGGACGAGTACTATAACCTCAACGATATACTCCATTGAGCACGAGTCAGTTCCTAGAACTTGATGTTTTCCTCCGTCATAGTGTGGACAAGATCTATAACCTCAACGGTATACTCCGCTGAGCACGAGACAGTTCCTAGATCTTGATGAAGATGTTTCCCTACGTCATAGTTTGGACGAGTACTATAATCTCAACGGTATACTCCATTGAGCACGAGTGAGTTCCTAGATCTTGATGTTTTCCTCCGTCATAGTGTGGACAAGTTCTATAACCTCAACGGTATACTCCGCTGAGCACGAGACAGTTCCTAGATTTTGATGAAGATGTTTCCCTATGTCATAGTGTGGACGAGTATCATAACCTCAACGGTATACTTCATTGAGCACGAGTCAGTTCCTAGATCTTGATGTTTTCTTCCGTCATAGTGTGGACAAGTTCTATAACCTCAACGATATACTCCGCTGAGCACGAGACAATTCCTAGATCTTGATGAAGATGTTTCCCTACGTCATAGTGTGGACGAGTACTATAACCTCAACGGTATACTCCATTGAGCACGAGTCAGTTCCTAGATCTTGATGTTTTCCTCCGTCATAGTGTGGACAAGTTCTATAACCTCAACGGCATACTCCGTTGAGCACGAGACAATTCCTAGATCTTGATGAAGATGTTTCCCTACGTCATAGTGTGGACGAGTACTATAACCTCAACGGTATACTCCATTGAGCACGAGTCAGTTCCTAGATCTTGATGTTTTCCTCCGTCATAGTGTGGACAAGTTCTATAACCTCAACGGTATACTCCGTTGAGCACGAGACAGTTCCTAGATCTTGATGAAGATGTTTCCCTACGTCATAGTATGGACGAGTACTATAACCTCAACGATATACTCCATTGAGCACGAGTCAGTTCCTAGATCTTGATGTTTTCCTACGTCATAGTGTGGACAAGATCTATAACCTCAACGGTATACTCCGCTGAGCACGAGACAGTTCCTAGATCTTGATAAAGATTTTTCCCTACGTCATAGTGTGGACGAGTACTATAACCTCAACAATATACTCCATTGAGCACGAGTCAGTTCCTAGACCTTGATGTTTTCCTCCGTCATAGTGTGGACAAGTTCTATAACCTCAACGGTATACTCCACTGAGAAGGAGACAGTTCCTAGATCTTGATGAAGATGTTTCCCTATGTCATAGTGTGGACGAGTACTATAACCTCAACGGTATACTCCATTGAGCACGAGTGAGTTCCTAGATCTTGATGTTTTCCTCCGTCATAGTGTGGACAAGTTCTATAACCTCAACGGTATACTCCGCTGAGCACGAGACAGTTCCTAGATTTTGATGAAGATGTTTCCCTACGTCATAGTGTGGACGAGTATCATAACCTCAACGGTATACTTCATTGAGCACGAGTCAGTTCCTAGATCTTGATGTTTTCTTCCGTCATAGTGTGGACAAGTTCTATAACCTCAACGGTATACTCCGCTGAGCACGAGACAATTCCTAGATCTTGATGAAGATGTTTCCCTACGTCATAGTATGGACGAGTACTATAACCTCAACGGTATACTCCATTGAGCACAAGTCAGTTCCTAGATCTTGATGTTTTCCTCCGTCATAGTGTGGACAAGATCTATAACCTCAACGGTATACTCCACTGAGCACGAGACAGTTCCTAGATCTTGATGAAGATGATTCCCTACGTCATAGTTTGGACGAGTACTATAATCTCAACGGTATACTCCATTGAGCACGAGTGAGTTCCTAGATCTTGATGTTTTCCTCCGTCATAGTGTGGACAAGTTCTATAACCTCAACGGTATACTCCGCTGAGCACGAGACAGTTCCTAGATTTTGATGAAGATGTTTCCCTATGTCATAGTGTGGACGAGTATCATAACCTCAACGGTATACTTCATTGAGCACGAGTCAGTTCCTAGATCTTGATGTTTTCTTCCGTCATAGTGTGGACAAGTTCTATAACCTCAACGGTATACTCCGCTGAGCACGAGACAATTCCTAGATCCTGATGAAGATGTTTCCCTACGTCATAGTATGGACGAGTACTATAACCTCAACGATATACTCCATTGAGCACGAGTCAGTTCCTAGAACTTGATGTTTTCCTCCGTCATAGTGTGGACAAGATCTATAACCTCAACGGTATACTCCGCTGAGCACGAGACAGTTCCTAGATCTTGATGAAGATGTTTCCCTACGTCATAGTTTGGACGAGTACTATAATCTCAACGGTATACTCCATTGAGCACGAGTGAGTTCCTAGATCTTGATGTTTTCCTCCGTCATAGTGTGGACAAGTTCTATAACCTCAACGGTATACTCTGCTGAGCACGAGACAGTTCCTAGATTTTGATGAAGATGTTTCCCTATGTCATAGTGTGGACGAGTATCATAACCTCAATGGTATACTTCATTGAGCACGAGTCAGTTCCTAGATCTTGATGTTTTCTTCCGTCATAGTGTGGACAAGTTCTATAACCTCAACGGTATACTCCGCTGAGCACGAGACAATTCCTAGATCTTGATGAAGATGTTTCCCTACGTCATAGTATGGACGAGTACTATAACCTCAACGATATACTCCATTGAGCACGAGTCAGTTCCTAGAACTTGATGTTTTCCTCCGTCATAGTGTGGACAAGATCTATAACCTCAACGGTATACTCCGCTGAGCACGAGACAGTTCCTAGATCTTGATGAAGATGTTTCCCTACGTCATAGTTTGGACGAGTACTATAATCTCAACGGTATACTCCATTGAGCACGAGTGAGTTCCTAGATCTTGATGTTTTCCTCCGTCATAGTGTGGACAAGTTCTATAACCTCAACGGTATACTCCGCTGAGCACGAGACAGTTCCTAGATTTTGATGAAGATGTTTCCCTATGTCATAGTGTGGACGAGTATCATAACCTCAACGATATACTTCATTGAGCACGAGTCAGTTCCTAGATCTTGATGTTTTCTTCCGTCATAGTGTGGACAAGTTCTATAACCTCAACGGTATACTCCGCTGAGCACGAGACAATTCCTAGATCTTGATGAAGATGTTTCCCTACGTCATAGTGTGGACGAGTACTATAACCTCAACGGTATACTCCATTGAGCACGAGTCAGTTCCTAGATCTTGATGTTTTCCTCCGTCATAGTGTGGACAAGTTCTATAACCTCAACGGCATACTCCGTTGAGCACGAGACAATTCCTAGATCTTGATGAAGATGTTTCCCTACGTCATAGTGTGGACGAGTACTATAACCTCAACGGTATACTCCATTGAGCACGAGTCAATTCCTAGATCTTGATGTTTTCCTCCGTCATAGTGTGGACAAGTTCTATAACCTCAACGGTATACTTCGTTGAGCACGAGACAGTTCCTAGATCTTGATGAAGATGTTTCCCTACGTCATAGTATGGACGAGTACTATAACCTCAACGATATACTCCATTGAGCACGAGTCAGTTCCTAGACCTTGATGTTTTCCTCCGTCATAGTGTGGACAAGTTCTATAACCTCAACGGTATACTCCGCTGAGAAGGAGACAGTTCCTAGATCTTGATGAAGATGTTTCCCTATGTCATAGTGTGGACGAGTACTATAACCTCAACGGTATACTCCATTGAGCACGAGTGAGTTCCTAGATCTTGATGTTTTCCTCCGTCATAGTGTGAACAAGTTCTATAACCTCAACGGTATACTCCGTTGAGCACGAGACAGTTCCTAGATTTTGATGAAGATGTTTCCCTACGTCATAGTGTGGACGAGTATCATAACCTCAACGGTATACTTCATTGAGCACGAGTCAGTTCCTAGATCTTGATGTTTTCTTCCGTCATAGTGTGGACAAGTTCTATAACCTCAACGGTATACTCCGCTGAGCACGAGACAATTCCTAGATCTTGATGAAGATGTTTCCCTACGTCATAGTATGGATGAGTACTATAACCTCAACGGTATACTCCATTGAGCACAAGTCAGTTCTTAGATCTTGATGTTTTCCTCCGTCATAGTGTGGACAAGTTCTATAACCTCAACGGTATACTCCGCTGAGCACGAGACAGTTCCTAGATCTTGATGAAGATGTTTCCCTACGTCATAGTATGGACGAGTACTATAACCTCAATGGTATACTCCATTGACCACGAGTCAGTTCCTAGATCTTGATGTTTTCCTCCGTCATAGTGTGGACAAGTTCTATAACCTCAACGGTATACTACACTGAGCACGAGACAGTTCCTAGATCTTGATGAAGATGTTTCCCTATGTCATAGTGTGGACGAGTACTATAACCTCAACGGTATACTCCATTGAGCACGAGTCAGTTCCTAGATCTTGATGTTTTCCTCCGTCATAGTGTGGACAAGTTCTATAACCTCAACGGTATACTCCGTTGAGCACGAGACAGTTCCTAGATCTTGATGAAGATGTTTCCCTACGTCATAGTATGGACGAGTACTATAACCTCAACGATATACTCCATTGAGCACGAGTCAGTTCCTAGAACTTGATGTTTTCCTCCGTCATAGTGTGGACAAGATCTATAACCTCAACGGTATACTCCGCTGAGCACGAGACAGTTCCTAGATCTTGATGAAGATGTTTCCCTACGTCATAGTTTGGACGAGTACTATAATCTCAACGGTATACTCCATTGAGCACGAGTGAGTTCCTAGATCTTGATGTTTTCCTCCGTCATAGTGTGGACAAGTTCTATAACCTCAACGGTATACTCCGCTGAGCACGAGACAGTTCCTAGATTTTGATGAAGATGTTTCCCTACGTCATAGTGTGGACGAGTATCATAACCTCAACGGTATACTTCATTGAGCACGAGTCAGTTCCTAGATCTTGATGTTTTCTTCCGTCATAGTGTGGACAAGTTCTATAACCTCAACGGTATACTCCGCTGAGCACGAGACAATTCCTAGATCTTGATGAAGATGTTTCCCTACGTCATAGTGTGGACGAGTACTATAACCTCAACGGTATACTCCATTGAGCACGAGTTAGTTCCTAGATCTTGATGTTTTCCTCCGTCATAGTGTGGACAAGTTCTATAACCTCAACGGCATACTCCGTTGAGCACGAGACAATTCCTAGATCTTGATGAAGATGTTTCCCTACGTCATAGTGTGGACGAGTACTATAACCTCAACGGTATACTCCATTGAGCACGAGTCAGTTCCTAGATCTTGATGTTTTCCTCCGTCATAGTGTGGACAAGTTCTATAACCTCAACGGTATACTCCGTTGAGCACGAGACAGTTCCTAGATCTTGATGAAGATGTTTCCCTACGTCATAGTATGGACGAGTACTATAACCTCAACGATATTCTCCATTGAGCACGAGTCAGTTCCTAGATCTTGATGTTTTCCTACGTCATAGTGTGGACAAGATCTATAACCTCAACGGTATACTCCGCTGAGCACGAGACAGTTCCTAGATCTTGATAAAGATTTTTCCCTACGTCATAGTGTGGACGAGTACTATAACCTCAACAGTATACTCCATTGAGCACGAGTCAGTTCCTAGACCTTGATGTTTTCCTCCGTCATAGTGTGGACAAGTTCTATAACCTCAACGGTATACTCCGCTGAGAAGGAGACAGTTCCTAGATCTTGATGAAGATGTTTCCCTATGTCATAGTGTGGATGAGTACTATAACCTCAACGGTATACTCCATTAAGCACGAGTCAGTTCCTAGATCTTGATGTTTTCCTCCGTCATAGTGTGGACAAGTTCTATAACCTCAACGGTATACTCCGCTGAGCACGAGACAATTCCTAGATCTTGATGAAGATGTTTCCCTACGTCATAGTATGGACGAGTATCATAACCTCAATGGTATACTCCATTGAGCACAAGTCAGTTCCTAGATCTTGATGTTTTCCTCCGTCATAGTGTGGACAAGTTCTATAACCTCAACGGTATACTCCGCTGAGCACGAGACAGTTCCTAGATCTTGATGAAGATGTTTCCCTACGTCATAGTATGGACGAGTACTATAACCTCAATGGTATACTCCATTGACCACGAGTCAGTTCCTAGATCTCGATGTTTTCCTCCGTCATAGTGTGGACAAGTTCTATAACCTCAACGGTATACTCCGTTGAGCACGAGACAGTTCCTAGATCTTGATGAAGATGTTTCCCTACATCATAGTATGGACGAGTACTATAACCTCAACGATATACTCCATTGAGCACGAGTCAGTTCCTAGATCTTGATGTTTTCCTCCGTCATAGTGTGGACAAGTTCTATAACCTCAACGGTATACTACGCTGAGCACGAGACAGTTCCTAGATCTTGATGAAGATGTTTCCCTATGTCATAGTATGGACGAGTACTATAACCTCAACGGTATACTCCATTGAGCACGAGTCAGTTCCTAGATCTTGATGTTTTCCTCCGTCATAGTGTGGACAAGTTCTATAACCTCAACGGTATACTCCGTTGAGCACGAGACATTTCCTAGATCTTGATGAAGATGTTTCCCTACGTCATAGTATGGACGAGTACTATAACCTCAACGATATACTCCATTGAGCACGAGTCAGTTCCTAGAACTTGATGTTTTCCTCCGTCATAGTGTGGACAAGATCTATAACCTCAACGGTATACTCCGCTGAGCACGAGACAGTTCCTAGATCTTGATGAAGTTGTTTCCCTACGTCATAGTTTGCACGAGTACTATAATCTCAATGGTATACTCCATTGAGCACGAGTGAGTTCCTAGATCTTGATGTTTTCCTCCGTCATAGTGTGGACAAGTTCTATAACCTCAACGGTATACTCCGCTGAGCACGAGACAGTTCCTAGATCTTGATGAAGATGTTTCCCTACGTCATAGTATGGACGAGTACTATAACCTCAATGGTATACTCCATTGACCACGAGTCAGTTCCTAGATCTCGATGTTTTCCTCCGTCATAGTGTGGACAAGTTCTATAACCTCAACGGTATACTCCGTTGAGCACGAGACAGTTCCTAGATCTTGATGAAGATGTTTCCCTACGTCATAGTATGGACGAGTACTATAACCTCAACGATATACTCCATTGAGCACGAGTCAGTTCCTAGATCTTGATGTTTTCCTCCGTCATAGTGTGGACAAGTTCTATAACCTCAACGGTATACTACGCTGAGCACGAGACAGTTCCTAGATCTTGATGAAGATGTTTCCCTATGTCATAGTATGGACGAGTACTATAACCTCAACGGTATACTCCATTGAGCACGAGTCAGTTCCTAGATCTTGATGTTTTCCTCCGTCATAGTGTGGACAAGTTCTATAACCTCAACGGTATACTCCGTTGAGCACGAGACAGTTCCTAGATCTTGATGAAGATGTTTCCCTACGTCATAGTATGGACGAGTACTATAACCTCAACGATATACTCCATTGAGCACGAGTCAGTTCCTAGAACTTGATGTTTTCCTCCGTCATAGTGTGGACAAGATCTATAACTTCAACGGTATACTCCGCTGAGCACGAGACAGTTCCTAGATCTTGATGAAGATGTTTCCCTACGTCATAGTTTGCACGAGTACTATAATCTCAATGGTATACTCCATTGAGCACGAGTGAGTTCCTAGATCTTGATGTTTTCCTCCGTCATAGTGTGGACAAGTTCTATAACCTCAACGGTATACTCCGTTGAGCACGAGACAATTCCTAGATTTTGATGAAGATGTTTCCCTACGTCATAGTGTGGACGAGTATCATAACCTCAACGGTATACTTCATTGAGCACGAGTCAGTTCCTAGATCTTGATGTTTTCTTCCGTCATAGTGTGGACAAGTTCTATAACCTCAACGGTATACTCCGCTGAGCACGACACAATTCCTAGATCTTGATGAAGATGTTTCCCTACTTCATAGTGTGGACGAGTACTATAACCTCAACGGTATACTCCATTGAGCACGAGTCAGTTCCTAGATCTTGATGTTTTCCTCCGTCATAGTGTGGACAAGTTCTATAACCTCAACGGCATACTCCGTTGAGCACGAGACAATTCCTAGATCTTGATGAAGATGTTTCCCTATGTCATAGTGTGGACGAGTACTATAACCTCAACGGTATACTCCATTGAGCACGAGTCAGTTCCTAGATCTTGATGTTTTCCTCCGTCATAGTGTGGACAAGTTCTATAACCTCAACGATATACTCCGTTAAGCACGAGACAGTTCCTAGATCTTGATGAAGATGTTTCCCTACGTCATAGTATGGACGAGTACTATAACCTCAACGATATACTCCATTGAGCACGAGTCAGTTCCTAGATCTTGATGTTTTCCTACGTCATAGTGTGGACAAGATCTATAACCTCAACGGTATACTCCGCTGAGCACGAGACAGTTCCTAGATCTTGATAAAGATTTTTCCCTACATCATAGTGTGGACGAGTACTATAACCTCAACAGTATACTCCATTGAGCACGAGTCAGTTCCTAGATCTTGATGTTTTCCTCCGTCATAGTGTGGACAAGTTCTATAACCTCAACGGTATACTCCGTTGAGCACAAGACAGTTCCTAGATCTTGATGAAGATGTTTCCCTACGTCATAGTGTGGAAGAGTACTATAACCTCAACGGTATACTCCATTGAGCACGAGTCAGTTCCTAGATCTTGATGTTTTCCTCCGTCATAGTGTGGACAAGTTCTATAACCTCAACGGTATACTCCGTTGAGCACGAGACAGTTCCTAGATCTTGATGAAGATGTTTCCCTACGTCATAGTATGGACGAGTACTATAACCTCAATGGTATTCTCCATTGACCACGAGTCAGTTCCTAGATCTCGATGTTTTCCTCCGTCATAGTGTGGACAAGTTCTATAACCTCAACGGTATACTCCGCTGAGCACGAGACAGTTCCTAGATCTTGATGAAGATGTTTCCCTACGTCATAGTGTGGACGAGTACTATAACCTCAAAGGTATACTCCATTGACCACGAGTCAGTTCCTAGATCTCGATGTTTTCCTCCGTCATAGTGTGGACAAGTTCTATAACCTCAACGGTATACTCCGCTGAGCACGAGACAGTTCCTAGATCTTGATGAAGATGTTTCCCTACGTCATAGTGTGGACAAGTACTATAACCTCAAAGGTATACTCCATTGAGCACGAGTTAGTTCCTAGATCTTGATGTTTTTCTCCGTCATAGTGTGGACAAGTTCTATAACCTCAACGGTATACTCCGCTGAGCACGAGACAATTCCTAGATCTTGATGAAGATGTTTCCCTACGTCATAGTGTGGACGAGTACTATAACCTCAACGGTATACTCCATTGAGCACGAGTCAGTTCCTAGATCTTGATGTTTTCCTCCGTCATAGTGTGGGCAAGTTCTATAACCTCAACGGTATACTCCGTTGAGCACGAGACAATTCCTAGATCTTGATGAAGATGTTTCCCTACGTCATAGTATGGAGGAGTACTATAACCTCAACGATATACTCCATTGAGCAAGAGTCAGTTCCTAGATCTTGATGTTTTCCTCCGTCATAGTGTGGACAAGATCTATAACCTCAATGGTATACTCCGCTGAGCACGAGACAATTCCTAGATCTTGATGAAGATGTTTCCCTACGTCATAGTTTGGACGAGTACTATAATCTCAACGGTATACTCCATTGAGCACGAGTGAGTTCCTAGATCTTGATGTTTTCCTCTGTCATAGTGTGGACAAGTTCTATAACCTCAATGGTATACTCCGCTGAGCACGAGATATTTCCTAGATTTTGATGAAGATGTTTCCCTATGTCATAGTGTGGACGAGTACTATAACCTCAACGGTATACTCCATTGAGCATGAGTCAGTTCCTAGATCTTGATGTTTTCCTCCGTCATAGTGTGGACAAGTTCTATAACCTCAACGGTATACTCTGCTGAGCACGAGACAATTCCTAGATCTTGATGAAGATGTTTCCCTATGTCATAGTGTGGACGAGTACTATAACCTCAACGGTATACTCCATTGAGCATGAGTCAGTTCCTAGATCTTGATGTTTTCCTCCGTCATAGTGTGGACAAGTTCTATAACCTCAACGGTATACTCCGTTGAGCACGAGACAATTCCTAGATCTTGATGAACATGTTTCCCTACGTCATAGTGTGGACGAGTACTATAACCTCAATGGTATACTCCATTGAGCACGAGTCAGTTCTTAGATCTTGATGTTTTCCTCCGTCATAGTGTGGACAAGATCTATAACCTCAACGGTATACTCCGTTGAGCACGAGACAATTCCTAGATCTTGATGAACATGTTTCCCTACGTCATAGTGTGGACGAGTACTATAACCTCAATGGTATACTCCATTGAGCACGAGTCAGTTCTTAGATCTTGATGTTTTCCTCTGTCATATGTGGACAAGTTCTATAACCTCAACGGTATACTCCGTTGAGCACGAGACAATTCCTAGATCTTGATGAACATGTTTCCCTACGTCATAGTAAGGACGAGTACTATAACCTCAATGGTATACTCCATTGAGCACGAGTCAGTTCCTAGATCTTGATGTTTTCCTCCGTCATAGTGTGGACAAGATCTATAACCTCAACGGTATACTCCGCTAAGCACGAGACAATTCCTAGATCTTGATGAAGATGTTTCCCTATGTCATAGTGTGGACGAGTACTATAACCTCAACGGTATACTCCATTGAGCACGAGTCAGTTCCTAGACCTTGATGTTTTCCTCCGTCATAGTGTGGACAAGTTCTATAACCTCAACGGTATACTCCGCTGAGAAGGAGACAGTTCCTAGATCTTGATGAAGATGTTTCCCTACGTCATAGTGTGGACGAGTACTATAACCTCAACGGTATACTCCATTAAGCACGAGTCAGTTCCTAGATCTTGATGTTTTCCTCCGTCATAGTGTGGACAAGTTCTATAACCTCAACGGTATACTCCGCTGAGCACGAGACAATTCCTAGATCTTGATGAAGATGTTTCCCTACGTCATAGTATGGACGAGTACTATAACCTCAACGGTATACTCCATTGAGCACAAGTCAGTTCCTAGATCTTGATGTTTTCCTCCGTCATAGTGTGGACAAGTTCTATAACCTCAACGGTATACTCCGCTGAGCACGAGACAGTTCCTAGATCTTGATGAAGATGTTTCCCTACGTCATAGTATGGACGAGTACTATAACCTCAATGGTATACTCCATTGAGCACGAGTCAGTTCCTAGATCTTGATGTTTTCCTCCGTCATAGTGTGGACAAGTTCTATAACCTCAACGGTATACACCGTTGAGCACGAGACAATTCCTAGATCTTGATGAAGATGTTTCCCTACGTCATAGTGTGGACGAGTACTATAACCTCAACGATATACTCCATTGAGCACGAGTCAGTTCGTAGATCTTGATGTTTTCCTCCGTCATAGTGTGGACAAGTTCTATAACCTCAACGGTATACTCCGTTGAGCACAAGACAGTTCCTAGATCTTGATGAAGATGTTTCCCTACGTCATAGTGTGGAAGAGTACTATAACCTCAACGGTATACTCCATTGAGCACGAGTCAGTTCCTAGATCTTGATGTTTTCCTCCGTCATAGTGTGGACAAGTTCTATAACCTCAACGGTATACTCCGTTGAGCACGAGACAGTTCCTAGATCTTGATGAAGATGTTTCCCTACGTCATAGTATGGACGAGTACTATAACCTCAATGGTATTCTCCATTGACCACGAGTCAGTTCCTAGATCTCGATGTTTTCCTCCGTCATAGTGTGGACAAGTTCTATAACCTCAACGGTATACTCCGCTGAGCACGAGACAGTTCCTAGATCTTGATGAAGATGTTTCCCTACGTCATAGTGTGGACAAGTACTATAACCTCAAAGGTATACTCCATTGAGCACGAGTTAGTTCCTAGATCTTGATGTTTTTCTCCGTCATAGTGTGGACAAGTTCTATAACCTCAACGGTATACTCCGCTGAGCACGAGACAATTCCTAGATCTTGATGAAGATGTTTCCCTACGTCATAGTGTGGACGAGTACTATAACCTCAACGGTATACTCCATTGAGCACGAGTCAGTTCCTAGATCTTGATGTTTTCCTCCGTCATAGTGTGGGCAAGTTCTATAACCTCAACGGTATACTCCGTTGAGCACGAGACAATTCCTAGATCTTGATGAAGATGTTTCCCTACGTCATAGTGTGGACGAGTACTATAACCTCAACGGTATACTCCATTGAGCACGAGTCAGTTCCTAGATCTTGATGTTTTCCTCCGTCATAGTGTGGACAAGTTCTATAACCTCAACGGTATACTCCGTTGAGCACGAGACAGTTCCTAGATCTTGATGAAGATGTTTCCCTACGTCATAGTATGGAGGAGTACTATAACCTCAACGATATACTCCATTGAGCAAGAGTCAGTTCCTAGATCTTGATGTTTTCCTCCGTCATAGTGTGGACAAGATCTATAACCTCAATGGTATACTCCGCTGAGCACGAGACAATTCCTAGATCTTGATGAAGATGTTTCCCTACGTCATAGTTTGGACGAGTACTATAATCTCAACGGTATACTCCATTGAGCACGAGTGAGTTCCTAGATCTTGATGTTTTCCTCTGTCATAGTGTGGACAAGTTCTATAACCTCAATGGTATACTCCGCTGAGCACGAGATATTTCCTAGATTTTGATGAAGATGTTTCCCTATGTCATAGTGTGGACGAGTACTATAACCTCAACGGTATACTCCATTGAGCATGAGTCAGTTCCTAGATCTTGATGTTTTCCTCCGTCATAGTGTGGACAAGTTCTATAACCTCAACGGTATACTCTGCTGAGCACGAGACAATTCCTAGATCTTGATGAAGATGTTTCCCTATGTCATAGTGTGGACGAGTACTATAACCTCAACGGTATACTCCATTGAGCATGAGTCAGTTCCTAGATCTTGATGTTTTCCTCCGTCATAGTGTGGACAAGTTCTATAACCTCAACGGTATACTCCGTTGAGCACGAGACAATTCCTAGATCTTGATGAACATGTTTCCCTACGTCATAGTGTGGACGAGTACTATAACCTCAATGGTATACTCCATTGAGCACGAGTCAGTTCTTAGATCTTGATGTTTTCCTCCGTCATAGTGTGGACAAGATCTATAACCTCAACGGTATACTCCGTTGAGCACGAGAGAGTTCCTAGATCTTGATGAAGATGTTTCCCTACGTCATAGTAAGGACGAGTACTATAACCTCAACGATATACTCCATTGAGCACGAGTCAGTTCCTAGATCTTGATGTTTTCCTCCGTCATAGTGTGGACAAGATCTATAACCTCAACGGTATACTCCGCTAAGCACGAGACAATTCCTAGATCTTGATGAAGATGTTTCCCTATGTCATAGTGTGGACGAGTACTATAACCTCAACGGTATACTCCATTGAGCACGAGTCAGTTCCTAGACCTTGATGTTTTCCTCCGTCATAGTGTGGACAAGTTCTATAACCTCAACGGTATACTCCGCTGAGAAGGAGACAGTTCCTAGATCTTGATGAAGATGTTTCCCTACGTCATAGTGTGGACGAGTACTATAACCTCAACGGTATACTCCATTAAGCACGAGTCAGTTCCTAGATCTTGATGTTTTCCTCCGTCATAGTGTGGACAAGTTCTATAACCTCAACGGTATACTCCGCTGAGCACGAGACAATTCCTAGATCTTGATGAAGATGTTTCCCTACGTCATAGTATGGACGAGTACTATAACCTCAACGGTATACTCCATTGAGCACAAGTCAGTTCCTAGATCTTGATGTTTTCCTCCGTCATAGTGTGGACAAGTTCTATAACCTCAACGGTATACTCCGCTGAGCACGAGACAGTTCCTAGATCTTGATGAAGATGTTTCCCTACGTTATAGTATGGACGAGTACTATAACCTCAATGGTATACTCCATTGAGCACGAGTCAGTTCCTAGATCTTGATGTTTTCCTCCGTCATAGTGTGGACAAGTTCTATAACCTCAACGGTATACACCGTTGAGCACGAGACAATTCCTAGATCTTGATGAAGATGTTTCCCTACGTCATAGTGTGGACGAGTACTATAACCTCAACGATATACTCCATTGAGCACGAGTCAGTTCGTAGATCTTGATGTTTTCCTCCGTCATAGTGTGGACAAGTTCTATAACCTCAACGGTATACTCCGTTGAGCACAAGACAGTTCCTAGATCTTGATGAAGATGTTTCCCTACGTCATAGTGTGGAAGAGTACTATAACCTCAACGGTATACTCCATTGAGCACGAGTCAGTTCCTAGATCTTGATGTTTTCCTCCGTCATAGTGTGGACAAGTTCTATAACCTCAACGGTATACTCCGTTGAGCACGAGACAGTTCCTAGATCTTGATGAAGATGTTTCCCTACGTCATAGTATGGACGAGTACTATAACCTCAACGATATACTCCATTGAGCACGAGTCAGTTCCTAGATCTTGATGTTTTCCTCCGTCATAGTGTGGACAAGATCTATAACCTCAACGGTATACTCCGCTGAGCACGAGATAGTTCCTAGATCTTGATGAAGATGTTTCCCTACGTCATAGTTTGGACGAGTACTATAATCTCAATGGTATACTCCATTGAGCATGAGTAAGTTCCTAGATCTTGATGTTTTCCTCCGTCATAGTGTGGACAAGTTCTATAACCTCAACGGTATACTCCGTTGAGCACAAGACAGTTCCTAGATCTTGATGAAGATGTTTCCCTACGTCATAGTGTGGAAGAGTACTATAACCTCAACGGTATACTCCATTGAGCACGAGTCAGTTCCTAGATCTTGATGTTTTCCTCCGTCATAGTGTGGACAAGTTCTATAACCTCAACGGTATACTCCGTTGAGCACGAGACAGTTCCTAGATCTTGATGAAGATGTTTCCCTACGTCATAGTATGGACGAGTACTATAACCTCAACGATATACTCCATTGAGCACGAGTCAGTTCCTAGATCTTGATGTTTTCCTCCGTCATAGTGTGGACAAGATCTATAACCTCAACGGTATACTCCGCTGAGCACGAGATAGTTCCTAGATCTTGATGAAGATGTTTCCCTACGTCATAGTTTGGACGAGTACTATAATCTCAATGGTATACTCCATTGAGCATGAGTAAGTTCCTAGATCTTGATGTTTTCCTCCGTCATAGTGTGGACAAGTTCTATAACCTCAACGGTATACTCCGCTGAGCACGAGACAGTTCCTAGATTTTGATGAAGATGTTTCCCTACGTCATAGTGTGGACGAGTATCATAACCTCAACGGTATACTCCATTGAGCACGAGTCAGTTCCTAGATCTTGATGTTTTCTTCCGTCATAGTGTGGACAAGTTCTATAACCTCAACGATGTACTCTGCTGAGCACGAGACAATTCCTAGTTCTTGATGAAGATGTTTCCCTACGTCATAGTAAGGACGAGTACTATAACCTCAACGGTATACTCTATTGAGCACGAGTCAGTTCCTAGATCTTGATGTTTTCCTCCGTCATAGTGTGGACAAGTTCTATAACCTCAACGGTATACTCCGTCGAGCACGAGACAATTCCTAGATCTTGATGAAGATGTTTCCCTACGTCATAGTGTGGACGAGTACTATAACCTCAACGGTATACTCCATTGAGCACGAGTCAGTTCCTAGATCTTGATGTTTTCCTCCGTCATAGTGTGGACAAGTTCTATAACCTCAACGGTATACTCCGTTGAGCACAAGACAGTTCCTAGATCTTGATGAAGATGTTTCCCTACGTCATAGTGTGGAAGAGTACTATAACCTCAACGGTATACTCCATTGAGCACGAGTCAGTTCCTAGATCTTGATGTTTTCCTCCGTCATAGTGTGGATAAGTTCTATAACCTCAACGGTATACTCCGTTGAGCAAGAGACAGTTCCTAGATCTTGATGAAGATGTTTCCCTATGTCATAGTATGGACGAGTACTATAACCTCAACGATATACTCCATTGAGCACGAGTCAGTTCCTAGATCTTGATGTTTTCCTCCGTCATAGTGTGGACAAGATCTATAACCTCAACGGTATACTCCGCTGAGCACGAGATAGTTCCTAGATCTTGATGAAGATGTTTCCCTACGTCATAGTTTGGACGTGTACTATAATCTCAATGGTATACTCCATTGAGCATGAGTAAGTTCCTAGATCTTGATGTTTTCCTCCGTCATAGTGTGGACAAGTTCTATAACCTCAACGGTATACTCCGCTGAGCACGAGACAGTTCCTAGATTTTGATGAAGATGTTTCCCTACGTCATAGTGTGGACGAGTATTATAACCTCAACGGTATACTCCATTGAGCACGAGTCAGTTCCTAGATCTTGATGTTTTCTTCCGTCATAGTGTGGACAAGTTCTATAACCTCAACGATATACTCTGCTGAGCACGAGACAATTCCTAGTTCTTGATGAAGATGTTTCCCTACGTCATAGTGTGGACGAGTACTATAACCTCAACGGTATACTCCATTGAGCACGAGTCAGTTCCTAGATCTTGATGTTTTCCTCCGTCATAGTGTGGACAAGTTCTATAACCTCAACGGTATACTCCGTCGAGCACGAGACAATTCCTAGATCTTGATGAAGATGTTTCCCTACGTCATAGTGTGGACGAGTACTATAACCTCAACGGTATACTCCATTGAGCACGAGTCAGTTCCTAGATCTTGATGTTTTCCTCCGTCATAGTGTGGACAAGTTCTATAACCTCAACGGTATACTCCGTTGAGCACGAGACAGTTCCTAGATCTTGATGAAGATGTTTACCTACGTCATAGTATGGACGAGTACTATAACCTCAACGATATACTCCATTGAGCACGAGTCAGTTCCTAGATCTTGATGTTTTCCTCCGTCATAGTGTGGACAAGATCTATAACCTCAACGGTATACTCTGTTGAGCACGAGACAGTTCGTAGATCTTGATGAAGATGTTTCCCTACGTCATAGTGTGGACGAGTACTATAACCTCAACGGTATACTCCATTGAGCACGAGTCAGTTCCTAGACCTTGATGTTTTCCTCCGTCATAGTGTGGACAAGGTCTATAACCTCAACGGTATACTCCGCTGAGAAGGAGATAGTTCTTAGATCTTGATGAAGATGTTTCCCTACGTCATAGTGTGGACGAGTACTATAACCTCAACGGTATACTCCATTAAGCACGAGTCAGTTCCTAGATCTTGATGTTTTCCTCCGTCATAGTGTGGACAAGTTCTATAACCTCAACGGTATACTCCGCTGGGCACGAGACAATTCCTAGATCTTGATGAAGATGTTTCCCTACGTCATAGTATGGACGAGTACTATAACCTCAATGGTATACTCCATTGAGCACAAGTCAGTTCCTAGATCTTGATGTTTTCCTCCGTCATATTGTGGACAAGTTCTATAACCTCAACGGTATACTCTGCTGAGCACGAGACAGTTCCTAGATCTTGATGAAGATGTTTCCCTACGTCATAGTATGGACGAGTACTATAACCTCAACGGTATACTCCATTGACCACGAGTCAGTTCCTAGATCTTGATGTTTTCCTCCGTCATAGTGTGGACAAGTTCTATAACCTCAACGGTATACTCCGTTGAGCACGAGACAATTCCTAGATCTTGATGAAGATGTTTCCCTATGTCATAGTATGGTAGAGTACTATAACCTCAACGGTATACTCCATTGAGCACAAGTCAGTTCCTAGATCTTGATGTTTTCTTTCGTCATATTGTGGACAAGTTCTATAACCTCAACAGGATACTCCGCTGAGCACGAGACAATTCCTAGATCTTGATGAAGATGTTTCCCTACGTCATAGTGTGGACGAGTACTATAACCTCAACGGTATACTCCATTGAGCACGAGTCAGTTCCTAGATCTTGATGTTTTCCTCCGTCATAGTGTGGACAAGTTCTTTAACCTCAACGGTATACTCCGTTGAGCACGAGACAATTCCTAGATCTTGATGAAGATGTTTCCCTACGTCATAGTGTGGACGAGTACTATAACCTCAACGGTATACTCCATAAGCACGAGTCAGTTCCTAGATCTTGATGTTTTCCTCCGTCATAGTGTGGACAAGTTCTATAACCTCAACGGTATACTCCGTTGAGCACGAGACAGTTCCTAGATCTTGATGAAGATGTTTCCCTACGTCATAGTATGGACGAGTACTATAACCTCAACGATATACTCTATTGAGCACGAGTCAGTTCCTAGATCTTGATGTTTTCCTCCGTCATAGTGTGGACAAGATCTATAACCTCAACGGTATACTCCGCTGAGCACGAGACAGTTCCTAGATATTGATGAAGATGTTTCCCTACGTTATAGTGTGGACGAGTACTATAACCTCAACGGTATACTCCATTGAGCACGAGTCAGTTCCTAGACCTTGATGTTTTCCTCCGTCATAGTGTGGACAAGTTCTATAACCTCAACGGTATACTCCGCTGAGAAGGAGACAGTTCCTAGATCTTGATGAAGATGTTTCCCTATGTTATAGTGTGGACGAGTACTATAACCTCAACGGTATACTCCATTAAGCAAGAGTCAGTTCCTAGATCGTGATGTTTTCCTCCGTCATAGTGTGGACAAGTTCTATAAGCTCAACGGTATACTCCGCTGAGCACGAGACAATTCCTAGATCTTGATGAAGATGTTTCCCTACGTCATAGTATGGACGAGTACTATAACCTCAACGGTATACTCCATTGAGCACAAGTCAGTTCCTAGATCTTGATGTTTTCTTCCGTCATATTATGGACAAGTTCTATAACCTCAACGGTATACTCCGCCGAGCACGAGACAATTCCTAGATCTTGATGAAGATGTTTCCCTACGTCATAGTGTGGACGAGTACTATAACCTCAACGGTATACTCCATTGAGCACGAGTCAGTTCCTAGATCTTGATGTTTTCCTCTGTCATAGTGTGGACAAGTTCTATAACCTCAACGGTATACTCCGCTGGGCACGAGACAATTCCTAGATTTTGATGAAGATGTTTCCCTACGTCATAGTATGGACGAGTAGTATAACCTCAATGGTATACTCCATTGAGCACAAGTCAGTTCCTAGATCTTGATGTTTTCCTCCGTCATAGTGTGGACAAGTTCTATAACCTCAACGGTATACTCCGCTGAGCACGAGACAGTTCCCAGATCTTGATGAAGATGTTTCCCTACGTCATAGTATGGACGAGTACTATAACATTAACGGTATACTCCATTGACCACGAGTCAGTTCCTAGATCTTGATGTTTTCCTCCGTCATAGTGTGGACAAGTTCTATAACCTCAACGGTATACTCCGCTGAGCACGAGACAATTCCTAGATCTTGATGAAGATGTTTCCCTACGTCATAGTATGGACGAGTACTATAACCTCAACGGTATACTCCATTGAGCACAAGTCAGTTCCTAGATCTTGATGTTTTCTTCCGTCATATTGTGGACAAGTTCTATAACCTCAACGGTATACTCCGTTGAGCACGAGACAATTCCTAGATCTTGATGAAGATGTTTCCCTACGTCATAGTGTGGACGAGTACTATAACCTCAACGGTATACTCCATTGAGCACGAGTCAGTTCCTAGATCTTGATGTTTTCCTCCGTCATAGTGAGGACAAGTTCTATAACCTTAACGGTATACTCCGTTGAGCACGAGACAATTCCTAGATCTTGATGAAGATGTTTCCCTACGTCATAGTGTGGACGAGTACTATAACCTCAACGGTATACTCCATTGAGCACGAGTCAGTTCCTAGATCTTGATGTTTTCCTCCGTCATAGTGTGGACAAGTTCTATAACCTCAACGGTATACTCTGTTGAGCACGAGACAGTTCCTATATCTTGATGAAGATGTTTTCTTACGTCATAGTATGGACGAGTACTATAACCTCAACGATATACTCCATTGAGCACGAGTCAGTTCCTAGATCTTGATGTTTTCCTCCGTCATAGTGTGGACAAGATCTATAACCTCAACGGTATACTCCGCTGAGCACGAGACAGTTCCTAGATCTTGATGAAGATGTTTCCCTACGTTATAGTGTGGACGAGTACTATAACCTCAACGGTATACTCCATTGAGCACGAGTCAGTTCCTAGACCTTGATGTTTTCCTCCGTCATAGTGTGGACAAGTTCTATAACCTCAACGGTATACTCCGCTGAGAAGGAGACAGTTCCTAGATCTTGATGAAGATGTTTCCCTACGTTATAGTGTGGACGAGTACTATAACCTCAACGGTATACTCCATTAAGCAAGAGTCAGTTCCTAGATCTTGATGTTTTCCTCCGTCATAGTGTGGACAAGTTCTATAACCTCAACGGTATACTCCGCTGAGCACGAGACAATTCCTAGATCTTGATGAAGATGTTTCCCTACGTCATAGTGTGGACGAGTACTATAACCTCAACGGTATACTCCATTGAGCACGAGTCAGTTCCTAGATCTTGATGTTTTCCTCCGTCATAGTGTGGACAAGTTCTATAACCTCAACGGTATACTCCGCTGGGCACGAGACAATTCCTAGATTTTGATGAAGATGTTTCCCTACGTCATAGTATGGACGAGTAGTATAACCTCAATGGTATACTCCATTGAGCACAAGTCAGTTCCTAGATCTTGATATTTTCCTCCGTCATAGTGTGGACAAGTTCTATAACCTCAACGGTATACTCCGCTGAGAAGGAGACAGTTCCTAGATCTTGATGAAGATGTTTCCCTATGTTATAGTGTGGACGAGTACTATAACCTCAACGGTATACTCCATTAAGCAAGAGTCAGTTCCTAGATCGTGATGTTTTCCTCCGTCATAGTGTGGACAAGTTCTATAAGCTCAACGGTATACTCCGCTGAGCACGAGACAATTCCTAGATCTTGATGAAGATGTTTCCCTACGTCATAGTATGGACGAGTACTATAACCTCAACGGTATACTCCATTGAGCACAAGTCAGTTCCTAGATCTTGATGTTTTCTTCCGTCATATTATGGACAAGTTCTATAACCTCAACGGTATACTCCGCCGAGCACGAGACAATTCCTAGATCTTGATGAAGATGTTTCCCTACGTCATAGTGTGGACGAGTACTATAACCTCAACGGTATACTCCATTGAGCACGAGTCAGTTCCTAGATCTTGATGTTTTCCTCTGTCATAGTGTGGACAAGTTCTATAACCTCAACGGTATACTCCGCTGGGCACGAGACAATTCCTAGATTTTGATGAAGATGTTTCCCTACGTCATAGTATGGACGAGTAGTATAACCTCAATGGTATACTCCATTGAGCACAAGTCAGTTCCTAGATCTTGATGTTTTCCTCCGTCATAGTGTGGACAAGTTCTATAACCTCAACGGTATACTCTGCTGAGCACGAGACAGTTCCCAGATCTTGATGAAGATGTTTCCCTACGTCATAGTATGGACGAGTACTATAACATTAACGGTATACTCCATTGACCACGAGTCAGTTCCTAGATCTTGATGTTTTCCTCCGTCATAGTGTGGACAAGTTCTATAACCTCAACGGTATACTCCGCTGAGCACGAGACAATTCCTAGATCTTGATGAAGATGTTTCCCTACGTCATAGTATGGACGAGTACTATAACCTCAACGGTATACTCCATTGAGCACAAGTCAGTTCCTAGATCTTGATGTTTTCTTCCGTCATATTGTGGACAAGTTCTATAACCTCAACGGTATACTCCGTTGAGCACGAGACAATTCCTAGATCTTGATGAAGATGTTTCCCTACGTCATAGTGTGGACGAGTACTATAACCTCAACGGTATACTCCATTGAGCACGAGTCAGTTCCTAGATCTTGATGTTTTCCTTTGTCATAGTGAGGACAAGTTCTATAACCTTAACGGTATACTCCGTTGAGCACGAGACAATTCCTAGATCTTGATGAAGATGTTTCCCTACGTCATAGTGTGGACGAGTACTATAACCTCAACGGTATACTCCATTGAGCACGAGTCAGTTCCTAGATCTTGATGTTTTCCTCCGTCATAGTGTGGACAAGTTCTATAACCTCAACGGTATACTCTGTTGAGCACGAGACAGTTCCTAGATCTTGATGAAGATGTTTCCTTACGTCATAGTATGGACGAGTACTATAACCTCAACGATATACTCCATTGAGCACGAGTCAGTTCCTAGATCTTGATGTTTTCCTCCGTCATAGTGTGGACAAGATCTATAACCTCAACGGTATACTCCGCTGAGCACGAGACAGTTCCTAGATCTTGATGAAGATGTTTCCCTACGTTATAGTGTGGACGAGTACTATAACCTCAACGGTATACTCCATTGAGCACGAGTCAGTTCCTAGACCTTGATGTTTTCCTCCGTCATAGTGTGGACAAGTTCTATAACCTCAACGGTATACTCCGCTGAGAAGGAGACAGTTCCTAGATCTTGATGAAGATGTTTCCCTACGTTATAGTGTGGACGAGTACTATAACCTCAACGGTATACTCCATTAAGCAAGAGTCAGTTCCTAGATCTTGATGTTTTCCTCCGTCATAGTGTGGACAAGTTCTATAACCTCAACGGTATACTCCGCTGAGCACGAGACAATTCCTAGATCTTGATGAAGATGTTTCCCTACGTCATAGTGTGGACGAGTACTATAACCTCAACGGTATACTCCATTGAGCACGAGTCAGTTCCTAGATCTTGATGTTTTCCTCCGTCATAGTGTGGACAAGTTCTATAACCTCAACGGTATACTCCGCTGGGCACGAGACAATTCCTAGATTTTGATGAAGATGTTTCCCTACGTCATAGTATGGACGAGTAGTATAACCTCAATGGTATACTCCATTGAGCACAAGTCAGTTCCTAGATCTTGATATTTTCCTCCGTCATAGTGTGGACAAGTTCTATAACCTCAACGGTATACTCCGCTGAGCACGAGACAGTTCCCAGATCTTGATGAAGATATTTCCCTACGTCATAGTATGGACGAGTACTATAACATCAACGGTATACTCCATTGACCACGAGTCAGTTCCTAGATCTTGATGTTTTCCTCCGTCATAGTGTGGACAAGTTCTATAACCTCAACGGTATACTCCGCTGAGCACGAGACAATTCCTAGATCTTGATGAAGATGTTTCCCTACGTCATAGTATGGACGAGTACTATAACCTCAACGGTATACTCCATTGAGCACAAGTCAGTTCCTAGATCTTGATGTTTTCTTCCGTCATATTGTGGACAAGTTCTATAACCTCAACGGTATACTCCGTTGAGCACGAGACAATTCCTAGATCTTGATGAAGATGTTTCCCTACGTCATAGTGTGGACGAGTACTATAACCTCAACGGTATACTCCATTGAGCACGAGTCAGTTCCTAGATCTTGATGTTTTCCTCCGTCATAGTGTGGACAAGTTCTATAACCTCAACGGTATACTCCGTTGAGCACGAGACAATTCCTAGATCTTGATGAAGATGTTTCCCTACGTCATAGTGTGGACGAGTACTATAACCTCAACGGTATACTCCATTGAGCACGAGTCAGTTCCTAGATCTTGATGTTTTCCTCCGTCATAGTGTGGACAAGTTCTATAACCTCAACGGTATACTCTGTTGAGCACGAGACAGTTCCTAGATCTTGATGAAGATGTTTCCTTACGTCATAGTATGGACGAGTACTATAACCTCAACGATATACTCCATTGAGCACGAGTCAGTTCCTAGATCTTGATGTTTTCCTCCGTCATAGTGTGGACAAGATCTATAACCTCAACGGTATACTCCGCTGAGCACGAGACAGTTCCTAGATCTTGAGGAAGATGTTTCCCTACGTTATAGTGTGGACGAGTACTATAACCTCAACGGTATACTCCATTGAGCACGAGTCAGTTCCTAGACCTTGATGTTTTCCTCCGTCATAGTGTGGACAAGTTCTATAACCTCAACGGTATACTCCGCTGAGAAGGAGACAGTTCCTAGATCTTGATGAAGATGTTTCCCTACGTTATAGTGTGGACGAGTACTATAACCTCAACGGTATACTCCATTAAGCAAGAGTCAGTTCCTAGATCTTGATGTTTTCCTCCGTCATAGTGTGGACAAGTTCTATAACCTCAACGGTATACTCCGCTGAGCACGAGATAATTCCTAGATCTTGATGAAGATGTTTCCCTACGTCATAGTGTGGACGAGTACTATAACCTCAACGGTATACTCCATTGAGCACGAGTCAGTTCCTAGATCTTGATGTTTTCCTCCGTCATAGTGTGGACAAGTTCTATAACCTCAACGGTATACTCCGCTGGGCACGAGACAATTCCTAGATTTTGATGAAGATGTTTCCCTACGTCATAGTATGGACGAGTAGTATAACCTCAATGGTATACTCCATTGAGCACAAGTCAGTTCCTAGATCTTGATATTTTCCTCCGTCATAGTGTGGACAAGTTCTATAACCTCAACGGTATACTCCGCTGAGCACGAGACAGTTCCCAGATCTTGATGAAGATATTTCCCTATGTCATAGTATGGACGAGTACTATAACATCAACGGTATACTCCATTGACCACGAGTCAGTTCCTAGATCTTGATGTTTTCCTCCGTCATAGTGTGGACAAGTTCTATAACCTCAACGGTATACTCCGCTGAGCACGAGACAATTCCTAGATCTTGATGAAGATGTTTCCCTACGTCATAGTATGGACGAGTACTATAACCTCAACGGTATACTCCATTGAGCACAAGTCAGTTCCTAGATCTTGATGTTTTCTTCCGTCATATTGTGGACAAGTTCTATAACCTCAACGGTATACTCCGTTGAGCACGAGACAATTCCTAGATCTTGATGAAGATGTTTCCCTACGTCATAGTGTGGACGAGTACTATAACCTTAACGGTATACTCCATTGAGCACGAGTCAGTTCCTAGATCTTGATGTTTTCCTCCGTCATAGTGTGGACAAGTTCTATAACCTCAACGGTATACTCCGTTGAGCACGAGACAATTCCTAGATCTTGATGAAGATGTTTCCCTACGTCATAGTGTGGACGAGTACTATAACCTCAACGGTATACTCCATTGAGCACGAGTCAGTTCCTAGATCTTGATGTTTTCCTCCGTCATAGTGTGGACAAGTTCTATAACCTCAACGGTATACTCTGTTGAGCACGAGACAGTTCCTAGATCATGATGAAGATGTTTCCTTACGTCATAGTATGGACGAGTACTATAACCTCAACGATATACTCCATTGAGCACGAGTCAGTTCCTAGATCTTGATGTTTTCCTCCGTCATAGTGTGGACAAGATCTATAACCTCAACGGTATACTCCGCTGAGCACGAGACAGTTCCTAGATCTTGATGAAGATGTTTCCCTACGTTATAGTGTGGACGAGTACTATAACCTCAACGGTATACTCCATTGAGCACGAGTCAGTTCCTAGACCTTGATGTTTTCCTCCATCATAGTGTGGACAAGTTCTATAACCTCAACGGTATACTCCGCTGAGAAGGAGACAGTTCCTAGATCTTGATGAAGATGTTTCCCTACGTTATAGTGTGGACGAGTACTATAACCTCAACGGTATACTCCATTAAGCAAGAGTCAGTTCCTAGATCTTGATGTTTTCCTCCGTCATAGTGTGGACAAGTTCTATAACCTCAACGGTATACTCCGCTGAGCACGAGATAATTCCTAGATCTTGATGAAGATGTTTCCCTACGTCATAGTGTGGACGAGTACTATAACCTCAACGGTATACTCCATTGAGCACGAGTCAGTTCCTAGATCTTGATGTTTTCCTCCGTCATAGTGTGGACAAGTTCTATAACCTCAACGGTATACTCCGCTGGGCACGAGACAATTCCTAGATTTTGATGAAGATGTTTCCCTACGTCATAGTATGGACGAGTAGTATAACCTCAATGGTATACTCCATTGAGCACAAGTCAGTTCCTAGATCTTGATATTTTCCTCCGTCATAGTGTGGACAAGTTCTATAACCTCAACGGTATACTCCGCTGAGCACGAGACAGTTCCCAGATCTTGATGAAGATATTTCCCTACGTCATAGTATGGACAAGTACTATAACATCAATGGTATACTCCATTGACCACGAGTCAGTTCCTAGATCTTGATGTTTTCCTCCGTCATAGTGTGGACAAGTTCTATAACCTCAACGGTATACTCCGCTGAGCACGAGACAATTCCTAGATCTTGATGAAGATGTTTCCCTACGTCATAGTATGGACGAGTACTATAACCTCAACGGTATACTCCATTGAGCACAAGTCAGTTCCTAGATCTTGATGTTTTCTTCCGTCATATTGTGGACAAGTTCTATAACCTCAACGGTATACTCCGTTGAGCACGAGACAATTCCTAGATCTTGATGAAGATGTTTCCCTACGCCATAGTGTGGACGAGTACTATAACATCAACGGTATACTCCATTGAGCACGAGTCAGTTCCTAGATCTTGATGTTTTCCTCCGTCATAGTGTGGACAAGTTCTATAACCTCAACGGTATACTCCGTTGAGCACGAGACAATTCCTAGATCTTGATGAAGATGTTTCCCTACGTCATAGTATGGACGAGTACTATAACCTCAATGGTATACTCCATTGAGCACGAGTCAGTTCCTAGATCTTGATGTTTTCCTCCGTCATAGTGTGGACAAGTTCTATAACCTCAACGTTATACTCTGTTGAGCACGAGACAGTTACTAGATCTTGATGAAGATGTTTCCTTACGTCATAGTATGGACGAGTACTATAACCTCAACGATATACTCCATTGAGCACGAGTCAGTTCCTAGATCTTGATGTTTTCCTCCGTCATAGTGTGGACAAGATCTATAACCTCAACGGTATACTCCGCTGAGCACGAGACAGTTCCTAGATCTTGATGAAGATGTTTCCCTACGTCATAGTGTGGACGAGTACTATAACTTCAACGGTATACTCCATTGAGCACGAGTCAGTTCCTAGACCTTGATGTTTTCCTCCGTCATAGTGTGGACAAGTTCTATAACCTCAACGGTATACTCCGCTAAGAAGGAGACAGTTCCTAGATCTTGATGAAGATGTTTCCCTATGTTATAGTGTGGACGAGTACTATAACCTCAATGGTATACTCTATTAAGCACGAGTCAGTTCCTAGATATTGATGTTTTCCTCCGTCATAGTGTGGACAAGTTCTATAACCTCAACGGTATACTCCGCTGAGCACGAGATAGTTCCTAGATCTTGATGAAGATGTTTCCCTACGTCATAGTATGGACGAGTACTATAACCTCAACGGTATACTCCATTGAGCACGAGTCAGTTCCTAGACCTTGATGTTTTCCTCCGTCATAGTGTGGACAAGTTCTATAACCTCAACGGTATACTCCGCTGAGAAGGAGACAGTTCCTAGATCTTGATGAAGATGTTTCCCTACGTCATAGTGTGGACGAGTACTATAACCTCAACGTTATACTCCATTAAGCACGAGTCAGTTCCTAGATCTTGATGTTTTCCTCCGTCATAGTGTGGACAAGTTCTATAACCTCAACGGTATACTCCGCTGAGCACGAGACAATTCCAAGATCTTGATGAAGATGTTTCCCTACGTCATAGTATGGACGAGTACTATAACCTCAACGGTATACTCCATTGAGCACAAGTTAGTTCCTAGATCTCGATGTTTTCCTCCGTCATAGTGTGGACAAGTTCTATAACCTCAACGGTATACTCCGCTGAGCACGAGACAGTTCCTAGATCTTGATGAAGATGTTTCCCTACGTCATAGTATGGACGAGTACTCTAACCTCAACGGTATACTCCATTGACCACGAGTCAGTTCCTAGATCTTGATGTTTTCCTCCGTCATAGTGTGGACAAGATCTATAACCTCAACGGTATACTCCGCTGAGCACGAGACAGTTCCTAGATCTTGATGAAGATGTTTCCCTACGTCATAGTCTGGACGAGTACTATAACCTCAACGGTATACTCCATTGAGCACGAGTCATTTCCTAGACCATGATGTTTTCCTCCGTCTTAGTGTGGACAAGTTCTATAACCTCAACGGTATACTCCGCTGAGAATGAGACAGTTCCTAGATCTTGATGAAGATGTTTCCCTACGTCATAGTGTGGACGAGTAATATAACCTCAACGGTATACTCCATTAAGCACGAGTCAGTTCCTAGATCTTGATGTTTTCCTCCGTCATAGTGTGGACAAGTTCTATAACCTCAACGGTATACTCCGCTGAGCACGAGATAATTCCAAGATCTTGATGAAGATGTTTCCCTATGTCATAGTATGGACGAGTACTATAACCTCAACGGTATACTCCATTGAGCACAAGTCAGTTCCTAGATCTCGATGTTTTCCTTCGTCATAGTGAGGACAAGTTCTATAACCTCAACGGTATACTCCGCTGAGCACGAGACAGTTCCTAGATCTTGATGAAGATGTTTCCCTACTTCATAGTATGGACGAGTACTATAACCTCAACGGTATACTCCATTGACCACGAGTCAGTTCCTAGATCTTGATGTTTTCCTCTGTCATAGTGTGGACAAGTTCTATAACCTCAACGGTATACTCCGCTGAGCACGAGACAATTCCTAGATCTCAATGAAGATGTTTCCCTACGTCATAGTATGGACGAGTACTATAACCTCAACGGTATACTCCATTGAGCACAAGTCAGTTCCTAGATCTTGATGTTTTCTTCCGTCATATTGTGGACAAGTTCTATAACCTCAACGGTACACTCCGTTGAGCACGAGACAATTCCTAGATCTTGATGAAGATGTTTCCCTACGTCATGGTGTGGACGAGTACTATAACCTCAACGGTATACTCCGCTGAGCACGAGACAGTTCCTAAATCTTGATGAAGATGTTTCCCTACGTCATAGTGTGGACGAGTACTATAACCTCAACGGTATACTCCATTGAGCACGAGTCAGTTCCTAGACCTTGATGTTTTCCTCCGTCATAGTGTGGACAAGTTCTATAACCTCAACGGTATACTCCGCTGAGCACGAGACAATTCCTAGATATTGATGAAGATGTTTCCCTACATCATAGTGTGGATGAGTACTATAACCTCAACGGTATACTCCATTGAGCACGAGTCAGTTCCTAGATCTTGATGTTTTCCTCCGTCATAGTGTGGACAAGTTCTATAACCTCAACGGTATACTCCGTTGAGCACGAGACAATTCCTAGATCTTGATGAAGATGTTTCCCTACGTCATAGTGTGGACGAGTACTATAACCTCAACGGTATACTCCATTGAGCACGAGTCAGTTCCTAGATCTTGATGTTTTCCTCCTTCATAGTGTGGACAAGTTCTATAACCTCAACGGTATACTCCGTTGAGCACGAGACAGTTCCTAGATCTTGATGAAGATGTTTCCCTACGTCATAGTATGGACGAGTACTATAACCTCAATGATATACTCCATTGAGCAAGAGTCAGTTCCTAGATCTTGATGTTTTCCTCCGTCATAGTGTGGACAAGATCTATAACCTCAACGGTATACTCCGCTGAGCACGAGACAGTTCCTAGATCTTGATGAAGATGTTTCCCTATGTCATAGTGTGGACGAGTACTATAACCTCAACGGTATACTCCATTGAGCACGAGTCAGTTCCTAGACCTTGATGTTTTCCTCCGTCATAGTGTGGACAAGTTCTATAACCTCAACGGTATACTCCGCTGAGAAGGAGACAGTTCCTAGATCTTGATGAAGATGTTTCCCTACGTCATAGTGTGGACGAGTACTATAACCTCAACGTTATACTCCATTAAGCACGAGTCAGTTCCTAGATCTTGATGTTTTCCTCCGTCATAGTGTGGACAAGTTCTATAACCTCAACGGTATACTCCGCTGAGCACGAGACAATTCCAAGATCTTGATGAAGATGTTTCCCTACGTCATAGTATGGACGAGTACTATAACCTCAACGGTATACTCCATTGAGCACAAGTTAGTTCCTAGATCTCGATGTTTTCCTCCGTCATAGTGTGGACAAGTTCTATAACCTCAACGGTATACTCCGCTGAGCACGAGACAGTTCCTAGATCTTGATGAAGATGTTTCCCTACGTCATAGTATGGACGAGTACTCTAACCTCAACGGTATACTCCATTGACCACGAGTCAGTTCCTAGATCTTGATGTTTTCCTCCGTCATAGTGTGGACAAGATCTATAACCTCAACGGTATACTCCGCTGAGCACGAGACAGTTCCTAGATCTTGATGAAGATGTTTCCCTACGTCATAGTCTGGACGAGTACTATAACCTCAACGGTATACTCCATTGAGCACGAGTCATTTCCTAGACCATGATGTTTTCCTCCGTCTTAGTGTGGACAAGTTCTATAACCTCAACGGTATACTCCGCTGAGAATGAGACAGTTCCTAGATCTTGATGAAGATGTTTCCCTACGTCATAGTGTGGACGAGTAATATAACCTCAACGGTATACTCCATTAAGCACGAGTCAGTTCCTAGATCTTGATGTTTTCCTCCGTCATAGTGTGGACAAGTTCTATAACCTCAACGGTATACTCCGCTGAGCACGAGATAATTCCAAGATCTTGATGAAGATGTTTCCCTATGTCATAGTATGGACGAGTACTATAACCTCAACGGTATACTCCATTGAGCACAAGTCAGTTCCTAGATCTCGATGTTTTCCTTCGTCATAGTGAGGACAAGTTCTATAACCTCAACGGTATACTCCGCTGAGCACGAGACAGTTCCTAGATCTTGATGAAGATGTTTCCCTACTTCATAGTATGGACGAGTACTATAACCTCAACGGTATACTCCATTGACCACGAGTCAGTTCCTAGATCTTGATGTTTTCCTCTGTCATAGTGTGGACAAGTTCTATAACCTCAACGGTATACTCCGCTGAGCACGAGACAATTCCTAGATCTCAATGAAGATGTTTCCCTACGTCATAGTATGGACGAGTACTATAACCTCAACGGTATACTCCATTGAGCACAAGTCAGTTCCTAGATCTTGATGTTTTCTTCCGTCATATTGTGGACAAGTTCTATAACCTCAACGGTACACTCCGTTGAGCACGAGACAATTCCTAGATCTTGATGAAGATGTTTCCCTACGTCATGGTGTGGACGAGTACTATAACCTCAACGGTATACTCCGCTGAGCACGAGACAGTTCCTAAATCTTGATGAAGATGTTTCCCTACGTCATAGTGTGGACGAGTACTATAACCTCAACGGTATACTCCATTGAGCACGAGTCAGTTCCTAGACCTTGATGTTTTCCTCCGTCATAGTGTGGACAAGTTCTATAACCTCAACGGTATACTCCGCTGAGCACGAGACAATTCCTAGATATTGATGAAGATGTTTCCCTACATCATAGTGTGGATGAGTACTATAACCTCAACGGTATACTCCATTGAGCACGAGTCAGTTCCTAGATCTTGATGTTTTCCTCCGTCATAGTGTGGACAAGTTCTATAACCTCAACGGTATACTCCGTTGAGCACGAGACAATTCCTAGATCTTGATGAAGATGTTTCCCTACGTCATAGTGTGGACGAGTACTATAACCTCAACGGTATACTCCATTGAGCACGAGTCAGTTCCTAGATCTTGATGTTTTCCTCCTTCATAGTGTGGACAAGTTCTATAACCTCAACGGTATACTCCGTTGAGCACGAGACAGTTCCTAGATCTTGATGAAGATGTTTCCCTACGTCATAGTATGGACGAGTACTATAACCTCAATGATATACTCCATTGAGCAAGAGTCAGTTCCTAGATCTTGATGTTTTCCTCCGTCATAGTGTGGACAAGATCTATAACCTCAACGGTATACTCCGCTGAGCACGAGACAGTTCCTAGATCTTGATGAAGATGTTTCCCTATGTCATAGTGTGGACGAGTACTATAACCTCAACGGTATACTCCATTGAGCACGAGTCAGTTCCTAGACCTTGATGTTTTCCTCTGTCATAGTGTGGACAAGTTCTATAACCTCAACGGTATACTCCGCTGAGAAGGAGACAGTTCCTAGATCTTGATGAAGATGTTTCCCTACGTTATAGTGTGGACGAGTACTATAACCTCAATGGTATACTCCATTAAGCACGAGTTAGTTCCTTGATCTTGATGTTTTCCTCCGTCATAGTGTGGACAAGTTCTATAACCTCAACGGTATACTCCGCTGAGCACGAGATAATTCCTAGATCTTGATGAAGATGTTTCCCTACGTCATAGTATGGACGAGTACTATAACCTCAACGGTATACTCCATTGAGCACAAGTCAGTTCCTAGATCTCGATGTTTTCCTCCGTCATAGTGTGGACAAGTTCTATAACCTCAACGGTATACTCCGCTGAGCACGAGACAATTCCTAGATCTTGATGAAGATGTTTCCCTATGTTATAGTATGGACGAGTACTATAACCTCAACGGTATACTCCATTGACCACGAGTCAGTTCCTAGATCTTGATGTTTTCCTCCGTCATAGTGTGGACAAGTTCTATAACCTCAACGGTATACTCCGTTGAGCACGAGACAATTCCTAGATCTTGATGAAGATGTTTCCCTACGTCATAGTGTGGACGAGTACTATAACCTCAACGGTATACTCCATTGAGCACGAGTCAGTTCCTAGATCTTGATGTTTTCCTCCGTCATAGTGTGGACAAGTTCTATAACCTCAACGGTATACTCCGTTGAGCACGCGACAGTTCCTAGATCTTGATGAAGATGTTTCCCTACGTCATAGTATGGACGAGTACTATAACCTCAACGATATACTCCATTGAGCACGAGTCAGTTCCTAGATCTTGATGTTTTCCTCCGTCATAGTGTGGACAAGATCTATAACCTCAACGGTATACTCCGCTGAGCACGAGGCAGTTCCTAGATCTTGATGAAGATGTTTCCATATGTCATAGTGTGGACGAGTACTATAACCTCAACGGTATACTCCATTGAGCACGACTCAGTTCCTAGACCTTGATGTTTTCCTCCGTCATAGTGTGGACAAGTTCTATAACCTCAACGGTATACTCCGCTGAGAAGGAGACAGTTCCTAGATCTTGATGAAGATGTTTCCCTACGTCATAGTGTGGACGAGTACTATAACCTCAACGGTATAATCCATTAAGCACGAGTCAGTTCCTAGATCTTGATGTTTTCCTCCGTCATAGTGTGGACAAGTTCTATAACCTCAACGGTATACTCCGCTGAGCACGAGACAGTTCCTAGATCTTGATGAAGATGTTTCCCTACGTCATAGTATGGACGAGTACTATAACCTCAACGGTATACTCCATTGAGCACGAGTTAGTTCCTAGATCTTGATGTTTTCCTCCGTCATAGTGTGGACAAGTTCTATAACCTCAACGGTATACTCCACTGAGCACGAGACAATTCCTAGATCTTGATGAAGATGTTTTCCTCCGTCATAGTTTGGACAAGTTCTATAACCTCAACGGTATACTCCACTGAGCACGAGACAGTTCCTAAATCTTGATGAAGACGTTTCCCTACGTCATAGTGTAGACGAGTACTATAACCTCAACGGTATACTCCATTGAGCACGAGTCAATTCCTAGATCTTGATGTTTTCCTCCGTCATAGTGTAGACAAGTTCTATAACCTCAACGGTATACTCCGCTGAGCACGAGACAGTTCCTAGATCTTGATGAAGATGTTTCCCTACGTCATAGTGTGGACGAGTATTATAACCTCAACGATATACTCCATTGAGCACGAGTCAGTTCCTAGATCTTGATGTTTTCCTCCGTCATAGTGTGGACAAGTTCTATAACCTCAATAGTATACTCCGCTGCGCACGAGACAGTTCCTAGATCTTGATGAAGATGTTTCCCTACGTCATAGTGTGGACGAGTACTATAACCTCAACGATATACTCCATTGAGCACGAGTCAGTTCCTAGATCTTGACATTTTCGTCCGTCATAGTGTGGACAAGTTCTATAACCTCAACGGTATACTCCGCTGAGCACGAGACAGTTCCTAGATCTTGATGAAGATGTTTCCCTACGTCATAGTGTGGACGAGTACTGTAACCTTAACGGTATACTCCATTGAGCATGAGTCAGTTCCTAGATCTTGATGTTTTCCTCCGTCATAGTGTGGACAAGTTCTATAACCTCAACAGTATACTCCGCAGAGCACGAGACAGTTCCTAGATCTTAATGAAGATGTTTCCCTACGTCATAGTGTGGACGAGTACTATAACCTCAACGGTATACTCCATTGAGCATGAGTCAGTTCCTAGATCTTGATGTTTTCCTCCGTCATAGTATGGACAAGTTCTATAACCTCAACGGTATACTCCGCTGAGCACGAGACAGTTCCTAGATCTTGATGAAGATGTTTCCCTACGTCATAGTATGGACGAGTATTATAACCTCAACGATATACTCCATTGAGCACGAGTCAGTTCCTAGATCTTGATTTTTTCCTCCGTCATAGTGTGGACAAGTTCTATAACCTCAATAGTATACTCCGCTGCGCACGAGACAGTTCCTAGATCTTGATGAAGATGTTTCCCTACGTCATAGTGTGGACGAGTACTATAACCTCAACGGTATACTCCATTGAGCACGAGTCAGTTCCTAGATCTTGATGTTTTCCTCCATCATAGTATGGACAAGTTCTATAACCTCAACGGTATACTCCGCTGAGCACGAGACAGTTCCTAGATCTTGATGAAGATGTTTCCCTACGTCATAGTGTGGAAGAGTACTATAACCTCAATGGTATACTCCATTGAGCACGAGTCAATTCCTAGATCTTGATGTTTTCCTCCGTCATAGTGTGGAAAAGATCTATAACCTCAACGGTATACTCCGCTGAGCACGAGACAGTTCCTAGATCTTGATGAAGATGTTTCCCTACGTCATAGTGTGGACGAGTACTATAACCTCAACGGTATACTCCATTGAGCACGAGTCAGTTCCTAGATCTTGATGTTTTCCTCCGTCATAGTGTGGTCAAGTTCTATAACCTCAACGGTATACTCCGCTGAGCACGAGATAATTCCTAGATCTTGATGAAGACGTTTCCCTACGTCATAGTGTGGACGAGTACTATAACCTCAACGGTATACTCCATTGAGCACGAGTCAGTTCCTAGATCTTGATGTTTTCCTCCGTCATAGTGTGGACAAGTTCTATAACCTCAACGGTATACTACGCTGAGCACGAGACAGTTCCTAAATCTTGATGAAGACGTTTCCCTACGTCATAGTGCGGACGAGTACTATAACCTCAACGATATACTCCATTGAGCACGAGTCAATTCCTAGATCTTGAATTTTTCCTCCGTCATAGTGTGGATAAGATCTATAACCACAACGGTATACTCCTCTAAGCACGAGACAATTCCTAGATCTTGATGAAGATGTTTCCCTACGTCATAGTGTGGACGAGTACTATAACTTCAACGGTATACTCCATTGAGCACGAGTCAGTTCCTAGATCTTGATGTTTTCCTCCGTCATAGTGTGGACAAGTTCTATAACCTCAATGGTATACTACGCTGAGCACGAGACAGTTCCTAAATCTTGATGAAGACGTTTCCCTACGTCATAGTGTGGACGAGTACTATAACGTCAACGGTATACTCCATTAAGCACGAGTTAGTTCCTAGATCTTGATGTTTTCCTCCGTCATAGTGTGGACAAGTTCTATAACCTCAACGGTATACTCCGCTGAGCACGAGACAGTTCCTAGATCTTGATGAAGGTGTTTCCCTACGTCATAGTATGGACGAGTACTATAACCTCAACGATATACTCCATTGAGCACGAGTCAGTTACTAGATCTTGATGTTTTCCTCCGTTATAGTGTGGACAAGATCTATAACCTCAACGGTATACTCCGCTGAGCACGAGACAGTTCCTAGATCTAGATGAAGATGTTTCCCTACGTCATAGTTTGGACGAGTACTATAATCTCAACGGTATACTCCATTGAGCACGAGTGAGTTCCTAGATCTTGATGTTTTCCTCCGTCATAGTGTGGACAAGTTCTATAACCTCAACGGTATACTCCGCTGAGCACGAGACAGTTCCTAGATTTTGATGAAGATGTTTCCCTACGTCATAGTGTGGACGAGTATCATAACCTCAACGGTATACTCCATTGAGCACGAGTCAGTTCCTAGATCTTGATGTTTTCTTCCGTCATAGTGTGGACAAATTCTATAACCTCAACGGTATACTCCGCTGAGCACGAGACAGTTCCTAGATCTTGATGAAGATGTTTCCCTACGTCATAGTGTGGAAGAGTACTATAACCTCAATGGTATACTCCATTGAGCACGAGTCAATTCCTAGATCTTGATGTTTTCCTCCGTCATAGTGTGGAAAAGATCTATAACCTCAACGGTATACTCCGCTGAGCACGAGACAGTTCCTAGATCTTGATGAAGATGTTTCCCTACGTCATAGTGTGGACGAGTACTATAACCTCAACGGTATACTCCATTGAGCACGAGTCAGTTCCTAGATCTTGATGTTTTCCTCCGTCATAGTGTGGTCAAGTTCTATAACCTCAACGGTATACTCCGCTGAGCACGAGATAATTCCTAGATCTTGATGAAGACGTTTCCCTACGTCATAGTGTGGACGAGTACTATAACCTCAACGGTATACTCCATTGAGCACGAGTCAGTTCCTAGATCTTGATGTTTTCCTCCGTCATAGTGTGGACAAGTTCTATAACCTCAACGGTATACTACGCTGAGCACGAGACAGTTCCTAAATCTTGATGAAGACGTTTCCCTACGTCATAGTGCGGACGAGTACTATAACCTCAACGATATACTCCATTGAGCACGAGTCAATTCCTAGATCTTGAATTTTTCCTCCGTCATAGTGTGGATAAGATCTATAACCACAACGGTATACTCCTCTAAGCACGAGACAATTCCTAGATCTTGATGAAGATGTTTCCCTACGTCATAGTGTGGACGAGTACTATAACTTCAACGGTATACTCCATTGAGCACGAGTCAGTTCCTAGATCTTGATGTTTTCCTCCGTCATAGTGTGGACAAGTTCTATAACCTCAACGGTATACTACGCTGAGCACGAGACAGTTCCTAAATCTTGATGAAGACGTTTCCCTACGTCATAGTGTGGACGAGTACTATAACGTCAACGGTATACTCCATTAAGCACGAGTTAGTTCCTAGATCTTGATGTTTTCCTCCGTCATAGTGTGGACAAGTTCTATAACCTCAACGGTATACTCCGCTGAGCACGAGACAGTTCCTAGATCTTGATGAAGGTGTTTCCCTACGTCATAGTATGGACGAGTACTATAACCTCAACGATATACTCCATTGAGCACGAGTCAGTTACTAGATCTTGATGTTTTCCTCCGTTATAGTGTGGACAAGATCTATAACCTCAACGGTATACTCCGCTGAGCACGAGACAGTTCCTAGATCTAGATGAAGATGTTTCCCTACGTCATAGTTTGGACGAGTACTATAATCTCAACGGTATACTCCATTGAGCACGAGTGAGTTCCTAGATCTTGATGTTTTCCTCCGTCATAGTGTGGACAAGTTCTATAACCTCAACGGTATACTCCGCTGAGCACGAGACAGTTCCTAGATTTTGATGAAGATGTTTCCCTACGTCATAGTGTGGACGAGTATCATAACCTCAACGGTATACTCCATTGAGCACGAGTCAGTTCCTAGATCTTGATGTTTTCTTCCGTCATAGTGTGGACAAATTCTATAACCTCAACGGTATACTCCGCTGAGCACGAGACAATTCCTAGATCTTGATGAAGATGTTTCCCTACGTCATAGTGTGGACGAGTACTATAACCTCAACGGTATACTCCATTGACCACGAGACACTTCCTAGATCTTGATGTTTTCCTCCGTCATAGTGTGGACAAGTTCTATAACCTCAACGGTATACTCTGTTGAGCACGAGACAATTCCTAGATCTTGATGAAGATGTTTCCCTATGTCATAGTGTGGACGAGTACTATAACCTCAACGGTATACTCCATTGAGCACGAGTCAGTTCCTAGATCTTGATGTTTTCCTCCGTCATAGTGTGGACAAGTTCTATAACCTCAACGGTATACTTCGTTGAGCACGAGACAGTTCCTAGATCTTGATGAAGATGTTTACCTACGTCATAGTATGGACGAGTACTATAACCTCAACGATATACTCCATTGAGCACGAGTCAGTTCCTAGATCTTGATGTTTTCCTCCGTCATAGTGTGGACAAGATCTATAACCTCAACGGTATACTCCGCTGAGCACGAGACAGTTCCTAGATCTTGATGAAGATGTTTCCCTATGTCATAGTGCGGACGAGTACTATAACCTCAACGGTATACTCCATTGAGCACGAGTCAGTTCCTAGACCTTGATGTTTTCCTCCGTCATAGTGTGGACAAGTTCTATAACCTCAACGGTATACTCCGCTGAGAAGGAGACAGTTCCTAGATCTTGATGAAGATGTTTCCCTACCTCATAGTGTGGACGAGTACTATAACCTCAACAATATACTCCATTGAGCACAAGTCAGTTCCTAGATCTTGATGTTTTCCTCCGTCATAGTGTGGACAAGTTCTATAACCTCAACGATATACTCCGCTGAGCACGAGACAATTCCTAGATCTTGATGAAGATGTTTCCCTACGTCATAGTATGGACGAGTACTATAACCTCAACAATATACTCCATTGAGCACAAGTCAGTTCCTAGAACTTGATGTTTTCCTCCGTCATAGTGTGGACAAGTTCTATAACCTCAACGGTATACTCTGCTGAGCACGAGACAGTTCCTAGATCTTGATTAAGATGTTTCCCTACGTCATAGTATGGACGAGTACTATAACCTCAACGGTATACTCCATTGACCACGAGTCAGTTCCTAGATCTTGATATTTTCCTCCGTCATAGTGTGGACAAGTTCTATAACCTCAACGGTATACTCCGCTGAGCACGAGACAGTTCCTAGATCTTGATGAAGATGTTTCCCTACGTCATAGTGTGGACAAGTACTATAACCTCAACGGTATACTCCATTGAGCACGAGTCAGTTCCTAGATCTTGATGTTTTCCTCCGTCAAAGTGTGGACAAGTTCTATAACCTCAACGGTATACTCCGCTGAGCACGAGACAATTCCTAGATCTTGATGAAGATGTTTCCCTACGTCATAGTGTGGACGAGTACTATAACCTCAACGGTATACTCCATTGAGCATGAGTCAGTTCCTAGATCTTGATGTTTTCCTCCGTCATAGTGTGGACAAGTTCTATAACCTCAACGGTATACTCCGTTGAGCACGAGACAATTCCTAGATCTTGATGAAGATGTTTCCCTATGTTATAGTGTGGACGAGTACTATAACCTCAACGGTATACTCCATTGAGCACGAGTCAGTTCCTAGATCTTGATGTTTTCCTCCGTCATAGTGTGGACAAGTTCTACAACCTCAACGGTATACTCCGTTGAGCACGAGACAGTTCCTAGATCTTGATGAAGATGTTTCCCTACGTCATATTATGGACGAGTATTTAAACCTCAACGATATACTCCATTGAGCATGAGTCAGTTCCTAGATCTTGATGCTTTCCTCCGTCATAGTGTGGACCAGATCTATAACCTCAACGGTATACTCCACTGAGCACGAGACAGTTCCTAGATCTTGATGAAGATGTTTCCCTACGTCATAGTTTGGACGAGTACTATAATCTCAACGGTATACTCCATTGAGCACGAGTGAGTTCCTAGATCTTGATGTTTTCCTCCGTCATAGTGTGGACAAGTTCTATAACCTCAACGGTATACTCCGCTGAGCACGAGACAGTTCCTAGATTTTGATGAAGATGTTTCCCTACGTCATAGTGTGGACGAGTATCATAACCTCAACGGTATACTCCATTGAGCACGAGTCAGTTCCTAGATCTTGATGAAGATGTTTCCCTACGTCATAGTGTAGACGTGTACTATAACCTCAACGATATACTCCATTGAGCACGAGTCAGTTCCTAGATCTTGATGTTTTCCTCTGTCATAGTGTGGACAAGTTCTATAACCTCAACGGTATACTCCATTGAGCACGAGACATTTCCTAGATCTTGATGAAGATGTTTTCTTCCGTCATAGTGTGGACAAGTTCTATAACCTCAAAGGTATACTCCATTGAGCACGAGTCAGTTCCTAGATCTTGATGAAGATGTTTCCCTACGTAATAGTGTGGACGAGTAATATAACCTTAACGGTATACTCCATTGAGCACGAGTCAGTTCTTAGATCTTGATGTTTTCCTCCGTCATAGTGTGGACAAGTTCTATAACCTCAACGGTATACTCCGCTGAGCACGAGTCAGTTCCTAGATCTTGATGTTTTCTTCCGTCATAGTGTGGACAAATTCTATAACCTCAACGGTATACTCCGCTGAGCACGAGACAATTCCTAGATCTTGATGAAGATGTTTCCCTACGTCATAGTGTGGACGAGTACTATAACCTCAACGGTATACTCCATTGACCACGAGTCACTTCCTAGATCTTGATGTTTTCCTCCGTCATAGTGTGGACAAGTTCTATAACCTCAACGGTATACTCTGTTGAGCACGAGACAATTCCTAGATCTTGATGAAGATGTTTCCCTATGTCATAGTGTGGACGAGTACTATAACCTCAACGGTATACTCCATTGAGCACGAGTCAATTCCTAGATCTTGATGTTTTCCTCCGTCATAGTGTGGACAAGTTCTATAACCTCAACGGTATACTTCGTTGAGCACGAGACAGTTCCTAGATCTTGATGAAGATGTTTACCTACGTCATAGTATGGACGAGTACTATAACCTCAACGATATACTCCATTGAGCACGAGTCAGTTCCTAGATCTTGATGTTTTCCTCCGTCATAGTGTGGACAAGATCTATAACCTCAACGGTATACTCCGCTGAGCACGAGACAGTTCCTAGATCTTGATGAAGATGTTTCCCTATGTCATAGTGCGGACGAGTACTATAACCTCAACGGTATACTCCATTGAGCACGAGTCAGTTCCTAGACCTTGATGTTTTCCTCCGTCATAGTGTGGACAAGTTCTATAACCTCAACGGTATACTCCGCTGAGAAGGAGACAGTTCCTAGATCTTGATGAAGATGTTTCCCTACCTCATAGTGTGGACGAGTACTATAACCTCAACAATATACTCCATTGAGCACAAGTCAGTTCCTAGATCTTGATGTTTTCCTCCGTCATAGTGTGGACAAGTTCTATAACCTCAACGATATACTCCGCTGAGCACGAGACAATTCCTAGATCTTGATGAAGATGTTTCCCTACGTCATAGTATGGACGAGTACTATAACCTCAACAATATACTCCATTGAGCACAAGTCAGTTCCTAGAACTTGATGTTTTCCTCCGTCATAGTGTGGACAAGTTCTATAACCTCAACGGTATACTCTGCTGAGCACGAGACAGTTCCTAGATCTTGATTAAGATGTTTCCCTACGTCATAGTATGGACGAGTACTATAACCTAAACGGTATACTCCATTGACCACGAGTCAGTTCCTAGATCTTGATATTTTCCTCCGTCATAGTGTGGACAAGTTCTATAACCTCAACGGTATACTCCGCTGAGCACGAGACAGTTCCTAGATCTTGATGAAGATGTTTCCCTACGTCATAGTGTGGACAAGTACTATAACCTCAACGGTATACTCCATTGAGCACGAGTCAGTTCCTAGATCTTGATGTTTTCCTCCGTCAAAGTGTGGACAAGTTCTATAACCTCAACGGTATACTCCACTGAGCACGAGACAATTCCTAGATCTTGATGAAGATGTTTCCCTACGTCATAGTGTGGACGAGTACTATAACCTCAACGGTATACTCCATTGAGCATGAGTCAGTTCCTAGATCTTGATGTTTTCCTCCGTCATAGTGTGGACAAGTTCTATAACCTCAACGGTATACTCCGTTGAGCACGAGACAATTCCTAGATCTTGATGAAGATGTTTCCCTATGTTATAGTGTGGACGAGTACTATAACCTCAACGGTATACTCCATTGAGCACGAGTCAGTTCCTAGATCTTGATGTTTTCCTCCGTCATAGTGTGGACAAGTTCTATAACCTCAACGGTATACTCCGTTGAGCACGAGACAGTTCCTAGATCTTGATGAAGATGTTTCCCTACGTCATATTATGGACGAGTATTTAAACCTCAACGATATACTCCATTGAGCATGAGTCAGTTCCTAGATCTTGATGCTTTCCTCCGTCATAGTGTGGACAAGATCTATAACCTCAACGGTATACTCCGCTGAGCACGAGACAGTTCCTAGATCTTGATGAAGATGTTTCCCTACGTCATAGTTTGGACGAGTACTATAATCTCAACGGTATACTCCATTGAGCACGAGTGAGTTCCTAGATCTTGATGTTTTCCTCCGTCATAGTGTGGACAAGTTCTATAACCTCAACGGTATACTCCGCTGAGCACGAGACAGTTCCTAGATTTTGATGAAGATGTTTCCCTACGTCATAGTGTGGACGAGTATCATAACCTCAACGGTATACTCCATTGAGCACGAGTCAGTTCCTAGATCTTGATGAAGATGTTTCCCTACGTCATAGTGTAGACGTGTACTATAACCTCAACGATATACTCCATTGAGCACGAGTCAGTTCCTAGATCTTGATGTTTTCCTCTGTCATAGTGTGGACAAGTTCTATAACCTCAACGGTATACTCCATTGAGCACGAGACATTTCCTAGATCTTGATGAAGATGTTTTCCTCCGTCATAGTGTGGACAAGTTCTATAACCTCAACGGTATACTCCATTGAGCACGAGTCAGTTCCTAGATCTTGATGAAGATGTTTCCCTACGTAATAGTGTGGACGAGTAATATAACCTTAACGGTATACTCCATTGAGCACGAGTCAGTTCTTAGATCTTGATGTTTTCCTCCGTCATAGTGTGGACAAGTTCTATAACCTCAACGGTATACTCCGCTGAGCACGAGTCAGTTCCTAGATCTTGATGAAGATGTTTCCCTACGTCATAGTGTGGACGAGTACTATAACCTCAACGATATACTCCATTGAGCACGAGTCAGTTCCTAGATCTTGATGTTTTCCTCCGTCATAGTGTTGAAAAGTTCTATAACCTCAACGGTATACTCCGCCGAGCACGAGACAGTTCCTAGATCTTGATGAAGATGTTTCCCTACGTCATAGTGTGGACGAGTACTATAACCTCAACGGTATACTCCATTGAGCACGAGTCAGTTCCTAGATCTTGATGTTTTCCTCTGTCATAGTGTGGACAAGTTCTATAACCTCAACGGTATACTCCGCTGAGCACGAGAAAATTCCTAGATCTTGATGAAGATGTTTCCCTACGTCATAGTGTGGACGAGTATTATAACCTCAACGATATACTCCATTGAGCACGAGTAAGTTCCTAGATCTTGATGTTTTCCTCCGTCATAGTGTGGACAAGTTCTATAACCTCAACGGTATACTCCGCTGAGCACGAGACAGTTCCTAAATCTTGATGAAGACGTTTCCCTACGTCATAGTGTGGACGAGTACTATAACCTCAACGGTATACTCCATTGAGCACGAGTCAGTTCCTAGATCTTGATGTTTTCCTCCGTCATAGTGTGGACAAGTTCTATAACCTCAACGGTATACTCCGCTGAGCACGAGACAGTTCCTAGATCTTGATGAAAATGTTTCCCTACGTCATAGTGTGGACGAGTATTATAACCTCAACGATATACTCCATTGAGCACGAGTCAGTTCCTAGATCTTGATGTTTTCCTCTGTCATAGTGTGGACAAGTTCTATAACCTCAATAGTATACTCCGCTGCGCACGAGACAGTTCCTAGATCTTGAGGAAGATGTTTCCCTACGTCATAGTGTGGACGAGTACTATAACCTCAATGATATACTCCATTAAGCACGAGTCAGTTCCTAGATCTTGATGTTTTCGTCCGTCATAGTGTGGACAAGTTCTATAACCTCAACGGTATACTCTGCTGAGTACGAGACAGTTCCTAGATCTTGATGAAGATGTTTCCCTACGTCATAGTGTGGACGAGTACTATAACCTCAACGGTATACTACATTGAGCACGAGTCAGTTCCTAGATCTTGATGTTTTCCTCCGTCATAGTGTGGACAAGTTCTATAACCTCAATCGTATACTCCGCTGAGCACGAGACATTTCCTAGATCTTGATGAAGATGTTTACCTCCGTCATAGTGTGGACGAGTTCTATAACCTCAACGGTATACTCCATTGAGCACGAGTCAGTTCCTAGATCTTGATGAAGATGTTTCCCTACGTAATAGTGTGGACGAGTAATATAACCTTAACGGTATACTCCATTGAGCACGAGTCAGTTCCTAGATCTTGATGTTTTCCTCCGTCATAGTGTGGACAAGTTCTATAACCTCAACGGTATACTCCGCTGAGCACGAGACAATTCCTAGATCTTGATGAAGATGTTTCCCTACGTCATAGTATGGACGAGTACTATAACCTCAACGGTATACTCCATTGAGCATGAGTCAGTTCCTAGATCTTGATGTTTTCCTCCGTCATAGTGTGGACAAGTTCTATAACCTCAACAGTATACTCCGTTGAGCACGAGACAGTTCCTAGATCTTGATGAAGATGTTTCCCTACGTCATAGTATGGACGAGTATTATAACCTCAACGATATACTCCATTGAGCACGAGTCAGTTCCTAGATCTTGATGCTTTCCTCCGTCATAGTGTGGACAAGATCTATAACCTCAATGGTATACTCCGCTGAGCACGAGATAGTTCCTAGATCTTGATGAAGATGTTTCCCTACGTCATAGTTTGGACGAGTACTATAATCTCAACGGTATACTCCATTGAGCACGAGTGAGTTCCTAGATCTTGATGTTTTCCTCCGTCATAGTGTGGACAAGTTCTATAACCTCAACGGTATACTCCGATGAGCACGAGACAGTTCCTAGATTTTGATGAAGATGTTTCCCTACGTCATAGTGTGGACGAGTATCATAACCTCAACGGTATACTCCATTGAGCACGAGTAAGTTCCTAGATCGTGATGAAGATGTTTCCCTATGTCATAGTGTAGACGAGTACTATAACCTCAATGATATACTCCATTGAGCACGAGTCAGTTCCTAGATCTTGATGTTTTCCTCTGTCATAGTGTGGACAAGTTCTATAACCTCAACGGTATACTCCATTGAGCACGAGACATTTCCTAGATCTTGATGAAGATGTTTTCCTCCGTCATAGTGTGGACAAGTTATATAACCTCAACGGTATACTCCATTGAGCACGAGTCAGTTCCTAGATCTTGATGAAGATGTTTCCCTACGTAATAGTGTGGACAAGTACTATAACCTCAACGGTATACTCCATTGAGCACGAGTCAGTTCCTAGATCTTGATGTTTTCCTCCGTCATAGTGTGGACAAGTTCTATAACCTCAACGGTATACTCCGCTGAGCACGAGACAATTCCTAGATCTTGATGAAGATGTTTCCCTACGTCATAGTGTGGACGAGTACTATAACCTCAACGGTATACTCCATTGAGCATGAGTCAGTTCCTAGATCTTGATGTTTTCCTCCGTCATAGTGTGGACAAGTTCTATAACCTCAACGGTATACTCCGTTGAGCACGAGACAATTCCTAGATCTTGATGAAGATGTTTCCCTATGTTATAATGTGGACGAGTACTATAACCTCAACGGTATACTCCATTGAGCACGAGTCAGTTCCTAGATCTTGATGTTTTCCTCCGTCATAGTGTGGACAAGTTCTATAACCTCAACGGTATACTCCGTTGAGCACGAGACAGTTCCTAGATCTTGATGAAGATGTTTCCCTACGTCATAGTATGGACAAGTACTATAACCTCAACGGTATACTCCATTGAGCACGAGTCAGTTCCTAGATCTTGATGTTTTCCTCCGTCATAGTGTGGACAAGTTCTATAACCTCAACGGTATACTCCGCTGAGCACGAGACAATTCCTAGATCTTGATGAAGATGTTTCCCTACGTCATAGTGTGGACGAGTACTATAACCTCAACGGTATACTCCATTGAGCATGAGTCAGTTCCTAGATCTTGATGTTTTCCTCCGTCATAGTGTGGACAAGTTCTATAACCTCAACGGTATACTCCGTTGAGCACGAGACAATTCCTAGATCTTGATGAAGATGTTTTCCTCCGTCATAGTGTGGACAAGTTCTATAACCTCAACGGTATACTCCATTGAGCAAGAGTCAGTTCCTAGATCTTGATGAAGATGTTTCCCTATGTAATAGTGTGGACGAGTAATATAACCTTAACGGTATACTCCATTGAGCACGAGTCAGTTCCTAGATCTTGATGTTTTCCTCCGTCATAGTGTGGACAAGTTCTATAACCTCAACGGTATACTCCGCTGAGCACGAGTCAGTTCCTAGATCTTGATGAAGATGTTTCCCTATGTTATAGTATGGATGAGTACTATAACCTCAACGATATACTCCATTGAGCATGAGTCAGTTCCTAGATCTTGATGTTTTCCTCCGTCACAGTGTTGAAAAGTTCTATAACCTCAACGGTATACTCCGCCGAGCACGAGACAGTTCCTAGATCTTGATGAAGATGTTTCCCTACGTCATAGTGTGGACGAGTACTATAACCTCAACGGTATACTCCATTGAGCACGAGTCAGTTCCTAGATCTTGATGTTTTCCTCCGTCATAGTGTGGACAAGTTCTATAACCTCAACGGTATACTCCATTGAGCACGAGTCAGTTCCTAGATCTTGATGAAGATGTTTCCCTACGTAATAGTGTGGACGAGTAATATAACCTTAACGGTATACTCCATTGAGTACGAGTCAGTTCCTAGATCTTGATGTTTTCCTCCGTCATAGTGTGGACAAGTTCTATAACCTCAACGGTATACTCCGCTGAGCACGAGTCAGTTCCTAGATCTTGATGAAGATGTTTCCCTATGTCATAGTGTGGACGAGTACTATAACCTCAACGATATACTCCATTGAGCACGAGTCAGTTCCTAGATCTTGATGTTTTCCTCCGTCACAGTGTTGAAAAGTTCTATAACCTCAACGGTATACTCCGCCGAGCACGAGACAGTTCCTAGATCTTGATGAAGATGTTTCCCTACGTCATAGTGTGGACGAGTACTATAACCTTAACGGTATACTCCATTGAGCACGAGTCAGTTCCTAGATCTTGATGTTTTCCTCCGTCATAGTGTGGACAAGTTCTATAACCTCAACGGTATACTCCGCTGAGCACGAGACAATTCCTAGATCTTGATGAAGATGTTTCCCTACGTCATAGTGTGGACGAGTATTATAACCTCAAAGATATACTCCATTGAGCACGAGTAAGTTCCTAGATCTTGATGTTTTCCTCCGTCATAGTGTGGACAAGTTCTATAACCTCAACGGTATACTCCGCTGAGCACGAGACAGTTCCTAAATCTTGATGAAGACGTTTCCCTACGTCATAGTGTGGATGAGTACTATAACCTCAACGGTATACTCCATTGAGCACGAGTCAGTTCCTAGATCTTGATGTTTTCCTCCGTCATAGTGTGGACAAGTTCTATAACCTCAACGGTATACTCCGCTGAGCACGAGACAGTTCCTAGATCTTGATGAATATGTTTCCCTACGTCATAGTGTGGACGAGTATTATAACCTCAACGATATACTCCATTGAGCACGAGTCAGTTCCTAGATCTTGATGTTTTCCTCTGTCATAGTGTGGACAAGTTCTATAACCTCAATAGTATACTCCGCTGCGTACGAGACAGTTCCTAGATCTTGATGAAGATGTTTCCCTACGTCATAGTGTGGACGAGTACTATAACCTCAACGATATACTCCATTGAGCACGAGTCAGTTCCTAGATCTTGATGTTTTCGTCCGTCATAGTGTGGACAAATTATATAACCTCAACGGTATACTCCGCTGAGCACGAGACAGTTCCTAGATCTTGATGAAGATGTTTCCCTACGTCATAGTGTGGACGAGTACTATAACCTCAACCGTATACTCCATTGAGCACGAGTCAGTTCCTAGATCTTGATGTTTTCCTCCGTTATAGTGTGGACAAGTTCTATAACCTCAACGGTATACTCCGCTGAGCATGAGACAGTTCCTAGATCTTGATGAAGATGTTTCCCTACGTCATAGTGTGGACGAGTACTATAACCTCAACAGTATACTCCATTGATCACGAGTCAGTTCCTAGATCTTGATGTTTTCTTCCGTCATAGTGTGGACAAGTTATATAACCTCAACGGTATACTCCGTTGAGCACGAGACAGTTCCTAGATCTTGATGAAGATGTTTCCCTACGTCATAGTATGGACGAGTATTATAACCTCAACGATATACTCCATTGAGCACGAGTCAGTTCCTAGATCTTGATGCTTTCCTCCGTCATAGTGTGGACAAGATCTATAACCTCAACGGTATACTCCACTGAGCACGAGACAGTTCCTAGATCTTGATGAAGATGTTTCCCTACGTCATAGTTTGGACGAGAACTATAATCTCAACGGTATACTCCATTGAGCACGAGTGAGTTCCTAGATCTTGATGTTTTCCTCCGTCATAGTGTGGACAAGTTCTATAACCTCAACGGTATACTCCGCTGAGCACGAGACAATTCCTAGATTTTGATGAAGATGTTTCCCTACGTCATAGTGTGGACGAGTATCATAACCTCAACGGTATACTCCATTGAGCACGAGTCAGTTCCTAGATCTTGATGAAGATGTTTCCCTACGTCATAGTGTAGACGAGTACTATAACCTCAACGATATACTCCATTGAGCACGAGTCAGTTCCTAGATCTTGATGTTTTCCTCTGTCATAGTGTGGACAAGTTCTATAACCTCAACGGTATACTCCATTGAGCACGAGACATTTCCTAGATCTTGATGAAGATGTTTTCCTCCGTCATAGTGTGGACAAGTTCTATAACCTCAACGGTATACTCCATTGAGCACAAGTCAGTTCCTAGATCTTGATGTTTTCCTCCGTCACAGTGTTGAAAAGTTATATAACCTCAACGGTATACTCCGCCGAGCACGAGACAGTTCCTAGATCTTGATGAAGATGTTTCCCTACGTCATAGTGTGGATGAGTACTATAACCTCAACGGTATACTCCATTGAGCACGAGTCAGTTCCTAGATCTTGATGTTTTCCTCCGTCATAGTGTGGACAAGTTCTATAACCTCAACGGTATACTCCGCTGAGCACGAGACAATTCCTAGATCTTGATGAAGATGTTTCCCTATGTCATAGTGTGGACGAGTATTATAACCTCAACGATATACTCCATTGAGCACGAGTAAGTTCCTAGATCTTGATGTTTTCCTCCGTCATAGTGTGGACAAGTTCTATAACCTCAACGGTATACTCCGCTGAGCACGAGACAATTCCTCAATCTTGATGAAGACGTTTCCCTACGTCATAGTGTGGACGAGTACTATAACCTACACGGTATACTCCATTGAGCACGAGTCAGTTCCTAGATCTTGATGTTTTCCTCCGTCATAGTGTGGACAAGTTCTATAACCTCAACGGTATACTCCGCTGAGCACGAGACAGTTCCTAGATCTTGATGAATATGTTTCCCTACGTCATAGTGTGGACGAGTATTATAACCTCAACGATATACTCCATTGAGCACGAGTCAGTTCCTAGATCTTGATGTTTTCCTCTGTCATAGTGTGGACAAGTTCTATAACCTCAATAGTATACTCCGCTGCGCACGAGACAGTTCCTAGATCTTGATGAAGATGTTTACCTACGTCATAGTGTGGATGAGTACTATAACCTCAACGATATACTCCATTGAGCACGAGTCAGTTCCTAGATCTTGATGTTTTCGTCCGTCATAGTGTGGACAAGTTCTATAACCTCAACGGTATACTCCGCTGAGCACGAGACAGTTCCTAGATCTTGATGAAGATGTTTCCCTACGTCATAGTGTGGACGAGTACTATAACCTCAACCGTATACTCCATTGAGCACGAGTCAGTTCCTAGATCTTGATGTTTTCCTCCGTCATAGTGTGGACAAGTTCTATAACCTCAACGGTATACTCCGCTGAGCACGAGACATTTCCTAGATCTTGATGAAGATGTTTTCCTCCGTCATAGTGTGGACGAGTTCTATAACCTCAACGGTATACTCCTTTGAGCACGAGTCAGTTCCTAGATCTTGATGAAGATGTTTCCCTACGTAATAGTGTGGACGAGTAATATAACCTTAACGGTATACTCCATTGAGCACGAGTCAGTTCCTAGATCTTGATGTTTTCCTCTGTCATAGTGTGGACAAGTTCTATAACCTCAACGGTATACTCCGCTGAGCACGAGACAATTCCTAGATCTTGATGAAGATGTTTCCCTACGTCATAGTGTGGACGAGTACTATAACCTCAACGGTATACTCCATTGAGCATGAGTCAGTTCCTAGATCTTGATGTTTTCCTCCGTCATAGTGTGGACAAGTTCTATAACCTCAACAGTATACTCCGCTGAGCATGAGACAGTTCCTAGATCTTGATGAAGATGTTTCCCTACGTCATAGTGTGGACGAGTACTATAACCTCAACAGTATACTCCATTGAGCACGAGTCAGTTCCTAGATCTTGATGTTTTCTTCCGTCATAGTGTGGACAAGTTATATAACCTCAACGGTATACTCCGTTGAGCACGAGACAGTTCCTAGATCTTGATGAAGATGTTTCCCTATGTCATAGTGTGGACTAGTACTATAACCTCAACGGTATACTCCATTGAGCACGAGACAGTTCCTAGATCTTGATGAAGATGTTTCCCTATGTCATAGTATAGACGAGTACTATAACCTCAACGATATACTCCATTGAGCACGAGTCAGTTCCTAGATCTTGATGTTTTCCTCCGTCATAGTGTGGACAAGTTCTATAACCTCAACGGTATACTCCGCTGAGCACGAGTCAGTTCCTAGATCTTGATGAAGATGTTTCCCTACATCATAGTTTGGACGAGTACTATAATCTCAACGGTATACTCCATTGAGCACGAGTGAGTTCCTAGATCTTGATGTTTTCCTCCGTCATAGTGTGGACAAGTTCTATAACCTCAACGGTATACTCCGCTGAGCACGAAACAGTTCCTAGATTTTGATGAAGATGTTTCCCTACGTCATAGTGTGGACGAGTATAATAACCTCAACGGTATACTCCATTGAGCACGAGTCAGTTCCTAGATCTTGATGAAGATGTTTCCCTACGTCATAGTGTAGACGAGTACTATAACCTCAACGATATACTCCATTGAGCACGAGTCAGTTCCTAGATCTTGATGTTTTCCTCTGTCATAGTGTGGACAAGTTCTATAACCTCAACGGTATACTCCGTTGAGCACGAGACATTTCAGAGATCTTGATGAAGATGTTTTCCTCCGTCATAGTGTGGACAAGTTCTATAACCTCAACGGTATACTCCATTGAGCACGAGTCAGTTCCTAGATCTTGATGAAGATGTTTCCCTACGTAATAGTGTGGACAAGTACTATAACCTCAACGGTATACTCCATTGAGCACGAGTCAGTTCCTAGATCTTGATGTTTTCCTCCGTCATAGTGTGGACAAGTTCTATAACCTCAACGGTATACTCCGCTGAGCACGAGACAATTCCTAGATCTTGATGAAGATGTTTCCCTACGTCATAGTGTGGACGAGTACTATAACCTCAACGGTATACTCCATTGAGCATGAGTCAGTTCCTAGATCTTGATGTTTTCCTCCGTCATAGTGTGGACAAGTTCTATAACCTCAACGGTATACTCCGTTGAGCACGAGACAATTCCTAGATCTTGATGAAGATGTTTCCCTATGTTATAGTGTGGACGAGTACTATAACCTCAACGGTATACTCCATTGAGCACGAGTCAGTTCCTAGATCTTGATGTTTTCCTCCGTCATAGTGTGTTCAAGTTCTATAACCTCAACGGTATACTCCGTTGAGCACGAGACAGTTCCTAGATCTTGATGAAGATGTTTCCCTATGTCATAGTGTGGACAAGTACTATAACCTCAACGGTATACTCCATTGAGCACGAGTCAGTTCCTAGATCTTGATGTTTTCCTCCGTCATAGTGTGGACAAGTTCTATAACCTCAACGGTATACTCCGCTGAGCACGAGACAATTCCTAGATCTTGATGAAGATGTTTCCCTACGTCATAATGTGGACGAGTACTATAACCTCAACGGTATACTCCATTGAGCATGAGTCAGTTCCTAGATCTTGATGTTTTCCTCCGTCATAGTGTGGACAAGTTCTATAACCTCAACGGTATACTCCGTTGAGCACGAGACAATTCCTAGATCTTGATGAAGATGTTTACCTCCGTCATAGTGTGGACAAGTTCTATAACCTCAACGGTATACTCCATTGAGCACGACTCAGTTCCTAGATCTTGATGAAGATGTTTCCCTATGTAATAGTGTGGACGAGTAATATAACCTTAACGGTATACTCCATTGAGCACGAGTCAGTTCCTAGATCTTGATGTTTTCCTCCGTCATAGTGTGGACAAGTTCTATAACCTCAACGGTATACTCCGCTGAGCACGAGTCAGTTCCTAGATCTTGATGAAGATGTTTCCCTACGTCATAGTGTTGACGAGTACTATAACCTCAACGATATACTCCATTGAGCACGAGTCAGTTCCTAGATCTTGATGTTTTCCTCCGTCACAGTGTTGAAAAGTTCTATAACCTCAACGGTATACTCCACCGAGCACGAGACAGTTCCTAGATCTTGATGAAGATGTTTCCCTACGTCATAGTGTGGACGAGTACTATAACCTCAACGGTATACTCCATTGAGCATGAGTCAGTTCCTAGATCTTGATGTTTTCCTCCGTCATAGTGTGGACAAGTTCTATAACCTCAACGGTATACTCCGTTGAGCACGAGACAATTCCTAGATCTTGATGAAGATGTTTACCTCCGTCATAGTGTGGACAAGTTCTATAACCTCAACGGTATACTCCATTGAGCACGAGTCAGTTCCTAGATCTTGATGAAGATGTTTCCCTATGTAATAGTGTGGACGAGTAATATAACCTTAACGGTATACTCCATTGAGCACGAGTCAGTTCCTAGATCTTGATGTTTTCCTCCGTCATAGTGTGGACAAGTTCTATAACCTCAACGGTATACTCCGCTGAGCACGAGTCAGTTCCTAGATCTTGATGAAGATGTTTCCCTACGTCATAGTGTTGACGAGTACTATAACCTCAACGATATACTCCATTGAGCACGAGTCAGTTCCTAGATCTTGATGTTTTCCTCCGTCACAGTGTTGAAAAGTTCTATAACCTCAACGGTATATTCCACCGAGCACGAGACAGTTCCTAGATCTTGATGAAGATGTTTCCCTACGTCATAGTGTGGACGAGTACTATAACCTCAATGGTATACTCCATTGAGCACGAGTCAGTTCCTAGATCTTGATGTTTTCCTCCGTCATAGTGTGGACAAGTTCTATAACCTCAACGGTATACTCTGCTGAGCACGAGACAATTCCTAGATCTTGATGAAGATGTCTCCCTACGTCATAGTGTGGACGAGTATTATAACCTCAACGATATACTCCATTGAGAACGAGTAAGTTCCTAGATCTTGATGTTTTCCTCCGTCATAGTGTGGACAAGTTCTATAACCTCAACGGTATACTCCGCTGAGCACGAGACAGTTCCTAAATCTTGATGAAGACGTTTCCCTACGTCATAGTGTGGACGAGTACTATAACCTCAACGGTATACTCCATTGAGCACGGGTCAGTTCCTAGATCTTGATGTTTTCCTCCGTCATAGTGTGGACAAGTTCTATAACCTCAACGGTATACTCCGCTGAGAACGAGACAGTTCCTAGATCTTGATGAAGATGTTTCCCTACGTCATAGTGTGGACGAGTATTATAACCTCAACGATATACTCCATTGAGCACGAGTCAGTTCCTAGATCTTGATGTTTTCCTCTGTCATAGTGTGGACAAGTTCTATAACCTCAATAGTATACTCCGATGCGCACGAGACAGTTCCTAGATCTTGATGAAGATGTTTCCCTACGTCATAGTGTGGACGAGTACTATAACCTCAACGATATACTCCATTGAGCACGAGTCAGTTCCTAGATCTTGATGTTTTCGTCCGTCATAGTGTGGACAAGTTCTATAACCTCAACGGTATACTCCGCTGAGCACGAGACAGTTCCTAGATCTTGATGAAGATGTTTCCCTACGTCATAGTGTGGACGAGTACTATAACCTCAACCGTATACTCCATTGAGCACGAGTCAGTTCCTAGATCTTGATGTTTTCCTCCGTCATAGTGTGGACAAGTTCTATAACCTCAACGGTATACTCCGCTGAGCACGAGACATTTCCTAGATCTTGATGAAGATGTTTTCCTCCGTCATAGTGTGGACGAGTTCTATAACCTCAACGGTATACTCCATTGAGCACGAGTCAGTTCCTAGATCTTGATGAAGATGTTTCCCTATGTAATAGTGTGGACGAGTAATATAACCTTAACGGTATACTCCATTGAGCACGAGTCAGTTCCTAGATCTTGATGTTTTCCTCCGTCATAGTGTGGACAAGTTCTATAACCTCAACGGTATACTCCGCTGAGCACGAGACAATTCCTAGATCTTGATGAAGATGTTTCCCTACGTCATAGTGTGGACGAGTACTATAACCTCAACGATATACTCCATTGAGCACGAGTCAGTTCCTAGATCTTGATGTTTTCCTCCATCATAGTGTGGACAAGTTCTATAACCTCAACGGTATACTCCGCTGAGCACGAGACAGTTCCTAAATCTTGATGAAGACGTTTCCCTACGTCATAGTGTGGACGAGTACTATAACCTCAACGGTATACTCCATTGAGCACGAGTCAGTTCCTAGATCTTGATGTTTTCCTCCGTCATAGTGTGGACAAGTTCTATAACCTCAACGGTATACTCCGCTGAGCACGAGACAGTTCCTAGATCTTGATGAAGATGTTTCCCTATGTCATAGTGTGGACGAGTATTATAACCTCAACGATATACTCCATTGAGCACGAGTCAGTTCCTAGATCTTGATGTTTTCCTCTGTCATAGTGTGGACAAGTTCTATAACCTCAATAGTATACTCCGCTGCGCACGAGACAGTTCCTAGATCTTGATAAAGATGTTTCCCTACGTCATAGTGTGGACGAGTACTATAACCTCAACGATATACTCCATTGAGCACGAGTCAGTTCCTAGATCTTGATGTTTTCGTCCGTCATAGTGTGGACAAGTTCTATAACCTCAACGGTATACTCCGCTGAGCACGAGACAGTTCCTAGATCTTGATGAAGATGTTTCCCTACGTCATAGTGTGGACGAGTACTATAACCTCAACCGTATACTCCATTGAGCACGAGTCAGTTCCTAGATCTTGATGTTTTCCTCCGTCATAGTGTGGACAAGTTCTATAACCTCAACGGTATACTCCGCTGAGCACGAGACATTTCCTAGATCTTGATGAAGATGTTTTCCTCCGTCATAGTGTGGACGAGTTCTATAACCTCAACGGTATACTCCATTGAGCACGAGTCAGTTCCTAGATCTTGATGAAGATGTTTCCCTACGTAATAGTGTGGACGAGTAATATAACCTTAACGATATACTCCATTGAGCACGAGTCAGTTCCTAGATCTTGATGTTTTCCTCCGTCATAGTGTGGACAAGTTCTATAACCTCAACGGTATACTCCGCTGAGCACGAGACAATTCCTAGATCTTGATGAAGATGTTTCCCTACGTCATAGTGTGGACGAGGACTATAACCTCAACGGTATACTCCATTGAGCATGAGTCAGTTCCTAGATCTTGATGTTTTCCTCCGTCATAGTGTGGACAAGTTCTATAACCTCAACAGTATACTCCATTGAGCATGAGACAGTTCCTAGATCTTGATGAAGATGTTTCCCTACGTCATAGTGTGGACGAGTACTATAACCTCAACAGTATACTCCATTGAGCACGAGTCAGTTCCTAGATCTTGATGTTTTCTTCCGTCATAGTGTGGACAAGTTATATAACCTCAACGGTATACTCCGTTGAGCACGAGACAGTTCCTAGATCTTGATGAAGATGTTTCCCTATGTCATAGTGTGGACTAGTACTATAACCTCAACAGTATACTCCATTGAGCACGAGACAGTTCCTAGATCTTGATGAAGATGTTTCCCTACGTCATAGTGTAGACGAGTACTATAACCTCAACGATATACTCCATTGAGCACGAGTCAGTTCCTAGATCTTGATGTTTTCCTCTGTCATAGTGTGGAGAAGTTCTATAACCTCAACGGTATACTCCATTGAGCACGAGACATTTCCTAGATCTTGATGAAGATGTTTTCCTCTGTCATAGTGTGGACAAGTTCTATAACCTCAACGGTATACTCCATTGAGCACGAGTCAGTTCCTAGATCTTGATGAAGATGTTTCCCTACGTCATAGTGTGGACGAATACTATAACCTCAACGGTATACTCCTTTGAGCACGAGTCAGTTCCTAGATCTTGATGTTTTCCTCTGTCATAGTAAGTTCTATAACCTTAGCGGTATACTACGTTGAGCACGAGACAATTCCTAGATCTTGATGAAGATATTTCCCCCCAGTTAAATTATGGACAGGTTCTTAAAACTCAGCCGAGGCATTCTCTCAGTTGAAGTACAAGCAAGTTCCTAAAATCTCAACAAAGGTTAGACTTCCTGAGTGGAATCTTTTACAACAACAGGTATGCAAGTTCTCGCTAAGGAATCTCTTATGTGATCGACACTCCTGCAGATGGCATATGTAAGCCCATCCTCCTACCAACAATATCCAAATGACATTTGTAAGCCCATTCCCTACATCACAATGCTGATACTACACCATGTGAGTGCAAATTTCTGGGCACTCTAGTGTTCAATTATCTTCCACCTTCGGATCACAAAAGGCTCGAAAGCTAATCTATATCCTCAGGTTTAAGAAAATTGAACAGGGGCAACTGTTGTACCCTAAAATTTGTCCTCCCATATTCCTAAAGACATGTCAAGAATGATCTTCAAGTTGCTTAAGATGACTCAAGAGTTGGACAATCAAATCACCTCCTAAGGCAGTCAATTCAAAATTAGGGTTTTGTGTTGCATCAAGGTCCTCACATCCAAATGACCTCAAATGATCCCCAATGTCCTAATATGCTCTCAATTTCATCCATGTCAAATTTCAAGCCTTGCAGAGGAAGTTTGGTCAGTCAATTGCTCAAGAGACCCAAAAGTCGACTGTGCTAGGGCAAAAGTCAATTGTGTCCCAAATACAGTCAAACCTCAATATTTTTGTCAACATTCTCATTTTGAAGGATAATTCATCATTTGATCAAGCGTTTATCATGATTCATCTAGGATTTCTCAAGATTCATCAAGATTCAAAAGTTGCCAAATTAGGGTTTTGTAGGAAAAGTCAACTAAACTTTGACCAAGCATAACTTTCTCATACTTTATGAGAAATGACCCATCCAAAGCTCATTTTGAAGAGGATGCAATTTCCTAAAATCCATCTTCACACCCCAAGATCAAGAAATGCTCTCACAAAAAGTTACAAATTTGGACATTATAGGTCATTTTTTGAAAGTCAACAAAAACACCTTTTTTGACAAAGCTTATAACATGAGCATGGAACATCAAAATGAGATGAGACCAAAAAGGTTGATTAGAGGACACCTCAGGTTTTCTAAAAAGTCCAAGAACACTTACAAAAGTTAAAAATTTAGGAAGTTATGCATTGTTGAAGTTGGGCATTTTTCCAAATTTGCCAAAAGTCAACTATCCTCAAAACTCAAATTTTTTACAAAAGGGCCCACTTTTTTCCACTTGATATGGTCTTGTCATGCCACACACGTGTCCCATACTTTATTTCATGGCCATTCATTTATTTTTCTATTTTACTTTATTTTTTTTGATTTAATTCATTTTTAATCAATATTAAATCAAATAAAATCTAAAAATTAATGAAATCATATCTTTGTGATTGGTACAACTTTCAATTACCATCATGAATCAAATCAAACTCGTATCATGGCTTTTCATGCATAAAAAATCAGATTTGGCATATTTTTGGAAACTTGTTAATGGTGATCAAAATCCAATCTTCCATCTTCAATGCACTTGGATTATAGCCCATGTTTTGACCTAAATTCATTCCATTATATGCACACAAGCCACACAGACCTTGAACACGCATAGAACACTGCAGAAACGGCCATACCAAGATTGAAAAAAAACCTTAAAAAAGTGGAGATCAAATTCTTGTTTGGAGGCACTTTCAAAGCAAAAGCTCAACACTACTCCCTTGCCTGATATCCTGTGAAGCTGTAGCGATCAAAACCAGCCTTCGAGACCACTTGAAACGCGCTGTAAGTCATCCTGAACATAGTCCTGTTCACGAATTTGTAACCTTGGATTCTTGCGTTTTCTTGCCAAAATATTGATATATTTGTGATCCTTGCATAATTTCCAAGCATTCTGCATTGTTTGATTTCATTCTTGTGGCTTCTAACCCCGTATCCAGAACCTAGGGTTCTTGTTCTTGTTTTTAGGCGTTTTTTATGCAGGTTAAATTAAGGCCAATGATAGGTATAAGAATGTTCAAGGAAGAGAGACGAACACTCATGTTTGGATGGCCCCTGCGAATTTTGCTACGGACTCAAATCTGCAGGAAATAAACCAGGGTTATTTGAAGAAGACGATAACATGTCCCTTTGCCATTGGTCCATTCAAATCAGTGGCGCTCTTTTTATTTTATTTTCAGGCTTAGCGTTTTGTTTTCTATATTATATTTATTTTCTATTCCCATAACAACTAAGCAGTTTGGTTGGAGTGGTTGAGCGTGCAGGCATATGAGCAATGGGACCTGGGTTCGAATCCCAGGTCCCCAAAAACTTTATTCAATTTTGTTTTCAGGCAATTAGGTGCAACGCCCAAGATACAGACCATCATGTTCTGCCAAGATCTCAAACGCCAGGTGGCTACAAAGCAGATCCAATGGCCTAGAATAGGAGACTACCATGGTCTCAAGTCAATGGACATGTGGACAATCTGAAAAGTCCAACAAGGCTGAAGTGTAAATGGGCCAAGAATTGCAAACCATACTCCCTCTTCAGGCCCACCCCCCCTGAGTATTTCTTTACATTTTTTCTTTTTCTTATTTATTTATTTTATTATTATTATTATTATTATCTTAATTAATTAATTAACCAATGAACATTTTTCATAAAAAAATCAGAAAACCAAAAATAAAATAATATTTTCTATTTCATTATTTTTGTAAATAAATTTAAATCAATTAATTTAGTTTTTAATTAGGTATAATTTTAAATCTTTTTGCATTAAATTAAAATTAACATAGAATTAGGGTTTTAATATCTTTTAACCATTCTTATTTTATTTCTTTAAATAAATAAAAACCCAAAAATATTTTAATTTAATTAATTAATTCAATTATTTAATTTAGATTAATTTTTAATTCAAAAAATGACAAAAACATGCTTTATTTAATAAAAAGGGTCAAAACCCTAAAAACACTTCGATTTAATTTTCTCGCACGCGAATAATTTTTTATCCATATTTCAATATTGTAACTGCTTCGGGAATTTAATAGTTTTAACTTAGGATTTATTTATCGCTTTTATTTACTTTTCTCAATTTAATTTTTAAGGGTTTGTTTTTGGCGATGTAAATACCCGACGCCTTGTAATAGCTTAGATTTATTTTCCGCAATTTAATTTCCGTAACCATTAACTGTTAGATGTTTGAATAATAGGCAATGCATGACAAGATCAATTTTAATTTAAAATCAACAACTAGCTCACCATTAACATGTACAAAGATAATATAACTGAAAAACAATACACTCGCACATGCCACTCTTAGGGTACATCTCACTTGGTTGCCTCGAACATGGTCATTAAGTATAGGAAGTTTTAGAGGTCGCCCTCTTGTCCAAAGATCATAAGTTGCCTCAGAACGGTTGCCTCGGATAAAAATGATCTAAGACATTAGGGTTACGGCTAAGGCATCCTAACGTTGCTTTAGTGACCACACGTCCCTTAATCGAATTGACCCAAAAATTCCAACGACGATGCTAGCTACTCCTCAATAGTGGGATAGCATTGTCTAAAGGACATTTGCACAGTTTAATTCCTTTTTGAGTAGGTAGATGTTCTTAAGTACTTGCTCCTTTTAAAACAAAACAAAACTTTTCGCACATACACCCCTTTCAAAACAAAAACTCTTTCAAACCCCCAAACACACAGAAAAGCAAACTTTTGAAAACATAATGAGCAAGTACCTAAGAGCCCGTGGATAAGCACGGATAGAAAGGGTGCTAACACCTTCCCTTTCTATAATCTACCTCCCGAACCCGAGAAACATCTCAAAAAGGAATTTTTCTGTGCTTTTGTCCTTTCCTTGTTCGATAAAATAAAAGACGGTGGCGACTCTTGCTTACCGCGACATTTTGCAAAAACAAACGCAAACGCGAACCAACATTCCAAAACAGTTAGTTCTCATTCCCACCGATAACAAACACCTTTCACTATGTGGAGTTAGATGGCGAATTCATAGAAACGCCTTTCCAACATTTTGAGGAAGTTTCTCCTGAAGTCGTAGTTGCAAAGACAATGATTGATGTGCCTATCGTTTCCAAGCCTGTGTCTAGGATGGCATCCCTCAAATATGCGGAGGCTGTAATCAAAGAAGGAAGGAGTACAGTGTGGGGGCAACTGCCTGATTTTTCTCACAAGACAGACAAGTTTGGACTAGGTTTTACTGTTGCTGGCCAGAAAGCTGTGCGTCGCTCCAGGGCTGGAGGACCACCCGTAAAAATCACTCACCATGGAATTAATGCCTTAGAAGATGATGATGAGGAGGACAACTTTGAAGATTGGATCTTTCCAACCGTCGAAGGAGGATTAAGCAACTGGGAAGCGAAAGACTTCATTCCCATCACTCTCATCAACCAATAATTTATCTTTGAACTATTTCCTATTTTGGTCTGTAATAATTAAAACAATTCGTACACTATTTTCACCTTATGCCTTACCCGAGGCATATAAGTTCATTTGTAAGGGCTTGATTTCTTCATTATCATATGCCATTCTTAAGTGAATCATTGGACGTTTGCATCTATAAACTATTGTGTTCATTTTTCTTTCCTTTTACATTTTGTTTTGTTTAAGGATGACTATCCCTTACACACACCCACACTCAAAAAATGCAGATACCCATCCACTCCGGATTCCATGGGTGACTATTCTGCTCTAGCCTTCGGTGACTCTGAAGATTTGGTCAATCATGCCGAGTACGAAGGTGGTGAAGACTGTGAAGTGCCTGGAGAGTTAGCCAGACTTTTGCAACAAGAAGAGAGGGCTATTCTGCCCCATGAAGAGTTGCTAGAAACCATCAATCTGGGAATAGAGGAAGACAAGAAAGAGGTTAAGGTGGGTGCCAACCTGGAGCCAAGTGTCAAAGAGCGTCTAGTTCAGCTGCTGAATGAATATGTTGAAATCTTCGCCTGGTCCTACGAATACATGCCGAGACTAGATACAGATATCGTGGTTCACCGTCTCCCTACAAGAGAAGACTGTCCACCAATCAAACAAAAAGTCTGTCGGATGAGGCCCGACATGTCTGAAAAGATCAAAGTTGAGGTGATGAAGCAATTCAATGCTGGCTTTCTGGCTGTTACTTCCTATCCACAATGGGTTACTAACATTATGCCCGTGCCTAAGAAGGACGACAAAGTCAGAATGTGTGTGGACTACAAAGACCTAAACAGGGCTAGCCCTAAAGATGATTTTCCATTTCCATACATTGACATCTTGGTTGACAACACAGCTCAACACAGGGTATTTTCCTTCATGGATGGATTCTCGGATTACAACCAGATCAAAATGGCCCCCAAAGACATGGAGAAGACTACTTTCGTTACAAAGTGGGGTACCTTCTGCTATAAAGTGATGCCATTCGGACTGAAGAATGTCGGGGAAACCTATCAGCGAGCCATGGTAGCTTTGTTTCATGATATGATACATCATGAGATCGAAGTCTACGTAGACGACATGATAGCCCGTTCATAGAAAGAAGAAGAACACCTTGATCATCTGCAAAAGCTGTTTGTCAGATTGAAGGAATATAAGCTCAGGCTGAACCCTAGCAAGTGCACTTTTGGAGTCAGGTCTGGTAAACTTTTGGGATTTATCGTCAGCAACAAAGGCATTAAGGTTGATCCTGCTAAAGTCAAAGCTATACAAGAAATGCCTGCCCCCCGCACTGAAAATGAGGTTAGAGGTTTCTTGGGACGCCTAAACTATATTGCAAGGTTCATTTCTCAACTAACATTTACCTGTGAGCCAATCTTCAAGCTGTTGAAGAAAGATCAGGTGGTTGAATGGAACAATGATTGTCAAGTTGCTTTTGATAAGATCAAGGAGTATTTGTTGGAGCATCCTATCTTGATGCCACCCGTCGAAGGAAGGCTGTTAATCATGTATCTGACTGTTTTGGATAATTCAATGGGGTGCGTACTGGGCCAACATGACGAGTCTGGCCGAAAAGAGCATGCCATTTATTACCTTAGCAAAAAGTTTACCGACTTTGAGACTCGTTACTCACTTCTCGAGAAAACTTGCTGCACTTTGGTATGGGCTGCTCGCCGGCTAAGGCAGTATATGTTAACACATACCACTTTGCTGATTTCCAAGATGGATCTGATCAAGTATATCTTCGAGAAACCTGCTTTATCTGGAAGAATCGCTAGATGGAAAATGATCCTGACTGAGTATGATATCTAGTATACTACCCAAAAAGCTATAAAGGGGAGTGTACTCGCTGACCATCTAGCTCATCAAGCCGTCGAAGATTACCAATCTATGAGATTCGACTTCCCTGACGAGGACATCATGACATTGGACGACATTGAAGGTAACAGACCGTATGACGGACCTGAACAAGGATCCCGATGGACCCTGTACTTTGATGGTGCTTCAAATGCACTTGGCAACAGTATCAGTGCAGTGCTTATTTCTCCGAAAGGTTGCCATACACCCTTCACTGCCCGACTTTGCTTCAGTTGTACCAACAACATGGCTGAATATGAAGCTTGTATCTTTGGTCTGAAGGCTGCTATAGACTTGGGAATCAAATATTTGGTCGTATTTGGGGACTCGGCTTTGGTTATCAGTCAAATCAAAGGAGAATGGGACACTAGACATCCTAATCTTATCCCATACAAAGAACATGTCCTGACATTGTTGCCTCATTTCGAGCAGATTACCTTTGAGCACTTCCCACGAGAAGAAAATCAGCTAGCAGATGCTCTAGCTACAATGTCTTCCATGTTTAAACTCAACTGGGATAATGAGGCTCCCCAAATCACCATTGAGCGAATGGACGAATCTGCGTACTGTCATGAGATTAATACCGAAGAAGTAGTGGAACAACCCTGGTTTCATGAAATCAAAAGGTATCTCCAGACTCGAGAATACCCTGAAGGAGCTTCAGTCAATGCCAAAAAGTTCTTAAGGAAATTTGCTACCAAGTTCTTCCTGAGCAATGGTATCCTATACAAGCGCAACCATGATTGTGTTCTACTTCGTTGTATGGACAAAGCTGAAGCATAGTTGATCATGACCGAAATACATAGTGGCACATTTATCACCCACTTGAGCGGACATACGATGGCTAAGAAGATTCTAAGGGCAGGCTACTACTGGTCTACCATGGAAGCTTATTGTCATCAACATTCCCGTACTTGTCACAAATGCCAAGTCTATGCTGACAAGGCACATCTTCCTCTAGTTCCTCTCAACGTTCTAACAGATCCTTGGACATTCGCGATGTGGGGAATTGACATGATTGGAGAGATCAAGCCCATGACATCCAATGGATATCGTTTCATCTTGGTCGCTATTGATTATTTTACCAAGTGGGTCAAAGCAGCTTCCTTCGCCTCTGTTACAAAGAATGTGGTTTCCCGCTTCATCAAGCAGAACCTCATATGCCGGTATGGTATCCCCGACAGGATCATCACGGACAACGGTACAAATTTGAACAACACCGTGATCACCGCCCTGTGCGAGCAGTTCAAGATTCAACATCACAATTCATCTCCCTATCGACCAAAGATGAACGGTGCTGTTGAAGCCACGAACAAAAATATCAAGAAGATCATTCAAAAGATGACAGTCACCTACAAGGATTGGCATGAGATGTTATTTTTTGCTCTACACGGATATCGTACCACGGCGCGTACTTCAACTAGGGCAACCCCCTTTTCTTTGGTATATGGCATGAAGGCTGTTTTACCTATGGAAGTTCAGATTCCTTCTTTAAGGATCATGAAGGATACTGGTTTGAGTGAAGACGTTTGGATTCAGACCCGGCTTGACCAACTTAATTTGATCGACGAGAAGCGACTTACTGCTGTTTGTCATGGTCAGACGTATCAAAAACGGATGATCAAGGCTTTCAACAAGAAAGTCAGACGTCAGGTATATCAAGTCGGAGATCTTGTAATCAAGCGGATCATCTTGATGCAAAGTGATCCCAGGGGCAAGTGGACTCCTACTTACGAAGGACCATTTGTGATCAAGAACATCTTTTCTGGTGGGGCAATGATTCTGACCAACATGGACAGTGATGATTTACCGCACCCTGCGAACGCAGACATAGTCAAAAGATACTACGCATAAAACGACCCAACAAGTTGAAAACCCGAAAGGGAGACTTGGGCAAAAATGGGCATCCCGGTGAATCAAAAACCCGAAAGGGCGGTTCAAGCAAAAATTAGGGATAAGTAAAAAATATGTACACCCGGCAAGTTGAAAACCCGAAAGGGCGACTTGGGCAAAAAAGGGTTTCCTGGTGGATTGAAAACCCGAAAGGGCGGTCCAGGAAAAAGTTAGGGAATTAAAGCGTATGACTATGTCTCGTCGGATCACTTTAAGGACAATCTCTTCACGACCAAGCTCCAAGCTTCTGATCAGTCCAATCATATGCGGACGAAGCAACGAATGGACAAGATTCTCAGAGTTGTGAAGGCTATAGCAGAATGGGAACCCCATGGAATTATTACACATAACCATCTTTCTTTTTGTATAAATTTTTTCTCAAATTTACGATAACATTCTCTTACTAGGATGTCTGTCTCCTTTGTACAAAGATACTTAAAAAAGTTAATACAAAAATACTTCAAAGTGCAGAAATTTGCTTGCCTTTCTTTTCTTTTTACACTTATGTTTTATTTGAAAATGTCCAATAATTTGTTAAATGAGCATATGCATTTTGAATATAATCACTGCTTACAAATAACATGAAATGAGAAAGGATAATTACTGGTAGGTCGAAGGTATGGGAAAGCGTCTTTAGGCTATTCCAGAAGAAATCCCCTGCAATATGTCATTCAGATCCTCAACAAAGCTAAAACCTTGGAGTATATATCACCCAACAGAGTTAAGTTTCAAAATTCCCATCAGAGTTAAATTTCCAAACTCCCGATCCCCAGTGGAGCCCGAAAACCCTGAAATACATATCCCCAGCGGAACTAGAATACTCTAAAAACCTTCTTCCCCAGCGGAGTCAAATTTCCAACTATCAATTCCCAGCGGGAAGTATTCAGCTTTCCCCAACTTCCCCAACAGGTTATCTTAAGAGTCTGAAAATCAATCAGATAACAGTTAACTTTTTGTCTTATCCCCAACTAGGAATCCCCAGTAGATTGGAATACAACCCAAGCTCCTGATTTCCTAAGCAGAGTAAACACTCCCCCCACAGAGTTGTTTCCCAGCAAAACGAAGATTCTTGTTCTTATTTCTCCAAGTTGAAGCCTCCCAAGTTTTAATTCCCCAGTAGAGATCGTCAGATTTTTCCTTATTTCCCCCAGGAAAGTCATGAAGAATTCTCACATCCCCACAGAAGTTGTCGAAGCTCTTGTTAATTCCCACAAAGTCACCAAGGATCTTCAATCCCTAACAGTGATCACAGGATTTCTCATCTTCAACAATCAAAGATTTTTGGAATCCCTAGCATCGGTCAAGGATTTACTTCCCCCGACAGCAGTCAAAGATTTCATTATCTCCAGTTATCAAGGATTTATTTTCCTCAGCAAGACAGCTAATAAACTTACATGCACATCCATTACATTCATATATCATGAGCATTGATGGAACACATTTTATTGCATCATACATATCATGCAACATAACTTTGTGCTTTAGCTAAAATTCTACCTTTTTCAGGATAAGATTAAAAGCTACCGTTAAAAATTATTCGGAGATCTCAGATACAGTATGAATACACCCCCCAGACACGGCGGTCGTTCTATTACTCATTCGGATAAAAATGATCTAAGACATTAGGGTTACCACTAAGCCATCCTAACGTTGCTTTAGTGACCACACGCCCCTTAATCGAATTGACCCGAAAATTCCAACGACGGTGATACCTACTCCTCAATAGTGGGATAGCATTGTCTAAAGGACATTTGCACATTTTAATTCCTTTTTGAGTAGGTAGATGTTCTTAAGTACTTTCTCCTTTTAAAAAAAACAAAACTTTTCGCACTTACACCCCTTTCAAAACAAAAACTCTTTCAAACCCCCAAACACACAGAAAAGAAAACTTTTGAAAACATAATGAGCAAGTACCTAAGAGCCCGTGGATAACCACGGATAAAAAGGGTGCTAACACCTTCCCTTTCTATAATCTACCTCCCGAACCCGAGAAACATCTCAAAAAGGAATTTTTCTGTGCTTTTGTACTTTCCTTGTTGGATAAAATAAAAGACGGTGGCGACTCTTGCTTACCGCGACATTTTTCAAAAACAAACGCAAACGTGAACCAACATTCCAAAACAGTTAGTTCTCATTCCCACCGATAACAAACTCCTTTCGCTATGTGGAGTTAGATGGCGAATTAATATAAATGCCTTTCCAACATTTTGAGGAAGTTTCTCCTGAAGTCGTAGTTGCAAAGACAATGATTGATGTGCCTATCGTTTCCAAGCCTGTGTCTAGGATGGCATCCCTCAAATATGCGGAGGCTATAATCAAATAAGGAAGGAGTACAGTGTGGGGGCAACTGCCTGATTTTTATCACAAGACAGACAAGTTTGGACTAGGTTTTACTGCTGTTGGCCAGAAAGCTGTGCGTCGCTCCAGGGCTGGAGGACCACCCGTAAAAATCACTCACTATGGAATTAATGCCTTAGAAGATGATGAGGAGGAGGACAACTTTGAAGATTGGATCTTTCCAACCGTCGAAGGAGGATTAAGAAACTGGGAAGCGAAAGACTTCGTTCCCATCACTCTCATCAACCAGTAATTTATCTTTGAACTATTTCCTATTTTGGTCTGTAATAATTAAAACAATTCGTACACTATTTTCACCTTATGCCTTACCCGGGGCATATAAGTTCATTTGTAAGGGCTTGATTTCTTCATTATCATATGCCATTCTTAAGTGAATCATTGGACGTTTGCATCTATAAACTGTTGTGTTCATTTTTCTTTCCTTTTACATTTTGTTTTGTTTAAGGATGGGTATCCCTTACACACACCCACACTCAAAAAATGCAGATACCCATCCACTCCAGATTCCATGGGTGACTATTCTGCTCTAGCCTTCGGTGACTCTGAAGATTTGGTCAATCATGCCGAGTACGAAGGTGGTGAAGACTATGAAGTGCCTGGAGAGTTAGCTTGACTTTTGCAATAAGAAGAGAGGGCTATTCTGCCCCATGAAGAGTTGCTAGAAACCATCAATCTGGGAATAGAGGAAGACAAGAAAGAGGTTAAGGTGGGTGCCAACCTGAAGCCAAGTGTCAAAGAGCGTCTAGTTCAGATGCTGAATGAATATGTTGAAATCTTCGCCTGGTCCTACGAAGACATGCCGAGACTAGATACAGATATCGTGGTTCACCGTCTCCCTACAAGAGAAGACTGTCCACCGATCAAACAAAAAGTCTGTCGGATGAGGCCCGACATGTCTGAAAAGATCAAAGTTGAGGTGATGAAGCAATTCAATGTTGGCTTTCTGGCTGTTACTTCCTATCCACAATGGGTTACTAACATTATGCCCGTGCCTAAGAAGGACGACAAAGTCAGAATGTGTGTGGACTACAAAGACCTAAACAGGGCTAGCCCTAAAGATGATTTTCCATTGCCACACATTGACATCTTGGTTGACAACACAGCTCAACACAAGGTATTTTCCTTCATGGATGGATTCTCGGGATACAACCAGATCAAAATGGCACCCAAAGACATGGAGAAGACTACTTTCGTTACAAAGTGGGGTACCTTCTGCTATAAAGTGATGCCGTTCGGACTGAAGAATGTCGGGGCAACCTATCAGCGAGCCATGGTAGCTTTGTTTCATGATACAATACATCATGAGATCGAAGTCTACGTAGACGACATGATAGCCCGTTCACAGAAAGAAGAAGAACACCTTGATCATCTGCAAAAGCTGTTTTTCAGATTGAAGGAATATAAGCTCAGGCTGAACCCTAGCGAGTACACTTTTGGAGTTAGGTCTGGTAAACTTTTGGGATTTATCGTCAGCAACAAAGGCATTGAGGTTGATCCTGCTAAAGTCAAAGCTATACAAGAAATGCCTGCCCCCCGCACTGAAAAGGAGGTTAGAGGTTTCTTGGGACGCCTAAACTATATTGCAAGGTTCATTTCTCACCTAACATTTACCTGTGAGCCAATCTTCAAGCTGTTGAAGAAAGATCAGGTGGTTGAATGGAACAATGATTGTCAAGTTGCTTTTGATAAGATCAACGAGTATTTGTTGGAGCCTCCTATCTTGATGCCACCCGTCGAAGGAAGGCTGTTAATCATGTATCTGACTGTTTTGGATAATTCAATGGGGTGCGTACTGGGCCAACATGACGAGTCTGGCCGAAAAGAGCATGCCATTTATTACCTTAGCAAAAAGTTTACCGACTTTGAGACTCGCTACTCACTTCTCGAGAAAACTTGCTGCACTTTGGTATGGGCTGCTCGCCGGCTAAGGCAGTATATGTTAACACATACCACTTTGCTGATTTCCAAGATGGATCCGATCAAGTATATCTTCGAGAAACCTGTTTTATCTGGAAGAATCGCTAGATGGAAAATGATCCTGACTGAGTATGATATCCAGTATACTACCCAAAAAGCTATAAAGGGGAGTGTACTCGCTGACCATCTAGCTCATCAAGCCGTCGAAGATTACCAATCTATGAGATTCGACTTCCCTGACGAGGACATCATGACATTGGACGACATTGAAGGTAACAGACCGTATGACGGACCTGAACAAGGATCCCGATGGACCCTGTACTTTGATGGTGCTTCAAATGCACTTGGCAACGGTATCAGTGCAGTGCTTATTTCTCCGGAAGGTTTCAATACACCCTTCACTGCCCGACTTTTCTTCAGTTGTACCAACAACATGGCTGAATATGAAGCTTGTATCTTTGGTCTGAAGGCTGCTATAGACTTGGGAATCAAATATTTGGTCGTATTTGGGGACTCGGCTTTGGTTATCAGTCAAATCAAAGGAGAATGGGACACTAGACATCCTAATCTTATCCCATACAAAGAACATGTCCTGACATTGTTGCCTCATTTCGAGCATATTACCTTTGAGCACTTCCCGCGAGAAGAAAATCAGCTAGCAGATGCTCTAGCTACAATGTCTTCCATGTTTAAACTCAACTGGGATAATGAGGCTCCCCAAATCACCATTGAGCGAATGGACGAACCTGCGTACTGTCATGAGATTAATACCGAAGAAGTAGTGGAACAACCCTGGTTTCATGAAATCAAAAGGTATCTCCAGACTCGAGAATACCCTGAAGGAGCTTCAGTCAATGCCAAAAAGTTCTTAAGGAAATTTGCTACCAAGTTCTTCCTGAGCAATGGTATCCTATATAAGCGCAACCATGATTATGTTCTACTTCGTTGTATGGACAAAGCTGAAGCATAGTTGATCATGACCGAAATACATAGTGGCACATTTATCACCCACTTGAGCGGACATACGATGGCTAAGAAGATTCTAAGGGCAGGCTACTACTGGTCTACCATGGAAGCTTATTGTCATCAACATTCCCGTACTTTTCACAAATGCCAAGTCTATGCTGACAAGGTACATCTTCCTCCAGTTCCTCTCAACGTTCTAACAGATCCTTGGACATTCGCGATGTGGGGAATTGACATGATTGGAGAGATCAAGCCCATGACATCCAATGGATATCGTTTCATCATGGTCGCTATTGATTATTTTACCAAGTGGGTCAAAGCAGCTTCCTTCGCCTCTGTTACAAAGAATGTGGTTTCCCGCTTCATCAAGCAGAACCTCATATGCCGGTATGGTATCCCCGACAGGATCATCACGGACAACGGTACAAATTTGAACAACACCGTGATCACCGCCCTGTGCGAGCAGTTCAAGATTCAACATCACAATTCATCTCCCTATCGGCCAAAGATGAACGGTGCTGTTGAAGCCACGAACAAAAATATCAAGAAGATCATTCAAAAGATGACAGTCACCTACAAGGACTGGCATGAGATGTTATTTTTTGCTCTACACGGATATCGTACCACGGCGCGTACTTCAACTGGGGCAACCCCCTTTTCTTTGGTATATGGCATGAAGGCTGTTTTACCTATGGAAGTTCAGATTCCTTCTTTAAGGATCATGAAGGATACTGGTTTGAGTGAAGACGTTTGGATTCAGACCCGGCTTGACCAACTTAATTTGATCGACGAGAAGCGACTTACTGCTGTTTGTCATGGTCAGACGTATCAAAAACGGATGATCAAGGCTTTCAACAAGAAAGTCAGACGTCAGGTATATCAAGTCGGAGATCTTGTAATCAAGCGGATCATCTTGATGCAATGTGATCCCAGGGGCAAGTGGACTCCTACTTACGAAGGACCATTTGTGATCAAGAACATCTTTTCTGGTGGGGCAATGATTCTGACCAACATGGACAGTGACGATTTACCGCACCCTGTGAACACAGACATAGTCAAAAGATACTACGCATAAAATGACCCGACAAGTTGAAAAACCGAAAGGGAGACTTGGGCAAAAATGGGAATCCCGGTGAATCAAAAACCCGAAAGGGCGGTTCAAGAAAAAATTAGGGATAAGTAAAAAATATGTACACCCGGCAAGTTGAAAACCCGAAAGGGCGACTTGGGCAAAAAAGGGTTTCCCGGTGGATTGAAAACCCGAAAGGGCGGTCCAGGCAAAAGTTAGGGAATTAAAGCGTATGACTATGTCTCGTCGGATCACTTTAAGGACAATCTCTTCACGACCAAGCTCCAAGCTTCTGATCAGTCCAATCATCTGCGGACGAAGCAACGAATGGACAAGATTCTGAGAGTTGTGAAGGCTATAGCAGAATGGGAATCCCATGGAATTATTACACATAGCCATCTTTCTTTTTGTATAAATTTATTCTCAAATTTACGATAACATTCTCTTACTAGGATGTCTGTCTCCTTTGTACAAAGATACTTACAAAAGTTAATACAAAAATACTTCAAAGTGCAGAAATTTGCTTGCCTTTCTTTTCTTTTTACACTTATGTTTTATTTGAAAATGTCCAATAATTTGTTAAATGAGAATATGCATTTTGAATATAATCACTGCTTACAAATAAAATGAAATGAGAAAGGATAATTACTGGTAGGTCGAAGGTATGGGAAAGCGTCTTTAGGCTATTCTAGAAGAAATCCCCTGCAATATGTCATTCAGATCCTCAACAAAGGTAAAACCTTGGAGTATATATCACCCAACAGAGTTAAGTTTCAAAATTCCCATCAGAGTTAAATTTCCAAACTCCCGATCCCCAGTGGAGCCCGAAAACCCTGAAATACATATCCCCAGCGGAGCTAGAATACTCTAAAAACCTTCTTCTCCAGCGGAGTCAAATTTCCAACTATCAATCCCCAGCGGGAACTATTCAGCTTTCCCCAACTTCCCCAGCAGGTTATCTTAAGAGTCTGAAAATCAATCAGATAACAGTTAACTTTTTGTCTTATCCCCAACTATGAATCCCCAGTAGATTGGAATACAACCCAAGCTCCTGATTTCCTAAGCAGAGTAAACACTCCCCCCACAGAGTTGTTTCCCAGCAGAACGAAGATTCTTGTTCTTATTTTCCAAGTTGAAGCCTCCCAAGTTTTAATTCCCCAGTAGAGATCGTCAGATTTTTACTTATTTCCCCCAGGAAAGTCATGAAGAATTCTCACATCCCCACAGAAGTTGTCGAAGCTCTTGTTAATTCCCACAAAGTCACCAAGGATCTTCAATCCCTAACAGTAATCCCAGGATTTCTCATCTTCAACAATCAAAGATTTTTGGAATCCCTAGCATCGGTCAAGGATTTACTTCCCCCGGCAGCAGTCAAAGATTTCATTATCTTCAGTTATCAAGGATTTATTTTCCTCAGCAAGAGAGCTAATAACTTACATGCACATCCATTACATTCATATATCATGAGCATTGATGGAACACATTTTATTGCATCATACATATCATGCAACATAACTTTGTGCTTTAGCTAAAATTCTACCTTTTTCAGGATAAGATTAAAAGCTACCGTTAACAATTATTCAGAGATTTCAGATACAGTATGAATACACCCCCCAGACACGGCGGTCGTTCTATTACTCATTCAGAATTTCTAGTCAAGATACAATATGGATACACCCCAGACACGACGGTCATTCTACTACTCATTCAGACTTCAGCAATCAGATATAGACTAGATACGCTCCAGACACGGTGGCCATTCTATTTCTCATTCAGATTCAACTATCAACTTCAAGTTCATATACACTCCAAACACAGAAGTCATTATGTTACTTGTCCGGATCCCAGTTACAGTGCGGATACACTCCAAACACGAAAGTCATTCTGCTACTCATACAGATCTCAACTTCTGATACAGACCAGATACGCTCCAGACACGGCAGTCATTATGATATTCATTCAAGAATCAAATACAGTTACAGCTCGTAAACGCTCTAGACACGGACGCCATTCCCTTGCTCATACAAACTCAATCTCCAGATACAACTCAGATACGTTCCAAATACGGATACCATTCTGATGATTCATTTTACTGATTTTCAACAAACAGTTTTGGATGGCATATCTAAGCCCATCTCCAGCAAGATTCTACCATCTCCAAATGGAATATTTAAGCCCATTCCCTCAACTGCATTTTGACGAGTGCAAATTTACGGGCACTCTAGTGTCCAATCCTCTTTTACCTTCGAGTCACGAAAGACAAGCTTGCCAATCTAACTCTTCAGGTTCAAGAAGATTGAACAGGGAAACTATTGTACCCAAAAATTTGCCCTCCCATTTTATCAACATTTCTCATCATAAGGCTCTTGGAACTCAAGATCAAGCTAGGATTTGCTCTGCTCAAGACATCTCCTTGCACTAATGACCTAAATTAGGGTTTGAGTTTGCACAGGGATTTTTTGACTTACAATGCCCAAAGTGACTTTCATACTTCATGTTGGACTCATTAGTTTGTCCATACTAAGTTTCAAGCCTTGAATCAAATTTTTGCTCAGTCAATTGGACAATTAACCTAGAAATCAGCTGTATTTGGGAAAAAGTCAATTGTGGCCAATTTACAGTCAAACCTCATGAATTTTGACCCTCATCAACATTATGAACTCATATGAACCATTTGATCATGTTTGGACCATAATTCCACAAGAAATTTGATGAGATCACCAAAAGGGCAAAATGGTCATTTTTTGGGTTTTGACTATACAAAGGCAATTTCTGACTTTTTGACCTAGCCAAGGGCAATTCAAGCTCAACCAAGGACTCAAGGGCTAAATGGCATCATCTTGACCTATTCAAAAACTTCAAAAGATCTCAAATGCATGGGATTGGCAGATGAATTTTTCAATCAACTGATCAAAATTTGACTGTACACTAAAAAGTCAAACTTTGACTTTTTGGTCAAAATCAAGTGCCAAGGGTCATTTTTCATCAAGATATGTCAAATTATGAAACTTGTTCATCAAGAAAACCAAAATTTCAAATTAGGGTTTGAAATTGAAAAAATTCATAACTTAGAATTTTTCTAAGTTATGAAATTTTCTTAAATTTTTCCCAACTTTGTCCCACATTTTCACCATGATGAAAATGGATTCAAACAAAACTTACAACATGAAAGTTGTAGTCCTCCACAAATTCTACAACTTTTATTCACAAAGTTTTCTCAAAAGAATCTTGGATCTCAAGTTATGATTTTTGGAACAAGGGTCCCTAAAACTTTTAACTTAGAGAAATTTTGCCCTAGTTTAGGCAGGATTTTGACCCATCTTCTTGGCCATTTTTCACATAGTTCCACTTGGAATCTCAAGTTGCATTTAAAAGATGGATTATAGAGCATGTTGAAAGATTTCCAAATTTTCCAAGAACTCCTCAAACACATTTGTGGTTAGGGAGAATCGAATGCTTGAAGTTGGCAAAAATTCACTTTGTATCCATGGCAAATTCATGTTCACTCAAGTGGCATTTTCAAACCAGCATGCTTTGTACTAGTTTGCAGGCCTCTAAACCAATTCAAACTCCTTAATTAAATTCAAATCCATCAGTCTAAGCATTTGTTTTGGCCATTTGGGCATTGTATACAAAACTAAGCCTTAAGTAGAAAAGGGCACATTTCCATTCTTGAAAAGTTATGCTTTATGTCAAAACACGATCTTTGAAGCATAGGGCCAAGATCTTAGAAGCCAAATAAAATCCACAAATTCCAGCAACCAAGAGGATTGTATGCATCATATTATATGGCTTGTACAGACCTGTAATACCAATTTCACATCTTTGCTTCAAAAACAAGAAATTGTCCAAACACTTGCCAACTTGAAAACCAACCATTGTTAGATTACACAAACATTACAAACAACTTTGACACAACCCTTTGAGCAAGAAACACAAGCACTTAAGCCTCAAAAACTCCCATAGCCAGAAATCACTCTTCTTTGGCAAAACAGGGCAGGTGCTGCAACTTGAGTACCATAGCTCATTTGGCTCGTGCGTTTTACTCCTTTTTACTTCAAACATCTTCCATTCAACTCACTCAAGCTATCCCAAACCCCCATTGCCAACTGTAACTCCATTTACAGTTTTCACCATTTTCATTTCAAGCTTATGCAGGTTGAGTTCTAGAGGCTGATTCAGGGACATTCAAGGCAAGCTAGCTATTGGAAAAGATCAAGTGAAGTTCAGGAAAACTACCAGACACCTCAAAACTTGTTGAGAAGCACTTCATTGCCCTACTCGAATCCAACTGAAACAGGTTTTTCATCACTTTCTATCTCTCTATTTAGGAACATTTAGCCTTAGGTTTGTGAATGAAAAATGAAGTATTCAATGCCATAAAGCCATACATATGCTCAACTTTCATTTATATTAAGTGTGCTAGGAGAATTTCATCCATGAACATGCTGAAAAAACTAGGTCAGATTTTAGGGCCAGAGAAATTCTCTCTGGTCTTTGGGAGTTAGGATTAATGCTTTATATGGTTAGAATCGTATTGAAATTCTCTACAAGTTTGATGTTGTGAGTTTTGGCAAAAGATCACGTATACAGGATGTAGCATTTGAACAGGGCAAGCGCGCGTTTTTTTTCCTAGAGGAAGAAGATGAAGTTGGCTTGGGCTGGGCCTGGCCAGTTTTGCTTCAAACACCCCTCTTTTTAGTTTCACACCCCCTGGCCAAATTTCTATATTTTTGCATTTTTGAATTTTTGTTTTCTTTTCTGACTTTGTTATTTTATTTCCAAATATAATAAATGCTCAAAAAATATTTTCATAATTTTTTATAATTTATTTGGCATTTTATTCTAATTTTTTCTAACATTGAAAGTATTTAAATTTTCTTTTATATTATTAAGACTTGAAAAATATTTACATTTTATACTTTTATTTTTGTTCTTTACTCTTATTTATATTAAAAATATTTTCTTGAATATATTTTATTTTTGTACATATTTTATTTTATTTTTGTTCATATTTAATTTGATTAATATACACATAATAAACATATATACTTTTATTTTATTAAATACTTAGAATAAAAATACAAAAATATTACATTTTTATTTTTATTATTATTTATACTAAAAAATACCCTTTTAAGTATATTTCATTTTTTTTACACATATTAATATATTTTTGTATATAAATAATATATAATATTTATTCTCTTAAAGAAATTAGGGTTTACTCTTAAAATAAATAAAATTTATCTTTTTTTATTTATTTATTTATTTCTTCATACTTTTTACATAAAAAAAATACTTTTACATACATAAACAAATTAAAACCTTTTTTGCATAAATACACATTATTTAATATTCATTTATTTTGTTTATTTAAAATATTGTACATTTTATTATTCATGCAATTAAATTCAATTGGGATGTAATAGTAAACTAGGGTTTACATTTCTTGTCAAATACCCCCCATTCAAAATTGTACCCCCATCCCCATAATCATGTTGTAATAGCTTAGAACTTTAAATTCTCGCATTTTTACGCTTTCAATTATGCCATGATTAGAGAGTTAGGGTTTGTATGCAAAAATCAAAGCCAATAAATAGTTTGACCTAATCAAAGACAAAAATGCATGAAAATCAAATACAATACACACTTGCACCCCTAGGGTTACAATCCACTTATCACCTTCAAAAATGGGCCATGGTATGCATGTTGGGTACTTTGGCAAAACAAAAACAAAACCAAAGATCATAGTCCCTCGATGACGCTATCTTGATTTCCTAAACAAAAATGATCAAGTCCCTCAAGAAAATTGCCAAAGATACCTAACACAATTTCTATCATGGTCTATACGATGACCCGCGCCTGTCCCGTTTAAACATTCTAACACAAGGTTGTTCACCAAATACAATGGTGAAACAACACTGTTAAAAGGGTTAAAAACATAAGAAAGATCTTTGAGTAAAATAGGGTAGATAGCTCTTAGTTACTTGATCAAAAGCTTGCAAAACATCCTTGCTATTTTCAAACACACTTCACAACACAATTTTAAAATATTTCCCAAAACAAACTTTCAAAACATTGAAAATCTTTTCAAAAGACAAAAACCCCTTTGTATACATTCAAACAAGAATCATTACAAAGGTTGCCACAACGATGGCTTCTTTTCAAAACATCTTTCAAAACCACACACAAAGCACCATTTCAAACAATTGAAAAGCACCATTTCAAATAATTGAAAAGCAAAGCAAGTGATCTAAACAAGTAACTAAGAGCCCATGGATAACCATGGATGAAAAGGGTGCTTGCACCTTCCCTTTTCATAATCTATTCCCCGAACCCAAGAAAACATCTCAAAGGTCTTTCCTGTGCTTTTTGACCTTTCCTTAGGATAAAATAAAAATTCGGTGGCGACTCTTGCTAAACCGAAACATTTGCGAACACAAATGCAAAACCTGAAGTCAGTTCTCCCACCGTATCACAACTATGTAAGAAGAATTTGAAATGAGCTTGATGGACGAACTCAAGTTCTTTCTGGGAATTCAAATCAATCAAACTCCATAAGGAACCTACATACATCAAAGCAAGTATATTAAAGAACTTATGAAGAAATTTGATATGTCAGAAAGCAAGCCATCCAAAACTCATATGCGTCCTACATGCATTATGGAAAAGGAAGAGGTAAGTAAGAAGTAGAACAGAAGCTCTACAGAGGTATGATTGGATCTCTCTTATATTTTACAACTTCAAGACTTGATATTCTATATGGCATTTGTCTTTGTGTCAGATTCCAATCAAATTCTAGAGAATCTCATTTAATAGCAGTTAAGCAAATTTTCAAGTATCTGAAAGGTACTACTAATCTTGGTCTTTGTTATAGAAAATATAGAGATTATAAATTAGTAGGGTACTATGATACTGACTTTGCTGGAGATAGAATAGAAAGAAAAAGTACTTCAGCAAGCTTCCAGTTTCTGGGAGATAACTTAATCTCATGGTCCAGCAAAAGATAATCCATTATTGCTTTATCAAATGCTGAAGCTGAATATATAACTACATATGGATGCACTACTCAGATGCTCTGGATGAAGAGTCATCTTGAAGATCTTCATACTTGTGAAAGTAACATTCCTATCCTCTGTGATAATACTTCTTCTATTTGTCTTTCTAAAAATCCTATTTTGCATTCTAGGTCTAAAAATATTGAAATTAAACATCACTTCATTTGGGACTATATTTAGAAGGGAATTCTTTGTTTAAAATTTATAGACACATACCATCAATGGGATGATGTTTTCACAAAACCCCTAGCTGATGTTTTCATAAAACCCCTGGCTGAAGATAGATATAATTTCATTCTAAAACACCTTAGTATAAAATTATGCCCAGAATTAAAGTGTAGTTTCTGTATATTTAATCATCGGAACTTTTTGATTTGTTTATGTGAACATCTGAACAATAGTTCTATAGAAGTGAGAAGGAAAACTATTTCAAAAACTATCCAGAAGATCTGAACATTTTTCCGAAAAATGCTTCATTTCAAAGATAGACATAAGTACTTCACCACATTAACATCTGTCAACCCTAATTGCTAAGTCACTCTCTGATTATGAACACATGTTCAAAATCAGAAGGGTTGAAACAGTTGAGTTGATGCATTGAGACGCGAGTCACATCGGTAACTGTTCACAAAATCTTCACGCCACCCCCCTTTTCAGAAATCATTAATCCTGTTAATCATTTTTTATTTTATAATTGAAATTAAATTCATGTTTTCTCTCTGTTGGATATTTATACCTTACTTTCACCAAATCATTTTCACACCTTCACTCTCACTCACCCTATTTTCTCCGCATTTTCACTTTTTCCCTTTTGTGTGCTCTCAAACCCTAAGTCTGTAAATAATGGCTTCTTATCAACAACAACAAATATCTCAAGATCCTACTCCTCAAATCAACATCCTTGGTTCATCCTCTACTCCAAACGAAGAAAGTCATGTTGAACCTACCAGAACTATCCTTACTCCGGTTGATTCTCTTGAAGTTCTCTGTGAACTCATTGTTGATTTTGAAAGCATGAAAGTAAATGGGTATGACCTTATTCCTGATGTTGAGTTTCAAGGGTGGACAAGATATTTTGATCGTTTAATTGAACATGTTTTTCCTAAACCAGTTAAAGAATTTTGGATTCATGCTACTGCATCAAATCATCAAGCAACTTCTTATGTAATGGGAAAGAAGAACGTCATCACCGAAGATCTTATTGGAAATCTTATTGGTCATGATGGAAGCGGCATAAGATACGGTGAAATGGAAGAAAAAGGTGCTGGCCTAACCATTGTATCCAAAGACCTCTTTGTCTTCCGGGCAACACTCCTTGGAAAGCTCCACGGGAATCCGAATTTCAGGAACCATCTCCTGAACCACAACCTCTACCTCTGGTCATTTTTAAACACAAAGGCAAGTCATTTGAAAAATCTCCTGAGAAAGAATCTGTTGCAGTAACTTCTGAGAATATGTGTTGAAACAACTACATCTTCTCTAGTGTTGAAAACTCTGGATGCGTTGATGATAGAGAATGAAGCTGTCAGGGGAAGGCTCTATAAACATGATAAAACTAATAAAGAGATTAAGGGAATGCTAGGAAAGCAAGAAGAATCAAACAATCAGATCAAAAGTCTCCTGGAAGCAGTGTTCATACGACTTTCACCTCCTTCTCAGTCTTAAACTTCTATTATGCATATTAATTCAACTTTTGTTTGTCTTCTTCTGTTTGTATTATTCTCTGTTCTTGAATGCATAATATTTTTTGTTATCTTTAAATGTCTTTATTACTTTTTGATTAATGATATAAAGGGGGAGGACGTAAGATATTTTGAATATAACACTGTCAGGACAAAGTCTCAAACATTTTTTGATAACATAACCTCTATTTCACTTTTTGAAAAGCAAACAGGAAACTGCATATTGAAAGAAAATTCTACCACATGGACTTATCAGAACTTCCATTAAAAGCTCTTATCAAACATCTTAAGGGAAGTATCCAATTTTTTATTTATCTGAGTATTCAACTCAGGAGGAGATCCTAATGGTTTATGTTCTTACTTGTTCATCAAAATATACAACTTTTTGTCATCATCAAAAGGGGGAAGATTGTTAGAACATAGTTTGATTCTACATCTCAGTAATAGTTATGATGATAACAAATATATGATATATATATATATATATATATATATATATATATATATATATATATATATATATATATATATATATATATATATATATATATATATATATATATATATATATATATATATATATATATATATATATATATATATATATATATATATATATATATATATGCTCTCTAATAAAATTATTTAAATATGCAGAGAAGTTCTTATAGAAGAAGCATAAGAAGTTCGTGAACAAACTTGTGCTAAGAAGATTTGATGATAATTTCTATACAAATAAAAATTAAAGTATCACGCTCAATAGAAGTTATGATAAACTTCTGAAGCACCAAAGCTGCAAGCTAAACTATGATGAAGAAATACTCTGATGATCTAAAATTTCAACGTTAACATTCTTATTCTAATCAGTTTTCAAAGAAGAAACTTCAGATGCGTTGCAATTCATTCATTGCAAATCAAAAAGTAATGGCTGGTACCAGAGAAGATCTATGTTTTTGGAAAGTGCATTAACAATGTTTTATCAACCTTCCAAAAACATATTCTCGTGTCTCAAATGCTTTGCTTAGTTAAAGGAGTCTTGAAGGGAGATCAAATACAACACTTACGCATAAAAAAAAAATCCCAAAGCTCTCTTATTTAGTCATCGTGCTTTAACATTGTGTAAACATCACAATTGTGATATAGTTTTCTAGAAACACTTGTGTATACATTTTGATTCATTGTTTTGTTATTCCTTGAAAAACCAAGTTGTGGTTTAGTCTCAAGAAGACATTGAAGATAGTCTTTGTGTGTTGTAATCAAAGTTTTGATTAGTGGATTAAGACCTCGATTGAGAGAGGCAAAATCACATTGGCGGGTGGACTGGAGTAGTTTGAGTTCAAACGAACCAGAATAACCAAACATATCATTCTATATTAATTTTTAAAAAAACCCAATTCAAACTCCCTTTCTTGTGTTTTTATTTTCATCAATAATGACATGTAGGGTTTTCCATTCCATTCAAGACTCATATATGTTTTATTTCCTATTTTTTAGACTTTCAATGTTATCAATAAAATAAATTTGTTATCTTTTTTGACAAGAAATTAGTTATCTTGAATTTATGTTTTATTCAAGAGATTTTTTTTGGAAGATATATATATATATATATATATATATATATATATATATATATATATATATATATATATATATATATATATATATATTAACACCAAAAATCAGGTTACATAAGGTGATCTCCAAGATCTAACCTCCAAAAGACAAGAAAGACAAAGAAAATCAATACATATACCATAAGCTCCACTAGGTGTTTCCTAATTTTTGGTATACCTCAACCTTTCTAAACAATGTTGTCTATCACTATACCCTAAATGTCTTTTCTATTTACAAGATTCCCATAACACATATTATTCCTAAATCTCCACGCCTCATATGTTGTCTCAGCTGCAACACTTCTTAACATCATAGCTTTCCATCCTTTGCCTTTTCCAAATTTCATAATCCATTGAATTTCATCCTTCCACTCATCCGGACAGTGACTTATTTTTAACCACTCTAAAACATGGACCCAAGCATCCCTTATTACTATGCAAGAGAAAAAAAATGATCAAGTGTTTTCACTTGATTACAGAAAACACAACAACTATTACTGATTATTCCAAAATGATACAACATCTTTTTAGTTGCTAGCTTTTGGTGACACTCCAACCAAAAGGTAAACAAGGCACAAGGTCTTGCAAAGTTCCTATGAAACAAATGTCTCCACTCCACTTTAGGATGTTCCCCCTTGATGAAGTTATAGACTTTTCTCATATCAAACTTCTTGCACATCAAATCCCAATCACTCATATTCTGCATAGTGTCCCTTTGTTTGAGAATTACTTTGAACATCCAGGAATAGCTCGCCTTAACCTGCATATTCATCAGCATATCAGTTTTAATAGTAAGCATTAACACACTTGATCCATAAGCGAGTATGCTTTTCCAGCCAGATTCTACAACAGTTTAGCAAGATTTGCTTTGTTCCAATCCCATAAAGATATCACATTTAATCCCCCCTGATCCCTTGGAGCACATATATTAAACCAAGCCACAGGGGACTTTCTAGATACGACATCATTTCCAGTCCAGAGGAAGGAGCAACATAAGGCTTCAATTTTTTGAATGACAACCTTGGGAAAAGGGAGGCACTGAATCCAGTATTGAGATATGGACCCAATGACATTGGTAATCAGTTGTAGTCTTCCTGAACAAGTTAATAGCTTTGTATTCCAATGATTCAAACGAGCCACAAATTTATAATTAAGGTCATGTAAGGGTGTATGGAGTGTTTCTTGCTAGATAGAGGAATACCAAGATATCTAAAGGGTAGCTCACCTTCCTTAAACAGAGTGTCATCCTTGATCTCTAACTTGGTTCCTACATCCACACTACCAAAGAAAACTTTTCAGTTTTAGGGATTAACCTCTAATCCAATAGCCTTAGAGAACTCACTCACCTTTTCCATTACCAAAACAACATATTTGTGTCACCCCTAGTAAACACAAGTAGATCATCTGCAAAGCTCAAGTTGATGATGGTCATACTTTCACATTTTGCATGAAAGTTGAAATATGGAACATACTTAAGCTTATGGAGACACCTACTCAAATACTCCATCACAATCATAAAGAGTAAATGGGATATGGGGTCCCCTTGTCTAAGGCCCCTCTTAGCCCTCGTGACCTTTGTAATCTCCACCTCAATATTAAACCTATAGAATACAATTGTTACTGCTACCATGGGGTCCCCTTGTCTAAGGCCCCTCTTGCAAAATGTTCTTTAAAGATATCCAGTCAAGGGTATCCTAAGCTTTATGGATGTCAAGTCGGAGCATACACCTGGGAGTTCCACTTTTCCTACCGTATCCTCTTATCAACTCATTAGCAAGCATAATGTGGTCATGGATACTTTGGCCAAAAATTAAAGTTGCTTGGTTATGGTTTATGATGCTATGCATGACACTACCTAATATTTTTTGTCAATATTTTAGAGATGACCTTATATATAGTAGTGAAAAATGGTATGGGCTTATAGTCCTTGATAGTTTTTGTTGAGTTACCTTTAGGAATTAGAGTCACAAGAGTGCAATTAACAGCCATGTACATCCTCTCCTGCAGGAAGAATTCCATGACTTCTTATGTGACATCCTCTTTCACAATATTCCAGGAGGCTTTGAAAAATTTGGATCCAAAACCATCAATACCTGGGGCCTTAAGATGATCAATGTCCTTCAGAGTTGCTATAATTTCCTGATTAGTTACAGGGATTTCCAAAGAATTCCTTTGGTCATTACAGAGTTGGGGGCCATACCTCATGGCAGTAATATGTATACCCAATTTCAAGAGATTATTAATTTAAATTTTAATCCATATAACTTTATTTGTGTCTGACAAATACTCTCTCTATTTCTTTATAATTTTTATTTTTTGACTTTTTACACATACCAAAAAAATATAATAATTATTGTTATTTTTCAAACAATAACTTTCATTTTACTTATAATACTCTTAATTATTCATTATTTCAATTTGTTTTCTCTCTCTCTCTCTCTCTATATATATATATATATATATATATATATATATATATATATATATATATATATATATATATATATATATATATATATATATATATATATATATAATAAATATTAGAGGTAATTTTGACAAAATAATAATCATTACTACTTTAAACTTTGAACGTGACAATTAAAAAAAAAACATATATATATTTTTTAAAAATGTGACAATTAAAAAGGAACAAAGAGAGTATATACTAGATATATTCATGGTATTTAGTTATTTCCATGGACAAGGGGTGTAAAACATCATGCTTTATAATTATTTTAGATAAAAAAAATTGTTTTATATGAAAGTATAATTATATATGGGTTGGATTCAATTTTAATTTTTAATTTTAATTTTTTAGTAAAAATAATTTATACAAAAAAAAAAAACAAAAAGGATGAGGGGAAATAAAACCTAAATTATCAAAAAGGTAGAAAAATCAATAGTTAAACAATGTCCAACCTATCTATAAAAAAACATTCAAAACTACAAATTGAAAGTGAATTTCACCAAATATCATAATCAATCAAAAAAATTGATTTGATTAATCTAACTGTAAAGGTAAAATGATTTACCAGTTAAAAAAAAACCAAACAAAATACAATACAATAATTTTGTCTATATCTCCAACAACATAAAGCATAGTTTAGATGTCGGTTAAGATATGCATCGATCCTCTTTATTTTGTTTGTTGTCATGATATATTTAGGTAAAAAGGCTATGTAATGAAATTATTGACTTATAGAGTTGAGCATCAAGGCACTGTCACTGAAACACGTATACTATTAGTGGTCGTTGGCGCAACATTCAGGCGGTCAAGCGAGTAGCATTCTATTTTGTGAGACTTTCTTCTTTGAGAAACACATCTTTGTGAGAGACGCACCATATATTCACCTAAAATCTTAAGGTGATAGGTGAGTGAGTTCTCCTACTTATAAATGTCCAAGTCACTATATTCTTATCTAATATGAAACTATTTCCCCACACTACTCACATTTGTAATTCTTTTTCAACACCTCCTCTAAAGTGTGAATCTACCACAATGTTCCCCTTTAATTAGAAGCTCTTTCTTCCATATACACTTGTATCGCTGTTAATTTTTCAACGGGATACTCTTATCATCATGCGAGACACTTAGCCACGACCATGTAGAGTCATTTTCGATACAAGTGAGTCGGACCCTTTCTCGAAACCAATGACTCGTGATACTATTTATTGGAGCAACAAACGGGGGATCAAGCGAGAAGTATTATATTTTGTGGCACTTTCTTCTTTGAGCAACACACCTTTGCGAGAGACACACCATATATTCACTAAAAACTTTAACAAGATTGGAGAGTGAGTTCTGTAACTTATAAATGCTTAAGTCATCATATTCCTATACAATGTGGGATTATTTCCCCGTACTACTCACACTTGTAATTCTTTTTCAACAATGGTTACAGTTAGTCTAACTTGCTGCAATTTGATATGTTCTTTGTTCTTTGTTATTCTTATTGTTGCAATTTGTTAGTTATCTAATTGATATAGTTTTATTCTAAAATTGAACTTTCGGGTTAAATTTGATACATATTTCTATTTTTTTAAAATTAAATAGGTATGGACTTTGCTTCAAAATTCAAAATTTGCACAAGCTACGCTTAAAAATTGATAAAAGACATAATATTTATTCAACTTATTTTTTTTCTAAATTTATTTATGACACAAATTTCTCTCAACTTTTCTCTCTTTTTGTTCTTCCATCATAGGGGTGGTTTTTGGCCATTTTTGACTTGAAATCACCCCTCAACACTGTTCTTTTTTTCTCTTTTTATTTAAATAAGTGATTAACCACATGGATCTACATTTTATATTTTAAGTTTTTCACTTTTCGTCATCTTGTACGGAACATCTGTTGTTTTTCCGTCTTAGTACGATGTTTGTTGATTCATATTGACATATTTACTTCAATTCATTATAGATCTGATGAAGACTTGTGTGTCACTGTTGTAGATCCAGAAGTATGAGTATTTCAGTTACTTTTATTTTGTCATATTTGTAGGCACTTTCATGTTACCGTTGTACGCTATTAATCTAGGTGCTGTAAAATTATTTGCAGATTCACCTTTTTCAATTTTTAGCAATCTCGAATTTGTAATGATGTATTTTTCAATTTAAATGAATGAATACCTTTTTAGTCAAAAAAAATCTAAAGTATTTTGCTTATGTGGCTTATGTCCCTCTTCCTCAACATACACTAGTGTAAGCCTTCACTTGATACATGTTTATGTAGGCCTTTAATTTTATAATTGCTTAACATTTTCCTATATCAAACAATCTAATATTAGAAAATAGAGTAATTTTATGTTAATTGCATAAGATAGATTTTAATCAACCTAGTTGTATAATTATCATTTAATATCATAAGTCAAAAACTTATTTACCATGTAACACCACAAATAATATTCATCTAAAATCATATTATTCAAAGTGTAATTACATGGTAATGAATATAATAATAGTGTCTAGATTACATCTGATACATGTATCTATTCAAGACATCGAGGAAAAATACTAAATTAGAATACACCGCAGGAAATAGAAGATAGATAAAGAGATCTTCAAATCCTTCAAACATCTTTCCCTTTTTATTTTTATTTGCACCAAATTACCTAAAATATTAAACATGAGTTGAGATACAACTATCTCAGTGGAGTTCTAACTACACTATAAGTCTGCTCAATTGAAGTGTTTACAGCTTCTATCTTTTCATACTATTACTATCAACCTTGAATTTACTATAAATATGCAATTAAGGGGAGTTTAAGACCTAAAATAATCTCAAGTTATACGGGAATATTAATTCTTAGGTACAACTTGATCCTTGACTACCTCGAGAGATAGATAAATACTTGGGATATTGCTGATTACGGTAAAGATGCAAGCAAAATGTAAAGTATTATTTTACCGGGTGATATTTAGGTTATATTGTATCGTGTCCACAAGGATTGGTGTATTGAAATTTCGTTCGAAAAATCTCTTATTAATGATTTTGGGGTATGAATGGGTTGGTTTGTATAGAAAGGTATCTACAGAAAATAAATGTATAAAAAGGAAAGAAAAACTTATCCAGCTCTAATATACTTTGCTCATCATAAACTTACACCTATCGACTTGTTATACTCAACCTACAATATTGATCAATGTCATCACATGTCAAACACAACACCTATTGTATCACCTCGGCGGTGATCTCTCAACCAACCTTAACAACACATAAGTCATATGTGCTCGCTTGCATCACTGATCTTTTACAGTGACATAAACAACAAAGGCATTAATCACAGACACCCTAAGTGAGTGTCAGCTATAAATCTATCTCTATAATCAAGAAACTAACAAATAATCATCCTCGATAAGAATCCAAGCAATATATGTCAATAGCAACTCAAATCCTTAGCACAAAGCAAAAATCAAGGATAACAATTGATAAAAATTTGTAAAGAAAGTTTTATATAACGCCATGGGCGACAAATACACATGAGTTCAAAGTAAAAATACATACAAAACCCAACAAAAGAAAAATACATAGGGAGGAGAAGAGATAAACCACAAATCTTTCAGTTTATCAGTGTCATTTGATGAGAAATCCACCTCCAATCATCTATAAGAAAAATCCTAGTATTGTTTTCTAAGCTAATCTATCAAAAATAAGGTTGATGGAATTTGGGAACAAAAACAACTCAAAAACATCACAAATAATGAACTTAAAATGAAGTTATAAAATAAATCTCAGCAGACCGCACTTACCAGGCTCACCGTACTAAGCAGACTGGGCAATATTTACACATTAAATCGAGCTAAACCGCGCTAAGCGGGCTCCAAAACTAAGCTTCTTCCAAAATGTCAAAACGCAAGCAGCGCCCTATAAAATTCAATGAGCGCACTCGCGCTTAGTGGCCTTTTGTGCGCTAAGCGGGCTCTCCTAGGAAAAACTTCTCAAAAATGGTCTTTTATTCCGAAAACATGCATCCAGAGTCATGCCTTCGACACCTTATTCATCGATGCTCCAAAATGCAACAAATACCTACAAAATGAATGGAAAAACATCAAATGGTACACTATGTACACAAAAACACAAATAAACACAAATTAAATGTATTTACACAAATGTTAGGTTTATTAAACGATTATTAACAACTAAGAGTCGATAAGTGCAACAAAAAGTATATATAAAAATAGCTACAATTTGAACTTATCAAACTCTCCCCAAATTGAACTTGTTTGTCCTCAAACAAGGCCAAACAACTCAAACAACCAAAAGTAATCAACCAAAATATCATGAATCAACAAGTTTTTAAACAGAAAACAAATGTATAGTTCAAACAAAAACACACACGCAAGGTAAATACTTACCACATCCTACAACGACAACATATAAACGAAACAAATACTAAGTACAAAAATCATACTAAACATTCTTAAACAAAACAAGCTCAATCATGAATCACGCCTAGTAAAGATTCATCGGTAGATGAAGAACACACAAAAGTAAGGGACAAAAAAAACTCATCCATAATCTTGCAAACAATAGACTAAATTATGCATTCATCCAAAAACTCATATTGAAAATACAAAGGCAAGAATCACAAGGATTTTTCAAGATTGTAATGTGGCTTGGTTAACAAACAAGGGATAATTCCTAAAGCTAATCGAAACAAAACTTGCTTAAACCTAAGGGAGTGATCAACTCACATAGTTTTAAGCAATACAATCTCAACCAAACTTATTCTTAATTTAAAATTTCAAACCAACACACATCACTTATTATCACAATATTATTCAAACACTTTTTTTCAAAACTTTTCTATTTTTTCTTTCGTTTCAATTTTATTTTTCCTTTTCTCTTTCTTTTTCAACCTCAAAGTAATAAACACAAGAGCAAGAAAACAATTCTCTCCCCAACTTTAATTCAACCAACATCATAATGTGAATACTCCCTACTTTCTAAGGCAAGATAAAAATTCATACCATAAATCATAGTTCAGGGTTCAAAAAAACAAAGAATCAATATCCATACAAAAAGATGAACCAAACACTTATAGAAAAGTATTTAGCATAAACAACATGGACCAAAAAAAGTCAAAAGGGGATACTAATGATCACACACTCAAAAGGTGAATTGACTATTTAGCCAAGGTAGGTGTGCTCAAAATGAAACAAAAAATGTCTTGATCATGTTCATGCTTTCATACAATTAACACAAACAAAAGATTAAACATAATAAAATCCAGTTAAAACAATAATTGTGGCCTATAGTATATATGAACAATGGAAAGGTTGCTCACATTTATAGGTAAAAAGGGAACTAAAGTGATTCAAGTCATGAGCAAGTAATGCAAAAAGAATGAATGGTATGGTAATTATACAAATGATAAATTTACTAAACATATCATGTTATAGAAAGTGATAAATGAGTACCTGGCGAGTACCAACTTCAAAAACTATCATTACCATACATCCACCAGTTGACACACTTAAATCAGAAAATCACCAAATGCGACTTCAAGCTATGTAACCAAAATTTGAGTCCAAATAACAAAAGAAAGAATTAAAAATATCACTATTAATTACTATACTATAAAGCCTTGAGTGAAGTGGGAAAAAGGAGATCCAAGCGAAAAATTAAAAAGAATTCACTGGCTCTGCACAGTAGGGCATATAAAGTGGCACAGAGCACGCTAAGCGCGCTACACCAATTGTAGAAAAACCGGGCAACTTGTGCACCTGATATGAAAGCTCCACTTACACCTACAAAACCCCAAACATACAATATTTAGAACATACAAACTTCCTCAAGATAAACACAACAAGCTTGCGGAAAAATTCAAAATTACATAACAAAACAAACGGGTGAAAGTGAATTAAACAAGTTCACCACACAACATAAACGAACACGAACACGAACATGCTTGTTTTACGCCGTAAGCTCGACGTATTTATTGTGTAAGATAGTAACTTCCTCTCATCATGCCATGGTATTGTCACACAGTGTAAACCTAAATAAAGTGTCATAACAAGCACACAACAAACGTTACAAAAATGAGACAATTCATAACAATACGTGAAAACAAAGAAAAATATACATATGCACAAGTATGGAAAGTAAACACAAAACATGTACAAGTAAAAATAGATAATTTTATGTAAACATTCTATACAACATATACATTAATTACAAAACTAAAAAACAAAGAAACTATCGCAATGCAAAACAATAAACACCAATCCCTAGCAAAGGCACCATTTTGCTGGTTGCGGTAAAGCGGGGAGCAAAAAGTAAAGTATTATTTTATCGGGTGATATTTAGGTTATATCATATCGTGTCCACAGAGATATGTGTATTGAAATTCCGTTTGAAAAATCTCTTGTTAATGAGTTTAGGGTTTAAATGGGTTGGTTTGTATAGAAAGGTATCAACAAAAAATAAATGTATAAAAAGGAAAGACTAACTTATCTGTCTCTACCGTACTCTACTCATCACAAACTTAAACATATTGACCAGTTATACTCAATCTACAATATTCATCAATGTCATCACATGTCAAACAAAACACCCACTGTATCACCTTGGCAGAGATATCTCAATCAACCTTAACAACACATAAGTCAACCGTGCTCGCTTGCATCGACGATCTCTCAGAGTAACATAAACAACACAGAGGTATTAATCACAGACACCCTAAGTGAATGTAAGCTCTAAATCTATATCTAAAATCCAGAAACTAACAGATAATCATCCTAGATAAGAATCCAAGCAGTATATGTCTATAACAACTCAAATACCCGACACATAGCAAAAATCAAGGATAACAATCGATAAAGATTTGTAAAGCAAATTTTATATAATGCCATGGGAGAAAAATATACATGAGTTCAAAGTAAAAATACATAAAAAAACCAACAAAAGAGAAATACGTGGAGAGGAGAAGAGATAAACCATAAATCTTCCGATTTGTCAGCGCCGTTTGATGAGAAATCCACCTTCAATCATCCATAAGTAAAGCCATATTGTTGTTTTCTAAGCTAATCTATCAAAAATAAGGTTGATGGAATTTGGGAACAAAAACACCCCAAAAACCATCACAAAAAATGAGCTGAAAATGAAGTTATAAAATAAATCTCAACAGATCGCGCTTAGCGAGCTCACGGCGCTAAGCGGGTTGGGCGATATTTACACATTAAACCGATCTAAGCCGTGTTATCTATGCTAAGCAGGCTCCAAAACTAAGCTTCAGCCAAAATGTCAAAACACAAGCAGCACACTACATAGTGCACTTAGCGCGCTCACGCTTAGCAGCCTTTTGCGCGCTAAGTGGGCTCTCCTGGGCAAAACATCTCAAAATTGGTCTTTTATTCTGAAAACACGCATCTGGAGCCGTGCCTTCAACACCTTATTCCTCGATGCTCCAAAATGCAACAAATACCTACAAAATGAATGAGAAAACATCAAACGGTACACTATGTACACAAAAACATAAATAAACACAAACTAAATGTATTTATATAAAAGTCAGGCTTATTAAACGATTGATAACAACAAAGAGTCTATAAGTTCAACAAAAAGTATATACAAAAATAACTACAATTTGCACTTATCAAATATCTTTCATCAACCATCACTCTTCACATGAGGTTTGACACGGGGAACGAACATCCTATAGGATATCTTTCACTGGCCAGTACTTTTCAATCAAGTCAGGACACGACTCATTGACTCCCTATGGAGCGTCTTTCCATTTCCAATACTTTTCTTTTAAGTTTGGACACGAGTCACAGACTTTCATCAATTAGTCTTTCCCTGACCAACTCTTTACTTAAGCCTGGACATGGGCCGCAAAGTTACAACATTATTTGTACACTCACCCTTATTGGGTAATCAAATCTCAGGCATCGATAAGGGCGTTTATATTCCCCACACGTATATACACTTTTGGTTTCTTTCAAAACCTAATAAGTTAACATATACGAAGTGCGATATGATTACAAGTTCTAATAACCTACTACTAGGAATTTTAAACTACCTAGGGTTTACTCACTTCATACTTCATTCCACTTACCCTAATTAAATTCCATGTTATTCATATATAGCTTATAACAAAGCATAACATAAAAGCATAATATTTCTTTAGCATAAGATAATTCATTCAACTATCTTCCCAATGCCACTGACTATGTCTCAATCAAAATTACAAAATTCCATTTATGATGTAAACCTGAATTTACATAGAATCTACCTCTATGATTAGAATCACACAACTCAAGATTCGATTCATGGTAACTAGAATTGACTTTTTGTGAAATTTTACCATGTGATTCGAATCAAATCACACATAATTTGAATTTTCACTTAATTCTTATGATTTTCTCAACCTAAATACTTGGTAAACACAAACTAATATATATTTGAAAGTTAATGAACACTTAACATAACACATGCATCAAATTTCCAATATGATCTTTCCAATCAAACAAAATTTTAACATTTAAGTGACATTCAAGCAAAACATTATGGATTCCTATCCAATTACGTTCATGCATTTGACTTAAATGTGCTAACCCAATTTATGCCTAAGAACCCCACCTTTCTAATTTAGAACCTTGGTTTGAGAGATGAAAGGATGATTGTGATACGGTGGGAGAACTGACTTGAGGTTTTGCGTTTGTATTCGCAAATGTTGCGGTTAGCAAGAGTCGCCACCGACTTTTTATTTTATCCTAAGGAAAGGTTAAAAAGCACAGCAAAAACCTTTTGAGATGTTTTCTTGGGTTCGGGGAGTAGATTATAGAAAGGGAAGGTATTAGCACCCTTTCTATCCATGGTTATCCATGGGCTCTTAGTTACTTGCTTAGATCACTTGCCTTTTGTTTTCAATTGTTTTAAATGGTGCTTGAGTGTGTGGGTTTTGAAAATGTTTTTGAAAAGAGGCCAATGTGGTGGCAACCTTTGTAATGATCCATGTGGGGATGTATACAAAGATGTATGTCTTTTGAAAAAGTTTTCATTTGTTTTTGAAAGTTGTTTTGAAAGTGTTGTGAGGTGTGATTTTGAAATTAGGCAAGTGTTTTGCTTTGCAAGTTGATTCGAGTAACTAAGAGGTTATCTACTCCTAAATTTCTCAAAAGATCATTGCTATACTTTAACCCTTTTAGCAAGTTTGCTCCACCATTGTATTTGGTGGGCAACCTTGTGTTAGGATGTGAAAGGGACAGGCGCGGGTCATCGTATGGACCATAATTGCAACGGCGTTAAATGTCTTTGAGCAATTTCTCTAAGGGACTTGATCATTTGTTTTTTTGTTTGTTTTTGAAAGGTTTTGTCTAGGGACTATGATCATTCAAATTGTTTGCTTTGCCCAAAGATGTTCAACATACAACATGGCCCATTTATTTGAAGGCAACAAGTGGAATACCCTAGGGGGTGCAAGTGTGATTTGTGTGTCCATTTTCATGCTTGTTTATCTTGTATTAGGTCAAACTATTTTTTTATCGTTTTTCGCATACAAACCCTAATTCTAGCATGTTATCATTAGAAAGCAATAAAGTGCGAAATTAAAATTACTAAGCTATTACAAAACCAAATATGGGAAGGGGGGTACAAAGATTCAAATGGGGATATTGACAAGAATTTAAATCTAAATTATTACAACATTTGAATATTTGCAATTTAAATAATGCATAATTAAATGTAAATTAAATAAATGTGTGAAATGCAAAAAGGAAGTTTTTATGTGTATGAGAAAATATTATTTATGTAAAAGGGAAAAGAAAATAAAAATGTATTTATTTTTTGAGTATTTTGAACTTAGGGTAAAAAACCCTAATTTTTAAAGAAAAGGTATTATTATCTAATTTAATTCTACTATTTATTTATTATTTATAAAAATAAAATAAAATGAAGTGTATTGTGAAAGAAGGGTATTTTTTGTATCAAATATTAAATAAAATGAAAAAATCAAGTATTTTTATATTTTTTGTCTTAAATATATTAATAATCATATATATATTTATATTAAACCCTAAATATGTATTATACAAAAAATAAATATTTATTTAATATTTTAATAAAATAAATAAAAGAGTATTTTTTGTGTGAAATATTTTTAGAAAGTAAATAAAAATAAAAATGTATTTTCACTATTTTTATACTTATTCTAAATAATAGTATGTATATCTATTTATGTATAAATAAAGGAAATAAACAAATAAATATGCAATAAATGCAAAAAATGATGAAAAAAATATTTTTAATTTTAAAATGGCATGAGAAAAAATAAACAAAGTCAGCCAAAAAAGAAAAAGTCAAAAATGTTAAAAAATGAGCAAATGGGCTCAGGGGGGTGTAAACATAAAAATGGGGTGTGAAAAGAAAATATATCCAGGCCCAGCCCAGACCACTTCTTCTTCAACCTCTGTACAACCTTCTTCAAGCAAAAACACGCGTTTTTTATCTCTGGATTCCTGGACTTTCAAGCAAAACTCATAACATGAAAAGTGTAGAGCATTAAGAGGCGGTTTCAACCATATAAAGAACATGACCTATCTCTCTAAGATGAGGGAGAATTTCTCTCCCCCTCTTTTCTGACCTAGTTTTTCTACCATTTTCAGAGCTCAAATTCTCTCTACTCAGATAAAAGAAATGAAAACTAAAGCTATGTACATGTTCAGGGCTATGAGTAGGACCTTGTTTCTTCACAAACTTAAGACTAAAGATGCATAATAAGAGAGATACGAATTCAAACTTTTACCTGTGCAGTTGAACTTCTATGTGGAGAATGAGAGACTTTCAGTGCAATGTAATGATTGGAAAAGCTTCCTTGAGGTCCAGGGATACTTTTTCAATGCTTACTTTGTCTTGAACCTTCTTGTATCAAGCTGTAGAACTTCACCTGCAAGTCAAAGATGTGAAAATGGTGGAAGTGGTTAGAGCAACTACAGATCGTGCCTTAGCTTCTGGATAGCTTGCATATGTTATAAGGAAGGTATAGGAACAGGTTTTGATCAAAATGCTCGAAGGGATTGAGAGATAGCACTCAATCTGCAGGGCCTGCTCTGTTTGAGCAGTTTTGTGGTGTTTCTGAGATGGAGAGTGTTTGAAAGGCAAAAGGCTCATGCAAAAGCTTGGTTGGGTGATCTTGAATGTGTTTGATATCTTTTGTGTTGTGTTTGTAAGCTGAGATTCAAGTTGTCACAAGTTATGGACTTTTCTTCTTTTCTAAGCAACAAAAGCAAATTGGTGTTCTAGGTCAGTATAGGACCCCCTAATGTGCTGCATAACCATCTCTTGATCAGTGTGTTATGCACATAATCTTGTGCTAAGCAGATCTTCTATGTACTTGTTTGATTTACCAATTGACATAAAGCAAACTTTTGTAAAAATGGAAAGTTCACTTTATCCAAAAATGGATCAATCTTGTGTATAATGCTTGAATTCATGGAACAACACTTAGACACAATGAACAAGCATTAAATTAAGGAGTGTAATGTGGTTTAAGGACCTGCAAAGCAGCACAAACTATGCTGAGTTCAAATTTGCCAAGTTTATGAATATGTCTTGATGAAGAACAAAAGTGAATTTTTGCCAACTTGTGAAATTCGAATCTCTCAAGTTATGAGGTTGTTTGATGAGTTCTTGGACATTTTGGAAAGCTTGGAATGTGTACTACAATCCATCTTTGAAATGCAAATCAAAATTCCAAGTGGAAGGGTATGAAAAGTGGCCTTGAAGTAGGGTAGGAAACCTTGTCAAAATAGGTCAAATTTCACTAAGTTAAAAGATGGTTTAGTGCCCTTATTCAAAAAATCATAATTTGAGATACAAGCTTCAAATGAGAAAACTTTGTGAATCAAAGTTGTAGACTATGCAACAAGCTACAACTTTCATGTTTTGACTTTTGTTTGAATCCAAATGGATCATGGTGAAAAGATGGGGTAAAGTTGGGAAAAAATTAGGGTTTTCCATAACTTAGAAAAATTCTAAGTTATGAAAAATTCCATTTTCTAACCCTAATTTGCATTTTGTGATTTCTTGGTGAACAAGTTTCATGATTTGGAATGTTTTGATGAAAAATGAATCTTGACTCTTGATTTTGACCAAAAAGTCAAAGTTTGACTTTTCAGTATACAGTCAAAATTGATCAATTGACTGGGAAATTCAACTGTCAACCTTGTGTACTTGGGATCTTTTGAGCTTGATTAATATGTCAAGATAATTCCATGGGGTCCTTGAGTCCATATGTGAGCTTGGTTTGTCATTGGCTAAGTCAAACAGTCAAAAATTGCCTTTGTGCAGTCAAAACCCTAAAAATGACCATTTTGCCCTTTTGATGATCTGATCAAATTTCTTGGAGAATTGTGATCCAAACTTGATCACATGGTCCATGTGAGTTCATAATGTTGATGTGGATCAAATTTCATGAGGTTTGACTGTCAATTGGCCACAGTTGACTTTTTCCCCAATATAGCTGATTTCTAGGTCAACTGTCCAATTGACTGGGTAAAACTTGGAATCAAGACTTGAAACTTGGCATGGGTAAACTTGGGAGTCCAACATGAAGCATGAAAGTCATTTTAGGCATTTTAGGTCAAAACATCCTAGGGCAAACACAAACCCTAATTTGAGTCCACAGTGCAAGGAGAAGTCTTGAGCAGAGGAAACCCTAACTGTGTCTTGATCTTCAAAGGTCTTGTGATGAGAAAATGTTGAGGAAATGGGAGGGCAAATTTTGGGGTACAACAGTTGCCCCTGTTCAATCTTCTTGGACCTGAAGAGTTAGATTGGCAAGTTTGCCTTTCGTGACTCGAGGGTAAAAGGAGATTGGACACTAGAGTGCCCGGAAATTTGCACTCGCATGCTGGAGTCTCAACAATGTGGTGTCGGGAATGGGCTTATAGATGCCATTTGGAGAGATGGTGGATAGGGGGATGGGCTTATAGATGCCATCTGGAGACGTGACAGAACCTTGTCTGGAATGGGCTTATAGATGCCATTTGGAAGTGTCGATCGCATAAGAGATTCCTTAGCGAGAACTTGTGTATTTGAGAAAGACGGATGTTTTCCTGGCTTGTTACAGGTGTTTGATCTTCAGTCTCCTTATGCAGATATGCCCTGGCTAGATACAGGTATCGAATCTATAATCGGTTGCTCACAGATGTGCCCTGGCTGGATACAGGAGTCGAATCTGGAAATAGTCGTCAATAGATATGCCCTGGCTGGATACAGGACTCGAATCTTTGAACTCTGCAGACGTGCCCTGGCTAGATACAGGAATCGAGTCTGGAAATGTGGTCAACAGATATGCCCTGGCTGGATACAGGAATCAAATCTGGAGCTCTTTAGACGTGCCCTGGCTAGATACAGGAATCGAGTCTAGAAACTGATCACTCTCAGATGTGCCCTGGCTAGATGCAAGTATCGAATCTGGAATTGTGACAGTTGAAGGTAGTCGCTTTTGAGATTGTCTTTTTCCTGAAAAGGCAAAGACGTAAGTTGTATGCAATGTCATGATGTATGATATGCATGATGTCATGGTGTTCAACATGAGATGTTGTATGCGTTTCACCATGTATGTAAGCAAGATGTATGAAAATGTGAAATGTTTATGAGTGTAATTTCATCTTAGGAAAATAAATCCTTGACGAACGGCCGGGAAGCTGCTATGTGGGAAGAGATACTTGGCCGAAGTTTTGATGAGAGGCCTGCTGAGGACTTTAATGACGGATTCCGTTGAGGATAATGATGATAAACTCCGCTGAGGAACTCCGAATATAAACTCTGCTTGGGAATGCTAAGGGTAGACTTCGCTGGGGATTGAAGGAACTTTGCCGAGAGCGGTCTTCCGTGGCTTTTAGCTGAGGATAACCCAGTTATAAGTCCTTGTGAGGAAATAACTCTAAATAAAACTTGGGCGAGACGTCCGTTCTTCGCAGGGGATAAGCTTGCAGAATCTACTGGGGAATGTTGTGCCTTTTTCAGGATCGACGGGGGATCAACTTCGCTTGGGGAAAGCATTGTCGCATCCTGTCTTATTCTGCGGGGAATTGAGATGATTTGGCCACATTTTCAGTTGAACCTACCTTGGTGCCTTGGCGGGCAAAACAACTAGACTGCATTAGACAACCCCACATTGCCCCTGTCTTTGATGTCACCTGTAATTAATCTCTTGTTTCATATGCGAATATTTATGAATCAGCAATTTAATGTCAAATGCATATATCAAAAATGAACATTGGACGTTCTTCGCAAGACAAAACAGAAAAAAGGGAAAACAATGGTAATTTGTATGGACAAGTGAATTTGTATTGATTTAAACTTTGCCTGTGAATAGGCGTTTTTTGTACAAGAGACTGACATCCTAGTAAGAGGACATCGCCAAATAGTATAGAGTTTACATTTTGAAAAAGAAAACAAAACAGCTATGTGAACAATCCCACTGGTTTCCAACTCTGCTATTGCCTTTATGTCTTCGAACGTCTCATCGCTTTGCTGCTTAGTTGAAGATGAAGTCGATTGGTCAATGCCGAAATCTGGAGCCAGATAGTTGATGCCGAATTCCGGATGCGAAGTGATCCAATGAGACATAGTGTTACGCTTTTATCCCTAACTTTTGCCTGGACCACCCTTTCGGGTTTTCAGTCCACCGGGATACCCTTTTTTGCCCAAGCCGCCCTTTCAGGTTTTCGACTTGCCGGGTGTACAGATTTTTTTTATTCATTTCATCCCTTATTTTTGCCCGAACCCTTTTGGTTCGCCGGGAAGCCCTTGTTTTTGCCTAGGTATGTCAACCTAGCGGGTCTTTTATTTATGCGTAGTATTTTTTCACTATGTCTGCATTGGCGGGGTGAGGAAGATCGTCACCGTCCATGGTGGTTAGGATCATGGCTCCTCCCGAGAACACACGTTTAACCACAAATGGCCCTTCGTATGTAGGGGTCCATTTGCCCCGGGGATCACTTTGAGGAAGGATGATGCGTTTGATTACCAGGTCCCCAACTTGATACTCTTGCGGTCTGACTTTCTTGTTAAATGCCCTGATCATCCGTTTCTGATACGTTTTACCATGACAGATAGCAGTGAGCCTCTTTTCGTCAATCAGATTTAATTGATCAAGTCGAGTCTGGATCCAATCATCTTCATTCAAGTCTGCATCCTTCATTATCCGGAGGGAGGGTATCTGGATTTCGATTGGCAAGACTGCCTCCATGCCATAGACTAAGGAGAAGGGAGTTGCCCCGGTTGACGTCCTTGCTGAGGTACGGTACCCATGAAGAGCGAATGGTAACATCTCGTGCCAATCCTTATAGGTCGCTGTCATCTTCTGCACAATTTTCTTGATATTTTTATTGGCTGCCTCTACAGCCCCATTCATCTTCGGCCGGTAGGGGGAAGAATTGTGGTGCTGTATCTTGAATTGTTCACAGAGTTCGGTGATCATTTTGTTATTGAGATTGGTACCATTGTCCGTAATGATTCTCTCCGGGACGCCGTACCGACAGATCAGATTATGCTGGATGAAACGCGCCACGACGCTCTTGGTTACTGTGGCATAGGAAGCTGCCTCAACCCATTTCGTGAAGTAATCGATCGCCACCAAGATGAAGCGATGCCCATTGGATGCCGTCGGTCGGATCTCACCGATCATATCGATCCCCCACATTGCGAAAGGCCAAGGTGCCGTTAGGACATTCAAAGGAACTGGAGGGATATGCACCTTGTCAGCATAGATCTGGCACTTATGACAAGTTCGGGAGTGTTGGTAACAATCGGCTTCCATTGTGGACCAGAAATATCCTGCTCGAAGGATTTTCTTAGCCATGGTGTGTCCACTAGAATGTGTTCCAAATGTACCTTCATGCAGTTCCATCATGATTTTCTCCGCTTCAACCTTATCCACACAACGCAGCAGAGTCGAATCATGATTCTGTTTGTAGAGAATGCCGTTGCTGAGGAAGAATTTTGCCGCAAACCTCCTCATGAACTTCTTATCATTGACAGATACACCTTCAGGGTATTCCTGAACCTCCAAGTACCTCTTTACCTCGTGATACCAGGGTTTTTCAGTTACCTTCTCAGCCTCGAGCTCACAGCAGTATGCCGGTTCATCCGACTTCCAGATAATGATTCGGGGAGCCTCATTGTCCCATTTAACTTTGAACATTGAAGACATCGTGGCTAGTGCGTCCGCTAGCTGATTTTCCTCTCTGGGGAAATGCTCAAAAGTTATTCCTTCAAAATGAGGGAGCAAGGTCGACACATACTCCTTGTAAGGAATAAGATTCGGGTGTTTCGTATCCCACTCGCCCTTGATCTGATTGATCACGAGAGCGGAATCTCCGAAGACACTTAGAAACTTGATCCTCAGATCGATTGCAGCTTGTAGACCCATGATACATGCCTCATATTCTGCCATATTGTTGGTGCAGCTGAAACATAATCGGGCGGTGAGTGGAGTATGAGTCCCCTTGGGAGATATGATTACAGCGCCGACGCCATTACCCAAAGCATTGGAGGCTCCATCAAAATGCATAGACCATCGGGATCCTTCCTCAGGTCCTTCATCCGGTCCAGGTACTTCACAGTCAGTTACCACCATGATGTCTTCGTCCGGAAAATCAAAGTTCAATGATTGGTAATCGTCCACAGGTTGGTGTGCCAAATGATCAGCCAGTACACTTCCCTTGATTGCTTTCTGAGTTGTATACTGGATATCGTATTCTGTTAAGATCATTTGCCATCTCGCTATTCTCCCAGACAGAGCGGGCTTTTCAAATATGTACTTGATGGGATCCATCTTTGAAATCAATAAGGTAGTGTGAGTCAGCATATACTGTCTCAGCCGGCGAGCAGCCCATACAAGAGCGCAGCAAGTTTTCTCAAGCAGTGAGTAACGAGACTCACAGTCGGTAAACTTTTTGCTCAAGTAATAAATAGCGTGCTCTTTTCGGCCAGACTCGTCATGCTGCCCCAACACACACCCCATTGAATTATCAAGCACTGTCAAGTATAGTATCAGAGGTCTTCCTTCCACCGGAGGCATAAGAATGGGTGGCTCTTGGAGATATTCCTTTATCCTTTCAAAGGTGGCCTGACATTCATCATTCCAGCGTACCACTTGATCTTTCTTCAGTAATTTGAAGATTGGCTCACAAGTAGCAGTTAGATGTGAGATGAATCGGGCAATGTAATTCAGTCGTCCTAGGAAACCTCTGACTTCTTTCTCTGTTTTTGGAGTCGGCATCTCTTGTATGGCTTTTACCTTGGCAGGATCCACCTGAATACCTTTATCACTTACAATGAAACCTAGCAATTTTCCGGATCTTACCCCAAAGGTGCATTTGTTGGGATTCAACCTCAGCTTGTATAACTTGAGTCGATCAAACAACTTCTTCAGATGGTCAAGGTGCTCCTCCTCAGTTTGAGACCTTGCAATCATGTCATCTACGTATACCTCAATTTCATGATGGATCATATCATGAAATAAAGCAACCATGGCACGTTGATAGGTTGCCCCAGCATTTTTCAATCCGAATGGCATGACCTTATAACAGAAGGTACCCCACTGAGTCACGAAGGTAGTCTTCTCCATATCCTCTGGAGCCATCTTGATCTGATTATACCCTGAAAAACCATCCATGAAGGAGAACACCTTGTGTTGAGCTGTATTGTTAACAAGGACATCAATGTGAGGTAGGCGGAAGTCATCCTTGGGGCTGGCCCTGTTCAGATCTCTGTAGTCGACACACATTCTGACTTTACCGTCCTTCTTCGGCACTGGCACAACATTGGCAACCCACTGAGGGTAAGAAGTTACTGCAAGGAAACCCGCATCAAACTGTTTCATCACCTCGGCTTTAATCTTCTCAGACATCTCTGGACGCATCCGTCGAACTTTTTGCTTTACCGGAGGGCAATCTTCCTTGGTTGGCAAATGGTGAACTACAATGTCGGCGTCCAAACCAGGCATATCTTCATAGGACCAAGCAAAAATTTCCATGTAGTCTTGTAGCATCTGGATCAATCGTTGCTTCACGCTGAGCTCTAGATTGGCACCAATCTTGACCTCTTTCCTATCTGTCTCAGTACCCAGGTTAATTATCTCCACAGGCTCTTCATGTGGTTGAATAGCCCTCTCTTCCTGGAGTAGCAGTCTTGCGAGTTCACCAGGCACTTCGCAATCATCTTCACCTTCGTCTTCGGCCAAGTTGATCGGATTTTCGAAGTCATAACTGGCGGTAGCAGAGCTGTTACCGGTGAGATCCAGAGTGGATTGAAACCTGTATAAGTGAGTGTGTGTAAATATAGCTGTTTTGCAATATATATAACACAGAGAGGAAAAGAGCGCAAGATTTGAAATGCAACAAACGTCCAATGTTTTGATTGATGATATATGAAAGTGTCATACAAAAAGCCCTCACAAATGGAGCTACGATGCCCCGGGTAGGACACCGAGCCAACAGAGTTTTAACATATCGTTTGTTACAAATTTGGAAATCAAAAGAAATCAATTACTGCGTGACAAATGTGATAGGGGTAAAATCCTTTGCCGTCCAATTGCTAGGTCCGTTGCTGGGAGTCGGGTAGATCCAACTATCAAACTCTGCTTCCTCCACATCTTCCTCAATAGCGTTCACCCTTGAGCTGGAAATAAACACCGGAGCCTTTCCGATCTTCTCTTTGCGCACTGCCTTCTGAGCCTCTGCAGTAAAGCCTAGCCCAAACTTGTCGTTCTTCTGAGTGAAGTCAGGAAGCTGACCCCAGTGTGCACAATTGCCTTTCTGAACCACAGCCCGGGCATCCCTTAGGGAAGCCATCTTCAAGGAATCGTTCTCTTTGGCCATTGTCTCTGCAGCTGCTGAAATTGGATGTACCTCCTCGAAATGTTGGAAGGGGGTTTCAATGAACTCTCCGTCCATCTCGATGTACCTGAAGGAATTCAAATGGCTCACCATATACTCCTCTTCTCCTCGCACAGTGACGATCTTCCCCCTGACGGGATACTTCAGCTTTTGGTGTAAGGTGGAGGTCACTGCCCCAGCTTTATGGATCCAAGGTCGACCCAACAGACAAGAGTATGATGGACGTATATCCATCACATAAAAGGTAGAGTCAAACACTTGAGAGCCCACACGAACAGGGATGTTAACCTCTCCATGAACCATCCTCTTGGAACCGTCGAAAGCCCTGACGATGATATTGCTGGGTTTCAACTCCAGGCCTTCATAATCCAGACGATCTAAAGCCTTTTTCGAAAGAACATTCAAGGAAGAACCAGTGACCACCAATACATGTGCCAGAGTAGTGCCCCTGCATTCAATAGAGACATGCAGGGCATCATTGTGGTCTCTCCCTTTCGCGGTCAGGTCAGCATCCGAAAATCCCAAGCCGTTGTCCGCTGTCAGATTCGCTATGCAGTCAGTGAACTGGACTGCAGACGTCTCCTGCGGCACATGGGCCGTCTTGAGAAATGAGATCAAGGCCTTTGCATGGGCCTCGGAGCATAGCAATAAGGAGAGCAGGGAGATCTTGGAGGGTGTATGCCCCAACTGCTCGACAACATTAAAATCACTTTTCTTTATTATTTTCAGAATCTCCTCCATTTCTTGTCGGGAGGCCTCAGCATTTACGGGTATTGGTGCCTCCATCCGGGCAGGCTCTTCTTCAATCCCTTTGCCCCGAGCATTTGATGACTCGGCAGCAGGGGACACAATTTGATCAGCAACAGGACTAGGTAAACTTGCAGGTTTTATGAGGAGGGGTTTTCGAATAGCGGGCGGCGCAATGTCAGGCGAGAAGAGCCTGCCACTGCGGGTGACTTTAGCTGGACCAGTGATATCGCAGATACTGGCACTAGCGTCGAATTCTTGCTTGATTCCATTTACATACACGTCTGCCCCATAATGCCAGGGGACAGCTTTATCAGACACGTAGGAGAGGGGCCCTGGAACAGTAATGATCACAGGCGCAATTGTCATGATTTGAATAGGCTTCTTCGGGGGAGCCTTGATTGGATTTTTGAAGATGGTAATCACGGAAACTTCTTTCATCGGAACCAAATGAACAGCAGTCTTTTTGAATAGAATCTCCTTGCTATCCATTAGGCCTTGGATGCCTAACCTTAGCAAGGGACAATCAGATGGGGAAATAGCACAGAATGGGCAACCTTCGCCACAACCCGGAAATAAACCGGCCCGCAGTAGGTTCTTCTTAACAGCCTTCAGAGGGGTAACAACTTCATCTACCGAAACAGCATACACTTCTTCCTCAACGGCATTTACCCTATGCTGGGGCATAGGAGCCGTTACAACATTTGGTCTTTCTGGCGCTTCAAACTGAATTTCCTTTGCGTCGATCAGATCTTGCACTTTGTTTCTTAAGGCCCAGCAATCATCAGTAGTATGCCCAGGACTATCAGAATGATAAGCACACCGGGCATTTGGGTTGTATTTAGGAGACGCAGTGTTGACAACCTTAGGAGCTTCTTTGAGGGTTACCAGGTTGGTGGATAACAGTTGGGGTAAAATTTGAGATAATGTCATACTCAGTCGGGTATACTGCCTCTTGGGCCTTTCGCTTCTTTGTTGATTGTACTGCTGAGGAGCAGCAACAGGTTTGGAGATGACCAAAGCATTGACGGCTTGGCGACTTTCGGGCTTGACTTGTCTTCTAGGGCCATAGACGGCGCTTGCTTCTTTCTTAAATGGCCTCTTCTCAGCACTTGTAGAGGCAGCCTTCTGTATCTTGCCTGACCTGATGCCAGCTTTAATTCTTTCTCCTGTTAATATCAAATCTGTAAATCCAGCGGAGGAGTTACCAACCAAATGATTGAAAAACGGACCAGACAACGTCCCAAGGAACATATCAACCAGCTCTCGATCAGTTAATGGAGGTTGCACCCTGCCAGCCAAATCTCTCCATTTTTGGGCGTACTCTTTGAACCCTTCACTCGTTCCTAGAGACATACCCTGAAGTTGGGTACGCGTAGGAGCGAGATCAGAATTATATTGGTATTGTCTGTAGAATGCAGTTGCCAAATCTTCCCAGTGCCGGATGCTAGCTCCGTCCAATTGGTAGAACCATTCAAGTTGTGACCCTGAGAGACTATCTTGGAAGAAGTGAATCCAGAGGTTCTTATCCGCCGTGTAAGGTTGGATTTTCCTTACGTACGACCTTAGATGTAGCTTTGGGCAGGAGACCCCATCATACTTGGCGAAGGCAGGCACCTTAAACTTGTGTGGAATTACTACTCCAGAAGATAATCCCAAATCTCCGAAATCCAGTCCCGGCACGTTCTGAATTTCCATGGCGCTCAAGCGGTCCTCCAATTGCTTGTATCTGTCAGCAGCAGGTGGGTATTGTTCGTCGTTATAGTCCGTCTCGTTGTCGGAGACTGCGGGACTAGGAGCTCCTCCCCCTTGGGGACTATTTTTCTCAGCAGAAGAAGTGGTTGGATCAGCTTCATTGTGGAGTGTGTTCCCAAATCGGCGTCCGGTGTTGAACAATGCAGTCCTCTTTTTCTTCTTCTTCTTCAGAAGTAGAGTCTTCAACTCTTGCTGACCTTGGGCTAGGCTTAGGACCATCTCTTGAAATTGTGCACTTTGGGCCTAAAGGGCCTTGATTGCTTGCTCACTGGATGATTCTGGATTCATGATGACTGTGCAAAATAAACAGCGAAGGAGATTAAGCAACCTGTGAAATAGGGTACCTGCTATGCATATGGTGCAATGGAATGCGTATGTTTTATGTTTTCAAAGACAAACAAGATTCAACTTTGTAGACAAAAAAGGGAAACACACTTCATCAGATTAAAATTTTTCAATTGTTCAACAATTTGCCCTTAGGCATTACAGGAATGAAAAATACGGAAAAGGAAATAAAACTACAAAAGGAAATAATCAAAGCTCATCAATGCTCCCATGGCCTCCTCCTTTTAGTGCTGATGTAGTTGTTCAAGACACGTTCTTCCTCCAATTGCTTAGTCAGCCTTTGGATCTTCCTTTCCTGCTCGTTGAACTTCTCCCGATAGAAATCCCGTTCTTCCTTTAGCTGTGCCCAAGATCTCTTCATTGTATCAAAATCAGTGGGTATCTGAGGAGGGAGGACAGTTGGAGGAATCCCATCTTCATTGGGAGATTCCAGGATGATTGGTCTGACAGCTTCGTATGGCATACCCAACTTCTGAGCACGGATGCGGACCCATTTGCAATAGGGCTCCAATGGTAGAGAAGTCTTTGGTCCTAACTCATGTGGGTCAGCTTTGTGGATTCTGTCCCAAGCTTTAATGAATCCCTGGCGTAGTTTGTCACTGCCTGCCTGAAATTCAAAATGGAAGTGAGGAACCAGCATTTCATGAGGCCCATCTCCTCTGGCTCTTCCAAACTGACGGAGAGCTAAACACGGATTGTAAGAGATTCCTCCTTGGATACCAATCAACGGGACATTAGGGTATTCTCCGCAACGGTCGATAACAGCTACCTCATCCAAACCTCTGAGAGTCCAAGTGATATCCTTATCTGTGAGAGACATTAACCTCCGAGCCCAACCTTTTCCTTCTTCATTCTTCAGCACGAACTTAGGAAGGTGCGAAATAAACCACCTTACTAGCAAAGGAGCACAACACCACGGAGTCCCCCGTTTTCGAGCAGTACGAGCATATAATTGTTGTAAAATGTCACCCAAGAGAGTGGGTACCGGATTCCGAGACATGAAGATTCTTATGACATGGATACTGATAAAGGTGTCAGGGTTGGGAAACAATACCAGACCATAGATCAAAAGAGCCAGAATATCCTCATATGCCTTGAAGTCCAAGTCATTCCAGAAATCATTAGCCTTGCCAACCAGAAATTTGACCAAAAAGCCCTTGATCCCATTTCTAGTTTCCCAGTTGGACAATATCTCTTCTTTGGTCAAGGGGAGAGTTGCAGCAATCTCTTCAGGCCTAGGAGTCTTTTCCAAACCAGTGAAGGGAGTTTGTTCCAAGACAGGAATCCCAAGCAGATAAGAAAATTCTTCCAGGGTAGGAACCAGCTGGAAGTCTTGGAAGGTGAAACAGTGATGCAGAGGGTCATAAAACTGGGTCAGAACACTTATCAATTGTTGGTCCCATTTTGCAGTGATCAAGCCAAGGAGGGAACCATGTCTGTTGATGAAGGAGGTGGTATTTGGAATTCTGCTAACCAACTCATCAAGCAACTCAGGTGAACGAACAAAGTTGAACCGGATAGTATTCCTTCGCACAGGCATCATAATGTCCTACAAAACAGAGCAAAGATGAAACCTCTTTTGTCTTTGAAATGGGTTAGCCTTTTACACAGGATGCATGCAATGGTATGATGGAATGATGCTATGATGAAACACACCACATAGACAGATAAGGCACACAAGTCACACAAGACACCCTTAGGTTTCAGGCCAGCATGAGTTTCAGGTATTACCCTCTTTTGTTTTGTTGGTTAAAACCTGTCCTATCAAAAGTAACCGGGTTCTAGAGGATCTCAAATCATTGGCTACCCTCAATCGGTCATAACTCCAGCATCGCAATCTTTTCTCGCGGCCAGAACCATCTCGAGAGTTTAGCCTCAATGAGTGTAGCATACTGCTACTGTCCTAATAGCCAAGTTGGTCAATTTAGGGTTCTAAGGTCGGTTGGTGTTTAATGACCCCTTAGAAGACCTATATTCTCCCCGTTACAACACAAGGGATATAGGTACAGACTAAGATGCCACACCAATGTAGCCACTGCTTCACCCATGTCGGTCTACGTCGGACAGGTCCCTCACAGATTATGCTACCTAAAAAGGGTTTTTCCCAGATCCGGGTTAGGATCTATGAAACTCCGATACAAAGCCCACAAATGTAAAAGCAAACAAAGCAAACAATTGAAAACAAAGGTGATCTAAACCCTAAGGTTACCCCACTTTTAGAAGTCTTCCCCAGCAGAGTCGCCAGTTCTGTGATACGGTGGGAGAACTGACTTGAGGTTTTGCGTTTGTATTCGCAAATGTTGCGGTTAGCAAGAGTCGCCACCGACTTTTTATTTTATCCTAAGGAAAGGTTAAAAAGCACAGCAAAAACCTTTTGAGATGTTTTCTTGGGTTCGGGGAGTAGATTATAGAAAGGGAAGGTATTAGCACCCTTTCTATCCATGGTTATCCATGGGCTCTTAGTTACTTGCTTAGATCACTTGCCTTTTGTTTTCAATTGTTTTAAATGGGGCTTGAGTGTGTGGGTTTTGAAAATGTTTTTGAAAAGAGGCCAATGTGGTGGCAACCTTTGTAATGATCCATGTGGGGATGTATACAAAGATGTATGTCTTTTGAAAAAGTTTTCATTTGTTTTTGAAAGTTGTTTTGAAAGTGTTGTGAGGTGTGATTTTGAAATTAGGCAAGTGTTTTGCTTTGCAAGTTGATTCGAGTAACTAAGAGGTTATCTACTCCTAAATTTCTCAAAAGATCATTGCTATACTTTAACCCTTTTAGCAAGTTTGCTCCACCATTGTATTTGGTGGGCAACCTTGTGTTAGGATGTGAAAGGGACAGGCGCGGGTCATCGTATGGACCATAATTGCAACGGCGTTAAATGTCTTTGAGCAATTTCTCTAAGGGACTTGATCATTTGTTTTTTTGTTTGTTTTTGAAAGGTTTTGTCGAGGGACTATGATCATTCAAATTGTTTGCTTTTCCCAAAGATGTTCAACATACAACATGGCCCATTTATTTGAAGGCAACAAGTGGAATACCCTAGGGGGTGCAAGTGTGATTTGTGTGTCCATTTTCATGCTTGTTTATCTTGTATTAGGTCAAACTATTTTTTTATCGTTTTTCGCATACAAACCCTAATTCTAGCATGTTATCATTAGAAAGCAATAAAGTGCGAAATTAAAATTACTAAGCTATTACAAAACCAAATATGGGAAGGGGGGTACAAAGATTCAAATGGGGATATTGACAAGAATTTAAATCTAAATTATTACAACATTTGAATATTTGCAATTTAAATAATGCATAATTAAATGTAAATTAAATAAATGTGTGAAATGCAAAAAGGAAGTTTTTATGTGTATGAGAAAATATTATTTATGTAAAAGGGAAAAGAAAATAAAAATGTATTTATTTTTTGAGTATTTTGAACTTAGGGTAAAAAACCCTAATTTTTAAAGAAAAGGTATTATTATCTAATTTAATTCTACTATTTATTTATTATTTATAAAAATAAAATAAAATGAAGTGTATTGTGAAAGAAGGGTATTTTTTGTATCAAATATTAAATAAAATGAAAAAATCAAGTATTTTTATATTTTTTGTCTTAAATATATTAATAATCATATATATATTTATATTAAACCCTAAATATGTATTATACAAAAAATAAATATTTATTTAATATTTTAATAAAATAAATAAAAGAGTATTTTTTGTGTGAAATATTTTTAGAAAGTAAATAAAAATAAAAATGTATTTTCACTATTTTTATACTTATTCTAAATAATAGTATGTATATCTATTTATGTATAAATAAAGGAAATAAACAAATAAATATGCAATAAATGCAAAAAATGATGAAAAAAATATTTTTAATTTTAAAATGGCATGAGAAAAAATAAACAAAGTCAGCCAAAAAAGAAAAAGTCAAAAATGTTAAAAAATGAGCAAATGGGCTCAGGGGGGTGTAAACATAAAAATGGGGTGTGAAAAGAAAATATATCCAGGCCCAGCCCAGACCACTTCTTCTTCAACCTCTGTACAACCTTCTTCAAGCAAAAACACGCGTTTTTTATCTCTGGATTCCTGGACTTTCAAGCAAAACTCATAACATGAAAAGTGTAGAGCATTAAGAGGCGGTTTCAACCATATAAAGAACATGACCTATCTCTCTAAGATGAGGGAGAATTTCTCTCCCCCTCTTTTCTGACCTAGTTTTTCTACCATTTTCAGAGCTCAAATTCTCTCTACTCAGATAAAAGAAATGAAAACTAAAGCTATGTACATGTTCAGGGCTATGAGTAGGACCTTGTTTCTTCACAAACTTAAGACTAAAGATGCATAATAAGAGAGATACGAATTCAAACTTTTACCTGTGCAGTTGAACTTCTATGTGGAGAATGAGAGACTTTCAGTGCAATGTAATGATTGGAAAAGCTTCCTTGAGGTCCAGGGATACTTTTTCAATGCTTACTTTGTCTTGAACCTTCTTGTATCAAGCTGTAGAACTTCACCTGCAAGTCAAAGATGTGAAAATGGTGGAAGTGGTTAGAGCAACTACAGATCGTGCCTTAGCTTCTGGATAGCTTGCATATGTTATAAGGAAGGTATAGGAACATGTTTTGATCAAAATGCTCGAAGGGATTGAGAGATAGCACTCAATCTGCAGGGCCTGCTCTGTTTGAGCAGTTTTGTGGTGTTTCTGAGATGGAGAGTGTTTGAAAGGCAAAAGGCTCGTGCAAAAGCTTGGTTGGGTGATCTTGAATGTGTTTGATATCTTTTGTGTTGTGTTTGTAAGCTGAGATTCAAGTTGTCACAAGTTATGGACTTTTCTTCTTTTCTAAGCAACAAAAGCAAATTGGTGTTCTAGGTCAGTATAGGACCCCCTAATGTGTTGCATAACCATCTCTTGATCAGTGTGTTATGCACATAATCTTGTGCTAAGCAGATCTTCTATGTACTTGTTTGATTTACCAATTGACATAAAGCAAACTTTTGTAAAAATGGAAAGTTCACTTTATCCAAAAATGGATCAATCTTGTGTATAATGCTTGAATTCATGGAACAACACTTAGACACAATGAAAAAGCATTAAATTAAGGAGTGTAATGTGGTTTAAGGACCTGCAAAGCAGCACAAACTATGCTGAGTTCAAATTTGCCAAGTTTATGAATATGTCTTGATGAAGAACAAAAGTGAATTTTTGCCAACTTGTGAAATTCGAATCTCTCAAGTTATTAGGTTGTTTGATGAGTTCTTGGACATTTTGGAAAGCTTGGAATGTGTACTACAATCCATCTTTGAAATGCAAATCAAAATTCCAAGTGGAAGGGTATGAAAAGTGGCTTTGAAGTAGGGTAGGAAACCTTGTCAAAATAGGTCAAATTTCACTAAGTTAAAAGATGGTTTAGTGCCCTTATTCAAAGAATCATAATATGAGATACAAGCTTCAAATGAGAAAACTTTGTGAATCAAAGTTGTATACTATGCAACAAGCTACAACTTTCATGTTTTGACTTTTGTTTGAATCCAAATGGATCATGGTGAAAAGATGGGGTAAAGTTGGGAAAAAATTAGGGTTTTCCATAACTTAGAAAAATTCTAAGTTATGAAAAATTCCATTTTCTAACCCTAATTTGCATTTTGTGATTTCTTGGTGAACAAGTTTCATGATTTGGAATGTTTTGATGAAAAATGAATCTTGACTCTTGATTTTGACCAAAAAGTCAAAGTTTGACTTTTCAGTATACAGTCAAAATTGATCAATTGACTGGGAAATTCAACTGTCAACCTTGTGTACTTGGGATCTTTTGAGCTTGATGAATATGTCAAGATAATTCCATGGGGTCCTTGAGTCCATATGTGAGCTTGGTTTGTCATTGGCTAAGTCAAACAGTCAAAAATTGCCTTTGTGCAGTCAAAACCCTAAAAATGACCATTTTGCCCTTTTGATGATCTGATCAAATTTCTTGGAGAATTGTGATCCAAACTTGATCACATTGTCCATGTGAGTTCATAATGTTGATGTGGATCAAATTTCATGAGGTTTGACTGTCAATTGGCCACAGTTGACTTTTTCCCCAATATAGCTGATTTCTAGGTCAACTGTCCAATTGACTGGGTAAAACTTGGAATCAAGACTTGAAACTTGGCATGGGTAAACTTGGGAGTCCAACATGAAGCATGAAAGTCATTTTAGGCATTTTAGGTCAAAACATCCTAGGGCAAACACAAACCCTAATTTGAGTCCACAGTGCAAGGAGAAGTCTTGAGCAGAGGAAACCCTAACTGTGTCTTGATCTTCAAAGGTCTTGTGATGAGAAAATGTTGAGGAAATGGGAGGGCAAATTTTGGGGTACAACAATGATGATGATGGACACTGATGATAAAGTCTATAAGCCTTGCTATTTTTTCTTGATTCTTCATCAGGGTACTCTAATATCACCCATGCAAAGAGAGATCTCCAAGCTTGAGCAAAATAATTTCTCCTTCCTTTCTCTTCTACACCACTCGCCTTCTCTCTCTCTCTCTCTCTCTCTCTCTCTCTCTCTCTCTCTCTCTCTCTCTCTCTCTCTCTCTCTCTCTCTCTCTCTCTCTCTCTCTCTCTCTCTCTCTCTCTCTCTCTCTCTCTCTCTCTCTCTCTTGGAGTTCATTCTTCAAATTTTAGGTTTTTGTCTATAAGTAAATAAGGGAAGCATGAGAAATGTTTAAATTTTACACTAAACATGATTATGAAAAATTGGTTATTACATTCTTCCCCCCTTAAATTGAAATATGTACTCGAATTTAAGGATTACCTGAATACATGAAGATAATTTTCTCACATCTCCTACTCTAGCTCTCAGGTAGCCTCGTCGGGATGTGATTCTTCCTACAACACCTTTATTAAATGTATTTCCTTATACCTTAATAACATGATAGCATAGTCCCCAATGCGGCTCAGTTGGGGTTGAATTAAAAGATCATTTGCAACTTTAACTGTATCCGAGAGGATAGGTTAAAAAGAACCGGAAACAAATTTCCTGAGTTAAGATACTTTGAACACTTCATGAAGCCTGGATAGTGAAGGTGGAAAAGCTAATTGGTAAGCTATTTCACCTACCATACTTATGATTTGATACAGACCAACGTATCTCAGACTCAAGTTCTTTGTCTTGAATGGTCCCTTTAGCCCAAGCTTCCACATAACCTCCAATAACACGTGATCTCCCTCTTCAAATTCCAAAGGCCTTCTATGCCAATCCACATAACTCTTTTGACAGTCTTGAGCCATCTTCATTTTCTCTTGAATCATTCTTATATTCTTGGTGGTTTTCTTGGATTACTTCCTGTCTAAGGATCACTTTATAACCAACATCCGCCAACATAATGATGTCCTTTAATTTATCCCATACAATGCTTCATACGCTGCCATTCAGATCCCCGAATAATAGTTATTTCTATAGGCAAACTAGATCAAGGGTAAGTGATCTTTAAAACTTCTTATACTTTACAAAAAGCATGCCCGCAACATTACCTTGATGGTTTGAATGGTTTTTCTGTCTTCCCATTTGATTGAGGATGATTTGAGTTGCTAAGGTTCAAATTTTTTCTCCTTAGTTAATGGAAAGCCTTCCAAAACCTAAAATTAAACTTTGTGTCACAATAAGACACAACACTAGCCGATACACCATGCAATTAAACTATTTATCAAATGAATAACCATACCAAGTGAATAACCTTGTACGTAGTCTTGACAGTTATAAAATGAGCTGACTTGGTTAATCTATCCACAATTACCCAAATCAAATCATGACCATCAAGCATACAAGGTAAGATGACTATGAAGTCCATTGAGATAAAACCTCTCTTACGAGGGTTGCAGTATGCCACCCGGCCTCTAATGCTCGACCTTTACTTGTTGACATACAACGCCTTTGGCCATATATTCCGCAATGTCCTTCTTCATACCGGGCGACCAAAAGTTCTTCCTTAAATCTTGACACATCTTAGAAGAACCAGCGCAAATGGTAAAATCTCTCTTACAAGCCGCCTCTAGGATTTCTCTCCTCGATTTGGAATCATCTGGCATACACATATTTAGATTAAACAAAAGAACCTTTCTGGATGGTCAACCTTAGATTGTAACTCTGCATCAGTCAATTGAGCTTACCTTATCCCTTCTTTTAGGTCACATATGGTACTCATCTGGCTGATTAGAACTCCCTCTCAAGTCCATATGAGTTATAGGTCAAGGTCTCAAAATATCTCCAATAGGTCATGCTCCAATGTCAGCATCTCTGTTGTATGCATTTCTTGCTTGCTAAGTTCATTTGCTACCTTGTTGGCTTTACCTGGATGGTACATCAACTCAACGTCATAATCTTTCATAAACTTTTTTCATCTCTAATGATGCATGTTCAACTCCTTTTGGTTAACTAGATACTTCAATATCACCAAACATCTTGAAATGTTCTATATAAAGATTTTCCTCCACACTCTGAGTGCAAGTACAGCCGTATCTAGATCCCGATTTTGAGCCAGATAAATATCTCTATGCATCTTGGGCACTCACTCAAGATGAAAAATTCAGATACTAGAGATTTCAACAAATGTATTGTAGTAACCCATAGTGAGATAAAAATCTTAGTGGGTTTTCCACTTTAAAACATTAAGTCTATCTAATTTAAATCACTAATCTTATTGGCCTACACAGTACTTTATCTCTCCTCGAAGTCTGATCTTGAACTGATTAATCTTCCAACATTCATCTGGATCATAAAGGTATTGATTTGAATAAGCTTCCATGTCCTCAAACATTTCTACAAACTTTGACACAATCATGGAACCTTGGCATAACAGTTGAAACTCTAGCTCCTTCTAAGCTCTCATGCTATATTGGAAATACTTGTCTAACATAGCCACTTTAAAGTGTGCCCAGGTCTTGGAAATCCCCAAGGTAGTCATTCTGCTAGAAGCACTTGTCCATTATCGAGCCACCGGTCCTCGCAACATTTGAGTATCACAAACCACTTTTTCTTCCTCCGCACATGAGCTTTGAGAGGATCAAGATCACAATGGAACTCCGGAGTGTTCATCTTATAGAACTCTCGAAAACCCCTACTTGTTTTATTTTGTTAGGGAGGCAGTTAGACACCATGCTTCTATTACATCTTATAAATTATAAACTCTTACTCCTAATGCTATTGCATCTGCAGTTGGCGTGTTGATGCATCTGCATCAACTGTGCCCATTGGTCACCACCTGCTCCAACTTCAAGATTGTCATTCACATTCTGAGCATGCGTTTCTCTCGGTCTTCCCATTCTCCTTGGTTTCTCTACCATGAAATCACCTATCATACACATAGATATCAAGTTGATCAGGCCCAACACTAGGTAATATGAAATAATACTTCATAACAACAACACACATAGGCATGAGAAAATATATTAATATTGTTGTTACACAGTTGGGCCGAGGATCGACATGCTATGATACCAATTGTAATAACCCAATTAATTATTTGTCTAGAATCACATAATTAAGTTGTTAATATATGGTACAAAAAAAATATAATAGTAATAATTTTACATAAGTACATATGTCTCACATATAAATAAAAAAAGTATGCCAAAATAGTATAATGTAACACAGAGTCATCGCAATACAACAAAAATAAAACAAAACAAGCTAAGTAAAAGTCCTCTAGAAAGTTTCATCACGTCATCTTTCCTTTACCTTTAGATGTCAACTGCTCCCCAGTAGAAGACTATGATAACAACGGGGTGACAATAAACTATCTCAGTGGAGTTCTCGTATCTTAGGAGTCCTCTCGATCATGGGATTTAACCTAAATTATTACTCTAAGGTTCCTCATCTTAATCATTTTATCTAATACCACACATAATAGACAAGAATATACAAATGTATTATTAATTACATGAATCATGTATCATCAATACTTATTAAAAGCAATCCTCATGGTTTAGTCTTCCATATTTACCTATTGACCTACTTTTAGGAATAAAACCCTCAAGAATTGGTCATACGGGTTTACTTGACTTCCTACTTTTTGGACATAGCTCACTTAGTCAAAATTTATAAATCATTACCCTCAAGATTTGGTCTTATGGATTTACTTACCATCCTACTTTTGAGAACTAATCTCTCAAGGATCGGTCTTATGGGTTTACCTAACTTCCCGCTTTTGGGACTTACTAGGTGATTCTCATATGGAATAGTACTACCCATTAAACATATGAACACATATCTCGATATAGTGCAATAATCATCGAAGGGACATGGCCACTCGAAAAGGGGTCAAATTTCACAAACAAAGGGGCTGGAAATGACATGGATGATAGCCAGGCCGTCATGGCCATGACAGTCGTAACCTGAGTGATGCCCAACAAGGTCAATCTTTTGTTAAATATGGTGGTCGTCATCTAGAAAGGGAGCATGTCATCCAAATCTATGGTCATCATAGACAAGGACGTCGATCCTCTGGGATCTAGGCGATAACCGATATCCCATCATCATAGATGATGACCGCCATCACGTCCAGACAATGTTTTCTAGAGAAAATAGTAGCAAAACATTCCCAAAGCACAAAATATTAATTCTAATGCATCAACCACGAATTTCAACAATTATACATGTTGTAAGATAACAAGTTACTGGAACACTACATCATAACAATTGCAAATGACATGGATTCAAAAATGTAATTATGCAATTCACAAGAAAAACAACAACACTCAGAAAAACCACAAAGATTCCTCCCAACATGTATCAAGCCCCAAACCAGTTTGAACCCTACTAATTCTATGAACTCCACCTTAATTAAAGAACCTGAAAATGATTCTTGAGATGATGGTGGTGATTGATGATGAGAAGCTTCATTCTTTGAGCATACAAGAGTTCTCTTTCTCCTCTTTACTTCTTTTCATGTGCTCTCTTTTTACCTGTTAGTTCTATGGTTTTATGATTGGGTAAATTTTGGTAAAACATGGCTATACAGATGTTGAGAAAAATGTTGTAACATCTTCATTAACTGTCATAACAACTTTACTGTTATGTGTTTCAATAAGATGTAGAAGACAAATGTCATGACATCTTGGTTTGTGTACAGTAGGCACTGTTATTGTATATCTCTTGACAAATTTGTTTTGATTTGATGAGATCGTTTTGGATATGCCTCATCATTATCTGCAAGTCAAAGAGATTATTTAGGAACAAAGCGCGAATTTGATTTGTTTCATTAAAAAGGATCCTAGAGACATTTTAGGAAACTTTTAAAATATTTGTTCCTATTTATATGTGAAGATCTTGCAGCTGATTTAAAAATTGAATATTGGATTTGATTTAAAGAGTCCAACCCCATTCTTCAAGATTCTATAAATAAGGGCTTGCTATGACCTAAAATAACAAGCATTCATAAAGAAGAAACTGTGTTAGTAAGCTATTATTCTTACTCATGAGATTTTAAGCAAAAAGTTGAGTATTGTTCTCAGTTGAAGCTTTTAATAAAAACTAAGTATTGTTTATTTGAAATGTAATCTTCTATTGGGTTTTAAGTCTAGTCACAAGGTTTGTGGTTATATATATATATAACTATGGTGATTGGAAGTGAGATGGGGATCTCATATCTAGTGATCTCTAGGTAGAAGTTGCACAAGGTAGTGATTAAGAGAGAATTTATAAACTATGGTTGATTTAGCTTTGAACTAATACTATCATAGTGGATTTCCTTCCCGTCTTTGTAACCCCTAGAGTAGGTGACGTTGCACCGAACTGGGTTAACAATTGATTGTGTTATTTAATTTTATGCAATTTATATTTCTGCACAATCTGTAGTTTACTACCAACAGATGTCATAGCACATGTCCTAACATAGTGTTTTTATGTTAAGACACCAGTCTTAACCTTTGTATTGCAAGTGCCAGAATTAAAATTAGCATCAGAGCAAGCACCCTGTTCTGTCTATTGGGTGAGCTCCAGGGAGAAAATATTTTTGGTACTATGGATAAGGAAGGATGATACAACAACATACCACTTCTACTGGATGGCTCAAATTATGATTGGTGGAAAGTTATAATGGTGGCTTTTCTAAATCCATGGACATCAAAGTTTGGAAGGATGTTTTGAAAGGGTGGGAACATCCTGTTAATATAGGCAAAGATTGGAATGTGTCATTAAAGCCAGAGGGAGAATGGAATGATGAGGATGATAAATTAGCTCTTGGAAACTACAAAGATTTTTAGTTTATTCAATAGTGTAGACAATAACGTGTTCAGGTTAATTAAAACATGTATTGTGGCTAAGGATGCTTGGGAAATTCTCAGAATAACTCATTAAGGGACATCTAAAGTAAAAAAGTCAAGACTTCAGCTTCCCACCACCAAATTTGAGAATCTAAAGATGAATGAGGATGAGACTATCCATGAATATCTTATGAAGATTCTTTAAATAGCTAATGCATCTAGTGCCTTGGGAGAGAAGATGTTAGAAGAAAATATTGTTTGAAATATTATTAGGTATCTACCTAGGAAATTTGACATGAAGGTAACAACCATTAGAGTGGCTCATGACATCAGCAACATGAAGGTTGATGAAAATGTTGGCTCACTTTAAACCTTTGAGTTGGCCATTAGTGACAAGTCTGATAAAAAGAACAAGAGCATAGTTTTTGTTTTCAATGTTAAAGATGAAGAAGGCCAAGTTGATCTAGATATTGATGAAGCTTTGTCCAATATCATTGTATTACTGGGAAGAAATTCAGTAGAATTCTAAATAGAATGGATAGAAAATGAAGACAAAATGTTCAGAACATCTCATCTGACATTAGGAATAATGAGGATTTTCAAAATAATATAGAACAGAGGACAAGAAAAATTAAAGCAAAGGCATTCAATGTTATGAGTGGGAAGGCTTTGGTCATATTAAACGAGAATGCCACACTTTTCTCAAGAGGCGGAAAAATGAATTTATTGTGTCTTGGTCTGATGGTGATGTGTCAGAAGATGAGGATAGCAATGAGACTTCCAAGCTTGTAATGGCTCTTTATGGAAGATGGGCATATGAAGTGGAAGCTTATGATGAAAGTGTTCTTTATGACGACCTTGATGTATCCCATTAGGACACATGTGATAGGTATGTAGAAAGTCTTAAGATAGTAGAAGAACAGAGGAAGACTATAGATGAATTGGAGAATGAAAAGAAGAAGCTTCTATGTACTATTTCACATCTTCAAGGTGAGTTATCTCTCTTAAATTCCAAGCTTAATAACATGTCATATTATTTGAAGAAGATGAATAGTTGAGCTGATATGGTAAAAGATGATGAAGATACAAAAGTTGATTATCAGTCTAATAATAAACAAAGAAGATTGTATGAGAAGAAGTCCTTTCTTGTTGAAGGGAAAATAATGATCAACATTTCCAACAACATGTTACAACATCCTGGCAGACATGATGGAACTTTAACTAGATTTCAATCATCCACTTGGATATGTCATTATTGTGGCGAGCATGGCCATATTAAGCCTTTTTGTTATAAAATATATGGAGATTAAAAATCTTCAATTCATTTTAAGGGTGATCCAGTGAACAAAAAGAGAAGTGTTGAAAATAGGGATATTAAATTTATTGCTCATGCTTCCTCAAGAACTAAAGATGTTATGAAATCAACACGTGTGATAATTGATGATTCTTTCCCTGAAAAGGAAAAGGATGTTGAAGACAATGTTGGAGCATCTTTTGTGTAGACCGGGGAGAAATGAAGAGAAGCTATCTGTGAGTCCTTAAGTGTTTATCTAGATAACTCTGATGTTAAAATTCTAATAGGTCATCTCAAGGAGATCAATACAACACACTCAAACGAAGCAAACATTGAAAATTCATGTCTTTTTTTTTCTAAACATGAACTAAGGATGTGTTATACTATTCAATAAAGAAGAAACTTGAATGGCATAAGTGGGTCATTGTGGGTCAGTAAGTATTTATATCTAAGAAACAGTTTGATTTGTGCCTATGGAAATACCACAATTTTTTAGTATGGTGGAACACAGAGAGATTATTCTCAACTGGCATGGATAAACCAGATATTAAAGGATAGTAATGTCAAACATGATGTCATGACATTATTTGGTGAAGATCTGAATGATCTCAGATATTTCATTCAACATGGCTGGAACAAGAAGCTTGATAGTCATAAGAAACTTATCAAGAATCTTGTTGAAGGAAAGGTTATTACTCTAGAGCTTATGGACAACAAGGAACAACTTAATATTGTAAGTAGTGGGATTAGAACTTGTACTATTGAATAGTTATAGAAATTATAGTTATGGAGGAGTGAAACTGACACTACATCTTTCCTCTATGTTCTGATGCTTAGGAAGCCTAAGCAAGTTGCTATTTGATGGGACAAAGGCTCTCTGTAAAGGGTTGGTGACAACACCAAGGAGTGTAGGGGGATCTTTGACAAGGGCAAGAGGTGGAATACCACCTGAAGTTGGTGAAGTTTCTTTGGTTCCATCTACTATTATGTGTTTCCATCTATTAATTTGTGCTTCCATCTGCATTTATTGCTTGTGTGCAATGTGTATGCTTCCATTTTCTGTGTGTGTGTGTGATTACATTTACTCTATTTTGTCAAGTTTTGGCTAAAAAGGGGGAGTAAAGTGTTAGTGTGTTTTCTGTGTCATAATGTTATTAAAAATGTCTTGACATGTTAATTAGCATACTGATAAGACTATGCTAGTGCTAAGGAGAGTGTAGTGATTGTGGTTGCTTACTGGATGTAACTATTTAGGGGGAGCATGATTATCTGTCATACTGGTTTGTAACTTCTGTTGTTGCTACTACTGGTGGAGTTTGTATGCATGATGTCATATCTGATGTTCTGGCATCTTTCCTGATGTGAGTAAAATCCAGTTGTGAGGTTGTTTTATCTTCTACTGCTGCCGCCTCTGATATCTGAACTTGGGTAGTTCATATTTGTTGTTTTGGATTTTCTATTGTGATGGATTTCCCTTTGAGGGGGAGTCTTAACCACAAGGGAGTCTAGAACTGTCTGTGATATCATACCACATGTCTGGACATCTGTCTTATGGAGTATTGAATATTGTTGTACCCCAAAATTTTCCCTCTCATGTTTCTCAAGGTTTCTTTTACATGGTTGGCCACAAACACTTGATTAAAGAAAAATAATTTTTTTGAAGATAAAGGAGTCTTCGATTGGCATTGGGACCAGGTGCCTTCGATTGGCATTTGGACATGAGTCTTCGATTGTCCTTGGGACAAGGTCTTTCGATTGGAATTTTAACAAGGTCCTTCGATTGGCATCTGAACAGGATGTCTTTCGATTTACATCTGGACAAGGAGTTTCGATTGGGAATCTAAAAAAACATTCTATCAAACTTTGGTCCCCCAACTTCGATTTAGCGTTGGACCCTCTTTGATACAAGCTTGACTCACTAGTCTTTGATCGAGCATTTGGCACTCTTCGATGCAAGCTTGATTCACAAGCTTCGATTGGGCGCTGCCCCTCCCCCTTTGATCAAGCTTCGACTGGTCAGGTTGAAGTCTTTCGATTGGTTTAGTTGGTCAGTGTCAGAGCCAATCGAATAACAAGGCGAACAGAGACTCAATTGAAGGCCACAATGATTAGGCATGGGGCAATTCAAAAGAAAATGAGGAGGCTCCTATAAAGCCTTCGATTGATAGAGAGCTGAAGTAACCTTCGACCAATTAGAAAGGGAGAGTTGATGTTTCGATTGGTTTGAGTTGAAAGAAAGCCATTCGAACGAAGTAACAATAGGCCAATCGAAGAGCAACGCTGGAGGGCATTTGAAAGTCAAATGTCCAGGTTCATTAAAATTCAAAAAGGGACAAGAAACCATGTCTTTTGCAACGTTTAAAAATGGTATTCATGGCCTTAAAACACCAACTTAATGGCTATTTATTCCTTGGCCCTCTTGTCCCCTCCATCCCCTCTATATAAAGAACACACTAGCAAGCTCCAAGGAGGCTGGACACAACCGAAAAGAGAGTCACACGAAATTAAAAAACACATTCTTTGAGGTCTCCTGAAGCTTTTCCAATCATCACGAGCGCCTAAGCAAGAACACGCCCAGAAGTTCCAAATTGAAGAATCCCTTAAACAAAGGTACCCACGCCTGAAGCCACAAATTCATCCATCACCATTGGTAAAAAGATAAAACTTTACATTTGCATGATACATCAACACTTGTAGTTCATTCGATTTGTTATTCAAGATTAAAGACCTGGGTTCGACCCCAAGTCTGCATTTTTTTTGTTTCTAACACTTGTTGTAGATCCAGCCTGAATAGACCAACACGCCCAGGATTGGAGGACCTGGGTTCGATACGCAGGTCTTGAATCATTATTTGGCTAATATTTATCTTCCAGATTCAAATCGAAAAGAAGCATCCACCCCTGGGTCGAAAGACAATCATCCTTTATTGGATCGAAGGCTACCTTTCTTCTTCTGGATCAGAAGCCACCTTCCTCTGGATCGAAGGCCACTATCTTCCTCTGGATCGAATCCCCCATCTCTCCCCGGATCGAAGGATGCCCCCTTTGTATTTTAACTTTTGTTTTCATTTCTTTATTGACTTCTTTTTTATTTTAACTTTAAATCAAAAAAAATCACAAAAAAACATTAGATTAGTGTTTATTAATCAAATTAATTTGTAAACAAATTAATTAATCATTTTAACCTTTTATTGGACTTAAAATTAAATAGACTTAGACTTTATTTTCTTTCATAAACAAAAAAAACCAAAAAAGATTTCTTTTCCTTAGGATTTAGACGTCCCTGTTAATTTGTTTGCGTATTTATTTATTTTCGTATTTTTTTCATCTTGTTGTAACTGCTCCCACATTTTTAATAGTAACTAGGACTTTAATTTTCGCATCTCAATAATGTACCTCTCACAAAGCTATGTAATAGCATAGGATTTACATTCCCGCACTTTACATTTCTGCCCCTTTAAATTACTGTATATACTACTGCTAGTAATTAGGATTTCATGATGAGACTGAAAATTAAAACGCTAGCAAACTTAACAAAAGACTAAAATAATTGAACATAACACACCATACACATATGTACCTCTAAGGTACACCCACTTTGGTTGCCTTCGAAAAATGGTCATAATTCTCGAAACATGAGAAGTTTTAGTGGCTGTCCTCTAGTTTGAAAAGATCACAAGTCCCTCGATGACCCTCTCGATGTTGCCTCGGTTAAAATTGATCTTAGAACTTTAGGACAGTTACTAAAATTTCTTACCAAGTTGCCTTCGTAACCGTAATGTCCCCTCGAATGTCCCTCACACATCCAACGATGGGGCTTCTTATTAATCAATGGTAAGGTAGAAACATCTTAAGGAAGAGGAAAATAATATTAGACCTTTTTTAGTAGGTAGAATGCTCATAGTTGCTCGCTTGCTCACAATAAAAAAAAAATCATTTTTACACCTACACTTTCAAATTAAAACATTTTCAAAAGTAAAAGCTCTTTGTACGCATTCTTATAGAGACGAGAATCATTACAAAGGCACTTTTCAAAATCACTTTCAAAAACATATTCCACAAATACTTCTTTAAACTATTTTCAAAACCAACACTTTGTACGCGTTCTTATAGAAACGAGAATCATTACAAAGACGTTTTCAAAATATTTTCAAACCCACACCGCAAGCACATTTTCAAACAAAAGCAAAGTGAACTAGCAAGCAACTAAGAGACCGTAGATAACTACGGATGGAAAGGGTTCTAACACCTTCCCTTTCCATAATCTAGCCCCTTACTCAAAAAAATCTCGAAAAGATATTTTTCTGTTCTTTTCACCCTTTCCTTAATTTGGATAAAAGAAAAGTCGATGGCGACTCTTGCTCACCGCAACATTTTCAAACACAAACGCAAAACCAGTATTAAATATTCGGTTCTGCCACCGAATCACAAAACTCGAGACTCTGCTGGGGAATAAATAAAAAGTGGGGTTACCTTAGAGTTAGTTCATTTTAAACTGTTTTAATTTCTTGCTTTGTATGCTTTATCCTTGGAGGGTTGTTTGGGTTGTTACTATAGATCCTACACCCAGATCTGGGGGCATCTTTTTAGGTAAACAACACTAGATCATGGATATTGTATGGCATAGACCGATATGGTTGAAGCGATAGATATGTTGGTGTGACATTTTGGTTGGTACTGGTATCCCTTGTGTTGAATCATGGAGAATACGGGGCCGCCACGTGGTATCGTGAACCACTAACAGACCTTAGAACCTTAGTTGAACAAACTTGGCCATTAGAAAGTAGTGAGATAGTCGGCCTCGGTGTAAAGCTGAGGATTGGTTGATAATCGATGCTACACTCATTGAGATCAGACTTTCGAGATGTTTCAGCCGCAAGAAAAGATTGCTAAGCTGAAATAATGCTCGATAAAGAAAGATCAATGATATTGAGACTCCTTAGAACCCGGTTAATTTTCTAAGACATGTTGAACCAACTAAACTTCAAGAGGGTATGTACCTTTAAACCTCATGCAAGCCTTTGAACCTAAGGCTATTTGTGTGACTTGATTGCCTTCTTTTATCTAACAACTTGAATTCCTTGCAGGATTTATTTATAGTCATTATCCAATAAACTGGTTTTCTTGCAAGACATACTTGTCTTTATCACCCTGCATTTTTGCTTGATGCATAGCATACACATCATAGCATCATACCATAGAATTTCCTTAACCATTTCAAGGATCTAAAGGGCCTGTGATGTAGGTTATGATAAAGCGGACGTCTAGCAAGGGGCAAGGGGATTTATTTTCCTCTAGCCAATGCGGTCAAAAGATCAAAACACGATATATTGAGTCATGGGCTATGACCTACTCGATATGGTGAGCTTGACTCTCGTAGAAGGACCTTCAACAATACGAAGTTCTTCAATCAAAGCTGCAAAATTCAACTTCTGACATTTTCTTATTTACCCCGCGAGATCCTTAAAAATATTGCATGCATGTCATATTATAACAGGTCTTCCAGTACAAGCGTCTCATTTTCTCCCTGTTTATTTCAGCAAAGAAAATGGCTCTCAAACAAGACAACAAAGATCTCCAAACTTAAGAGGCCCAGTTCATGGAAATGTTCCTAAACCTATCCAAGGGGCAGGAAGAATTGAAAGCACTCCTCGCTGGGAATCTGACCAAGAAACGTCTTGACAATAACAAGGATGACCAGGTTAAACAACTTCAAGCTGAAATGGAAGGGATGAGAATCCAAATGATCAGTCAAATGGCTCTTATCCAAAACTTAGCTCGGGGACAAGAAGAGCTGAGACCCCTTATCAGCAAACGTCATCAAGACGGATGCAACCATATGAAGAAAACAATCGAGACTGGGGATCAAGTCATTAATCAACCCCTAATGAGACAAGAAGTTGGCTTGGTGGATATTAGACCTTTCCAAATTGTTGTTACGTCACAACCTCACCAACAATGACAGGGTAATCAGCGTAAGCGGAACACATCTAAAAGACGCTTTACCGAAATCAACATGTCATTGGCTCAAGAATTGCAACACGTGTTGGAGGCCAAGCTGATTATGTTGAAGGATCCTCCTAAGAATCCCAACACTGCTTCCCCAATGTACAATCCAAATTCGAGGTGTGCGTACCACTCCAACAGTCCTCGACATGACACTAATAGTTTTTAGACGTTGAGAAATAAGATTCAAGACCTGATCGACGAAGGAGTGCTAGAGTTTACAAGATGGTCAAGCTAAATTATTCTGCCATCTCTCCAAGGCACACCATCTGAAGTGTCAAGTTTAGACGAAGAGGCTTATTGTTCACCTAATTTCTCAATCTGTAATTTTCTTTTGATTGTTCGAACACTCAGTTATGTCAAACTTTTTTATTTCATCAATGCATTGCATATGTTTGTCTTGAATTATTTCATTCGTATCCACTATATTCAAACTATATTTTTACTTCATTTCATGACATTCAACTCTTGATTAAAAACTCTAAGCCTTTAGAGGGAGGATGACGAAAACAATACCATAATCTCTACAACATGCTTTCAAATAGACCCCGCTGACGATGTACATGCCTTGTTTCATATCCTAAACAATGGAGTTATAAGGAAGGTAATCCCTAGTCAACCCCTTTGAGCATAAGAAGTAGGAGTTTTTATTTTCACACAAATTAAAACCCTTAATCGTAACCTGAGGCGGGATAGTTCTCTCATTTAATTCCGATGTGCATTCAATCGCAAACTTTCCCCTTCATGCACGACAAACAGTGTAGAAGATGCTCTCCAGAAGATGGTGATGGTTCTGCATAATCATTAAAGCCGACAGTCATTATTTTTCAAAAGAAAAGCCCGCTAAGTCAAAACCATGAAGGGGACTAAATAAAAAAACTAGGGCATCCCGCTGACTGTAATCACAAAAGAAACAGTTCAGGCAAAAGACATGGATAAAAAAAAGAGGTCCTACAAATCCTCAAGAAAAAAAGAAAAGGTTACAAAAATGACTGCCTTCTCAAACAAACGTTCAATTTCTGAACCATCACCAAGTATCAGAGCAAAGATTCCAGACTCAATTGGGATCTAAATGCACAATTAATTGAGCATAGGATTGAAGAACATCACGAAGAGCGGGTTGGGTACAAATAAAATTTGAACCTTTATCCTGTGTTTCTTGAACCGTGAACCAAGCCACGTTATAACCCTTAAAAGTCCTAGCTGAAGCATGGGTTAGTTCAAAAGCATACTGTTACAAAAGGTATCCTGCCTCCTGTAAGGTTTGCTATAAATCTTGAGCTGATATCACATTCTTACAAAGTTTGTTTGTTTTACAAAAAAAATGAATTTTCAAACTTCAAGACAGACATAAGCTTTGCATTCTTAAAATACCATTGTTTGCATATGACTATCTGTTGAACAATAGATAAATCCGCATGATGAATATTCAATGAACGAAAATCCTCTCAATGGACAGAATCACCTCAGATGGAAAGACATTCCAGTAATAGGCCGTTCATAATCAAGGGGCATAGCATGGCGTCCAGCTGATTTGGGGCAGTCAAGTTAAGGTTCAAGGAATCTCAAAAATTCCAAATAGCCAGGGTAAAATCTCCATCTGAATCACTTGGGGCGTTGGACAAGAATTCCAACAACGAATCATGTACGATCAAACAAACACCTTCTGGCAGTGTGATAATACTTACTACTATGGACAGTGACAATTCTCCGTACCCAATGAACATGGACATAGTCGGAAAATACTACACATGAACAAAGACCCGCTTAGTTGACTGGCCTAGGCAAAAATAAGGGCATCCCAACGAACCAAAAGGGTTCGGGAAAAAATAGGGATATACATAAAAAAATCTATACACCAGGTAAGTCAAAAACCTAAAAAGGCGGCTTGGGCAAAAAGGGGTATCCTGGTTGACTGAAAAATCGAAAGGGAGGTCCAGGAAAAAGTTAGGGATTAAAGCGTACGACTATGTCCCGTCATCTCGTCACTTGTCTATCAGTAGAAGGTTTATTACCCTGATCTGCATTCACCAAGGACTCCAAGAGTTGAGATAACAGTCAAACCATCAATAAGATCCCCGACAGGTATTTTCTCTAGCAGGTACCGAGGCATGGGAATTCTACTGCAAGGTCACTGCCATATTCCCAACATGCAGTCTAATGATGTCAGGTGTTCTCATATCCCTGGCAGAGCAAGAATCTCTAAATACTGCTCTGACATCTAAGAAAAATTCCCCAGTGAAGTCTCCAAGCTTCTATGGATTCCCCAACAGGATCTCACAAAATCCCCAAGCGGATTACAGAGTTTCCCTTACCCAACGGATTTCTTCTTAAAACAACAAAAATATTCCCAACGGAAACATTCTGAATAAAGAAGATTCTCATCTAGAAACGGTGCAAATACGATCCAGAGATGGATGTCATTAGGACACTTACTCCAGATTCTCATCTAGAAACGGTGCAGGTAATATCCTAATACGAATGTCATCCTGACACTTACTCCAAATTCTCATCTAGAAATAATTCAGGTACGATCTAGAGACCAATGTCATCTTGACACTTACTCTAGATTCTCATCTAGAAACAGTTGAGGTACGATCCAAATATGGATGTCATCCTGACACTTACCCTAGATTCTCATCTAGAAACAATTAAGGTACAATCTAGAGACGGATTTCATCCTGATACTTATTCATATCATCTTCCAGAAACGATTCAGGTACGATCCAGATACGGATTTAATCCTGATACTTATTCCAGACTATCTTCTAGCAATAGTTCAGGTACGATCTAGAGACAGATGTCATCCCGATACTTATTCAGATCATCTTCCAGAAACAGTTCAGGTACGATCCAGAGACGGATGTCATCCTGATACTTATTCCCAACTATCTTCTAGCAATAGTTCAGGTATGATGCAGAGACGGATGACATCCTGATACTTGTTCAGATCATGTTCTAGAAACGATTCAGATACAATCCAGAAACGGATGTTATCCTGATACTTATTCCAAACTATCTTCTAGCAACAATTCAACTCACAAAGTTTACCTTCTCCAACGAAGTTTATTTCCCTAACAACAGAAGTTCATCTCCTAGTATTTCAACTTCAAACAAAATCTGAAGACCTACATTCTTCACTCCCAACAACAATTAGGGATTTATTTTCCCTAATTCAATAATACAACTATGGAACAACTGACAAATTCATACATTGTATTCATACATCATTTCTACAAACATCATAGCATATGCAACACAAATGCATATATCACAATCTCATTTATTTTGAGAGTATCATGCAATTCATACATCATGACATCACATGAAACTGACTTTACCTTTTCAGGTTAAATCAACAGACAGACAAACACTGTCAACCTATACAGTAGGTAAAATATTAATGCTTGAAACCAGAAGTGGAAACTATCTGCACGACCAACTGGTATGAACTCCCAAAGAAAGATGGGTTTACCAACAAATACAGCAGGCCATGGACTAATACCCGAAACTGGACGGGGAAACTATCTATGTGATGAATGTTGCAAAGTCTCGGATTAATACCTGTAACAAGCCAAGAAAACTATCTACATAAGGAGATTGAACATTAATACCTGTAACAAGCCAGGAAAAATATCTTTCTTTCTCAGGTCAGAGATTAATACCTGAAGCCAGCCAGGACAATTATCTCAGCGATCGACAATTTTCAAGTTCCAAATTAATACCTGTAACAAGCCAGGAGAACTATCTGTGGACGATCGATTGTAGCTTATTACCTGTAATAAGCCTGGAAAATTATCTACATAAGGAGATTGAAGATTAATACCGGTAACAAGCCAGGAAAACTATCTTTCTTTCTCAGGTCAGAGATTAATACCTGTAACAAGCTAGGAGAACTATCTCAAATGACCAACAAAAACAAGTTCTAGATTAATACCTGTAACAAGCCAGGAGAACTATCTGTGAACGACCGACTACGGATTAATATCTGTAACAAGCCAGGAAAGTTATCTACATGAGGAGATTGAAGGTTAATACCTATAACAAGCCAAGAGAACTATCTGTGGATGACCGACCATGGATTAATATTTGTAACAATCCATGAAAGCTATCTACATGAGAAGATTGAAGATTAATACCTGTAATAAGCCAGGAAAACTATCTTTCTTTCTCGGGTCAGAGATTAATACTTGAAACCAGCCAGGACAACTATCTCGACGACCAACAAAAATAAGTTCCAGATTAATACTTGTAACAAGCCAGGAGAACTATATATGGATGACCGACTGTGGATTAATACCTATAACAAGCCAGAAGAACTATCCACATGAAGAGATTTAAGATTAACACCTGTAACAAGCCAGGAAAACTATCTTTCTTTCTCAGGGTAGAGATTAATACTTGTAACAAGCCAGGAGAACTATCTCAACGACCAACAATTTTCAAGTTCTAGATTAATACCTGAAACCAGACAGGACAACTATCTGCGAATAACTGACTTGTAGATCAATACCTGAAACCAGGCAGGAAAACTATCTATATGACCAGGTGAAACAGTTCTACACAGGTTTCTTCTAATACATTTCCAGATAGCAGTTAATTCAATTTTCCCCAGCAAGTTACTGTGAAGTCTATATTTCAACTAGAAAATAGCAAAATTTCATCTCTCTAGAGATAACTCTTCAGTAGAGCCTTGGACAACTGAAGCTCCTAGACTCTATTCTCCAAAGAGTTTCCTCAAGCAGGAGAACAACAAAAACCCACATTCCCCAGTGGATTCCTCCTCAGACAACAGGAACCTCAAAAGGGACCATGTTTGAAATAATCATCTACTTTGGATGGAATATTTAAGCCCATCTTCGACGACTCTCTGTCATCTTATCCAAATGGCATCTGTAAGCCCATTCTTGCCATCATCAAAAATCAGTGTTACCTCATGTGAGTGCAAATTTTTGGGCACTCTAGTGTTTAATCATTTTCCACCTTCAGATCACGAAAGGCAGACAAGCCAATCTACATCTTTAGGTTTAAGAAGATTGAACAGGGGCAGCCGTTGTACCCTAAAATTTTCCTTCTCGTGTTTGCCAAGGTTTCTTTTACATGGTTGATCATAAACAATTGATTAAAGAAAAATAAAATATTTTGAAGATAAAGGAGTCTTCGATTGGCATTGGGACCAGGTGCCTTCCATTGGCATTTAGACAGGAGTCTTCGATTGGCCTTGGGACAAGGTCTTTCGATTGGAATTTTAACAAGGTCCTTTGATTGGATTCTGAACATGATGTCTTTTGATTGACATCTGGACAAGGAGTTTCAATTAGGAATCTAAAAAACCTTCGATCAAGCTTGGTCCCCAAACTTCGATTTAGCGCTGGACCCTCTTCGATACATGCTTGACTCACTAGTCTTCGATTGGGCATTTGGCACTCTTCGATGCAAGCTTGATTCACAAGCTTTGATTGGGCGTTCCCCCCCCCCCCTTTGATCAAGCTTCAATTGGCCAGGTTGAAGTCTTTCGATTGGTTTAGTTGGTTAGTGTCATAGCCAATCAAAGAACAAGGCAAATATGGACTCAATCGAAGGCCACAATGATGAGGCATGGGGCAATTCGAAAGAAAATGAGGTGACTCTTACAAAGCCTTCGATTGATAGAGAGCTGAAACAACCTTCGACCAGTTAGAAAGGGAGAGTTGATGTTTCAATTGGTTTAAATTGAAATAAAGCCATTCGAACAAAGTAACAATAGGCCAATCGAAGAGCAACGCTGGAGAGCATTCGAAAGTCAAATGTCCAGGTTCATTCAAATTCAAAAAGGGACAAGAAACCATGTCTTTTGCAACATTTAAAAATGGTATTCATGGCCTTAAAACACCAACTTAATGGCTATTTATTCCTTGGCCCTCTTGTCCCCTCCATCCCCTCTATATAAAGAACACACTAGGAAGCTCCAAGGAGACTGGACACAACCGGAGAGAGAGAGAGAGTCACACGAAATTAAAAAACACATTCTTAGAGGTCTCCTAAAGCTTTTCCAATTATCACCATCCCCTAAGAAAGCACACGTCTAGAAGATCCAAATCGAAGAAACCCTTAAACAAAGGTACCCACGCTTGAAACCACAGATTCATCCATCACCATTGGTAAGAATTCGTAAAAAGATCAAACTTTACATTTGCATGACACATCAACACTTGTAGCTTATTCGATTTGTTATTCAAGATTAAAGACCTGGGTTCGACCCCAGGTCTACGTTTGTTTTGTTTCTAACACTTGTTGCAGATCCAGCCTGAACAGACCAATGCGTGCAGGATTGAAGGACCTGAGTTCGATACGCAGGTCCTGTATCTTTATTTGGCTAATATTTATCTTGCAGATTAAAATTGAAAGGCAGCATCCACCCTGGGTCGAAAGACAATCATCCTTCATTGGATCAAAGGATACATTTTTTCCTCTGGATCGGAAGTCACCTTCCTCTAGATCGAAGGCCACTATCTTCCTCTAGATCGAAGCCCCCATCTCTCCATGTATCAAAGGATGCACCCTTTGTATATTTACTTTTGTTTTCATTTCTTTATTGACTTCTTTTTTATTTTAACTTTAAATCAAAAAAATCACAAAATCACATTAGATTAGTGTTTATTAATCAAATTAATTAATCATTTTAACCTTCTCTTGGACTTAATATTAAATATACTTATACTTTATTTTCTTTCATAAACAAAAACAACCGAAAAAGGTTTCTTTTCCTTAGGATTTAGACGTCCCTGTTAATTTGTTTGCGCATTTATTTATTTTCGCATTTTTTCCATCTTGTTGTAACTGCTCCCCAGTTTGTAATAGTAACTAGGACTTTACTTTTCGCATCTCTATAATGTACCTCTCACAAAGCCATGTAATAGCGTAGGATTTATATTCCCGCACTATACATTTCCGCCCCTTTAAATTATTGTATATAATACTTCTCGTAATTAGGATTTCATGATGAGACTGAAAGTTAAAACACTAGCAAACTTAACACAAGACTAAAATAACTGAACATAACACACCATGCACATATGCACCTCTAAGGTACGACCACTTTGGTTGCCTTCGGAAAACAGTCATAATTCTCGAAAAGTGAGAAGTTTTAGTGGCTTCCCTCTAGTTTGAAAAGATCACAAGTCCCTCGTTGATCCTCTCAACGTTGTCTCGGTTAAAAGTGATCTTAGAACTTTAGGACAATTACTAAAATTTCTTACCAAGTTGCCTTCGTGACCGTAACGTATCTTCGAATATCCTTCACACATCCAACAATGGGGCTTCTTATCAATAAATGGTAAGGTTGCAACATCTAGAGGAAGAGGAAAAGAATATTAGACCTCTTTTAGTAGGTAGGATGCTCATAGTTGCATGCTTGCTCACAATAAAAAAATCATTTTTACACCTACACTTTCAAATTGAAACATTTTCAAAAGTCAAAGCTCTTTGTATGCATTCATATAGAGACAAGAATCATTACAAAGGCACTTTTCAAAATCACTTTCAAAAACATCTTCCACAAACACTTCTTAAAACTATTTTCAAAACCAACACTTTGTACGCATTCTTATAGAAACGAGAATCATTACAAAGACATTTTCAAAATATTTTCAAACCCACACCACAAGCAAATTTTCAAACAAAAGCAAAGTGAACTAGAAACAAATAAGAGCCCATAGATAACTACAGATTGAAAGGGTGTTAACACCTTCCCTTTCCATAATCTACCCCCCTTACTCAGAAAATTCTCGAAAAAGTTTTTTTCTGTTCTTTTCACCCTTTCCTTAATTTGGATAAAAGAAAAGTCGATGGAGACTCTTGCTTACCGCAACATTTGTGAACACAAATGCAAAACCAGTATTAAATAGTCTGTTCTGCCACCATATCACAAATATGATGAAGTGTAACTGCATGTATTCTCTGATATGTGTTTCTGATGCAATTTGTACAGAATTTACATGTTTGCATGTAGTTGTGTTGTGGTGTTATTCCTCTCTCCAAGATTATTGTGCTTTGGTTATTTTAGCCAAAATTTGCCAAAGGGGGAGATTGTTAGTTCCATGGTTTTATAATGTGCTAAATTTTTGTAAAACATGATTTTATACTAATGTTGAGCAAGATGTTGCAACATCTACATAAACTGTCATAACAATTTTACTATTATGCTTTCAGCAAGATATCGAAGACATATGTCATGACATCTTGGTTTGTGTACAATAGGTGTTGTTGTTGTATATCTCTTGACATATTTGTTTTGATTTGATGAGATCCTTTTAGATATACCTCATCATTATACGCAGGTCAATGAGATTATTTAGGAACCGTGTGAAGATTTGATTTGTTTCATTAAAAAGGATCCTATATACTTTTTAGGAAACTTTAAAAGATTTGTTCCTATTTTTATGACAAGATCTTGCAACTGATTTAAAAATAAAGTGATAGCGTGAAAATGTATCATGTCTTTAGACTTGTTTAACATGTGATTTGATGTCATTCTGTTATGTTTTATCACTTTTATATCTTCACTTGTTTGTATTTCAGGTATAAATCAATTATGGAGCAATTGTGCGAAGAACCCAGAAAAAGAACAAGAAAGGAAGAAAAATGCAGAAAAAACCAAGTTTTTGGTGCATGGCGTTCGCCATGGACTCAAAAGCCATGTTCTCCACATTGTAAGGCCATGGCGTTCGCCATGATATCGCAGTTTAGAAAAATAACTACCCACTAACAACATCACTTTGGAGGTTTCTCCCATTATCTCCACTACTTCTCCAAGATCCCATTATCTCCACCACTTCTCCAACTTCCTATTATCTCCACTACTTCTCCAACTCCCCATTATCTCCACTACTTTTCATATGAACTTTGGAAATAACTTTCACTAATTTTTAACTATATATAGGACCTAACATTTATTTTCAAAGGCATCTTAGTTTGTGCGTGGAAGCATTGTTCGTAGTTTTAGGGAGAAATCACAATTGTAAAAGGAGTAGTTTCTCACATAGAGGAACTACTCCACCATTAGTGTTTAGCCTGGTAATCTATGTAACTTGCTTGGATCAAAAATCTTTCTGCATAATTGAAATTAATTGGATTTTATTTTATTTCAGCTTTTCCAAGTTTTCTTTTCTCGCTTTATTATTATCGTCGTTGTTAATTTAATTGACATGTTGTTCGTAACTGTAATCATTATGTTTAATACAGTTTCAATCAATAGTATGTCTCGGTAGTGACCGTCTTCAGAAAGATTTCCAAGGAGAAAACCCTTCCGCTTCTAGTAACCTTACTGGTCCCAGCAATATTGTCAATGCCGGGATAAGCAACTTCAGAAATTCATCTTTAATAGTTGGTAGTTCTTTCTTGACGCCATGGTAGTAGACGTTGGGTTCATAGTTCCAAGGAATAGCTTTATCCGAAGAATATGGAATAGGTCCAGGTGTAGTGATGATCAGAGGAGCAACTTTTGAATTGGAAGTAATTCTTACAGGACCTTTGGAGGTAATCCTGACAGGAGTGCCAGATATTACAGATAAGTCTTGAACTAGGTCCTCAGTAGACTGAACCTTCCCAACCAGAATTATCTGATTGTCCATTAGGCGTTGAACGCCTTCCTTCAGCAACTTGCAGCCATTGGGTTAGGCTGCGCATCAGTAACATTTTTCAATACATCCAGAAAATAAACCGGCCTGCAACATATTCTTCTTGATGATTGGTATGTGAGTAACCAATTCACTTATAGTAGAAACATAAAGCACATCATCAATATCACTTATGCCTTTGTCGTGCTTTGGCATTGGTGTAATAATCACGTTTGGAGTTTCCCGAGGATCAAACTCAATCTCTTTGTTGTCAATCATGTCTTGAATTTTGTTTTTCAAGGCCCAGCAGTTATTAGTATCGTGCCCAGGACTATTGGAATGATAGGCACACTTCACATTCAGATTTTATCGAGGAGAGGAGGTGTTAGAATTTTGAGGGGGCTCCCTTAACTTTATCAACTCCTCTTTCAGTAAACGTTGTAATGCCTGAGACAGTGGAATGCTGATCTTCATAAATTGTCTTCTCGGAGCGTCTGTCCTACGCTGCTTTCCCTGTTTTTGTTGTTGGACAAGAGGAGGATTAGAAATTAATACCGCTCCCACATATTGATTACGGTCATTTTTAACAAGACCCTTCTGGCCATAAAAAACATTGGTCTCCTTCTTACCGAGGAATATCTTCTTCACAGCACTCGAAGAAACAACTACTTGAATTTTTCCACTCTTGATACCACCTTCGACACATTCCCTAGTTAGAATCTGCTCAGTAAAACCAGATGAGGAACTTCTAATCAGATGCTTAAAGAATGGACCTGTCAGAGTGACCATGAACATATCAACCAACTCCCTATCAGATAAGGGAGGTTGCACTCTTCCGGCCAGATCTCTCCACTTTTGGGCATACTCTTTGAACCCTTCATTCGAGCCCATAGTCATGTTTTGTAATTGCATGCGAGTTGGTGCAATGTCAGCATTATATTGATACTGCTTGTAAAAAGAAGCAACCAAGTCTTCCCAGGTATGGATGTTGGTTCCCTCTAGTTGATAGAACCACTCGATTTGTGTACCAGACAAACTTTCCTGAAAGAAGTGAACCCATAACTTTCTGTCAGTAGTATGGGGTTGGATCTTCCTAACATAGGACCTCAGATGAAGTTTAGGACAATAAGCACCATCATATTTAGCAAAAGCGGGGACCTTGAACTTGTGAGGGAAAACTACCCCTGAAATATGACCCAGCTCTTCAAAATCCAATCCAGGCACTTTCTAGATTTCCATGGCCTTGAGGCGATCTTCCAACTATTTGTATTTATCATCCGCAGGAGGATACTGTTCATCAGAATAGTCTTCATCCTCAAGAATTTCCCCAGAACCTTGATTGCTTCCACCTTCAGCCTTAACACTTCTACCGAGTTCCTCTTGATTTCATCTTCATCAGAGGAGATATCAACAGTTTGAACCGGTTTAGCGGGACCTTTGAACCTTCTCCCCATATTGAGGATAAAAACTGGCTTCCGAGTCTTCTTCTTTTTGGCGATGAGCCTCATCATCTCTTTCTGCCACTGGGCTAAGTTCAAGAGCGTTTCCTGGAATTAGGCATTTTGTGCTTGGAGTTCCTCGACAGTATATTCTAGAGCCATATTTTACTGAAATAAACAACAAAAAGATAAGAAAAACTTCTTATATAGTACCTGTTATAAAGGCAATGTAAGTGCAATGTTTTCAAGGACTGTTGTGGGATTAAAATTTTTTTAAACAAAAGGAAACAAAAGAAATTTTAGTAACAAGCTCAAATTATAATTGCTTTCAATAAAAAGAGTTACAAGACAATAACATATGAATTCAAGTCTCCCATGGACGCTTCCTCTTTGTGTTGACATATGCGTTAAGGCTTTGTTCTTCGTGGAGTCGTTTCGTCAGCTCCAATACTTTCTTCTCACTAGCATAGAACTGAGCCTCGAAGGTATCTCTTTCTTACTTTAGTTGAATCCAAGCCTTATGTATTTCTTCGAAGTCGATAAGCATATCAGGATGAAGAATGGTATGAGAAACATCCCCTTCAACAGCAAGCTCTACAATCACTGGTAAGATAGCAGGATATGGCATTTTAAGATTCTTAGCACGAGACCGCACCCATCTGAGGTGAGGCTCTAGAGGAATGGAATTCTCGTGTCCCAAAGTCTTGCTATCAATATTGTTGACCGTACCCTAAGCACGTATAAATTTTTGATGGTAATTTTGAGGATCTTCTCATAGTCGAACACAATATCCTGGATGAGCATATCATGATGACCGTGACCGTCCCTTCGAGCATAGCTAAACTGATGCAAAGCTAGAGAAGGATTGTAAGTTATTCCCCCTCTTATACCAAGGAGTGGTACATTAGGGAATTCCCCACAATGATCAATAATAGTGATATCTTCCTGAGATCGAGAACACCAATGGATATTTGCGTGAGTGAGTGACATCGACCTTTGAGACCACCTCAAACCTTGTTCGTTCTTCATCACTGATCGGGGCAGGTGCGAAATAAACCACCTGGACAGTAGAGGTATGCAACACATAAAAGTTCCTCACTTCTTTATAGTACGAGTGTGGAGGGAATGCAGGACATCTCCAAGTAAAGTAGGTACCAGATTATGAGTGACAAATATTTTGATGGTATTCACATCTATGAATTGGTCCGGATTAGGAAATAGTACCAACCCATAAATCAGCAAAGCCAACATATCCTCAAAAGCACTAAAATTCATGGCATCTAGAAACCACTGAGCCTTCTCTCTCGGAAATTTAGGAGAAAAACCCTTGACTCCATTCCTTGTTTCCCAATTAGATACAATGTTTGATCGTTTCAGATGTAAGGCTACTGCAATGTCTTCAGGTTTCAGAACTTTCTCTAGACTGCTAAAGGGTGTCTGATCAAGAATAGGCACTTTGAGAAACTTAGATAATTCTTCCATCCTGGGCACCAACTGATAACCCGGGAAGGTAAAACAGTGATGCTTCGAATCAAAGAACTGGAAAAGAATGCTCATCATGTCTTCCTATAAGCCAGTAGTAACCAAACTGAGTAGATAATCATGTATCTTGGTGAATTGAGAATTGTCGGGAACCTTTGAGACTTATTCCTCAAGCTCGGAAGGTATCCTCACGAAGTTAGTTCGGATGGTATTTCTAAGACTGGAAGCCATGACCCTGCAACACAGAACAAAGATAAATCCCCTAGATCCTTGAAATGGTTAGTCATGATGTGATGTTATGATTTTTTGATGTTATGATCTCTTGTTTAATCAAACACAAGCATAGTATACAAAGGCCTTAGGTTTGAGGCTTGCAAGGGGTTTGTAGGTAAGTACCCTCTTGAATTTTAGTTGGCTCAACCTGTCTTAAAGATGTAACCGGGTTCTAGGGATCTCAATATCACTGATTTTTCCCGCAAATTTTGTCTACCACGACAATTGACTTGCCACCAAACAAAACCCGAGAGTCGAATCTCAATAAGTGTAGTATCGAGTATCAACGAACTTTGGAATACACCAAAGTCGGCTATCTCACTACATTCTAATGGCTATGTTGGGTCAATTAAGGTTCTAAGGTCAGTTAGTGCTTATGACACCACACAAAAGCCTAGTATTCTCCCTGACTGATTTGAGGGACACCAGTTCAAACTAATGTGTCGCACTAACGTAGCCATCACTTCAACCATATCGGTATACGCCGTATAGTTTCCATGATCTATTTCTCCTTACCTAAAATACCCCCATATCTGAGTATAGGATATTTTCAAGAAAATAAACTCGAGTAACCCTCAAAATGTAAAGCACACAAGACAAATAAGGAAAGCATTAAAATGATCTAACTCTAAAGGTAACCCCACTTTTAATCAATTTCTCAGTAGAGTCGCCAGTTTTGTAATAAGGTGGGAGAACTGACTTGATTTTGCGTTTTATCACAAATGTTGCGTGTTGTACCCCAAAATTTTCCCTCTCATATTCCTCAAAACACTGCAAGAAAAATCTCCAAGTTGCTCAAGTTTGCTCAAGAATTGGGCAGACAAGCTATCTCCTAAGACAGTCAACCCCAAATTAGGGTTTTGTGTTGCATCAAGATATTTGAGTCCAAATGACCTCATGTGCTCCCCAATGTCCTAATATGTTCTCAAGATCATCCATGTTAAGTTTCAAGCCTTGCAGAGGAAGTTTGCTCAGTCAATTGCTTAAAAAGTCCAAAAGTTGACTATGCTAGGGCAAAAGTCAACTGTGACCTACAAACAGTCAAACTTCAATATTTTTTGTCAACATTCTCATTTTGAAGGATATTTCATCATTTGATCAAGGGTTGATCATGATTCATCAAGGATTGCTCACAATTCATCAAGACTCAAAAGTTGCTAAATTAGGGTTTTGTAGGAAAAGTCAACTCAACTTTGACCAAGCATAAATTTCTCATACTTTATGAGAAATGACCTATACAAAGCTAATTTTGAATAGAATTAAATTTCCTACAATCCATATTCATATCCCAAGATCAAAAAATGCACTCACAAGAAGTTATGAATTTGGACATTATAGGTCATTTTTGAAAGTCAACAAAAACACCTTTTTTGCCAAAGCTTATAACTTGAGCATGGAATTTAAAAATGAGATGAGACAAAAAGTGTTGGTTAGAGGACATCTCAAGCTTTCTAAAAAGTCAAAGAAAACCTCCAAAAGTTCAAAATTGAAGAAGTTATGCATTGTTGAAGTTGGACTTTTTTGCAAAATTGCCAAAAGTCAACTATCCCCAAAACTTCAAATTTTGTCAAATGGGCCCATTCTTTTCCACTTGATTTGAGCTTGCATAGTTTCCCACGTGTCCTAGCTTCATCCATGAGCCCATATTTCATTTTTATAATTTAATTTGATTTTTAATTGAATTTATTCATTTTAAATCAAATAAAATCATAGAAAATCCAAATAATTAATAACTCTTGAATTTTTTTATTGTTTTAGGCTTTGTTCACAACTAGCATCACCATCAAATTCGTATCAAGCCAAATCATGTGGAAAAAAGATTGATTCAAATCAAATTTGGAAGGTTTAATAATGGAGATCAAATCAAATTCATATGAATTGATATGGAAAGATTTAGTCCATATTTGTTACCCTAACACACTGAGCAATACATAAGCAAGCATAATGGATGAAAATAAGGGTTGGAAGCTGTAGAGAGAGGCAGAACAAAAGAGCAAAAATTCACAAAAAAGTGAGAAGTCTAAATCCAGGTTAGAGGCATTTTCAGAAGCCAAGACTTGTCCCAATCGCTTCCTAGGCGTTCATACAAGCTACCTGGATCCAAAGCAAGCTTTTTCTGACGTCCAAACGCGGTGTAAGTTTCACGAAACATACCCCTGTTCTTGAATTCAGTTTGATCTATTCTTGCATCTATAACGAAAACTAATGGCATATTTGTGATCACAAGAGCATTTATAAGCTTTTTATATTACTCAATTGCATTTATCTGGCGTAGGAGAAGATCCACCATTGTTAGGGTCCGTTTCTTGTTTTTGTGCGTTTCTATTCCAGGTACAATTGAAGAACATAATGGACATGGTTGTGACTGGGAGGGTGAGACGAACACAACTATGCCCTTGGAATTCATTTTTGTGGCCTGAGAAGGATTTTTGAGATGAACAACTTTGTAGCTACGGACTTCTGTCCGTTGGTATAGGTCTGTGCACTTTTAGCCACAAACGAGAGGTTGGGGATGAAGCGTGGCGTCTCATCATTGGGCCATTCAAACCAAGCGCGCGTTTTTTTAATTTCTGGCAATAGTTTTGTTTTTTATATAATATACATTATTTGCATTATCATAACAAACAGATCAAAGTGATGTGGTGGCCAGCGAGTGGTGCATTATCATCCAGGACCTGGGTTCGAATCCCAGGTCCGCCACTTTATCAATATTTTTTCTTTTCAGGTGATCGTATGCACGTTTCAGCTTGCAGTGCACCATACTCCCTCATACATCCAAGAGATAGATGGCCAATGGCCAAATCTGATTGCTAGGGATTGAAAGACTACCAAGGCATTGGTCAATGCATGCGCGCTAGATCTGTAAAGTAAAAAAAGGTCCAGCACTAATGGGCCTTCCAATTGCTACCAGCACCCCCATAATTCAGGCCCAATACCTCTCCCTTCTATTTATTTATTTTGTTTTATTATTTGTTTTATTATTTTTGTTTAATTTCTAACCAATAACAAAATTCTTTTTTTTATCAAATAAAATCATAAAAATGTTTTTTTTATTATTTCAAATCAAATTTTAAACTTTTATTTTTCTTAATAAATTTATTAATTAATTATGTTTTAATTAGAAAACTTAAATTCCTTTTGTAAAATAAAATTAATTAGACTTAATTAGTTTTTAACCATTAATTTAATTATTATTATTTCTTTCCTAAATAATAAAAAACTCAAAAAAATAATTTATTTTTATTAATTAATTAATTAAATTTAATTTAGGCATTTAATTTAGGTTTAATTTCTTTTCATAAAATAAAAACAACAAAAAGATCTCTTCTTTAACCAAAAGGGTCAAAACCCTAATCATGCGTCCGATTTAATTTTGCACCGCGATTTACCTTTTTTTATCCAATAATGTACCTGCTTCCGGATTGTAATAGTTAATGGGACTTTTAATTTTTTATCGCTTTATTTTATTTTTCAAATGGGTTTGTCTTTCGCGATGTAAATACCCGACGCCTTGTAATTTAAATTCCGCATTTTATTTCCGCAATATATAACTACTAGATGTTTGATAATAGGATTTGCATAACAAGAGTGAATGCTTAAACTAAAATCAAATTAGATCACCCTTAACATGTATAAAGATAAAAATAACTGAAAACGACATACTCGCACATGCGCACTCTTAGGGTACACCTCACTTGGTTTCCTTTGTACGCGGTCATTGAGTATAAAGTAGTTTTAGAGGTCGCCCTATTGTCTAAAGATCATAGTTGCCTCTAAATTGTTGCCTCGGAGATTGTTGCCTCAAACAAATGATCTAAGACATTAGGGTTACCGCTAAGGCGTCCTAACATTGCTTTAATGTCCGTATGTCCCTCATTCGAATTGACCCTTAAACTCCAACGACGGTGCTACCTACTCGTTAATAGTGGGATAGCATTGTCTAAAGGACATTAGCATAGAACGATTCCTTTTTTCGAGTAGGTAGACAGTTCTTAGATACTTGCTCTTTTAAAAAAATAAAAATCTTTTTCACACTTACACTTTTCGAACAAAGTTTTCAAAAACACTTCATACGCTCTTGAGGACAAAAGCAAGAGTTAAATCGAAGTTTTCAAAACAAAAACTTTTTCAAACCCACAAGCACAAAGAAAATGATTTTGAAAACATGATGAGCAAGTATCCAAGAGCCCGCGGATAACCACGGATAGAAAGGGTGCTAACACCTTCCCTTTCTATAATCTACCCCCCGAACCCGAGAAATATCTCGAAAAAGGAATTTTTCTGTGCTTTTATCCTTTCCTTCTTGGGTAAAATAATAGTCGGTGGCGACTCTTGCTTACCGTGACATTTTGAAAAAACAAATGCAAAACGCAAACCAGCATTCCAAAAAACAGTCAGTTCTTCCATCGTATCACATTGCGGATAGCAAGAGTCGCCATCGACTTTTATTTTATCTAATAAGGAAAGGGTGAAAATAACAAAAAGACCTTTGATATTTTATTGAGTTCGAATGATAGGTTATTAAAAGGGGAGGTGCTAGCACCCTTTTCATCCGTAGTTATCTACGGGCTCTTAATCGCTAGCTCACTTTGTTTTGAAAATGCTTTGCGTGTCTATGTTTGAACATATTTTGAAAAAAATACCTAAGTACGACAACTTTTTAATGATTCTTGTATCAGTTAAGAATGCGTACAAAGTGTTTGTTTTTTAAAATATTTCAGAGAAAGTTTTTTCTGAAAAATATGTTTTGTTTTTGTGAGCAAGCGATTAAGAACTATCTAACTACTCAAAGTATTTTGTGTCATTTCCCCCCTCATTTAGATATTGTTATCCTACCATTAGTTAGTAGGAAGCCCTATCGTTGGATGTCTGAGGGACATTCGCGGGTCATCGTACAGTCATAAAGGCAAATCGTAGGGCCGCTTTAGAAGTTTTATCGTAAGGAACTAAGATCGTTTACTGAAGGCAACATCGAAGGGTGATCGAGAGACTACGATTTTTTTAATCGAGGGTCTTTGCTAAAGCGTCCCCATGTTCGAGGGTGTTGTACCCCAAAATTTCCCCTCTCATTTCACTCAAGACATGCCTCTAAAGGTCCTCAATTGCTTAAGAATGACTAAGAATTGGCTAGGCAAATTCTCCTCCTAAGGCAATAAACCTAAAACTAGGGTTTCAATTTTAAGCAAGATGTGTGAGTCCCAAGGAGCCAAAATTTTCTCCATTGTCCTAATATGTCCTAAAACACCCATGCTAAATTTCATGCCTTATACAACAAGTTTGCTCAGTCAACTGCTCAAATACCTGGAAATCAACTGTACTAGGTCAAAAGTCAATTGTGGCCCAAATACAGTCAAATTTCAAGATTTCAAGATTTCAAGAAAAGATTGCTAAACTGGAATTATGACCGATCGAGGGTGGTCAGTGATATTGAGATCCTCTAGAACCCGGTTACTATTTCTAGGACAGGTTTGAACCAACTGAACTGAAAGAGGGTAGTACCTGGACTCCTTTCTAGCCTGAAATCTAAGGGCTAACTGTGTGACTTGTGTGCCCTTACCATGTTTGTTATTTGTGGATACTTGTGGTGTGATTTCTATCATGACATCATGACATTACATGCATCTTGCATTGGACTAACCTATTTCAAAGACAGAAGGGATTCATCTTTGTTCTGTTTTGTAGGTCATGGCACCCATGCGTAGGAACACTATTCAGATCAACTTTGTCCAGGTTCCCATTCAGCTTAAGGAATTGGTTGCAAAGATTTCAGATACTTCCTCCTTTATCAAAAGACATGGTCACCTCCTAGGTTTGGTCACTTCCAAATTGGACGAGCAGATGATGAGTGTCTTAGTCCAGTTCTTTGATCCACTGTACCATTGCTTTACTTTTCCGGACTACCAGTTGGTACCTACCTTGGAAGAGTTCTCTGATTTGCTTGGTATCTCTATTCTGGAGCAGACCCCGTTCACAGGTTGGGAGAAGATCCTTAGGCCGGAAGAAATTGCTTCAGCCCTTCATCTGACAAAGGCTGAGGTAATGTCTAATTGGGAAACTCGTAGTGGAACAAAGGGCTTCTTGACTAAATTCTTGGTTGGTAAGGCTAATCAATTCTGGGATAGTCTAGACTTCCAGGCATTTGAAGACATTCAGACTCTTCTCATATATGGTTTGGTGTTGTTTCCTAACTCAGATTCCTTTGCCGACGTGAACGCAGTGAAGATTTTTATGTCCGGTAATCCTGTGCCCACTCTCTTGGGTGACATTCTGCACACTCTCTATGCCCGTACTGCTCAGAAACGGGGAATCCTTATGTGTTGCGCACCATTGCTGGCGAGGTGGTTTATTTCTCACCTCCCCAAATCAGTTTTGAAGAACAAGGAAGGCATGGGATGGGCCTACATGATTATGTCCCTCTCTCACATGGACATCATTTGGACTATTAAAGGCATGGAAGACGTGGCTATTATTGATCGCTGTGGGGAATATCCCAATGTTCCATTGTTAGGAACCCATGGAGGAATCACCTATAATCCGTGTTTGGACTTATGTCAATTTGGGCGAGCTAGGAGGGAAGGACCTCATGAGTTGCTGATGCCAAGAATTGTCTTTGATTTCCAAGGGTATAGTGACGAGCAGCGTTGTAGATTCATACGAGCCTGGGATAGAGTCAATAGGTCTGATCCACATGAGATAGGCCCAAAGACTTCTCTTTCGATGGAGCCATATCTCCGATGGGTTCGAATTCATGCCCAAAAGCTGGGAATTCCGTACGAAGCCGTCTTGCCTATAATTGTTGAGGTTGCTGATGAAGAAGGGGTTCCTCCTACCATCCTCCATCCATACATGCCTACTGACATTGGGGCATTATAGAGATCTTAGATGCAACTAAGAGAAGAGCGGGATACTTACAGAGAAAAGTATCACGAGCAAGAGCAGAAGATTCAAAAGTTCACAAGGCAATTGGAGAACGAGAAGATCCTCAACGACTATGTCCGCACCGACAGGAAACGACCATGGGAGCACTGATTGTCTTTTGATTATTTCTAGTTTTGATTTACTTTTCAGTTTTTCTTTTTGTAACGCCTTAAAGGCATATGTTGAAAATCAAATTCAAGTTTTATCTAATAAAAGTGTGTTTCTTTTTGGTTTACAAATTTGAATCTCTAAAGTCTTTGAAATCATTATCATATGCATATCATTCCCATGCACCTCATTGCAGGTACCCTTACAGGTTTTCTCATCTTCTTCGCTGTTTATTTCAGCACTTACTCACTCACATCATGTCTGCTGAAGCATCAACTGATCAAGCTATCAAGGCTCTTCAAGCCCAAAATGCTCAGTTCCAGGAGATGTTCATGTGCCTGGCCAAGGGGTAGAAAGATCTGAAGACTCTTATCTTGAAGAATAAGAAGAAGAAGAAGAAGAAGAGGACGGTTCTCCTGAACATGGGTCACAAGTTTGGGAACAGGCTGCGGAACGAAGTTGATTTATCCCACTCATCTGGAGGGGGAGAAAACCAAGAAGAAATGAGGGTTCCTAGCCATGTGGTTTCTGATAAAGAGACTGACTTTGACGAAGACCAGTATCCTCCGGCTGAAGACAAGTATAAGTAATTGGAAGACCGATTGAGCGCAATGGAAATTCAGAAGGTCCCTGGTCTAGACTTTAGAGATTTGGGTCTGTCATCTGGGGTAGTAATCCCCCACAAGTTTAAAGCACCTGCCTTTGCTAAATACGACGGGGTTCTTGCCCAAAACTGCACCTCCGGTCATATGTTAGGAAGATTCAGCCATACACCGCTGACAAGAATCTCTGGATCCACTTCTTTCAAGATAGTCTTTCAGGGACTCAACTTGAATGGTTTTACTAGCTGGAAGGGGCTAGTGTCCGTAAATGGGAGGACTTGTCTGCTGCTTTTTACAAGCAGTATCAATACAATGCCGACCTCGCTCCCACGCGTACCCAACTTCAGGGTATATCTATGGGTGCGAGCGAAGGTTTCAAAGAATATGCTCAGAAGTAGAGGGACCTTGCTAGAAGAGTTCAACCCCCGCTGGCTGACATGGAGTTAGTAGACATGTTTATGGGGACCTTGTCTGGTCCATATTTCAACCATCTGATTGGAAGTTCTTCGTCCGAGTTTACATAGCTAATTATGATCGGGGAAAGGATTGAGGCCGGTATCAAATCTGGAAAGATACAGAAGGGTGCTTCATCAAGCGCTGAGAAGAAGCCTTTTAAGAAGGATTCGAGTGTTGTTTATAGCGCAAAGAGCCATAATATACCTGAACGCCACCAAGCTGTTAATGTGGTGGTTATATCAAGACCTGCTGTTGCTCCTCACCGCAACAATCAGCCAAGGGCCGAGAGGCTGCGAAGACAATTCACGCAGCTCAACATGACTTTATCTCAGATTCTGCCGCAGTTATTGAAGACCAACTTGATAATTCCAAGGGAGGCCCCGAAGAATCCAAATACAACATCACTCATGTACGATCCGAACGCCCACTGTGCTTTTCACTCTGATAGCCCGGGACATAATACAGATAATTGCTAGGTCCTGAAGAACAAGGTACAGGACTTGATTGATGCTAAGGAGATTGAGTTCGAAGCGCCTGAAAGGCCTAATGTTGTGACTGCTCCTATGCCCAAGCATGGAGTAAATTCTGTAGATGAAGACTAGTTTGTGGTTTATGTGAAAGACATTGTTACTCCATTGATGACTGTGAAGAAGAACCTTCTGTTAGCCGGTTTATTTCTGGGTTGCGGTGAAGGTTGCCGTCTGTGTGCCGTCCTACCTACTGGTTGCCATATTTTGAAGTCAGGTGTCCAACGCCTGATGGATAATAAATAAATTATGTTTGAGAAAACTTTTGTTCCTTTGGTTCCTACTGAAGAAGTTGCTATAATCACCATTTTCGACAATTCTTCCAAGGCTTCCTTGAGAAATCCTGTTAGAATTACATCCATTCTGAGAATTGCACCGTTGATCATTACCATTCCCGGGCCTATCCCATATACATCAGATAAAGTTGTCCCATGGCACTATGGGGCTGATGTGTACTACCACAGAGTTAAGCAAGATTTGAATGCTGATACTGACATCAGCAACATTGTTGGAGCTAGTAAAGTCACCCGCAACGGAAGACTTTTTCCCCCTGAGATCTCTGCACCAACTGTTCGGAAGCCTGTTGTTATTACACCTACTAGTACACCTCCTACTGTCCCTGTTCAAGTTCCAATTCTTACCCCTGTTGCCGAGTCATCTGACACTCGGGGAAAAGGGACAACTGATGAGCCTTCCCAGACGGAGGCACCAAAAACGATTATCGTTGAAGCCTCTAGATAAGGGATGGAGGAGATTTTAAAGATTATCAAAAAGAGCGACTACAATGTAGTCGAGCAGCTGGGGAAAACCCCGTCCAAAATCTCTATGTTGTCTCTATTTCTATGCTCAGAGGCCCATGCCAAGGCTCTGATTGCTTTCCTGAAGACTGCACACGTACCACAAGAAACATCGGTTGATCAGTTTAAAGATTGCGTGGCTAGTCTAACTGCTGATAATGGGTTGGGTTTCTCCGACGCTGACTTGACTGCTAAGGGGAAGAATCACAATGACACCCTGCATGTCTCCATTGAATGCAGGGGTACTACTCTTGCTCACGTATTGGTAGATACTGGATCTTCGTTGAATGTGTTACCCAAGAAAGCACTAGACCGGTCAGAATGTGAAGGGTTGGGGCTTAAACCAAGAAACATTGTGGTCAGGGCCTTTGATGGGTCCAAGAGGATGGTACATAGAGAAGTGGATATTATAGTGAAGGTTGGTTCTCAGGTTTTGCATCTACATTCTATGTGATGGACATTCGGCCATTGTATTCTTGTTTGATGGGTCGCCCGTGGATCCACAAAGCTGGGCCAGTAACGTCTACACTCCACCAGATACTGAAATACCCTATGAAGGGGGAAAATTGTTACGGTACGAGGGAAAGAAGAGTACACGGTGAGCCACCTCAACTCCTTTCGGTATGTGGAAATGGACGGGGAGTTCATTGAGACCCCGTTTCAACATTTTGAAGAAGTCTCCCAGACGCTGGCATCAACTGAAATTGTTGTTGAAGATCCTCCAATGAAGATGGCTTCCTTCAAGGATGCTCGGGCTGTTGTAGAGAAAGGTGGGTGTGCGAATTGGGGCCAACTCCCTAATTTTGCACATAAGACTAATAAGTTTGGTTTGGGTTTCACTGCAGAAGCTCAAAGGGATGTTCGGCGCGCACGGATCGGAGGTCCTCCCCTGTTTATCAACCATTCAGGAGTAAATGCCATTGAAGACGATGTTGAAGAGTCTGAGTTTGATAGCTGGATTTACCCAACTGCCGACGGTGGATTAAGCAACTGGACAGCAAAGGACTTCATCCCAATTTCTTTTATTACCCAGTAATAAGACTTTTGTTTTGAATTTGTAACAAACAATATTTTAAAATTTACGGCCCGGTGTCTTACCCGGGGCATCATGGCTTAATTTGTGAGGGCTTTATGCGTGTCATCTACATATATCATTAATAAAAGCATTGGACGTTTCTTGCATTTCAAATTTTGCGCTCCTTGTTTTTCTTTTATTATATATTGCAAAACAGCTATATTGCACACACTCACATATACAGGTCTACATCCACTCTGGATCCCACTGATAAAGACTCTGCTACTGCCAATTATAACTTCGAAAGTCCGATCAAATTAGCCAAAGACGAAGGTGAAGATGATTGCGAAGTGCCTGGTGAACTTGCTATACTGCTACTTCAGGAAGAGAGGGCCATACAGCCGCACGAAGAGCCGGTGGAATCAGTAAATCTGGGTACAGAGATAGACAAGAAAGAGGTCAAGATCGGGGAAAATCTGGAGCTTAGTGTGAAGCAACAGTTCATTTAGATGCTGCGTGACTATGTTGAGATATGCCTGGGTTGGATACTGATATCGTGGTTCATCGATTACCTACCAAGGAAGACTGTCCTCCAGTGAAACAGAAGGTCCGCCAAATGCGCCCGGAGATGTCTGAGAAAATCAAGGCTGAGGTTATGAAACAATTTGATGCCGGTTTTCTAGATGTTACTTCTTACCCACAGTGGGTGGCCAACGTGGTTCCAGTGCCGAAGAAGGATGGTAAGGTTCGGATGTGTGTTGACTATAGGGATCTGAACAGGGCAAACCCCAAAGATGATTTCCCTCTGCCTCATATCAAGATTCTGGTTGACAACACCGCACAACATAAGGTCTTCTCCTTTATGGATGGTTTCTCCGGTTATAATCAGATTAAAATGGCCCCCGAAGATATGGAGAAGACAACCTTTGTTACTCAATGGGGTACCTTTTGCTACAAGGTCATGCCTTTTGGATTGAAGAATGCTGGGGCAACGTATCAGCGTGCCATGGTCGCTTTGTTCCACGACATGATCCATCATGAGATTGAGGTATACGTTGACGACATGATTGTAAGATCCCAGACTGAGGAAGAACATCTTGACCACCTTCAGAAACTATTTGACAGGTTGAAGTTGTACAAGCTAAGGTTAAACCCGAACAAGTGCACCTTCGGGGTGAGGTCTGGTAAGCTGCTGGGTTTTGTCGTAAGTGATAAAGGTATTCAAGTGGATCCTGCAAAGGTGAAGGCTATACAGGAAATGCCAGCTCCCCGAACAGAGAAAGAATTCAGAGGCTTTTTGGGACGTCTGAACTATATTGCCCGGTTCATCTCACACCTGACTGCTATTTGTGAGCCAATCTTCAAGTTACTGAAGAAAGATAAAGTAGCAAGATGGAATGATGAATGCCAGGCCGCTTTCGAAAGGATCAAGGAATATCTCCAAGAGCCACCTATCCTGATGCCTCCAGTTGAAGGAAGACCTTTGATCTTATACTTGACAGTAATCGACAACTAAATCGGGTGCGTGTTGGGGCAGCATGACGAGTCTGGCCTAAAAGAGCATGCTATTTATTACCTTAGCAAAAAGTTTACCGACTGCAAGACCAGATACTCTTTGCTTGAGAAAACTTGTTGCGCTTTGGCATGGGCTGCTCATCGGCTGAGACAGTATATGCTGACTCACACTACTCTATTGATATCAAAGATGGATCCAATCAAGTATATCTTTGAGAAGCCTGCCCTATCCATAAGAATAGCAAGATGGCAGATGATCTTGACTGAGTATGACATCCAATACACGACCCAAAAGGAAATCAAAGGGAGTGTGTTGGCAGATCATTTGGCACATCAAGCAGTGGATGATTACTAGTCTATGAACTTTGAGTTCTCGGATGAGAATATCATGTTGGTAATTGACTGTGAGGAACTTGGACCAGATGAAGGACCTGAGGAAGGATCCCGATGGTCTATGTACTTTGATGGAGCTTCAAACTCTTTGGGTAATGGCGTTGGCGCCGTGATCATATCTCCTAAAGGCTCTCATACTCCGTTCACCGCCCGACTATGTTTCAACTGCACCAACAATATGGCGGAGTATGAAGCATGCATCATGGGTCTTCGAGCAACAATTGACCTAAGGATTAAGTTTCTAAGTGTTTTCGGGGATTCCGCTCTTGTGATCATTCAGATCAAAGGCGAGTGGGATACGAAACACCCAAATCTTATTCCTTACAAGGAGTATGTGTTGACATTGCTTCAACACTTCGAAGAGATAACCTTTGAACACTTCCCTAGAGAGGAGAATCAGTTAGCGGACGCGTTGGCTACAATGTCTTCTATGTTCAAAGTCAATTGGGACAACGAAGCTCCCCGCATCATCATTGAAAGGTTAGACGAACCTGCACATTGCTGTGACATTGATACTAAAGAGGTAGTAGATAAACCCTGGTTTCATGAGGTGAAGAGGTATCTTAAAGCTCAGGAGTACCCCGGGGGTGCATCTGTTAATGACAAGAAGTTTCTGAGGAGGTTCGCGGTGAAATTCTTCATCAGCAATGGTATCATTTACAAGCGCAACCATGACTCAACCTTACTGCGATGTGTGGATAAGAACGAGGCGGAAAGAATTATGGCAGAGTTACATGAAGGTACTTTCGGAACTCATTCTAGTGGACACACCATGGAAAAGAAAATCCTTCTGGAAGGATATTATTGGTCCACAATAGAAGCCGACTGTTATCAGCATTCTCGGACCTGTCACAAGTGCCAAGTCTATGCTGATAAAGTGCACATACCTCCAGTACCTCTGAACGTCTTGACAACTCCGTGGCCTTTTGCAATGTGGGGCATCGATATGATCAGCGAGATCATACCTACAACGTCCAACGGGCATCGTTTCATTCTGGTAGCTATTGATTACTTCACGAAGTGGGTTGAAGCATCTTCCTTTGCTACTGTAACCAAGAACGTCGTGGCATGGTTCATTCGACACAATCTGATTTGTCGATATGGTATACCAAAGAGGATTATTACAGACAATGGTATAAATCTCAACAATAAGATGATCACCGAGCTCTGCAAGCAGTTCAAGATACAGTATCACAACTCTTCTCCTTATCGGCCGAAGATGAATGGGGCTGTTGAAGCGGCTAATAAGAACATTAAGAAGATTGTGCAGAAGATGACAGTGACATACAAAGACTGGAAATAGATGTTACCATTTGCTCTTCATGGGTACCGTACCTCAGCGCGGACGTCAACAAGGGCAACACCTTATTCCTTGTTATATGGCATGGAGGCAGTCTTGCCCATTGAGGTTCATATACCCTCTCTTCGGATTATGAAGGATGCAGCTTTGAGCGAAGATGACTGGATTCAGACCCGGCTTGATCAGCTGAACTTAATTAACAGAAAGAGACTTACTGCTATCTGTCATGGTCAGACGTATCAAAAACGGATGATCAAGGCATTTAACAAGAAGGTCAGATGACAAGAATATCAAGTTGGGGACCTGGTAAGCAAGCGTATTATCTTACCTCAAGATGATCCCAGGGGAAAATGGACCCCTACTTACAAAGGGCCATTTGTGGTTAAGAACATTTTCTCAGGAGGAGCTATGATTCTAATCACCATGGATGGTGACGACCTTCCTCACCCCGTCAATGCAGAAATAGTGAAAAAATACTATGCATAATCAAAGACCCGCTAGGTCGACTGGCCTAGGCAAAATAAGGGCTTCCCGGCGAATCAAAAGGGTTTGGGCAAAAATAAGGGATGAAAATGAAAAAAATCTGTACACCCGGCAAGTCGAAAACCTGGAAAGGCGGCTTGGGCAAAAAAAAGGGTATCCCGGTGGACCGAAAACCCGAAAGGGAGGTCCAGGCAAAAATTAGGGATTAAAGTGTAACACTATGTCTCATTGGATCACCTTACAACAAGACTTCGGTATCGACTATCAAGCTCAGACGACACTAGTCAATCTGATCTACCTTCAACCAAGTAGCAAAGTGATGAGATGCTCAAAGACATAAAGGCAATAGCAGAGTTGGAACCCAGTGGGATTATTCACATAGCTGTTTTGTTTTCCTTTACACAAAATGTATAAATTATCTGTTCGGCGGCGTTCTCTTACTAGGACGTCAGCCTCTTGTACAAAAAAACGTCTATTTACAGGCCAAACTTCAAAATCAATACAATTCATTTTCATAAAAATTCAAACTGTTTTTCCTTTATTTGTTTTGTTTTGCAAAGAACGTCCAATGTTCATTTTTGATATATGCATTTGACATTAATTGTTGCTCATAAATATTTACATGCGAAACAAAAGACTATTACTGGTAATATCAGAAACAAGGGTAAAAAAGATTTGTCCAAGCTGTACAGTTGCTCTATCCACCAGGTAAAAAGGTAGATCCAGCTAAAAAACGTAGCTGAAATGCTTTCACTTCCCGCAGAGTAAGAAAAGACAATAATGATAGCTCTTCCCAGTTGAGACTTGCAACTGTAAATGAATCGGTAATATTCTCCCCAAGTAGAGTTTACTCACCATCAGCACTGAAAGGTCTTAATATTCCCCAGTGGAGTATAAGAATATTTCCCAGCAGAATACAAAATATCCCCAATGGAGTTTGAAAATTTTCCCAGCGCAGTATGAAAAAGCTTCCCTAGTGGAGTTTAGAGAACCATCCCCAGTAGACTTCGGAAGATTGTCCCCAGTAGAACTCAAAGGATTATCCCCATTAGAGCCTAAAAGGTCATCCCCAGTGAAGTCACAACCGAAGGATCATCCCCAACGGAGTTCATTCCTTTCACAAACAGGAATTCAATCCCCAACAGGATTCAGTATCGCCAGCAACAATAAGTCATCCCCAGCGGAATTTATCAGTGGAATCCTCAGCAGAACATCTCTTCCCCACAGAGTAATCTCCTCATCAGTTTATTCCCCAACGGAGTTATCCTATCCTGCAGGTTTATGCTTGCAATCATCTTCGTTCGCCATCCCCAGCGGAAACGAAGAATTCAACTCTTTTCTCCAACAGCTATCCGGGATTTATTTTCCCCAGATAAAAGCATTATATTGTCATACATCATGATACATACATATAGGCATCATACAACACAATCTCATTTATTTTGAGAACATAATTGCTTGATATATCATGCATTGCATACGACTGACCTTTACCTTTCAGGAAGGATGAAGTTAAGTTCTCAGCTATGAAGCTTTTACCCAAGTCGAAGTACTGACCGGTTCTTAAATCTCAACTGAATTATCCTCAGTTGAATTACAGATAAGGTTCTAAATCTCGACAATTTTCCTCCGTCGAAGTGTGGACGAGTTCTTAAATCTCAACAGAATTATCCTCAGTTGAATTACAGACAAGTCCTAAATCTCGATGAAGATGTTTCTCTCAGTCGAAGTACTGACTGGTTCTTAAATCTCAACTGAATTATCCTCGGTTGAATTATAGATAAGGTTCTAAATCTCGACAAATTACCTCTGTCGAAGTGTGGACGAGTTCTTAAATCTCAATAGATTTATCCTCGGTTGAATTACAGACAGTTCCTAGATCTCGATGAAGATGTTTCCCTCAGTCAAAATACTGACCAGTTCTTAAATCTCAACTGAATTATCCTCGGTTGAATTACAGATAAGGTTCTAAATCTCGACAATTTTCCTCCGTCGAAGTGTGGGCGAGTTCTTAAATCTCAACAAAATTATCCCCGGTTGAATTACAGACAAGTCCTAAATCTCGATGAAGATGTTTCTCTCAGTTGAAGTACTGACCGGTTCTTAAATCTCAACTGAATTATCCTCGGTTGAATTACAGATAAGGTTCTAAATCTCGACAATTTTCCTCCGTCGAAGTGTGGACGAGTTCTTTAATCTCAACAGAATTATCCTCGGTTGAATTACAGACAGTTCCTAAATCTTTATGAAGATGTTTCCCTCAGTCGAAGTATTGACCGGTTCTTAAATCTCAACTGAATTATCCTTGGTTGAATTACAGATAAGGTTCTAAATCTCGACAAAGCTCCTCCGTCGAATTACTGACAGTTCTTAAATCTCAACAGAATTATCCTCCGTTGAATTACAGACAAGTCCTAAATCTATCTGAAGATGTTTCCCCCCGGTTGAAATGCAGGCAAGTTCCTAAATCTCAACAAAGATCATACTTCCCCAAGCGGAATCTTCCACAACAACAGGTATGCAAGTCCTCGCTAAGGAATCTCTTATGCGATCGACACTCCTGCAGATGGCATCTTTAAGCCCATCCTCCTGCCAGCAATCTCCAAATGGCATATGTAAGCCCATTCCCGACATCACCAGGCTGATACCACTTCATGCGAGTGCAAATTTCTGGGCACTCTAGTATTCAATCATCTTCCACCTTCGGATCACGAAAGGCTTAAAAGCCAATCTATATCCTCAGGCTTAAGAAGATTGAACAGGGGCATCTGTTGTACCCTAAAATTTTCCCTCTCATATTCCTCAAAACATTACAAGAAAAATCTCCAAGTTGCTCAAGTTTGCTCAAGAATTGGGCAGACAAGCTATCTCCGAAGGCAGTCAACCCCAAATTAGGGTTTTGTGTTGCATCAAGATCTTTGAGTCCAAATGACCTAAAGTGCTCCCAAATGTCCTAATATGTTCTCAAGATCATCCATGTCAAGTTTCAAGCCTTGCAGAGGAAGTTTGCTCAGTCAATTGCTCAAAAAGTCCAAAAATCGACTGTGCTAGAGCAAAAGTCAACTGTGACCTACAAACAGTCAAACTTCAAGATTTTTTGTCAACATTCTCATTTTGGAGGATATTTCATCATTTTATCAAGGGTTGATCATGATTCATCAAGGATTGCTCACAATTCATCAAGACTCAAAAGTTACTAAATTAGGGTTTTGTAGGAAAAGTCAACTAAACTTTGACCAAGCATAAATTTCTCATACTTTATGAGAAATGACCCATCCAAAGATAATTCTGAATAGGAAGAAATTTCCTACAATCCATCTTCATATACCAAGATCTAAAAATGCACTCACAAGAAGTTATGAATTTGGACATTATAGGTCATTTTTGAAAGTCAACAAAAACACCTTTTTTTCCAAAACTTATAACTTGAGAATGGAATATAAAAATGAGATTATACCAAAAGGGTTGGTTATAGGACATCCCAAGATTTCTAAAAAGTCCAAGAACACCTCCAAAAGTTCAAAATTGAAGAAGTTATGCATTGTTGAAGGTGGACTTTTTTGTAAAATTGCCAAAAGTCAACTATCCCCAAAACTTCAAAATTTGTCAAATGGGCCCATTCTTTTCCACTTGATTTGAGCTTGCATAGTTGCCCACGTATCCTAACTTCAGCCATGAGCCCATATTTCATTTTTATTATTTAATTTAATTTTTAATTGAATTTATTCATTTTAAATCAAATAAAATCATAGAAAATCTAAATAATTAATAACTCTTGAATTTTTGATTATTTTAGGCTGTGTTCACAGCTAGCATCACCATCAAATTCGTATCAAGCCAAATCATGTGCAAAAAGATTGAATCAAATCAAATTTGGAAGGTTTAATAATGGAGATCAAATCAAAATCATATGCATTGATATGGAAAGATTTAGTCGATATTTGTTACCCTAACACACTGAGCATTACATAAGCAAGCATAATGGACGAAAATAAGGGTTGGAAGCTGTAGAGAGAGGCAGAACAAAAGTGCAAAACTTCACAAAAAAGTGAGAAGTCGAAATCCAGGTTAGAGGCATTTTCAGAGGCCAAGACTTGTCCCAATCGCTTCCTGGGCGTTCATACAAGCTACCTGGATCCAAAGCAAGATTTTTCAGACGTCCAAACGCGCTGTAAGTGTCACGAAACATACCCCCGTTCTTGAATTCGGTTTGATCTATTCTTGCATCTATAACGAAAACTAATGGCATATTTGTGATCACAAGAGCATTTCCAAGCTTTTTATATTATTCAATTGCATTTATCTGGTGTAGGAGAAGAACCACCATTGTTAGGGTTCGTTTCTTGTTTTTGGGCGTTTCTATTCCAGGTACAATTGAAGCACATAATGGACATGGTTGTGACCGGGAGGGTGAGACGAACACAACCATGCCATTGGAATTCATTTTTGTGGCCTGAGAAGGATTTTTGAGATGAACAACTTTGTAGCCACAGACTTCTATCCGTTGGTATAGGTCTGTGCACTTTTAGCCACGGACGAGAGGTTGGGGATGATGCGTGGCGTCTCATCATTGGGCCACTCAAACCAAGCGCGCGTTTTTTTAATTTCTGGCAATAGTTTTGTTTTTTTATATAATATACATTATTTGAATTATCATAACAAACAAATCAAAGTGATGTGGTGGCCAGCGAGTGGTGCATTATCATCCAGGACTTGGGTTCGAATCCCAGGTCCCCCACTTTCTAAATATTTTTTTCTTTTCAGGTGATTGTATGTACGTTTAAGCTTATAGTGTACCATACTCCCTCATACATCCAAGAGACAGATGGCCAATGGCCATATCTGATGGCTAGGGATTGAAAGACTACCAAGGCATTGGTCAATGCATGCGCGCTAGATCTGCAAACTCAAAAAAGGGCCAGCACTAATGGGCCTTCCAATTTCTACCAGTACCCCCATAATTCAGGCCCAATACCTCTCACTTCTATTTACTTATTTTGTTTTATTATTTATTTTATTATTTTTGTTTAATTTCTAACCAATAACAAAATTATTTTTTTTATCAAATAAAATCATAAAAATGTTTTTTTATTATTTCAAATCAAATTTTAAACTTTTATTTTTCTTAATTAATTACGTTTTAATTAGAAAACTTTAATTCCTTTTGTAAAATAAAATTAATTAGACTTAATTAGTTTTTAACCATTAAATTTAATTATTATTATTTCTTTCCTAAATAATAAGAAACTCAAAAAAATAATTTATTTTTATTAATTAATTTATTTAATTTAATTTAGGCATTTAATTTAGGTTTAGTTTCTTTTCTTAAAATAAAAACAACAAAAAGATCTCTTCTTTAACCAAAAGGGTCAAAACCCTAGTCATGCGTCCGATTTAATTTTGCATCGCGATTTACCTTTTTTTATCCAATAATGTACCTACTTCCGGATTGTAATAGTTAATAGGACTTTTAATTTTTTATCGCTTTATTTCATTTTTCAAATGGATTTGTCTTTGGCGATGTAAATACCCGACGCCTTATAATTTAAATTCCGCATTTTATTTCCGCAAATTATAACTGCTAGATGTTTGATAATAGGATTTGCATGACAAGACTGAATGCTTAAACTAAAATCAAATTAGATCACCCTTAACATGTACAAAGATGAAAATATATGAAAACGACACACTCGCACATGCGCACTCTTAGGGTACACCTCACTTGGTTGCCTTCGTATAAGGTCATTGAGTATAAGGTAGTTTTAGAGGTCGCCCTCTTGTCTAAAGATCATAGTTTCCTCGAAATGGTTGCCTCAGAGATTGTTTCCTCAAAAAAATGATCTAAGACATTAGGGTTACCGCTAAGGCGTCCTAACATTGCTTTAATGACCGTATGTCCCTCATTCGAATTGACCCTTAAACTCCAACGACGGTGCTACCTACTCGTTAATAGTGGGATAACATTGTCTAAAGGACATAGAACGATTCCTTTTTTCGAGTAGGCAGATGGTTCTTAGATACTTCCTCTTTCAAAAAAATAAAAATATTTTTCACACTTACACTTTTCGAACAAAGTTTTCAAAAACACTTCATACGCTCTTGAGGACAGAAGCAAGAGTTAAATCGAAGTTTTCAAAACAAAAACTTTTTCAAACCCACAAGCACAAAGAAAATGATTTTGAAAACATGATGAGCAAGTATCTAAGAGCCCGTGGATAACCACGGATAGAAAGGGTGCTAACACCTTCCCTTTCTATAATCTACCCCCCGAACCCGAGAAATATCTCAAAAAAGGAATTTTTCTGTGCTTTTTTCCTTTCCTTGTTGGGTAAAATAAAAGTCGGTGGCGAATCTTGCTTACCGCGACATTTTGCAAAAACAAACGCAAAATGCAAACCAGCATTCCAAAAAACAGTCAGTTCTTCCACCGTATCACATTGCGGATAGCAAGAGTCGCCATCGACTTTTATTTTATCTAATAAGGAAAGGGTGAAAATAACAAAAAAGACATTTGAGATTTTATTGAGTTCGAATGGTAGGTTATTAAAAGGGGAGGTGCTAGCACCCTTTTCATCCGTAGTTATCTACGGGCTCTTAATCGCTAGCTCACTTTGTTTTAAAAATGCTTTGTGTGTCTATGTTTGAACATATTTTGAAAAAAATACCTAAGTTCGACAACTTTGTAATGATTCTTGTATCAGTTAAGAATGCGTACAAAGTGTTTGTTTTTTAAAATATTTCAGAGAAAGTGTTTTTTGAAAAAGATGTTTTGTTTTTGTGAGCAAGCGATTAAGAACTATCTAACTACTCAAAGTATTTTGTGTCATTTACCCCCTCATTTAGATATTGTTATCATACCATTAGTTAGTAGGAAGCCCTATCGTTGGATGCCTGAGGGACATTCGCGGGTCATCGTACAGTCATAAAGGAAAATCGTAGGGCCGCTTTAGAAGTTTTATCGTAAGGAACTAAGATCGTTTACTGAAGGCAACATCGAAGGGTGATCGAGAGACTACAATTTTTTTAATCGAGGGTCTTTGCTAAAGCGTCCCCATGTTCGAGGGTGTTGTGCCCCAAAATTTTCCCTCTCATTTCACTCAAGACATGCCTCTAAAGGTCCTCAATTGCTTAAGAATGACTAAGAATTGGTTAGGCAAATTCTCCTCCTAAGGCAATAAACCTAAAACTAGGGTTTCAATTTTAAGCAAGATGTGTGTGTCCCAAGGAACCAAAATGTTCTCCATTGTCCTAATATGTCCTCAAACACCCATGCCAAATTTCATTCCTTGTACAACAAGTTTGCTCAGTCAACTGCTCAAATACTTGGAAATCAACTGTACTATGTCAAAAGTCAATTGTGGCCCAAATACAGTCAAATTTTAAGATTTTTGGTCAACATCAACATTTTGAAGTAATATCCATCATTTGATCAAGGGTTGGTCATGATTCCTCAAGAAATGCTCCTAACCATCAAAAGTAAAAAAATGGCAAATTAGGGTTTCTATAGGAAAAGTCAACCAAACTTTGACGAGGCATAAATTTCTCATACTTTATCAGAAATTTTTCCATCAAGGATCATTTTGAAGAGAATCCAATTCCCTACAACTTGTCTTCAGCCCTCAAGTTCAATAAATTCCTCAATCAAAAGATACAAGTTCATACATTATAGTTCCTTTTAAAAAGTCAACAAAAACACCTTTTGGGTCAAAGCTCCTTACATGAACATGAAAGATCAAATTGAGATGAAACCAAAAGGGTTACTTAGAGGACATTCTAAGCTCTCTATAAAGTCCAAGATCACTCTCTTAGGGTTAAAATTGAGAAATATATGCATTGCTAAAGTTGACCAATTTTATGAAAATGCACAAAGGTCAATGTGAGCAACTTGGATTATTTTGAACTAATGGGCGTGGGTTCTGGATCTCAAACATATCCAGGGACTTATACAAGACATTTAAGTCCATTATATTATTTTTATGAGACTTGTTTTTATTTATTTGAATTTTTATTCATTTAAATATTAATAAATCAAATAAAATAGTAAAATGATGAATTAAACCTAAAGATTTGTTTTATGATCAGATCATGAGCCTAAAATCAGAAGATGGAATCAAAAACTCATGTAAAGGCTGATTGGAGAGAGATGAGCAAGTTTTGGCCAAAATTAGAAACATAAAATTACAAATGCAAATCAAATCTTTTCTACACAAATCTTCAAGATTCAATCCACTTTTGTTGCCCTAATACATCCAAATATATAAATATAGCATTGCCAGACAAAAAGAACAAGGATTGGCCGCATAAAACTGACATTCAAAACTCCAAATTTTCAAGAAAAAGTGTCAATCAGATTTTGAATTGCAAAAGGATTCAATGCATTCTGAAGCTTGCAATCAACTTCCGGAGGCCTTCTGAAGCTAGCTGCATCACTCCCAAGCGCCAAAGCTCCCAAAATCGTGCTCAATACAGTCACGGGTTGTCCTTCTTTTTTGAAAACAGTTACAATTTTATGTACATTATAAATGGATTTGGATCATGCATTCTTGCTTGTATAAATGATTAAAACATGTTTGAATCGTTAATTGCATGTTTTGATGAATATATGACTATATGCCATTGTTAGGGTTTTTACCTTTGATTTAGGGTTTTCAGATACAAGTAAAATTAGGCCAAAAGAGGAGCACCATCATGCTCACGAGATCAAAACCAGTTAATCCATGGTGTTAAACTGAATTTATATTGCTTGTTGTAGATTTTGGAAATTGCAGGTGATTTAGTGACGGATACTGTCTGTACGTAAAAGTCCATAGGCTAATTTGAAATGGCACACGTTTCTTTAAAAAGAGAATTTCTGACCATTATTTTGATTATATTATTTTGTGTTTCTTTTATATAACGAATGAACAGAGTGGCTTGGTGGTAGAAGGGACGCTTGCAAAGGGAGAGACCTAGGTTCGATTCCAAGGTCTTGAAATTTATTTTTTATAAGGAGTTTCCTCCATATCCAGTGTAGCCAAGCCACTCACGCACATCATGGGCTAACCACATCATCACCATCAGATCTATTATCCTCCAGATCCAACGCCTCTAGCACACAAGCGTACCATGGATCTCCCAAACACAACAACACCAGATCTCACGCAGGCTTTGGGCTTGCATAAGATATGGACTCTGGAATTCAGCAGTACACCCATCCAGTTTGCTTTCATACCCCCATGCCAATTTTCTAATTTCTTTATTCTTTTTTATTTGGTTTATATGTTTTTTGTTTATTCATTTTTTTAAAAATCATAAAATAAAAAAAATCATAAAATTAGGATTTAGAGTTTTTCAAGGAAAAAATTAATTTTTTCAACTTATTTTAATTTAATCAACTTTAACTTTTTTTCCTTAATTTAAAATTAATTAGAAATTAGGTTAAATTTCAAATATTTTTCACAAAATACCAAAAAATATTTTTAATAGGCAATTATATTTTTTAGGGTTTAGAACTTTTTCCCGTCTTAATTTGTGCGTGTTATTATTTCTCCATACGATTATTTTTTACTATTTATGTAACTGCGCCTGATTTGTAATAGTTAATTAGGGTTTTCGATTTTCGCATTTTACTTTTCAATCATTATTTATGTATCTGCACCAAAGCCTTATAACAGCCGAAGGAATTTTATTTCTCGCTTTGTATTTCTGATATGCTTGTATATAAATTGTTTGTAAATTAGGCGTGCATGACAAGATTAAATCAAATAATCATTAGGTCATTAACTTCAAGATAAAATATCTGGAAAAAAGCACATTGTTTCACACTTGCACGCTTAGGGTACTCCTCACTTGGTTGCCTCGGAAAACAATGGTCATGTCCCTCGAACGTAGGGATATCTTAGCAAAGACCCTCAATTTAAAAGTCATCATAAAGATCATGGTTCCTTAAATTTCCCTCGAGTTGCCTATGAGAAATGATCTTGTCCCTCGATGTTGCCTATATGATGATAGTCCCTTCGAATTGCTAAGGTATCTCTACATGTTGCCTTCAATGACCATAATCGTCCCTTTTGATAGTCCCTCAACATCCAACGATAGGACTACCTACTCACTAATAGTAGGATAGCACTATCTAAAGGAAAGGAGGAAAAGAACGCCTTTTTCGAGTAGGTAGACAGTTCTTAAGTACTTGCTCAAAAACAACTTTTTACACTTACACACCTTTCAAATTTCTTTTCAAAAACGCTTTATCACTCTCTTGAGGATTGATACAAGAGTTATCATAAAGCAAACAAAATCTTTCAAAACACACAAACACGAAAACAGTTTTAAAAAATGAGCAAGTACCTAAGAGCCCATGGAAAACCACAGATGGAAAGGGTGCTAACACCTTCCCTTTCCATAATCTACCCCCCTTACTCAGAAAATCTCAAAAAATTTCTTTTTATGTTTGTGATCGGTGGGAATGAGAACTGACTGTTTTTTTTAGCTGGTTTCGCGAAATGTCGCGGTAAGCAAGAGTCGCCACCGACTTTTATGTTCTCCAATATGGAAAGGACAAAAGCACAACAAAATTCCTTCTTTGAGAATGTTTCTCGGTTCGGGAGGTAGATTTATAGAAAGGGAAGGTATTAGCACCCTTTCTATCCGTGGTTATCCACGGGCTCTTAGGTACTTGCTCTTATGTTTTCAAAATTTGTTTGCTTTTCAAGTGTGAGTGGGTTTTGAAAAAGTTTCGTTTGAAAAATTTCTAAGTAACTCTTGTATCTGTCCTCAAGAGTGTATGAAAAATTTGTTTGAAAGCTTTTTAGAAAGTGTGAGGTGTCAAAAGTTGTTTTTTTTTTTTTTGAGAAGAGCAAGTACTTAAGAGAAATCTACCTACTCTAAGGAATTAAGTTGTGTAAGAGTCCTTTAGATAGTGCTATCCCACCATTGAGAGGTAGGTAGCACCATCGTTGGAGGTGTTCGGGTAAATTCGATGATTAGGGACATGTGTGGTCACCGAAGCAATGGTAGGACACCTTAGAAGTAACCCTAATGTCCTAGATCCTTTTTTATCCGAGGTAACCGTTTTGAGGCAACTGGATCTTTTGGACAGAAGGGCGACCTCTAAGACACCCTATACTTGATGACCACGTTCGAGGCAACCAGTGAGGCGTACCCTAGGAGTGGCATGTGCTTGTGTGTTGTTTTTTCAGTTAATATTTGTCTTGTACATGTTATTTGTGAGCTACGGATTGATTTTATTCGTCATACAGTCTTTCATGCATTGTTAACAGTTAGGAGTGCGGAAAGTAAATTGCGGAAAGATAAATCTAACTATTACAAGGCGCGGGTCTATACATCGCCAAAAACAAAAACCCGTTTTTGAAAAGTAAATGCAGAAAATTAAAGAAAGCAATAAAATCCTAATTACTATTACATCCTCTGTACAGATACATAAATATAATCAGAATAAATAAATACGCGCGAATGGAAATTTAATCGAGAACGTCCTAAGGGTGTTACCCTTTTTTGAATAAGAATTGAATTTTTGTCCCCTTTTTGCAATTAATGAAATTAAAATTAATAACTAATGAATTAATTTATTTACAAGAAAAAGTATTTTTTGTGTTTTTAATGAAATAAAATAAAAGGAATTAAAATTAAAAGTTAATAAAAATCTAATTCTAAATTTATTTTAGTTATTAAGAAAAAAGGTTAAAGTTGCCTAATTAAAACTAATTCAATTTATTAGTATTTATTTACAAAAATAACATGAAATTAATAATAATAATAATATTAGTTCTTTTTTTGGATTTTTTATGAAAATATTAATTATGTTAATAATACTAATAATTAATAAAAAAAAGGAGTTATAAAAGAAAAGAAAAAATAAAAAGATAAAAAGAAATAACAAAACCAAGGGGGGGGGGGGGGGGGTTGGGCCAGATTTGAGGTGTTAATGGAATTGTGAGGCCCATGAACCTTCAAGTCCCTTTTGACTTTCCTGATTGCTTACGCCTGTGTTGACTCATGAGCACCATGGTCTGCATTCTTTGGCCATCAGATCTGTAGGACTGGACACATGGCACGCTGATTGCTTGAGACATATGGTGGACTTTCGCTGGAATGCTGCATGGGAATATGTTAGAGAAAAAATGAAACAAGCGTTTGGGGGACCTGGGAAAACTTACAGCGCGGTATGATGGACCTTAGGACGTGGCAAGGGTTGCTTTAGCTTCAGAGTATGGCAAAGAAGAGAGTCACGTTCTCCTTTTGGCCTGAAAATGCTTGCAACACTCCTTTTGATCTCACACTTTTTTTTGACACTTTTTTGGATTTTGCTCTGGCCGTTTGTGCACACTCTCTAGGTTGTGAATGAGGCTTGCAAGGCTTGTATATATAGTAATGAGTGAGAATAAGTCACATTTAGGAGCTTTTAACCATTGCCATTAAGCTTTGGATTTTCTCATAACCACCATTAAAGAAACTTGCCATTTTTGTTCAAAATTTGAATTTCATGCTCATAATAGGCTTGGCACGAATTTGGTAGGTGATTCATGACATATAAAAGTCATTCAAAACTCAAAGATACCATTTAATTCATTTTTTGATTTTTATTTGAATTATTATGGATTAAAGTGAGTTAAATCCATAAAAATTAAATAAAAATGAAAAAATAAATGTTTGGTCTTGTAATGGGTCATGGGACACGTGGGTGGCATGACAAGGCTGAACCAAGTGGAAAAAAGTGGGCCCTTTTGTCAAAAATTGAAGTTTCGAGGATAGTTGACTTTTGCCATTTCACAAACATTTCCCAACTTCTCCAATGCATATCCTGCTCAATTTTGATCATATGAACATGTTCTTGGACATTTTGGAAAGGTCTTGAAGTCTTCTAACCAATGCCTTTGGTCCCATGTCATTTCGATTTACCAATCTCAAGTTATGCTCTTTGACTTAAAGTGCCTTTTTGTTGACTTTTGAAAATGACCTATAATGTTGAAATTGATAACTTTTTGTGAGAGCATTTCTTGGACTTGGAATGTGAATATGAGTTGTAGGAAATGTCATCCCCTTCAAAATGAGCATTGGATGGGATTTTTCTGATGAACCATGAAAAAGTTATTCCTTGGTCAAGTTACAGTTGACTTTTCAACTGTCCAAAAATAGAAACTTTTGCATTTTGATGATTTTTGAGCCATTCTTGTGAAATCATGGTCAAGATTTGACCAAATGATGATTGTGGCTCCAAAATAAGATGTTGACCAAAAATTTGACTTTTGACTGCCAAATGACCATTTTGCCCCTGTAGTTGATTGTGAAGCAAATGAGGCTTTTGACTGTGCAACTTGACCTTGTGAGCCTTGAAACTTGACATGTAGGTACTTGATAATGTGTATGAGCATATGGGACTTGATTTAGCCTTTGAGAACCTCAACTTCCTTACAAGAACCAAAACCCTAATTTGACTGGCTTAGGAGGATGTTTGACTGTGTAGTCCTTGAGTAGACTTGAGCAAATTGAGATGATGCTTGTCAAAACTTTGAAGAATATGGGAGGGCAAATTTTGGGGTACAACCGTTGCCCCTGTTCAATCTTCTTAGACCTGAGGATGTAGATTTGCTTGCGTGCCTTTCGTGATCCGAAGGTGGAAGATGATTGAACACTAAAGTGCCCAGAAATTTGTACTCACATAGTAGAGTATCAGCAGTGTGATAGCGGGAATGGGCTTACAGATGCCATTTGGAGAGATGGTGGATAGGAGGATGGGCTTAAAGATGCCATCTGGAGGTGTGACAGGACCTTGTCGGGAATGGGCTTATAGATGCCATTTGGAAAGGTAATGGATAGTGGTGTCCGAATAAGAAATAGAATAGCTTCCGTGTCTGGAGCATATCTAGTCTGTGTCTAATTGATGACGTCTGAATAAATAGTAGAATGACCGCCGCGTCTGGGGTATATCCATACTGTGTTTGAATGAGTGACAGAATGTCATCAGAATCTGGATCGTATCTGGACTGAACAATAGAATAGCATCCGGGCTGGAGCATCTCTAAGTTGTCTTTAGAAGTTTGGATCTGAATAAGCAATAGAATAGCATCCGGATCTGGAGCATCTCTAGGCCATCTCCGGAGAGAAATCTGAATAAGCAGTAGAATAACATCCGGGTCAGGAGCATCTCTAAGCTATATCTGAAAGGAAATCTGGAATGAGTATCAGAATGTCGCCATGTCTGGGCCGCCTCTGAACTATATCTGGAATAAACAATAGAATAGCATCTGTGGTTGGAGCATCTCTAAGTTATCTTTAGGAGTTTGGATCTGAATAAGAAATAGAATAGCGTCCGGGTCAGGAGCATCTCTAGGCCATCTCCGGAGAGAAATCTGAATAAGCAGTAGAATAACATCCGGGTCAGGAGCATCTCTAAGCTATATCTGAAAGGAAATGTGGAATGAGTATCAGAATGTCGCCATGTCTGGGCCGCCTCTGAACTATATCTGGAATAAACAATAGAATAGCATCCGTGGTTGGAGCATCTCTAAGTTATCTTTAGGAGTTTGGATCTGAATAAGCAATAGAATAGTGTCCGGGTCAGGAGCATCTCTGAGCTATCTCTGAAAGGAAATCTGAATAAGTATCAAAATGTCACCATGTCTGGGTTGTATCTGAATTATCTCTGGACGGAAATCTGAATAAGCAATAGAATAGCATCCATCTATGGAGCATTTCCCAGCTATATCTGAAAGGAAACTCTTGAATAAGCAAAAGAATAACATCCATATCAGGAGCATTTCTTAGCTATCTCTGAGAGGGAATCTGGAATAAGTATCAGAATGTAGCCATATCTGGATCGCATCTGACCATCTCTAGAAGGAAGTCTGAATAAGCGATAGAATAACATCCGTGTCCGGAGCATCTCTAAGCTATCTCTGAATAAGCAAAAGAACAACATCCATCTCTGGAGCATTTCCCAGCTATATCTGAAAGGAAACTCTTGAATAAGAAAAAGAGTAACGTCCATCTCTGGAGCATTTCTAAGCCATCTCTGAAGATAAAATCTGAATAAGCAAAAGAATATCATCCATATCTGGAGCATTTCCCAGCTATATCTGAAAGGAAACTCTTGAATAAGCAAAAGAATAGCGTCCATCTCTGGAGCATTTCTAAGCCATCTATGAAGAGAAAATCTGAATAATCAAAAGAATAGCATCCATATCTGGAGCATTTCCCATCTATATTTGAAAGGAAACTCTTGAATAAGCAAAAGAATAACGTCCATCTCTGGAGCATTTCTAAGCCATCTCTGAAGAGAAAATCTGAATAAGCAAAAGAACAACATCCATCTCTGGAGCATTTCCAAGCTATATCTGAAAGGAAACTCTTGAATAAGCAAAAGAATAACATCCATCTCTGGAGCATTTCTAAGCCATCTCAGAAGAGAAAATCTGAATAAGCAAAAGAACATCATCCATCTCTGGAGCATTTCCAAGCTATATCTGAAACTTTGAATAAGCAAAAGAATAGCATCCATATCTGGAGCATTTCCCGGCTATATCTGAAACTTTGAATAAGCAAAAGAATAACGTCCATCTCTGGAGCATTTACCGGCTATCTCTTCAATCTCTTTAACGTAGATATGCCCTGGCTGGATACAGGTGTCAAATCCACTTACAGATATGCCCTGGCTGGGTATAGGAATCGAATCTGGAATTACGACAGTTGATAGTAATCATCTTTGGGATTGACCTTTTTCCTGAAAAGGTGAAACATCAGTTGTATGCAATATCATGATGTATGAAATGCATGATGTCATGATGTCCCAAAATAAATGAGATAGTGTGTTATGATGCGTATATGCATGCGTCATGGTGTATGATAATGTGATGTTTATGAATGTATTTTTTTCTAGGAAAATAAATCCTTGACGAATGCCGGGAAGATAACTCCTGGGCTGATGCTGAAGATTAGAGTTCTTCGTTTCCGCTGGGGATGTTGATTGTAAGAATAAACCGGTTAGGAGAAGATGACTCCGTTGAGGAATAAACTTGTTGAAGAGATTACTCTGTGGGGAATACTCTGTGGGAAGAGATACTTCGCTGAGGTTTGATGGTAACTCCGCTGGGGATTCCGTTGATATATTTTGTTGGGGAATTTGATGAACTCCGCCGGGGGATAGGAAGAACTTCGCCGAGGACGATATTTCCGTGGTAATTAGCTGAGGATAACCCAGTTATAAGCCCTGGTGGGGAATAACCTTTGAATAAAGCCGGGGAGACGCGTTCGTTCTCTGCGGGGGATAAACTTCCAGAATCTACTAGGGAGATAAGCTTCCAGAGTCCACTGGGGAGATTGATTCAACTCTCCTGGGGAAACTTTTGGACTGTACTGGGGAATGGTTCCATTGGGGTGTCTGGTATTCCGCCGGGGAACAATCTTATATTAAGACTGCCGGGGATGCTTGCTTAGGAACATCTGTATACTCCGCTGGGGAATATCGAGATCTTCTGGGGATACCCAACTTCCTTAAGGCTGATAGTAGACTAACTCTGCTTGGGGAGAGTGTTGCTGACTTGCTGGAGATATTGTGCCTTCTCGGGGCTGATTGGAGACCAACTCTGCTTGAGGAGAACACTGTTGCATCTTGTCTCTCTCTACGAGGAGTGGAGGCCTCTTGGTTATGTTCTTCAGCCGAACCTACCTTGGTACCTTGGTTGACAAAGCAACTAGATCGCTTAGACAACTCATTATTTCCCCTGTTTCTGTGGGAGAAGGTACATGTGGAGGTGCTTGATGACTGCTGATTGACAAATCTTCCTTGGGTAGGCAAGTGACGAGATGTCGGGACATAATCGTACGCTTTGATCCCTAACTTTTTCCTGGACCGCCCTTTCGGGTTTTCAATCCAACGGGATACCCATTTTTTCCTAAGCCGCCTTTTCAGGTTTTCGACTTGCCGGGTGTACAGATTTTTTTCATTTTCATCCCTTATTTTGCCCGAACCCTTTTGGTTCGTCGGGAAGCCCTTATTTTTGCCTAGGTTTGTCAACCTAGCGGGTCTTTGATTGTGTGTAGTATTTTTTGACTATGTCCATGCTCTCAGGATGTAGGGAGTTGCCCCTGTTGTTGTGTCACCATGTGACCAGAAGATGTTTGATCAGACAAGATTCGTAGCTGGAACTCATGTCCAATGCCCCAAGTGATCCAGGTGGAGATTTGCCCCTGGCTGCTTGGCATTTGAGAGATTCCCTGAATCTTGACTGGACTGCCCCAGACGATGGACAATGACCATGCCATGCCCTTTGATTGGAAGTGCTTTTGTTCACTAGATATTCGTCGTGCGAACTTCTATGCTGTTCAAACAAATAATCATATGCAAACAATGTTATATCAAAAATGCAAAGCTTATGTCTGTCTTGAATTTTTTGAAAATGCAGTTATTTCATAAAAACAAATGAATTTTTTGTAAACTGTGATGTCAACTCGTTATTTTATCGCAAGCCTTAAGGAGTCAGAATACCTTTGGTTACAGTATGCTTTCGAATTAACCCATGCTTCATCTAGGACTTTTAGGGGTTGTAGCGTGGCCTGGTTCACGGTTTAAGAAACAAAGGATAAAGGCTCAAATTATTTGTACCCACCCGCTCTTCGTGATATTCTTCAAACCTAAACTCAGCTGATCGTGTATTAGACCTTGTTTGAGTCTTTGTCCTGATATTCCAATGATGGTTCGAATATTTACAGTTTATTTTGAATAGGCAGTCATTCCTTTTTTTTTTTTGAGGTTTTGTAGGACCTCTTTCTTTTTGATTTCGTTATCCCTGTTTTTTGCCTGAACTGTTTCTTTTTGTGATTACAGTCAGCGGGATGCCCCAGTTTTGTAAGTCTCCTTCATAGGTTTTGACTTATTGGGCTTTAGTTTCTGAAAGATAATGACTGTCTGTCTTTATGATTATTCAGAACCATCATCGTTTTTTGGTTTGTAAGGACTTCTTTGGTGCCGTTCATTGTGCACCTGGATCAACTGAGAAGACTACCCTGCCCCGAGTTATGATTAAGGGTTTTAATTTTCGAAAAGAAAAACTCCTACTTCTTTGGCTCGAAGGGGTCGACGAGGGATTATCTTCCTTATAACTCCAGTGTTTAGGAATTGAAACAATGCTTGTACCTCATCAGCAGGGTCTATTCAAAAGCATACTGTAAGGATCGTGGTATCGTTTTCGTCATCCTCCCTCAAGAGGCCTAGAATTATTAACCGAGCATTGATCATCACACAAAAATATGAAAGCAATTTGCAATATAGTGAATACGAAATAATTACTTCAAAACAGACATGTGTAATGCATTAATGAAATAAAAACGTTTGATATGAATAAAATGTTTAAACAATCAAAGAAAAATACAACTTGAACATTCGAATGAACAAAAGTTTCTTAGTTTGAACTAGTCATCTCAGATGGAAGATTCTCAGCAGAAGATGTTCATTTTACCACCCGACATGAACTCTAGCACCCTTCCGTCGATCAAGTCCTGGATCTTGTTCCTCAAGCTCTAATAGTCGTCAGTGTCATGTCCAGGACTATCAGAATGGTAGGCACACCTTTGATCAGGATTGTACTTCAGGGAGGTTATGTTGAGATTCTTATGAGGATCTTTTAAAGCAATCAGCTTGACCTTCAACAAGTGTCTCAGTATCAGTGATGGTGGTATACCAGTCTCCGAGAAATTTCTTCCAGACGTATTTCACTTACGCCGATTACCCTGTTGACGCTGGTGAGGTTGGTGCTAGGCTTGTGACCCTGAAGAAAACTGAGGAGCTTTTCCCTTGTCTTCTTGCACCACAGGTGGTTGAATGATGTCTTGCTTTTTAACCTTAGATGTTTGCCCCAGTTGGTTATCCCGAAGCAGTTGGTTGATGAGAACCCTGAGCTCTCCTTTTCTTTGAGATAAGTCTTGGATAAGAGCCATTTGCCCCAGCATCTGGGTTCTCATTGTATCCACCTCAGCTTGTAGACGTTTCAGCCGTTCGTCCTTATCGTCTTTAGGACTGTTCCTGACCAAAGTCCCCATGAGGAATGTTCTCAGCTCTTCCTGCCCCTTGGATAGACTTAGGAGGATCTCCCTGAACTGAGTCTCTTGAGCGTGAAGATCCTGGTTGTCTTGTTGGGAAGCCATTGCTGAAATAAGCAGCGGAGATGGTAAGTGACCTGTAACAAGGGTACCTGTTATGCAATGATGTGTATGTATGCATGCAATGTTTTCAAGGATCTCGCGGGGTAAATAAGAAAAATTGTTAGAATTTGAATTTGGGTGGCTTGATTGAAGGAACTGCATATTGTTGAGAGTCCTTCTTCAAGAGTCAAAGCTCACCATATCGAGTGGGTCATAGCCCCTGACTCAAGTTATCAACCTTGGCTAGGGGAAAATAAATCCCCTTTTCCCCTTGCTAGACATTTGATTCATCATGACCTGCATCACAAACCCTTGAGATCTTTGAAATGGATTAGTCCTTATGTAGGATGTATGCAATGGTATGATGTTATGCTATGCATGGAGTGATGTAAGTAGGCCCTGTAATGAGTCCCAATTAAGGACTGTAAACAAAACCTACAAGGAACTCGTGTTGTTAGATAACAAGTGTGCAAGTAATTCAAGTTTGAAGGCACACAAGTCATACAGAGCCCTTAGAGTTTAGGCCAGCATGGGGTTTGGGTACTAACCTCTTGAAGTTGGTGGGCTCAAACCTGTCCTATCAAAAGTAACCGGGTTCTAAGGAGCTCAATATCATTGGGTTGTTTTCTATGTTCATTGTTTTGATTTAGCCACTAGACTGGCGATCAAAATATTCCAAGAAAACAACCCTCCATGAGTGTAGTATCGAGTATCAACCAACTTCGGACTGCACCAAAGTCAGTCATCTCACTACCCCTAAAGAGGCCAGGATGGTCAAGTAAGGTTCCTAAGGTCAGTTGATGCTTCGCGACACCACGCGGAGGCCCCGTACTCTCCTTGACTTGACTCAAGGGTTACCGGTACTCACCAAAGTGCCACATCAACATAGCAAACTGCTTCAACCATGTTGGTATACCCCACACAGTTCCCTCACAGTTTGTTGCTACTTTCTAAAAGGTATCCCCCAGATCCGGGTTAGGATCTATGAAACTCCCAAGACAGGCCCACAATTTTAGAGCAATTAAAGCAAGCAATTGAAAACATGATGATGAACTATTCCTAAGGTACACCTCACTTTAAGTGTCCCCAGCAGAGTCGCCAGTTCTGTGATCGGTGGGAATGAGAACTGACTGTTTTTTTAGTTGGTTTCGCGAAATGTCGCGGTAAGCAAGAGTTTCCACCGTCTTTTATGTTCTCCAATATGGAAAGGACAAAAGCACAGCAAAATTCCTTCTTTGAGAATGTTTCTCGGTTCGGGAGGTAGATTTATAGAAAGGGAAGGTATTAGCACCCTTTCTATCCGTGGTTATCCATGGGCTCTTACGTACTTGCTCTTATGTTTTCAAAATTTGTTTGCTTTTCAAGTGTGAGTGGGTTTTGAAAAAGTTTCGTTTGAAAAATTTCTAAGTAACTCTTGTATCTGTCCTCAAGAGTGTATGAAAAATTTGTTTGAAAGCTTTTTAGAAAGTGTGAGGTGTGAAAAGTTATTTTTTTTTGTTTTGAGAAGAGCAAGTACTTAAGAGAAATCTACCTACTCTAAGGAATTAAGCTGTATAAGAGTCCTTTAGATAGTGCTATCCCACCATTGAGAGGTAGGTAGCACCATCGTTGGAGGTGTTCGGGTCAATTCGATGATTAGGGACATGTGTGGTCACCGAAGCAATGGTAGGACACCTTAGAAGTAACCCTAATGTCCTAGATCCTTTTTTATCCGAGGTAACCGTTTTGAGGCAACTGGATCTTTTGGATAGAAGGGAGACCTCTAAGACACCCTATACTTGATGACCACGTTCGAGGCAACTAGTGAGGCGTACCCTAGGAGTGGCATGTGCTTGTGTGTTGGTTTTTCAGTTAATATTTGTCTTGTACATGTTATTTGTGAGCTACGGATTGATTTTATTCGTCATACAGTCTTTCATGCATTGTTAACAGTTAGGAGTGCGGAAAGTAAATTGCGGAAAGATAAATCTAACTATTACAAGGCGCGGGTCTATACATCGCCAAAAACAAAAACCCGTTTTTGAAAAGTAAATGCAGAAAATTAAAGAAAGCAATAAAATCCTAATTACTATTACATCCTCTGTACAGATACATAAATATAATCAGAATAAATAAATACGCGCGAATGGAAATTTAATCGAGAACGTCCTAAGGGTGTTACCCTTTTTTGAATAAGAATTGAATTTTTGTCCCCTTTTTGCAATTAATGAAATTAAAATTAATAACTAATGAATTAATTTATTTACAAGAAAAAGTATTTTTTGTGTTTTTAATGAAATAAAATAAAAGGAATTAAAATTAAAAGTTAATAAAAATCTAATTCTAAATTTATTTTAGTTATTAAGAAAAAAGGTTAAAGTTGCCTAATTAAAACTATTTCAATTTATTAGTATTTATTTACAAAAATAACATGAAATTAATAATAATAATAATAATATTAGTTCTTTTTTTGGATTTTTTATGAAAATATTAATTATGTTAATAATACTAATAATTAATAAAAAAAAGGAGTTATAAAAGAAAAGAAAAAATAAAAAGATAAAAAGAAATAACAAAACCAGGGGGGGTTGGGCCAGATTGGAGGTGTTAATGGAATTGTGAGGCCCATGAACCTTCAAGTCCCTTTTGACTTTCCTGATTGCCTACGCCTGTATTGACTCATGAGCACCATGGTCTGCATTCTTTGGCCATCAGATCTGTAGGACTGGACACATGGCACGCTGATTGCTTGAGACATATGGTGGACTTTCGCTGGAATGCTGCATGGGAATATGTTAGAGAAAAAATGAAACAAGCGTTTGGGGGACCTGGGAAAACTTACAGCGCGGTATGATGGACCTTAGGACGTGGCAAGGGTTGCTTTAGCTTCAGAGTATGGCAAAGAAGAGAGTCACGTTCTCCTTTTGGCCTGAAAATGCTTGCAACACTCCTTTTGATCTCACACTTTTTTTTGACACTTTTTTGGATTTTGCTCTGGCCGTTTGTGCACACTCTCTAGGTTGTGAATGAGGCTTGTAAGGCTTGTATATATAGTAATGAGTGAGAATAAGTCACATTTAGGAGCTTTTAACCATTGCCATTAAGCTTTGGATTTTCTCATAACCACCATTAAAGAAACTTGCCATTTTTGTTCAAAATTTGAATTTCATGCTCATAATAGGCTTGGCACGAATTTGGTAGGTGATTCATGACATATAAAAGTCATTCAAAACTCAAAGATACCATTTAATTCATTTTTTGATTTTTATTTGAATTATTATGGATTAAAGTGAATTAAATCCATAAAAATTAAATAAAAATGAAAAAATAAATGTTTGGTCTTGTAATGGGTCATGGGACACGTGGGTGGCATGACAAGGCTGAACCAAGTGGAAAAAAGTGGGCCCTTTTGTCAAAAATTGAAGTTTCAAGGATAGTTGACTTTTGCCATTTCACAAAAATTTCCCAACTTCTCCAATGCATATCCTGCTCAATTTTGATCATATGAACATGTTCTTGGACATTTTGGAAAGGTCTTGAAGTCTTCTAACCAATGCCTTTGGTCCCATGTCATTTTGATTTACCAATCTCAAGTTATGGTCTTTGACTTAAAGTGCCTTTTTGTTGACTTTTGAAAATGACCTATAATGTTGAAATTGATAACTTTTTGTGAGAGCATTTCTTGGACTTGGAATGTGAATATGAGTTGTAGGAAATGTCATCCCCTTCAAAATGAGCATTGGATGGGATTTTTCTGATGAACCATGAAAAAGTTATGCCTTGGTCAAGTTACAGTTGACTTTTCAACTGTCCAAAAATAGAAACTTTTGCATTTTGATGATTTTTGAGCCATTCTAGTGAAATCATGGTCAAGATTTGACCAAATGATGATTGTGGCTCCAAAATAAGATGTTGACCAAAAATTTGACTTTTCACTGCCAAATGACCATTTTGCCCCTACAGTTGATTGTGAAGCAAATGAGGCTTTTGACTGTGCAACTTGACCTTGTGAGCCTTGAAACTTGACATGTAGGTGCTTGACAATGTGTATGAGCATATGGGACTTGATTGAGCCTTTGAGAACCTCAACTTCCTTACAAGAACCAAAACCCTAATTTGACTGGCTTAGGAGGATGTTTGACTGTGTAGTCCTTGAGTAGACTTGAGCAAATTGAGATGATGCTTGTCAAAACTTTGAAGAATATGGGAGGGAAAATTTTGGGGTACAACAATGTTCTTTTCACCTTTTCCTTTGTTGGACAAAAGAAAATCCGGTGTTGACTCTTGCTTACCGTGACATTTGCGAATGAAAAACGCAAACCAATATTAAATAGTCGGTTCTGCCACCGTATCATAGAACTGGTGACTCTGCTGGGGAAAAATTATAAAGTGGGGTTTACCTTAGGGTCTAGATCATTTTTATTCTTTGTTAGTTTTTATTGCTTTATTTTTAAGGGTATTGTTTGGGCTGCTATAGATCCTACACCCGGATCTGGGGAAACCTTTTAGGTAAGTAGCAATAGATCGTAGAAACTGTGTGGGGTATACCGACACGGTTGAAGCGATGGCTATGTTGATGTGACACTTTAGTTGGTATCGGTAGCCCTTGAGTTAATCAAGGAGAATACGGGGTCGCTGCATGATGTCATGAAGCGTCAACTGACCTTAGAACCTTAATCGAACAACTTGGCTATTAGAACGTAGTGAGATAGCCGTCTTTGGTGTATTCCCAAAGTCGGTAGATACTAGATGCTACACTCATTGAGATTTGACTCCCGAGTTTTGTTTGGTTGCAAGTCAGTTGCCTATCGGAACAAAACTTGTGGGAAAAATCGGTGATATTGAGATCCCTTAGAACCCAATTACTATTTATAGGACAGGTTGAACTAATCAAAACTTTAATAGGGTATTACCTTAAAACCCATGCAAGCCTTAAACCTAAGGTCTTTGTGTGATTTTCTTGTGCTTGCTATATATGTGATTTCTTAGCATAATCATGACATCATAACATGGCATATCATACTAACCATTTCAAGGATTTTTTAGGGCTTATCTTTTCCTTGTTTTGTAGGACATGACATCCGCTCGTAGGAACACTATCTAAGTCAACCTTGTGAAAGTACCTCCTCAACTCAAGGACTTAGCATCAAGGATTCCTGAAAGGTCTCCCTTCATTGAAAAACATGGTCGAGTTCTCAACTTGGTCACTTCAAACCTTGATGAAGAAATGATAAAGGTGTTCTTTCAGTTCTTTGACCCGTTACACCACTGCTTCACTTTTCCTGATTACCATTTAGTGCCTACTATGGAGGAGTTTTCTCAGTTATTGGGGGTACCTATCCTTAAGCAGCTACCATTCAACGGTATAGAAATAGACCCAAAGCCCTAAGATATTGCTCAAGCTCTGTCTTTACAACAGTCTGATGTAGTGGAAAATCGGGCAACCAGAACAGGTGTCCAAGGATTTCCAGCTAAATTTCTATTTGAGAAAGCTCACTATTTTTGGGATATCCTGGATTTACAAGCTTTTGAAGAAGTGTTAGCCCTTCTCATCTATGGGATGGTACTATTCCCTAACACAGACCAACTCATAGATGTGAATGCGGTTCAGGTTTTTCTGTCTCATAATTCAGTGCCTACTTTACTTAGGGATATTCGGCACTCTCTGCATACTCGCACTCTAAAGAGAAGAGGGACCCTTCTATGTTGCACTCCTCTATTGGATAGGTGATTTATTTCACACCTACCCCGGTTTCTTTTGAGAAATGAGCATGGTATGAGATGGTCTCATAGGTTGATATCCCTAACCCATTCGGATATTCATTGGTGCTCTCGGTCCTTGGAGAGTGTCACCATCATTGATCATTATGGGGAATTCCCTAATGTCCCTCTCTTAGGAATTAGGAGAGTAATCACTTATAATCCTTGTTTGGCGTTGCAACAATTTGTTTATGCTAGAAGAGATGGTACTCACGACACACTCGTCCAAGGAATCACATTTGACTAGGAGAATGATGTTCAGGGTTATCGTAAGAGGTTCATTCGAGCTTGGGGCATGATAAACAGAGTTGATAGCAAGACACTAGGGCATAAGAATTCCATCCCTCTTGAGCCTTACCTCAATGGGTGCGAGCTCGTACTCAATGTCTTATGATGCCTTACCCCACCATCTTACATGTGATTATGGAGACAATTGCTGAGGGAGACACTCCTTACATTGTTCTTCATCCTGACATGCCCACTAATTTTGAGGAGCTATGGAAATCTTGGATCCAACTCAAAGAAGAACGAGATACCTTTGAAACCCAATTCTACGCCAGTGAGAAGAAGGTTTTAGAGCTCACCATGTTACTTCATGAGGAGAAGAGTATAAATTCTTACATTGCACCAAAGAGAACACGCCTGTGGGAAGCTTGAGTCTTTCTTTTCTTGGAGAGTTTATATTTTTGGCTTTGTTACTTCCCTTGTAAGCCCAAGAGGCATCATGGTCACTGATAAAACTTCTTAATGTAATTAACATTTGCTCTCTTTCTGTTTAAGAAATTTTAAGTCTTAGAAATCCTTGAAAACATTACATACATATATCATACATATCATTGCATAAGCAGGTTTCAAAGCAGGTCTCTCATATTCTCGCTGTTTATTTCAGCAATGGCTCTCAAACAAGACAACAGAGATCTCCAAACTCAAGAGGCTCAGTTCATGGAAATGTTCCTAAACCTATCCAAGGGGCATGGAGAGTTGAAATCACTCCTCGTTGGGAACCTGGCCAAGAAAAATAAGACAATAATGACGAACGGTTGGAACAACTGCAAGCTGAGGTTGAAGTAATGAGAACCCAACTGCTGGGGAAGATGGCTCTTATCCAAGGCCTAGCTCGGGGACAAGAAGAGCTGAGAGCCATTATCAACAAACTTCATCAATACGGATGCAACCGTATGAAGCAAACAGTCGAGGTTGGGGACCAAGTCATTGATCAACCTCTGAGAAGACAAGAGGTTGGTTAGGTGAATATTGGACCTTTCCAAATTGATACTACATCACGGGTACAACAACAACCTCGCCAAAAACAACGGGTTAATCAAAGTAAGTCGGATACACCCAAGAGGAAGTTTACCAAACTCAACATGTCGGTGTCTCTAGATTTACAACACATGTAGAGGATGAATCTGGTTACGTTGATAGGGCCTCATCTGAATTCCAAGACTTCTTCCCCAAACTACAATCCTAATGCCAGGTGTGCATATCACTCCATCAGTCTGGGGCATGATATTGACGGTTGATGGATGTTGAAATATAAAATTCAAAACCTGATTGATAAAGGAGTGCTGGAGTTTACACAAGACGGCCAGGATGAGTTCCTCTGCCAACCCTCTAAGGCATGCCATATGAAGTGACAAGATCAGACGAAGAAGCTTTTGTTCATTAGAATTTTCAATTTGTAATTTTCTTTTAATTGTTCGATCATTTATTCATGTCAAACTTTGTTACTTTATCAATGCATTGCATATGTGTTTGAATCAATTCATTCGTATTCACTATATTTAAACTGCTCTATTTTTTGTGATATTCAAATCTCAATCAAAAGCTCTGGGCCTTTAGAGGGAGGATGACGAAAATGATACCACAATCTCTATAGTATGCTTGTGAACAGACCTTGCTGATGATGTACAAGCTTTGTTTCAAATCCTAAACATTGGAGTTATAAGGAAGATAATACCTAGTCAACCCCTTTGAGCCAGAGAAGTAGGAGTTCTTCTTTTAGCACAAATTAAAACCCTTAATTATAACCTGGGGTAGGGTAGTTTCTCAGTCAATTCAGACGCGCATTCAGTCGGAATCTTTCGCTTCGTACATAATGAATGGCATCAAAGATGTCCTTCCAAATCAAAAGACAGTGATGGTTCTGCATAATAATTGAAATAGGCAGTCATTATTTTTCAAAAAGAAAAGAAAATCCCGTCAAGTAAAAACTTATGAAGAAGACCTAAAAAATAATACTTAGGGCATCCCGCTGGCTGTAATCACAAAAGAAATAGTTCAGGAAAAAGCAGGGATAACAAAAAAAGAGGTTACTACAAATCCTCGACAAAAAGAAGATGACCAAAATGACTGCCTCTTCCAAATAAACTTTCAGTATCCGAACCACCACTGGAACATCAAAGACAAGATGCCAGACTCAATTGGGATCTGAACGCACAATTAATTGAGCATAAGACTGAAGAACATCACGAAGAGTGGGTGGGTACAAATAAAATTTGAGCATCTATCCTTTGTTTCTTGAACCGTGAACCAGGCTACGTTATAATCCTTAAAAGTCCTAGCTGAAGCATGGGTTACTTCGAAAGCATACTGTTACAAAAGGTATCCTGACTCCTGTAGGGTTCACTATAAATCCTGAGCTGACATCACACTTTTACAAAATTTGTTTCTTTTACTAAAAAAAGGAATTTTCAAACTTCAAGACAGACATAAGCTTTGCATTCTCAAAATACCATTATTTGCATATGACTATTTGTTCAACAGTAGAGAAATTCGCACAACAGAATCACCTCAGATGGAAAGACATTCCAGTGATAGGCCTTCCATAACAATGGGCATAGCATAATGTTTAGCTGATCTGGGGCAGTCAAGTTAAGGTTCAAGAAATCTCTCAAAAATGCCAAATAGCTAGGGGCCGATCTCCATTTTAATCTCTTGAGGCATTGGACATGAATTCCAACAACGAATCCTATACGATCAAATAAACACCTTCTGGCAGTGTGACAACACTTAGTACTAAGGACAGTGACAATTCTCCACACCCGGTGAACGTGGACATAGTCAGAAAAGACTACGCATGAAAAAGACCCGCTAGGTTGACTGGCCTAGGCAAAAATAAGGGCATCCCGACGAACCAAAAAGGTTCGGGCAAAAATTAGGGATATACATATGAAATAAACTGTACACCCGGCAAGTCGAGAACCTGAAAAGGCGGCTTGGGCAAAAAAGGGTATCCCGATGGACTGAAAATCTGAAAAGACAGTCCAGGAAAAAGTTAGGGATTAAAGCGTACGACTACGTCTCATCATCTCGTCACTTGTCTAATCAGTAGAAGGCTTATTAACCTGATCTGCATTCACCAAGGACTCCAAGAGTTAGGATGACACTCAAACCATCCGAAAAGCCTCTGCAGGTACTTTCTCCAGCAGGTACAGGGGCAGAAACGTCCTAATGCGATGTCACCGCTATGCCCTTAGCATTCGACCCCATGACGTCTATATCCCACACAGAGTAGAAACAACCAAAGTTTTGATCTCTCCTTCCCCGAGCAGGAATTATCTCCTCCAGCAAAGTTCCTTCATAGAGCCAAAATCTATTTTCCCTAGCCAAGTTTTTATAATTTCAAATAGTTTATAAAACCTCCTCCCGGGTAAAGTTTATTTCTCAAACTGCAGAAGTTCATTCCCCAACAAAGCTTATTTCTCTACATCGACAAAATCTTCCAACAAAGCATTATCTCTCTCCACAAAGTCAAATCCAGGTAGAATATCCTCAAACAGAAAGAGGAAATCCCCGCGAATCATCTCCATTCATGATCCCCAGCGGAAAGGAAGGATTCAATTTCCCAATATTCTTCAGCAGCAGTTCGGGATTTACTTTCCCAGACTAAGGAATATCGCAATAGAATCCCATATTCATACATTATGGCATGTGCATAGACATCGCATACAGCATAATCTCATTTATTTTGAGACCATCACCACAATGCATTTCATACATCATGACATTGTTTACGACAACTCTTTATCATTTTCAGGAAAGGTCAAATTAACAAACACCATTGACTATGTATGTGACCTGGTAGTCTTCTCAAAAGCTACGTCTAACGAAAGGCTATTTCAGCATTTTCCTCAGAAAGACCTTCTCTAGTTCAGCTAGATTTATACTAAGATCTCTCTGATTTCTATTCTGGTTGAAGATATTCCAAGACTTTTGTCTGGTTCAGTGGAATCGATGCTAAGATTCTTCTCATTTCCATTCCAATCAAAGTTAATTCAAGGCCTTCCTCTGGTTCAACTAAATCGATACTAAGATTTTCCTTATTTCTATTCAAATTGAGGACAACTCAAGACCTTTCTCTAGTTCAGTTAGATCGATACTAAGATCTCTCTGATTTCTATTCCAGTTGAAGAAACTGCGAAGCCTAGAGTCCGACCAGATAGCAGTTAATTTCTTGTTTCCCTAGTAAGTTGCTTTGAAGACTGGAATCCGACCCGAGAGTAGTTAACTTCTTCAACCACTACGAAGCCTGGATTTCGACCAGATAACAATATAAGGTGCTACGAAGCCTGGAATCCGACAAGATAGTAGTTCACTTATTCAATTACTGTGAAGCCTGGATTCCGACCAGATAATAGTTTAAGTTGATACAAAGTCTGGAATCCGACCAAAGAGTAGTTAAATTCTTCAACCACTGTGAAGCCTGGGTTTCGACCAAATAACAGTATAAGGTGCTATGAAGCCTGGAATCCTACCAAATAGTAGTTCACTTCTTCAATTATTGTGAAGCCTGGATTTCTACCAGATAACAATTTAAGTTACTGTGAAGCCTGGAATACGACTAGATAACAATTAATTTCTTCAGATACTGTAATGCCTGGAATTCGACCAGATAGCAGTTTACCCTGTCAATTACTATGAAGCCTGGACTCGACAAGGTAGTAGTATACCTCAAATTTAAGTTGAAGCCTGGATCCGTCCAGATAACAACTTAGTTTCTTCAAATCACTGAAGCATGGGCACGACCAGATAACAGTTCAAGTCACTGAAGCCTAGATTCCGACCAGATAATAGTTTAAGAAATTGCCAAGCCTGGAGTATGACAAGATAACAATTTAATCTCATTTCCCAGTAAATTGCTGTGAAGCCTGAATCCCGACCAGATAGCAGTCCACTTCTGTCTCTTCAATCAAGAGATGACTCCCCAATAGAGTAATGGACAACTAAAGCTCCTAAACTTTATTCACCAAACAAAGACCGATATTCCTCAGCAGAGTCCTCCCCAACAACAAGCATAGTGTGATATGGTGGCAGAACCGACTGTTTTGGAAAATGATGGTTTGTGTTTTACGGTGTTCACAAAATCTCGCGGTAAGCAAGAGTCGCAACCGACTTTTATTTTATCCAGCTGGAAAGGAAAAAAGCACCAAAAAATTCCTTTTTCGAGATTTTGAATACGAGGGGTAGATTATAGAAAGGGAAGGTGTTAGCATCCTTTCTATCCATGGTTTTCCATGGGCTCTTAGGTACTAGCTCATCTTTTAAAAATTGCTCGTGTGTGTTTGTTTTGAAAAGTTTTGTTTTACTCCATTTTAACCCTTGTATCAGTCCTCAAGAGTGTTACGAAGTTGTTTTTGAAAACTGTGTTTGAAAACTGTATGGTGTGAAAAAGTTTGTTTTGAGAAAGTACCTATTAGCATCTACCTACTCGAAAAAGGATTGTTTCTATTCTCTTTTCCTTTAGACAGCGCTATCCTACTATTGAGAAATAGGTAGCACCGTCGTTGGAATTGTAAGGGTCAATTCGTAAGGGACGTATGATCACCAAAGCAATATTAGGACGTCTTAGTAATAACCCTATAGTCTTAAGATCAAATTCGAGGAATCATTTCCAAGGCAACATTTCCGAATGAGACTTTTGATCTTTGTTAGACAGGAGGGAAACCACTAAGACACCCTATACTTAATGACCGTTTATCGAAGGCAACCGAAGTGAGAGTATACCCTAGGAGTGCGCATGTGCGAGTGATTTGATTTCAGGTTATTATCTTTGCAAATTAGGGTTTTCAAGCCATTTTAAATTATCATGCAATCTTGTCATACAATCCTATTAACATACATCTAACAGTTAATATTTGTGAGAATTAAAATGCGAGAAAATAAAACTATGCTATTACAAGGCTTCGGGGGAGGGGATTAATTACATAGCCAAAAAAAACCGTAAAACGATAAATAAGAAAATCCTAATTAAACTATTACATACCGTGAGCAGTTACATTAATATTGCAAAAAACAATAAGCACGCGCGATGAATCGAAAATGATAGAATTAGGGTTTTGACCCCGACTAAGCCTAATTAAAAGAGAAAAAAAATCATTTTTGTTGTTTTTGATTATTTTGAGAAAATAAGATTTTAATTGAATAAATAAAAAAACCTAATTACTAATTAATTTAAATTAAGAAAAAATAATTAAATCGACCTATTTTTGTATTTTTTGTTTATTGAGAAAAGAAATAAAAATTAAGTCAAGAGTTAACCCTAATTTTCTAATTGATTTTAAATATATGAAAAAGTTAGAATTAATCCTAAATTAAATTAAACTAACATTGAATTAAATTTGATAAAAATAAAACCTAACTCTAAATTTGTGAAAATTTGATTTTATGATTTTTTTGTGAAAAAAGGAATTAATTTTGGTTAGAAAATAATTTAAACAAGTTAAATAAATTAAAACAAAAAAATAAAAAGGAAGAAAAATGGGCCTGGTTATGTAGCAAGAAGGGGGGGTATGAATTGCAATTTCAAGCCCAACAAGCCCTGGCCCTATTTGACCTTTTCTGATCCTATGCACATGCTTGACTCATGCCTATGGTGGACCTTCATTGGTAAGGCCTTAGATCTGGATTGTTGAAGATCTGCTGGCTGGATATTGAGGATGTATGCTGGTCATATGAGAGACTCTTGTACCTGATTATGCAAGGAAAAAAAATACATGAAGCAATATGGAGACCTGGGGATCGAACCTAGGTCCTTGAACATTCGTCCACTACGCGCTTGCCAGCTGAGCTGGTTGTATTAGTTGTACAAAAAATAACAAATCAATATTATATGATAAAACAAAAAGTTAAACTCTGAAACGTGCGCAGATTCAAATGGGCTAGTCATGGAGTGCCACATTATCCTTCTTCTTCCTCCCACCGTTGCTAAAAGTTTCTTGACTTTTACCTACAGTCATCTGGGCGTAGGTATAACCCTGTGCTTCTTCAAAATTTCATACAGGCATGATAAATGACAACCAATGGTACCAATCAACTCGTTGCAACCTCACGAGCATCATGGTACCATTATCCATGGCCAATTGTCCCTGTACAGAAAAACCCTAAAAACGAAGCAAGAACCCTAACTATGGCATCTTGATGCATAGTCAATAAAAATACAATTGAATATAACCATTAACTTGCAAACACCTCAAGGATTAAGAATATATCAATGAATCATGTTAAAGATGCCAGAATGATCATATTCGATTTCAAGAAATTATGGAAACCGTGTGATACTTACAACGCGTTTCAAGGCTTGAGGAAGCTTGTTAAGGGTTGCAATGTGATCCAGGGATATCCAGCAAGCGATTGGGATGCTTAGAATGGCTTAAGATAGGCTGAATCCTGAAAATTGATTTGCAACTTTTCTTGAATTTTTGCAATTCTGATTTCTATTTTAGACGCCTCCAATCTCTCTCTTTTTCGTCTGCCAATGTTCCTTATGTACCCTAGAACGAATTAGGGTTGCAAACTTGTTTCAAATCTTCTCCAATTATGATCATTGATTCATGATTTGATTCTTTGTACAAATCTTTCCAAATCAAGCAAAATGCAATCTTTTGTATCCATATGAGCCTTGCACGATTTGGTCTCACTTCCAGCTGTATAATAGACCTAAACATGCACAAAATCTCAAGCTTTGATTAGTTTTTGATATTTTCATGATTTTATTTTGATTTTATTTGATTTAATTGAAATAAAATCAAAATAAATGACAAAAATAAAAGAATGACAAACAGAAGGGATCATGGGTCGTGGGTCACATTACAAACTCGGTGCAAGCATAAAAAGTTGGGCCCATTTAGCAAAAAATGCAATTTTGGCCACATTTGACTTTTGGCAATTTTGCAAAAAGGGTCAACTTTGCCAATGCATAACTCTTTCAATTTTGACCCTAGAGATGTGTTCTTGGACTTTTTAGAAATATTAATATGTCCTCTAAGCAACCCTTTTGGTATCATCTCAATTGAGTCTTCCATGTTCATGTATGAAGCTTTGACATAAAAGGTGTTTTTGTTGACTTTTCAAAATGACCTATAATGTCCAAATTCATATCTTCTTGTGAGTGCATATTTTGAACTTGGGAGATGATGATGAATTGTAGGTAATTGCATCCTCTTCAAAATGTGCTTTGGATGAGTCATTTTTGATAAAGTATGAGAAAGTTATGCTTGGTCAAAGTTAAGTTGACTTTTCCTGCAAAACCTAATTTAGCAACTTTTGGGTTTTGATGAATTGTGAGAAATCCTTGAGGAATCATGATCAATACTTTACCAAATGATTAATAATACTTAAAAATGATAATCTTGACCAAAAATCTTGAAGTTTGATTGTATGTGGGCCATAGTTGACTTTTGCCCTAGCATGGTCGATTTTTAGGCCTTTAAGCAATTGACTGAGCACACTTCCTCTGCAAGGCTTGAAACTTGACATGGATGATCTTGAGAACACATTAGGACAATGGTGAGCATTTTGGAACCTTTGGAATTAAACATCTTGATGCAAAGTGAAACCCTAATTTGGGGTAGACTACCTTAGGAGAGAGTTTGTCTGGTCAACTCTTGGGCTTCCTTGAGCAATTTGAGGACCTCACTTGAAATGTATTGAGAAATATGGGAGGGAAAATTTTGGTGGTTATCCGGTTACATCCGGGCTTCCATCTTATTTTAAGGCATACTAATATCCGGTCGATTTCTAGGCTTCATAGTAATTGGCCGGGTAAACTGCTATTTGGTTGAATTCCAAGCTTCGCAGTACCTTATACTGTTATCTGGTCGTGCCCCGAGTTTTAGTGTCATTTGCTGCTATCTGGTTGTGATCCAGTCTTTACAGCGTCTTATACCATTATCTGGTCGATCCCAGGCTTCATGATATCTTGTATTGCTATCTGGTCGATTTCCAGGCTTCACAATAACTTGCTGAGGATTAAGCTATTTTTCGATCGATTTCTGGGATTCAAAGCTTGTATTTGAGATATACCATTATTTGTTCAATTCCAGGCTTCGTAGTATTTTGTAGAAATCAAGATATTATCCAGTCGATTTCCGGGTTTTATAGCTTGAACTAGAATAGAAATAGTATCGATTTGACTGAACCAGAGAAAACTTGTGAGAACTTGATGGTATCTTTCCCAAAAAGGTAAAGAGTTAGTCGTATGTAATGTCATGATGTATGAAATGTATTGAGTAATGATGTTCTCAAAATAAATGAGATTGTGTTGTATGATGCATATGCATATGCCATGATGTATGGATATCGTATGCTTTTGTGATGTTCTCTGGTTGGGGAGAATAAATCCCAAACTGTTGTGGAGGGTATAAAGAATTGAGTTCTTCGTCCTTGCTGGGGATAGTGACCGAAGATGATTAGCTGGAGACTTGTGTTTGTTTTGCTTGAGAACATTCCTCTGGGAGAAACTCTGTTTGAGGATAACCTTGTGGGAGACTGACTCTGCGGGGAAGAGAGATATTCTGTTGGACGATTTGGTGTCTTAGAGAAATAAACTCAGCTGGGGATGAATTACCGTTGCTGGTGATAATGAATTGTGTCGGGGAGAATTTTGCCGACACATTCGTGATTATGAACCTCGACTGGAGAGAGCTAACACCACTGTATTTTGATACTTCCTACTCTGCGGGGAGTGTATGTATCTTTAGTTATATGCTCAAGCTGGTTCTATCCCTATACCTGGTGGATAGAGCAATTGTAAAGTTTGGACACTCCTTGTTTGCCCCTGTTCCTGGAATTACGAGTAATTGTCTTTTGTTTCGTATGTAAATATTCATGAGCAGCAATTATGTTCAAATGCATATATAAAAAATGTATCATTGGACATTCTTGCAAAACAAAACAAAAAAAATAAAAACAAATCGAAATTTCTTATGAAAATGAATTGTATTGATTTTTGAAGCTGCCGAAGAAATAGAAATTATACAGTTTGTGTAAAAGAAAGAAAAACAGCTATGTGAACAATCCCATTGGGTTCCAACTCTGCTATTTCCTTTATATCTTCGAGCATCTCATCACTTTGCTACTTGGTCGAAGGTAGATCCAATTGATTGGCGCCGTCCGAGCTTGATAGTCGATACCGAAGTCTGGTTGCAAGATGATCCAATGAGACATAGTGTTACACTTTAATCCCTAATTTTTGCCTGGACCGCCCTTTCGGGTTTTCAGTCCACCGGGATACCCTTTTTTGCCCAAGCCGCCTTTTCATGTTTTCGACTTGTCGGGTGTACAGTTTTTTCATTTTCATCCCTTACTTTTTCCCGAACCCTTTTGGTTCGCCGGGAAGCCCTTATTTTTTCCTAGGCCACTCAACCTAGCGGCTCTTTGATTAGGTGTAGTATTTTTTCACTATGTCTACATTGACGGGGTGAGGAAGGTCGTCACCATCTATGGTGGTTAGAATCATAGCCCCTCCAGAGAAAATGTTCTTAACCACAAATGGCCCTTCGTACGTGGGGGTCCATTTGCCCCTGGGATCACCGTGGGGCAGTATGATGCGTTTGATCACCAGATCCCCAACTTGATATTCTTGTAGTCTCAATTTCTTGTTAAAAGCCTTGATCATTCGCTTTTGATACGTCTGACCATGACAAATAGCTGTAAGCCTCTTTTCGTCGATTAAGTTTAGTTGATCAAGCCGGGTCTGGATCTAGTCATCTTTGTTCAAACCCGCATCCTTCATAATCCGGAGAGAGGGTATCTAGACTTCGATGGGTAGGACCGCCTCCATGCCATACACCAGAGAATAGGGTGTTGCCCCTGTAGACGTCCTTGCATAGGTACGGTACCCATGAAGAGTGAACGATAACATCTCGTGCTAGTCTTTGTATGTCACCGTCATATTCTGCATAATCTTCTTGATGTTCTTGTTAGCCGCTTCAACAACCCCATTCATCTTCGGCCGGTAGGGAGAAGAGTTATGATGCTGTATCTTGAACTGTTTGCAGAGCTCGGTGATCATCATATTGTTGATATTTGTACCATTGTCGGTGATGATCCTCTCTGGTACACCGTATCGACAGATCAGATTGTGTCGGATAAACCGCACCACAACGTTCTTGGTTACTGTAGCAAAGGAAGCTGCCTCAACCCACTTTGTGAAATAATCAATTGCTACCAGAATGAAGCGATGCCCGTTAGACGCAGTAGGTCTGATCTCGCCAATCATGTCGATGCCCCATATTGCAAAGGGCCAAGGAGCTGTAAAAACATTCAGAGGAACTGGAGGTACATGAACCTTATCAGCATAAACTTGGAACTTATGACAGGTTCGAGAATGCTAATAACAATCGGCTTCCATAGTGGACCAATAATATCCAGCCCATAGGATCTTCTTTGCCATGGTATGTCCACTGGAATGAGTTCCGAAGGTACCTTCATGTAACACTTCCATGATCCTTTCTGCCTTGCTTTTGTCCACACATCGTAGTAAGGTTGAATCATGGTTACGCTTGTAAAGGATACCGTTGCTAATGAAGAACTTCGCGGCGAACCTTCTCAAGAACTTCTTATCATTAACAGATGCACCCTCGGGGTATTCTTGAGCCTCAAGATACCTCTTTACCTCGCGAAACCAGGGTTTATCCACTACCTCTTCAGTCTCAATGTCATAGCAATGTGCGGGTTCGCCCAACCTCTCAATGGTAATATGGGGAGCTTCATTGTCCCACCTGACTTTGAACATAGAAGACATTGTAGCTAGAGCGTCTGCTAACTAGTTCTCTTCTCTTGGGAAGTGTTCAAATGTTATCTCTTTGAAGTGCGGGAGCAATGTCAGTACATACTCTTTGTAAGGAATAAGATTTGGGTGCTTCGTATCCCACTCACCTTTGATCTGACTGATCACTAGAGCAGAATCTCCGAATACACTCAAGAACTTAATCCTCAGGTCAATAGCAGCTTGAAGACCCAGGATACATGCTTCATACTCCGCCATATTATTGGTGTAGTTAAAACATAATCGGGCGGTGAACGGAGTATGACAGCCCTCAGGAGATATGATCACAGCGCCAATGCCATTACCTAACGCGTTTGATGCTCCATCAAAATACATAGACCATCGGGATCCTTCCTCAGGTATTTCATCCAGTCCAGGTTCTCCACAGTCGGTCACCAACATGATGTTCTCATCCGGGAACTCGAAATTCATGGACTGGTAGTCATCCACGGCCTGATGCGCCAAATGATCTGCTAATACACTCCCCTTGATTGCTTTTTGGGTTGTGTATTGGATGTCATACTCGGTTAAGATCATCTGCCATCTTGCTATTCTTCCATACAAGGTAGGCTTTTTGAAGATATACTTGATTGGATCCATCTTTGATATCAATAAGGTGGTGTGAATCAGCATATACTATCTCATCCGGGGAGCAGCCCATGCCAAAGCGCAGCAAGTTTTCTCGAGCAATGAGTATCGGGTCTCACAGTCGGTAAACTTTTTATAAGGTAATAAATAGCATTCTCTTTTCGTCCAGACTCGTCATGCTGCCCCAACACGCACCCTATTGAACTGTCCAGTACTGTCAAGTATAAAATCAAAGGTCTTCCTTCAACTGGAGGCATTAGAATAGGTGGCTCATGGAGATATTCCTTGATTCTTTCAAAAGCAGTCTGGCACTCGTCATTCCATTTTACCACTAGATCTTTCTTCAGCAGCTTGAAGATTGGCTCACAAGTAGCGGTTAGGTGTGAAATTAACTGGCAATGTAATTCAGACGTCCCAAAAAGCCTCTAACTTCCTTTTCTGTGCAGGGAGCCGGCATCTCCTGTATGGATTTTACCTTGGCAGGGTCCACCTGAATACCTTTATCACTAACGACAAAACCCAACAGCTAACAAGACCTTACCCTGAAGGTGCACCTGTTCAGGTTCAACCTCAGCTTGTACGTCTTCAACCTGTCGAATAGTTTCTGGAGATGATCAAGGTGCTCTTCCTCAGTCGGGGACCTTGCAATCATGTCATCCACATAAACCTTAATCTCATGGTGAATCATGTCGTGGAACAAACCGACCATGGCGCGCTGATAAGTTGCCCCATCATTCTTCAACCCGAAAGGAATTACCTTGTAACAGAAGGTGCCCCACCGTGTAACGAAGGTTGTCTTCTCCATGTCTTCGGGAGCCATTTTGATCTGGTTGTGGCCAGAAAAACCATCCATGAAGGAGAAGATCTTATGTTGCGTGGTGTTGTCGACCAAAACATCGATGTGAGGAAGTGGGAAGTCATCCTTGGGGCTTGCCTTGTTCAGATCTCTATAGTCCACACACATCCGTACCTTACCATCTTTCTTAGGCACCAGAACAACGTTGGCAACCCACTGCAGATAAGAAGTGATAGCTAAAAATCCTGTGTCGAACTGTTTCATGACCTCAACTTTGATTTTCTCAAACATCTCAGGGCGCATACGGCGAACCTTCTTCTTTATCGGAGGACAGTCTTCTTTAGTTGGCAGGCGGTGTACCACGATATCGGTGCCCAAACCAGGCATATCTTCATAAGACCAAACGAAGATCTCAACATAGTCGCATATCATTTGTATAAACCGTTGCTTGACACTAGGCACCAGATTCGCACCTATCTTAACCTCTTTCCTATCTTCCTTTGTACCCAAATTCACTGATTCAACTGGCTCTTCATGAGGCTGTATGGTCCTTTCCTCCTGTAATAACAGTCTAGCAAGTTCTCCAGGAACCTCACAATCATCCTCACCTTCGTCCTCAGCTTGGTTGATTGAATTTTCGAAGTCATAACTGGCAATAGTAGATTTATTATCAATGGGATCGAGAGTGGATATGGATTTGCATTATGATACGTGAGTGTATGTAAGAGAATAGCTATTTTAATAGAGAGAGAGATAGAAAAGAAAAACAAGGAGCACAAAATTTGTAATGCAAGAAACGTCCAATGCTTTATTAATGATATATGAAAATGACAAATAATAAGCCCTCACAAGAAAGGCCAAAGTGCCTCGGGCAAGGCACCAGGCCGTAAAGTTTCAAACTGTTTATTACAACTCTTAAAACAAAAGTCAATTACTGTGGAATAAAAGAAACAGTTATGAAGTCCTTCGCCGTCCAGTTGTTCAATCCACCATTGGTTGTAGGGTAGATCCAACTGTCAATATCTGAATCTTCTTCACCATCTTCAATTGCATTAACTCTCTGATTGCTGATATGCAGAGGAAGTCTTCCAATCTGTGCGTGCCTAACAGCCCTTTGAACCCCTGTAGTAAAGCCCAAACCAAATTTGTCAATTTTGTGTGTGAAATCATGGAGTTGACCCCAATTTGCACACCCACCTTTTTCGATTACATCCCTGGCATCCTTGAGAGAAGCCATCTTCATTGGAGGTTTGTCAGTAGCAATTTCAGTTGACGCTAAAGTCTGAGGGACCTCTTCAATGTTTTGACAAGGGGTTTCGGTGAACTCCCCATCCATCTCTACGTAGCGAAAGGAATTGAGATGACTCACCGTATACACCTCTTCACCCAGTACCGTGACAATCTTCCCCTTTACCGGATAATTCAAAATTTGATGGAGTGTGGCAGTGACTGTCCCAGCCCTATGAATCTAAGGACGGCCCAGCAAGCAGGAATACGATGGTCTGATGTCCATCACATAGAAGGTGGATCCAAAAGTATGAGAGCCGACTTTAACAGGGATGTCCACCTCCCCGTGCACCATCCTTTTTGACCCATCGAAAGCTCTGACCATAATATTGCTCGGCTTTAGAATCAAACCTTCACCGTCCAGACGGTCTAATGCTTTCTTTGGCAGCACATTCAATGAGGACCTGGTATCCACCAGTACATGGGCCATAGTAGTGCCCCTGCACTCGATCGAGACATGCAGAGCATCATTATGATTCCTTCCTTTAGCAGTCAGATCTGCATCTGAGAAACCTAGCCCATTGTCAACAGTTAGGCTAGCCACACAGTCTTTGAACTGATCTGCAGAAGTTTCCTGTGGCACATGCGCAGTCTTGAGGAATGCAATTAGAGGCTTAATAACATAACAATAATGACAACATGGATGTTTTTGACGGGGTCTACCCCAGATTCTCGACTACGTTGTAGTCGCTCTTCTTGATAATCTTCAGAATTTCTTCTATCACTTGTTTAGAGGCCTCCAACACAATTTTTCTAGGCTCCTCCGTCCAGGAAGGCTCGCCTGTGAGTTCTTTGCCTCGAGTCTCAGATGGCTCGGCGACAGGGGTGATAACTGGAACATGAACTGGGATAGTAGCTGATGTACTAGCAGATGGAATGACAACATGTTTATGGACATTCGGAGGGGAAATATCGGGAGAAAAGAGTCTTCCACTTCTGGTGACCTTGCTGGCCCCGGTAATATTACTGACATCAACATCAGCTTTCTCACCTTTTAAGTCTTGCTTAACTCCATGGTAATACACATCAGCACCATAGTGCCAAGGGACAACCTTATTTGAAGTGTATGGGATAGGACCAGGGACAGTAATTATTAACGGAGCAATTCTCGGGACGGATGTAATCCTAACAGGTTTTCTTGAGGAAACCTTGGAAGGATTGGAGAAAATGGTTATGATGGTAACATCTTGAATTGGAACCAATAGAATCAAAGTCTTTTCGAACAGGATCTCTTTGTTATCCATCAGGCGCTGAACACCTGATTTCAATAAGTGGCACCCAACAGGCAAAATTGAACACATGTGGCAAACTTCACCATAACCCGGAAACAAACCGGACAGCAATAAATTCTTCTTAACTGTCATCAAAGGAGTATAAATTTCTTCCACGGAGGTCACAAATAAATCATCATCCATAACATTTACTCCATGACCATGTTTGGGCATGGGAGCAGTTATAACGTTGGGCTTCTCCAGAGCGTCAAACTCAATCTATTTGGCTTCGATTAAGTCATGCACCTTGTTTTTCAAAGCCCAATAGTTGTTTGTATCATGACCTAGACCTTCGGAGTGATAGGCGCAGCGGGCATTCAGGTTATAGTGAGGAGAAATGGTGTTGGGGTTCTTCGGGGCCTCCCTCAGAGTTACCAAATTGGTCTTTAATAATTGTGGTAGAATTTGGGACAGGGTCATATTGAGTCGAGTGTACTGTCTTTGTGGTATTTCCACCCTTTGTTTATTGTTGCATTGTGGAGCAACTGTGGGTCTGGATATCACAACCTCATTTACTGCTTGACGGTGTTCAGGTCTGCTTTGGCCCCTCGGGCCATAGACTGCACTAGCTTCTTTCTTACCGGTGAAAGGCTTCTTCACTGCACTTGATGAAGTATCCTTCTGTATCTTACCACTTCGGATACCAGCTTCTATTCTCTCTCCAGTCAAAATCAACTCAGTAAACCCAGATGACGAACTGCCGATCAGATGATTGAAAAATGGACCAGATAGCGTCCCCAAGAACATATCAACTAACTCTCGATCAGATAAATGGGGTTGAACCCTACTATCCAAATCTCTCCAATTTTGAGCATAGTCTTTAAAACCTTCACTTGCATCCATTGACATACCCTGAAGCTGAGTACGAGTGAGAGCAAGGTCGGCGTTATACTGATACTATCTGTAAAAAGCAGTAGCAAGGTCTTCCCAGTTTCGGACATTATCTCCTTCTAATTGATAAAACCATTCAAGTTGAGTCCCTGACAGACTATCTTGAAAGAAATGCACCCACAAATTCCTATCAGCAATGTGGGGTTTGATTTTCCTGACATACGAGCGAAAATGGAGTTTTGGACAGGACACTCCATCATACTTAGCAAAAACCGGAGCTTTGAACTTATGAGGGATCACCACTCTCGATAGAAATCCCAGTTCTCCGAAGTCCAAACCAGGGATCTTCTAAATCTCCATAACACTCAGCCGGTCCTCTAGTTGCTTGTACCTATCCTCAGTAGGAGGATATTGCTCATCATCATAATCTGCATCATTATCAGAAACTGCAGGACTGGGGCCCTTTTTTCTTCTTGGTTTTCCCTGTCCTTGGACGAGGAGATCAGATCAACTTGCTGTTGCAACCTATTCCCAAACCTTTTGCCCATACTCAGAAGAACCACCTTCTTTTTCTTTTTCTTCTTCTCCTTCAGAATGAGAGTCTTCAAATCCTCTTGCCCTTTAGCCAAGCTCAAGAACATCTCTTTGAACTAGGCGTTCTGTGCCTGAAGATCTTTGATGGCTTGATTAGAAGACATTGTTGCTGAAATAAACAACGAAGGAGGTGAGAAACCTGTAATGGTACCTGTAATGATGTGCATGATAATGGGATGCGTATGTAATGATTTCAAATACTTTGTGAGATTTAAATTTGCAAACCAAAAATAAACAAAATTTATTAGATTAACTTGTAAAAGGTTCAACAATGCCTTTGAGGCATTACAAAGAAGTAAATGAAAAACAAATCTAAAACTAGAAAAGCAAAAATCAAAAATCCCATGGACGCTTCCCCTTTGTGCTGACGTAGTCATTGACCGTTCTATCTTCCTCGAGCTGCCTGGTGAGCTTCAAAATCTTCCTTTCTTGCTCATGGTACTTCTCCCGGTAAGTATCCCTTTCCTCTTTCAGCTGAATCCAAGACCTCTACAATGCCCCATGATCAGTGGGCATGTAAGGATAAAGAACCGTGTAAGGAATGCCTTCTTCATTAGTGGGCTCCACAATCACAGGGAATACAGCTTCATAAGGCATCCCAAGCTTCTGGGCACGAGCTCGGACCCATTGTAAGTAAGGCTGCATAGGAAGGGAAGTCCTTGGTCCCAGCTCTTGGGGGTCAGATCTATTCACCATGCCCCAAACTCGTATAAACCTCTGGTGATGCTCCTTAATGTCTTCCTTGTAGTCAAAGGCAATATCCTCAAGAAGTAGCTCATGGGGACCATCTCTCAGAGAACGACCAAATTGTCGCAAATCTAAACAAGGATTGTAGGTTATACCCCCTTTGATTCCGAGAAAAGGGACATTAAGGTATCCGCCATAACGATCAATGACAGCAGTAACTTCCATAGCCCGGGAACTCCAAATAATATTTGTATGCGCAAGTGACATTATTCTGTAGGACCAACCCAAACCTTCTTCATTCTTCAGCATAAACTTAGGGAGGTGCGAAATAAACCACCTCGACAGCAACGGCATGCAACATATAAGAGTCCCTCTTCTTCGCACATTACGAGTATAGAGGGCATGCAAGATATCACCCAGTAGAGTAGGCACAAGGTTGCGAGAAAGGAAAATCTTGACAGCATGCACATCTACAAAGGAATCTTGACAGAAATTTGGCTAAGAACCCTTCGACCCCGCTTCGTGTTTCCCAATTGGATACTACATCAACCCCTTTCAGATTCAGAGCTGAGGCAATGTCTTCTGGTCTAGGAACTTCTTCCATACCTGTGAAGGGTACCTGCTCAAGGATGGATATGCCCAATAAGTGAGAAAACTTTTCCAAAGTGGGAACCAGCTGATAATCTGGAAAGTTGAAGCAATGATGCACAGGATCGAAGAACTGGAAAAGCACACTCATCATCTGCTCATCAAACTTTGAAGTGACCAGGCTAAGAAGCTAGCCTTGTCTCTTAATGAACGAAGAGTCTCAGAAACTCTTGAGGCTAACTCTTAAAGTTGAGCAGGTATTTTCACAAACTTAACTCAGATGGTGTTTCTGCGCACGGAAGTCATAACCTGCAAAACAGAACAAAGATAAATCCCCTCGGTCTTTGAAATGGTTAGTATAATGAAGTATGCATGCTATGTTATGATGCATGATGTCATGATAAAAAAAACATGTATAGCAGATAACAGACATGGAAAAGGCAAACAAGTCACACAAAATCCCTTATATTTAAGGCTTGCATGGAGTCAAAGGTATTACCCTCTTGAAGTTCAGTTGGTTTCAACCTGTCCTAGCAAAAGTAATTGGGTTCTATAGGATCTCAATATCATTGACCATCCTCCATCGGTCATGGTTTCAGCTCACGCAATCTTTTCTTGCGGCCGGAACTATCTCGAGAGTATGGTCTCAATGAGTGTAGCATCGAGTATCAACCAGTTCTCGGCTTTATACAGAGGCCGGCTATCTCACTACTTTCTAATGGCCAAGTTGGTCGATTAAAGGTTCTAAGGCCAGTTGATGCTTAACGACACACATAGCAGCCTCGTATTCTCCTCGTTTCTCCACAAGGGATACCGGTACCAACTAATGTGCCACATCAACGTAGCTACTGCTTCAACCGTATCGGTCTACACCATACAGTTCCCTCACAGTTTATTGCTACTTACCTAAAAGGTGTCCTTAGATCCGGGTTAGGATCTATAATAACTCCCAAACAAAAACCCTTAAAGGTAAAACAACCAAAACAAACAAGAGAAGAAATTTATGATGAACAAAATCCTAAGGTATACCCCACTTATTAGTCCCCAGCAGAGTCTCCAGTTCTGTGATACGGTGACAGAACCGACTGTTTTGGAAAATGCCGGTTTTCATTTTGCGTTTGTGTTTGCAAAATGTCGCGGTAAGCAAGAGTCGCCACCGATTTTTATTTTATCTAACTAGAAAGGAAAAAAACACAGAAGAATTCCTTTTTCGAGATTTTGAGTACGGGGGTAGATTATAGAAAGGGAAGGTGTTAGCACCCTTTCTATCCATCGTTTTACTTCGTTTTACCCCTTGTATCAGTCCTCAAGAGTGTTACGAAGTTGTTTTTGAAAACTGTGTTGGAAAAGTGTATGGTGTGAAAAAGTTTGTTTTGAGCAAGTACCTACTAGCATTTACCTACTCGAAAAAGGATTGTTTCTATTCTCGTTTTCTTTAGACAACACTATCCTACTATTGAGAAATAGGTAGCACCGTCGTTGGAATTGTAAGGGTCAATTCGTAAGGGACGTACGATCACCAAAGCAATATTAGGACGTCTTAGTAATAACCCTAGAGTCTTAAGATCATATTCGAGGAAACATTTCCGAGGCAACATTTCTGAACGGGACTTTTGATCTTTGTTAGACAGGAGGGAAACCACTAAGACACCCTATACTTAATGACCGTTTACCGAAGGCAACCGAAGTGAGAGTATACCCTAGGAGTGCGCATGTGCGAGTGATTTGATTTCAGGTTATTATCTTTTCACACTAGGGTTTTCTAGCCATTTTAAATTGTCATGCAATCTTGTCATACAATCCTATTAACATACATCTAACAGTTAATATTTGCGAGAATTAAAATGCGAGAAAATAAAACTACGCTATTACAAGGCTTCGGGGGAGGGGATTAATTACATAGCAAAAAAAAACTGTAAAACGATAAATAAGAAAATCCTAATTAAACTATTACATACCATGAGAAGTTACATTAATATTGCAAAAAATAATAAGCGCGCGCGATGAATCGAAAACGATAGAATTAGGGTTTTGACCCCGACTAAGCCTAATTAAAAGAAAAAAAATCATTTTTGTTGTTTTTGATTATTTTGAGAAAATAAAGTTTTAATTGAATAAATAAAAAAACCTAATTACTAATTAATTTAAATTAAGAAAAAATAATTAAATCGACTTTTTTTTGTATTTTTTTGTTTATTGAGAAAAGAAATAAACATTAAATCAAGAGTTAACCCTAATTTTCTAATTGATTTTAAATATATGAAAAAGTTAGAATTAATCTTAAATTAAATTAAACTAACATTGAATTAAATTTGATAAAAATAAAACCTAACTCTAAATTTGTGAAAATTTGATTTTATGATTTTTTTGTGAAAAAAGAAATTAATTTTGGTTAAAAAATAATTCAAACAAGTTAAATAAATTAAAACCAAAAAATAAAAAGGAAGAAAAATGGGCATGGTTTTGTAGCAAGAAGGGGGTATGAATTGCAATTTCAAGCCCAACAAGCCCTGACTCTGTTTGACCTTTTTTGATCCTATGCACATGTTTGACTCATGCCTTTGGTGGACCTTCATTGGGAAGGCCTTAGATCTGGCTTGTTGAAGATCTGCTGGCTGGATATTGAGGATGTATGGTGGTCCAATGAGAGACTCTTGTACCTGATTATGCAAGGAAAAAATATATGAAGCAATATGGGGACCTGGGGATCGAACCCAGGTCCTTGAACATTGTCCATTATGCGCTTGCGAGCTGAGCTGGTTGTATTATTTGTACAAAAATAACAAATGAATATTATATGATAAAACAAAAAGTTAAACTATGAAACACACACAGATTCAAATGGGCGAGTCATTGAGGGCCACGTTATCCATCTTCTTCCTCCCACCGTTTCTAAAAGTTTCTAGACTTTTACCTACAGTCATCTTGGCGTAGGTATAACCCTGTGCTTCTCCAAAATTTCATACAGGCATGATAAATGACAACCAATGGTACCAATCAACTAGTTGCAACCTCACGAGCATCATGGTACCATTATCCATGGCCAATTGTCCCTGTACAGAAAAACCCTAAAAATGAAGCAAGAACCCTAACTATGGCATCTTGATGTATAGTCAATAAAAATACAATTTAATATAACCATTAGCTTGCAAACACCTCAAAGATTAAGAATATATCAATGAATCATGTTAAAGATGCCAGAATGATCGTATTCAATTTCAAAAAAATATGGAAACCGTGTGATACTTACAATGTGTTTCAAGGCTTGAGGAAGCTTGCTAAGGGTTGCAATGTGATCCAGGGATATCCTGCAAGCGATTGGGATGCTTAGAATGGCTTAAGATAGCCTGAATCCTGAAAATTGATTTTCAACTTTTCTTGAATTTTTGCAATTCTGATTTCTGTTTTACACGCCTCCAATCTCTCTCTTTTTGGTCTGCCAATGTTCCTTATGTACCCTAGAATGAATTAGGGTTGCAAACTTGTTTCAAATCTTCTCCAATTATGATCATTGATTCATGATTTGATTCTTTGTGCAAATATTTCCAAATCAAGCAAAATGCAATCGTTTGTATCCATATGAGCCTTGCACGATTTGATCTCACTTCCAGTTGTATAATAGACCTAAACATGCACAAAATCTCAAGTTTTGATTAGTTTTTTATAATTTCATGATTTTATTTTGATTTTATTTGATTTAATTGAAATAAAATCAAAATAAATGACAAAAATAAAAGAATGACAAATGGAAGGGATCTTGGGCCGTGGGTCACATTACAAACTTAGTGCAAGCATAAAAAGTTGGGCCCATTTAGCAAAAAATGCAATTTTGGCCACATTTGACTTTTGGCAATTTTGCAAAAAAGGTCAACTTTGCCAATGCATAACTCTTTAAATTTTAACCCTAGAGATGTGTTCTTGGACTTTTTAGAAGGGTTAAGATTTCCTCTAAGCAACCCGTTTGGTCTCATCTCAGTTGAGTCTTCCATGTTCATGTATGAAGCTTTCACATAAAAGGTGTTTTTGTTGACTTTTCAAAATGACCTATAATGTCCAAATTCATATCTTCATGTGAGTGCATATTTTGAACTTGGGAGCTGAAGATGAATAGTAGGGAATTTCATCCTCTTCAAAATGAGCTTTGGATGGGTCATTTTTTATAAATTATGAGAAAGTTATGTTTGGTCACAATTGAGTTGACTTATCTTGTAAAACCCTAATTTAGCAACTTTTGGGTTTTGATGAATTGTGAGCAATCCTTGAGGAATCATGATCAACCCTTGACCAAATGATGAATAATACTTCAAAATTATAATGTTGACCAAAAATCTTGAAGTTTGACTATATGTGGGCCATAGTTGACTTTTGCCCTAGCATAGTCGATTTTTAGGCCTTTGAGCAATTGATCGAGCACACTTCCTCTGCAAGGCTTGAAACTTGACATGGATGATCTTGATAACATATTAGGACAATGGTGAGAATTTGGGATCCTTTGACTCAAACATCTTGATGCAAAGTGAAACCCTAATTTGGGGTAGACTGCCTTAGGAGAGAGTTTGTCTGGTCAACTCTTGGGCTTCCTTGAGCAATTTTAGGACCTCACTTGAAATGTATTGAGAAATATGGGAGGGCAAATTTTGGGGTACAACACATAGGAATTCCCACAAAAGAGTATCTCATGAAATCAACATTGTTCTAGATGGCATCTTTAAGCCCATCTCCGATGACTCTTCTGTCATCTTCTCCAAATGGCATTTATAAGCCCATTCCCAACATTATCTACACATTTAAAGTATCATTTCAGACGAGTGCAAATTTTTGGGCACTTTAGTGTTCAATCATCTTCCACCTTCAGATCACGAAAGGTAGACCAGCCAATCTACATCCACAGGTTTAAGAAGATTGAACAGGGGCAGTTGTTGTACCCCAAAATTTTCCCTCTCATTTCACTCAAGACATGCCTCTAAAGGTCCTCAATTGCTCAAGGATGACTAAGAATTGACTAGGCAAATTCTCCTCCTAAGGCAATAAACCTCAAAATAGGGTTTCAATTTTAAGCAAGATGTGTGAGTCCCAAGGATCCCAAATGTTCTCCATTGTCCTAATATGTCCTCAAGATCATCCATGCCAAATTTAATTCCATGCACAACCAGTTTGCTCAGTTCACTGCTCAAATACCTGGAAATCAACTGTACTAGGTCAAAAGTCAAATGTGGCCCAAATACAGTCAAACTTCAAGATTTTTGGTCAACATCAACATTTTGAAGTAATATCCATAATTTGATCAAGGGTTGTTCATTATTCCTTAAGAAATTCTCCTAACTCATCAAAAGTAAAAAATGGCAAATTAGGGTTTCTATAGGAAAAGTCAACCAAACTTTGACCAGGCATAACATTCTCATACTTTATCAGAAAGTTTTCCATCAAGGCTCATTTTGAAGAGAACCAATTCCCTACAACTTATCTTCAGCCCTCAAGTTCAAGAAATGCCTCAATCAAAAGATACAATTTCATACATTATAGGTCCTTTCAAAAAGTCAACAAAAACACTTTTTGGGTCAAAGCTCCTTACATGAACATGGAAGATCCAATTGAGATGAAACCAAAAGGGTGATTTAGAGGACAACCTAATTTCTATAAAAAGTCCAAGAACACTCTCTTAGGATTAAAATTGAGAAATATATGCATTTCTAAAGTTGACCAATTTTATGAAAATGCACAAAAGTCAATGTGAGCAACTTAGATTTTTTGAACTAATGGGCGTGGGTTTTGGATCTCAAACATATCCAGGGACTTATGCAAAACATTTAAGTCCATTATTTTATTTTTATGAGACTTGTTTTTAATTATTTGAATTTTTATTCATTTAAATATTAATAAATCAAATAAAATAGTAAAATGATGAATTAAATCCAAAGATTTGTTTTATGATCAGATCATGAGCCTAAAATCAGAAGATGGAATCAAAAACTCGTGTAAAGTATGATTGGAGAGAGATGAGAAAGTTTTGGCCAAAATTAGAAACATAAAATTCCAAATGCAAATCAAATATTTTCTACACAAATCTTCAAGATTCAATCCACTTTTGTTGCCCTAATACATCCAAATATATAAACATAACATTGCCAGACAAAAAGAACAAGGATTGGCCGCACAAAACTGACATTCCAAACTCCAAATTTTCAAGAAAAAGTGTCGATTGGATTTTGAATTGCAGAAGGATTCAAGGCATTTTGAAGCTTGCAATCAAGTCCTAGAGGCCTTCTGAAGTTAGCTGCATCACTCCCAAGCACCAAAGCTCCAAGAATCGTGCCCAATACAGTAACGATTTATCCTTCTTTTTTGAAAATGATTACGGTCTTACGTACTTTATAAATGGATTTGGATCATGCATTCTTGCTTGTATGAATGATTAGAACATGTTTGAATCGTTAATTTCCTGTTTTGATGAATATATGACAATATGCCATTGTTAGGGTTTTAACCTTTGATTTAGGGTTTTCAGATACATGTAAAATTAGGACAAAAGAGGAGCACCATCATGCTTATAAGATCAAACCCAGTTGATCCATGGTGTTAAACTGAATTTATATTGCTTGTTGTAGATTTTGGAAATTGCAGGTAATTTAGTGACGGATATTGTCCGTAGGTAAAGTTCATAGGCTAACACGACGGAGGGCCGGGAAAGACGAAAGCGTGGTACAACCTGGTTGGCTAATTTGAAATGGCACGCGTTTTTTTAAAAAGAGAATTTTTTACCATTATTTTGATTATATTATTTTGTGTTTGTTTTATATAACGAATGAACAAAGTGGCTTGGTGGTAGAAGGGACGCTTGCAAAGGGAGAGACCTGGGTTCGATTCCCAGGTCTTGAAGTTTATTTTTTCTAACGAGTTTCCTCCAGATCCAGTGTAGCCAAGCCAATAACGCGCATCATAGGCTAACCACATCATCACCATCAGATCAATCATCCTCTAGATCGAGCGCCTCTAGCACGCATGCGTACCATGGACCTCCCTAACACAACAACACCATATCTCACGCAGGCTTTGGGATTGCATAAGATTTGGACTCTGGAATTCAGCAGTACACCCATCTAGTTTGCTTTCATACCCCCCAGGCCCATTTTCTAATTTCTTTATTCTTTTTTATTTGGTTTATATGTTTTTTGTTTATTCATTTTTAAAAAAATCATAAAATTAAAAAAAATCATAAAATTAGGATTTAGAGTTTTTCAAGGAAAAAATTAATTTTTGCAAATTAATTTAATTTAATCAACTTTAACTTTTTTTCCTTAATTTAAAATTAATTAGAAATTAGGTTAAATTTCAAATATTTTTCACAAAATACCAAAAAATATTTTTGATAGGCAATTAGATTTTTTAGGGTTTAGAACTTTTTCCCGTCTTAATTTTTGCGTGTTATTATTTCTCCATATGATTATTTTTTATTATTTATGTAATTGCGCCCGGTTTTTAATAGTTAAGTAGGGTTTTCAATTTTCACATTTTACTTTTCAATCATTATTTATGTATCTGCACCAAAGCCTTGTAACAGCCGTAGGAATTTTTTTTCTCGCTTTATATTTCTTATACGCTTGTATATAAATTGTTAGTAAATTAGGCGTGCATGATAAGATTAAATCAAATAATCATTAGGTCATTAACTTCAATATAAAATATCTTGAAAAAAGCACATTGTTGCACACTTGCACCCTTAGGGTACTTCTCACTTGGTTGCCTCGGAAAACAATGGTCATGTCCCTTGAACGTAGGGAAATCTTAGCAAAGGCCCTCAATTTAAAAGTCATCATAAAGATCATGGTCCCTTAAATTTCCCTCGAGTTGCCTACGAGAAATGATCATGTCCCTCGATGTTGCCTATATGATGACAGTCCCTTCGAATTGCGAGGGTATCTCTACATGTTGCCTTCAATGACCATAATCGTCCCTTTCGATAGTCCCTTAACATTGAACGATAGGGCTACTTACTCACTAATAGTAGGATAACGCTATCTAAAGGAAAGGAGGAAAATAACGTCTTTTTCGAGTAGGTAGACAGTTCTTAAGTACTTGCTCAAAAACAACTTTTTACACTTACACACCTTTCAAATTTCTTTTCAAAAATGCTTTATCACTCTCTTGAGGACTGATACAAGAGTTTTCATAAAGCAAACGAAATCTTTGAAAACACACAAACACAAAAACAATTTTAAAAAATGAGCAAGTACCTAAGAGCTTGTGGAAAACCACAGATGGAAAGGGTGCTAACACCTTCCCTTTCCATAATCTACCCCCATTACTCGGAAAATCTCGAAAAAGGTCTTTTTCTGTTCTTTTCACCCTTTCCTTTGTTGGATAAAAGAAAAGTCGATGGCGACTCTTTCTTACCGCGACATTTGTGAACGAAAAATGCAACCCAGTATTAAACAGTCGGTTCTTCCACCAAATCACAGAGGGACGTGACTGTTTTCCGAGGCAACGAGTGAGGTTACCCTAGAGGTGTGTGTGTGTGAAGAGTGATTCATGTTTAGTTATTTAGTCTTGTAATTAGGGTTAGCTATTGTTTTTTTTAACCATGGTATACAAACCTCAATTACTATCAAGATAATATAGCAATAACGAAAAGCAGTAAAGTGCGGGAAATAAAATGCTACGCTATTATAAGGCTTCGGGAGTGGTGGTAAAAATACTAAAAACGGGGGACAATAGAAAAACCCTAATTAAACTATTATAAACTGTAAGCAGATACATAATTGGAAAAAATACGAAGGTGGTAAAGTACGTGAGGCGGTAAAAAGGAAAAGAAAAGAGAAAATTATTTTGTGATCGTCTTGATGAAAAAGTTCGATGATTAACCTAAAACCTAATTGATTTTAATTAATTAAAAAATATAGTTAGTTAATTAAATTAACAAAACCCTAAAATCCAAGTTGATTTTAATTTAATTAATAAAACCTAAAAAATTAAATTAGTGTTGATTTTAATTAAAAACCTAAAAATAAATTAGGGTTTGTTAAGAAAAATCAAAGGTTTTTGAAAAATGTTAGGTTTTATGAAAAAGGAAGAAAAGGAAAGGAAAGGATAAGAAGAATATAGAATTGTTACAAAAAATAAACAAATGGTAGGGATGGGTGTTGAACCCAGACCCTCAGGACTTTCCAACAGCACAATCATCACCAGGCCAAGCGCGCCTTGGTGTTAGGATCTGGGATCAGTGTGTTATGTAATAAACCTGCAAAACATCAAAATATTAGGAAAAATAAGTGGCAAAAGGCTGGATCAAACCCAGGCCCTTTGACACAAATGACTTATCGCACGCGCTTCTACCGTTGGGGCGGCTGTACATCCATTAGTTTAAATGAAACTATTAAAATAAATATAAAACATGAATGTATTGACAGGAGAGACGCTAAAGCCCTAGCTTCAGTCGTCTTCTCTGGTAGCTTGTTTTAATCAAACCTGCAAAATACCAAGAATTAGTAGTTCAAAAACATCCTACCCTCCTAAATCGAGGGCTGTGAGTTTAATGGGATGATTAGTGTGGGCTAAAACTAATTGATTTGGCTATTATAACAAAAAACAACAAAGAATCGTTGTAATCATGGTGTTTCATGATTTCGACTGCATGGGATTATTGCGATGGTCCAAACTTGTTCAGATACATCTCAGAAGCATGTTAGTAACACCAATATGGCTTAAAACAAAACAAAGTTAAAAATATGAATTTTGCAAGAATATTAAATTGGATATGCCATGTGGTGGGGTTTCATGCGTTTGGGACCATCAAAATTGATCCAACCTTACTTTGTATGATTACTGGGAGTGAATAGAGTAGTTGTTTGTAGTGAAAGGGTTTGTGATAAGGGTTTAAAGATTGTAGGGTTCTTGAAATTATTTGATCTTTTTTTACAAGTTTGTGAGGAAAGGTTTTGTGTCCTTGTATGAGAATGGATGAGAGAATATATAGGTTAAAATTAGGGCAAATATAAGGGCTTGGTCTTTGTGTAAGAAGGCATTGTCTTATTTCAATTAATTTTGACTTTTAAATGAATAAAAAATCATAAATAAATAAAGTAAATCAAAGGGAGGTGTATAAATAAGTCTTGAGGTGCACATGAGATATAGAACACGCTTCGACTCTGGAATAATAGCCCAATAGCCCAAAATATCAAGTTTGATCCACTTGAACTTCATGCATTTGCTCAAAGTTTTCCAACTTGCATTGGTTATAACTCTCTCAATTTTAACCTTTTGAAGGTTATCTTAGACTTTTTGGAAATCTCAAGATGTCCTATACAATATCTCTTTTGATCATTTTTGCATTTGGAGATTTATCTTGATGTAAGCTGCCTTGATAAAAAGTGTCTTTTTGTTGACTTTTTAAATGACCTGTAATGTATTGACCCATATCTCTCAAATGAAGCATTTTTTTGGACTTGAGCTTAGAGAAACAAAGTGGTAGAGAATTGAATTTCCTTCAAAATAAGCTTTGGTTGGGGTAAAACTGATGAAGCATGTGAAAGTTATGATTGTTCAAAGTTCAATTGACTTCTTCTAAGGAAACCCTAATTTGGCAACTTTTGACTTTTGATTATTTGAGGGCTTTTCTTGAGGAATCATGGTAAAACTTTGATCAAATTATGAATATGACTTCAAAACCATGATGTTGACCAAAAATCTTGGAGTTTGACTGTATGTTGACCACAGTTGACTTCTTACCCAATACAGTTGATTCTCAGTCATCTGAGCCATTGATTAAGCCAACTTGTGATGCAAGACTTGAAATTTGACATGAGCATACTTAAGGACATATGAAGAACCTTGAAAACCACTTGAGACATTGGAAACCCAATCTTCCTTTAGAAATACAAAACCCTAGTTATGTGTCCATTGCTTAGGAGGAGAATATATCTGATTAATTCTTGACCCACCTTGAGTATTTGAGAACCCTAGGAGAATGTCTTGAAGAAAATGGAAGGGAAAATTTTGGGGTTCAACAATCGGCCTTGTGAGATCACTGCTAGATATCATTGTAAGGAAATCCTGATGGGAGATCTTGAGAGATTGGATTCTATTAAGTCAATGGACGTTATATCTTGTTGGATCACTGAACGAGTCATTATCAATGGACGTTATATCCTCTTGGATCACTGAACGGGTCATTGGTTGTTAGTCACTCGCGTGTATCTTGTGAGTTGTAATTAGCTTGGTTATAGTGGATTAAGTCCTTGATTAAGGAGAAATCACCTTGGCGGGTGGACTTGAATAGCTTAGGAATTTCTCAAGGAAACTAAGATATATTGTGTGTTCTTTAATCTTGCTTATGCTTTATAGTTTATGTTTTTATAACTTAATTAGAAGCATTTCTTAGAAGCAATATTCAGAAGCATTGTTCAACAAATAATGCTTAGAAGCGAAAGTTTATCAAAGAGTGAAAAACCTAATTCAACCCCCTCTTCTTGTGTTTTCTTCACACATTCACTTGGTATCAGAGCCTGGTTCTGTTATTGATGAATATCAAACCCCTAACAGTGTCTGATAAAGATCCAAATGTTGTGTGAAGAAATACTCAGTGTGATAACTCCACCTTCATTACAGTCTCATATTAGAAGATGATGATTGAGTACTGAACTGTAACAAAATGGTTTACCATGAGCAAGTCTCTGATTCTTCAAAAACTGAATATGTCAACAACAAAATCTCCTCTCTTGGAGATAACCTGGTCGGAATCCAAGAAGAAGATACCAAAAGCCATAGCATCAAAAGCTCCTAATTCAGATGCAGTTATTGCTCCTTCTGATCCGTCAAGATGAAAAGCAGAATCACAATCTCTTATTCTGAAAAAACTAATTCTGGGAGATAATGACACTCTTATAAGAATCGGATAAGATTTCAAACCTCCTGAAGAAATGCTTCTGGGTTTGGTGTCCTTGATTGAGCCAACCTCTTCCAATGAAGCTCTTCTAAACAAAGACTGAATTTTGGCAATAAAATAAGATTGAAGAATTAGTTGATAAGGCAGATTCAACAGATAAGAAGTAATATCTTTTGAATTCTTTTGTTGAAAATTTATAATTAGATGAACAATGTATTCGCTCAAAGATCAAATTAGTAGAAAACAAGAAATTTTGCTTGCTGAAGATTAATTATTTGTGAGTGTGAGATGTTTTCAAGAAACCAATTAGTCTACCCTTGAATTTCTCAAAAAAATCTCATTATAAATTTCCTCAAGTAACGAAGAAAGATTGTTGTCTTCTGATTTTGATATATAGGAACATCATGATGAAGTCTGCAGAAAATTGTCAGAAATCTTGAACAAAGAAACTCAAATCTCTAAGAAATAATTTATCTGAGTCAGAATGTCTAAAGCCTAACCAATAAAGCCGGTGGAAGATCTAACACAGAAATTATAAATATTGTTTCCTTTGGAAAGTTTGATAGAAAACTGAAAACCGCTTAGGAAAGAAATATTTTTTGATTCATCATGAATCAAAATAATTCTTGATATATGAAGGCTTGAATGGAAAATGCTTTTAAAGATGCAAAGACATAATCCATTCACTCTGAAGCATATATGCTAACAAGCCTTTATAGACTAACTCTAAATAAGTTAGCTAAGCATTTCAAGAACAAGATTGTCAGCCAAAATTGTCAAAGTTTGATGATAATTGTATTAGAACAGATTCTGCAATTTGTTCAATGAATCAAAAATTCAGGAGATGCTAGGAAATGGTATTTAATTCTCTCAAGCACATAGTGTAACACCCTTCTAGACCTCAATAAATTTTTGGGAATAATTAACAGATATTCAAGCACAAATCACCAACAAGGGTGTCACGTCTTCATATAAAATATCATAATAATACATCTTGCTCCGTAACACAGATTTTCAACCATCATTAAAACATTTGTCTCTTTGAATCTATCATCAAGAACCTTAAACACTGAAGCGGGCATTATAGTCTTAAAACATCTTTATTAAATACTTCAATTAAAATACTGTCACGCTTCATGACTTATAAGTCATGCTTAAAACACCTTAATAAACAAACCAAAATATCTCAATGCACCATGCCAACAAAGAAAATGGTTCAATTCAACGAATCCCATATACCCTGATGTTAAATATCAGAGAAAGACCCATTTTATTCAATCGACTCATACAAAATACTCCAAGCTAATCCTAACACTACTACGAACTAATCTCGATCACCTGCGCGTTACCCACGTGGAGGAAACATTCAAACAGAAAGGGGTGAGTAAATCATAATCAATATAAAAATCATAAGTAATACATATAGTAGTTATAACATGGTTATAATACAATAACACAGAATCATGTACTACATCTATAACATAACTGCAATCACTAGCTATTATCGTCAAAACCCCACCATTCAATAATCAGTCAAATACATCACTTAAACAAAAATTATGCAATTCCATCAATAATGAAGTGCAACTTTACTGGACTCATGCATGTGGTACCGAAACATCACTGATGACTTAATCATTGTTATCTCCAAAGATCCCCACCAATAGGATCAATTCCCGCTTGGAACCAGAGAACATCACAAAATTCACTTAATCCACACGATGAGATTGAGGCCACCACTGGACAGAAGCATCCTACAAACTTCAATGGATTATTATCCTGCAAAACATCACTGGACTATTTGTCCTAACAAATGCTATGGATGCATGATACGCAACAACACATAAAAATACGACCATGGGAAGTCAAAAACGCATCATCAATCATCATGTTATCATTACAACATCATATTACATACATCATATTAAAAACAACACTATTTCATCATATGGATATCAAATAATTCACCTTAATACATAATCACAAAAATTCATGCAGTAAAGTATACATAATGTTGGTTCGGCATAAAATCTTGTCACTTAATCATGACAAAATCACTAGATAATCACATTCTATACTTCATATTATTTTAATATAATGTATATAATTTTTTTAGATTTGTAATGCTTCAAACGGTACCTAAAACAGACTCCTGGTTCAAAGGTTACGACCATTTTAAGAAAAACTGTTTTCTGCTAACTACTATGGCGAGCGCCACAACTCCATGGCCCCTGTTACGCCCTCCACACACCATATTATGACCGACACACCCCCTATTCTAACCAGAACACCCTCTATGCCGACCGGAACACCCTATGGCACCCGTCACAAGGTCCTGGCGACCACCATTCACAGAAACGCTGCAGTTCAATATTTTTCACATTTGGAGACCTTCCAGACCTTAGAATTTGATTCCGTAAAAAGCCCCAGTCTTAGAATTAGAAATCCTACAATTTTATAGTATTTATAACAACTTGTAACACTAATTTATTCATCGGGGTTATCAATCTATTGCAACATCATACTATCAAATCATCAATTCCTATCACAACAACACATCATCATGAACCAAAAACCCCAACGACAATTCCTACAATTATCTAACACTTAGACCAATTATAATAATCATGATAGAATCCACTTAACTTAGATTATTTATTGTTATTAAATTCTCTTCGCGCCTTTCTGGTCCTTTTTCGTTCTCCTCAAAGCCCTGACTATTTTCCTTTTCTCTTTGCCTCTTTTCCAAACGAGTGCACATAATGAATTTGGCAAAAATGTTTTCTCCTTATGTAACCCTTGGACCTCAAATATGTTTTTGCATTATTGTCCTTACTAATTATTTTCTAATGACCAATATACCCTTTTTGTATCCAACTCCAATATTACTCTATTTTCTCTAATTAAATAATTCTAACTTAATTCTTATAATTATTCTAAATTATCCCATAATTCTCAAAACATCTCTAAACGTCATATAAATCATAATTTCTCATTAAAATCATCAAAATCATATATCATCGTCAAACTCCAAAATTGAAATTTATTAAATAAATACTCTATTTAAACTTCGATGTTACAACACTTCCCCATTTGAAAGAATTTTCGCCGTCGAAAATTATCTGACAGAGACAGAAATGGATAAGACTATTTCATATGATCCTCACATTCCCAAGTAAAACTTTCATCAGCTGGTCCACCCTATAATACCTTCACTAAGGCAATATCATTACCTCATAATCGTTTCATTTCCCAGCCTTCTATTTGCACTGGCGATGCCTCAACAGTCAAATTATCTCTCACATGTACATCATTCATTTGAATCACACGCAAGTGACCCGGAATGTATTTCCTCAATTGAGACACATGAAACACATATGAAGATTCACAAGTCACGTTGGTAAAGTAATCTGACACGCCACCTCACCGATCTGTTAGAACATAGTTTGATTCTACAACCCTTGTAAGAGTTTTGATGATAACAAACACTCAAAGAACAATTATGCTCCCTAAATAATTATTTTGTTTTGCAGAGAAGTTCTGATGGAAGAAGCATAAAAGATGAGTTAGATCGTTGTTCAAAATCTGATTCAATACATCATTTATAAAGAAGTTCTAAAGCTGCAACTTTTGAGTGCCTAAACATTGTGAACATGAACTCCATTATTCTGATTCATACAGTTCTAGAAAGAAGTAATGGCAACTTTCATCTTCTGAAGTAAGCATGTTCTAAAGCGTTACAATTCACTTATGGCTATTCAAAAGTAACGGCTGAAAGGGGACAATAATCTCTATATTTAGAAAGCTCTTTAATTACTATTTATCAACATTCCAAAAGCTCCCCCATGCGTTGCCTATATAAACAAAGCTTGAAGGAGAAATCATTTACGATTTTGTGCACACAACAAACGAGATATTTTTCATCACCTTCAACGTACTGAATTTCATTTGTGTAAAACATCACTTGTGTGATACTGTTTTATTAAAAAACACATATTGTACACTCTTTCAAATATTATATTGTATAATACCTTGAGAAAATAGTGTTGTGGTTTAAACTCAAGAAGACTTTTACTATTGTCATAGTAACTGTGTAATCAAGTTTGGTTAGTGTACTAAGACCTCATTGAGAGAGGCAAAATCACCTTGAAGGGTGGACTGGAGTAGTTTGATTTCAAACGAACCAGGATAACCAACGTGTTTTTAATTTAAGTTTAAAAAACCGAATTAAACCCCCCCTTCTTGTGTTTTTCCATTCTTCAATTGGCATCAGATCACCTGGTTCTGAGTACAAGCACTTAACCGTGTCAGAAAAAGATCCAAGCAAGAAAAACACTATGGTGGGACCAAGCCAAAACATCAACAATGATTACCATGATGAGAAATACATAATCAACGACAAACCTCCAATCTTTGATGGTGAAAACTTTGATTACTGGAAAGACAAAATCAAAAGTTTCTTTCTAGCTCATGACACTGATCTCTGGGATATAGTGACTGATGGGTACGTACATCTTGTTGATGAAAGCGGTCAGAAGATTGACAGAAAAAGAATGACAAATCATCAAAAGAGAGAATTCAGAAATCATCACAAGGCCAAAACTATTCTCTTGAGTGTTATCTCATACATAGAGTATGAGAAGATCACAAACAGAGAGTCAGTAAAACACATGTTTGACTTCTTAAGAATGACGCATGAAGGAAACACAGAAGTTAAAGAAACCAAAGCTCTTGTGCTCATTCAGAAATATGAAGCCTTCAAAATGGAAGAAGATGAAACCATTGAAACAATGTTATCAAGATTTCAAATTCTGGTTATTGGGCTAAAAGTTCTAGATAAAGGTTACTCAACTGCTGATCATGTAAAGAAGATCATCAGAAGCTTACCCGAGAAATGGAGACCCATGGTCTCAACTCTCAAACTAGCCAAAAATATGGACAAAATCTCTCTCGAAGAACTTGTCAGCTCCCTGAGAAGTCATGAGATAGAGTTAGAAGAAGATGAGCCCCGAAATCAAGGTAAGTCTTTAGCTCTTAAATCTAACAAAAAATATGAACCAGAAGTTTTGCAGGAAAATGAAGAAAACTCTGGTGGATCCTCATCAGAAGAAGATGAATTGTCTTTTCTCTCTAGAAGATTCAATCAGTTATGGAAGCACAGGAAGAGGAGGTTCATAACTTCTAGAAGAACATGGAATCATTTTGAACCATCTTCTGGATACATAAAATCAAGTAACAGAGACATTATCTGCTACAAATGCAATGAACAAAGGCATTACAAAAGTGATTGTCCAAATCTTCAAAAAGAGAAACCTAAAAAGAAGTTCTTTAAGGAAAATAAGAAAAGCATCATGGAAACATGGGATGACTCAGACTCTTCTGAAGCTAAAACAGAATCAGAAGATGAAAGAGCCAACATAGCCCTAATGTCCAATGTGTCAGATGACACTAAAGCATCTGGATCAGACTCAGAATCAGAGGCGGAAGAGGTATTCTCTAAGTTTTCTAGATCTCAATTAGAAGAAAGTCTGTAAGAAATTCTTAAAAGATATCATAAACTTCGAATCATAAACAAGAACTTTAAAAAGGATCTAGTTTCTAACTATGAAGAAACTAAGAAACTGAGATCAGAAAACTCTGAGCTTAAAGAAACAATTTCTAAACTAAAAAATAAATTACAAAAGGCTCAGAAAGAAACTGTCTCAGAAGTTCCTAGTATCTCTGATAAGATCATAAAGGAATATGATTATAGCTTTCAAAAATTTCTCGCTAAAAACATAGATAGAAGCAAGATGGCTTCAATGATCTATGGAGTTAGTAGAAATGACAGAAAAGGAATAGCACACAAGGGTAAAGTATCTTAACCTAAGCAAGTTAAGGATATGGTCATAAAACACACACCTCTCCATTCTCACTTCACCTATGGGCACACACATGACATAAAGTATACTAGTAATGCTTTTTCTGCTAAACCAAAATTCAAACAGAATTTTGGTAACTCTAACAAACAAGGACCCAAAAAGATATGGGTACCTAAGGATAAAATTGTATATGTTGCAGATGTCTTTAACAGCAAAATTGAAACACTAATATTGGTACCTAGACTCTGGATGCTCTCGACACATGACAGGAAGAAAGCATATGTTCCAAAGCCTGAAGCTTAAATTTGGAGGCTAGGTAGGTTTCAGAGGCAATCGGAAAGGGAAGATTATTGGCTCTAGAACTATTGGTAACGATACACTTCCTTCTATAACTAATGTTTTGTTAGTAGATGGATTAATGTATAACTTGTTATCCATAAGTCAATTAAGTGATAACGGTTATGACATAATCTTCAATCAAAAGTCATGTAAAGAAGTTAGCCAGAAAGATGGATTTACCCTCTTTAATGGAAAGAGAAAGGAAAACATTTACAAAATAAAACTTTCTGAACTAAAAAGTCAAAATGTAAAATGCCTAAGGTCTGTTAATGATGAGCAATGGGTCTGGCACAGAAGATTGGGGCATGTTAGTATGATAAGAATATCTCAAATTAACAAACTCAATCTGGTCAGAGGACTTCCTAACCTGAAGTTCAGCTCAGATGCTCTGTGTGAAGCATGTAAAAAAGGCAAGTTTGCAAAACCTTCTTTCAAAACCAAAAATGTTGTTTCTACCTCTAGACCACCAGAACTTCTGCATATAGATCTATTTGGACTTGTGAAAATTACATTCATTAGTGGCAAGAAGTATGGATTAGTGATCGTAGATGACTATAGCAAATGGACATGGGTAAAGTTCTTAAGACATAAGGACGAGTCACATTTTGTGTTCTTTGCCTTCTGTAACCAAGTCCAAAACGAAAAAGATCTTAGAATTCTTAAAGTCAGAAGTGATCATGGTGGGGAATTTGAAAACAAAAAATTTAAACTATTTTTTAATGACAATGGCATCTCTCATGATTTCTCTTGTCCTAGAACTCTTTAACAAAACAGAGTTGTAGAATGAAAGAATAGAACTTTACAAGAAATGGCCAGAACCATGATTAATGAGATTAACATTGCTAAGAACTTCTGGGAAGAAGCAATTAACACAACGTGTTACATTCAGAATAGAATCTCCATAAGACCTATTCTGGATAACACTCCATATGAACAGTGGAAGAACAGAAAGCCCAACATTTCTTATTTTCATCCATTTGGATGTACTTGTTTTATTCTGAACACTAAACAACATCTGAACAAGTTTGACTCTAAAGCACAAAAGTGTCTCATGTTAGGATACTCTGAACGCTCAAAAGGCTATAGAGTATATAACACAGAAACACGGATTGTAGAAGAGTCCATCAGTATCAGATTTGATGATAAGCTTGGCTCTCAAAAGTCAAAGCAGGGTAAAACTTTTGCAGATATAGAAGTCCAATTTACAGGTACTGAAGACACTTCCTCAAAAGTTTCTCACAAAGAATCACAGTCAACTCCAGAAGAAGATGTCACAAACATTACAACAACATCTGAAGAGTCTTTCCAAAAAAGATAATCCATAAGCAGTTTAGCTGATCTAAAAAACAAATTTATGGGAAAGAAAGAAGACCCAATCAGAACAAGATCTACATTCAGAAATTCTGAAGCATCTCTCATGGGATTAGTATCACTGATTGAGCCAAATTCCATTGACGAATCCCTTCTGGACAATGATTGGATACTTTTAATGCAGGAAGAACTAAATCAATTCACCAGAAACGATGTGTGGGATATAGTTCCTAAACCAAAAGGGTTTAACATAATTGGAACCAAATGAGTATTCGGAAAAAAACTGAATGAACAAGGAGAAATTGTCAGAAATAAAGAACGACTGGTGGCACAAGGTTATAGTCAGCAAGAGGGGATAGACTATACATAAACCTTTTCTCCAATCGCCAGGTTAGAGTCTATCATACTTTTAATTTCTTTTGCTATAAATAATGGTATCACTCTTTATCAGATGGATGTTAAAATTCATTTTTAAATGGTTACATTGATGAAGATGTTTATGTGCACCAACCCCCTGGTTTTGAAAACTCAAAACATCCAGAATATGTCTATAAACTAAAGAAATCACTATATGGTCTGAAATAAGCTCCCATAGCTTGGTATGAAAGACTAAGTAGTTTTCTATTAAAAAATGATTTTACCAGAGGGAAGGTGGACACAACTTTATTTTGTAAACTATTTAAAATTGACATTCTAGTTTGTTAGATTTATGTAGATTATATTATTTTTGGATCTTCTAAAGCCTCTTTGGGAAAATAATTTTCCAAGTCTATGCAGGCAAAATTTAAAATGAGCTTGATGCGAGAACTCAAGTTCTTTCTGGGTATTCAAATAAATCAAACTCCATAAGGAACATACGTACATCAAAGAAAGTATGTCAAAGAACTTCTGAAGAAGTTTGACTTGTCAGAATGTAAACCAACCAAAACTCCCATGCATCCCACATGCATTCTTGAAAAGGAAGAGGTAAGTAAGAAGGTAGAACAAAAGATCTACAAAGGTATGATTGGTTCTCTCTTATATTTAACAGCTTCAATACCTGATATTCTGTATAGTGTGTGTTTGTATGCTAGATTCCAATCAGATCCTAGAGAATCTCACCTAACAACTGTTAAGAGAATTTTCAAGTATCTGAAAGGTACTACTAATCATGGTCTTTGTTATAGAAAAACCAAAGAATACAAATTAGTAGGGTACTATGAGGCTGACTTCGCTGAAGACAGAATAGAAAGGAAAAGTACTTATGGAAGTTGCTAATTTTTGGGAAAAAATATAATCTCGTGGTCCAGCAAGAGGCAATCCACCATTGTATTGTCAATTGTTGAAGCTCAATATATAGCAGCAGCTGGATGCAACACGCAGATGCTCTGGATGAAAAGTTAACTTGAAGACTTTAACATATTCGAGAATAACATTCATATACTCTATGACAACACTTCTGCTATATGTCTTTCAAAAAATCCTATTTTACATTCTAGGGCTAAGCATATAGAAATTAAACATCATTTTATTAGGGACTATATTTAGAAAGGAATTCTTTCATTAAAATTTATAGACACGGATCATAAATGGGCTGATGTTTTCACTAAACCCATTTCTAAAGATAGGTTTAACTTTATTCTGAAACATCTCAGCATGAAATTATGCCCAGAATGATAGTTTTTTTATGTATACGTTAACCCTCAGAACTTAATGTCTTCAATTTTTTTGTGAACATCTGATCAATAATTCTTCAGAAGTAAGAAGGAAACTTGTATCAGGATCTATCTAAGAAGATCTGAACGGTCTCCAAACGGTTCATTTCAAAGATAGAAGCTTGCAGTTCACAATATCAACATTTATCATCTCTTCATAAGGACTTCTTCTAAGGTTGAACACGTGTTCAAATTTTGAAGAGACTGAAATGTTGACTGGATGCATTGAGACTCGTGTCATATCAATAATTGTTTCATATCTCTACGCCATCCCTCTTTTTAGGAATCATTAATGCTAAGTAATCATTTTTTAACCCTTTTCTTGTTAATTAAGTTTCCTATTTTTCTACATATATGTTGCTCACTTTCACTATCACTTTTCCACTCTCAATTCATTTTTCTCTCTTACTTGTGTTTAATCTTTCAAAAACCCTAAAAATCAGTGTGAACAATGGCTTTCTCCTAAAAAATTGCTCAAAGCTCTCAAAGAATTCCTGGCTCTTCTTCCTCAACAACAGAAAGGTACGAAGAACCCTCAAGAACACTCCTTACTCCCATTGATTCACTAGATGTTATGTGTGAGCTCATTGTAGACTTCGTCAGGATGAAGGAAAACAAATACGATCTAACCCTTGATGTTGAGTTCCAAGGATGAAACAAGTACTTTGATCATCTACTGGGTCCATTCTTTCCAAGACTAGTTAAAGATTTATGGATTCAGGCTACAGCTTCAAATCATCAGGTCACTTCTTTTATGATGGAAAGAAAATAGTAATCTCTGAAGATCTCATTGGGCAATTGATAGGTCACGATGGCGGCAGTATTTGTTGCAACGATATGGCTGACAAAAGATTTGACCTAACAAATATTTCAAAAGATATTTTTACTTTTGGCTAACCATCCAACAAAATCAAAGATCTGAAAGACTACCTCAGAATTTGGTCAAAAATCATTTTGTGCTGCATCAATCATAGAAAACCCACAAGTTCTCCAGACTATATCAATATTCATCACCAACATCTTTTATACTTCATAGCAACCAAAGCAAAGGTTAGTCTTCCCCATCTTCTATTTAATCATATGAAGACCAGCGTCAAAGAGACAAGAGAAAAAGAAAGAACAAAGAGAGACTGAATTCCTCTAGGAAGACTCATCTCAGATATTCTGACAGAAAACAAACTGATAGAACATTTGACTAAGGCTTAACAAGTCAACACTCTGGAAGCTTGTGTTGGTAAACCTCTCAATGCTAAGAATCTGAAGAAGATGAAGATTATTGAAACCATCAAGAAGTATCCAACAATAACAACCAAGAAAGTCATTAAAAATATAAGAGTACCTCTGAAGGACTTTCCACTCTTCACTCAAACAGATGCTTCTCCATATATTATTCTCAGGTATTTGGATACGTGCAAAAGGGACGGGACAAATCCAAAAGTAAACATCCGTGAGATAAGACAACAACCTATAGAAATTGCTCCCAAACAATCAAGGAAAAGGAAAGCTACTGCAGAAGGAACTTCTCAGAAGATTCCCAAGTCTTCTAAAAAGAAAGGTAATTCATCTTTTATTTCTGTTATTGAATCAGTATTAATATCAATATCTGAAAACTCTTCTTCTCCAAAACCCACAGAAGATTGATCAGTGCATTTTGATGCACATTCCTCTATATTTGTACTTATGCATTTCTATGTTTTAGTTTGGTTATTTTTCCTTTTTATTGTATTTTTATAATTTATTTTATTTTTGCACTTATTTATTTTTCGCACTTTATTTTCAGCTTTAGCAGCTTTCGCGAATAAATTCATAACTTCAGCTTCAGGAGTCAGAATGAGGCGTGCTACCAGTTGTTAGAAAGCTAAGAGAAAGAGCTACAATTTTCATTCATAAGTCAAGAGCTGAATCAGAGTGTAGAAGGGCCAAAAGTTTTGTTGAAGTTTCAGCTTTAGAAATATTTCTTGTTTTGGGTCATTTGTAATGGGCTTGGGTTATAATTTCGACTCAGTTGGGTTATGAACCAAATTCTTGTCCTTGCTATACCTACTCACAAATAGTAGGATATCACTGTCTAAAGGATAGGAGGAAAATAACGAACCTTTTAGAGTATAAGTAGATAGTTCTTAGATGCTTGCTCAAAACAAACTTTTGCACCTACACAAAAACATTTAAAAAACAGTTTCAAAAATATTCACTTTGTCAACACACTTGACGACTGATACAAGAGTTATCACAAAGAAAATCGCCGCACTAAGGCATTTCAAAACATTTTTCAAAACACACAAAGCACAAGCAATTTTCAAAACATGAGCTAGCATCTAAGAGCCCATAGAAAAATACAGATGGAAAAGGTGCTAACACCTTCCCCTTCCATAATCTACCACCCTTACTCAGAAAATTCTCGAAAAGGTATTTTTCTGTTCTTTTAACCCTTTCCTTAATTTGGATAAAATAAAAGATGGTGGCGACTCTTGCTTACCGTAACATTTGCAAACACAACTGCAAAACCAGTATTAACCGTCGGTTCTGCCACCGTATCACAATAACCAACGTGTTCTTACTTTAAGTTTTAAAAACCTAATTCAAGTCCCCTTCTTATGTTTTTACTTTCTTCACGGTCTTCTCTGAAATCTGGTATGGACCAATAAAACACAGTGTAAGCTTCCTTTACTTCAAAGCTCTACCAACACCGATTACCGTAGTAACTCTCAAAAATACATGATCATCTTTTTTAAACTCGAGATTCTTCCTCCTCTTATCATAGTAACTTTTCTGACGGCTCTGAGAAGCTTTCATCTTCTCTTAGATTATCTTTATCTTTTTAGTTGTCTCTTGCACAACCTCAGGCCCGAGCACAATACTCTCACCTAACTCATACCAACATAATGGAGTCCTACACCTCCTACCATACAATGCTTCATATGGTGCCATTCCAATACCAGAATGGAAACTATTATTGCATGTAAACTCAATTAATGGCAAGTGGTTGTCCCAAGTACCTCCTTGTTCCAACACACATGCCCTCAGCAAATCCTCCAAAGACTAAATGGTTCTTTTTGTCTGATCATCCATATGAGGATGATATGCGGAACTCAACCTCCACTTAGTACCAAAAGCATTTTGCAAACCTTTCCAAAACTTCAATGTAAACCTCAGATCCTTACCCGACACAATAGTCGATGGTATTCCATGTAATCTAAAAATTTCCTCAATATACATCTCAGGTAACTTCTCCATTAGATGCTTGATCTTCATCAACAAGAAATGATCCGACTTAGTCAACCTGCCAATAATATCACAAATTGAATCATTTCCTTTAGCAGTCTTTGGAAAACCTTACACAAAGTCCATGGAAACACTATCCCACTTCCACTCAGGAATATTCAATGGTAACATAAGACCTATCATCTTCTGATGCCGAATCTTTGACTTTTGACAAGTAAAACAAGCATAAACAAACTTAGAAATTTCCTTCTTTATACCACGCCACCAAAACAACTTTTTCAAGTCCTGATACATCTTTGTAGCACCGGGATGAATACTTAGCCCACTTTTATATCCTTCCTCAAACATACTTTTCGTAAGTTCTGGAACATCTGGAATACACACTCTATTACCAAATCTCATCACACCATTCTCATCAATTATGAACTCACCTTTATTTCCTTTGTTAATCAAAGTCAATTGATCGACTAACCTCAAATAAGACTTATGTCCTTCACGAATTTCCTCTATTATGCCACTAGCCAGCTTCAACATTCTTAACTTCACACTATTAGGAGTCTCTTCACACACTAAGCTCATATCTCTGAATTGTTCGATCATTTCTAACTCTCGAACCATAAGTGTTGAGATATGCAGCGACTTCCTACTCAATGCACCGACAACCACATTTGCTTTACCAGGATGGTAATTCAAATCAAATTCGTAGTCCTTCAACAATTCAAGCCACCTTCTATGTCTCATATTCAATTCTTTCTTGTCAAACAAATACTTCAAACTTTTATGATCACTAAATACTTCAAACTTAGAACCAAAAAGATAATGTATCTCAATCTTCAACACAAACACCACTGCTGCTAATTCTAGGTCATGTGTAAGATAATTCCTTTCATGAACTCTGGGTTGTCTAGAAGCATAAGAAACAACTTGTCTGTTTTGCATTAGCACACCACCAAGACCCATCTTAGAAGCATCACAATAAACTACAAAGGATTCATTCGGATTTGGAAAAATCAACATTGGGGCAGTCGTCAATCTCTTTTTCAGTTCTACAAAACTTTCTTCACATGCAACATTCCACACATAAGCCTGACCCTTTCGAGTCAACTGAGTCAACGGTAATGCCAACTTAGAAAACCCTTCAATGAATCTTCTATAGTGACCTGCTAACCCAAGGAAACTCACTTTCTTCAACCAAAACTCACACATTGACAGTTTCACATACGACCTGAATCTCCAAACTGTTCAATAAGTCCCAACTCTTTCCTAATCATTTATCCATTAGGTTCACCCGAATGATGAACTAATATCCTCTTGATAGAACGTCAAACACTTTACACACCCTTAAGATGGTAAGATAAGTCTATCATATCCAACACGATCTTGTCTACTATCAATAAGAGATTAAGGGTGATCAGTTCCTTAATTTGTCAATAGGTAGCCGACAACCATGATGGCGCATAAACCATCGTTACTAAACTATAATAGCATTTTCTTTAGAGCTTATGCTCAAAGTTACTAAAAGCACCATGGTCCAATTAATCTTTGTCACTCTAATCATTATTACTTGGCATACGTTGCATCTCCATGCGCTCCTCCAATATCTTCACATCCTTCCTAATACCAAACATCTTCTTCCCTCAATTCATTCATTAACAACATATCGTACTTGACCTAAGTTATGATAATAACTAATTAAACCCAAAAAACCTCTCTTTTCCTCAAACCATATTGTGCACCTCTCATCAAACATCACCATGTACCAATTAAATTGATTTCAGGTACTGGAACCATTTTAAAAACAAGGTTCATTATGTTAGCTTTCTAAGCTTCAAAATAAACTTAAATCGGACGTCCAGAACTCAAGTTATGAATTTTCAAAGCTTTCAGAAAATTCAGTCTAACATAGTGGTGATCGGTTACTTCCAGAATGGTAATCGGTAACATCAATACATAAGCACTTTCCTACTATATTTTCACACTAATACCACTTTTCTTATCATCCTAAAACTCTATCCTTCTTACAACTCGAAAGACCCATTATCCTCTCAAAATTTTGTTTTCCAAAACACCAAAACTTAAGTCTTTTTCACAAAAACACTCATCTCCTCGAATTCCGACTTTGTCTCACGATACAGAACCATCTAACAACATTTCCAGCAATAATCACTTATATGATTCCACAACAAGGTTCACAGTAATCCATCACTCTGGAGGCAAGTCGTGGACATCTTCAGGTAAAACGTCAGAAAATTACACACCTATAGCTTATTATTATCCTTCACATTTCTCTATATTCTCCAAGAAGAAAACATCAACAATACATGATCATTCCACCTCAAGGACATCATAACTTGACCGACAAATAAGAATCACGAATTTATAATCTCTTCGAGTTTGAGAGATAACACAACTGAAACAACACTTGCACTCTTACAATCAACAACACACTGAACCAACTCAACGCACCAGAAACATCTTGAGAAGCAAGAGCTTTCCCCCCACTTGCTTTAAACCAACTCCTACAGACAAACAGTTAGAAAAACAAACAAGTATCGACAGTTTTTCACACACATGTCGCATACTAAAGAATAAACCATATTAGACAACCTGATCGGACGGACCGACCTTCTATGACACCACTAATGTAACACCCTTCTAAACCCCTAGAAATTTTTGGGAATAATTAACAGATATTCAAGCACAAATCGTCTACAAGGGCGTCACATCTTCATATAAAATATCATAACAATACATCCTGCTCCGTAACACGGATTTTCAACCATCATTAAAACATTTGTCTCTTTGAATATATCATCAAGAACCTTAAACATTGTAGCGAAATTTATAGTCTTAATACATCTTTATTGAATACTTCAATTAAAATACCGTCATGCTTCGTGACTTATAAGTTATTCTCAAAACATCTTAATAACCAAACCAAAATATCTCAATGCATCATGCCAACAAAGAAAATGGTCCAATTCTACGAATACCATATACCCTGATGTTACATATCAGAGAAAGACCCTTTTTATTCAATCGACTCACACAAAAGACTCCAAGTTAATCCTCGCGCTACTATGAACTAATCTCAATCACCTGCGCGTTACCCACGTGGAGGCAACATTCAAACATAAAGGGGTAAGTAAATCATAATCAGTATAAAAAGAATAAGTAATAGATATAGTAGTTATAACATGGTTACAATACAATAACATGACATTGTGTACTACATCCATAGCATAACCGCAATCACTAGCTATTCTCATCAAAACACGACCATTCAATAATCAGTCAAATACATCACTTAATTCAAATAGTATGCAATGCCACCAATAATAAAATGCAACTTTACTAGACTAATGTATGTGGCACCGAAACATCACTAATGACTTAATCATCATTATCTCCAAATATCCCCACCAATAGGAGCGGTTCCCGCTTGGAACTAGAGCATATCACAAAATTCACTTAATCCACACTATGGGATTAAGGCCACCACTGAACATAAGCGTCTTGCAAACTTCATTGAATTATTATCCTGTAAAACATCACTGGACTATTTGTCCTAACAAATGCTATGAATGCATGATACGTAACAACACATAAAAATACGACCACAACTAGTCAAAAACGCATCACCATCCATCATAATCATCATGTTCTCTTCACAACATCATATCACATACATCATAGTCAAAACAACGTCATTTTATCATATGGATATCAAACAATTCACCTCAAGACATAATCACAAAAATCCAGGCAGTAAAGTATACATATTGTTGGTTCAGCATAAAATATTATCACTTAATCATGAAAAAATCACTAGATAACCACATTATATACTTCATATTATTTTAATATAGTGTAGATCATTTTTTTATCTTTCTAATGCTTCAAATGACACCTAAAACAAACTCTCGGTTCAAAAGTTACGACCATTTTAAGAAAAACAGTTTTCTGCTAACTACTGTGGTGAGCACCACAGCTCCATGGCCCCGTTTACACCCTCCATACACCTTATTCCGACCAGAACACCCCCTATTCCAACTGGAACACCCATTATGTCGACCGGCACACCCTATGGCGCCCGTCACAAGGTCCTGGAGACCATCATTCACAGAAACGATGCAGTTCAATATTTTTCACATTTGGAGACCTTCCAGACCTCAGAATTTGATTCCGTAAAAAGCCGCAGGCTCAGGATTAGAAATCCTATGATTGTATAGTATTTATAACAACCTGTAACACTTATTTATTCACTAGGGTTATCAATCGGTTGCAACATGATACTATCAAATCATCAATTCCTATCACAACAACACATCATCATGAACCGAAATCCCCAACCATAATTCCTACAATTATATAACACTTATACCAATTATAATTATCATGATAGACTCCCCTTAACATAGATTATTGCTTGTTATTGAATTCTCTTCACGCCCTTCCGGTCCTTTTCCGTTCTCCTCAAAGCCCTGGCTATTTGCCTTTTCTCTCTGCCTCTTTTCCAAACGAATGCACATAATAAATTTGGCAAAAAAAATTCTCCTTATGTAACCCTTGGACCTCAAATATGGTTTTCACTTATTGTCCTCACTAATTATTTTCTAATAACCAATGTTCCCTTTTTGTCTCCAACTCCAATATTACTCTATTTTCTCTAATTAAATAATTTTAACTTAATTCTTATCATTATTCTAAATTGTCCCATAATTCTCAAAACACCTCTAAATGTCACATAAATCATAATTTCTCACTAAAATCATCAAAATCACATATCACCATCAAACTATGTAATTTAAATTAATTAAATAAATACTCTATTTAATCTGGGGCGTTACACATAGCTTCTCAAAAGTTCATGAAATATCAACCTTCTGAAAATTAAGCTTTTATTCAAAGGAAGCTTGAAAAACAGATGGATGTTCTGATAATAAAGAATCAAAATATTCGTGGTTTGAGTATTACTCTCAAGAAGTCATACGGGTGATTCTAAACAAAAGAATGAAGAGACCATCTGAAGAGAAGACTGATTCTAGCTCTCAAATTAGAGATTAGAGTTCAGAAGAAACTTATACTCCTCAAAATCAGAAAATAGAGAACCTCTAAAGAAGAGGAACCGGTAAGTACGAGTTCAAAACCTCTGATGGATCACTCTGAAGAAAGCTTATCAGAAGCTCTATCAAGGAAAAACTAAAGTAAAAAATCAGAATGTAGAGCACTCAGATAAAAGAATCACGGTGAAGAGTTCAAAATCTCAAAGGTATGTTTTTCCTTTATCTATAATTTATTAGAACTCTTGATAAAAATACTTCTACAAGTTTGAATATGTTTTTAAACAGAAGCATTCCAAATACTTGTGCAACTCCAAGTTATGAATTTTCTGGTTAGTGAAAATTTTATGATATGGAACATTCTCTCTGTCCAAGATAAATATCGTTTGATCAATTCTCAGGATAATAAGAACACATAAGTTTTCTTAAGAATGGTAGAAAATATGTACGTATGATATGTGTGATGATAGTCTCTCATTTAAGAAACTATGTTCAATATTTTTATGTCAGTTTTCGATCTGCCACTTCTAAATGCTTATTCACTCAAAGTCTTATTTGGAACCTGTATGGTACTCTGTCTTTATAATGACCGGTTCACTCCATTCCTTTTCTTTGAAATTCTTGTCTTTTGTTATGTTAGTGATCTATGTCATTCTTACAGTTTGGTACAACCTCTTTCACCCACTTAAGTGTATATATATATATATATATATATATATATATATATATATATATATATATATATATATATATATATATATCAATAGTTATTTATCATACTTATCTTTTCCTCTCATAAACCAATTCCTATCAAGATCCTTCCTCTCATCTGTCCATCATGCCTCAACCAACCTTTCTTGGAAATGAAGATCTTCTTGAAATTATCATTGAAAAACAAATTGAAATTCTTCCTCTTGAAAGTAACTTTGCTCGTAGCATCACAGATGTGTGATACTTTCAACAATGAACAAGATACTTCACTATGTTGAAGAAACCTATCTACCTAAATCTTGTTAAAGAATTATGGAAACATGCTTATCTTGACTATGAGAAATGTTCTATTATCTCCTATATTTTTGAAATTCCCATCACCATTACTCCTTTCTCAATCACTCTTGCAACTGGGTGTGAAAATGTTGGTGTCATTGTTGACTTTGTCAAATCTAGATTTATTATGTCTGAGAAATTTGCTTCTCTTCATGACATGTCATCATGATATGAACCTATCAATCCTAAAAATCTACCACCCTTTCCCAAAGCTTGGTTTAAGCTTGTGTTGTCCAACTTTCTTCCCATAGGGGAAAACCAAGACCTTCTGAAGTATGATGACCAAACACTCTTCTATCTTCTGATGAATGATACTCAAGTAAACCTGCCACAGTCTATCTTTATCTGTCATTGGAAATCTATCTCTGAGTCTAGAAATTGCAATAAGTCATACATTCATTATGGAAGAGCTTTATCTTAAATATTCTTTCAAGAAGGAATGGTGGATATTATCAAGGAAATGATAGCAGATCATGGTCCAGAGAACTGTCCTGAAAGCTATTTGTTGAAGACTAAGTGTGAAATCTTTAGTGGTTGGGAGAACATAGTTTGTCTTATCTAATCGTGGTTGTTCTTGCTTCTTGTTCTCTTGTCTGATTATTATTTATTTTTTCTTATTTTGTGTCTATTGTATTTCTTTAATTAATAAAGCTTTTTATTTTTTTATTAATGGATTACTTTGTATACTTGATTTGGATATAAATATCTCAAAACTCTGATATAATCATAATCATGCATTATCAAGAAATGGCAAGTATTTAGGCATTATAAATTCATTAAAGTCTAAAGTAAGACAGCCACGCATGCGTCTCTAAAGCATAGGTAATGTCTTAGACTTTTAACGTTTGTCAGTCACTTTCTCCATGTATTAGAGGGTAGATGTTTAAACTTATTTTCATAAACAATTGATATTCTATCATAAATGAGATTAAATATTATTTTTCCCTTTCCCATACATCTATGTGCCCTAGTCTACTCTAGATGCTCATAACCTACTTAAAAGATATCAAGTGTCACTCATTTCTCGCTATCTCTCTCTTATAGAATCTTAGGAGTTATAGTTGTCCTTCTGACCTTCCTCAGTCATTTATTATTGAGTCTCCCAAGATTGATTACCTTATGTAAGGAAAATCATTTTGTCAAGTCACATCTTCTTGCTTCTTTTTATACAGAATGTTTGCGCTCTACCTCTCCAAACAAGTAATCTTCTAACAATTGGTAATAATTTCCCTATACCTCTATTTCTCTCTCTTTTTCATCATGACTTCAACAACTTCTCATGAAAATAATGATATATTGGAAGTAATCATTGAGAAACATCCAAAACTCTTTGCTGCTAGTCCAGAATTCCATCTCAGCATTCACTTTCAAAATTGGAATCACTATCTCTCCCTACTAAGAGGACCCATTCATCCTAATCTTGTAAATATTTTTTGGAAAAATTCTTCTGTAAATCTCAATGGTACCTCAATCTCTTCATATATATATGGTGGGATGCTTTCTTTATTGTTGAATGCATTGCTGAGATAATAAATTGTCCTCGCATGGGTATCACTACGAGTTGTGTTTTTCTTGATAGCATCCTTGATTCTAAAATTATTTCCATCTTTGAATCATCTTGTAAGTTTGACTCTACTAACCCTGATAGTCTTAAACATATTTCCAAAGACTTGTTTCATTTTATTCTGACAAATCTTTGTCCTTGCGGAACTAACAAAAATGTCTTAACCAATGATGATAAATCTCTAATTTCTGTGTGATCAAACATAATCCGATTAATCTTCCTCAAGTCATCCTCAATCACCTTAAAAGGTCTATCACTTCTTCTAGAATCTTGAACAAAACCTTTATTCTCTATGGAAGAATCATATAAGAAGTGTTTGTTCAAGGTGGGATTGTGAGAAATCTTCGAAGGATTCTTGATGGTCCTAGTGATGCTTTGCAATAAGAGGAGTGTGAGATTTTTGATGATCAGTGGTTCCAATAAGTTTTAATTTTGTCATCATTCATTATGTTGTGCAACTTTTTTTAATTTTATCATCAATGAAAACTCTTTCTATTTACCACCTGTTGTTACTTCTGTTGGTTTTTATGTTTTTTACGCATAGTTACCTTTTTGATGATATCAAAAAGGGAGAGAAATATAATGATTTTGATGAACCTTAAAATAAATGCATCATAATAATTAAATGATATAAAATGTACATTTACCACAGACTTGTGTTTGATAATTAACCGAGGAAGTCTAAAAAAGTTCACTAGGAATTCTAAGACAAATCAAAATAAAAGAACTTTGTTAAAATTCTTAAGAACTTATTGTTCATATAATCGAATATGTACACTTTGTGAACATATGTTCAAGAATCAGATAATACCTAATAGTATTCAGAAGTTGAGAAATTTCTGAAAGTTAAAGTCATCTTGATCTTGGTATCATAATGTTCAGAAATGTAAATTGTCTAAGAATATGATATTCAAAACATATGAATCAAAAGCAGAAGAAGATGGCATCTGGAAGAACTGAGAAAATCAGAAGTTGAAGACTTTATGAAAAATCTAGATAGAATATTCAATAAGAATAAGCTCTGATGAATTCAAGGTCTCAATTGGTTCTATTGGAATCTAGAGTCAAAACTCTCAAGATCTCAATATTTGATGTATTGGAACTAGGTGGAGTTTATACTCAAATGGTTTAGAGTCAGGATATTTGATCTTCATCAAGTCATTGACTCATGTGGAAGTTTCATAAAAAGGATAAGTATTCCTTATATTTTTATTTTCACTTTTTCTGATTATACGAACAAAATTGTGTCATCAAAATACATAGTTTTGTCATCATAAAAAATAGGGAGATTGTTAGAACAAGATTTGGTTCTGAAATATTATCTCTGAGTTTTGATGATAACAATGAGTATGTTTGTATGAATAATTTTGACACTCTAATGTTTGTTATTTTTGAGTATTTAAAAAATAAGTTATGCTTCTGATGGATGGCATGGCCAAGACATTAGAAGAGAATTAACTTTTCTTCCGCGCAACACAAGTTTTGATGAACAGTAGCAAGACACTCCAGAAGACTCTGAAGTGTAGGCTCTGATGTTTTTCTAAAGAAACAAGTAATAAGATCTGAAGATAGATGTTTCTACGTAAGTCCAGATGCTGAAGACTAATGTTTCTAAAGACAAAGGGTTCTAAAGACCAAGTGCTGAAGACTCTGAAGACGCAGTTATGAAGATTCAGAAGACTTGAAGTTCTGATGACCTTATGTTATGTTCCCTCTTCTAAACTCATGCTCACCGAATCCTTTGAAGTGCAGAAGGAAAGAGGATAATGTTAACATGGTACAATAGTACACAGTACAAAAAAATTCTTATTTCACTATCTCTCCACTAGCTTGAATTGTGGAAAATAAAAAGACGTAGCAGTACTATTTATAACGAATCTTTTTCAAATAGCTAACGACTCTATTTTTCTTTTCTATATAAGAAAAGGATCACATGCTTAAAATGTGGCATTGGTTTTCAATGTTTAAATGAAAGTTGTCATTATTGGAACACAACCAAAACTGTCAACCACTATAACAACACCAAGAACAATTGTTATCAAAATGATTCTTCAATCATGTTGTTGATGATTTCAAGAAAACAATGAAATCATTGATTCACAATGTGCTTAATTTCATATACTGCAAGAAGCTTGCTAAGCCACGGGAGATAATGAAGATGATCATGGAAGCTCCAGTTACAAATCCACAACATGATTGTTGTGCTCTAAAATGATCATTGAAGTAAATAAAACAAGGGTTGTTGTCCAAAATGTTCTAAGGGGAATCAACTTGAAGATGTTCTTCTCTTTACTACATCAAGATCAACAAAGCTTCCAAAAGCTCATGAAGAAGAAGACTTCAATGATTCAAGTGCTTTGGGTTGTTGTACGTGAATAATCTACTTGAAGAAAAGAAGACCACACATTAAAGCTACAATAAAATGTAATATTTTTAGTGTGTATTAGGATCTTCTGATGTACTTAATTGAGTTTACACTTGCTTGATAAGAAGCATTATTACTGTAAACAAATATAATCAAACGGTTGTTTGATGATACCTTGAGAGGATAAGTAAAGGTCTATTCTCAAGAAGATAGTGACTGAAGGTCATTATGAAATCATGGTAGTGGTTTCTATTGGGTCAATGATAGTCATGTCTCAAAGGGGATTAAGTGAAGGTCATCCTTGTGAGATCCTTGATGGATATCATTGAAAGGAAATTATGATGAGAGATCTTAAGATATTGGATTCTATTAGGTCAATGGACGTTATATCATGTTGGATCACTGAACGAGTCATTGTTAACGGACGTTATACCCTGTTGGATCACTGAACGAGTCATTCGTTGTTATTCACTCGCGTGTAGCTTGTGAGTTGTAATCAGTTTAGTTATAGTGGATTAAGTCTTTGATTAAGGTGAAATCACCTTGGCGGGTGGACTGTATTATCTTGCGGATTTCTCAAGTGAACCAAGATATATTCTGTGTTCTTTACTCTTGCTTATGCTTTATAGTTTATGTTTTCATAACTTAATTATAAGCATTGCTTAGTAGCAATATTCAGAATCATTGTTCAACAAATAATGTTTAGAAGCGAAAGTATATCAAAGAGTGAAAAACCCAATTCAAACCCCCCTTTCTTGTGTTTTCTTCACACCTTCAATAATAATTTTGAGGAGAGTGATAATGAGGTTGAGGAAGAGTTCTGGTGAGAAAAGAGTAGAGATTGAGAAAATTACACTGACACCATCCGAAAGGGAGGTTATAAAATAGGTAGAGAAGGAAGCACCTTATGTTGTTCCTCATCCCTATAACCCACATATTTCTTTCCTATAAATATTTTTGGAAGCTAATGTTGATTCCCAATCCAAAAGGTATATGGACAATATTCACGCCAATGCACCTTTGTCTTAGGTCCTGCATAAAAAGAGAAAATTTGAGGACCATAAAAATAAGGAAATCATTAGTATTAAGAGGGGAAGGTCAGCCTATAAGGTGGTGGATGAAATAACTGATCCCGAACTTAAAAAATTGATACCCAGGATAGATCCATAACCACCACCACAAGTTCAAAAGAATGAACCACCCCACAAAAGAAAGAAAAGAAAGGGTGAGGGATAAGTGAGATGGCTTGATAAGTGGCCATGGAAACAAAAGAAGATTAAAAATTCAATCGAGGAATCATTCTCGGGAGAATCACCATGAATGAGTTAAATTATATTATTGTGTTGTAGCCAAAGTAGTCCCCAAAGTAGGTGGATTTGCACCGAACTTGTGTACAATTGATTGCGTTGTTTAATTTTCTATAATTTATATTTCTTCATAATCGATATTTTTTTGTCAATAGATGTCATAACATCTATTGTACCCCAAAATTTTCCCTCTCATTTCTCAAAGGATCATCCTGGACCCTCGGGTTTGGTTCTATCAAGTTTCGAGTCTTGGATTACAATTTTCCAAGAAAGTCATTCACAAGGGCAAAATGGTCAAAAGCACAATGAAAAGTCAAATTTCGACTTTTGGATCAAAAATCAAGTTTCAACAATTATATTTCATCAAGACATGAAATTGGTTCATCAAAAATCAGGAGTCAGAAATTACTTTGAAAAAAAAAATCAAATTTCTAAACATTTAGAAAATTTTCTAAGTGTTAAGAGAATATGATACTTTAGAACTTCTGGGCCAGCCTTCACGCAAGTGCAGTCATAATTTGCAAACATAGTTCAGAACATGACTCATCAATCATAACGTATGGAAACTATATCTTTCAATCAGAACGTGACTCTTCAACATATGGAGGCCATGTTTTGTGCTTCAGTCAGTGCCTCACCCTTCGAATCTCACTCTGGTCTTCTGCGATCAGGACATCACCAAATCCCAAAACCTCATTTGAGCAACCTGTTGTACTGCTGTAGTACAGTCCTGCCACCAGCTGCCACAACACTCCAAGGTGCTGCTGATCCAGTCCACGCCTGCGTTTTTCTCAAACCCCATAATTGCACCAAATTAGCATACAAAAACTGTGTTTAAAAAGCAATGGAACAGTATGCCAAAAAGGCTAAAAATCCCATTTGTTTTTACCCCTAAAACCACAACAAACCCATCTATAAATAAGTTGCTCCAACACACGTTCAAGGGGCTGTATTTTGGAGAGGAGAGAATTATCAAAGAGAGAAAAGGAAATAGTAAAAACCTTCGCAAATCCTAAACAAAACCTTTGTTCTTCCCTTTGAATCAAAGAACTTATCATTTTCTCTTCCGTTGTTCTTGCTGACTCCAGAATATCTGAAGGCACCAACTCAAGTCCCAAACACACGTTCCAGGTTTAAGGTAAGTCTTTCTAACTTTGAATCTTTTCATTCAGAACATCATTAAATATGTAAATATCATAGTATTGATGATGTCCATATCATTGCATAAGTAGAAAAAACAGTGGATTAGAACTTCTTGAATAAAGCTAGGCTCAAAATTAGGATTAGAAATTCTATGAACTGTTATGCTTTTATCTTTCTGATTTGCTGTTGTTAAGAAATGAATAAATTGCTGATGTGCTGATTAATATGAGGAAATAGTTAAAATGTAACACAAAACTTCTGAGTTCTCCTCACCATTTTAACACACACAAAACTTCTGATTTTCACTCGCTGTTAACACACACTGAACTTCTGGTTTTCACTCACTGTTTTAGCACTCAAAACTTCTAATTTTCACTCACTGTTAACACACACTGAACTTCTAATGTTCACTCATTGTCTTAGCACATATTGAACTTCTGAGTTCTCCTCACTGTTTTAATACACATAACTTCTAAGACTTTCTCATTGTTCTAACACTCAGAAGTTCAACACGTAGCAACTCAAAACTTCTGTGTTTTCCCTCTAACGTTTCTTGCAGGACCTCAGAGTGTATCAATCTAGAACTTCTGATTTCCTCTGACGTTTCTTTCTGAACCACAGTGCGCCCGACATCAGAACTTCTGATCCCCTTTGTTTTGCTTTCACCAGCATGTTAATTCTATCTCTCGTTATTTCCCTTTTATCATTTTCAATATTAATACCCTTTTTATTAAAATAAAAAAAGACATAAAAATATGTTCTTTTTATTAATTAATTAATTTATTTTTCATAATTCATTAAGAAAAAAAAACATTTTCTAAACAAGTCCTTTTTCTTTCTTGCATTGTACATTTCAATATGGTTGTAATAGTTAATTAGGATTTAAATTCTTGCAACCCACCATTTGTAAATTTGTACCCCCATCCGTAAATGATGTAATAGTGTATGACCTTTACATTTCCGCAATTTATTGCTTTCAAACATAAATGCTAGTAATTAGGATGTATATGGAAAGACATAAAATCAACAAATAGATAACCCCAATCAAGACTAAATGCATGAAAATCAAACACACTTGCACACTAGCACCCTTAGGGTAATCCAATTTTGTTGCCTATCGGAAAGTAGTCATGTTCCTCGAATATGGGCGTTTTAGCAAATACCCTCGATAAAAGATCATAGTCCCTCGATGAACCTTAACGTTGCCTTCGGTAAATGATCTAGTCCCTAAAACGACATTGCTAAAATGTACCATAGGTTATCTTCTATGACTATACAAATGTCCCACGTCCGTCCCTCCACATCCGACGATGAGGCTTCTTACCAAATCAATGGTAAGATAGCAACACCTAAAGGAGGAGGAAAAGAACATTAAAGACCCTTTGAGTAGGAAGATTTGCTCCTAGTTGCTCGCTTGCTTGCAAAAAAAATATTTCATACACCAATACACTCATTTGAAACATTTTCAAAAGACAAACACTTTGTACACGTTCTTATAGAAACGAGAGCCATTACAAAGAAGACACCTTTTCAAAATCTCTTTCAAAAACACATTCCACAAACACCTCTTTGAGCTATTTTCGAAACAACACTTTGTACGCGTTCTTGTAGAAACGAGAACCATTATAAAGACATTTTCAAAATAATTTCAAAACCAACACCACAAGCACATTCAGACAAAAACAAGTGATCTAACAAGCAACTAAGAGCCCGTAGATAACTACGGATGAAAAGGGTGCTAATACCTTCCCTTTTCATAACCTACCCCCCGAACTCAAGAAAAAATCTCAAAGGTCTTTCCTATTCTTTTCAGCCTTTCCCTTTGGATAAAAGAAAAGTCGGTGGCGACTCTTGCTATCCACACAATTGCGATCAAACGCAAAACAACCAAGTCAGTTTTCCCACCTTGTTACAGAACTGGCGACTCTGTTGGGGATTAAACTTTAAAGTGGGGTTCACCTTAGGATTTAGGTTATTCTTATTTGATTCTTTGGTTTGTCTTGTCTGATTTATTTTTAAGGGTATCTGTTCGGGTTATTTGGATCCTAAACCCGGATCGGGGGAATTCCTTTTACGTAAGTAGCAATAAAACTGTGAGGGAGTTGTGCGGGATATACCGACACGGTTGAAATAGTAGCTACATTGATGCGATAATTTGTTGTGTACCGGTAGCCCTTGAGTAATCAAGGAGAATACAGGGCCGCTGCGTGGTATCATAAAGCGTCAACTGATCTTAGCACCTTAATTGACCAACTTGGATTTTAGGACGTAGTGAGATAGCCGTCTTTGGTGTAAACCCAAAGTCGGTTGATACTCAATGCTACACTCATTGAGGTTTGACTCTCGAGTTTTGTTTGGTGGCAAGTCAATTGTCTATCGGAATGAAATTTGGGGGAAATATCGGTGATATTGAGAGCCCTTAGAACCCGGTTACTATATTTAGGACAAGTTGAACCAATCCAACTTTAAAAGGGTATACCTTAAATTCCATGCAAGCCTTAAAACTAAGATCTTTGTGTGATTTGCCTGTGTTTGATATATCTTCTATATCTGATCATAATCATGACATCATAACATAGCATATCATACTAACCATTTCAAGGATTCTTAGGGTTTACTTTTGTCTTGTTTTATAGGACATGGCCCTCGCCCACAGATTCACTATCCAAGTCTGTTTCGTAAAGGTACATCCTCAACTTAAGAAATTGGTATCAAGGGTTCCTGAAAGCTCTCCGTTCACTGAAAGACATGGTCGACTTCTCAGCTTGGTCACCTCAAACCCTGATGAAGAAATGCTAAAAGTTCTCTTCCAGTTCTTTGACCCTCTACATCACTGCTTCACGTTTCGGATTACCAGTTAGTGCCTACTATGGAAGAGTTTTCTCTGTTACTGAGGGTGCCTATCATTAACAAGGTACCTTTCAATGGCATGGAAAGAGACCATAAACCTGAAGATCTGGGTAAAGCTTTTTCCTTACAGCGGTTTGACGTAGTAGCAAATTGGGAAACCAGAAGAGGTGTCAAGGGTTTTTTTTGGCTAAGTTCTTGTTTGAGAAAGTTCATCATTTTTGGGATGCCCTGGACTTACAAGATTTTTAAGAGGTTTTAGACCTTCTCATCTATGGGTTGGTACTGTTCCCCAATCTGGACCAACTCATAGAGGTGAATGCGGTTAAGGTTTTCTTGTCGCACAATCTGGTACCTACTCTGCTTGGAGATATCCTACATTCTCTACATACTCGCACTATAAAGAGAAGAGGTACCCTTCTATGTTGCACTCCTCTCTTTGGCTAAGTGGTTTATTTCGCACCTACCCTGATCCATCCTGAAGAATGAACATGGTTTGAAGTGGTCTCATAGGCTAATGACTCTTACACATTCGAGTATTCATTGGTGTCCTCGATCCTAGGAGAATGTTACCATCATTGATCGATGCGGAGAATTCCCTAATGTCCCTCTCTTAGGCATTTGGGGAGGAATAACTTACAACCCTTGTTTGGCGATGTGACAGTTTCGATATGCAATAAGGATGGTCCTCATGACACACTTATCCAAGGAATCGTCTTCGACTACGAGAATGATGCTCAAGGTTATCGTAAAAGGTTCATGCGAGCTTGGGGATGGTACATAGAGTTGATAGCAAGACACTGGGGCACAAGAACTCAATCCATCTTAAGCCTTATCTCAAATGGGTGTGAGCCCATGCTCAAAGCCTTATGATGCCTTACTCTGTTGTCCTACCAACAATTGTGGAACCGGTCGCTGAAGGAGACACTTCTTATCTTATTCTCCATCCTGACATGCCAACTGATCATGAGGAGTTACAAAAATCCTGGGTTCAACTCAAAGAGGAGCGGGATACGTTTGAAACTCAATTCTACGCCAGTGAGAAGAAAGTCCTGGAACTCACTAGGCTACTTCATGAAGAGAGGAATGTAAACACCTACATTGCACCAAAGAGGATGCGCTCCTGGGAGACCTAATTATTTTTTTTTTGCTGTAAGCCTAAAAGGCACCCTTTGTAACAATTCAAACTTATTAATACAATTAACGTGTGTTTATTTTGGTTAAACAAATTTGAGCCTTTAAGAGTCCTTGAAATAATTGCATATTGTTGTACCCCAAAATTTTCCCTCTCATTTTACTCAATACATGCCCATTGAGGTCCTTAACTTGCTCAAAGATGCCCAAGAGTTAACCAGACAAACTCTCTCCTAAGGAAATGTACCTCAAACTAGGGTTTCCATTTTCATCAAGATGGGTGAACTCCAAGGACCTCATATTCTCTATATGGTCCTAATATGTTCTCAATACCCTCCAGGTAAAATTTCAAGCCTTGCACAAGAAGTTTGCTCAGTCAACTGCTGAGATGCTTGAGAATCGACTATATTAGGTCAAAAGTCAACCGTGGCACACATACAGTCAAACTTCAATATTTTTGGTCAACATCAACATTTTTAAGTTACATACATCATTTGATCAAGGTTTGATCATGATTCCTCAAGGAATGCCCCAAATTCATCAAAACCCAAAAGTTGCTAAATTAGGGTTTCTCAAGAAATGTCAACCAAACTTTGACCAAACATAACTTCCTCATACTTTATCTGAAATTTTCCATCCAAGGCTCATTTTGAAGAGGATGCAATTCCATACAATTCATCTTCAGCCCTCAAGTTCAAAATATGCACTCACAAAAAAAGATATGAATTTCCATATTATAGGTCCTTTTGAAAAGTCAACAAAAACACTTTTTGGGTCAAAGCTTATTACATGAACATGGAAGACCCAATGGAGATGATACCAAAAGGGTTGTTTAGGGGACATCCTAAGCTTTCTAAAAAGTCAAAGAACACCTCTCTAGGGTTAAAATTGGAAGAGATATGCCTTGTCAAAGTTGACAAGTTTTGCAAAATTGCCAAAAGTCAAATGCGCTCAAAAATGCATTTTTTGCGAAATAGGCCTAACTTTTTATGCTTGCACCTCACTCATAACATGGTCCACGACCCAAATATTCCCCCCCCCCCACATTTTTGGCTTCATTATTTATTTTATTTTGATTTTTTATTAATTAGAAATTGAATTAAATCAAATAAATGACAAATAATAGAAATGATTTGTTTTGATCTGATTTTTGGACAGGATCACAGGCTAATTATGTTGGCTTATCAGAATCAAATCGAATCAAGGTTGATTGGCACAAGAATGGCATGATTAGGCCTAATTTGGAAACTAATCACATAAAGGAATAATGAGATCAAATCTTCAAAAATTGCAAAGATACCAACTGTTTTTATAACCCTAATTCACTTAGGGATATATATTGAGCAAGGCCAGGCACGAAAACAAGGGCTAGCAGTCGTGGAAAGCACAAGAACAAACTCAATTTTTTTGAAAAAAGTTGTGAATCTGTTTCAAGCTTGGAGGCCAATTCAAACCATTATAACATTGCTAATAGATTGTTGGACATCTCAGGAACGTAGCTGGATTAATTGCAAGCGTGCTCACACCCAGAAACGCACGCTATAGACCCACAGTTTGCCTTCCCTAGCTTGAATCGTATTTTTCAATTTACACATGATTAACCATTATTGAACATAGCATTGTGTTTGTATAAGCTTTTAGAACATTTTGGTTTATGTAATTTTGTGTTTTGATGCGTATATCCATGACTGCCATTATTAGGGTTTTTCCTTGTGTTTTGGGGTTTTGTCATACAGGTTAAATTGGCCAATAAAAAGGGTACCATGAAGATCGTGACATCAAGACTAGTTGAATCATGGTCTTGAATCTCATTTATCTTGCGTTTTGATGATTTTTGAAACTCACAGGTTATAGCCATGGTTATTTGTCCATAGGTATAGGTTACATGCCTAATACGACGACAGAAGGAAGAAGACAATAACGTGGCAGCCAACCACTGGACCATTCAAACTGGGCGCGTTTTTTTGTTTCAGTTTCATCCATGTTGTTTTATATATTATGTATTATTATTATTATTACATTATCAATTGAACAGTGTAGCACAGCTGGCAAGGACGTGTGTTGGAAAGGGTAGAGGACCTAGGTTTGATCCCAGGTCCCAACAACTTTGTTTATTTTAATTCCTTTGCAGATTTGGTGCTTCTCTTGACCAAACTCCTACCATATGCCATCACCATCCAACCAATGGATCACAGCCTCTCCAGATCCAGCACTCATCACTGAAGGAGCATGCTGCACTCTCAGGTCAGCACCATGTGAGATCCAGCGTTGACTGGGTTGGCCGGCTTCATGGGCCTGGAGATTTTCAACAATACACCCCACTCCAATTGCTTAAACAGGCCCTTTTCTCATCTTTTGATTTTAATTCTTTTTAATTATTTTTCTAACTATTTTCCTTTTTTTAAAATTAACATCAAATTATTCCCTTTTATTATTAAATCATGAAATCACAAAAAATACCAAAAATCATTTTTTCATAAAATATTTATTTTCTGTAATTAATTAATTAAATTCAAAATTAGGGCAATTAAATATTATTTTTTGTAAATTAAAATCAATTAGAAATTAGGGTTTAATTTTGTATATAATTAATTTTTATTCAAAAAATAACTTAAATATTTTTCTCAATTGGATTTCTAGGTTTTATATTTATCCTCGCATTTAATTTGGCTCGCGCATTTTAATTACCTTTTTTATTATTTTTGTAACTGCTCCGAGTTTGTAATAGCTTTAATTAGGTTTTAAACTTCCACACTTTTATTTTACAGTCGAAAATAATTTTGTATCTGTGAAAGCCCTGTATTAGTTAGGACTTGAACTTTCTCGCACTTTAAACTCCTGCAAATTTTAAACTGTCTAGATGCATGGCTAATAGGATTGTATGGAAATAATACTTGAAAATTAAAACGGTAGAAAACCCTAAATGTGCAAAGACAAATTAACTGAATAAATTCACTCGCACATGCTCACTCTTAGGGTTTACTCCACTTCAGTTTCCTTCGGTTAAATGGTCATGAAGTATAGGGTTTGTTAGTGGTCGTCCTCTAGCCTCAAAAGATCTCAAATGACCCATTCGGATGTTGCCTCGGAAAAAGATCTTTAAGGCTTTAGGATGATTACTAACACCTCCTAACATTGCTTTTGTGACTGTATTTGTCCCTTCAAACGTCCCTTAAAATTCCAACGACGGTGCTACCTATTCCTTAATAACAGGATAGCTCTATCTAAAGGAAAACGAACAGTCTTTTTTGAGTAGGTAAATTAACTCTTAAGTGCTTTCTCAATCAATCAAACAAAACTTTTCACACGAACACTTCTTCAAAACAATTTTCAAAACAACTTCATCACACCCTTGAGGACTGATACAAGGGTTATCACGAAGTAAACCTTTTTTCAAAACAAGCACACACAAAAGCAATTTTAAAATGAGCAAGTACCTAAGAGCCCATGGAAAACCATGGATAGAAAGGGTGTTAACACCTTCCCTTTCTATAATCTACCCCCCATACTCGAAAAAAGGTTTTTTATGTTCTTTTTCCTTTTACTGATTAGATAAAATAAAAGTCGGTGGAGAATCTTGTTTACCGCGACATTTGCAAATATAAAATGCAAACCAGTGTAACAGTCGGTTCTGCCACCGTATCACAGAACTGGCGACTCTGCTGGGGAGACTTTATAAAAGTGGGGTATAACTTAGGATCTAGGTCATTTTAAAAATTGCTTTCTTGTTTGTTTGCTTTATTCTTAAAGGGTTTTGCTTGGGTTACTATAGATCCTACACGCGGATCTGGGGACACTATTTAGGTAAACAACAATAGACCGTGGAGACTATACGGTGTAGACCGATATGGTTTAAGCGGTGGATGTGTTGGTGTGACACTTTGGTTGGTACCGGTATCCTTCATGGGGAATCGAGGAGAATACAGGGCCGCCGCATGGTGTCGTGAAGCACTAACGGACCTTAAAACCTTAGTTGAACAAACTTGGCCATTAGAAAGTAGTGAGATAGCCGGCCTAGGTATATAGCTGAGGATTGGTTGATACTCGTGAAGTGGTGAAAAACACAAGAAGGGGGGGTTGAATTGTAAAACTGAAATCTAATGCAATGAACAAGATATTTTTATCCTGGTTCGTTTGATCTCAAACTACTCCAGTCCACCCGTCAAGGTGATTTCGCCTCTCTCCAACGAGGTCTTAATCCACTATATTCAACTGAATATTACAGACTGCTTTAACAACTTCTAAAGCCTTCTTGATCCAAACCACAACCCGGTTTGTCAAGGAAACACTTTCTTACAAAGAGATAAAATTAAGTGTGTGAATGTTTTCTATAAAACTGTATCACAACTGTGATGTATACACAAATTAAAGCTTAGAAACTAGATTGCTAAACAGTGATAGAATATCAGAGTGTGTAGTGTTTAGCAAAACTGAGAGAAAGAAGATTTTGATCAGCTTTTATGCGTGTAGAGATTTGGAGAGCATTAGCCATTTCAATCTTCAAAGTCTTGTTTATATAGCACTGAGATGATGAACGTTGGATGCAATATTCTTGATTCAATGCTATTAACAAACTTTCCTTATCGAGCAGATCTTGTCTGGAATGAGGCCGTTGGAATTAATTTGCTTTCAATGCACAGTACCGTTGCTTACTTAATGCAAGTTCTGGCTTGGCTCATTCTGACTCTGCTTAGCTGCTGATGAACTGTTGTGTTTCTTTATCAGAGTGTTGAGCGCAGTCTTGTTCATCAGGCTTCAGCATGTACGTGAGTTGATCATCTGTTTCTGACATTCTGATATGGCAACTTCTAATGCTGATGTCTGAAACCAAATTCTGATGCTGAATAGATGTGATTTTGCTTATATCAATCAGAGTATCTGCAAGTCAGAACATAATAATTTTAGGCAGCAGATAGTTCATACATGAATCTTATAAATAATATATCTTTTCACTTTTTTATCATCAAAACTTAAATATAGGGTAGTAGATTCAAACTTTGTTCTAACAATCTCCCCCTTTTTGATGATGACAAAAACTAGACATTTTTAAATGAAAATAACGTGAAAAGGTATCAGAAAGATGCATCAGAGTAAGAAGTAAAAAGATAAGGAGTAAAGAGATAACAGAGTTGAGAGATACTCCCCCTGAGTTTATTACTTCCCTTTGATTACAAGTGTTCTTCAGGATCAGATCTTTTTGCCTTTCTTTGAACATCAGAGTATCAGAGTCTTTGACTATCAGAAGCTTTATGTCAGAGCAGAGCTTTAGAGATTTCCTTGTCAGAGATTTTGCTTTGGATCAGAGTATCAGAGCGGATCAGAGCTTCATAGTGCTCAGAGCTTCTAGTCTTCAGAGTGTCCAGGAGCTTCCTTGTACCTGTAGACTTTAAGCAAAACAGAAAAAACATTTTCAAGTAATAGAGTTAGAATGTTTGAGAATTTCTGTCTAGTTAGCCGTTATTGTTTAAAATATCATTCTTGTTCTCCCCCTTTTTGTCAGCAGTCAAAAAGTGTAGGTGAGTGCTAAAACAATTTAAGATCAGAAAAACTAATCATATTAAAAGAGTTCATAATCAAAACATGACAATAGTACAAAACATATTCAAACAGTACATCAGAAAATCAAAGAAAACATGAAAAGGACATAAATGAAAAAATACTAAGGTTGAGGAGGCAAGCATGTGAACAGGTTCTCCAGCATGGCTTGGATCTTTTCAGCAGTCTCATTCTGCTTGTGCACCATGCTGACAACAATGTCAATCTTGCTATCCTGCACATCCATTCTTTCTTTCATCTTCTGGTCGTTTTCATCCATCCGCTGCTGCAGACGCATGTTATTCAGCCTTAGTTCTTCCAGAGTCTTCCTGTCCAAGGCAGCTTGAGAAGCATCAGAAGCAGGAAGCTTCTGAGAGCTTTCAGCAACATCTTCTGCTTGACTTTCTTCAGCTTGAATGGTCTTGTCTTCTTCTGATTGCACCTTTGAAGCTTGCTGTTTCTCAGACCAAGGTTCACTATCCAGAGGGAGCACGTCTTCTTTCAGAAGCTGACTTCCAACTTCATTCAGAAGCTTGCTGAAATTCTGTTGTGCCTGCTCATAGTTGATATCCTGCAACTTGAGGGCTTCAGCACGTACCCAAAGTCTGAATTGTGACCATAGTTGATCAGAAGCAGCTGGGTCAATCATTCCAGGACAGACTTGCTTCAAAGAAGCAATCCATTGCAGCACACCTGTTTCAAAATTCATAATACCAGAGCCAACATCTGGTTGTTTTGGTTTTGGGATGGCAATTTTATGTTTCAGATCAGCAAGACGGTCAAGACTGGTTAAGTCTATGAAAGTCCTGTTGGGGTTTTCAGAGGTTTTCTTGGCAGCAGTTTGTTTTGGAGAGGGAGTATCAGAATCAGAAATTATGATTGGACTGGGTGGTGTTTTGGGAGTATTTGGTGGTGTAGATTCTGATGAAGATGGCAATTGTGCTAAGGTGATTGTTGTTCCACCTGGCAGCTGGATTGCCAAAGGTGATGGTTGAGGTGAATGAGGTTCAGATGGTTGAGGAGAAGGAGTTTCAGAGTGATGAAACTCTGGTTGAGGTGATGGTGGATTAATTTCTGGTTGAGGAGAGGGAGACGAAATTGCTGGTTGAGGAGAAGTTGTTGGAATTTCTGATTGTTCAGGGATAAGGGGTTCTTCTGGAATGGGTGAAAGTGGTTGTTGTTGTTGTTCTGGTTCTTCAGCAGATTGCTGTTGTTCTGGTTGTGGAGGAGGGACAATTTGTGGTTCAGAGTTTGGTTGATCAGAGGTGTGTTGATCAATGTCAGACAGCACTTGGTCAATTTCTGAAGTTGTTGAGATTGTTGGTTGTTTGGGATGTTTGGTTCTGGGTCTTCTGAGTTTTAATGCCTCGGAAGGGTCCTCTTCTGGTACAGTTTCATCTATGGTAGGGATGGGGATTGAGATTCTATGAGAGGTTTGATGAGGAATAGATGCTGGAATAGTAGAAGAATTTAAAACAGAAGCAGCAGATGAATTACCTCTTTTCCTAGGTGTCTGCTGGGATGATCCTTCTGATGGTGCCTTCCTCTTCTTCGTCTTCTTCAGAGTCACTTCTTGCTGAGGTTGATGCAGAGCTTTGATAATCAGATTTGGATCTGAACCATCTGCCTTGCACGCATCCAAGTATCTGAGAACCACCTCTGGTTTGGATTCTATCTCAGAGAATAAAGGAAAGTCACTCAGAGGAACTCTTCTGCTGGAGATATCAGCAATAGGAGTAGCTCTGGGTTCCTTCTGAATATTCTCTATCAGCTTCATCTTCTTCAAGTTCTTTGCATTCAGAGGTTTCCCAACTGTTGGTTCAATAATGCTTAGCTCTTGAGCTTCTATCAGATGCTCTATCAGCCTATTCTCTGTCAGAATATCTGATATCAACCTTCCAAAGGGTATCCAATCCCTCTTGGTTCGTTCTTCTTCCCTGGTTTCCTTCACACTTGTTCTGAGGTGGTTGAACAGAAAATGAGCCAGATTGATTTTTACCTTCTGATCAATAAAGTAGATCAGAAACTGCTGATCCACATTTATGTAATCAGGTGAACTGGTTGGTTTCCTATGGTTGAAGCACCCCAGAATTATCTTGGCCCAAACTCTGCAATGATCCTTCAGATCTTTGATCTTGCTGCTGGGCACCCCATGAGTGAAAATCCTTGCAGCTATCACACCCACATCAGCACATCTTTCAGCCATGTCCACACAACGGACGCCACCGCCATTGTAACCGATTAGCCTTGCAATGTGATCCTCTGTGATCACAATCTTCTTCCCCATAACAAAGGAGGTGACTAGATGTGTTGAAGCCTTGGCGTGAATCCAGAATTCCTTGACTAGCATAGGGAATGTTGGTCCAACCAACCTGTCAAAATACCTTTCCCACTTCTGTGCCCTAACTTCTTCAGTTAGGTCAAAACCGTTCTCCTTCAAGCTTCCAAAATCAATGATTAATTCAGAAAGCACTTCAAGATTCTTCACATGAGTGAGGAGTGTTCTGAATGGCACTTGATATTGCTCAGATGATGCTTTCTTTTGAGGACCTGCAGAAGCACTGCTGGAGGTTGCCATGTTCACACACTAAAAGGTTTTGAGAATAATCTGAGGAAAAGGGTTTTGCAAGAGATGAACACAGAAATATGCAGAAAATGCTTGAGGATTAGTGAGAAAACGTAAAGAATGAGAATGAGAGATTAATGTGTTTAAATAGAGTTTCAAAAATATTTTTGAAAAGATAAACGTTTTTAAGAAAGAGAAAAATCATGATTGCATTTTAAAGGCATGATTACTTTTCATTAAATGCTTGCTGATTTTGGGGGATTTGAGAAAGATACTTAAAAACGGTTACCAGACATGTTTCTCAATGCACCCAAACAGCGCTTTGCCTTCTCAGAAGCGTGCACGCGTTCTGCTTCAGAGATATGCTGATGATTGGATGACATTTGTTTGATGTAGTGATCAGCACGTCTGTCTTTGAGCTTAGACTCTCAGATCTTTAGACTTGCATCTGATACAATCTGCATGTTCTATCTTTCTGAAAGAAGATTGATCATAAGTTCACAGTAAAACAATTACATTCTGAAGGTAAATATATGGAATTAAAACATTTTCATTCTGGACAGACTTTCATGCTGAGATGTTTCAGAATGAAATTAAACCTATCTTCTGAAAGGGGTTTAGTAAAGATATCAGCCCATTGATGGTCTGTATCTATAAATTTTAAGTTCAAAATACCTTTCTGAATATAGTCCCTAATGAAATGATGTTTTATTTCTACATGCTTAGCTCTAGAATGTAAAACGCGATTCTTACTTAAGCAAATAGCAGAAGTATTATCACAAAGTATAGGAATGTTACTCTCAAAAATCTGGAAGTCTTCAAGCTGACTTTTCATCCAGAGCATTTGTGTGCTACATCCTGCTGCTGCTATGTACTCAGCTTCTGCTGTTGATAGTGCAATTGTTGATTGCCTTTTGCTGGACCAAGATATCAGATTTTCTCCCAGAAACTGGCAGCTTCCAGAAGTACTTTTACGTTCCACTCTGTCTCCAGCAAAATCAGCATCGCAGTAGCCTACTAAGCTGTAATCACTAGATTTTCTATAAAACAAACACAGATTAGTAGTACCTTTCAGATACTTGAAAATTCGCTTAACAACTGTTAAGTGAGATTCTCTAGGATCTGATTGGAATCTAGCACAGATACAAACACTGAATAATATGTCAGGTCTTGAAGCAGTCAGATAGAGGAGAGAACCAATCATACCTCTGTAGACTTTCTGTTCTACATTTTTGCTTACCTCTTCTCTTTCCAGAATGCACGTGGGATGCATTGGAATCTTTGATGGCTTACATTCTGAGAGGTCAAATTTATTCAGAAGATCTCTGATGTATTTCCTCTGATGAATGTAAGTTCCCTCTGGAGTTTGATTGATCTGAATTCCTAGAAGGAATTTCAGTTCCCCCATGAGGCTCATCTCAAATTCTGCCTGCATACACTTAGCAAATTTTCTTCCAAGAGAAGGATTAGTGGAACCAAAAATAATATCATCAACATAAATTTGACAGACTAAGATGTCATTCTTAACTGATTTACAGAATAGAGTAGTGTCCACTTTCCCTCTGGTGAATTCATTTTCTAACAGAAAGTTACTTAGCCTTTCATACCAAGCTCTGAGAGCTTGTTTCAGACCATACAGTGACTTCTTTAGTTTGAAAACATGTTCTGGATGTTTTGTATTTTAAAAACCAGGGGGTTGGTGTACATAAACTTCTTCTTCTATATAACCATTTAAGAATGCACTTTTGACATCCATCTGATACAGAGTGATGCCTCTATTAACAGCAAATGAAATTAAAAGTCTGATAGATTCTAACCTGGCGACTGGGGAAAAGGTTTCTGTATAGTCTATCCCCTCTTGCTGACTATAACCTTGTGCAACCAGTCGTGCCTTGTTTCTGATGACTTCACCTTGTTCATTTAGCTTATTTCTGAACACCCATCTTGTTCCAATGACGTTGAATCCTTTTGGTCTGGGAACGAGATCCCATACGTCGTTTCTGGTGAATTGATTCAGCTCTTCTTGCATTGCCAGAATCCAGTCATTATCCAGAAGTGCTTCATCAATAGAAGAAGGTTCAATCAGAGACACAAGTCCCATAAGAGTTTCTTCAGAGTTTCTGAAGCTTGCTCTTGTTCTGATTGGATCTTCCTTTCTTCCTAAGATAGTCTTTTCTGGGTGATCCAAGCTGCTTCTGGGTAATCTCTTCTGAGGTTGATCAACAGCTGTTGTAGGATTGCTAGCAGTGCTCCTTTCAGACGTTGAAGGAATGTCTGTGTTGAGAGCTTCTGAGGACTTGTCTTCAGAACCTGTAAATTCAATTTCTATACCTGCAAAAACGTCATTCTGCTTTGACTTTTCAGAGTCAAGCTTATCATCAAAACGAACACTGATTGTTTCTTCCATAATCTGTGTTTCTGTATTGTATACTCTGTACCCTCTTGAGGGTTCAGAGTATCCTAACATAATACACTTCTGTGCTTTAGAGTCAAACTTGTTCAAATAATTCTTTGTATTTAATATAAAGCAAGTACATCCAAATGGATGAAAATATGAAATGTTGGGCTTTCTGTTCTTCCACAATTCATATGGAGTCTTTTCCAGAATAGGTCTTATTGAGATTCTATTCTGAATGTAGCACGCTGTGTTTATTGCCTCTACCCAGAAGGTCTTAGCAACGTTTGTCTCATTGATCATGGTTCTGGCCATTTCTTGCAATGTTCTGTTCTTTCATTCTACAACTCCATTTTGTTGGGGAGTTCTAGGACAAGAGAAATCATGCAGAATGCCTCTGTCATTAAAGAATGACTCAAAATCTTTGTTTTCAAATTCTCCACCATGATCACTTCTGACTTTAACGATTCTAAGATCCTTTTCATTCTGAACTTGGTTACAGAAGGTAACTAACACAGAGTGTGACTCGTCCTTGTGTCTTAAGAATTTTACCCATGTCCATCTGCTATAGTCATCTACGATTACTAACCCATACTTCTTGCCACTGACTGACGCAGTTTTAACTGGTCCAAATAAGTCAATGTGCAGAAGTTCTAATGGCTTAGAGTTAGAAACAACAATTTTGGATTTAAAAGAAGGTTTTGCAAACTTGCCTTTCTAACATGCTTCACACAGAGCATCTGAATTGAACTTCAAATTAGGAAGTCCTCTGACCAGATTGAGTTTGTTAATCTGAGATATTCTTCTCATACTAACATGCCCCAATCTTCTGTGCCAGATCCACTGCTCGTTGTTAACAGACAGAAGACATTTTACATTCTGACTCTTTAGTTTAGAAAGTTTGATTTTGTAAATGTTGTTTTTCCTCTTACCATTAAACAGGATAGTCCCATCTTTCTGACTAACAGCTTTACATGATTTTTGATTAAAGATTATATCATAACCGTTATCACTTAATTGACTTATGGATAACAGATTATGCATCAATCCATCTACTAGCAGAACATTATTAATAGAGGGAAGATTTCCATTACCTACAGTTCCAGAGCCAATTATCTTTCCCCTCTGATTGCCTCCAAAGCCAACGTGGCCTCCAGGCTTAAGTTCCAGGCTTTGGAACATATGCCTTCTTCCCGTCATGTGTCGTGAGCAGCCAGAGTCCAGGTACCATGACTGGTGTTTCTGACTTGCTGCTAAAGATATCTGCAACATGTATTATTTTATCCTTAGGTACCCAGATTTTCTTGGGTCCTGATTTGTTAGTTTTACCAAAACTCGGGTTGAATTTTGGTTTCACAGAGTGCTTACTGCTAGTGTATTTAATATCATGTGTGTGACCATACACAAAATGTGAATTTAGAGGAGTGTGTTTAATGGTTAAGTCCATGACATTCTTTGGTGTAGGAACCTTACCTTGGTATCCTATTCCTTTCTTGCCGTTTCTGCTAACTCCATAGATTATTGAAGCCATTCTGCTTATATCTATGCTTTTAGCTAGGAACTTCTGGAAACGGTGATCATACTCCTTGATGATCTCATCAGCGTTGCTGGGAGTTTCAGAAATTGGTTCCTTCTGAGAGTTTTGTAAAGTGTTTTCTAATTTTGAAATCTTATTTCTCAGCTCAGAATTCTCCAATTTGAGACTCTCAGTCTTATTAGAGTCAGATTCAAGATTCCTTTTCAGGTCTCTGAATTTAACTCTAATTTGTTGATACCGTTCCAGAATCTCATTAAGGCTTTCAGCAAGTTCAGCCTTTGTAAAGTTAACAGCAAAGTTAGGAAATACCTCTTCAGTATCTGATTCTGAGTCTGATTCAAAAGCTTCACTATCTTCTGAGATGTTAGCCATGAGAGCTATGTTTGCCCTCTCATCATCTGATTCTGAGTCAGCTTCAGACGAGTCAGAGTCATCCCATGTGGCCATGAGACTTTTCTTCTTCTCTCTTCCAAACTTCCTTTTGGGCTTTTCCCTCTGAAGCTTTGGGCAGTCACTCTTATAGTGTCCTTGCTCATTGCACTCATAGCAGATGATGTCCTTGGTGTTTGGCTTTTTGCTACTGGAGGAGCCTTCAGATCTTCTGTATCCAGAGGAAGAATCTGTCCTTCTGTATCTGGAAGAAGACTCGTTTTGATCAGATCTTCTGGGGTTCCTGAACTTTCTTTGTCTTTGCTTCCACAGTTGATTTACTCTTCTGGAAAGGAGAGAGAGTTCGTCTTCTTCTGATGAGGATCCAGCAGATGTTTCTTCAACTGCCTGCAAAACTTTAGACTCAAATTTTTTGTTAGATTTTAATGCTAAAGGCTTACCTTGCTTCTGAGGCTCATCAGCTTCTAGCTCTATCTCTTGACTTCTGAGGGAGCTGATAAGTTCCTCCAGAGTGATTTTGTTGAGATCTTTAGCTAGCTTCAGAGCTGTAACCATAGGTCTCCACTACTTGGGTAAACTTCTGATGATTTTCTTGACATGGTCAGCAATAGAGTATCCTTTATCCAGAACTTTGAGACCAGCTACCAGAATCTGGAATCTAGAGAACATGGTTTCAATGGATTCAGATTCTTCCATTTTGAACGCCTCATACTTCTGAATGAGCGCCAGAGCTTTTGTTTCTTTGACCTGAACGTTGCCCTCATGCGTCATTCTGAGTGAGTCAAAAATATTCTTTGCTGTGTCTCTGTTGGAGATCTTTTCATACTCAGTATAGGAGATGGCGCTGAGGAGGATGGTTTTGGCCTTGTGGTGATTCTTGAAGTCACGCTTTTGTTGATCAGACATTGTTTTTCTATCAATCTTCTGACCGCTTGCATTCACAGGGTGCGTGTATCCATCTGTCACCATATCCCACAGATCAGCATCATGTGCCAGAAAGAAGCTTTCAATTTTGTCTTTCCAGTAATCAAAGTTTTCTCCATCAAAGACTGGAGGTTTGCCGCTGAATCTGTCTCTGTCCTCATTGTTGTCATTGCTGATGTGAGAATTGTTTCCTGCCATTGTGTTTTTCTGACGCTGGATCTTGTACTGACACGGTTAAGTGTTTTAGCTCAGAACCAGGCGCTTTGATGCCAATTGAAGTGGTGAAAAACACAAGAAGGGGGGGTTGAATTGTAAAACTGAAATCTAATGCAATGAACAAGATATTTTTATCCTGGTTCGTTTGATCTCAAACTACTCCAGTCCACCCGTCAAGGTGATTTCGCCTCTCTCCAACGAGGTCTTAATCCACTATATTCAACTGAATATTACAAACTGCTTTAACAACTGCTAAAGCCTTCTTGATCCAAACCACAACCCGGTTTGTCAAGGAAACACTTTCTTACAAAGAGATAAAACTAAGTGTGTGAATGTTTTCTACAAAACTGTATCACAACTGTGATGTATACACAAATTAAAGCTTAGAAACTAGATTTCTAAATAGTGATAGAATATCAGAGTGTGTAGTGTTTAGCAAAACTGAGAGAAAGAAGATTTTGATCAGCTTTTATGCGTGTAGAGATTTGGAGAGCATTAGCCATTTCAATCTTCAAAGTCTTGTTTATATAGCACTGAGATGATGAACGTTGGATGCAATATTCTTGATTCAATGCTATTAACAAACTTTCCTTATCGAGAAGATCTTGTCTGGAATGAGGCCGTTGGAATTAATTTGCTTTCAATGCACAGTACCGTTGCTTACTTAATGCAAGTTCTGGCTTGGCTCATTCTGACTCTGCTTAGCTGCTGATGAACTGTTGTGTTTCTTTATCAGAGTGTTGAGCGCAGTCTTGTTCATCAGGCTTCAGCATGTACGTGAGTTGATCATCTGTTTCTGACATTCTGATATGGCAACTTCTGATGCTGATGTCTGAAACCAAATTCTGATGCTGAATAGATGTGATTTTGCTTATATCAATCAGAGTATCTGCAAGTCAGAACATAATAATTTTAGGCAGCAGATAGTTCATACATGAATCTTATAAATAATATATCTTTTCACTTTGTTATCATCAAAACTTAAATATAGGGTAGTAGATTCAAACTTTGTTCTAACAACTCGATGCTACACTCATTGAGATCAGACTTTCGGGATATTTCAGCCGCAAGAAAAGATTGCTTGAGCTGAGACAATTCCCGATAAAGGATGGGCATTGATATTGAGAATCTTTAGAACCCGATTACTTTTTAATACAGGTTTGAAACCAACTAAGCTACAAGAGGGTATGACCTTTAACCTCTTATAAGCCTTAAACCTAAGAACTTGGTATGATTTGTCTGTGCTTGCTATACCTGTGGTTTATCATGACATCATACATCATAATATAGCATCCATTCTTATTGCACTAACCATTTCAAGGACCAAGGGAATTTATCTTTGTTTTGTTTTGAAGATCATGGCTTCTGTTTGTAGAAACACTATCCGAATCAGCTTTGTGAAGATACCTTCCCAACTCAAAGAGCTAATATCAAAGGTTTCTGAAACTTTTGCGTTCACTAAGAGACATGGTCGACTTCTCAACCTGGTTACTTCAAACTTTGATGAAAATATGATGAGTGTACTCTTTCAGTTTTTTGATCCCAAGCACCACTTCTTCACCTTTCTAGACTATTAGTTGGTGCCTACCATGGAAGAATTCTCTCAGCTGTTGGATATACCCATCCTTGAACAGTTGCCTTTCACAGGTCTGGAAGAAGTTCTTAAGCCAGAAGTCATTGCCTCAGCTTTGCATCTAAAACGGGCAGACATGGTATCCAATTAGGAAACAAGAAGCGGAGTCAAGGGTTTTCTAGCCAAGTTCCTGATAGACAAGGCCCAACTATTTTGGGATGATATGGATTTTAAGGATTTTGAGGAGGTATTGGCTCTTCTAGTCTATGCGTTAGTACTATTCCCTAATCCAGACTCATTCATAGATGTGAATGCTATAAATATCTTCCTCTCTCGCAACCCTGTGCCTACCTTGCTCTGAGATATTTTGCACACTCTCCATACTCGTACCATGAAGAGAAGAGGGGTTCTTATGTGCTGCATGCCATTGCTGTCGAGGTCGTTTATTTCTCACCTCCCTAAGTCCGTATTGAAGAATGAAGAAGGTGTGGGTTGGTCACAAAGGATAATGTCACTCGCTCGCATGGATATTCTCTGGTGTTCCCGAGCTATGGAAAACACTACTATTATTGACCGCTGTAGGGAGTACCTTAATGTCCCGTTACTTGGCATCAGAGGGGGTATAACCTACAATCCTTGTTTAGCTCTGCGAAAATTTGGTTATGCTCGACGAGATGGTCCCCATGATTTATTTATCAAGGGAATTGTATTAAACTATGACGATGATGTTCAAGAGTATCACCGGAGGTTCATACGAGCTTGGGGCATGGTAAACAGATCTGGCGCCAAGGCTTTCAGGCCAAAGGCTTCCATTCCTATGGAACCTTACCTCCAATGGGTACGAGCTCGCACCTAGAAGCTTATGATGCCCTATATGGCTGTTTTACCAGTAATTATGGAACCCACTACTGAAGGGGGGGTATTCCTTACACGGTTCTATATCCTGATATGCCCACTGATCTTGGAGAATTACAAAGGTCTTGGATTCAGTTGAAGAAAGAGCAGGATACTTACAGGGATCAGTTCTATGCCTAGGAGAGGAAGGTTTTAGAGCTCACAAAGCAGCTCCATGAGGAAAGAGGACTCAATATCTATCTCGGAACAAAGAGGAAGCATCCATGGGAATTTTGATTTCTTTTCTAGTTTTAGATTTGTTTTTAATTGTAACACCTAAAAGGCATTTGAACTTTTAATTCAACTAATAAAATCTTTGTTTCATTTTGGTTCGCAAATTTAAATTTCCCAAAGTCTTTGAAATCATTGCATGCGCATCCCATTCATAACATTGCATGTACAGGTACCATTACAGGTTTCTCATCTTCTTCGCTGTTTATTTCCGCAGAAATTTCTTCCGAACAAAGCATCAAGGATCTTCAGGCACAAACGCCCAGTTCCAGTAAATGTTCATAAATATGGAAAAAGGGCAGGAGGATCTGAAAGCCCTCATCCTGAAAGAGAAAAAGAAAAAGAAGAAGGTTGTCGATATTATGAATATGGGCAGAAGGTTTAGAGGGACGTTGAAGCGACAAGTCGATCTAACCTCTTCATCCAATGAAGAGGAGAATCAAAAAGAAGAGACAAGGGAGAAGGATCCCAGCCCTGAAGTTTCTGACAATGATACTGACTACAATGATGAGAAATATCCTCCCACTGAGGATAGATACAAACAGTTGGAAGATCGCTTGAGTGCTATGGAGGTCCAGAGGATACCTGGGCTGGATTTCGAAGAATTGGGATTGGTGTCGGGACTGGTCATCCCACAGAAGTTCAAAGCTCCAATTTTTGCAAAGTATGATGGGGTATCCTGCCCAAAACTCCATCTCCTCTCTTATGTCAGAAAGATCCAGCCTCACACCGCAGATAGAAATTTGTGGGTTCATTTCTTTCAAGATAGTCTGTCAGGGACTCAGCTTGAATGGTTCTACCAACAGCTAGAGCCAATGTTCAAAATTGGGAAGATCTGGCTGCTTCTTTCTATAAGCAGTATCAATATAACATTGAACTTGCTCCTACTCGTACTCAACTCCAGAGTATGTCCATGGGGGTGAGTGAAGGATTTTAGGATTATGCACAGAAGTGGAGAGACCTGGCTGGAAGAGTCCAACCCCCATTGTCTGATAGGGAGTTGGTTGATATGTTTCTGGGGACGCTATTTGGTCCATTCTTCAATCATTTGATCGATAGCTCGTCAGCTGGTTTCACCGAGCTGATTCTGACTAGAGAGAGTAGAAGCTGGGATTTATAGCGACAAGATACAGAAGGATTCCTCTTTGAGTTTGGTAAAAACGGCTTTTTCTGCCAAGAAGGAAGCCAGTGCCATCTATAGCCTGAGGGGCCAAAGCAGAGATGAACATCGTCAGACAATAAGTGCCGTAATGATACCTAGGCCTACAACTTCTCCACAATGCAACAATCAACCAAGGGTGGAAACGCCACAACGACAATTTACCCGAATCAATATGACGTTGGCTGAAGTTCTACCTCATCTAGTGAGATCCAACTTGGCAACCTTGAAAGAGGCTCCCAAGAATCTGAATACCACATCTCCCCGATATAATCCAAATGCTCGGTGTGCCTATAATTCTGAAAGTCATGGCCACGATACCAATGATTGTTGGGCTCTAAGAAATAAGTTACAAGATCTGATCGAAGCCAAGGAGATTGAATTCGATGCTCCGGAAAAGCCAAATGTCATAACTTCTCCCATGCCTAAGCACGGTCGTGGAGTTAATGTTGTTGATACCGACTTGTTTGTGACCTCAGTGGATGAAGTTTCTACTCCTCTCATGACTGTGAAGAAGAATTTGTTGTTGGCCGGTTTATTTCCGGGTTGTGGTGAAGGTTGCCAAATGTGTTCATTTCTGCCTTCTGGTTGCCGTTTGCTGAGGTCAGGTGTTCAGTTCCTGATGGACAATAAAGACATTTTTTTCAAGAAAACTTTGGTTCTTGTTGTTCCATTTGAAGACATTGTCATTATAAGCATTTTCGCCAAACCTTCGAAGGTCTCCTCGAGAAGACCTGTTAGGATTACATCTTCTCTAAGAATCGCTCCGCTAATAATCACTATTCCTGGTCTTGTCCCGTATGTCTCGGACAAAGCTATCCCCTGGCATTATGGTGCCGATGTGTACTATCATGGAATCAAACAAGATTTGAAAAATGAAGAGGCTGATCCTGATATTGGAAACATTGTCGGGACCAACAAGGTTACCCGAAGTGGAAGGGTCTTCTCTCCCGAGATTTCCCCTAAGACTGTCAACAGGCCTATTGTCATTCCATCTGCTGTTCCTGTTGGTACATCAACTACGGCTCCTATTCTTACTCCAGTTATTACCCCTGTCGGTGAATCGTCTGTTACCCTCGACAAAGAAGTTATAGGTGAGCCTGCCCAGACGGAGGCGCCTAGAAAAATTATTGTGGAAGCCTCTAAGCAAGAGATATAGGAAATACTGAAAATAATCAAAAAGAGCGACTACAACGTGGTCGACCAGCTGGGGCAGACCCCTTCAAAGATATCCATGTTGTCTTTGCTGTTGTTTTCCGAAGCCCATGCGAAGGCTTGGATTGCATTCCTCAAAATTGCACATGTGCCGCAAGAGACTTCATCTGATTAATTTAAAGATTGCGTAGCTAGCCTGACTGTTGACAATGGGCTAGGTTTTTTAGATGCAGACTTGACACCGAAGGGAAGGAAGCATAATGATGCTCTGCATGTCTCGATTATATGCAGGGGCACAACTATGGCCCATGTGTTGGTAGATACTGGGTCTTCGCTGAATGTTCAGCCCAAGAAGGCGTTGGACCGGTTGGATTGTGAGGGTTTTCCTTTAAAGCCTAGTAACATTGTGGTAAGGGTTTTGATGGGTCGAAAAGAATGGTGCACGGGGAGGTGGACATCACTGTCAAAGTGGGTTCTCAGACCTTTGGGTCCACCTTCTATGTGATGTACATCAGGCCGTTGTATTCTTGTTTGTTGGGTCGTCCTTGGATCCACAAGGCTGGGGCCGTTACTTCCACACTACACCAAATGCTGAAGTATCTGGTAAAATGGAAGATTGTCACTGTGCGGGGTGAAGAGGAGTATATGGTGAGCCACCTCAATTCCTTCCGCTACGTAGAGATGGACGGGGAATTCATAGAAACTCCTTGTCAGAACTTCGAAGAGGTCCCTCAGATTTTGGCATCGACTGAAACTACCAACAGCAACAAACATCCACTGAAGATGGCTTCTCTCAAGGACGCCAGGGTCGTAGTTGAAGAAGGTGGGTGTACCAATTGGGGTCAGCTCCATGATTTCACTCACAAATCTGACAAATTTGGTTTGGGATTTACCAAAGGGGCTCATAGGGTTGTTCGACGCGCTCGGGCAGGAGGACCTCCCCTAAACATCAGTAATTAGGGAATTAATGCCATTGAAGACGGCGAGGAAGACTCAGACATTGACAACTGGATCTACCCAACTACCAACGGTGGATCGAGTAACTGGACGACTAGGGACTTTATACCAGTTTATTTTATTCCCCAGTAATTGTCTTACTTGTTTTGAGATTTGTAATAAACAATTTAAAACTTTACGGCCTTGTGCCTTGCCCGAGGCACATTGGCTTTTCTTGTGAGGGCTATTATTTGTCATTTCGTATATCATTAATAAAGCATTGGACGTTTCTTGCATGCAAATTTTGCACTCTCTGTTTTTTTATTTTCTTTTTTTTTTTTCATTTTATCAAAACAGCTATTCTCTTACACACACTCACGTATCATACTGCAGATCCATATCCACTCTGGATCTCATTGATAACAACTATGCTATTTCCAATTATGACTTCAAAAATATGATCAACCAATGCGAAGACGAAGGTGAGGATGATTGTGAGGTTCCTGGAGTGTTAGAACATAGTTTGATTCTACAACCCTTAGTTAGAGTTTTGATGATAACAAATACATAGAAAAAATATGCACCCTAAAAATGATGTTATTGTGTATGCAGAAGTTCTGACCAAAGCAGCATCAAAATTTAAGCTATAGAAGCTACACGCTGAGGTAATCAGAATTTGCACTGAAGATTGATGACCAGAACCTGCGCTTAAGTGAAGTAAACTTTGATTCTAAACAAAAAGGATTATGATCTAAGTCATCAATGTTATGAAGCATTAGCAGCAAGCAAGGATGTAAGATTCTGAAGCGTTACTATTCATTCAAGACAGCATCAATTACAACGGCTTCATTCAGACATAATCTTCTCCAAATAGAAACTGCTTTAATGATCATTATCACGCTTAATGATGAACAGGAATCCATTTCCTATATAAACAATCTCAGTGATCAAATCGCTCACGATTTTGCCAACACTACTGCAATACAATTAAAAACGCTGCAAGCTTACTCATCTTTATTCCACGCTCTAAATTTGTGTAATATATCATAGTTGTGATAACTGTTTTTGTAACGAAAAATAACTATACACAGTACTCTTGTATCTTTGATTAAGACAATTTTCCATGAGATTAACTGGAGTGTGGTTGTACTGAAGAATACTTTGACAGTTGTCAAAGTAGTGATTGTAATTTGTTTGTGATTAGTCAATTAAGTCCTCGTTGGAGAGAGGCGAAATCACCTTGACGGGTGGACTGGAGTAGTTTGAGATCAAACGAACCATGATAAAAATATTGTGTCATTGCGCATTTGATTTCAAGTTTTCAATTCACCCCCCCTCTTCTTGTGTTTTTCACTTCTTCAATTGGTATCAAAGCGCCTGGTTCTGAGTTAAAACACTTAACCGTGTCAATACAAGATCCAAGATTCAGAAAAACACTATGGTGGGACCAAGCCAAAACATCAGCAATGACTACCATGAAGACAAGGACAGAATCAGTGGAAAACCTCTAGAAAATTTTGACTACTGGAAAGATAGAATTGAGAGTTTCTTTCTGGCCCATGATGCTGATCTGTGGGACATGGTAACTGATGGATACACATACCCAGTGGATGGAAGTGGTCAGAAGATAGACAGAAAAATGATGTCTGACCAGCAAAAGCGTGATTTCAGAAACCATCACAAAGCTAGAACAATACTCCTAAGTGTTATCTCATACTCAGAATATGATAAAATCTCAAACAGAGAGACCGCCAAGAACATGTTTGACTCTCTGAGAATGACGCGTGAAGGCAACATTCAACTCAAAGAACCCAAGGCCCTTACGCTCATTCAGAAGTATGAGGCATTCAAGATGGAAGGTAGTGAATCCATAGAAGCAATGTTCTCAAGATTTCAGATTCTTGTTGCAGGACTGAAGGTTCTTGACAAAGGATATTCTACTGCTGATCACATAAAGAAGATCATCAGAAGTCTACCCAAACAATGGAGGCCAATGGTCACAGCCCTTAAGCTAGCCAAAGATCTCAACAAGATATCTCTGGAGGAACTTGTCAGCTCCCTTAGAAGTCACGAGATAGAGCTAGAAGAAGATGAGCCTCAAAAGCAAGGTAAGCCACTAGCGTTAAAATCTAACAAAAAATCTGATTCTAAGGTTTTACAGGCTATGGAAGAAACTTCTGATGGATCCTCATCAGAAGAAGATGAACTGACTCTCCTCTCCAGAAGGGTGAATCAACTGTGGAAGCAGAGACAAAGGAAATTCAGAAATCCTAGAAGATCAGAGAATCAAAATGAATCCTCCTCTAGATACAGAAAGTCTGAGTCTTCCTCTGGACATAGAAGATCTGAAGGTTCTTCAGGACACAGAAAGCCAAATAACAAAGACATCATCTACTATGAGTGTAATGAGCAAGGGCACTATAAAAGTGATTGCCCAAGGCTTCAAAAGGAGAAGCCCAAAAAGAAGTTCTTCAAGGAAAAGAAGAAAAGCCTCATGGCAACATGGGACGATTCAGACACCTCTGAAGCTGACTCAGAGTCAGATGATGAAAGAGAAAACATAGCTCTCATGGAAAACATGTCAAAAGAAAGTGAAGCTTCTGGTTCAGACTCAGATCAGACACTGAAGAGGTAATCCCTGACTTCACCATTAATTTTACTAAGGCTGAACTTGCAGAAAGTCTAAATGAAATTCTGGAAAAGTATCAGCAAATCAGAGTCAAATTCAAGAACCTGAAAAGGGATCTTGCCTCTGACTCTGAAAATACTGAGAGTCTCAGATTAGAAAATTCTGAGTTAAAAGAAAAAGTTTCAAAATTAGAAAATGATTTGCAAAATTCTCAGAAGGAAATAATCTCAGAGACTCCCAGTAATGCTGATGAGATCATCAAAGAGTATGATCACAACTTTCAAAATTTTCTGGATAAAAACTTAGATAGAAGCAAGATGGCTTCATTAATCTATGGAGTTAGCATAAATGGCAAAAAAGGGATAGGATATCAAGTTAAGGTATCTACACCTAAACAGGCCATGGACTAAGTCATAAAACGCACACCACTTAAATCACATTTTATATATGGGCACACACATGACATAAAATACACTAGTAGTGATTACTCTGTCAAACCAAAATTCAACCAAAATTTTGGTAAAACTAACAAACCAGGACCCAAAAAGATGTGGGTACCTAAGGACAAAATTATATATGTTGCATATATCTTTAGCAGTAAGGCAAAAACACCAACCATGGTACCTAGACTTTGGTTGCTCTCGACACATGACGGGAAGAAGGCATATGTTCCAAAGCCTGAAACTTAAGCCTGGAGGCTACGTGGTCTTTGGAGGCAACCAAAGAGGAAAGATCATTAGCTCTGGAATAGTAGGTAATGGAAATCTTCCCTCTATAAATAATGTGTTGTTAGTTGATGGATTAATGCATAACTTGTTATCTATAAATCAATTAAGTGATAACGGTTATGATATAATCTTTAATACAAATTCATGCAAAGTTGTTAGTCAGAAAGATGGAACTATCATGTTTAATTGAAAGAGGAAAAACAACATTTATAAAATAAAACTTTATAAACTAAAGAGTAAGAATGTAAAATTCCTTCTTTCTGTTAACAATGAGCAATGGGTCTGGCACAGAAGATTGAGGCATGTTAGTATGAGAAGAATATCTCAGATTAAAAAACTCAATCTGGTCAGAGGACTTCCTAATTTGAAGTTCAGCTCAGATGCTCTGTGTGAAGCATGTCGGAAAGGAAAATTTGCAAAACCTGCTTTTAAATCCAAAAATGTTGTTTCCACCTCTAAGCCTTTAGAACTTCTGCACATAAACTTATTTGGAACAGTAAAAACAGCGTCTGTCAGTGGCGAGAAGTATGGGTTAGTGATTGTAGATGACTATAGAATATGGACATAGGTAAAGTTCTTAAGACACAAGGACGAGTCACACTCTGTGTTCGTTACCTTCTGTAACCATGTTCAGAATGAAAAGGATCTTAGAATTGTCAAAGTCAGAAGTGATCATGGTGGGGAATTTGAAAATAAAAATTTTGAATCATTTTTTAATGAAAAGGCATCTTGCATGACTTCTCTTGTCCTAGAACTCCCCAACAAAATAGTGTTTTAGAATGAAAGAACAGAATATTGCAAGAAATAGCCAGAACCATGATCAATGAGACTAACATTGCTAAGATCTTTTGGGCAAAGGCAATCAACACAGCGTGTTACATTCAGAATATAATCTCTATAAGACCTATTCTGGAAAAGACTCCATATGAATTGTGGAAGAACAGAAAGCCCAACATTTCTTATTTCCATCCTTTTTGATGCACTTGTTTCATTCTGAATTCTAAAAATTATCTGAACAAGTTTGACTCTAAAGAACAAAAGTGTATCATATTAGGATACTTTGAATGCTCAAGAGGGTACAGAGTATACAATACAAAAACACAGACTGTTGAAGAGTCAATCAGTGTTAGGTTTGATGATACGCTTGACCCTTAAAAGTCAAAGCATAATGAATTCTTTACATATATAGAAGTTGAATTCACAGGTACTGAAGAAACTCATTAGAAGTTCTCAATAGAGACGCTCCCACAACCTTAGAAAGAAATATTGCTAGCAATCCAGCACCTTCAGTTGATCAACCTCAGAAAAGGCTATCCAGAAGCAGCATTGCTCACCCAGAAGATAAAATACAGGGAAAGAAGGATGATCCAATCAGGACAAGATCAACATTCAGAAACTCTGAAGAATCCCTCATGGGACTGGTCTCTCCGATTGAACCAACAACAATTGATGAAGCGCTTCTGGATAATGACTGGATTCTGGCAATGCAAGAGGAATTGAATCAGTTCACCAGAAATGACGTATGGGATCTAGTTCCCAAACCAAAAGGATCCAACGTCATTGGAACAAAGTGGGTGTTCAGAAACAGACTGAACGAGTAAGAAGAAGTCATCAGAAACAAAGCACGACTGGTGGCACAAGGTTATAGTCAGCAAGGGGGGATAGACTATACATAAACCTTTTCTCCAGTCGCCAAGTTAGAATCTATCAGACTCTTAATCTCATTTGTTGTACATAATGGCATCACTCTATATTAGATGGATGTCAATAGTGCATTCCTAAATGGCTAAATAGATGAAGAGGTATATGTGTACCAACCCCCTGGGTTTGAGAATTCCAAACACCTAGAATATGTTTTCAAACTAAAGAAGTCACTCTATGGTCTGAAACAAGCTCCCAGAACTTGGTATGAAAGACTAAGTAACTTCCTATTAGAAAAGGAATTCACCAGAGGGAAAGTGCACACAACCTTGTTCTGGAAAAAATTTAAGAATGACATTTTAGTATGTCAGATTTATGTTAATGACATCATTTTTGGATCTACTAAACCCTCTCTAGGAAGAGAGTTTGCTAAATGCATGCAGGCAGAGTTTGAGATGAGCTTAATGGGGGAACTCAAATTCTTTCTGGGCATTTAGATAAACCAAACTCCAAAAGGAACTTACATTCATCAGAGCAAATATGTCAGAGAACTTCTGAAGAAATTTGATCTCTCCGAATGTAAGCCCTCAAACACTCCAATGCACCCCACGTGCATTCTGGAAAAGGAAGAGGTAAGTAAAAAGGTAGAACAAAAAGTCTACAGAGGTATGATTGGTTCTCTCCTTTATCAGACGGCTTCAAGGCCTGACATTTTATTTAGTTTTTGATTATGTGCTAGATTCCAATCAGATCCTAAAGAATCTCACTTAACAGCAGTTAAGCGAATTTTCAAGTATCTGAAAGGTACTACTAATCTGTGTTTGTTTTATAGAAAATCCCATGAATACAGCTTAGTAGGATATTGTGACGCTGACTTTGCTGGAAACAGAGTAGAACGTAAAAGCACTTCTGGAAGCTGCCAGTTTCTGGGAGAAAATATGATCTCATGGACCAGCAGGAGACAATCCACAATAGCACTATCAACAGCAGAAGCTGAATACATAGCAGCTGCTGGATGTAACACGCAGATGCTCTAGATGAAAAGTCAACTTGAAGACTTCAACATATTTGAGAGTAACATTCCTATCTCCTGTGATAACACTTCAGCTATATGTCTCAGTAAGAATCCTATTTTTCATTCTATGGATAAGCATATAGAAATACAACATCATTTTATTAGGGATTATATTCATAAAGGAATTCTTACCTTAAAATTTATTGACACAGACCATCAATGGGCTGATGTATTTACAAAACCTCTTTCTGAAGATAGATTCAATTTCATTCTGAAACATCTCAACATGAAATTATGCCCAGAATAAAATGTTTTATTTACATATCTTAACCCTCTGAGCTTTATTATTTTCTGTGAACAACTGATCAACCTGTCTTCAGAGTTTAGAAGTACAAATTGCCTCAGAATCTATCCATGAAGATTTGAACGTTTCATTTCAAGGATAGAGGCATGCAATTCACATCATCAAACACTTGTCATCCTCTCACCAGCTACCTTCTGAGGCTGAACACGCGTTCAATTTCTGAAAGGTCCAAGGCTCTGATTGGATGCATTGAGATACTTGTCAGTGGTAACCGTTCAATATCCTTCTAAATCCCCTAATTTCAGGTGTCATTAATGCATATAATCATTACTAATTTTTTTTCTTGTTTTCTGTTTATGTTTTCAAAAACCTATTTAAACACAAAATTACTATTTCATTCATTCACTTTTACTCTCTTCAATATTTTCTCTTGTTTCAAGTTCTTGCTTTCAAAAACCCTTTTCGTCTTCCTCAAAAATCTGTGTGAACAATGACATCATCATCAAGTCTCAATAATCTCAGTGCTCCTGAATCTTCATCAATGGAACAATATGAAGAACACTTTAGAACACTTCCCACTCCTGTTGACAACCTGGATGTTCTCTCTGAACTGATCATTGATTTTGAGATCTTGCAAGAAAATGGTTTCAACCTCTATGAAGACGCTACTGCACATGGATGGAACATGTATTTTGACCGTCAGTTGGGTCCAACGTTTCCCATTATCGTCAAAGAATTCTGGATACATGCTTCCTCATCCAACCACCAGGTTACTTCTTATGTTATGGGTAAGAAAATTGTGATAACAGAAGATCTTATTGGGAAGCTCCTTGGATACAATGGTGGTGGAGTCAGATGCATTGATATGGCTGAGAGATGCTCTGACCTAAGATCAATTGCAAGGGAAATCTTCACTTCTAGATATCCCTCTAGTAAAATCAGAGATTTGAAGGATCATCACAGAATCTGGGCCAGAATCATTCTGGGATGTATCAACCACAGGAAGCCTACAAGCTTTCCTGATTACATCAATATTGATCAGCAATTTCTGATTTATTTAATTGCTTAGAAGACAAAGGTAAATCTTCCACACTTGCTCTTCAACTATCTCAGAACAAGTTTGAAGGATACCAGAGAAGACGAAAGGACTAAGAGGGATTGGATCCCTTAGGAAGGCTGATATCAGATATTCTAACAGAAAACAAGTTGATAGAACATCTGACAGAGGTTCAGGAAATAAGCACCTTGGAAGCAATTGTTGGGAAGCCTTTGAACGCCAAGAATCTGAATAAAATGATGATCATTGAGAATATCAAGAAGGAACCAACTGTTGCTTCTCATGAGACCATTACTTCAAGGAGGATACCTCTGAAGGATTTTCCATTATTTTCTGAGATAGACTCCAAACCATAAATAATAGTCAGATACCTTGAAGCTTACAAGGCTAATGGGACTGCTCTAGAAATCAACATTCAGGATCTGCACAAGGCTGCTCCAGAGGTTGCGTTAAAGAAATCCAAGAAAAGGAAAGCAGCGGGAGAAGGATCCTCTCAGAGGACAACTAAAGCTGGCAAAAAGAAAGGTAATCCATCTTCTGTTTCGGTTATAGAATCAATAAATGTTTCAACATCTGAAGCCATGCCTTCCCAACCTACAGAAAATCCATCACCCCAAACCTTTGAAGATTTTTACATAGAGTTTGATCCATCTGTAACTCTAGGTAATTTTTTGAATGAACCTCACTCCCCTACTCAAAATCCAAACCCAGAACATCATCAACTAGAACTTGCCAAAGTTCTATCTGACATTGAACTGTTTGATCAAGATTTTTCCTCTCCTATACCAGAAAATCCAAACACTCAACTCCCAAAAAATCCAAACACTCAACAACCACCAGAAATTTCACAACCACGCTCTCCACAACCAAAAATTCCATAACCACACTCTCCTTAACCAGAAATTCCACAACTAGAAAATCCACAACCACAATCTCCTCAACCAGAACATCTGAACCCCAACTCACCACAACCAGAAACTCAACCTTCTGAAAACCCATCTTCTGATATTCCTGAACCAGAAACCTAACACGCTGCCGCAAACCAATCTGAAGACTCTCCTTCAAATTCTGATACCACAATTCGAATCCCTGGAATAACATAACCTCTTGCGGTTCGCATGCCTCTCACTATTCATGATATTCAAAAAATCCCTTCATCCCTTGAATCCACACCACCAAACACCCCTACCAGACCAATTATTATTTCTTACTCTCCCACTCCATCACCCATTAACCGTCCAGCTGACAACTTCAGACTTGTCATTGATCCACTAGTGCTGGAAAGACTAGCTTCCACCTCACACAAAACTGCCATTCCCAAACCTAAACCAACTGCAACCACATCAGATGTTGGTACAAGTTTCTTGATTTTTGAAACAAGAATACATGAATGGATCAATTCTTTGAAGCATGCAAGTCAAGAGATTTCTAATCCTGCTGCTTCTGATTTTATGTGGGAAAGATTCAGAAATTGGCTCAACTCTATAACTCTGAAGCTGAAGGAATTGGGTTATGAAAGGGCTCGGAAGAACTTCAGTGATCAGCTGAAGGCTTTCCAAGATCAAGTTCTGAGCCAAATATTCAAGAAAGACATCCTCTCGTTGGATAATGCTCCCTGGAAAGAGCATCATCCTTCAGAAGTAGCTGAACCAGAATCAGAAAGTCTCTCTCTGACTACTGCTCCAGAAGATATGATTGTAGCAGAAGAAATGGTTCACTCAGAAGAGGCTGCAGAATATTCTGAGCAACATCCAACCCCTGAAGAGACACCAACTTCCTCCTTAGTCATGCAAACTCTGGAAGAGTTAAAGAAAGAGAATGCTTTAATCCATGCAAGACTGGATAAGCAAGAGGATACAAACAAAGAGATCAAAGGTATTCTGGATAAACAAGAAGACACTACAAAAGAAATCAAAAACATTATGGGCAAGCAGGAAGAGTCAAGCACTCAGATTAAGAGCTTGTTGGTAGCGTTGTTCACACGTCTTCCCCCTCCTTCTTAGATTTTCTTTTAAAATTGTTTATCTAAAACTTTTATCTTTACCTCCTTGTTTCTGAAACTTGTCATTGCATAATGTTTTAAATATAATTCATCTCTTTTGGCTCTGATTATATTTCCTTTTTGATACCTGACAAAAAGGGAGAGAAAGTAAGATATTTTTAATAATGGTATACCAGGACAAAAGTCTCAAACATTCTGAATTATTTAACCTCTACTTTCTTAAAAGTTTGAACAGGAACAAATTCTTATAGGAGATGTAGCAAAAGCTCTGATGAGAAGGAACTCCAGGGAAGTAATCAACTCAGGGGGAGTTTCTCTTAAACTTTTTGTTCTTTATTTTTCATTGAAAATTCTAGTTTTTGTCATCATCAAAAAGGGGGAGATTGTTAGAACATAGTTTGATTCTACAACCCTTAGTTAGAGTTTTGATGATAACAAATACAAAGAACAAATATGCACCCTAAAAATTATGTTATTGTGTATGCAGAAGTTTTGACCAAAGTAGCATCAGAAGTTAAGCTATAGAAGCTACACACTGAGGTAATCAGAATTTGCACTGAAGATTGATGACCAGAACCTGTGCTTAAGTGAAGTAAACTCTGATTCTGAACAAAAAGGATTATAATCTAAGTCATCAATGTTTTGAAGCATCAGCAGCAGGCAAGGATGTACGATTCTGAAGCATTACTATTCATTCAAGACATCATCAATTACAACGGCCTCATTCAGACAGGATCTTCTCCAAATGGAAACTGCTTTAATGATCATTATCATGCTTAATGATGAACATGAATCCATTGCCTATATAAACAAGCTAAGTGATGAAATCGTTCACGATTTTTCCAACGCTACTAGAATACAATTAAAAATGCTGCAAGCTTACTCATCTCTATTCCACGCTCTAAATTTGTGTAATATATCACAATTGTGATAACTGTTTTGTAACGAAAAACAACTAAACATAGTACTCTTGTATCTTTGATTAAGATAGTTTTCCTTGAGATTAACCGGAGTGTGGTTGTACTCAAGAAGACTTTGACAGTTTTCAAACTAGTGATTGTAATCTGTTTGTGATTAGTGAATTAAGTCCTCGTTGGTGAGAGGCGAAATCACCTTGACGGGTGGACTGGATTAGTTTGAGTTCAAACGAACCAGGATAAAAATATTGTGTCATTGCGCATTTGATTTTAAGTTTTCAATTAAACCCCCACTTCTTGTGTTTTTCACTTCTTCATGGAGAACTTGCTAGACTATTACAGCAGGAAGAGAGGGCCATACAGCCTCATGAAGAGTCGGTTGAGACAGTGAACTTGGATATAGAGGAAGCGAGAAAAGAGGTTAAGATAGGTGTAAATCTGGAGCTTAGTGTCAAACAGTGGTTGATACAAATGTTGCACGACTATGTTCAGATCTTCGCATGGTCATATGAAGACATGCCAGGTTTAGACACTGATATTATGGTTCATCACCTGCCAACCAAAGAAGGTTGTCCATCGATTAAACAGAAGGTCTTCCGTATGCGTCCTGAAATGTCAGAGAAGATCAAGGCAGAGGTCATGAAACAGTTCGACGCAGGATTCTTAGCTGTCACTTCATTAACACAGTGGGTTGTTAACGTTGTTCCGGTACCTAAGAAGGACGGTAAGGTGCGGATGTGTGTGGATTATAGAGATCTGAACAGGGCAAGCCCCAAGGATGAATTCCCACTTCCTCACATTGACGTTCTGGTTGACAACACCGTGCAACACAAAATCTTCTCCTTCATGGATGGTTTCTCTGGTTACAACCAGATCAAGATGGCTCTTGAGTACATGGAGAAGACAACCTTCGTCACATAGTGGGGTACCTTCTGCTACAAGGTGATGCCTTTTGGGTTGAAGAATGTTGGGGCAACTTATCAGCATGCCATGGTTGCTTTGTTCCATGATATGATTCACCACGAGATCAAAGTCTATGTTGATGACATGATAGCCAGGTCTCGAACTGAGGAAGAGCACCTTGATCATCTACAAAATTTGTTCGACAAATTGAAGATATATAAGCTGAGCTTGAATCCGAACAAGTGTACATTCGAGGTAAGGTCTGGTAAACTTCTGGGTTTCATTGTCAATGACAAGGGTATTCAGGTAGACCCTGCGAAGGTAAAATCCATACAAGAGATGCTGGTTCCCCGTACAGAGAAGGAAGTTAGAGGTTTCTTGGGACGCCTGAATTATATCGCCAGGTTCATTTCACATCTGACTGCTACTTGTGATCTAATCTTCAAGCTTCAGAAGAAAGATCAAGTGGTAAAGTGGAATGATGAATGTCAGACCGCTTTAAAAAAAATCAAAGAATACCTTCAAGAACCACCAATTATGATGCCTCCGATTGAAGGAAGACCTTTGATATTGTACTCGACAGTGCTATACAATTCAATGGGGTTGTGCTGGGGCAGCATCACGAGTTTGGTCGAAAAGAGCACGCAATATACTACTTTAGCAAAAAGTTTACCGACTGTTAGACACAATACTCACTGCTCGAGAAAACTTGTTGCACTTTGGCATGGGCTGCTCGCCGACTAAGACAGTATATGTTGACCCACACTACCTTGTTGATATCGAAGATGGATCCGATCAAGTACATTTTTGAGAAACCTGCACTCTCCTGAAGAATAGCAAGATGGCAGATGATCTTAACTGAGTAAGACATATAATATACAACCCAGAAAGCAATAAAAGGGAGTGTATTGGCTGATCATTTGGTTCATCAGGTCGTGGATGACTACCAGTCTATGAATTTTAAGTTCTGGGATGAGAATATTATGTTGGTGACTGACTATGAAGAACCTGGACCAAATTATGGACCTGAGGAAGGATCTCGATGGTCTATGTATTTTTATGGAGCTTCAAACGCACTGGGTAATGGCATTGGCATTGTAATCATATCTCCCGAGGGCTGTCATACTCCTTTCACTGCCCAGCTATGTTTCAACTGCACTAACAACATGGTGGAGTATGAAGCTTGTATCATGGGACTCAAGGCTAATATTGACCTCAGGATCAAATTATTGGACGTTTTTGGGGATTCAGCCTTGGTAATAAGTCAAATCAAAGGCGAATGGGATACGAAGCATCTGAATCTTATCCCATACAAAGAGTATCTGTTGACATTGCTCCCACACTTTGAGGAGGTAACTTTTGAACATTTCCCACGAGAGGAGAACCAGTTAGCGGAACCATGTCTTCTATGTTCAAAGTTAGATGGGACAATGAACCTCCCCAAATCACTATTGAGAGGCTGGATGAACCAGTACACTGCTGTGAAATCGATACTGAAGAAGTGGCAGACAAACCCTGGTTTCACGAAGTCAAGAGGTATCTCAAAACTCAAGAGTATCCCGAAAGGGCATCTGTCAATGATAAGAAGTTTCTGAGAAGGTTCACTGCAAAGTTCTTCCTCAGTAATGGAATCCTCTATAAACGCAACCATGACTCCACACTACTATGGTGTGTAGACAAGAGTGAAGTAGAGAGGATCATGATAGATCTACATGAAGGCACCTTCCGAACCCATTCCAGTGCACATACCATGGCTAAGAAGATCATACGGGCAGGATACTACTGGTCCACTATGGAAGCCAATTGTTATCAGCACTCTCGAACTTGTCATAAGTGCCAAATCTACACTGATAAGGTGCATGTGCCTCCGGTCCCCTTAAACGTCTTGACAGCACCGTGGCCCTTTACAATGTGGGGCATCGACATGATCGAAGAAATCAGGCCCACCGCTTCTAATGGACATCGCTTCATCCTAGTAGCCATTGATTACTTCACGAAGTGGGTTGGGGTAGCCCCTTTTGCTACAGTAACTAAGAACGTCGTGGCCCAGTTTAATCGACATAATCTAATATGTCAATATGGTGTGCCAGAGAGAATTATTACTGACAATGGTATGAATCTCAACAACACAATAATCATGGAGCTCTGTAAAGAGTTCAAGATGCAACATCATAATTCTTCTCCCTACCGGTCAAAGATGAATACCGCTGTTGAAGCAGCTAACAAGAACATTAAGAAGATTGTGTACAAGATGACGGTGACATACAAAGACTGGCATGAGATGTTACCATTTGCTCTTCATGGGTACCGTACCTCAGCACGGACGTCAACAGGGGCAACACCCTACTCTCTGGTATATGGCATGGAGGCAGTCCTACCCATCGAAGTCCAGATACCTTCTCTCAGGATTATGAAGGATGCGGGTTTGAACAAAGACGACTGGATCCAAACCCGACTTGATCAGTTAAACCTAATCGATGAAAAGAGACTTACTTCTATCTGCCATGGTCATACGTATCAAAAGCGAATGATCAAGGCTTTTAACAAGAAAGTCAAGCGTCAAGAATATCAAGTCGGGGATCTAGTGATCAAACGCATAATATTGCCGCAAGGTGATCCCAAGGGAAATTGGACCCCCACGTACGAAGGACCATTTGTGGTTAAGAACATTTTCTTAGGTGGAGCTATGATTCTAGCCACCATGGATGGTGACGACCTTCCTCACCCTGTCAATGCAGACATAGTGCAAAGATACTACGCCTAATTAAAAGACCCTCTAGGTTGAGTGGCCTAGGCAAAAATAAGGGCTTCCGGGCGAACCAAAAGGGTTCGGGCAAAATAAGGGATGAAAATGAAAAATATGTACACCTGGAAAGTCGAAAACCTGAAAGGGCGACTTGGGCAAAAAAGGGTATCCCGGTGGACTAAAAACCCGAAAGGGCGGTCTAGGCAAAAGTTATGATATAAAGTGTACCACTATGTCTCATTGGATCATCTTGTGACCAGACTTCGGTATCGACTATCAAGCTCTGATGGAACCAATCAATCTGATCAACTTTCGGCCAAGTAGCAAAGTGATGAGATGCTTGAAGATATAAGGGCAATAGCAGAGTTGGAACCCAATGGGGTTATTTCACATAGCTGTTTTTCTTTTACACAAATTTTATAGTTTCTATTTTTCGGGGGCGTTCTCTTACTAGAGCGTCAACCTCCTTGTATAAAAATGCATATTACAGGCTAACTTCAAAAACCAATACAAATTTATTTTCACAAGAAACTTCGAGTTTGTTTTTCTTTTTCTGTTTTGTTTCGCAAGAACGTCCAATGACTTATTTTTGATATATGCATTTGAAAATGATTGCTGCTCATAAATATTTACATAAGAAACAAAAGACAATTACTCGTAATTCCAGAAACAGGGGCAAAAACAAGAAGGGCCAAACCCGACAGTTACTCCGCCCAACAGGTGTCGGAATAGAGCCAGCTTTGGAACACAATCATTGGTACATACACTCCCTACAGAGTAAAAGTATTCAAAATCATTGATGTCAGCTTTCCGGAAACAGGACGTAACCTTCCCAGCCAGGGTCATTCTGAAACCTGACAGCTATATCCTCCAGCCGAATTTCATAATCGCGGGTGAGTCAGTAAATTTCATCCCCCAAGTAGAGTTTATTTCTCTGGATACAGAGGCTCAATCCCCGACAGAGTTCATCACTTCAGCTACAAAAATGCACTTCCTAAGTTTGTTCCCCGCAGAGTTTATTCTCAAGCAGAATCTCTTCCTGACAGAATATTCATAAATCTCCAGCAACAGTCAGGGATTTATTTTCCCAGACGCGGGCATACCCCGATAGCATTTCGTGAACATACATCATGACATGCGCATACATATCATATACAACATAATCTCATTTATTTTGAGAACATCATATCACCCCGCATTTCATGAATCGCATATAATTAACCCTAATATCTTTTCAGGAAAGGACGATTAGCTTCAACAAATCCAGCAGTTATATAGGTCACGTCTGCAGATGACTAATGGAAACTCAGTTCCCGAAACCAAACGGGTCAACTAATCTACACTTTCATTTCGAAGTAACCCTACTACCCAGGTTCCTTCTCATAGCCCTACTACCCAGGCTTTCATTTCGAAGTAACCCTACTATCCAGGTTCCTTCTCACAGCCCTACTATCCAGGCATTCATTTCAAAGTAACCCTACGACCCAGGTTCCTTCTCACAGCCCTACTATACAGGCTTTCATTTCGAAGTAACCCTACTATCCAGGTTCCTTCTCATAGACCTACTATCCAGGCTTTCATTTCTAATTAACCCTACTATCCATGTTCCTTCTCACAGCCCTACTATCCAGACTTTCATTTCGAAGTAACCCTATGACTCAGGTTCCTTCTCACAGCCCTACTATCCAGGCTTTCATTTCGAAGTAACCCTACGACCCAGGCTCCTTCTCACACCCCTACTATCCAGGCTTTCATTTCGAAGTAACCCTACTATCCAGGTTCCTTCTCACAGCCCTACTATCCAGGATTTCATTTCAAAGTAACCCTACGACCCAGGTTCCTTCTCACAACCCTACTATCCAGGCTTTCATTTCGAAGTAACCCTACGACCCAGGATCCTTCTCACAGCCTTACTATTCAGGCTTTCATTTCGAAGTAACACTACTATCCAGGTTCCTTCTTATAGCCCTACTGTTGTACCCCAAAATTTTCTCTCCCATATTCTTCAAAGATTGTCAAGAATCATCTTCAAATGGTTCAAGACCACTCAAGGGATTGCACATTCAAACCATCCTCCTAAGCCAGTCATAATTAGGGTTTTGGTTCCTTCAGTGAATTTGAGGTTTTCAATGGTCCAATCAAGTCCCATAGGCCTACACATATCCTCAAGCATCTACATGGCAAGTTTCAAGACTCACAGGGTCAAGTTGCACAGTCAAAAGCTTCATTTGGTTCACAATCAACTACAGGGGCAAAATGGTCATTTGGCAGTCAAAAGTCAAAATTTTTGGTCAACATATTATTTTGAAGCCACAATCATCATTTGATCAAATCTTGATCATGATTCCACAAGCATGGCTCAAAAATCATCAAGATGCCAAAAGTTGCTATTTTTGGACAGTTGAAAAGTCAACTGTAACTTGACCAAGGCATAACTTTTTTATGGTTCATCAGAAAAATCCCATCCAATGCTCATTTTGAAGGGGATGACATTTCCTACAACTCATATTCACATTCCAAGTCCAAGAAATGCTCTCACAAAAAGTTATCAATTTCTACATTATAGGTCAATTTCAAAGGTCAACAAAAAGGCACTTTAAGTCAAAGACCATAACTTGAGATTGGTAAATCAAAATGACATGGTACCAAAGGAATTGGTTAGAGGACTTCAATACCTTTCCAAAATGTCCAAGAACATGTTCATATGATCAAAATTGAGAAACATATGCGTTATAGAAGTTGGGAAATTTTTGGGAATTTGCAAAAGTCAACTTTGCTCAAAAAACTTCATTTTTGCTAATGGGCCTCAAATTGTTTCTTGAAACATTGTCCAAGGCCTATCACGACCCATTGAACTTAAATTGAATTATTTTCTTATATTTATTAATTATTTGAATTTTTAATTGATTAATAATTCATTTAATTGTAGGAAAATTCAAAAGATATGATTTTCAAATCTTTTGTGAAGCAAATAAGATCAGGGCAAGCTGGCAATTTCGTGCATCCATCAAAGAGGCAAAAAACTCCATGTTTGGAAAGCTTTATCAATCAAAAATATGCAAAAAGATTTGATTGGAAATCAAAGATTGAAAACATAATTCCATGGATCTTTGACCTAGTTTGTACCCTAATTCCCTTCCAACATAAATACTGAAGCCAACCCTAGTGTTGTGGACGTGCAAGCTGCTGTAAAACACCATAAACGAAATTCCAAAAGTTCAAGAAAATTTGAAAACTGAATTCAACCTTCTAGGCCAATTCAAAGCTTTTTCTTGATTCCAATACCTTGTTGGGACATTCAGGAACGCATAGCAATCACAAACAAGCCTTAACACTCCAAGAACACGCCAGAACGAGTCACACGGTTTGGTTATTTTTTCATAATCGTAAATCAATATTCATGCATCATTAATGAGTTTTTTTGTGTGTATTGCATTGCTCTAACCTTTATGAAGCTAATGATATAGGTTAATTGTGTTATGGTGCCCTGAAACAGAAAACGCCATTGTTGAATTCTAGGGTTTTCAAGCTCTCGAATTAGGGCTTTACAGCATAAGCAAAATTGGACCTTGAGACGTATATGGTTGAATTCGTCAAGGCCAGACGAATTAAACCCAACCCTCGCGCCCTATTTATATAACCCAGGGACCTATTCGCTATTTTTGGCCATTCAATGTTGTGGGGGTTAAAAACCCCCACTAATTGCTTCTGTTTACAGGAAAAAAAGGAAGAAGATGACTGACGTGTTGAATGATGGTTGGAGCATTCAAACGTAGCGCGCATTTTTGTTAATTTCCAGCATAGTTGTTATGTTTTAAATATTATATTTATTGCATATTATATTAACAAAGACAATGCAGTGGCTTGGTGGTTGATGACGTGCTTGGTAACTACTGGGACCTGGGTTCGATTCCCAGGTCCCCCAAACGCTTATTCAATTTTTTCATAATATGCTCTAATGCAGTGCTTTTCCAGAATTCCATCATGCAACCTCACAAATCAGCCTGCCAAGTGGCCATGAAGCTCAATCCAAAGGCCAGGGATGGTTGACCACCATGTTCTCCAGTCAAAGCGTGCATAGCCAATCCAGAAAGTTAACAGGCTTAAGCTTCTTGGGCCTAAAATCTGCAAAATAAACCTCCATACATGGGCCATCACACCCCCCCTGGTTTGTTATTTTTATTTTATTTTTCCTTTTAATTCTTTTAACTAATTATTATTATTATTATTATTATTATTAACTAACAAATTATTTTTCATATTAAATTCAGAAACTTAAATATTTATAATATTTTTATTATTCATTATTTTTACTAATAATTATTATTTTTGTAAACAAATGTAAATTAATTAACTTAGTTTTAATTAGGTAATTTTGACTATTTTTACAATAAATAAAACCAATTTAGAATTAGGGTTTCTTTTGACTTTTATTTTCTTTTTATTTTCTTTTCATTAAAAACATAAAACATAAAAAAGGACTATTTCTTGTAAATAAAATACTAACAAATTAATTAGTTTAAATTAGGTTCAATTTTGATTTTTTTTTAAATAAAATAAACTTAGAATTAGGGTTTCCTTTGACTTTTATTTTCTTTTTATTTTATTTTCATTAAAGACTTAAAAAACACAAAAACATTTTTCTTTTTAATTATTTAATTAGTTAGTTATTAGATTTAACATTTAATTAAATTGCAAAAAAGGACAAAACTTAAATTCTTTTCTCAAAAGGGTCAAAACCCTAAGACATTCCCGATTAAATTTCTTTTCGCGCTTAATTCTTATTTTTGGTTATTTATGTAACTGCCCCGGAGATGTAATAGTTAATTAGGGTTTACCGCTTTCTTTTACTTTATGTATTTATTTTCCAAAATGGGTTTTTGTTTTTGGCGATGTATAGACCCGCGCCTTGTAATAGCGTAGATTTACCTTTCCGCATTTTATTTTCCGCACTCTTAACTGTTAACAATGCATGCAAGACTGAATGGCAAATAAAATCAATTTGTAGATCACCATGATACGTGTGCAAGATAATATAACATGAAAACAACACACAAGCACATGCCACTCCTAGGGTACGCTTCACTGGTTGCCTCGAACGTGGTCGTCAAGTATAGGGTGCTTTAGAGGTCGCCCTCCTGTCTAAAGATCCAGTTGCCTCGAAACGGTTGCCTCGGATAAAAAAAGGATCTAGGACATTAGGGTTACTTCTAACGTGTCCTACTATTGCTTCGGTGACCACACTGTCCCTATAATCGAATTGACCCGAATACCTCCAACGACGGTGCTACCTACCTCTCAATGGTGGGATAGTACTGTTTAAAGGACTCTTACACAGCCTAATTCCTTAGAGTAGGTAGATTTCTCCTGGGTACTTGCTCTCTCAAACAAACAAAATACTTTTCACACTGACACTTTCAAATAGTTTTCAAACAAATATTTCATACACTCTTGAGGACAGATACAACAGTTACTTAGAAATTTTTCAAATGAAACTTTTTTAAAACCCACACACACACTTGAAAAGCAAACAAATTTTTGAAAACATAAGAGCAAGTACCTAAGAGCCCGTGGATAACCACGGATAGAAAGGGTGATAACACCTTCCCTTTCTATAAATCTACCTCCCGAACCGAGAGACATTCTCGAATAAGGAATTTTGCTGTGCTTTTGTCCTTTCCATGTTAGAGAACATAAAAGACGGCGGCGACTCTTGCTTACCGCGACATACGCGATCCAGCTTTAAACAGTCAGTTCTATTTCCACCGATCACAAAACTGGCGACTCCGCTGGGGATACTTATAAAAGTGAGGTGTACCTTAGGATTAGACCACTCTTATTTTCAATTGCTTGATTTGTTTGCTTTAATATTATGGGCCTGTCTTGGAGTTTCATAGATCCTAACCGTGATCTGGGGATACCTTTTAGAAGTAGAAACAAACTGTGAGGGAACTGTGCGGGGTATACTGACATGGTTGAAGAAGTTGCTACATTGATGTGGCACTTTGGTGAGTACCGGTATCCCTTGAGTCAAGTCAAGGAGAGTACGGGGCCGCAGCATGGTGTCGTGAAGCATCAACTGACCTTAGGAACCTTACTTGACCATCCTGGCCTCTTTAGGGGTAGTGAGATGACCGACTTTAGTGCAATCCGAAGTTGGTAGATACTCGATACTACACTCATTGAGGGTTGTTTTCTTGGAATATTTTGGTCGCCAATTAAGTGGCTAAATCAAAACAATGAACATAGAAAACAACCCAATGATATTGAGCTCCTTAGAACCCGGTTACTTTTGATAGGACAGGTTTTGAGCCCACCAACTTCAAGAGGTTAGTACCTAATATTCATGCTGGCCTAAACTTAAGGCTATATGTGACTTGTGTGCCTTCAAACTTGAATTACTTGCACATACTTGTTATCTGACAACACGAGTTCCTTGCAGGTTTTGTTTACAGTCCTTGATCGGGACTTATAACAGGGTTTACTTACATCACTCCATGCATAGCATAACATCATACCATCATAACATTGCATGCATCCTGCATAAGGACTAACCTGCATACATCTTGCATAAGGACTAATCCATTTCAAGGATCTCAAGGGTTTGTGATGCAGGTCATGATGAACCAAATGTCTAGCAAGGGGCAAAGGGGATTTATTTTCCTCTAGCCAAAGTTTGTCAGGGGCTATGACCCACTCGATATGGTGAGCCTTGACTCTTGAAGAAGGACTCTCAACAACATGAAGTTCCTTCCATCAAGTTACAAGATTCAAAGGCTAACAATTTTCTTGTTTACCCCGCGAGATCTTTGAAAACATGGCATGCATACATACATATCATGTGCATAACAGGTACTCTTTTTACAGATCACTCATCTTCTTTGCTGTTTATTTCAGCAATCATCATGTCTTCCGAGCTTACCAACGAACAAGCTATCAAGGCCCTCCAGGCCCAGAACGCCCAGTTTCAAGAGCTGGTCATGAGCTTAGCCCAGGGTCAACAGGAGTTGAAGACTCTGCTTTTGAATAAGAAGAAGAGGATTGTGTTGTTCAACCCTAGACGCAGATCTGGGAATGGATCACAAAATGAGGCTGAGCTGGCTACCCCATCTGTTGGGAAAGACAGTCCACAAGGGGGAGGGGTTCCTAGTCCCGTGGTCTCCGACAACGAGACGGATTTCAATGATAAACAGTACCCTCCTGCTGAGGATAAATACAAATAGCTGGAAGACCGTTTGAGCGCCATGGAAATACAGAAGGTTCCCGATCTGGACTTCGGGGATCTAGGTCTATCTTCTGGGGTGGTGATCCCTCACAAATTCAAGGCACCTACTTTTGCAAAGTACGACGGGGCTTCCTGTCCTAAGCTGCATCTCAGGTCATATGTAAGGAAGATCCATCCCTACACGGCAGACAAGAACTTGTGGATCCATTTCTTCCAGGATAGTCTTTCAGGGACCCAACTCGAGTGGTTCTATCAGCTGGATGGAACCAACATTCGTAACTGGGAAGACTTGGCTATTGCGTTCTATAAGCAGTATCAGTATAATTCCGACCTCGCTCCTACGCGTACCCAACTCCAGGGTATGTCACTAGGGACGGGTGAAGGATTCAAGGAATATGTGCAAAGGTGGAGAGACCTTGCTGGAAGGGTGCAACCACCTCTGACCGACCGTGAGCTCGTTGATATGTTCTTAGGGACCCTGTCTGGTCCGTTCTTCAACCATCTGATTGGAAATTCTTCTGCTGGGTTTACAGATTTGATCTTAACTGGGGAAAGAATTGAAGCTGGTATCAAGGCTGGGAAGATTCAAGAGGCCACACCTTCTGATACTCACAAAAAGCCTTACACTGGAAAAAAAGAGTCCAATGTTGTGCATGGTAAAAAGAGCCGTCATGATCAACATGTAGGGGAAACCCAGATCTCTAATCCTATGCCTGCTCAGCGAGGACAAGGGCAGCCACGTAAGGAGGTCGCACCCAAACAACAGTTCACTAAGATCAACATGACACTGGACCAAGCACTACAACAAATGTTAAAGGCATGGCTGATTACCTTAAGGGCTCCTCTCTGGAATCCAAACATTTTTGCTCCTAACTACCATCCTAATGAGAGGTGTGCATACCACTCTGATAGCCCGGGGCATACTACGGACAACTGCTGGGCCCTGAAGAACAAGGTGCAAGACATGATTGATGCCAAGGAAGTTAAGTTTGAAGCACCAAAGACTCCAAACATAATCACTGCTCCTTTGCCCAATCATTGAAAGCTCTTGTTTATTTGAATTTCCGAATTGTATTTTTCTTTTCTTATACAAACAATTAATGTCATAACAAACTGGTTTATTCCATTAATGCATCACATATGTCTGTTTGAATTAATCTATTCGTATTCATTATATTTAAAATTGCTTTCATGTTTCTGTGATGTTCAATTCTCAATTGCAAATTCTAAGCCTCTTGAGGGAGGATGACGAAAACGATACCACAATCTACAGTATGCTTTTGAACAGACCCCGCTGATGAGGTACAAGCATTGTTTCAATTCCTAAACACTGGAGTTATAAGAAAGATAATCCCTCGTCAACCCCTTCGAGCCAAAGAAGTAGGAGTTTTTCTTTTCGAAAATTAAAACCCTTAATCATAACCTGGGGCAGGGTAGTTCTCTCAGTTGATCCAAGTGCACAACGAATGATCTCAAAAAAAAAGTCCTTCCAAAATTAAAGATAGTGATGGTTCATATAATCATAAAGACAGGCAATCGTTATCTTTCAAAATAAAAGCCCATTAAGTCAAAACCTATGAAGGAGACTTACAAAACTGGGGCATCCCGCTGACTGTAATCACAAAAGAAACAGTTCAGGCAAAAAAAAAGGGATAACAAAATCAAAAAAGAAAGAGGTCCTACAAACCCTCAACCAAACAAAAAATGGCTGCCTATTCAAATAAACGTTCAACATCCGAACCATCACTGGAATATCAGAGCAAAGACTCAAACAAGGTCTAACGTACGATCAGCTGAGTTTAGGTTTGAAGAACATCACGAAGAGCGGGTGGGTACAAATATAATTTGAGCCTTTATCCTTTGTTTCTTAAACCGTGAACCAGGCCACGTTATAACCCTTAAAAGTCCTAGCTGAAGCATGGGTTAGTTCGAAAGCATACTGTTACGAAAGGTATCCTGACTCCTTAAGGCTTGCGGTAAAATAACGAGTTGACATCACAGTTTACAAAAAAAATTCACTTGTTTTTATGAAAAAATGCATTTTCAAAAAAACTTCGAAACAGACATAAGCTTTGCATTTTTAATATAACATTGCTTGCATATGACTATTTGTTTGAACAACATAGAAGTTCGCACGACGATTGTCTAATGAACAAAAGCACCTCCAATCAAGGGGCAGACATGATCATGGTCTATCATCTGGGGCAGTCCAGTCAAGATCTGGAGAATCTCTCAAAATGCCAAATAGCCTGGGGAAAATCTCCGCCTGAGTCGCTTGGGGAATTCCAGCAACGAATCTTGCCTGATCAAACATCTTCTGGGGGCACGACAAAACACTTATGACAGGGGCAACTCCCTACATTCTGAGAACATGGACATAGTCGGAAAAAATACTGCGCATGAACAAAGACCCGCTAGGTTGACACACCTAGGCAAAAATAAGGGCTTCCCGGCGAATCAAAAGGTTTCGGGCAAAAATAAGGGATGAAAATGAAAAAATCTGTACACCCGGCAAGTCGAAAACCTGAAAAGGCGGCTTGGGCAAAAATGGGTATCCCGGTGGACTAAAAACCCGAAAGGGCAGTCCAGGAAAAAGTTAGGGATCACAGCGTACGACTATGTCCCGTCATCTCGTCACTTGCCTACCAGAAGAAGATTTGTCAAATCGGCAGTTATTGAGCACCTCACAGGTACCTTCTCCCGCAGAAACAGGGGCGACAATGAGTTGTCTAAGAGATCTAGTTGCTCTGTCCTCCAGGTATAAGGTAGTGCAGCTGACATGACCAAGATACCTTTACTCCCCGTAGAGCAAGTCAAGAGTCAGCCACGCTCTCTCCCAACAGAGATGGTCTCCCATAAAGGCACAGTATCTCCAACATGTCAGCAACACTCTCCCCAAGCAGAGTTAGTCTACTGTCAGCCTTAAGGAAGTTGGGTATCCCCAGAAGATCCCAATATTCCCCAGTGGAGTATACAGATGTTCCTAAGCAAGCATCCCCGGCAGTCTTAACATAAGATTATTCCCCGGCGGAATACCAGACACCCAAGTGGAGCCACTTCCCCAGTACAGTCCAATGTTTCCCCAGGAAAGTTGAATCAATCTCCCCAGTAGATTTCTGGAAGCTTATCCCCAGTAGATTCTGGAAGCTTATCACCTGCAGAGTACATACGTCTCTCCTCGACTATATTCAAAGATTATTCCCCACCAGAGCTTATAACTGGGTTATCCTCAGCTAATTACCACGGAAAGATCGTCCTCGGCGAAGTTCTTCCTATCCCCCAGCGGAATTCATCAGAATCCTCAACAAAACATATCAACGGAATCCCCAGCGGAGTTCTCATCAAAATCTCAGCAAAGTATCTCTTCCCACAGAGTAATTCCCCGCAGAGTAATCTCTTCGCCAAGTTTATTCCCCAACAGAGTCATCTTCTCCTACCGGTTTATTCTTGTAATCATCATCCCCAGCGGAAACAAAGAACTATATTCTTTGACATCAGCCCAGGATTCAACAAGCTCCCGGCATTCGTCAAGGATTTATTTTCCTAAGACGAAAATACATTCATAAACATTTCACATTTTATACATCATGCTTACATACATGATAAAGCGCATACGACACTATCTCATTTTTTGAACATCATGACATTATGCATTTCATACATCATGACATTGCATACGACTGATGTTTTGCCTTTTCAGGAAAAAGTTCAGTCCAAAGATGATTACTATCAACTGTCGCAATTAGAGATTCGATTCTTATATCCAGCCAGGGCATGTCTGCATGAAGAGTTTAGAGATTCAATACCTATATCCAGCCAGGGCACATCTGTAGACGACCAGTTCCAGATTCGATACCTGTATCCAGCCAGGGCATATCTGTGAACGATTGATTGTGGATTTGATACCTGTATCTAGCCAGGGCATATCTACGTTAAAGAGATTAAATAGATAGCTTGGAAATGCTCCAGATGTGGATGCTATTATTTTGCTTATTCAGAGGTTCTTCTCAGAGATAGTTCAGATATGCTCCAAACCGGATGCTATTCTGTTGCTTATTCAGAGTTGCTTTTCAGAGATAACTTAGAGATGCTCCAACCACGGATGTTATTCTATTGTTTATTCTGAGATTCCTTCTAGATATAGTTCAGATGCGATCCAAACATGGCTACATTCTGATACTTATTCCAGATTCCCTTCTAGAGATGGTTCAGATGCGACCCAAATATGGCTACTTTCTGATACTTATTCCAGATTCCCTTTCAGAGATAGCTTAGAGATGCTCCCGATGCGGATGATATTCTATTGCTTATTCAGATTCCCTCTCAGATATCTTAGAGATGCTCCGGACCCGGATGCTATTCTATCGCTTATTCAGAGTTTCTTCCCAGAAATGGCTTGGAAATGCTCCAGACATGGATGCTATTCTTTTGCTTATTCAAAGTTTCTTTTCAGAGATAGCTTAGAAATGCTTCAGACATGGCTGCTATTCTTTAGCTTATTCAAAGTTTCCTTTCAGAGATGGCTTAGAGATACTCCATATCCGAATGTTATTCTTCTGCCTATTCAGATTCCTCTCCAGAGATGGCCTAGAGATGCTCCAGACCCGGACGCTATTCTATTGCTTATTCAGATTCAAACTTCTAAAGACAACTTAGAGATGCTCCAGACTCGGAGGCTATTCTATTGTTTAGTCCAGATTCATTCAAAAGACATTCCAGATACGATCCAGATTCGGATAATATTCTGTCACTCATTCAGATGCAGTATGGATATACCCCAGACAGGGCGGTCATTCTACTACTCGTTCAGACGTCATCAATTAGACACAGACTAGATATGCTCCAGACACGAAAGCTATTCTATTTCTTACTCAGATTCAACCATCCCTTACATTTCCAAATGGCATCTATAAGCCCATTCCCGAAAAGGTTCTGTCACATCTCCAGATGGCATCTATAAGCCCATCCTCCTATCCATCATCTCTCCAAATGGCATCTGTAAGCCCATTCCCGCCATCACACTGCTGAAACTCTACTATGCGAGTGCAAATTTCTGGGCACTCTAGTGTTCAATCATCTTCCACCTTCGGATCACGAAAGGCACGCAAGCCAATCTACATCCTCAGGTTTAAGAAGATTGAACAGGGGAAATTGTTGTACCCCAAAATTTTCCCTCCCATATTCTTCAAAGATTGTCAAGAATCATCTTCAAATGGTTCAAGACCACTCAAGGGATTGCACAGTCAAACCATCCTCCTAAGTCAGTCAAAATTAGGGTTTTGGTTCCTTCAGTGAATTTGAGGTTTTCAATGGTCCAATCAAGTCCCATAGGCCTACACATATCCTCAAGCATCTACATGGCAAGTTTCAAGACTCACAGGGTCAAGTTGCACAGTCAAAAGCTTCATTTGGTTCACAATCAACTGCAGGGGCAAAATGGTCATTTGGCAGTCAAAAGTCAAAATTTTTGGTAAACATATTATTTTGACCACAATCATCATTTGATCAAATCTTGATCATGATTCCACAAGCATGGCTCAAAAATCATCAAGATGCCAAAAGTTGCTATTTTTGGACAATTGAAAAGTCAACTATAACTTGACCAAGGCATAACTTTTTCATGGTTCATCAGAAAAATCCCATCCAATGCTAATTTTTAAGGGGATGACATTTCCTACAACTCATATTCACATTCCAAGTCCAATAAATGCTCTCACAAAAAGTTATCAATTTCTACATTATAGGTCAATTTCAAAGGTCAACAAAAAGGCACTTTAAGTCAAAGACCATAACTTGAGATTGGTAAATCAAAATGACATGGGACCAAAGGCATTGGTTAGAGGACTTCAAGACCTTTCAAAAATGTCCAAGAACATGTTCATATGATCAAAATTGAGCAAGATATGCATTGGAGAAGTTGGGAAATTTTTGGGAATTTGCAAAAGTCAACTTTGCTCAAAACACTTCATTTTTGCTAATGGGCCTCAAATTCTTTCTTGAAACATTGTCCAAGGCCTATGCACGACCCATTGAACTTAAATTGAATTATTTTCTTATTTTGTTAATTATTTGAATTTTTAATTGATTAATAATTCATTTAATTGATTTAATTGTAGGAAAATTCAAAAGATATGATTTTCAAATCTTTTGTGAAGCAAATAAGATCAGGGCAAGCTGGAAATTTTGTGCATCCATCAAAGAGGCAAAAAACTCCATGTTTGGCAAGCTTTATCAATCAAAAATATGCAAAAAGATTTGATTGGAAATCAAAGATTGAAAACATAATTCCATGGATCTTTGACCTAGGTTGTACCCTAATTCCCTTCCAACATAAATACTGAAGCCAACCCTAGTGCTGTGGACATGCAACCTGCTGTAAAACACCATAAACCAAATTCCAAAAGTTCAAGAAAATTTGAAAACTGAATTCAACCTTCCAGGCCAATTCAAAGCTTTCTCTTGATTCCAATACCTTGCTGGGACATTCAGGAACGCATAGCAATCACAAACAAGCCTTAACACTCCAAGAACACGCCAGAACAAGTCACACGGTTTGGTTATTTTTTCATAATCATAAATCAATATTCATGCATCATTAATGAGTTTTTTTTGTGTGTATTGCATTGCTCTAACCTTTCTGAAGCTAATGATATAGGTTAATTGTGTTATGGTGCCCTGAAACAGAAAACGCCATTGTTGAATTCTAGGGTTTTCAAGCTCTCGAATTAGGGCTTTACAACATAAGCAAAATTGGACCTTGAGACGTATATGGTTGAATTCATCAAGGCCAGACGAATTCAACCCAACCCTCGCGCCCTATTTATATAACCCAGGGACCTATTCGCTATTTTTGGCCATTCAATGTTGTGGGGGTTAAAAACCCCCGCTAATTTTTTTTGTTTACAGGAAAAAAAGGAAGAAGATGACTGACGTGTTGAACGATGGTTGGAGAATTCAAACGTAGCGCGCGTTTTTGTTAATTTCCAGCATAGTTGTTATGTTTTAAATATTATATTTATTGCATATTATATTAACAAAGACAATGCAGTGGCTTGGTGGTTGATGACGTGCTTGGTAACTACTAGGACCTGGGTTCGATTCCCAGGTCCCCCAAACGCTTATTCTATTTTTTCATAATATGCTCTAATGCAGTGCTTGTCCAGAATTCCATCATGTAACCTCACAAATCAGCCTGCCAAGTGGCCATGAAGCTCAATCCAAAGGCCAGGGATGGTTGACCACCATGTTCTCCAGTCAAAGCGTGCATAGCCAATCCAGAAAGTCAACAGGCTTAAGCTTGTTGGGCCTAAAATCTGCAAAATAAACCTCCATACATGGGCCATCACACCCCCCCTGGTTTGTAATTTTTATTTTCTTTTTCCTTTTAATTCTTTTAACTAATTATTATTATTATTTTTATTATTAACTAACAAATTATTTTTCATATTAAATTCAGAAACTTAAATATTTATAATATTTTTATTATTCATTATTTTTACTAATTATTATTATTTTTGTAAACAAATGTAAATTAATTAACTTAGTTTTAATTAGGTAATTTTGACTATTTTTACAATAAATAAAACCAATTTAGAATTAGGGTTTCTTTTGAATTTTATTTTATTTTTATTTTATTTTCATTAAAAACATAAAACATAAAAAAGGACTTTTTCTTGTAAATAAAATACTAATAAATTAATTAGTTTAAATTAGGTTCAATTTTGATTTTTTTTTTAATAAAATAAACTTAGAATTAGGGTTTCCTTTGACTTTTATTTTCTTTTTATTTTATTTTCATTAAAGACTTAAAAAACACAAAAACATTTTTCTTTTTAATTATTTAATTAGTTAGTTATTAGATTTAACATTTAATTAAATTGCAAAAAAGGACAAAACTTAAATTCTTTTCTCAAAAGGGTCAAAACCCTAAGACATTCCCGATTAAATTTCTTTTCGCGCTTAATTCTTATTTTTGGTTATTTATGTAACTGCCCCGGAGATGTAATAGTTAATTAGGGTTTACCGCTTTCTTTTACTTTCTGTATTTATTTTCCAAAATGGGTTTTTGTTTTTGGCGATGTATAGACCCGCGCCTTGTAATAGCGTAGATTTACCTTTCCGCATTTTATTTTCCGCACTCTTAACTGTTAACAATGCATGCAAGACTAAATGGAAAATAAAATCAATCCGTAGATCACCATGATACGTGTGCAAGATAATATAACATGAAAACAACACACAAGCACATGCCACTCCTAGGGTACGCCTCACTGGTTGCCTCGAACGTGGTCGTCAAGTATAGGGTGCTTTAGAGGTCGCCCTCCTGTCTAAAGATCCAGTTGCCTCAAAACGGTTGCCTCGAATAAAAAAAGGATCTAGGACATTAGGGTTACTTCTAAGGTGTCCTACTATTTCTTCGGTGACCACACTGTCCCTATAATCGAATTGACCCGAATACCTCAACCGACGGTGCTACCTACCTCTCAATGGTGGGATAGTACTGTTTAAAGGACTCTTACACAGCCTAATTCCTTAGAGTAGGTAGATTTCTCCTGGGTACTTGCTCTCTCAAACAAACAAAATACTTTTCACACTAACACTTTCAAAAAGTTTTCAAACAAATATTTCATACACTCTTGAGGACAGATACAAGAGTTACTTAGAAATTTTTCAAACGAAACTTTTTCAAAACCCACACACACACTTGAAAAGCAAACAAATTTTTGAAAACATAAGAGCAAGTACCTAAGAGCCCGTGGATAACCACGGATAGAAAGGGTGTTAACACCTTCCCTTTCTATAAATCTACCTCTCGAACCGAGAGACATTCTCGAATAAGGAATTTTGTTGTGCTTTTGTCCTTTCCATGTTGGAGAACATAAAAGACGGTGGCGACTCTTGCTTACCGCGACATATGCGATCCAGCTTTAAACAGTCAGTTTTATTTCCACCGATCACACCTACTATCCAGGCTTTCATTTCGAAGTAACCCTACGACCCAGGTTTCTTCTCATAACCCAACTATCCAAGATTTCATTTCGACGTAACCCTACTCTCCAGGTTCCTTCTCATAGCCCTACTATCCAGGCTTTCATTTCGAAGTAACCCTACAATCCAGGTTCCTTCTTGTAGCCCTACTATCCAGGCTTTCATTTCAAAGTAACCCTACTATCCAGGTTCCTTCTCATAGCCCTACTATCCAGGCATTCATTTTGAAGTAACCCTACTATCCAGGTTCCGTCTCATAGCCCTACTATCCAGCCTTTCATTTCGAAGTAACCCTACGACCCAGGTTCCTTCTCACAACCATACTATCCAGGCTTTCATTTCGAAGTAACCCTATTATCCAGGTTCCTTCTAATAGCCCTTCTATCCAGGGTTTCATTTCAAAGCAACCCTACTATCCAAGTTCCTTCTCTCTTATCTCCAGACAACAGTTCACAACACTGTAAGACCTGGACCTGATCAAACACGGTCGATTTCACATTTCCCCAGTAAGTCGCTGTGTAACCTGGACCCTGACCAGATATGCAGTTTACTTCCACTTCCTCGGAAGTTAATTCCCCAGTAGAGTAATGGACAACTGAAGCTCCTAAAATTCTATTTCTCCCAAGATAGATACCAATATTCCTCAGCATATTCCTCCTCAATGACAGGAACAGGAATTCTCATCAAAGGAATGTCTCAGCAAATCAACATCCTCTAGATGGCATCTTTAAGCCCATCTCCGACGATTCTCCGTCACATCCTGGATGGCATCTTTAATCCTATCTCCGACAATCTTCTGTCATCATTTCCAAATGGCACCTGTATGCCCATTCCCGATATCACCAAATCAAGTATCACTTCATGCGAGTGCAAACTTCTGGGCACTCTAGTGCTTAATCATCTTCCACCTTCAGATTACGAAAGGCAAACAACCAATTTACATCCTCAGGTTTAAGAAGTTTAAACAGGGGCATCTGTTGTACCGCAAAATTTGCCTTCTCATTTTACTCAATACATGCCTATTGACGTCCTTAACTTGCTCAAGGATGCCCAAGAGTTGACCAGACAAACTCTCTCCTAAGGCAATATACCTCAAACTAGGGTTTCCATTTTCATCTAGATGGGTGAACTCCAAAGACCTCATATGCTCTCCATGGTCCTAATATGTTCTCAAGACCCTCCAGGTAAAATTTTAAGCCTTGCACAAGAAGTTTGCTCAGTCAACTGCTCAAATGCTTGAGAATTGACTATATTAGGTCAAAAGTCAACTGTGGCCCACACACAGTAAAAATTCAAGATTTTTGGACAAAATCAACATTTTGAAGTTATATCCATCATTTGATCAATGGTTGATCATGATTCCTCAAGGAATGCCCCAAATTCATCAAAACCCAAAAGTAGCTAAATTAGGGTTTCTTAGGAAAAGTCAACCAAACTTTGACTAAGCATAAATTCCTCATACTTTATCAGAAATTTTCCATCCAAGGCTCATTTTGAAGAGCGTGCAATTCCATACAATTCATATTAATCCCTCAAGTTCTAAATATGCACTCACAAAAAGATATGAATTTCCGCATTATAGGTCCTTTTGAAAAGTCAACAAAAACACTTTTTAGGTAAAATCTTCTTACATGAACATGGAAGACCCAATTGAGATGAGAATAAAAGGGTTGTTTAGGGGACATCCTAAGCTTTCTAAAAAGTCCAAGAGCACCTCTCTAGGGTTAAAATTGGAAGAGATATGCCTCGTCAAAGTTGACCATTTTTATAAAATTGCCAAAAGTCAAATGCGCTCAAAAATGCATTTTTTGGCCAAATGGCCCTAACTTTTTATGCTTGCACCTCACTCATAACATGGTCCACGACTCAAATATTCACCCACACATTTTTGGATTCATTATTTATTTTATTTTGATTTTTTGTTAATTAAAAATTGAATTAAATCAAATAAATGACAAATAATAGCAAAGATTTGTTTTGATCTAATTTTTGGACAAGATCACAAGCTAATTATGCTGGCATATCAGGATCAAACCAAATCAATGTTGATTGGCACAAGAATTGCATGATTAGGCCTAATTTCGAAACAAATCACACAAAGGAAGAATGAGATCAAATCTTCAAAAATTTCAAAGATACCGGCTGTTTTTATAACCCTAATTCACTTAGGGATATATATTGAGCAAGGCCAGGCACGAAAACAAGGGCTAACAGTCATGGAAAGCACAAGAACAAACTCAATTTTTTTGCAAAAAGTAGTGAATCAGTTTCAAGCTTGGAGGCTAATTCAAGCCATTCTAACATTGCCAATAGATTGTTGGACATCTCAGGAATGTAACTGGATCAATTGCAAGTCTGTTCATGCCCATAAACGCACGCTACAGACCCACCGTTTGCCTTCCCTAGCTTGAATCGTATTTTGCAATTTACACATGATTAACCATTATTGAACATAGCATTGTGTTTGTATGAGCTTTTAGAACGTTTTGGTTTATGTAATTTTGCGTTTTGATGCGTATATCCATGACTGCCATTATTAGGGTTTGTCCTTGCGTTTTGGGGTTTCGTCATACAGGTTAAATTGGCCAATAAAAAGGGTACCATAAAGATTGTGACATCAAGACCAGTTGAATCATGGTCTTGAATCTCATTTATCTTGTGTTTTGATGATTTATGAAACTCATAAGTTATAACCACAGTTATTTGTCCATAGGTATAGGTGACATGCCTAATTAGACGGCAGAAGGAAGAAGACAATAACGTGGCAGCCACCCACTGGACAATTTAAACTGGGAGCGCGTTTTTTTGCTTTAGTTTCATCCATGTTGTTTTATATATTATGTATTATTATTTCATCATCAATTAAAAAATGTAGCTCAGCTGGCAAGGACGTGTGTTGGAAAGGGTAGAAGACCTGGGTTCGATCCCAAGTCCCAGCAACTTTCTTTATTTTAATTCCTTTGATGATCTGGTGCTTCTCTTGACCAAAAGCCTACCATATGCCATCACCATCCAACCAATGGATCACAACCTCTCCAGATCTAGCGCTCATTACTAAAGGAGCATGGTGCACTCTCAGGTCAACACCACTTGGGATCTAGCGTTGACTGGGCTGGCTGGTTTCATGGGCCTGGAGATTTTCAACAATACACCCCCTTCAATTGCTTAAACAGGCCCTTTTCTCATCTTTTGATTTTAATTATTTTTAATTATTTTTCTAACTATTTTCCGTTTTTTAAAATAACATCAAATTATTCCTTTTTATTATTAAATCATGAAATCACAAAAAATACCAAAAATTATTTTTTCATAAAATATTTATTTTCTTTAATTAATTAATTTAATTCAAAATTAGGGAAATTAAATCTTATTATTTGTAAATTAAAATCAATTAGAAATTAGGATTTAATTTTGTATATAATTAATTTTTCTTCAAAATATAACTTAAATATTTTTCTCAATTAGATTTTTAGGTTTTATGTTTATCCTCGCATTTAATTCGTCGCGCGCATTTTAATTACCTTTTTTATTATTTTTGTAACTGCTCCGAGTTTATAATAGCTTTAATTAGGTTTTAAACTTCTGCACTTTTATTTTACAGTCGAAAATAATTATGTATCTGCGAAAGCCCTGTAATAGTTAGGAATTTAACTTTCTCGCACTTTAAATTCCGGCAAATTTTAAACTGTCTAGATGCATGGCTAATAGGATTGTATGGAAAGAATACTTGAAAATTAAAACGGTAGAAAACACTAAATGTGCAAAGACAAATTAACTGAAAAAATTCACTCGCACATGCTCACTCCTAGGGTTTACTCCACTTCGGTTGCCTTCGGTTAAACGGTCATGAAGTATAGGGTTTGTTAGTGGTCGTCCTCTAGCCCTGAAAGATCTCAAATGACCCATTCGAATGTTGCCTCGGAAAAAGATCTTTAAGGCTTTAGGATGATTACTAACACCTCCTAACATTGCTTTTGTGACCGTATATGTCCCTTCAAACGTCCCTTAAAATTCCAACGATGGTGCTACCTATTCCTTAATAACGGGATAACTCTGTCTAAAGGAAAACGAATAGTCTTGTTTGAGTAGGTAGATTAACTCTTAAGTGCTTACTCAATCAATCAAACAAAACTTTTCACACGAACACTTCTTTAAAACAATTTTCAAAACAACTTTGTCAGACCCTTGAGGACTGATACAAGGGTTATCACGAAGTAAACCTTTTTTCAAAACAAGCACACACACAAGCAATTTTAAAATGAGCAAGTAACTAAGAGCCCATGGAAAACCATGGATAGAAAGGGTGTTAACACCTTCCCTTTCTATAATCTACCCCCCGTACTCAGAAATATTCTCGAAAAAGGTTTTTTCTCTTCTTTTTTCTTTTCCTGATTGGATAAAATAAATGTCAATGGCGACTCTTGCTTACCGCGACATTTGAAAATACAAAATGCAAACCAGTATAACAGTCGGTTCTGCCACCATATCACACATACGCATATCATCCATGACATTGCATAAACATGTTTCATAACAGGTTTCTCGTCTTCTGCGCTATTTATTTCAGCAATAATGTCTTCTGAACAAAGTATCAAGGACCTCCAGGCACAAAATGCCCAATTTTAGCAAATGTTCGTAGCCTTGGCTATGGGGCAGAAAGATCTGAAGGCCCTTATTCTGAAAGAGAAGAATAAGAAGAAGAAGAAGAATATCGCTAGTGTGTTGAATTTGGGTAAAAGATTCAAGGGACCATTGAAGCAACTGGTTGATCTGACCTCCTCGTCCAAAGAAGGGGAGAATCAAGGAGGAGAGACAAGGGAGGAGGACCCTAGCCCCAAGATTTCTGATAATGACACAAATTACAATGATGAACAATATCCTCCTACTGAGGATAGTTACAAACAGTTAGAGGATCGTCTGAGCGCAGTGGAGATCCAAAGAATACCAGGGCTAGATTTTGAAGATCTGGGTTTGGTATTTGGGGTAGTCATCCCGCAAAAGTTCAAGGATCCAGTATTTACGAAGTATGATGGGGTGTCGTGTCCCAAACATGATCTTTGTTCCTATGTGAGGAAGATCCAGCCTCACACTGCTGATAGGAACTTGTGGGTCCATTTCTTTTAGGACAGTCTGTCCGGGACTCAGCTTGAGTGGTTCTATCAGCTGGAGGGAACCAATATTCGCAACTGGGAAGATTTGGCTGCTGATTTTTACAAGCAATATCAATATAACACTGACTTTGCTCCTACCCGTACTCAACTCCTGAGTATGTCCATGGGTGCAAGCGAAGGGTTCAAGGATTATGCACATAAATAGAGAGATTTGGCAGGAAGAGTCCAACCCCCTTTGTTTGATAAGGAGTTGGTCGACATGTTCTTTGGTACATTGTCTGGTCTATTCTTCAATCACTTGATTGGTAGCTCCTCAGCTTGTTTCACCGAGCTGATATTGACTGGAGAAAGGGTAGAAGCAGGGATCCGAAGTGGCAAGATCCAGAAATACACCTCGTCAAGTACAATGAGGAAGCCATTCATGGGTAAGAAGGAGGTCAGTGCCATTTATAACTCAAGAGGTCAAAGCATAGTTGAGCATCGTCCAATGGTAGGGGCTGTGATGATACCTAGGCCTGTGGCTAGTCAACAATGAAATAATCAGCAAAGGGTAGAAAGACCACAAAGGCAGTTCACCTGGATTAATATGACGTTGACTGAGGTTTTACCCCATCTATTAAGATCTAACTTGGCAACCTTAAAGGAGGCTCCCAAGAATCCTAACACCATAGCTCCTCGGTACAATCCAAACGCTCGGTGTGCTTACCATTCTGAGAGCCCAGGCTACTATAGAAATGATTGTTGGGCTCTGAGAAATAAGATACAGGATCTGATCAAAGCCAAGGAGATTGAGTTTGATGCTCCGGAGAAGCCTAATGTCATAACTTCTCCCATGCCTAAGCACAATTGTGGTGTTAATGCCATTGATACTGATCTGTTTGTTACTTCTGTTGATGAAGTTTCCAGTCCTCTCATGATTGTCAAGAAGAATTTGTTGCTAGCCGGTTTATTTCTGGGCTATGGTGAAGGATGCCACATGTGTCTATCTCTGCCTTCTAGTTGTTATTTGCTGAAAGCAGGTGTTCAACGCCTGATGGATAGCAGTGAGATTTTGTTTTAAAAAACTTCGATTCGGACGGTCCTACATAAAGATGTTGCTATCATAACCATTTCCCCCAATCCTTCCAAGGTATCCTCTAAAAGACCTATTAGGATTACACCTGCTTCAAGAATTGCTCCGTTGATAATCACTTTTCCTGGTCCTTTACCGTACTCCTCGAACTAAGTTGTTCCTTGGAATTATGGTGCCAACGTTTACTATCATGGCGTCAAACAGGATTTGAAGATTGAAGAGGCTGATCCCGATATTAGTAACATTGTCGGGACCACCAAAGTTACCCTAAGTAGAGGGCTTTTCTCTCCCGAGGTCTCCCCGAAGACTGTTGATAAGCCTGTTGTTATTCCATCTATTTTTCCTGCTAGTACATCTGATACTACTCCCATTCTTACTCCAGTTGTTACCCCTGCCGATGAGTCATCTCAGAATCCGGGAAAAGAAGCTATAGGTGATCCTGCCCAAACGGAGGCACCTATCAAAGTTGTTTTGGAATCCTCTAAGCAATAAATGGAGGAAATTTTAAAAATAATCAAGAAGAGAGACTACAACGTGGTCGAGCAGCTGGGGCAGACTCCTTCGAAGATATCAATGTTGTCTCTACTGCTGTGTTCTGAAGCCCATGCAAAGGCTTTGATTTCATTACTCAAGACTGCACATGTGCCGCAAGAAACCTCCGTTGACCAATTCAAGGACTGTGTGGCCAGTTTGACTGCTGACAATGGGCTGGGTTTTTTAGATGCCGATTTGATACCAAAGGGGAGAAAGCATAATGATGCTCTGCATGTCTCGATCATATGCAGGGGCACTACTATGGCTCATGTGCTAGTGGAGACTGGATCGACACTAAATGTTCTGCCTAAGAAGGCTCTTGATAGGCTAGATTATTAAGGCTTAACCTTAAAGCCCAGTAACATTGTGGTGAGAGCTTTCGACGGGTCAAAAAGAATGGTGCACGGGAGATGGACATCCCGGTCAAAGTGGGTTCCCAGACCTTTGAATCCACCTTCTACGTGATGGATATCAGGCCATCATACTCTTGTTTGTTGGGTCTCCCTTTAATCCACGAAGCTGGGGCTGTTACTTCTACACTGCACCAAATGCTAAAGTATCCAGTAAAGGGGAAGATTGTCATTGTGCATGGTGAAGTGGAGTATATGGTAAGCCACCTGAACTCTTTCAGGTATGTGGAGATGGACGGGGAATTCATAGAGACCCCTTATCAAAACTTTGAATAGGTTCCCCAGATTATGGCATCAACCGAGACCATCACTACTGCGCCGAAGATCACCAAATATCCTTTGAAGATGGCTTCTCTCAAGGATGCCATAGAGGTAGTTGAAAAAGGTGGGTGTACCATTTGGGGACAGCTCCTTGATTTTCCTCATAAAATTGACAAATTCGGCTTGGGCTTTACTTCAGGAGCTCAAAGGGAGGTTCGACGTGCTCGGGATGGAGGACCTCCCCTACGCATCAGCAATCGTGGGGTTAATGCTATAGAAGACAATGATGAGGATTCTGATATTGACAGCTGAATCTACCCTACTACCAACGGTGGACCTAGTAACTGGACAGCCAGAGATTTTGTGCCAATTGCTTTTGTTCAACAGTAATTGTCTTACTTGTATTTCGAATTAGTAATAATCAATATAAACTCTATGCCCTTGTGTCTTACCCGAGGCACAATGGTTTATTTGTGAGGGTTATTATATGTCATTTTCATATATCATGAATAAAACATTGGATGTATCTTGCATACAAATTTTGCGCTCTCTGTTTTTCTTTTATGCTTTTTCACTTTATCAATACATCTATGCTCTTACACACACTCACATATCAAATTGCAGATCCATATCCACTATGGATATCGTTGATAACAGTTCTGCTATTGCTAGTTATAACTTCGAAAATCCAATCAACCAAGCCGAGGACGAATGTGAGGAAGATTGTGAGGTGCCTGGAGAGCTTGCTAGGCTGTTACAGCAGGAAGAGAGGGCTATACAGCCTTATGAAGAGCCAGTTGAGACGATAAACTTGGGCGCAGAGATAGACAGAAAGGAAGTCAAGATCGGCGCAAATCTGGAGACTAAAGTCAAACAACGGCTAATACAGATGTTGCACGACTATGTTGAGATCTTCGCCTGGTCATATGAAGACATGCTTGGTTTAGACACTGATATTATGGTACATCGTCTGTCGACTAAAGAAGATTGTCCTATGGTTAAGCAAAAAGTCCATCGTATGCGTCCTGAAATGTCAGAGAAGATCAAAGCATAGCTTATGAAATAATTTAATGTTGGATTCCTAGTTGTCACCTCCTATTTGCAGTGGGTTGCTAATGTTGTTCCAGTATCAAAGAAAGACGACAAGGTACGGATGTGTGTGGATTTTAGAGACCTGAATAGGGAAATACCCAAGGATGACTTCCCACTTCCCCACATTGATGTTCTGGTTGACAACACCGCACAACACAAGATATTTTCCTTCATGGATGGTTTCTCTGGGTACAATCAGATCAAGATGGCTACCGAAGACATGGAGAAGATAACCTTTGTCATGCAGTGGGGCACCTTCTGTTACAAGGTGATGCCTTTTGGGTTGAAGAATGCTGGGGAAACTTATCAGCGAGCCATGGTAGCTTTGTTCCATTATATGATCCACCATGAGATACAGGTTTATGTTGATGAAATGATAGCCAGGTCCCAAACCAAGGAAGAACACCTTGATCATCTACAAAAGTTGTTTGACAGGTTGAAGACGTATAAGTTGAGGTTGAATCCGAGCAAGTGCACCTTCAGGGTAAGATCTGCTAAACTACTGGGGTTCATCGTTAGTGACAAAGGTATTCAGGTAGACCCTACAAAGGTGAAGGCCATACAAGAGATGTCGACTCCCCGTACTGAGAAGGAGGTTAGAGGTTTCTTGGGACACCTAAATTATATCGCCAGGTTCATTTCACATTTGACTGCTACATGTGAGCCAATCTTCAAGCTCTTGAAGAAAGATCAAGTGGTAAAGTGGAATGAAGAATGCCAGACCGCTTTCGAAAGAATCAAGGAATACCTTTAAGAACCACCAATTTTGATGCCTCCGATTGAAGGAAGACCTTCGACATTGTACTTAACAGTGCTAGACAATTCAATGGTGTGTGTGCTGGGGCAGCATGACAAGTATGGTCGAAAAGAGCATGCAATATACTACCTTAGCAAAAAGTTTGCCGACAGTGAGACAAGATACTCATTGCTCGAGAAAACTTGTTGCGCTTTGGCATGGGCTGCTTACCGACTAAGACAGTATATGTTGGCCCATATTACTTTGTTGATATCTAAGATAGATCCGATCAAATACATCTTCGAAAAGCCCACTCTCTCTGGAAGAATATCAAGATGGAAAATGATCCTAACCGAATACGATCACCAATATATAACCTAGAAAGCAATTAAAGGAAGTGTATTGGCTGATCATTTGGCTCATCAGGCCGTGGATGACTACCAGTCCATGAATTTTGAGTTCCCAGACGAGAATATTATGCTAGTGACAGGCTACGAAGAACCTGGACCGAATGAAGGACCTGAAAAAGGATCTTGATGGACTATTGTTTTTGACGGAGCTTCGAACGCACTAGGCAATGGCATTAGCGCTGTAATCATATCTCCTGAGGGCTGTCATAATCCTTTCACCATCCGACTATGCTTCAACTGTACTAATAACATGGCGGAGTATGAAGCCTGCATCATGGGTCTCAAAGCTGCTATCGACCTAACGATCAAATTCTTGAGCGTGTTTGGGGATTCAGTCTTGGTGATAAGTCAGATCAAAGGAGAATGGGACACGAAGCACCCAAATCTCATTCCGTACAAGGAACATGTACTGACATTGCTCCCACACTTTGAGGAAGTAACCTTTGAACACTTCCCATAGGAGGAGAATCAGTTAGCGGATGTGTTAGCTACCATGTCTTCTATGTTCAAGGTCAGGTGGGACAATGAAGCTCCCCGAATCACCATTGAGAGGTTAGATGAACCAACATAGTGCTATGAAATTGACACTGAAGAAGTAGCAGATAAACCTTGGTTTCATGAAGTAAAAAGGTATCTTGAGGCTCAAGAGTATCCCGAGGGGGCATCTGTCAAGGACAAAAAGTTTCTGAGTAGGTTCGCCGCGAAAATCTTCCTCAGTAATGGAATACTCTACAAGCGCAACCATGATTCTACCTTATTGCGGTGTGTAGACAAGAGAGAATCTGAGAAGATTATGATGGGTCTGCACGAAGGTACCTTTGGAACCCATTCGAGTGGACATACCATGGCTAAGAACATCCTACGGGCAGGATACTATTGGTCCGCTATGGAAGCAAATTGTTATCAGCACTCCCGAACTTGTCATAAATGTCAGATCTATGTTGATAAGGTACATGTGCCTCTGGTTCCCTTAAATGTATTGCGGCTCCTTGGCCTTTTTCAACGTGGGGCATCGACATGATCGGAGATATTAGACCTACCGCTTCCAATGGGCATCGCTTCATCCTGGTGGCTATTGATTACTTCATAAAGTGGGTTGAAGCTACCTCCTTTGCTACTGTTACCAAGAATGTTGTGGCGCGGTTTATCAAGCATAACCTAATTTGTCGTTACAGTGTGCCGGAGAGAATCATCACTGACAATGGTACGAATCTCAATAACATGATGATCACCGAACTCTGTAAAAAATTCAGGATACAACATCATAACTCTTCTCCCTACCGGCCAAAGATGAATGGCATTGTGGAAGCGGCTAACAAGAACATCAAAAAGATCATATAGAAGATGATGTGACATACAAAGACTCGCATGAGATGTTACCATTTTCTCTTCATGGATAGCGTACCTCAGCGTGAACGTCAATAGGGGCAACACCCTACTCTCTGGTATACGGCAAGGAGGTTGTCCTACCTACTGAGGTCTAGATCCCTTCTCTAAGGATCCTGAAGGAAGAGGATTTGAACAAAGACAACTGGATCCAGACTCGACTTGATCAACTGAATTTGATTGATGAGAAGAGACTTACTGCTGTCTGTCATGGTCAAATGTATAAAAAACGGATGATCAAGGTTTTCAACAAAAAAGTCAGATGCCAAGAATATCAAGTCGGGGATCTAGTAATCAAGCGCATCATACTGCCACAAGGTGATCCCAAGGGCAAATGAACTCCCACATACGAAGGGCCATTTGTGATTAAAAACATTTTCTCCAGTGGAGCCATGATTCTAACCACCATGGACGGTGACGACCTTCCGCACCCTGTCAATGCCGATATAATGAAAAGATACAACGCATGATTAAAGACCCGCTAGGTTGACTGGCCTAGGCAAAAATAAGGGCTTCCCGGCAAACCAAAAGGGTTTGGGCAAAAATAAGGGATGAAAACGAAAAATCTCTACACCCGGCAAGTCGAAATCCTCAAAAGGCGGCTTGGGTAAAAAAGGGTATCTCGGTGGACTGAAAACCCGAAAGGGAGGTCCAGGAAAAAGTTAGGGATATAAAGTGTATCATTATGTCCCATTGGATCACCTTGCGACCAGATCTCGGTATCAACTGCTAAGCTCGAACGGCACCGATCAATCTAATCAGCTTCGGACAAGCAGCAAAGTGATGAGACGCTCGAAGACATAGCGGCAATAGCAGAATTGAAACTTAACGGGATTATTGCACATAGCTGTTTTCTTTTTGTTGTACACAATATTGTATAACTTTCATTTTTACGACGGCGTTCTCTTACTAGAGCGTCAGTTTCCTATACAAAAAACGCCTGTTATAGCCCAATTTTGAAAATTATTATAAGTCATTTTTACAAAACCATTTGTTTTTCTTTTTCTGTTTTGTTTCGCAAAAACGTCCAATGATTTATTCTTGACATATGCATTTGAATATAATCGCTATTCACAAATATCCGCATAGGAAACGGAAAGACAATTGCTCGTAACTTAAGAAACAGAGGAAAAAACAAAAAGAAAATCATGTCAAGCCCGAGAGTTACTCTGTTCAGCAGGTACAGAGGCCGAGATAGCTTTGAAACGAAGTCACCATTACAGGCACCCCAATGACATCTACACTTCCCATAGAGTAGAGGTAATCAAAGTTTTGATATCAGTTTCCCTAAACAGGAGTTACTATCCCCAGCAAAATTCCTTCAGAGAGCCGACATCTATGTTCCCCAGCCGAATTTTATAGTCGCGAGCGGTTCATAAATTTGTCTCCCAAGAAGAATTTATATCTCTGAACGCAGAAGCTCACCCCCCAACAGAGCTTATTACTTCAGCTACGGAAGTTCACCTTCCAACAGAGTTATTCCCCACAGAGTTATTTTCAAGCAGAGTCTCTCCCCGGCAGAATATCCATAAACAAGGAACAAATCCCCAGCATAGTTATCTCTGATTCACTATCCCCAGGGGAAATGAAGGGTTCAACGTCCTAATGCTTTCCAACAGCAGTCCAAGATTTATTTTCCCCAACTAAAATTTTCGCAAGAGCATCTCATATTCATATATCATGGCATACATATACATATTGCATATAACATAATCTAATTTATTTTGAGAACATCATCACGCAATGCAGTTCATGCATCGTATATAATTAATCTTGTACCTTTTCAAGAAAGATGGTTATCATCAACAATTCCAACAATTCAGGATTAAATCCATGAAGTTATACATGTCACATCTGCAGACAACTAATGAAAAATCATTTCTCGAAAACAAACGGGTCAACTAACCTACGTGATCAGACGAAGTAACCCTACCATCCAGGTTCCTTCCCATAAGCCCTACTATCCAGCCTTTCATCTTGAAGTAACCCTACTATCCATGTTCCTTCCCATAAGCCCTACTATCCAGGCTTTCAACTCAAAGTAACCCTACTATCCGGGTTCCTGCCCATAAGCCCTACTATCCAGGCTTTTATCTCGAAGTAACCCTACTATCCAAGTTCCTTCCCATAAGCCCTACTATCCAAACTTTCATCTCGAAGTAACCCTACGACCCAGGTTCCTTCTCATAGCCCTACTATCCAGGATTTCATTTCGAAGCAACCCTACTATCCAGGTTCCTTCTCACAGCCCTATTACCCAGGCTTTCATTTCGAAGCAACCCTACTATCCAGGTTCCTTCTCTCTTATCTCCAAACAACAATTTACAACACTGTAAGACCTGGACCCGACCAGATACGGTCAATTTCACATTTCCCCAATAAGTCACTGTGCAGCCTGGACCCTGACCTGACATGCAGTTTACTTCCACCTCCTTAATCAAGAGTTAATTCCCCAGTAGAGTAGCGGATAACCAAAGCTCCTAGCCTTTATTTCCCAAGACATAAATCAACATTCTCCGGTGAAGTTCTCTTCAACGGTAGTTACAGGAATTCTTGCAAAGGAATCTCTTATTCGACCAATATCTTTTCTGGATGGCATCTTTAAACCCATCTCCAACGACTCTCCATCTCCTTCCAAATGGCATCTATAAGCCCATTCCCAATATTATCGACTGATGCTCACTTCATGCGAGTGCAAATTTATGGGTACTCTAGTGTTCAATCATCTTCCACCTTCAGATCACGAAAGGTAGACAAGCCAATCTACATCCTCAGGTTTAAGAAGATTGAACAGGGGCAGCTGTTGTACCCCAAAATTTGCCATGTCATTTCTCAAAGGATCATCCTGGACCCTCGGGTTTGCTTCTATCAAGTTTCGAGTCTTGGATTACAATTTTCCAAGAAAGTCATTCACAAAGGAAAAATGGTCAAAGGCACACTGAAAAGTCAAACTTTGACTTTTGGATCAAAAATCAAGTTTCAACAATTATATTTCATCAACATGAAATTGGTTCATCAAAAATCAGGAGTCAGAAATTACTTTGAAAAAAAAATCAAATTTATAAAAATTTAGAAAATTTTCTAAGTGTTAAGAGAATATGATACTTTAGAAAATTTGCAAACATGGTTCAGAACGTGACTCATCAATCAGAACATATTGAAACTATGTCTTTCAATCAGAACGTGACTCTTCAGCATATGGAGGCCATGTTTTATGCTTCAATCAGAGCCTCACCCTTCGAATCTCACTCTGGTCTTCTGCGATTAGAACATCACCAAATCCCAAAACCTCGTTTGAGCAACTTGTTGCACTGTTGTAGTACAATCCTGCCACCAGCTGCCACAACACTCCAAGGTGCTGCTAATCCAGTCCACGCCTGCGTTTTTCTTAAACCCCATAATTGCACCAAATTAGCATACCAAAATTATGTTTAAAAATCAATGGAACAGTATGCCAAAAAGGTTAAAAATCCCATTTGTTTTTCCCCCTAAAACCACAACAAACCCATCTATAAATAAGTTGCTTCATCACACGTTCAAGGGGATGGCTTTTGGAGAGGAGAGAATTATCAAAGAGAGAAAAGGAAATAGTAAAAACCTTCGCAAATCCTAAACAAAACCTTTGTTCTTCCCTTTAAATCAAAGAACTTAGCATTTTCTCTTCCGTTGTCCTTACTGACTCCAGAACATCTGAAGGCACCAGCTCAAGCCCCAAACACACATTCCAGGTGTAAGGTAAGTCATTCTGACTTTGAATCTTTTCATTCATAACATCATTAAATATGTAAATATCATAGTATTGATGTTGTCTATATCATTGCATAAGTAGAAAAAATTATGGATTAGAACTTCTTGAATAAAGCTAGGCTCAGAATTAGGATTGGAACTTCTATGAACTGTTGTGCTTTTATCTTTCTGATTTGCTGTTGTTAAGAACTGAATAAATTATTGATGTGCTGATTAATATGAGGAAAGATAATAGTCCCTCGATGACCACATAGAACTTCTGATTTTCACTCGCTGTTAACACACACTGAACTTCTGGTTTTCACTCGCTGTTATCATACATAGAACTTCTGATTTTCACTCACTGTAAACACACACTGAACTTCTGGTTTTCACTCACTGTTTTAACACTCATAACTTCTGATTTTCACTCTCTGTTAACACACACTGAACTTCTGATGTTCACTCGCTGTTAAAAGAACATACTGAACTTCTGAGTTATCCTCACTGTTTTAATACACATAACTTCTAAGACTTTCTCACGGTTCTAACACTCAGAAGTTCAGCACGTAGCAACCTAGAACTTCTGTTTTTTTCCCTCTAACGTTTCTTGCAGGACCTCAGAGTGTATCAATCCAGAACTTCTGATTTCCTTTTACGTTTCTTTCTGAACCACAACGCGCCCGACATCAGAACTTCTGATCCCCTTTGTTTTGCTTTCAGCAGCATGCTAATTCTATCTCTCATTATTTCCTTTTTTTATCATTTTCAATATTAATACCCTTTTTATTAATATAAAAAAAAGACATAAAAATATTTTCTTTTTATTAATTAATTAATTTCTTTTTCTTAATTCATTAAGACAAAAAAACCATTTTCTAAACAAGTCATTTTTCTTTCTTGCATTGTACATTTCAATATGGTTGTAATAGTTAATTAGGATTTAAATTTTTGCAACCCCCCTGTGATACGGTGGGAGAACTGACTAGTGTTTTGCGTTTGTTTTCGCAAATGTTTCGGTTGAGCAAGAGTCGCCACCGACTTTTTATTTTATCCTAAGGAAAGGTTTAAAAGCACAGCAAAAACCTTTTGAGATGTTTTCTTGGGTTCGGGGAGTAGATTATAGAAAGGGAAGGTATTAGCACCCTTTATATCCATGGTTATCCATGGGCTCTTAGTTACTTGCTTAAATCACTTGCCTTTTGTTTTCAATTGTTTTAAATGGTGCTTGAGTGTGTGGGTTTGAAAATATTTTGAAAAGGAGCCAATGTGGTGGCAACCTTTATAATGATCCATGTGGGGATGTATACAAAGGTGCATGTCTTTTGAAAAAAGGTTTTAATTTGTTTTTGAAAGTTGTTTTTGAAAGTGTAGTGATGTGTGGTTTTTTGAAATAGGCAAGTGTTTTAGTTTGCAAGATTGATTCAAGTAACTAAGAGATTATCTACTCCTAAATTTCTCAAAATATTATTGCTATGTTTTAACCCTTTTAACAAGTTTGCTCCACCATTGTATTTGATGGACAACCTTGTGTTAGGATGTGAAAGGGACAGGCGCGGGTCATCGTTTAGACCATAATTGCAATGGTGCCAAGTATCTTTGGGCATTTTCTTTAAGGGACTTGATCATTTGTTTTTGTTTGTTTTGAAAAATGTTATCGAGGGACTATGATCATTCAATTTGTTTATTTTGCCCAAAGAGACCTAACATGCAATATGGCCCAATTTTGAAAGGCAACATGTGGAGTACCCTAGGGGTGCAAGTGTGATTTGTGTATCCATTTTCATGCTCATTTGTCTTGAGATTAGGTCATAACTACTTTTTTTTGTCGTTTTTCGCATACAAACCCTAATTCTAACATGTTATCATTAGAAAGCAATAAAGTGCGAAAATAAATTTACTAAGCTATTACAAAACCAAATATGGGAAGGGGGGTACAAATGTTCAAATGGGGGATATTTAGACAAGAATTTAAATCTAAATTATTACATCCTTTTTGAATATTTGCAAGGTAAATAAATTGCATAATTAAATGGGAATGAAGTAAATATGCAAAAATGCAAAAAAAGAAAGTTTTTATATGTATGAAAAAAGTATGGTTTATGTAAAGTAAAATAAGAACATAAAAAGGTATTATTTTTGAGTATTTTGAATTTAGGGCAAAAACCCTAATTTTAAAGAAAATGTATTATTATTTAATTTAATACAAGTATTTATTTATTATGTACAAAAATAAAAATAAAATGAAGTGTATTATGAAAAAAGTATTTTTTGTATCAAATATTAATAAAAATGAAAAATTCAAGTATTTTTTATATTTTAACTTAAATATATTAATAAACATATATATATATATATATATATATATATATATATATATATATATATATATATATATATATATATATATATATATATATATATATATATATATATATATATATATATATATATATATATATATATATATATATATATATATATATATATATATATATATATATATATATATATATATATATATATATATATATATATATATATATATATATATATATATATATATATATATATATATATATATATATATATATTAAGTTCTTAAATATGCATTATATACAAAATAATATGTATTTTATATTTTAATAAAATAAAGAAAGTATTTTTTATGTGAAATATTTTCAGAAGGTAAATAAAAATAATAAAAATGTATTTACACTATTTTTTTCAAATATTCTAAATAATAATATGTATATGTATTTATATATAAACTAAAGGAAAATCAAATAAAATCAAATAAAAATCAAAAAATGGTGAGAAAAATATTTTCAAAATTTTAATATGCTGAGAAAAAATAAACAAGTCAAACAAAAAAAGAAAAAGTCAAAAAGAATTAAAAATAAGGCAAATGGGCTTAGGGGGTGAGAAAATGGAAATAGGGTGCAAAAAGAAGAAACCACACAGGCCCAGCCCATGTGGCTTCATCTTCAACCTTCGTTCAACAACATTCAAAAACGCGCGCCCTGTACTCCTGATGCTAACTCCTGATTCCTGGCTTTTTAACAAAAACTCATAACATGAAAAATGCTCAGCATGAAGAGACGATTCCAACCATGTATAGAACTTGACCTAACTCTCTAAGATGAGGGAGAATTTCTCCTCCCCCAAATTCTAACCTAGTTTTTCTTCCATTTTCAAACTCCAAATTCTCTCTACTCAGGCAAAAGAAATGAAATGTAAAGATATGTACATGTTCAGGGCTATGAGTAGAACCTTGTTTCTTCACAAACTTAAGACTAAAGATACATGATAAGAGAGATACGAGTTAAAAGTTTTACCTGTGCAGTTGAACTTCTATCTGGAGAATGAGGAACTTCTAGTGCAAGGTGATGATTGGAAAAGCTTCCTTGAGGACCAGGGATGCTGTTTCAATGCTTACTTTGTCTTGAAACTTTCTGTATCGAGTTGTGGAACTTCAACTGCAAAAGGAAAAAATGAAAATGGTGGAAGCTGTTAGAGGGATTACAGGTCAGGTTTTAGGTCATGGTTAGCTTGCATACATGCTAGGGAATGTGTATGAATTGATTTTGGTAAGAATGCTCGAGGGAAATGGGAGTTGGCACTCAAACTGCAGAGGCAACTCTGTTTTTGCAGTTTGAGGATGATTCTGAGATGGAGGGTGTTTTGGAGGTGCAAGGGTCGTGTCTTAGCTTGGTTATGTTCTCTTGAAGGTGTTGGATAACTTTGTTCTTGTGTTAGTGAGCTGAGATGAGAGTTGTCACAAGTTATGGACTTTTCTTCTATGTGAAGCAACAAAATGCAACTTGGCTCTCTAGGTCAGTAGAGGACCCCCTAATGTGCTGCATAAGCCTCTCTTGATCAGTGTGTTATGCACATAATCTTGTGCCAAGCAGATTTTCCATGTACTTGTTGGATTTCTAATTTGACATAAAGCTACTTTATACAAAAATGGCCAATTTGCTTTATCCATTTTGGGATTAAACCCTCATACAATGCTTGCACTCAAAGAACAACACTTTAACACATTGAATATGCATTAAATTATGGAGTGTAACTTGGTTTAAGGACCTGTAATCTTGCCTAAAGCATGCTGAGCTCAAATGGTAAGGTTATGGACATGTTTTGATGAAGAACAAAAGTGAATTTTTGCCAACTTGTGAAATTCGAATCTCTCAAATTATGAGGTTGTTTGATGAGTTCTTGGACATTTTGGAAATCTTGGAATGTGTACTACAATCCATCTTTGAAATGCAAATTGAAATTCCAAGTGGAAGGGCATGAAAAATGGCCTTGAAGTGGGGTAGAAAACCTTGTCAAAATAGGTTAAAATTCCACTAAGTTAAAAATGGTTTAGTGCCCTTATTCAAAAAATTGTAACTTGAGATACAAGCTTCAAATGAGAAAACTTTGTGAATCAAAGTTGTAGATTATGCAACAAGCTACAACTTTCATGTTTTGACTTTTGTTTGAATCCAAATGGATCTTGGTGAAAAGATGGGGCAAAGTTGGGAAAAAATTAGGGTTTTTCATAACTTAGAAAAATTCTAAGTTATGAAAAATTCCATTTTAAAACCCTAATTTGCATTTTGTGATTTCTTGGTGAACAAGTTTCATGATTTGGCATGTTTTGATGAAAAATGAATCTTGACTCTTGATTTTGACCAAAAAAGTCAAAGTTTGACTTTTCAGTATACAGTCAAAATTGATCAATTGATTGGGAAATTCAACTGTCAACCTTGTGTACTTGGGATCTTTTGAGCTTGATGAATATGTCAAGATCATTCCATTGAGTCCTTGAGTCCATATGTGAGCTTGATTTGCCATTGGCTAGGTCAAACAGTCAAAAATTGCCTTTGTGCAGTCAAAACCCTAAAAATGACCATTTTGCCCTTTTGGTGATCTGATCAAACTTCTTGTGGAATTGTGATCCAAACTTGATCAAATGGTCCATATGAGTTCATAATGTTGATGTGGGTCAAAAATCATGAGGTTTGACTGTCAATTGGCCACAGTTGACTTTTTCCCCAATATAGCTGATTTCTAGGTCAACTGTCCAATTGACTAGGCAAAACTTGGAATCAAGATTTGAAACTTGGTGAGGATAAACTTGGGAGTCCAATATGAAACATGAAAGTCATCTTAGGCATTTTAGGTCAAAACATCCTTGGGAAAACACAAACCCTAGTTTGAGTCCACAGTGCAGGGAGAAGTCTTGAGCAGAGGAAACCCTAACTGGATCCTGATCTTCAAGGGTCTTGTGATGAGAAAATGTTGAGGAAATGGGAGGGCAAATTTTGGGGTACGACACCCCCATTTGTAAATTTTTACCCCCATCCCTAAATGATATAATAGTGTAGGATCTTTATATTTCCGCAATTTATTGCTTTCAAACATAAATGCTAGTAATTAGGATGTGTATGGTAAGACATAAAATCAACAAATAGATAAATCTAATCAAGACTAAATGCATGAAAATCAAACACACTTTCACACTAGCACCCTTAGGGGAATCCCATTTTATTGTCTATTGGAAAGTAGTCATGTCCCTCAAATATGGGCGTTTTAGCAAAGACCCTCGATAAAAGATAATAGTCCCTCCCTTAATGTTTCCTTCGGTAAACGATCTAGTCCCTAAAACGTCCCATAGGTTGCCTTCTATGACTATACAAATGTTCCACGCCCGTCCCTTCACATCCAACGATGAGGATTCTTACCAAATCAACGGTAAGATAGAAACACCTAAAGAAGGAGGAAAAGAACATTAAAGACCATTTGAGTAGGTAGATTTTCTCCTAGTTGCTAGCTTGCTCACAACAAAAATATTCCATACACCAATACACTCATTTGAAACATTTTCAAAAGACAAACACTTTGTACGCGTTCTTATAGAAACGAGAGCCATTACAAAGAACACACCTTTTCAAAATCTCTTTTAAAAACACATTCCACAAACAGCTCTTTGATCTATTTTCGAAACAACACTTTGTACGCGTTCTTGTAGAAACGAGAACCATTACAAAGACATTTTCAAAATACTTTCAAAACCCACACCACAAGCACATTCAAACAAAAGCAAGTGATCTAGCAAGCAACTAAGAGTCCGTAGATAACTACGGATGAAAAGGGTGCTAATACCTTCCCTTTTCATAACCTACCCCCTGAACTCAAGAAACAATCTCAAAGGTCTTTCCTGTTTTTTCAGCCTTTCCCTTTGGATAAAAGAAAAGTCGGTGGGACTCTTGCTATCTGCACAATTGCGATCAAACGCAAAACAACCAAGTCAGATCTCCCACCGCGTTACAACATCCGTCCAGACGTAGTGTTTTTGTGTTAAGATATAATCTTTACCTTTGTATTGCAAGTGCCAGAATTACAATTGGCATCAGAGAGGAACCTTATTCTGTCTATTGGATGAGATCTAGTGAGAAAATATTTTGGATATTATGGATAAGGAAGGAGGATAAAATAACAAACCACCTCCGTTGAATGGCTCAAATTATGATTGGTGGAAATTTAGAATGGTGGCTTTTCTAAAATCTATGGATAGAAAAGCTTGGAAGGCTGTTCTAAAAGGGTGGGAACATCCTATTAATACAAACAAAGATGGGAATGTGTCATTAAATCCAGAGGAAGAATGGAATGATGAGGATGATAAATTAGATCTTGGAAACTCCAAAGCTTTGAATTCTTTATTCAATGGAGTAGACAAGAACATGTTCTGATTGATTAACACATGTACTGTGGCCAAGGATGCTTGGGAAATTCTCAAAACAACTCATGAAGGTACATCCAAAGTAAAAAATGTCAAGACTTCAACTTCTCACCTCCAAATTTAAGAATCTAAAGATTAATAATGATGAGACATCTAGGAATATCATATGAAGATTCTTGAAATAGCTAATGCATCTTGTACCTTGGAAGAGAAGATGTCAGAAAAAAAGATTGTTAGAAAGTTTATTAGGTCTCAACCTAGGAAATTTTACATAAAGGTAACAACCATTGAAGAGGCTCATTACATCAGCAACATAAGGGTTGATGAACTTTTTTTCTCACTTCAAACCTTTGAGTTGGCCATTAGTTACAAGTCTTATAAAAAGAACAAGAGCATAGATTTTGTTTCCAATACTGAAGAAGAAGAAGGCTGAGTTGATTTAGATGTTGTTGAAGGTTTGTCCAATACCATTGTATTACATGAGAAGCAATTCAATAGAACTATAAAGAGAATTGATAGAAGAGGAAGACTAAATGTTCAAAAAATTTCATCTTACATCAAGAATAATGAGGATTTTCTAAAGATAACTAGAACTAAGGACAAGGAAAATCAAAGCACAACACTTTAACACATTGAATATGCATTAAATTATGGAGTGTAACTTGGTTTAAGGACCTGTAATCTTGCCTAAAGCATGCTGAGCTCAAATGGTAAGGTTATGGACATGTTTTGATGAAGAACAAAAGTGAATTTTTGCCAACTTGTGAAATTCGAATCTCTCAAATTATGAGGTTGTTTGATGAGTTCTTGGACATTTTGGAAAGCTTGGAATGTGTACTACAATCCATCTTTGAAATGCAAATTGAAATTCCAAGTGGAAGGGCATGAAAAATGGCCTTGAAGTGGGGTATAAAACCTTGTCAAAATAGGTTAAAATTCCACTAAGTTAAAAATGGTTTAGTGCCCTTATTCAAAAAATTGTAACTTGAGATACAAGCTTCAAATGAGAAAACTTTGTGAATCAAAGTTGTAGATTATGCAACAAGCTACAACTTTCATGTTTTGACTTTTGTTTGAATCCAAATGGATCTTGGTGAAAAGATGGGGCAAAGTTGGGAAAAAATTAGGGTTTTTCATAACTTAGAAAAATTCTAAGTTATGAAAAATTCCATTTTAAAACCCTAATTTGCATTTTGTGATTTCTTGGTGAACAAGTTTCATGATTTGGCATGTTTTGATGAAAAATGAATCTTGACTCTTGATTTTGACCAAAAAAGTCAAAGTTTGACTTTTCAGTATACAGTCAAAATTGATCAATTGATTGGGAAATTCAACTGTCAACCTTGTGTACTTGGGATCTTTTGAGCTTGATGAATATGTCAAGATCATTCCATTGAGTCCTTGAGTCCATATGTGAGCTTGATTTGCCATTGGCTAGGTCAAACAGTCAAAAATTGCCTTTGTGCAGTCAAAACCCTAAAAATGACCATTTTGCCCTTTTGGTGATCTGATCAAACTTCTTGTGGAATTGTGATCCAAACTTGATCAAATGGTCCATATGAGTTCATAATGTTGATGTGGGTCAAAAATCATGAGGTTTGACTGTCAATTGGCCACAGTTGACTTTTTCCCCAATATAGCTGATTTCTAGGTCAACTGTCCAATTGACTAGGCAAAACTTGGAATCAAGATTTGAAACTTGGTGAGGATAAACTTGGGAGTCCAATATGAAACATGAAAGTCATCTTAGGCATTTTAGGTCAAAACATCCTTGGGAAAACACAAACCCTAGTTTGAGTCCACAGTGCAGGGAGAAGTCTTGAGCAGAGGAAACCCTAACTGGATCCTGATCTTCAAGGGTCTTGTGATGAGAAAATGTTGAGGAAATGGGAGGGCAAATTTTGGGGTACGACACCCCCATTTGTAAATTTTTACCCCCATCCCTAAATGATATAATAGTGTAGGATCTTTATATTTCCGCAATTTATTGCTTTCAAACATAAATGCTAGTAATTAGGATGTGTATGGTAAGACATAAAATCAACAAATAGATAAATCTAATCAAGACTAAATGCATGAAAATCAAACACACTTTCACACTAGCACCCTTAGGGGAATCCCATTTTATTGTCTATTGGAAAGTAGTCATGTCCCTCAAATATGGGCGTTTTAGCAAAGACCCTCGATAAAAGATAATAGTCCCTCGATGACCCTTAATGTTTCCTTCGGTAAACGATCTAGTCCCTAAAACGTCCCATAGGTTGCCTTCTATGACTATACAAATGTTCCACGCCCGTCCCTTCACATCCAACGATGAGGATTCTTACCAAATCAACGGTAAGATAGAAACACCTAAAGAAGGAGGAAAAGAACATTAAAGACCATTTGAGTAGGTAGATTTTCTCCTAGTTGCTAGCTTGCTCACAACAAAAATATTCCATACACCAATACACTCATTTGAAACATTTTCAAAAGACAAACACTTTGTACGCGTTCTTATAGAAACGAGAGCCATTACAAAGAACACACCTTTTCAAAATCTCTTTTAAAAACACATTCCACAAACAGCTCTTTGATCTATTTTCGAAACAACACTTTGTACGCGTTCTTGTAGAAACGAGAACCATTACAAAGACATTTTCAAAATACTTTCAAAACCCACACCACAAGCACATTCAAACAAAAGCAAGTGATCTAGCAAGCAACTAAGAGTCCGTAGATAACTACGGATGAAAAGGGTGCTAATACCTTCCCTTTTCATAACCTACCCCCTGAACTCAAGAAACAATCTCAAAGGTCTTTCCTGTTTTTTCAGCCTTTCCCTTTGGATAAAAGAAAAGTCGGTGGGACTCTTGCTATCTGCACAATTGCGATCAAACGCAAAACAACCAAGTCAGATCTCCCACCGCGTTACAACATCCGTCCAGACGTAGTGTTTTTGTGTTAAGATATAATCTTTACCTTTGTATTGCAAGTGCCAGAATTACAATTGGCATCAGAGAGGAACCTTATTCTGTCTATTGGATGAGATCTAGTGAGAAAATATTTTGGATATTATGGATAAGGAAGGAGGATAAAATAACAAACCACCTCCGTTGAATGGCTCAAATTATGATTGGTGGAAATTTAGAATGGTGGCTTTTCTAAAATCTATGGATAGAAAAGCTTGGAAGGCTGTTCTAAAAGGGTGGGAACATCCTATTAATACAAACAAAGATGGGAATGTGTCATTAAATCCAGAGGAAGAATGGAATGATGAGGATGATAAATTAGATCTTGGAAACTCCAAAGCTTTGAATTCTTTATTCAATGGAGTAGACAAGAACATGTTCTGATTGATTAACACATGTACTGTGGCCAAGGATGCTTGGGAAATTCTCAAAACAACTCATGAAGGTACATCCAAAGTAAAAAATGTCAAGACTTCAACTTCTCACCTCCAAATTTAAGAATCTAAAGATTAATAATGATGAGACATCTAGGAATATCATATGAAGATTCTTGAAATAGCTAATGCATCTTGTACCTTGGAAGAGAAGATGTCAGAAAAAAAGATTGTTAGAAAGTTTATTAGGTCTCAACCTAGGAAATTTTACATAAAGGTAACAACCATTGAAGAGGCTCATTACATCAGCAACATAAGGGTTGATGAACTTTTTTTCTCACTTCAAACCTTTGAGTTGGCCATTAGTTACAAGTCTTATAAAAAGAACAAGAGCATAGATTTTGTTTCCAATACTGAAGAAGAAGAAGGCTGAGTTGATTTAGATGTTGTTGAAGGTTTGTCCAATACCATTGTATTACATGAGAAGCAATTCAATAGAACTATAAAGAGAATTGATAGAAGAGGAAGACTAAATGTTCAAAAAATTTCATCTTACATCAAGAATAATGAGGATTTTCTAAAGATAACTAGAACTAAGGACAAGGAAAATCAAAGCACAACACTTTAACACATTGAATATGCATTAAATTATGGAGTGTAACTTGGTTTAAGGACCTGTAATCTTGCCTAAAGCATGCTGAGCTCAAATGGTAAGGTTATGGACATGTTTTGATGAAGAACAAAAGTGAATTTTTGCCAACTTGTGAAATTCGAATCTCTCAAATTATGAGGTTGTTTGATGAGTTCTTGGACATTTTGGAAAGCTTGGAATGTGTACTACAATCCATCTTTGAAATGCAAATTGAAATTCCAAGTGGAAGGGCATGAAAAATGGCCTTGAAGTGGGGTATAAAACCTTGTCAAAATAGGTTAAAATTCCACTAAGTTAAAAATGGTTTAGTGCCCTTATTCAAAAAATTGTAACTTGAGATACAAGCTTCAAATGAGAAAACTTTGTGAATCAAAGTTGTAGATTATGAAACAAGCTACAACTTTCATGTTTTGACTTTTGTTTGAATCCAAATGGATCTTGGTGAAAAGATGGGGCAAAGTTGGGAAAAAATTAGGGTTTTTCATAACTTAGAAAAATTCTAAGTTATGAAAAATTCCATTTTAAAACCCTAATTTGCATTTTGTGATTTCTTGGTGAACAAGTTTCATGATTTGGCATGTTTTGATGAAAAATGAATCTTGACTCTTGATTTTGACCAAAAAAGTCAAAGTTTGACTTTTCAGTATACAGTCAAAATTGATCAATTGATTGGGAAATTCAACTGTCAACCTTGTGTACTTGGGATCTTTTGAGCTTGATGAATGTGTCAAGATCATTCCATTGAGTCCTTGAGTCCATATGTGAGCTTGATTTGCCATTGGCTAGGTCAAACAGTCAAAAATTGCCTTTGTGCAGTCAAAACCCTAAAAATGACCATTTTGCCCTTTTGGTGATCTGATCAAACTTCTTGTGGAATTGTGATCCAAACTTGATCAAATGGTCCATATGAGTTCATAATGTTGATGTGGGTCAAAAATCATGAGGTTTGACTGTCAATTGGCCACAGTTGACTTTTTCCCCAATACAGCTGATTTCTAGGTCAACTGTCCAATTGACTGGGCAAAACTTGGAATCAAGATTTGAAACTTGGTGAGGATAAACTTGGGAGTCCAATATGAAACATGAAAGTCATCTTAGGCATTTTAGGTCAAAACATCCTTGGGCAAACACAAACCCTAGTTTGAGTCCACAGTGTAGGGAGAAGTCTTGAGCAGAGGAAACCCTAACTGGATCCTGATCTTCAAGGGTCTTGTGATGAGAAAATGTTGAGGAAATAGGAGGGAAAATTTTAGGGTACAACAGTTGCCCCTGTTCAATCTTCTTGGACCTGAAGAGTTAGATTGGCAAGTTTGCCTTTCGTGGCTCGAGGGTAAAGGGAGATTGGACACTAGAGTGCCCGGAAATTTGCACTCGCATGCTGGAGTCTCAACAAGGTGATGTCGGGAATGGGCTTATAGATGCCATTTGGAGAGATGAGGGATAGGGAGATGGGCTTATAGATGCCATCTGGAGATGTGACAGAACCTTGTCGGGGATGGGCTTATAGATGCCATTTGGAAGTGTCGATCGCATAAGAGATTCCTTAGCGAGAACTTGTGTATTTGAGAAAGACGGATGTTTTCCTGGCTTGTTACAGGTGTTTGATCTTCAGTCTCCTTATGCAGATATGCCCTGGCTAGATACAGGTATCGAATCTACAATTGGTTGCTCACAAATGTGCCCTGGCTGGATACAGGAGTCGAATCTGGAGATAGTCGTTAATAGATGTGCCCTGGCTGGATACAGGAATCGAATCTTCGAACTCTTCAGACGTGCCCTGGCTAGATACAGGAATCAAGTCTGGAAACGTGGTCAACAGATATGCCCTGGCTGGATACAGGAATCGAATCTGGAGATGTTGTAGTTGATAGATGTGCCCTGGCTGGATACAGGAATTGAATCTTCGAATTCTTCAGACGTGCCCTGGCTAGATACAGGAATCGAGTCTGGAACCTGATCACTCTCAGATGTGCCCTGGCTAGATACAGGTATCGGATCTGGAATTATGACGGTCGAAGGTAGTTGTTTTTGGGATTGTCTTTTTCCTGAAAAGGCAAAAACGTAAGTTGTATGCAATGTCATGATGTATGATATGCATGATGTTATGATGTTCAACACGAGATAGTGTTGTATGCACTTTACATATGTAAGCAAGATGTATGAAAATGTGAAATGTTTATGAATGTAATTTCGTCTTAGGAAAATAAATCCTTGGCGAACGGCCAGGGAGTTGCTCTGTGGAAGAGATACTTGGCCGAAGTTTTGCTGAGAGGCCTGTTGAGGACTTTAATGATGGATTCTGCTGAGGATAATGATGATAAACTCCGCTGGGGAGCACCGAAGATAAACTCTGCCGGGGATTGAAGGAACTTTGCCGAGGGCGGTCTTCCGTGGTTTTTAGCTGAGGATAACCCAGTTATAAGTCCTTGTGAGGAAATAACTCTACATAAAACTCGGGAAGACGTCCGTGCACTATAGGGAACAAGCTTCCGGGACCTACTGGGGATGAGTTTTAAGACCTTTCGGGGAATGTTGTGACTTTAGGATCGACGGGGGACCAACTCTGCTTGGGGAAAGTACTACTGAACCTTGGTTTACTCTGCGGGGAGTTGAGATGATTTGGCCACATTCTTCAGTTGAATCTAACTTGGTACCTTGGCGGACAAAACAACCAGACTGCATCAAACAACTTCACATTGCCCCTGTCTCTGATGTCACCTGTAATCAATCTCTTGTTTCATATGTAAACATTTATGAATCAGCAATTTAATGTCAAATGCATATATCAAAAATGAACATTGGACGTTCTTCGCAAGACAAAACAGAAAAAGGAAAACAATGGTAATTTGTATGGACAAGTGAATTTGTATTGATTTAAACATTGCCTGTGAATAGGCGTTTTTGTACAAGAGGCTGACATCCTAGTAAGAGGACGCCGCCAAATAACATAGAGTTTACAATTTGAAAAAGGAAACAAAACAGCTATGTGAACAATCCCACTGGGTTCCAACTCTGCTATCGCCTTTATGTCTTCGAACGTCTCATCGCTTTGCTGCCTAATTTGAAGATGAAGCTGATTGGTCAATGCCGAAATCTGGAGCCAGATAGTTGATGCCGAATTCCGGATGCGAAGTGATCCAATGAGACATAGTGTTACGCTTTATCCCTAACTTTTGCCTGGACCGCCCTTTCGGGTTTTCAGTCCACCGGGATACCCATTTTTGCCCAAGCCGCCTTTTCAGGTTTTCGACTTGCCGGGTGTACATATTTTTTATTCATTTCATCCCTTATTTTTGTCCGAACCCTTTTGGTTCGCCGGGAAGCCCTTATTTTTGCCCAGGTATGTCAACCTAGCGGGTCTTTTATTTATGCGTAGTATTTTTTCACTATGTCTGCATTGGCGGGGTGAGGAAGGTCGTCACCATCCATGGTGGTTAGGATCATGGCTCCTCCTGAGAACACACATTTAACCACAAATGGCCCTTCGTATGTAGGGGTCCATTTGCCCCGGGGATCACTTTGAGGAAGGATGATGCGTTTGATTACCAGGTCCCCAACTCGATACTCTTGTGGTCTGACTTTCTTGTTGAATGCCCTGATCATCCGTTTTTGATACGTTTGACCATGACAGATAGCAGTGAGCCTCTTTTCGTCAATCAGATTTAATTGATCAAGTCGAGTCTGGATCCAATCATCTTCATTCAAGTCTGCATCCTTCATTATCCGGAGAGAGGGTATCTGGACTTCAATTGGCAAGACTGCCTCCATGCCATAGACCAAGGAGAAGGGAGTTGCCCCTGTTGAAGTCCTTGCTGAGGTGCGGTACCCATGAAGAGCGAACGGTAACATCTCGTGCCAATCTTTATAGGTCACTGTCATCTTCTGCACAATTTTCTTGATATTCTTATTGGCTGCTTCTACAGCCCCATTCATCTTCGGCCGGTAGGGAGAAGAATTGTGGTGCTGTATTTTGAATTGTTCACAGAGTTTAGTGATCATCGAATTATTGAGATTGGTACCATTGTCCGTAATGATTCTTTCCGGGACTCCGTACCGACAGATCAGATTATGCCGGATGAAACGTGCCACGACGCTCTTGGTTACTGTGGCGTAGGAAGCTGCCTCAACCCATTTTGTGAAGTAATCGATCGCCACCAAGATGAAGCGATGCCCATTGGATGCCGTCGGTCGGATCTCACCGATCATATCGATGCCCCACATCGCAAAAGGCCAAGGTGCCGTCAGGACATTCAAAGGAACCGGAGGGATATGCACCTTGTCAGCATAGATCTGGCATTTATGACAAGTTCGGGAGTGTTGGTAACAATCGGCTTCCATTGTGGACCAGAAATATCGTGCCCGAAGGATTTTCTTAGCCATGGTGTGTCCACTGGAATGTGTTCCAAATGTTCCTTCATGTAATTCCATCATAATTTTCTCTGCTTCAGCCTTATCCACACAACGTAGCAGAGTTGAATCCTGATTTCGTTTGTAGAGAATGTCGTTGCTGAGGAAGAATTTTGCAGCAAACCTCCTCAAGAACTTCTTATCATTGACAGACGCACCTTCAGGGTACTCCTGAGCTTCCAAGTACCTCTTAACCTCATGATACCAGGGTTTTTCAATAACCTTCTCAGCCTCGAGCTCGCAGCAGTATGCCGGTTCATCCAACTTCCAGATAATGATTCGGGGAGCCTCATTGTCCCATTTAACTTTGAACATTGAAGACATCGTAGCTAGGGCGTCCGCTAGCTGATTCTCCTCTCTATGGAAGTGTTCGAAAGTTATCTCTTCAAAGTGGGGGAGCAAGGTCGACACATACTCCTTGTAAGGAATAAGATTTGGGTGTTTCGTATCCCACTCGCCTTTGATCTGATTGATCACGAGAGCGGAATCTCCGAAGACACTTAGAAATTTTATCCTTAGGTCGATTGCAGCTTGTAAACCCATGATACATGCCTCATATTCTGCCATATTGTTGGTGCAGCTGAAACATAACCGGGCAGTGAGGGGAGTATGAGTTCCTTTGGGAGATATGATGACAGCGCCGACGCCGTTACCCAAAGCATTGGAGGCTCCATCAAAATGCATAGACCATCGGGATCCTTCCTCAGGTCCTTCATCCGGTCCAGGTACCTCACAGTCCGTTACCACCATGATGTCTTCGTCCGGAAAATCAAAGTTCAATGATTGGTAATCGTCCACAGGTTGGTGTGCCAAATGATCCATCAGTACACTTCCCTTAATTGCTTTCTGAGTTGTATATTGGATGTCATATTCTGTCAAGATCATTTGCCATCTCGCTATTCTCCCAGACAGAGCGGGCTTTTCAAATATGTACTTGATGGGATCCATCTTTGAAATCAATAAAGTAGTGTGAGTCAGCATATACTGTCTCAGCCGGCGAGCAGCCCATACAAGAGCGCAGCAAGTTTTCTCAAGCAGTGAGTAACGAGACTCACAGTCGGTAAACTTTTTGCTCAAGTAATAAATAGCGTGCTCTTTTCGGCCAGACTCGTCATGCTGCCCCAGCACACACCCCATTGAATTGTCAAGTACTGTCAAGTATAGTATTAGAGGCCTTCCTTCCACTGGTGGCATAAGAATGGGTGGTTCTTGGAGATATTCCTTTATCCTTTCAAAGGCAGCCTGACATTCATCGTTCCAGCGTACTACTTGATCTTTCTTCAGCAATTTGAAGATTGGCTCACAAGTAGCAGTCAGATGTGAGATGAATCGGGCAATGTAATTCAGTCGTCCTAGGAAACCTCTGACTTCTTTTTCTGTTTTTGGAGTCGGCATCTCTTGTATGGCTTTTACCTTGGCAGGGTCCACCTGGATACCCTTATCACTTACAATGAAACCTAGCAATTTTCCGGATCTTACCCCAAAGGTGCATTTGTTGGGATTCAATCTCAGCTTGTACAACTTGAGTCGGTCAAATAACTTCCTCAGATGGTCAAGGAGCTCCTCCTCAGTTTGAGACCTTGCAATCATGTCATCAACGTATACCTCAATCTCATGATGGATCATATCATGAAATAAAGAAACCATGGCACGTTGATAGGTTGCCCCAGCATTTTTCAATCCGAATGGCATGACCTTATAACAGAAGGTGCCCCACTGAGTCACAAAGGTAGTCTTCTCCATATCTTCTGGAGCCATCTTGATCTGATTATACCCTGAAAAACCATCCATGAAGGAGAACACCTTGTGTTGAGCTGTATTGTCAACAAGGATATCAATGTGAGGTAAGGGGAAGTCATCCTTGGGGCTGGCCCTGTTCAGATCCCTGTAGTCAACACATATTCTGACTTTACCGTCCTTCTTCGGTACTGGCACCACATTGGCAACCCACTGAGGGTAAGAAGTCACTGCAAGGAAACCGGCATCAAACTGTTTCATAACCTCGGCCTTGATCTTTTCAGACATCTCTGGACGCATCCGTCGGACTTTTTGCTTTACCGGAGGGCAATCTTCCTTGGTTGGTAGGTGGTGAACTACAATGTCGGCATCCAAACCAGGCATATCTTCATAGGACCAAGCAAAAATCTCCATGTAATCCTGTAGCATCTGGATCAATCGTTGCTTCACGCTGAGCTCTAGATTGGCACCAATCTTGACCTCTTTCCTATCTGTCTCAGTACCCAGGTTAATTGTCTCCACCGGCTCTTCATGTGGTTGAATAGCCCTCTCTTCCTGGAGTAGCAGTCTTGCGAGTTCACCAGGCACTTCGCAATCATCTTCACCTTCGTCTTCGGCCAAGTTGATCGGATTTTCGAAGTCATAACTGGCGGTAGCAGAGCTGTTACCAGTGAGATCCAGAATGGATTGAAACCTGTATAAGTGAGTGTGTGTAAATATAGCTGTTTTGCAATATATATAACACAGAAAGGAAAAGAGCACAAGATTTGAAATGCAACAAACGTCCAATGTTTTGATTGATGATATATGAAAATGTCATACAAAAAAGCCCTCACAAATGGAGCTAACGATGCCCCGGGTAGGACACCGAGCCAACAAAGTTTTAACATATTGTTTGTTACAAATTGGAAATCAAAAGAAATTAATTACTGCGTGACAAATGTGATAGGGGTAAAATCCTTTGCCGTCCAGTTGCTTGGTCCGTCGCTGGTAGTCGGGTAGATCCAACTGTCGAACTCTGATTCCTCTACATCTTCCTCGATAGCATTCACCCTTGAGCTGGAGATAAACACCGGAGCCTTTCTGACCTTCTCCTTGCGCACAGCCCTCTGAGCCTCTGCAGTAAAGCCCAGCCCAAACTTGTCGTTCTTCTGAGTGAAATCAGGAAGCTGACCCCAGTTTGCACAATTGCCTTTCTGAACCACAGCCCGGGCATCCCTTAGGGAAGCCATCTTCAAGGAAACATTCTCTTCGACCGTTGTTTCTGCTGCTGCTGAAATTAGATGTACCTCCTCGAAATGCTGAAAGGGGGTTTCAATGAACTCCCCGTCCATCTCAATGTATCTGAAGGAATTCAAATGGCTCACCATATACTCCTCTTCTCCTTGCACAGTGACGATCTTCCCCCTGACAGGGTACTTCAGCTTCTGGTGCAAGGTAGAGGTCACAGCCCCAGCTTTATGGATCCAAGGTCGACCCAGTAGACAAGAGTACGATGGACGTATATCCATCACATAAAAAGTAGAGTCAAATACTTGAGAGCCCACACGAATAGGGATGTCAACCTCTCCATGAACCATCCTTTTTGAACCGTCAAAGGCCCTGACGATGATATTGCTGGGCTTCAGTTCTAGGCCTTCATAATCCAAATGGTCTAAAGCCTTTTTCGGTAGAACATTCGAGGAAGAACCAGTGTCCACCAGTACATGCGCTAGAGTAGTGCCCCTGCATTCGATAGAGACATGCAGGGCATCATTGTGGTCTCTTCCCTTCGCAGTCAGGTCAGCATCTGAAAAACCCAAGCCATTGTCTGCTGTCAGATTTGCTACGCAATCAGTGAACTGGACTGCAGATGTCTCCTGTGGCACATGGGCCGTCTTGAGAAATGAAATCAAGGCTTTGGCATGGGCCTCGGAGCATAGCAATAAGGAGAGCATGGAGATCTTGGAGGGCGTATGCCCCAGCTGCTCGACAACATTGAAATCACTCTTCTTTATTATTTTCAGGATTTCCTCCATTTCTTGTTGGGAGGCCTCAGCATTTATAGGTATCGGTGCCTCCATCCGGGCAGGCTCTTCTTCAATCCCTTTGCCCCGAGCATTAGATGACTTGGCAGCAGGGGAAACAACTTGATCAGTAGCAGGAACAGGTAAACTTGTAGGTGTTATAAGGAGGGGTCTTCGAATAGCGGGCGGTGCAATGTCAGGCAAGAAGAGCCTGCCACTGCGGGTGACCTTGGCTGGACCAGTGATATCGCAGATACTGGCGCCGGTGTCGAATTCTTGTTTGATTCCATTTACATATACGTCTGCCCCATAATGCCAGGGGACAGCTTTATCAGATACGTAGGGGAGAGGCCCCGGAACAGTAATAACCACAGGTGCAACAGTCATGATTTGAACAGGCTTCTTCGGGAGAGCCTTGATTGGATTATTGAAGATGGTAACCACAGAAACTTCCTCTGCCGGAACCAACTGAACAGCAGACTTCTTAAACAGAATCTCCTTGCTATCCATTAGGCTTTGGATGCCTAACTTCAGCAAGGGACAACCAGATAGGGAAACAGTACAGAATAGGCAACCCTCACTGCAACCCGGAAATAAACCGGCCTGCAGTAGGTTCTTCTTGACGGTCTTCAGAGGGGTAACAACTTCATTTACCGAAACAGCATACAATTCTTCCTCAATGGCATTTACTCTATGCTGGGGCATAGGAGCAGTTACAACATTCGATCTCTCTGGCGCCTCAAACTGAATTTCCTTTGCGTCAATCAGATCTTGCACTTTGTTTCTCAAGGCCCAGCAATCATCAGTAGTGTGCCCGGGACTATCAGAATGATAAGCACACCGGGCATTCGGGTTATACTTAGGAGACGCAGTGTTGACGACCTTAGGAGCTTCTTTGAGGGTCACCAGGTTGGTGGATAATAGTTGGGGTAAAATTTGAGATAAGGTCATACTCAGTCGGGTATACTGCCTCTTGGGCCTTTCGCTTCTTTGTTGATTGTACTGCTGAGGAGCAGCAACAGGTTTTGAGATGACCAAAGCATTGACGGCTTGGCGACTTTCGGACTTGATTTGTCTTCTAGGACCATAGACGACACTTGCTTCTTTTTTAAACGGCCTCTTCTCAGCACTTGTAGAGGCAGCCTTTTGTATCTTGCCTGACCTGATGCCAGCTTCAATTCTTTCCCCCGTCAATATCAAATCCGTAAACCCAGCGGAGGAGTTACCAACCAAATGATTGAAAAATGGACCAGACAACGTCCCTAGGAACATATCAACCAGCTCTCGATCAGTCAATGGAGGCTGCACCCTTCCAGCCAAATCTCTCCATTTTTGTGCGTACTCTTTGAACCCTTCACCCGTTCCTAGAGACATACCCTGAAGTTGGGTACGCGTAGGAGCGAGATCAGAATTGTATTGGTATTGTCTGTAGAATGCGGTTGCCAAATCTTCCCAGTGTCGGATGCTAGTTCCATCTAATTGGTAGAACCACTCAAGTTGTGACCCCGAGAGGCTATCTTGGAAGAAGTGAATCCAGAGGTTCTTATCCGCCGTATAAGGTTGGATTTTCCTTACGTACGACCTCAGATGCAGCTTTGGGCAGGAGACCCCATCATACTTGGCGAAGGCAGGCGCCTTAAACTTGTGTGGAATTACTACCCCAGAAGATAACCCCAAATCTCCGAAATCCAGCCCGGCACATTCTGAATTTCCATGGCGCTTAAGCGGTCCTCCAATTTCTTGTATCTGTCAGCAGCAGGTGGGTATTGTTCGTCGTTATAGTCCGTCTCGTTGTCGGAGACTGCGGGACTAGGAGCTCCTCCCCCTTGGGGACTGTTTTTCTCAGCAGAAGAAGTAGTTGGATCAGCTTCATTATGGAGTGTGTTCCCAAATCTGCGTCCGGTGTTGAACAACGCAGTCCTCTTTTTCTTCTTCTTCTTCAGGAGTAGGGTCTTCAACTCTTGCTGACCTTGGGCTAGGCTTAGGACTATCTCTTGAAATTGTGCATTTTGGGCCTGAAGGGCCTTGATTGCTTGCTCACTGGATGAGTCTGGATTCATGATGACTGTGCAAAATAAACAACGAAGGAGATTAAGCAACCTGTGAAATAGGGTACCTGCTATGCATATGGTGCAATGGAATGCGTATGTTTTATGTTTTCAAAGACAAACAAGATTCAACTTTGTAGACAAAAAGGGAAACACACTTCATTAGATTAAAATTTTCAATTGTTCAACAATTTGCCCTTAGGCATTACAGGAATGAAAAAATACTGGAAAGGAAATAAAACTATAAAAGGAAACATCCAAAGCTCATCAATGCTCCCATGGCCTCCTCTTTTCAGTGCTGATGTAGTTGTTCAGGACCCGTTCTTCCTCCAATTGCTTAGTCAGCCTCTGGATCTTCCGTTCCTGCTCGTTGAATTTCTCCCGATAGAAATCCCGTTCTTCCTTTAGCTGCACCCAAGATCTCTTCATGGTGTCAAAATCAGTAGGTATCTGAGGAGGGAGGACAGTTGGAGGAACCCCATCTTCAACAGGAGACTCAAGAATGAGAGGTCTAACAGCTTTGTAGGGCATACCTAACCTTTGAGCACGGATGCAGACCCATTTGCAATAGGGCCTCAATGGTAGGGAAGTCTTTGGTCCCAACTCATGTGGGTTGGCTTTGTGGATTCTGTCCCAGGCTCTAATGAATCCCTGGCGTAGTTTGTCACTGTCTGCCTGAAACTCAAAATGGAAGTGAGGAACCAGCATTTCATGAGGCCCATCTCCTCTGGCTCTTCCAAACTGACGGAGAGCTAAACACGGATTGTAAGAGATTCCTCCTTGGATACCAATCAAAGGAACATTAGGGTATTCTCCGCAACGGTCAACAACAGCTACCTCATCCAAACCTCTGAGAGTCCAGGTGATGTCATTATCAGTGAGAGACATTAACCTCCGAGCCCAACCTTTTCCTTCTTCATTCTTCAGCACGAACTTAGGAAGGTGCGAAATAAACCACCTTACTAGCAAAGGAGCACAACACCACAGAGTTCTCCGTTTTCGAGCAGTACGAGCATAGAGTTGTTGTAGAATATCACCCAAAAGAGTGGGTACCGGATTCCGAGACATGAAGATCCTTATGACATGGATGCTGATAAAGGTGTCAGGGTTGGGAAACAATACCAGACCATAGATCAAAAGAGCCAGAATATCCTCGTACGCCTTGAAGTCCAAGTCATCCCAGAAATCATTAGCCTTGCCAACCAGAAATTTGACCAAAAAGCCCTTGATCCCATTTCTAGTTTCCCAGTTGGACAATACCTCTTCTTTGGTCAAGGGGAGAATTGCAGCAATCTCCTCAGGCCTAGGAGTCTTTTCCAAACCAGTGAATGGAGTTTATTCCAAGACAGGGATCCCAAGCAAATAAGAGAACTCTTCCAGGGTAGGAACCAGCTGGAAGTCTTGAAAGGTGAAACAATGGTACAGAGGGTCATAAAACTGGGTCAGAACACTTATCAGTTGTTGGTCCCATTTTGCAGTGACCAAGCCAAGGAGAGAACCATGTCTGTTGATGAAGGAAGTAGTGTTTGGAATCCTTCCAACCAAATCCTTGAGTAACACTGGTGGTTGAACAAAGTTGAGCCGGACAGTATTCCTACGCACGGGCATCATGATGTCCTACAAAACAGAGCAAAGATGAAACCTTTTTTGTCTTTGAAATGGGTTAGCCCTTTATACAGGATGCATGCAATGGTATGATGGCATGATGCTATGATGAAGCACACCACAAGTATTCACATAGGCAAATAAGGCACACAAGTCACACAAGACACCCTTAGGTTTCAGGCCAGCATGAGTTTCAGGTATTACCCTCTTTTGGTTTTGTTGGTTAAAACCTGTCCTATCAAAAGTAACCGGGTTCTAGAGGATCTCAAATCATTGGCTACCCTCAATCGGTCATAACTCCAGCATCGCAATCTTTTCTCGCGGCCAGAACCATCTTGAGAGTTTAGCCTCAATGAGTGTAGCATACTGCTACTGTCCTAATAGCCAAGTTGGTCAATTTAGGGTTCTAAGGTTGGTTGGTGTTTAATGACCCCTTAGAAGACCTATATTCTCCCCGTTGCAACACAAGGGATATAGGTACAGACTAAGATGCCACACCAACGTAGCCACTGCTTCACCCATGTTGGTCTACGCCGGACAGGTCCCTCACAGATTATGCTACCTAAAAAGGGTATTTCCCAGATCCGGGTTAGGATCTATGAATCTCCGATACAAAGCCCACAAATGTAAAGCAAACAAATCAATCAATTGAAAACAAAGGTGATCTAAGCCCTAAGGTTACTCAACTTTTAAAGAATACTCCCCAGCAGAGTCGCCAGTTCTGTGATACGGTGGGAGAACTGACTAGTGTTTTGCATTTGTTTTCGCAAATGTTTCGGTTGAGCAAGAGTCGCCACCGACTTTTTATTTTATCCTAAGGAAAGGTTAAAAAGCACAGCAAAAACCTTTTGAGATGTTTTCTTGGGTTCGGGGAGTAGATTATAGAAAGGGAAGGTATTAGCACCCTTTCTATCCATGGTTATCCATGGGCTCTTAGTTACTTGCTTAAATCACTTGCCTTTTGTTTTCAATTGTTTTAAATGGTGCTTGAGTGTGTGGGTTTGAAAATATTTTGAAAAGAAGCCAATGTGGTGGCAACCTTTATAATGATCCATGTGGGGATGTATACAAAGGTGCATGTCTTTTGAAAAAATGTTTTCATTTGTTTTTGAAAGTTGTTTTTGAAAGTGTAGTGATGTGTGGTTTTTTGAAATAGGCAAGTGTTTTAGTTTGCAAGATTTATTCAAGTAACTAAGAGATTATCTACTCCTAAATTTCTCAAAAGATTATTGCTATGTTTTAACCCTTTTAACAAGTTTGCTCCACCATTGTATTTGGTGGACAACCTTGTGTTAGGATGTGAAAGGGACAGGCGCGGGTCATCGTTTAGACCATAATTGCAATGGTGCCAAGTATCTTTGGGCATTTTCTTTAAGGGACTTGATCATTTGTTTTTGTTTGTTTTGAAAAATGTTATCGAGGGACTATGATCATTCAATTTGTTTGTTTTGCCCAAAGAGACCTAACATGCAATATGGCCCAATTTTGAAAGTCAACATGTGGAGTACCCTAGGGGTGCAAGTGTGATTTGTGTATCCATTTTCATGCTCATTTGTCTTGAGATTAGGTCATAACTACTTTTTTTTGTCGTTTTTCGCATACAAACCCTAATTCTAACATGTTATCATTAGAAAGAAATAAAGTGCGAAAATAAATTTACTAAGCTATTACAAAACCAAATATGGGAAGGGGGGTACAAATGTTCAAATGGGGGATATTTAGACAAGAATTTAAATCTAAATTATTACATCCTTTTTGAATATTTGCAAGGTAAATAAATTGCATAATTAAATGGAAATGAAGTAAATATGCAAAAATGCAAAAAAAGAAAGTTTTTATATGTATGAAAAAAGTATGGTTTATGTAAAGTAAAATAAGAACATAAAAAGGTATTATTTTTTAGTATTTTGAATTTAGGGCAAAAACCCTAATTTTAAAGAAAATGTATTATTATTTAATTTAATACAAGTATTTATTTATTATGTACAAAAATAAAAATAAAATGAAGTATATTATGAAAAAAGTATTTTTTGTATCAAATATTAATAAAAATGAAAAATTCAAGTATTTTTTATATTTTAACTTAAATATATTAATAAACATATATATATATATATATATATATATATATATATATATATATATATATATATATATATATATATATATATATATATTAAGTTCTTAAATATGCATTATATACAAAATAATATATATTTTATATTTTAATAAAATAAAGAAAGTATTTTTTATGTGAAATATTTTCAGAAGGTAAATAAAAATAAAAAAATGTATTTACACTATTTTTTTCAAATATTCTAAATAATAATATGTATATGTATTTATATATAAACTAAAGGAAAATCAAATAAAATCAAATAAAAATCAAAAAATGGTGAGAAAAATATTTTCAAAATTTTAATATGCTGAGAAAAAATAAACAAGTCAAACAAAAAAAGAAAAAGTCAAAAAGAATTAAAAATAAGGCAAATGAGCTTAGGGGGTGAGAAAATGGAAATAGGGTGCAAAAAGAAGAAACCACACAGGCCCAGCCCATGTGGCTTCATCTTCAACCTTCATTCAACAACATTCAAAAACGCGCGCCCTGTACTCCTGATGCTAACTCCTGATTCCTGGCTTTTTAACAAAAACTCATAACATGAAAAATGCTCAGCATGAAGAGACGATTCCAACCATGTATAGAACTTGACCTAACTCTCTAAGATGAGGGAGAATTTCTCCTCCCCCAAATTCTAACCTAGTTTTTCTGCCATTTTCAAACTCAAAATTCTCTCTACTCAGGCAAAAGAAATGAAATGTAAAGATATGTACATGTTCAGGGCTATGAGTAGAACCTTGTTTCTTCACAAACTTAAGACTAAAGATACATGATAAGAGAGATACGAGTTAAAAGTTTTACCTGTGCAGTTGAACTTCTATCTGGAGAATGAGGAACTTCTAGTGCAAGGTGATGATTGGAAAAGCTTCCTTGAGGACCAGGGATGCTGTTTCAATGCTTACTTTGTCTTGAAACTTTCTGTATCGAGCTGTGGAACTTCAACTGCAAAAGGAAAAAATGAAAATGGTGGAAGCTGTTAGAGGGATTACAGGTCAGGTTTTAGGTCATGGTTAGCTTGCATACATGCTAGGGAATGTGTATGAATTGATTTTGGTAAGAATGCTCGAGGGAAATGGGAGTTGGCACTCAAACTGCAGAGGCAACTCTGTTTTTGCAGTTTGAGGATGATTCTGAGATGGAGGGTGTTTTGGAGGTGCAAGGGTCGTGTCTTATCTTGGTTATGTTCTCTTGAAGGTGTTGGATAACTTTGTTCTTGTGTTAGTGAGCTGAGATGAGAGTTGTCACAAGTTATGGACTTTTCTTCTATGTGAAGCAACAAAATGCAACTTGGCTCTCTAGGTCAGTAGAGGACCCCCTAATGTGCTGCATAAGCCTCTCTTGATCAGTGTGTTATGCACATAATCTTGTGCCAAGCAGATTTTCCATGTACTTGTTGGATTTCTAATTTGACATAAAGCTACTTTATACAAAAATGGCCAATTTGCTTTATCCATTTCGGGATTAAACCCTCATACAATGCTTGCACTCAAAGAACAACACTTTAACACATTGAATATGCATTAAATTATGGAGTGTAACTTGGTTTAAGGACCTGTAATCTTGCCTAAAGCATGCTGAGCTCAAATGGTAAGGTTATGGACATGTTTTGATGAAGAACAAAAGTGAATTTTTGCCAACTTGTGAAATTCGAATCTCTCAAATTATGAGGTTGTTTGATGAGTTCTTGGACATTTTGGAAATCTTGGAATGTGTACTACAATCCATCTTTGAAATGCAAATTGAAATTCCAAGTGGAAGGGCATGAAAAATGGCCTTGAAGTGGGGTAGAAAACCTTGTCAAAATAGGTTAAAATTCCACTAAGTTAAAAATGGTTTAGTGCCCTTATTCAAAAAATTGTAACTTGAGATACAAGCTTCAAATGAGAAAACTTTGTGAATCAAAGTTTTAGATTATGCAACAAGCTACAACTTTCATGTTTTGACTTTTGTTTGAATCCAAATGGATCTTGGTGAAAAGATGGGGCAAAGTTGGGAAAAAATTAGGGTTTTTCATAACTTAGAAAAATTCTAAGTTATGAAAAATTCCATTTTAAAACCCTAATTTGCATTTTGTGATTTCTTGGTGAACAAGTTTCATGATTTGGCATGTTTTGATGAAAAATGAATCTTGACTCTTGATTTTGACCAAAAAAGTCAAAGTTTGACTTTTCAGTATACAGTCAAAATTGATCAATTGATTGGGAAATTCAACTGTCAACCTTGTGTACTTGGGATCTTTTGAGCTTGATGAATGTGTCAAGATCATTCCATTGAGTCCTTGAGTCCATATGTGAGCTTGATTTGCCATTGGCTAGGTCAAACAGTCAAAAATTGCCTTTGTGCAGTCAAAACCCTAAAAATGACCATTTTGCCCTTTTGGTGATCTGATCAAACTTCTTGTGGAATTGTGATCCAAACTTGATCAAATGGTCCATATGAGTTCATAATGTTGATGTGGGTCAAAAATCATGAGGTTTGACTGTCAATTGGCCACAGTTGACTTTTTCCCCAATATAGCTGATTTCTAGGTCAACTGTCCAATTGACTAGGCAAAACTTGGAATCAAGATTTGAAACTTGGTGAGGATAAACTTGGGAGTCCAATATGAAACATGAAAGTCATCTTAGGCATTTTAGGTCAAAACATCCTTGGGAAAACACAAACCCTAGTTTGAGTCCACAGTGCAGGGAGAAGTCTTGAGCAAAGGAAACCCTAACTGGATCCTGATCTTCAAGGGTCTTGTGATGAGAAAATGTTGAGGAAATGGGAGGGCAAATTTTGGGGTACGACACCCCCATTTGTAAATTTTTACCCCCATCCCTAAATGATATAATAGTGTAGGAACTTTATATTTCCGCAATTTATTGCTTTCAAACATAAATGCTAGTAATTAGGATGTGTATGGTAAGACATAAAATCAACAAATAGATAAATCTAATCAAGACTAAATGCATGAAAATCAAACACACTTTCACACTAGCACCCTTAGGGGAATCCCATTTTATTGTCTATTGGAAAGTAGTCATGTCCCTCAAATATGGGCGTTTTAGCAAAGACCCTCGATAAAAGATAATAGTCCCTCGATGACCCTTAATGTTTCCTTCGGTAAACGATCTAGTCCCTAAAACGTCCCATAGGTTGCCTTCTATGACTATACAAATGTTCCACGCCCGTCCCTTCACATCCAACGATGAGGATTCTTACCAAATCAACGGTAAGATAGAAACACCTAAAGAAGGAGGAAAAGAACATTAAAGACCATTTGAGTAGGTAGATTTTCTCCTAGTTGCTAGCTTGCTCACAACAAAAATATTCCATACACCAATACACTCATTTGAAACATTTTCAAAAGACAAACACTTTGTACGCGTTCTTATAGAAACGAGAGCCATTACAAAGAACACACCTTTTCAAAATCTCTTTTAAAAACACATTCCACAAACAGCTCTTTGATCTATTTTTGAAACAACACTTTGTACGCGTTCTTGTAGAAACGAGAACCATTACAAAGACATTTTCAAAATACTTTCAAAACCCACACCACAAGCACATTCAAACAAAAGCAAGTGATCTAGCAAGCAACTAAGAGCCCGTAGATAACTACGGATGAAAAGGGTGTTAATACCTTCCCTTTTCATAACCTACCCCCTGAACTCAAGAAACAATCTCAAAGGTCTTTCCTGTTTTTTCAGCCTTTCCCTTTGGATAAAAGAAAAGTCGGTGGGACTCTTGCTATCTGCACAATTGCGATCAAACGCAAAACAACCAAGTCAGATCTCCCACCGCGTTACAACATCCGTCCAGACGTAGTGTTTTTGTGTTAAGATATAATCTTTACCTTTGTATTGCAAGTGCCAGAATTACAATTGGCATCAGAGAGGAACCTTATTCTGTCTATTGGATGAGATCTAGTGAGAAAATATTTTGCATATTATGGATAAGGAAGGAGGATAAAATAACAAACCACCTCCGTTGAATGGCTCAAATTATGATTGGTGGAAATTTAGAATGGTGGCTTTTCTAAAATCTATGGATAGAAAAGCTTGGAAGGCTGTTCTAAAAGGGTGGGAACATCCTATTAATACAAACAAAGATGGGAATGTGTCATTAAATCCAGAGGAAGAATGGAATGATGAGGATGATAAATTAGATCTTGGAAACTCCAAAGCTTTGAATTCTTTATTCAATGGAGTAGACAAGAACATGTTCTGATTGATTAACACATGTACTGTGGCCAAGGATGCTTGGGAAATTCTCAAAACAACTCATGAAGGTACATCCAAAGTAAAAAATGTCAAGACTTCAACTTCTCACCTCCAAATTTAAGAATCTAAAGATTAATAATGATGAGACATCTAGGAATATCATATGAAGATTCTTGAAATAGCTAATGCATCTTGTACCTTGGAAGAGAAGATGTCAGAAAAAAAGATTGTTAGAAAGTTTATTAGGTCTCAACCTAGGAAATTTTACATAAAGGTAACAACCATTGAAGAGGCTCATTACATCAGCAACATAAGGGTTGATGAACTTTTTTCTCACTTCAAACCTTTGAGTTGGCCATTAGTTACAAGTCTTATAAAAAGAACAAGAGCATAGATTTTGTTTCCAATACTGAAGAAGAAGAAGGCTGAGTTGATTTAGATGTTGTTGAAGGTTTGTCCAATACCATTGTATTACATGAGAAGCAATTCAATAGAACTATAAAGAGAATTGATAGAAGAGGAAGACTAAATGTTCAAAAAATTTCATCTTACATCAAGAATAATGAGGATTTTCTAAAGATAACTAGAACTAAGGACAAGGAAAATCAAAGCAAAGGCATTTAAGGTTATGAGTGTGAAGGTTTTAGTAATATTAACCCAGAATGCCCCACTTTTTTCAAGAGGCAGAAAAAGGGATTTAATGTGTCTTAATATGATGATGATGAGTCAATGAAGTCGCCATCAAATGTTTTTTATCCCACAAAAAGGGAAAGGTGAACATCGAGTAAATCTGAGAAGGGTGAAATCAAGGTCTTGCGATCGAGAGATACGTGTAAGGGAGTCAATTACGCAAGGGGAAGGTATTAGCACCCCTCACGTTCGTGGTACTCCATGGGATCCACTTTCGTTGTTCTAATCAAAGGGTGTGTTCAAATATATTGCTTAAGGATTAAAGGAAAAAAACAAAGAGGGAACGAATGCAATAGAAAACACGGGGAAAAGAAGGAATGTTTATAAATTTTTGCTCGCCTAGGCCCCACGACCAAATGCCTACGTATCCCTTTAAGGAATCAGAGTGTCGTAGTTTAGCTCAAAAGTTTCCATTTGTTTTGTGTTTTTATGGATAATTCCGCATTCGCATCCTTACAGTTAGGATTGAAATTTGTGCTTAGTGTTTCAGCTCATAAAGACTCTCATGCTTAGCCCCTCGCACACTTAGAATTTCCAAGTTGTTCGAACTTGAAACAACACATCCTTATTGAAAAGGTTTTAAAGGAAAGAGTACAAAGACTAAAAAAGTTTTGCATTGGTTTGTACTTTTTATTGCGAAATAATTTGCGATTTGAACCGTAATAAAGTCCGGAAGTGAAAATAGAGCAAGACTCAGTCTAAACCAATTCACTCTACCGCACAAGACCCAAATACATATGAGTCACATCTTTCTTTATTAAGTGTTTTGGAATTTTCCAAGAAAACAAGTTTGTTTTAATCATGCAAAAAGGGAAAGAAAAACGTCTAAGGGGAACTATCTATCTCTATCCCTAATGTTATCATACAATGATGGTTCTAAGGTCTAGATAACAAAGGGTGTTCCTAAGTTAGCATGCATAGATTACAACCTAATGTCCAACTTGAATCGAAAACGAAACAAGCAACCCTAATGGAACATGCAAAGGTTATAACCTAATATCCTACTTGAATCGAAAACGAGACAAGCAATTTTAAGGGATCGTGAAAAGGTTTAAAGAGAAGCATAAACACAAGTTCAATCAAGAAAAGTCGAACCAAAACCAAAATATAAATCGGATGCGAGATAATAAAAAACAAAAATTCTAATGGATCTCAAAGTGGGAGTAAGGAACTCTTTCCACTTGATTTGCTCGAGCACCGATGTCGAGTAACAACTCGAAGCGTCAACGTTTGAAGAAACATGAGTTAACATAATCGAAACAAATGACAAAGTGTGGGGGTTGGTTACAAAACCTTTTTCCACTTTATTTGACTCAATGGACATGAATAGGCATGGTTCGAAGCATCAACGTATAAGGCAAGTTAAGAACGACATGGACTAGAAAGTGTAGGGGCTGATTGTGGGCCCTTTGTTCCACTTATTGACTCGATAGAAAGCACAAAGTAAACAGGAAATGGGAGGGAAATGATATTTACCTTCATCGAGGTCTTTTGCACACAAGCAAACACAAATATTTCCATATTTTAAGGTCTTTAAATAGATTTTCCCACCTAAAGTAAGGACTCCCAGTCATGCATCACTATTCATACTTCTCATGGCAAGGAAAAGAAAAGAAAATGAGGAAAATTAAACCAAAATCAGAATAATACCAAACAAACAAGAGTTCATAGCAAGAAAGCAAAGCAGAAAAAACCCGAAAAACTTCGTGCAACCTAGCATCAACAAACAAAAATAATAAGAGATCGGGTGTCTGGAATAGGAGGCAAGGTATCAACAATGTGAAAATAAATCACATGTGAAATGTGCATCAGACACATTCACAAAACAAAAAGTACACCTGCCCAAAAATTCACATCCAGACAAAAAAACAAGAAATGTATATATCTCATAGAATGAGAATCAAGATCAATCGCGTCGCAAGCGAACTCAAATTCACAAAGAAAGTGGAATACAAATGCTTTTCAATCGAAAATTCAAGACTTAATTACACAATTGAAAACTCTCTTGAAATGCCTTGCACAAGTCAACAAACACATTAGTAATAACAAGGAGGCGTAATCAGAATCAACTATCCGTATTATAAGTTAAATCAAGATTAAATTGTGAAGAAAAGCAAGCAAAACAAGCATTGGAACACCAACATCAAAAATCGTGCAGCATTGTCGTTATCTCATGAAGCGCACAAAATATCGATCCGAAATCATCGAAACTTGACATAAATATCGTCCAAGTACCAAAACAAACTCCCTTGAGCATTAAACATCAATTAAAACATGACTTATGCTCAACTTACCTAAACCAGGCAGCATTGCACCGTAACACAACATTGCTCGAAAAGCAGCGTCGAAAATGATATAATTCAACATCAACGGTCCATAAACGCACAACCATGCTCAAGTAAGCATCAAACAACATTTGAAATGCAATTTACAAGCCATTTGTAATATTCGGGAAGCGATGCATACATGTATCGGAATCGGAAAAAAAAAAGAGTTTAAAACTCACAAATGGATACACAAAAAACATTCACCGATTCATGTATCTCCGCTTAGAAATTACAAATACTTTGTAACAAATAATTCCACGTGCAAGCTATGATTCCAAACCTTAAATCAATTAAATCAATTGTTAATGCAATTTATCAGATTTGAGGTTTTCAACGTCGAAAAAGAAAATTCATCAACAAATCGACTCAAAATTGCATTAACTCATGAAAACAAATTCAATCCTCATCACAATTCCATAATCAACACAATTCTTGTCACAAATCAATATCAAAATGCAATTGCAATTCAAGATTCATAACAAATCAACAATTAATAAATTTCAATGCATAATCTACAATCAATTAACAAAACATCTCATCAAAATTCAAGATTCAAACAATTTGAACACAAAATTCAACCAATTCGACATGCTTCCATAATTCACAAACTCAAGAATCACTTAATTCTTTAAAATCAAGATTCAACTCATGAAATAATCAATTAAGAACTTATCTTACAAAATCAATTAATTCTAAACGCAATTAAATCAAGAGACTACCGAAAGATGCAAAGAGGAAGATCTGGAAAATTGAACAGAGAAAGAAACACCGGACGGAAGGAGAAAATCGGCGGAGGGAGTAGGCCAGAGATCACGGTGGCTGGAGGGAGTATGCGCCAGAATCACGTGGCAGCCAGAGGTGGAAGGTAGGGGCGGCACACAGTGAGCTTGAGCGAGGAGGGAGCTTCCGAAGGGAGTTATAGAGAAAGAGGGATGAAGTTTTTTGAATTTTCTCCTTTGTGTTCTTGGGGTTTATGAGAGGATTCAGAGAGAATTTGAGTTTGATTTGAGAGAGAATACATAGTTTTTTGTGAGAGGATTTGAATAATGAGTGAAGAGTTATATTGAATTTAAATTTCAAACTTATATAGAATTGGCTCCAAGTCTTTTTTGGCAAGTGTAAACATGATTTTTTGGCTTATTTCATATACAGGTAAGGATCGAACCATAAACTCGTGACATTCGGTGCATAATCCTGACGTGAAACCTGAAACAAAATTGTCGATGATAAAATTTGTGATGCAGTGTCGAAAGAATTTCCCTTATACAATAAAAATTTAGTGAGGTTTGACTTTTTGAATGGCAACAAACAGTGAACAGAAAACCAACCGTGTAGATTTTTCAGCTTATTTTGTGTATTATTTGCGAACAAACAACAATCTCATGACTTTCGGTGCAAAATCCTAGCGCGCAACCTGAAGAAAAAAAAGTCGCCGACGAAATTTGTGACGTCTTGCCGAAAGAATCATCCTTGTATGATAAAAATTTAGAGATTTATGATTTTTTGAATAGCGAGAAATAGTGACAAAAAACTCTCTCTGCAGATTTTGCAGCTTATTTTCATGCGCACTTTAGGAAGCGAGCCATAAATCGAAGCCTTCGGAGCATAATCCGAACTCGGGACCTGAAGCAAAATTATAGCTAATAAAATTTTTGATCTCACGCTTCAAGAATTGTCCTGATACGATAAAAATCAACAGATTTACGATTTTTATGATACCGAGAAACAGCCCGATAGATAACCATTTTGGAGAGCAATTTTCTCAAGTAATTTGCACTTTCGGAGATCTTCTACAAAGAATTAACTTTTGGCCCAAACCTACAAATTGAAGATAAAATCAAGACGGATTTTATACCTAAATAGCCATTTAAAAAAGTCGAACCGGACGAAAGTTATAAATTTTTTATCATCTAAAAAATAGTAGTTCAGCACACCGTTTCATTGTATTTTCACTGTATATCTTCAGAGTATTCGCATATTCAGAGATCTTCCTCAATGAATTGGCTTTCGAGCCAAAAATGAAACTCGAAGGAAATAATAAGATGATTCAAATACTCTAAGAGCCACAAAAATATGATTTTTCGATCATAACTTACGAATTTTTAAGCATCCGAAAACCAGGTAACCAACAAATTCACTATATAATGTGATTTTAAGTATTTGGCGCTTTTAAAAATCTTCCTCACAAAATTAGCCTTCGGCCTAAACAGATCAACTGGAGAGTTTATCAAGAAGGTCCCAAAGACTGAAGAACCATTTCCAAACCATTTTTCGATCTCAACTTATGAATTTTTGACCTTGCACCGTAGGATACTAATATTCTCTCGGCATTGTCTCTAATCGATTGAAATGCTTAAATTTATGTACTCTTCAAAACATGCTAATACACATAAGAGATTTATATGATGATCAGTCGATTAATCCCTGATTGGATAACTTAGAACACGTGTGCGTGTATTAAAAATTTGAAAACCCCTAGTTCTGCTTAATAGTGTTGCTTGACGGAACGAACATCTTTCGCAACTCTTTCTTGCAGAACAAACCTTGATTCTCTGAGCATAGACCCAATGACATGTATGTATACATATGATGATAAAGTACAATCCAATTAGGGTTAAAATGAAGAGGGTGGATTTTGGGGAGCAACAACTTCCCCTATTCAATCTTCTTTAACCTGAAAGCGAGATTGGCGGTAGCTTTTCAAACAATCAAGGTAAAAGAGGATTGAATACTCAATAGAACCGTAAAACTTTCACTCTGAAAATAGTGGGTATTATTATATTTTTGGGTTTTCTATATTGGTGAAAAGTGGTTTTCTGGAACAGAATTCTCTTAGAGATGCATGCCAGGTTAGAGTTAAACATAACACAATAAAATATATCTGATTATACATGTTCGATAAAGATTTTGGACACCAACGAAAAGAATGCCGACTGAAGGAGAACCTTTACAAATGGAAAGAATGTTGGGTGAATTCGAACCTATCAAACGGAAAGAATAATGGGTGAAGGCGAAACTTAAAAACCAAAAGAACGTCGAGTGAAGGCGAACTTAACAAATGGAAAGAATGTCGGGTGAAGACGAACTTACCAAAAAAAGAACGTCGAGTGAAGAGGAACTTTACAAACGAAAGAACATCGGGCGAAGGCGAACCTTAACAAGCGAAAAGATCTCCGGGTGAAGGAGAAACTTAACAAACAGAAAGAACGGCGGGTGAAGGCAAACTTAACAAGCGAAAATAATGTCGGGTGAAGGTGAACCTATCTAACGGAAAAAATATCGGGTGAAGGTGAAAGAACATCAGAAAAAGGCAAACCTATCAAATGAAAGAACACCGGGTGAAGGAAAACATAACAAGAAAAAAGAACGCCAGGTGAAGGCGAACTTAACAAGCCAAAAAAACGTCGGGTGAAGGCGAACCTAGCTAACAGAAAGAACGTCGGGTGAAGGCAACAAAACATCGGGTGAAGGCGAACATATCAAATGAAATAACCCCGGGTGAAGACGAACTTAAAAAGAAAAGAAAACACCGGGTGAAGGCGAACTTAACAAGCCAAAAGAACGTCTGGTGAAGGCAAACCTAACAAGCCAAAAAAACGTCGGGTGAAGGTGAACTTATCAAACGAAAGAACGTCAAGTGAAGGAAAATTTGACAAGCGAAAAGAACACTGGGCAAAGGCGAACCTATCTAAAGGAAAGAACGTCGGGCGAAGGAGAAAGAACGTCGGGTGAAGGCGAACCTATTAAATAAAAGAATGTCGAGTAAAGGTGAACTAAGCAAGCAAAAAGAATGTCGCGTGAAGGTGAACTTAACAAGCCAAAAGAATGTCAGGTGAAGGCGAAACTATCAAACGAAAGAACTTCGGGAAAAGGTGAACCTTAATAAGCGAAAGGATTTTCGGGGGAAGGCGAAGCTTACCAAACGGAAAGAATACCAGGTGAAGGCGAACTTAACAAGCCAAAAGAATGTAGGGTGAAGGCGAACCTTAATCAAGCGGAAAGAACGTTAAGTGAAGGCGAAGCTTAACAAACAGAAAGAACGTCGGGGGAAGGCGAACTTAACAAGCCAAAATAACGTCGGGTGAAGGAAATCCTATCAAACAAAAGAATATCGGGCAAAGGTAAACCTTAACAAGCGAAAAGAATTCCAGGTGAAGGCCACGCTTAACAAATAGAAAGAACGTCGGGTGAAGGCAAACTTAACAAGCCAAATGTATGCCAGGGGAAGGCGAAACTTAATCAAGTGGAAAGAACGCCGGGTGAAGGCAAAACTTATCAAACGGAAAGAACATCGGGTGAAGGCGAACTTAATAAGCCAAAAGAAAGTCGGGTGAAGGAAAAACATAATCAAGAGGAAATAAAGCCGGGTGAAGGAGAAGCTTAACAAATGAAAAAGAACGTCGAGTGAAGGAAAACTTATCAAGCCAAAAAAAGTCGGGTGAAGGCGAAACTTAACAAACGGAATGAACGCCATTCAAAGGCGAACTTACTGGGGATAAGATATGCATGTCATGTTAGAGTTAGAACATATAAGAAAGAGACTGACCAAAGTAAACTCTTGAGGAAAGAATGTCGATCAGAAGTGAACTTCTTGGGGATTCACAGGTATATTGAACCTGAATAGAACACTGATTGAAGGCGAACTTGAAAATGAAAAAGAGACCAACTGAAAGGACTCTAGACGAGGATTGCAAAAAATGTGTTGGACTTTTAAGAGATTACAAATTCACAAGAACTACAATATCCCTCAGGAGAAAGGCGAGGTGTAATTCTTCAAAAGTTATAATTATATGAATTACGACACACCAAGTATGATTACTCAAATACTTGAGAACAAGAAAGATTATACACCGACTTTTACTCACACTCTAAAGGTAAAGCAAACATGGGTAAAATAACCGAAAACTTGCATGGGCAAGGGAAATTTACGATTCACTGGGGAAAATGGAAATAGCAAAGACCTAACTGGTCGCAAACCAAAATAGACTCTGTTGGGAAAACTGGTCAAGACTCCCAAAAGACAAGACACTTAATATGAAGTGAATATTTGGGAACACATCAGTTGGAGAAAAATCCAGGGGAATAAATTCATAAGGATTATTCAGCTTCAGGCGCATAATATCTGGTTATGTCAGGTGCATAGCGTAATAGGCTTATACTTCAATGCATGTTTGAAATTTTTTTTTAGCGTAATGCTCCATATAATGGAAATGCTACAAATTTTGGTAGATGCAATATAATGATGCATGTTCATTGATGCATGTTAGTGTTTTACTGGAGAACACAACAATAATTGACTGTCGGGAAGACAAGGAAATTTCAACTAATTATCCTTGTACATCTGATCTTTTATAGAGAATAATCAATCCAAACTTCATTGGGAGATTGCAAATTTGAAACATCAACTTCCAAGGATCTTGATATCACTTAGGAAGTAAACTCTTGGGAGGAATAATACAAAACTAAATTGTAGTCTAGAGAAAATCTTGAACTTTGATCAAATTGTTAACTTACTGGGGAACAGATCCATTGCCTCCTGTTAGAATAAGAATAACTTTGTTGGGAATGGAAACTTTCTTTTGTAAAGTTTCTTGATGAAGATAACTTTTACTGGGGATAATGGGAATTCTTGAATCAAAAGAAAACCAATATCAGACCATAAGTGGACTTTACTGATGGGGGTATAAATCATCACTTGGGGAAGAGGAAAGAATCTTTAAACTGGAAACTCGAGGTTCCAAAACTCCACTAGGGAATATTGCAACAATCTTCTATCACTGGGAAGAAAAAAAGTTCTGACCAACACCCCCATGTACACACCACACTAGGGAAACTTGATTTTACACGATTTTCATCACCACCGGGATTTACTGGAGAAAAGAAAACTTGCTTCGTTGGGGATAAGAGGAAAGTTGATCAAAAAAATCCTCGAAACTCGACTCCAACTAGGGAGAATACCACACCTTCCACTGGGGAAATGAAAAGCTCTTAATACTAATTTGCTGGCATAAAATACATTGGTGAAGCTATCCTTGCAAGATTTATGTCAACACAGGACCTTACTCGGAAAAGAGATTGTCCTTTCAGGCATAACAATCACCTCCATGGGGATATAAACAAGAACCTCCAACGGGTAATCAAAAATCTCTTCAAAAAACCCTGACAGTATCAGACCACACTGGGGAGGAAGATTTAAACTTCATGGGGAAGACGAGTGCAACCCTAATTTGGGAAGTATATGTCCACTTCACATGGATATTTCAAAAATCTCTGGTCGGAAAATAAAATGATTCTGCCATAAATCCTTGAAAGGAGCAGACTACGCTGGGGAGAAAGATTACATAGTATCCTGCTTCACTAGGGATAAGGAAATGTGCATGCAGAAAGACACAACCTTTAAGACCCCTATGTTGGTAACGAACCAATCATGCCTTATTCTCATGCCATAAATGGATAAAGGTACTTGCAAAAATATAACCACAACAACATGTTCCAGGTATGTTCTATGAAGGGATATGCACGGAGGGGGTCCTTGAGATGACCTACCCATGCATCTTCAGATCCAGAAATGATTCTCTTCTGATCAACGGATTCTCGGAGACATTTGTTAAATCTCGACATAACTTCCCCAGTTTGACTGCACGTTGAGGTATTGAATCATGAATTGAATGCCCCAGATTAGATAGTACACAATCGTACTATTCAACTTGAATTGCCTCATGTCTAAGCAGATACTTAAAGAGATATTCCCCTTATGACCAAACTGAAAGTGATACAACATTACTCAACAAAGGCTTCTGGGAAATCAAAACTTCCACACAATCTATAGCGGATCATTTCTCAAACTAGTCTTCTTTTACCCAATGGAGTCAATAAAAGGTCTTCCCCGAGTTAAGATCATTCTCAAAAATAATTTACCCCTCAAAAGTATCCTAAAGAAATTTGTCCCTCGAGATAATTAAACTTTTCATCTAATACTCATTATGCAAGCTCACTTGATGTTTAAGCACTTGTTATATGCAAAGAATTTTTATTCAAAGAATGATAATTCTAATGAAAATACTATGCTTGTCTTGAAGTTAAAAAATTTTATTGAAAAGATGTCGAAACATCGATTTTTTTTGTACAAATGAAAGTAAAAAAAATGGAGTGATACCAAGTCAAAAGTTTTAGCAAGCCTCCTAAGAGTCATATTACCGTAATCTCGTTACAGTATTGCTTCGAATTAACCCATGCTTCAGTTAGGACTTTTAAGGGTTGTAACGTGGCCTGGTTCACGGTTTTATAAAAAAAGGATTTTAAGGCTCAAAAATATTTGGTGCCCCTCATTCTCCATGATGTTCTCCATTCCTATGTTTAGTTAACTTGATACGAGCACTCATCTCTCACAAGGAATTTATAATAACTGAGGAACCACTAAGTTTTCTTGGACACGACAGTCACTTCACCTTTTTTGTTTTGGTGTCTGATCAAACGACTTTGTTCTTTGTTGATGATCTTTCTTAGTAATTCTTTCCTACCTTTCAGGATTTTCATTTTTTATTTTCGTTTTCCACAACTTTTTCTTGGACAAATTCTTTTGAATTTTGATTTTGAAGTCTAGCGGGATGCCCTAACTTTTTCCTAAACCAATTGTTTTCAAGTTTCTAACTTATCGGGCTTTCTTTTTCTTTTTCATTCCATTTTCTTTTTGGAACATTCGTGTGACCCTAAGTCTTTTGACTTGCCAAAAAGTGGTGACTACCTTGTTGTTTTGTTGATAAGGGATAACCAATATGGCATCGTCATTTTTTTGTCCTCCTAACGAGTGAATGATAACCATTGCAGTTGATCCTCAGATGCACACTCTTGATGAGATTTGAATATTGGATCAGATTAACTGAACACTACCCTGCCACGGGTTTAAAATGAGGTTTTTTTCTGAACAAAAAAGAAACTCCTACTTTGAGGCTCAAAGGGGGTTAACAAGGGTTTCACTCCCTTATATCTCCGGTGTTTGGGAATCATAAACAATGTATATACAATGTCATCATGGTTTTTATTCTAAAGTGTATCATTTGATATTCTAGGTGTTGTACGCCAAAATTTTCCATCTCAATTCTCAAGACTTTTCCCACAAGATCATCAATAGCTCAAGCTTGCACAAGGATTGATTAGGTCAAGACATCTCCTCAACACTGATGCCTCAAATTAGGGTTTGAGTTTTTACAAGGACAATTGGACTTTTAATTCCTCATATGGCTTTCATGGATCATTATGGACTTTCAAGATTGCTCATGTCAAGTTTCAAGTCTTGTAGTTCAAGTTTGCTCAATCAATTGATCAGATGATCTAAAATCAGCTGTATTGGGTAAAAAGTCAACTATGATCAACTTACAGTCAAACTTCAAGATTTTTTACCCATATCAAAATTTTGAACTCATATGTATCATTTGATCAAGTTTGGATAATAATTCCCTAAGAAAATTACTCAAATCATCAAAAGGGCAAAATGGTCAAAATTAGGGTTTTGACTAAGAAGGCTTGATTTTTGACTTTTGACCTAATACATGATCTAATGGATTAGAGAATAATCTCAAGGATTCAAATACAACATGTTGACATAATTTCATGGCTCAAAACATTTCTCAAGATCAATTGATTGATAGTTGAAATTCAGTCAGCTGATGAAAAGTCAACTGATACACCAAAAGTCAAACTTTGACTTTTTTTATCAAATTTGAGTTTCAAAGATTACATTTCATCAAGACATTAAAAAAATATGAAACTTGATCATCAAGAAATCAAGAAACTCAAAATTCATCTTAAAAAGTCAAACTTTTCAAGACTTAGAATTTTTCTAGGTGTTTTTAAGTCTTATTTTTTCATGACTTCATGCCAATTTTTCACCAAGATGCAAGATGATTCAAAGAAAATTTTCAACATGAAAGTTGTAGATCTTGGTGAGACATACAACTTTTCTTTACTGATGAAGTTCTATAAATGCTTGGATTTTGAGTTTAAAATTTACAAAGTCATGCACTATTGATAAAAACACAGTGAAAATTTGACTAGTTTAGGTAGATTTTTTTACCTAACTTCATGGAAACTTTTCACATAGTTCCAATTGGATTATTCAAAAATTAAAAACATGAAAGTTGTAGATAATAATCCAAGATTTTCAAAATATTGAAGATATGAAGTTAGGGTTTCAAACTTGAATTATAGGTCATTTTGTGATGAACAAGAATTCAAATCTCAAGCCTATGTTGCACAATCTTGTTCTTGCAGGCTTCTAACTTGTAAATCACTCCATAATTAATTGTATACACAATTGATTGAGGTATGATCCAAATGATTAAGCCATTATCCAAAGAAATTTTCCATATTTGGAAGAAAGGTATCATTCTTTTCTAATAAAGCAACCTTTATGCAAAATCAACTTGTATTTAACTTTACACTTGTTCCTTCTGCACAAGCTTCCCCTAAAAATTCAGACAAGCATGTTTAAAGTTGTTAACCACTCTAGATAGTCTTGTACCTTTCCTTGAAACCATACTTGTCAAGCTTGCTTCAAAAGCAAGTCAAACTCCCATAACTCGTGATCTGGTGATTCTGACAATCTCAAGTCTCCAAACCTTTTCCTATATATCCAGATAATCTGATGCAACTTAAGACACGAAATCAGAAGCCCTCAAACACTCCCAAACTCCCTAAAGCCAGAAATTTCCCAAAACTTCCATTTTTGTGTCATTTATGACTTTGCACACACATCTTCAAATCCACTCCTGCGTTTCTTGGCCAAACCATTCACAAAGAATTCTTACTTCATATAGAAGCTATCCCAATCCCTGTTACAGTTCTATAACACCTCCATCTCTATCTTCCATTTTCAAAAACAATTTCTTGCACATTAACTTCTCTAGAAAAGTTCAAGCACTCTCAACTCAAGGTAACCATTGGAATAGCGTCCTGGGGGTTCAAGGAAGCTAACTAGGCCATTAAAACACCTTGAAGCAAGCTCAAATTCAAAACACGAAATCCAGTTTTGAGGTATGTTTTCTGATTTCCAATATAGGCATTGTTAGCTTTCCATTTTCAAAGATAAAATATAGACATCATTGCCCTGAAGCTGACCATGTCCTTAGAATTCATTTATATCGCTTGATTAGTGAGAATTTTAAGTTTGAGCTTTCTAAAAAAATTAGGTTAGAATTGGTACTATTCAAAATTCGTGCTCATCTTTGAGCCATTGTTTAAGTTATTTATATTTCTAGAATCGTGGTAAAATTTCTAACAAGTTTGATGTTCATACTTTTGAGAATGTTTGAGAAATGAATAAGTTGTAGGAGCTCTGGCTGGCGCGAGGAAGACGATGAAGTTTATCATTAGAACTAATTTTTTAATATATATTTATGGTTTGATATAAGACATCGGATGTATAGCCACCCCAGTGGTAGAGAGTGCGCGCGTATAAGGCCTTACTATGCTTGGTCATGGGTTTGAGCTAGGCATGAGACATTTTGTCATTTTTCTTTGTAATTTCCTTTTCCTTTTCTCACTCACAAGCGTGCCTGAGCCTTGCATTTTTACTCCCCTAACACCCCTGTCTAATTATCACAACACATCCCATTTTTTTATTTTTTTTATTTTTTATTTTGACTTAACAAAAACCATTTTGGGCCCCAAAACAAAATAAAAATATGTTTTACTTCTAAACCACCCAAATCATTTCCGTACCCTCCTAACTTTAAACTTTTTTTTCCTTTTTTTATTATTATTAATATTATTATTTTTTTTTTTATTAATCAAAAACCAAAAAATATTTTATTTGTTTATTTACATATTTAAAATACATTTTATTTTATTTCTTTTAAAGATAAAAAGACCAAAAATATTTTCCTAAAAAATTTAATTTCCTTTCTTAAATTTAAATAATAATTAGACTTAAGTTTATTTTATTTTCTTTTAACTAAGAATTAATTTAGAACTTAGGACTTTTAATTAAGCAATTTTGTATACTAGTTTAATTAAATTAAAACTATTTTCTACAAAACCTAAAAAAGGCTTTCTTGATTAATTTTATTTCTTTTCTATTTTAGACTTAGGTTTATTTCTTTAAAATTAATTTAGACTAGTTAATTATTTCCTTCTAGTCAAATAGGTCAAAAACTTTTTTTCTTAACAAAAAATCAATTTTCTTTTTCCATTTATTTTCTTGTACATTATAAATGATGTAATAGTAATAGAGTAGGATATTTACATTCCACAATTTATCGCTTCCATATAAATGCTAGTGATTAGGGTTTGTATGGCAAGACTAAAATTAACCAATAGAAAAACCATAATTCAAGACAAACAAAGCATGAAAAACAAACACTTTGCACACTTGCACCTCTAGGGTTAACCTCACTTGCTGCCTTGAGAAATAAGTAGTCATGTTATGCAAACGTGGGATACTTTAGTAAAAACAATAAAAACAAGATCATAGTCCCCCGATGACCCTTCAAATGTTGCCTTTGGTAAACGATCTTAGACCCTTACAAGAAAATTTCTAAGATATCCTACAATGTTGCTTTCTATGACTATATGATGACGCACGCCTGTCCCTTCACATCCAATGATAGGGCTTTTTATCAATCAATGGTAAGATAGCAAAATCTAAAGGAGAAAGAAAAGAACTAAGACCTTTGAGTAGGTAGAACATTCATAGTTGCTTGCTCACAACCATTTTCAAAAACATCTTTCAAAATATACCAACACTTTTAAAATGAAATATTTTCAAAAGTCAACATTTTATATGCATTCTTATAGAGACGAGAATCATTACAAAGTTCTCCTAAACGAAGGCGCTTTTAAAAAATACTTTCAAAACCAATCACAAACACATTTCAAACAAAGTATTTCAAAGAGAGTTAGCAACTAAGAGCCCGTAGATAACTACGGATGAAAAGGGTGCTAACACCTTCCCTTTTCATAACCTACCCCCCGAAATTAAGAAAATTCTAAAAAGGTCTTTCCTATTATTTTAACCCTTTCCTTTATTGGATAAAAGAAAAGTCGGTGGAGACTCTTGCTATCTGCAACAATTGCGATCAAACACAAAATAACCAAGTCAGTTCTCCCACCGTATTACAGAACTGGCGACTCTGTTGGGGAAAATACTTAAAATTGGGGTTACCTTAGAGCTAGATAACACTTAATTGCTTTCATTGTTTGATTTGTTTGCTTTACATTTTGGGTCCTTGTTTGGGCTTGTATTGATCCTCTACTCGGATCTAGGAACACCATTAGGTAAATAGAAAAAATTATAGAGACAACACGGCATAGACCGATATGGGTGAGACAATTGCTATGTTAATGTGACACATTTGTGGGTACCTATATCCCTTATGGAGAATTAAGGAGAATACGGGGTCGTTGTGTGGTGTCATGAAGCACTAACGAACCTTAGAACCTTTAATAGAACAACTTGGCCATTGGGAAGTAGTGAGGTAGCCGGCTTTGGTGCAGTCCGAAGTTGGTTGATACTCGATACTACGCTCATTGAGATCTGACTTTTGGGATATTTCAGTCGCCAAAAAAGAGGCTTGTGCTGAAACAATTCCCAATGAAGAAAGATCATTGATATTGAGATCCCCTAGAACCCGATTACTTTCTAGGACAGGTTGAACCAACTAAACTTCAAGAGGGTACTTACTAATGAACCCATGCAAGCCTAAACCTAAGGACTTTTTTTATTTGTGTGTATATGTACATAACATCATAACATCATACCATTGCATTTATACTAACCATTTCAAGGACTTTGGGATTTATCTTTGTACTATTTTGTAGGACATGGCTTCCACGCGAAGAAATACTATCTGAATTAACCTTGTGAAAGTACCTTCTCAACTTAATGAATTAGCATCAAGGGTTTCCAATGATCCTCCATTCACCAATAAATACGGTCGCCTCATCAACTTGGTTACAACAAACTTTGAAGAGGATATGGTACATGTGCTTTTCCAATTTGTTGATCCTAAGCACCATTGCTTTACATTTCCTGATTACCAACTAGTGCCTACCATGGAGGAGTTTTCTCAACTCTTGGGGGAGTGCCTATTCTTGATCGATTACCCTTTACCAGTATTGAGAGAGACCCAAGACCTGAGGATATTGCTCGAGCTTTATATTTGCAATGGTTCGACATTATGGTAAATTGGGAAACAAGAAGTGGTGTTAAAGGGTTTTTAGCCATGTTTTTGTTTGAGAAGGCTCAACATTTTTGGGATTCTTTGGACTTAAAAGCCTTCGAAGAAGTGTTGGCTATTCTCACCTATGGGATGGTACTATTTCCTAACCTGGACCAACTCATAGATGGGAATACGGTCAAAGTTTTTCTATCTCGTAACCTGATGCCTACCTTACTTGGAGATATCTTGCATTCTCTTCACACCCGCACCATGAAGAGAAGGGGAATTCTTATGTGTTGCACTGCTTTGTTAGCTACGTGGTTTATTTCGCACCTACCTCGATCTGTTTTGAAGAATGAGAAAGGCATGATATGGTCTAGCAGGTTGATGTCACTCTCACATTCATAGATTCATCGGTGTTCTCAATCTTTGGAAGATGTCACCATCATTGATCGTTGTGGGGAATTCCCTAATGTCCCTCTCTTTGGCATTAGGGGAGGTATCACTTATAATCCTTGTTTGGCTTTGCAAATGTTTAGGTATGCTCGGAGGGATGGCCCTCAAGACGCACTTGTTCAAGGAATTGTATTTGACTATGAGAACGATGTCCAAGGTTATCGTCAAAGATTTGTACGAGCTTAGGGCATGATGAACAAAGTTGATAGCAAAACTTTAGGGAATAAGAACTCTATTCCATTAGAGCCTTATCTCAAGTAGGTGCGTGCTCACGCACAAAGCCTCATGATGCCATATCCAACCATTTTACCTATCATCATGGAGCCTATTGCCAAAGGAGATGTTCCCTAAACAATTCTTTAGCCTGACATGCCTACTACCCTCAAGGAGTTGCAAAGATTGTGGATTAAACTCAAAGGAGTGGGAGACACCTTTGAAGCCCAATTCTATTCAAGCGAGAAGAAGGTTTTGGAGCTCACAAGACAACTTCACGAAGAGAGAAGTTTGAACACTTACATTGTACCAAAGAGGATGCGCTCGTGGGAAACTTGAGTCCTTGTTGTTTTAGGAATTTATTTTGTATTATTTTTTCTTCTTCCATTGTAAGCCCAAGAGGAACTTTTGTAAACCATTTTGAACTTATTAATACAATTAATCTTTGTTCCTTCTTTGTTTAAACAAATTTAAATCTTAAAAGGTCCTTGAAAACATTTGCATTCACATTACGTGCATCATAACATAAGCAGGTTTTGCGACACAGGTTTTCTCATCTTTCTACTATTTATTTCAGTAATATGGATCTCGAGAAAACTGTGAAGGACTTGCAAACACAAAATTCTCAATTTCAAGAAACCTTTCTCATCTTGGCCAAAGGGCAGCAAGAACTGATGTCACTTTTGGTTGCAAATAAGAAGACCAAGAAGAAGGCTTTGATCAACATGGGGAATGGTTTAAAGGCCCAGTTCGTCAAGTGCAAGTGGTTGAAGAGTCATCCGAGGAAGATGAGAATTAGGATGAAGATGCGAGGAGCACCCGTGTTAGGGGTGGTAACAATCCAGTCTCTGAGGATGAGGACTTCTTCGATGAACAATATCCACCGGCCAAATACAAGTACAAGCAACTAGAGGACATATTGAAGGCTATGGAATTTCAAGTTGTGCCTGGCCTAGATTTTTGTGATTTGGGTTTGGTTACTAGGGTGGCAATCCCCCATAAATCCAAGATTCCAATCTTTTCCAAGTACGATGGTGTTTCGTGCCCGAAGCTCCACATGAGATCCTACGTCTGTAAAATTCAACCGCATACCACTGATAAGAAGTTATGGGTGCATTTCTTTCAAGAGAGTTTATCTGGGACTCAGTTAGAATGGTTTTATCAGTTGGAGGGTTCAAACATTCATACCTGGGAAGATCTGGCCACCGCTTTCTACCATCAATATTAGTACAATGTTAATTTGGCGCCGACTAGAGTTAAGTTACAAGGAATCACAATGGGTTCCAATGATGGTTTTAAAGAGTATGCGCAGAAATGGAGAGACCTTGCTGGTAGAGTACAACCACCATTAACGGATAGGGAGTTGGTGGATATGTTCATGGGAACATTAACTGGACCATTTTTCAACTTGTTAATTGGGAGCTCATCATCTGGTTTCACCGAGTTAGTCTTAACTGGTGAAAGGGTCGAGAGCGGCATCAAAAGTGGAAAAATTCCCATGGTTTCTGCCTCTACATCAAATACAATGAAAAATACCTTTATTGGCAAGAAGGAAACTAATGTCGTATATGGGTCTAGAAGCCATGTCAAGAAAGACCACCGGCAATCTGGTAATGTTGTTTTAATCTCCAATCCACCCTCTACTCAAAGTCAACAACAAGCCAACCATCAAAGACCTAAGGTTCCGAGAAGACAATTCACAAGGATTAACATGTCACTATCCCAAGCCTTGCAACACCTATTGAAGGCTAACTTGGTAACATTGCGTGATCCACCATCAAATCCCAATGTTTTATCTCTGAAATACAATCCTAACGCCAAATGCGCCTATCACTCCAACAACCCCGGACATGATACTGATCAACGTTAGGCTCTAAAATTCAAGATTCAAGACCTCATCGACAACAAGACTATTGATTTTGATCCACCTACAACTCCGAATGTTATAACTTCACTAATGCCAAATCATGGAAAAGGTGTCAATGCAATTGAAGACACTACTTTTGTTTCCTTTGTTGATGATTTGACTACTCCATTGACCATTATTAAATAAAATTTACTAAGAGCTGGGGTCTTCCCTGGTTGTTTAAAAGACTGTAATTGTTGTGCTCTACAAAATAATGGATACGAATGGCTGAAAAAGGTGTTCAACACCTGATTAATAGTCATGAGATCCTATTCGAAAGAACTCCATCCATAAAAAGTTTGATTGAAAAAGCTGAAGACATATCTATCATAACCATTTCCAACAAACCTATTAGGATCTCTTCAAAAGGTACTATTAGGATTTTTGATGAACCGAAGATTTCCCCCTTGATAATTACTACTCCAGGGCCAATTCCTTATTCTTACGATAAGGCAGTCCCTTAGAATTATGGTGCTGAAGTATACTACCATGGGATTAAGCAGGATTCCTAGATTAATGAAGACATAACCGATGACGTTACCAATATTGCAGGTTCTAGCAAGGTGACAAGGACGGGGAGAATCTTCTCTCCTAACATTTCACCTCCAATTATTACAACTACACCAGTTCGCATTACCATGGACAAACCTAGTACTGACACTAGGGGCAAAGAAAAGATGGTTGAGCCTACTAGGATAGAGGTGCGTGTCGAAGACATTGCTACTGAGCAACCCTGCACCCAAGAAATGGAGAAGATTTTGAAGATTATAAAGAAGAGTGATTTTAAGATAGTAGAGCAGCTGGGGAAAACCCCCTCCAAGATCTCTATGTTATCTTTCTTACTTTGCTCTGATGCTCACGCTCAAGAATTGATCAAAATTTTAAAGAAAGTGTGTGTTCCTCAAGAGACCACAGTCGATCATTTTTGAAAATTATGTGGCGAGTTTGACTGCCAACAATGGATTGGGGTTCTCTGATGCTGACTTGACACCAGTTGGAAGAAATCATAACAAGGCTTTGCATGTCTCTATTGAATACAAAGGTACTACTCTGGCCCATGTCTTGGTGGATACATGGTCCTCTCTAAATGTCTTACCCAAGGGTGCCCTAGATCGGTTGGATTTCAAAGGTTTGGTGTTAAAGCCAAGCGACATAGTGGTGAGAGATTTCGACGGATCAAAGAGGATGGTACATGGAGAGGTCAACCTCCCCATCAAAGTTGGTTCTCAAACTTTTAACTCGACTTTCTATGTGATGGACATCTGTCCTTCCTACTCTTGCTTGCTTGGACGCCCTTGGATACATGGGGAGGGAGCGGTGACGTCCACTCTTCATCAAAAATTGAAATATCCAGTCAAAGGAAAAATCGTTACTGTCTGTGGTGAAGAAGAGTTTATGGTTAGCCACCTGAATTCATTCAAGTATGTTGAGATGGACGACGAGTTCATAGAAACTCCTTGCCAAGTCTTCGAAGTGGTCTCTCCCATGGTCGTTGTTGCCAAAGCTACTCCTGATGATACAAAAGCTAATAAAGTTATTCCAAGGATGGTTTCACTAAAAGACGCTCGCGTATGGTCGAAGATGGAAGTTGTACTATTTGGGGACAACTCCCTGACAATCTGTTTAAAGCAGACGAGTTTGGGTTGGGTTTCACTGCCAGAGCTCAAAAGGAGGTCAGACGCGCTCGCATAGGAAAATCACTTCTTTACATTGGTAATCATGAAGTGAATGTTATTGAAGACTCTGAGGATGATTGTAACTTTGATGAATTGATCTACCCGACTGCCAGAGGGAGCTCAACAACTGGCGTACTAAGGATTTCATTCCCATCTCCTTCAACAAGGAGTAATTATTATTTACTATTTTTATCAGTTCAAGAACTTTGTCTGAAATTTAATTTCAAAACAATGACTTTCAGCCATGTGCTTTGCACGAGGAACTATGGTTCATTTGTTAAGGGTTTGTTCATTTCCGTGTGCCATATGATCATTTAATGAAAACCATTGGACTCTTTTTCATTCAAATTTTGCGCTCATTGTCTTTATTTCACTTTATTGCATTTTCAAAATAATCATGTATCTTACATGCACATGCACACACACTTGCAGATCCTCGTCCACCCCAGATCTCATTGCCAACGACTCTGCTATTTCTAGATATGACTTTGAACATCCAATCAACCAAGCTGAAGACGAAAGTGAAGAAGACTGTGAAATACCTGGGTAATTAGCCATACTTCTGATGCAAGAGGAGAAGGATATCCAACCACATAAAGAGCCAGTTGAAGTGATCAACCTAGGTAATGAGGAAGATAAGAAAGAGGTCAAGATCGGCGCCAACTTGGAAGACAGTATCAAAGGCATATTGGTCCAGATGCTACATAACTATGTTGAAGTGTTTGCTTGGTCATACGAAGATATGACAGAGCGGGATACTAATATTGTGGTTCATCGTCTACTAACGACGGGAGATTATCCTCAAGTCAAGCAAAAAGTGCGTCGTATGCGGCCAGACATGTCTGAAAAGATAAAAGTTGAGGTAATGAAGCAATTCAATGCAGGTTTTCTAGCAGTGAAGTCATATCCCCAATGGGTGGAAAATGTGGTCCCCGTGCCAAAGAAAGATGGGAAAATCTGTATGTGTGTAGACTATAGGGATTTGAATAGGGAAATCCCTAAAGATGATTTCCTACTACTGCATGTTGACGTCTCGGTTGACAACACTAATCAACATAAAGTTTTCTCCTTCATGGATGGCTTCTCTGGCTATAATTAAATCAAAATGGCTCTCTAAGATTTGGTGAAAACCACTTTTGTTACAGAATGGACACTTTTTGTTACAAGGTCATGCCTTTTGGTTTAAAGAATGCATGGGCAACCTATCAACGAGCCATGGTAGCCCTATTCCATGACATGATCCATCATGAAATAGAAGTGTACATTGATGATATGATTGCAAGGTCACAAACTGAGGAATAACACCTTGATCATCTTCACAAGATGTTTGAAAGATTGAAGAAATATAAGCTAAGGCTGAATCCCAACAAATGCACCTTCAGGGTAAGATCTGGAAAACTCTTAGGGTTCATCGTCAGTGGAAAAGGTATTGAGGTCGACCCCTAAAAAGTCAAAGCCATACAAGAAATTCTAGCTCCCTGTATTGAGAAAGAGGCCAGTGGTTTCTTAGGTTGACTCAACTACATTGCTTGATTCATATCTCACTTGACTTCTACTTGTGATCCAATCTTCAAATTCTTCAAGAAAGATCAAGTAGTCATATGGAACGACGACTGCCAAGCAGCCTTTGATAAGTTCAAGGAATATTTACAAGAACCTCCCATCATGATGCCTCTAATTGAAGGAAGACTTCTGATTATGTACTTGACTATATTAGAGAGCTCAATAGGGTGTGTGTTGGGCCAACATGACGAGTCTGGACGAAAAGAGCATGCAATATACTACCTGAGCAAAACGTTTAACGACTGTGAAACAAGATATTCACTGCTCGAGATAACTTGTTGTGCTTTGGAATAGGCTGATCACCGGCTAAGACAGTATATGTTGACTCACACCACTTTGTTGATTTCTAAGATGGACCCTATCAAGTACATCTTCAAGAAGCTAGCTCTCTCCGGATGAATAGCTAGATGGAAAATGATCTTGACTGAATATGATATCCAATATACTACACAAAAAGAAATCACAGGAAGTGTATTGGCAGATCACTTGGCTCATCAAGTTGTTGGTGATTACCAATCCATGAACTTTGAATTCCTGGACGAGAATATCATGCTAATAACTGACTACGAAAAGCCTAGACCGTATGACAGACCTGAACAAGGATCCCAATGGACTATGGTTTTTGATGGGGCTTCCAATGCTTTGGGTAACATAGTTGGTGTTTTGATTATTTCTCCTGAAGGTTTCCATACAACTCTCACTGCCAGACTATGCTTTGACTGTACAAACAACATGGCTGAGTATGAGGCATGCATCTTGGGTCTTAGGGCTTCCATTGACCTGAGAATCAAATTTTTAAGCGTATCTGGAGATTCAACTTTAGTAATCAGTCAAGTTAAAGTAGAGTGGGATACCAAACATCCTAGTCTAATCCCCTAGAAAGAGCTTGTATTAACCCTGATCCCATAATTCGAGGAGGTTACCATTGAACACTTTCTAAGAGAAGAAAATCAGTTGGTGGATGCCTTAGCAACAATGTCATCCATGTTCAAGGTCAAGTGGGACAACGAGGCTCCTAGAATTACAATTGAAATATTTGACGAACTGGCACACTGTTGTGAGATTGACACCGACGAAGAGAATCCTTGGTATCATGAAGTAAGGATATATCTGGAAGAACAAGAGTATCCTGAAGGAGCTTCCATCAATGATAAGAAATTCTTGTGAAGGTTTTCAGCCAAATTTTTCCTAAGCAATGTAATCTTGTACAAGCGCGACCACAATTCAACTCTGCTCCGATGTGGGGACAAGAATGAGGAAGATAAAATCATGGAGGACATGCACGGTGATATCTTTGGAACTCATTCTAGTGGACACACTATGGCTAAGAATGTTCTGAGGGCTGGTTATTATTGGTCAACAATGGAAACTGATTGTCACCATCATTCAAGGACTTGCCATAAGTGTCAGATCTATGCCGACAAAGTTCATGTTCCTCTAATACCTCTGTTGTACCCCAAAATTTGCCCTCTCACATATCAAGCTTTTCCTCACAAGACTTCTTGGACTCAAGACCATATTAGGGTTTGCTCAGCTCAAGACATCTCCTTGCACTGATGACCTGAAATTAGGGTTTGAGTTTGCACAGGGATTTTTGGACTTTCAATGCTTCATGTGACTTTCATACTTCATGTTGGACTCCTAAGATTGCTCATACCAAGTTTCAAGCCTTGAATCACATTTTTGACCAGTCAATTGGACAATTGACCTAAAAATCAGCTGTATTGGGGAAAAAGTCAACCATGGCCAATTTACAGTCAAAACTCATAATTTTTTATCCACATCAACATTATAGACTCATATGAACCATTTGATCAAGTTTGGACCACAACTCCTCAATAAATTTGATCAGATCATAAAAAGGGAAAAATGGTCAAAATTAGGGTTTTGACTGAGGAAGGGCAATTTCTAATTTTTTCACCTAGCCAATGGCCAATTGGGTTCAAACATGGTTTCAAGGATTAAATTTCATCATCTTTACCTAATCACAAGGTTCAAAAGATCTCAAGTGCATTGGATTGACAGATGAACTTTCCAGTCAACTGATCAAAAATCATCTGTACACTGAAAAGTTAAACTTTGACTTTTTGGTCAAAATCAAGTGCCAAGGGTCATATTACATCAAGATGTGTCATAACATGAAACTTTTTCACCAAGAAACTTAAATTTGGAAATTAGGGTTTAAGTTTGAAAATTTTCATAACTTCGAATTTTTCTAAGTGTTGAAAAATTCTTATTTTTTCCCAACTTTTTCACCATGATGCAATTGGATTCAAAGCAAACTTTCAACATGAAAGTTGTAGTTCTCAACAAAATCTACAACTTTGATTCACAAAGTTTTCCCAAATGATGCTTGGATCTCAAGTTATGATTTTGTGAATAGGGGTCCATGAACTAAATAACTTAGTGAAATTTTGCCCTATTTTAGGCAGGTTTTTGACCTAACTTCATGGAAACTTTTCACCTAGTTCCATGAGGAATCTCAAGTTTCATTTCAAAGATGGATTGTAGATCATGTTAAAAGCTTTCTAAAATGTCCAAGAACTCTCCAAGATCATTTGTGGTTAGGGAGAATCGAAGAAGAGAAAATGGAAATTTGTCACTTTTGTTCAAGCCATGTTTCACATTGCTTCAAGTTGCAAATCAGATCCTATCATGCTTGTACCTTGCCTTAAAGGTCCTAATCCCTTCTACACTTCATAATTAAATGAAAACTCAATGGATAATGGTCTTGTTCTGACTTTTGAAGCATTGCACAATGAATTAATCCAAAAATGGCATAAAGTTCATAATACTACTTTGATAAAGCAAGCCTTTTTGCAACTTTACATTTCTTGAGCCATGGACCTGATCTTTTGTTGCAAGCAAGATCCACAAACATCAGGCAAAGTATACCAACCCTCTACAGCTAGCAAGAAAGCCTGTACAGGCCTTTGGCATAGTCATCTCAACTTTCTTCAAAAGCAAGCAAACATGCAAAAGTCAAGTGAACTGGTCCATCTGATAAAGGCAAGGCTTGGTTTCATTTGAAACAACTACAGAACTTTGTTACAAGAAAAAAACACGAATTGCTAACATCCCAAACACTCTCAAACACCAAAATCACAAGTTCCTGCCCAAACAGGGCATCTTTTGCAGAACCCTTGCGAAATCAATATTGGCTCGTGCGTTTCTTGTTTCAAGGCTTCAAACACTTTACATACATCCCACCTAAGTTGTCCAGGCCCTTGTCTTGCAACTGTGAGCTCAGTTTCACACTTCACCATTTTCATTTTGCAAGGTTGCAGGTTGACTTCTACAAGGAGATTCAGCCATCCTCAAGGCAAGCTGAGCATTGGGATAGCTTGAGGGACCTTCAAGGAAGCTCACACGATCTTCAGGCCTCACTCAAAGCCCCCACATTGCCATATCCAAACTCAACTGAACAAGGTATTTTTCAAAGTTCTATCTCCTTATTTAGGCATCCTTAAGCTTTGATTTGTGAAGCAAAAATGTAGTCCTTAACTTGCTTAAGCTGTACATATGAATAGTTGTTATTTATATTACCTGAGTAGTGAGAATTTGAAGCTTGAAGTTCATAAAAAATTTAGGTCACGAATTAGGGCCACTGAAATTCTCTCTAGTTTCTTAGATTTAGGTTTCAAATTTTATATCATTGGAATCGTGATCAAAAATGCTACAAGTTTCATGTTGCAAGATTTTGTTTTTGTGCAAAGAATAGAGAGTTGTAGGTTTGAACACAGGGTGCACACGCGAAGCAAGGACAGGGATGAAGTTGGTGTTCTGGGCATGGCGCCTTGGGCCTGTTACTTTCCACACACCCCATTTTACTTCTGCACCCCCCTTTACATTTTTTTATATTTTTTATATTTTCTTGCATATTTTATATTTTTGACTTTATTATTTTTTTCTGAACATTAAAAAATCCCAAAAATATTTTCTTAATTTTTTGCATTTTATTTTATTTTTTATCTTATTTTTTGCATATAAAAATAGTTTTATTTTAATAAATAGAAATCATTTTCTTAAAATAATTTGTAAATAATAAAAAAATACAATACATTTTTATTTTGATTATTTCACACATTAAATATTTATTTTTCATACACATTTAATTTTTAAATATTTGTACATAATATTATTATTATTTTTTCTTGAACAAAAATGAATAAAATGAATAATATAGAATATATTTCTTTTAAACAAAAATTAGGGTTTTTCACCCTTTCAAAACTGATCACAATATTTTTTATTATTTTAGACTTAAATAATTTATTTTCTCATACATAAAACAATTACAAAAACATTTTTGCATATATACATTTTATTTGCATATTTAAATAATTGCTTATTGAATAAAAACATTTACAATAAAAACATTTAAATAATTGCTTATTGAATAAAAACATTTTTGCATATATACATTTTATATGTAATAGTGAATTAGGGTTTTATTTTGAGCAATATCCCCCATTCAAACATGTATCCCCCCTCCCATAATATTGTTGTAATAGTCTAGATTTACTTTACGCAATTTATCGCTTTCATATACCATGTTAGTAAACTAGGGTTTGTATGATAAGACAAAAATCAAAACATATAGCATGACCTAATACAAGACAAAAATGTATGTAAAATGACAACACATTGCACACAAGCATCTCTAGGGTTTCACCCATTTTGTTGCCTTAAAATGGCCTTGGTATGCATGCAAAGTATCTTGGCAAAACAAAACAAAAGAAAAGATCATAGTCCCTCGATGACGCTCGACAAGGTTGCCTAAAACAAATGATCTTAGTCCCTCAGAAAAAATGCCAAGATACCTAGCAACATTGCTATCATGGTTATACGATGACCCGCGCCCGTCCCTTTTAACATCCAAAGATAGGGTTACCTACCAAAAAAATAGTAGGTCAACAACATCAAAGGAATAAAAATGCACAAGAAATACAATTGAGTAGGTAGATGGTTCTAAGTTACTTGCTCCAATTCAAAACAAATCCTTGATATTTTCAAAACAAGCACAGACACACATTTCAAAACAACTTTCAAAATCATTGAAAACATTTTCAAAAGACAAACACCTTTGTATACATTCTTATGAATGAGAATCATTACAAAGGTTGCCTAGACAAAAGGCCTCTTTTACAAATACTTTTCAAAACCACACTCAAAAGCACCATTTCAAACAATTTTAAAAGCAAAGCAAGTGATCTAAGCAAGTAACTAAGAGCCCATAGAAAACCATGGATGAAAAGGGTGCTGGCACCTTCCCTTTTCATAATATACCCCCCCAAACTCAAGAAAACATCTCAAAGGTCTTTCTTGTACATTTTTACCTTTCCTTTTGGATAAAATAAAAGTCGGTGGCGACTCTTGCTAACCGCGACATTTTGCAAACACAAACGCAAACCTTCAAGTCAATTCTCCCAACGTATCACAGAACTGGCGACTCTGCTGGGAAAAACTTTAAAAGTGGGGTTACCTTAGGGTTTAGATCACCTTTACTTGCTTACCTTGTTTGCTTTGATTTCTTTACATTTGGTTCTATTGTTTAGGTTTGAATCCTCCACCCGAATTTGGGGAAACATTCATAGGTAAATAGCAATACGTTGTGGAAATTGTACGGGGTATACTGATACGGTCTAAGCATTAGCTATATTAGTGCGACATATTTGTGGGTGACGATAGCCTTTGGGTCAATCAAAGAGAATACGGGGCCGCTGAGTGATGTCATGAAGCACTAATGGACTTTTAGAACCTTTACTTGACCATCTTGGCCTTTTAGGATGTAGTGAGATGACCGGCTTTGGTGCAGTCCGAAGTTGGTAGATACTCGATACTACACTCATTGATGGTTATTTTCTTGGAATATTTCGGTCGCCAGTAAAGTGGCTTAAACTGAAACAATGAACACAGAAAATAATCTGGTGATATTGAGCTCCTTAGAACCCGGTTACTATTTATAAGACAGGTTGAGCCAACTAAACTTCAAGAGGGTACTTACCTATGAAACCCCATGCAAGCCTAAACTAGGAACTTGTGTGACTTGCTTGTACATATATACTTGTGCATAACATCATGAACATCACGAAGCATCATTTGCATCCGCTAACCATTTCAAGTATTTTGGATTTTCATCTTTGTTCTTGTTTTGTAGGCTATGGATTCACTCCGCAGGAAAACTATCCAGGTCAACCTTGTGAGAATTCCTCCTCAACTCAAGGAGCTTGCTTCCAGGATTCCAGAGTATTCTCCATTCACTGAGAGACATGGTCGACTACTCAACTTGGTCAACTCCAACACAGAGGAAGACATGGTGAAAGTTCTCTTCCAATTCTTTGACCCCTTGCATCACTGCTTTACATTTCCTGACTACCAGCTAGTGCCTACTTTGGAGGAATTTTCTCAACTCTTTAGGATTCCTATTCTCCATCAACTACCTTTCAACGGTACGGAAAGAGATCCAAAGCCTGAAGATGTTGCTCAAGCCCTGCACTTGCAACCATCAGATGTCATAGGTCATTGGGAAACTAGAAGTGGTGTCAAGGGCTTCTTGGAAAAGTTCTTGTTTGAGAAAGATCAAGACTGTTGGAATTCTCTAGACCTACAAGCTTTTGAGGATATTGTAGCTCTTCTCATCTATGGGTTGGTCTTGTTCCCAAACCCTGATCAGCTTATAGATGTGAATATTGTCAAGATTTTCATGTCTCGCAACCCTGTGCCTACATTACTTGGGGATATCTTACACTCTTTTCACACTCGAACAATGAGGAAAAGAGGTGTTCTCATGTGCTGCACTGCTCTTCTGGAAAGATGGTTTATTTCTCATATTCCCCAATCAGTCTTGAAGAATGAGCAAGGCTTGAGGTGGTCACAACGGCTGATGACTCTTAAGCATTCTGATATTCATTGGTGTTCTCGGTCCAGAGAAAATGTTATCATTATTGACCATTGTGGAGAATTCCCTAATGTCCCTCTACTTGGAATTAGGGGAGGCATCACCTACAACCCCAGCTTAGCTCTGAGGCAGTTTGGTTACGCCCGACGGGATGGCCCACATGACATGCTTATCCAAGGTTTGGTCTTCGACTTCGACAACGACGATCAAGCTCTCCGCCAGAGATTCATCCGAGCATGGAGGATGCCCAACAAGGTAGACAGTCAGACTTTGGGACACAAAAATTCCATCCCCCTTGAGCCTTACCTCAGGTGGGTACGAATTCGCACCCAAAATCTTATGATGCCTTACCCCTCTATTCTCCCAATGATTATAGAGCCTGTTCATGAAGGAGAGGTTCCATACACCGTCCTACATCCTGACATGCCGACATCACTCGAAGACCTGCAAAGGAGTTGGATACAACTCAAGGGAGAGCAGGATACTTTTGAAACCCAATTCTACAACAGCGAGAAGAAGGTTTTAGAACTTACCAGGCTACTTCAGGAGGAGCGAACTCTTAATGCCTACATTGCGCCAAAGAGGATGTGCAACGTCTTTTTATCTTAGAATTTTGTACTATTTTTACCTAGGGGCATTGATGTAAACAAATTCTATTTTATTAATATAACGTTTGTTCCTTTTTGTTTTAGACAAATTTGAAATTCTGAATCCTTGAAAGCATTACATGAATACATATCATTCATCATATGCATAAACAGGTCTTAACACCAAGTTTCCTCATCCCTCTACTGTTTATTTCAGCAAAATGGATCTTGAACAAACGGTTAAAGACTTGCAAGCTCATAACTCACAATTTCAACAGCTACTCTTGACCTTTGCCAAGGGACAGGAGGAGCTCAAGACTCTGCTAGAGAAAGAAAAAGAGAAAAAGAAGAAGAAGAGAGCTGGTGTGGCTACCATGGGCAGAAGATTTGAAGGACAAGCCAAAAGGGTTCTAGATTTTCCATCAACCTCTGGGGAAGGGGAAAGGAAAGGTAAAGAGACTGCAGTGCCTTCAGATTCTGAAGCTGAAGAAGAGGAAGAAGAGGACTACTCTGAACAACAATACCCTCCTACAGATGACAAATACAAAAACTTGGAAGAACGTCTGGCAGCTATGGAGATACGGAGAGTACCGGGGCTGGACTTTGAAGAGTTAGGGTTGGTATCTGGAATAGTAATCCCTCCCAAGTTTAAGGTGCCACTTCTTGCCAAGTACGATGGGGTGTCTTGTCCCAAGATGAACCTACGATCTTATGTCAGGAAAATTCAACCGCATTCTGCTGACCAAGATCCGTGGGTCCATTTTTTCCAGGACAGTTTGTCAGGAACGCAGCTTGATTGGTTCTACCAGTTAGAGAGGTTTGATGTGCATAATTGGGAAGACTTGGCAGCCGCCTTCTATAAACAATATCAATACAAAACCAACTTGGCACCAACCCGTACTCAACTCCAGAGCATGGCCATGGTGTCTAATGAGGGGTTCAAAGACTACGCCCAAAAATGGAAGGATCTAGCCGGAAGGGTGCAACAACCTTTATCTGAAAGGGAGCTAGTGGACATGTTTCTGGGAACTCTGCCAGGACCTTTCTTTAATCATCTAATTGGAAGCTCCTCTGCGGGGTTCACTGAGTTGATTTTAACTGGTGAGAGAATAGAAGCCGGTATAAGAAGCGGGAAAATTCAAAAAGATGCATCTGCTTCTACTGCTATCAGAAAGTCTTTCCCAGCAAAGAAGGAAGTATCAACTGTCTACTCTCAAAGAGGTCAAGGAAGAGTCAAGCGCCGGCCAGCGGTGGGGGCCGTTATGATTCAGAATTCTGCATCTGATCAGCCTAGAAACAGTCAACCAAGAACCAATCAAGCTAGGGTGGAAAGGCCTGTACGGAAATTCACCAGAATAAACATGACTCCTGCTCAATTTCTACCCCATCTCTTGAAGTTAAATCTAGCCAGTTTGAAATAGACCCCGAAGAACCCGAATACTGCTTCTCCGCATTACCATCCGAATGCCAGGTGCGCTTACCATTCAGAGAGCCCAGGGCACGACACCGACAATTGTTGGGCCTTGAAGAACAAGATTCAGGATTTGATAGATGCTAAAGAAGTTGAATTCGACGCCCCTGAAAAGTCGAATATAATCTCTGCTCCAATGCCAAGGCACGGCCATAATGCCCATGATGTTGAAGAGGATCTGTTTGTTGCTACTGTTGATGATTTGATAACTCCGCTACCAATAATCAAGTTGAATTTGTTGAAGGCTGGGATTTTCCCAGGTTGTGAAGAAGATTGTTGCCTTTGTTCATCCTTACCAACCGATTATCCATTGTTGAAGTTAGGCATCCAACGCCTAATGGATAACCAAGAAATCCTTTTTGAAAAGACTCCAGTGTTACCGACTCCTGTTAATGATGTTTCAATAATAACCATATCCGCCAATCTTTCCAAGGTCTCCAAAAGACCTGTTAAGATTACATCCGCTCCAAATACTGCACCTTTGAAGATAAATATGCCCGGGCCCGTCCCGTACATGTCCGACAAATCAGTACCGTGGAACTATGGTGGAGAAATCTACTACCACAGTATTAAACAAATTGAATCAACTGAAGAGAGTTCTGATGAAGAGACTTCCGACATTAGAAACATTACCGGAACGAGCAAAATCACCCGCAGTGGAAAAATTTTCTCTCCAGAGATTTCCCCTCCAAAGGCAATCTTTGGACCCTCAGCTGCTCCTAAGGTTACCCCTGCACCGGTCAACATATCTGCAAGAACTCCAATTATTGAAGAAGTTATAACTCTTGTGGTTGTCCCCTCTACTGCTGTTGATGATAGAGGGAAAGGGATCCAAGAAAAGCCTGTCGGGACGAGGGCTCAGCCATTGGTCATCCCTGAGACCTCTCAAAAAGAAATGGAAGAGATTTTGAAAATAATTAAGAAAAGCGACTATGATGTGGTGGAACAACTGGGGAAAACCCCCTCAAAGATCTTTATGCTGGCCCTGCTGCTTTGTTCAGAAGCTCGTGCTAAAGCTCTGATCAGATTTTTGAAGACGGCCCATGTGCCACAGGAAACCTCCGCGGATCAGTTCCAGGAATGTGTAGCTAGCTTAACAGCTGGCAATGTTCTAGGATTCTCCGATGCAGATTTAACATCCAAAGGGAGAAAACATAATGACGCTTTGCATGTCTCGGTGGAATGCAGAGGCACGACCCTAGCACACGTACTGGTAGACACTGGTTCATCGTTGAACGTCTTGCCGAAGAAAGCCTTGGATAGACTGGATTGGGAAGGTTTAACCCTGAAGCCCAGCAATATAATTGTCAGAGCCTTTGATGGTTCTAAAAGGATGGTCCATGGAGAGGTGGACATCCCGATCAAGGTGGGAATTGAAACCTTCAACTCCATATTCTATGTGATGGACATCCGTCCTTTTTACTCTTGTTTGTTGGGAAGACCCTGGATTCACAATGCTGGAGCTGTCACCTCCACTCTACATCAAATGCTCAAGTACCCTGTTCAGGGGAAATTATAATTGTTCATGGCGAAGAGGAGTACATGATCAGTCATCGAAATTCTTTTCGCTATGTAGAATTGGATGGAGAATTCATCGAAACCCCTTTCCAGCATTTTGAAGAGGTAGCTCAGGAGATAGGGGCGACCAAGACAGTGTCATCTGTACACATGATTACCAGACCTCCGTCTCGGATGTCGTCTCTCAAATATGCAAAAGCAGTGGTTGAAGAGGGAGAAAGCACAATCTGGGGGAAACTTCCAGACTTTCCTTACAAATCAGATAAATTCGGCTTGGGGTTCACTTCTTCTGCTCAAAAGGCTGTACGCCGCGCCCGGACTGGAGGGCCACCTGTGAAGATCACCCATCATGGAGTCAATGCTTTAGAGGATAGTGAAGAGGAAAGCAGCTTTGAAGACTGGATGTTTCCAACTGTTGACGGAGGATTGTGCAACTGGGAAGCAAAAGACTTTATTCCAATTACTTTCATACCGCAGTAATTTATCTTTCAAACATTTCTGTTGGCTTGAAATAATTCTCAAACAATTCGTACACTTTTAACCTTGTGTCTTACCCGAGGCACATAGGTCCATTTGTAAGGGTTTTTATTTTTCATCTTCATATGTCATTTAATGAATCATGGACGTTTTTCACATATAAACTTTTGTGTTCATTGTCTTTCTTTTTACATTTTATTTGTTTAAAGGTGGCTATCCCTTACACACACACACACTCACAAATGCAGGTACCTTTCCATTTCAGATTCCATGGGTAACAATTCTTCTATGGCCTTCAGTGACTCTGAAGATCTGGTCTACCAAGCCGAATACGAAGGTGAGGAAGATTGTGAAGTGCCAGGAGAATTGGCTAGACTACTACAACAAGAAGAAAGGGCCATCCTACCTCATGAGGAGCTCTTGGATACAATCAACTTGGGTACGGAGGAGGATAAGAAAGAAATCAAAGTAGGTGCCAACCTTGAGCCGAGTGTCAAGGAACGCCTGATTCAGCTGTTACATGACAATGTTGAGATCTTTCCCTGGTCATACGAAGACATGCCGGGACTAGACACAGACATCGTGGTACACCGTCTACCCACAAGAGAAGACTGTCCATCGGTTAAGCAAAAGGTCCGCCGCATGAGACCTGACATGTCAGAAAAGATCAAAGCAGAAGTTATGAAGCAGTTCAATGCTGGATTTCTGGCTGTTACTTCCTATCCTCAATGGGTTGCTAACATTGTGCATGTGCCTAAAAAAGACAAAAAGGTACGGATGTGCGTGGATTACAGAGACTTAAACAGGGCCAGCCCTAAAGATGACTTTCCACTTCCACACATCGACATCCTGGTTCACAACACAGCTTAGCACAAGGTATTTTCTTTCATGGACGGATTTTCAGGTTACAACCAGATCAAAATGGCACCTGAAGACATGGATAAAACTACTTTTGTAACACAATGGGGTACGTTATGCTACAAGGTGATACCATTCAGACTGAAGAATGTCGGGGCAACCTATCAACGCGCCATGGTAGCTTTGTTTCATGACATGATACATCATGAGATAGAGGTCTACGTACACGACATGATAGCCCGATCACAAATGGAGGAAGAACACCTTAATCATTTGAAGAAGTTGTCTGTCCGACTAAAGGAGTACAAGATAAGGTTAAACCCTAACAAGTGCACATTCGGAGTCCGATCCAGTAAACCCTTGGGTTTCATTGTCAACAACAAAGGCATCGAGGTTAATCCTGCCAAAGTCAAAGCTATACAAGAAATGCCTGTTCCTCGCACTAAGAAGGAGGTCAGAGGTTTGTTGGGACGCCTAAACTACATATCTAGGTTCATCTCTCACTTAACATCTACCTGTGAGCCAATCTTCAAGCTGTTGAAGAAAGATCAGGTAGTCAGATAGAATGACGAATGCCAAATTGCCTTTGACAGAATCGAAGAGTATTTGCTAGAACCTCTTGTCTTGATGCCTCTCATCGAAGGAAGACCGCTAATCATGTATTTGACCATTTTAGAAAGCTCAATGGGGTGCGTACTAGGGCAACATGACGAGTCTGGCCGAAAAGAGCATGCCATTTATTACCTTCGCAAAAAGTTTACCGACTGTGAAACCAAATATTCAATGCTCGAGAAAACTTGATGTGCTTTGGTATGGGCTGCTCGCCGGCTGAGACAGTACATGTTGACTCATACCACTTTGCTGATATCTAAGATGGATCTGATCAAGTACATCTTTGAGAAGCCTTATTTGTCAAGAAGGATAGCTAGATGGCAAATGATCCTAACAGAGTATGACATACATTACACGACCCAAAAAGCTATAAAGGGTAGTGTGCTAGTTGATCACCTTGCACATCAAGCTGTTGAAGATTATCAATCCATGAAGTTTGAATTCCCGGACGAAGACATCATGACTTTGGACAACTGTGAAAGAATCAAACCATATGACATACCTGAACAAGGATCCCGATGGACCCTGTTCTTTGATGGTGTCTCTGATGCACTTGGTAACAGTATCGGCGCGGTGCTCATATCTCCAGAAGGATGCCATACTCCTTTCACTGTCCGACTCGACTTCAACTACACAAACAACATGGCAGAGTATGAAGCTTGCATCTTTGGTCTCAAGGCTGCTATGGACTTGGGAATCAAATCTTTGGTTGTGTTTGGAGACTCAGCTTTGGTCATCATTCAGATCAAAGGAGAGTGGGACACTAAACATCTTAATCTTATCCCTTACAAAGAAATTTTTTTGACATTGCTACTACATTTCGAGCAGATTACCTTCGAGCATTTCCCGCGAGAAGAAAATCAGCTAGCAGATGCTCTAGCTACAATGTCATCCATGTTTAAACTTAACTGGGATAATGAGGCTCCCCAGATCACCATTGATCGAATGGATGAACCAGCACATTGTCACGAGATTAATACCGAAGAAGTAGTGGACCGACCTTGGTTTCACAAAGTCAAAAGGTATCTCGAGGCTCAAGAATATCCAGAAGGAGCTTTAGTCAATGACAAAAAGTTCTTGAGGAGATTCTCTACCAAGTTCTTCCTGAGCAATGGTATCTTGTACAAGCGCAATCACGATTGTATTCTTCTTCATTGTGTGGACAAGATTGAAGCTAAACAGATCATGGCTGAACTGCATGATGGTACCTTTGGCACCCACTCAAGCGGGCATACGATGGCGAAGAAAATCCTACGGGCAGGCTATTACTGGTCTACCATGGAAGCTGACTGCTATCAACATTCCAGGACTTGTCACAAATGTCAAATCTATGCGGATAAGGTACATGTGCCTCCAGTTCCTCTCAATGTCTTAACAGCTCCTTGGCCCTTTGCTATGTGGGGAATCAATATGATTGGGGAGATCAAGCCTACAACATCTAATGGACACCTCTTCATTCTAGTGGCCATTGATTATTTCACCAAGTGGGTCGAAGCAGCTTCCTTCGCATCCATTACAAAGAATGTTGTTGGCCGCTTCATCAAGCAGAACCTCATTTGTCGGTATGGTATCCCCGAAAGGATCATCACTGACAACGGTACAAACCATAACAATACTATAATCACCGCCTTGTGCGAGCAGTTCCAGATTCAACATCACAATTCATCTCCCTATCGGCCGAAGATGAATGGTGTTGTCGAAGCTGCAAACAAAAATATTTATAAGATCATACAGAAAATGACAGTCACCTACAAGGACTGGCATGAGATTCTACCATTTTCTCTCCACGGGTATCGTACCACGGCTCGCACGTCAACTGGGGAAACACCCTATTCTTTGGTTTACGGCATGGAAGTTGTCATGTATATTGAGGTTCAGATCCCCTCTCTAAGAATCATGATGAATGCAGGTCTAAGTGAAGACGATTGGATCCAGACCCGATTTGATCAATTGAACTTAATTGACGAGAAGAGACTTACTGTTGTTTGTCATGGTCAGGCGTATCAAAAACGGATGATCAAGGCATTCAACAAGAAAGTCAAATGCCAGGTATATCAAGTCGGAGATCTCGTGATCAAGCGCATCATCTTACCGCAAAGTGATCCCAGGGGCAAATGATCTTAACCACCATGGACGGCGACGTCCTGCCACACCCTGCGAACGCAGACATAGTCAAAAGATACTACGCAAAGGGACCCGCTAGGTTGACACACCTAGGCAAAAAAAAGGCATCCCGGTGAATCGAAAACCCGAAAGGGAGGTTCAGGAAAGAGTTAGGGATAAAACAAAAATATATGTACACCCGGCAAGTTGAAAACCCGAAAGGGCGACTTGGGAAAAAAAGGGTTTCCCGGTGGATTGAAAACCCGAAAAGGCGATCCAGGCAAAATTTAGGGAATTAAAGCGTATGACTATGTCTCTTCGGATCACTTTAAGGACAATCTCTTCACAGACAAGCTTCGGGCTTCTGATCAACTGAGTCATCTTCGAACGAAGCAGCAAATGGACAAGATTTTCAGAGTTACGAAGGCTATATCAGAATGGGAACCCCATGGGATTATTACACATAGCTATCTTTCTTTGTATAAATTTTTCTCATTTTTTATGACAATATCCTCTTACTAGGATGTCTGTCTCCTTTGTACAAAACACTTACTCAAAGTTAATACAAAGATACCTCTTTAAAGTGCAGAAAACTATTTGTCTTTTCTTTTTACACTTGTGTTTTATTTGAAAACGTCCAATGATTTATTAATGAGCATATGCATTTGAATATAATCACTGTTTACAAATAAATGAAATGGGAAAGAGTAATTAATGACAGGTTGAAAGGATAGGAAAACGTCTTTAGGCTATTCCAGGGGCAATCCCTACAATACATCATCAAGGTCCCCAGCGGAGCTAAAACTTCAACCTTTAAACCCCAGTGGAAACCCTCCAGTTTCCTCAATTCCCCAGCGAGTTATCTAAAAACCGGATAATTCCCCAGCAAGTTGCTTTGAATCCTGAAAGCTAACCGGACAACAACTTCAGATAATTCCCCAGTAGATTGGCATACAACCCAAACTCCTAAACTCCCCAACAGGATAGCTACTCCCCACAGAGTTTTCACTACTCCCCAACAGGATAAACTTCTTCCCTGCAGAGTTTTTATTAATTCTCAACAGAATGAGATCTGTCATCCCCAGCCATAGTCATCAAAGCTCTCGGGATTCCCCAAGCAGGTTTCTCAAGCAACACTTGGCATTATTCTTACAGCAGAATGTTTATCATCCTCCAACTTCAAAGACATGAAGGATTCATATATCCCCAGAGAAGTCCGGATTTTTCTTAATTCCCAACAGTCGCCAAGGATTCCTCATCCTCGGCAATCAAGGATTTATCTTCCCCGGCAACAGTCAAAGATTTTGTTATCCCCAGCTGTCAAGGATTTATTTTCCTCAGCAATACAGCAAATCAGCTTACATGCGCATACATTACACTCATATATCTTAAACATTGATAAGACACATTTATTGCATCATGCATTTCATGCAACATAACTTTGTGTTTCAGCTAACATTTTACCCTTTTCAGGATAAGATTAACAGCTATATTTATCAAATATTCAAAGATTTCATATACAGTAAAGATACACTCCAGACACGGAAGTCATTCTACTACTCATTCAAAATTCAAAGATTTCAGATACAGTACAGATACACTCCAGACACGGAAGTCATTATGTTGCTCATTCAGATCTCTTATTCAGATACAGTAAAGATACATTCCAGACACGGAAGTCATTCTATTACTCATTCAGAATTCAAAGTCAAGATATAGTACAAATACATTCCAGACACAGAATTCATTTTGTTACTTATTCAAACTTCAACTTCATGATACAGTACAGATACGCTCCAGACACAGTTGCCATTCTGTCACTCATTCTATTTTTCCCCAGCTCAGATACACCCCAAACACGGAGGTCATTCTGTCACTAATTTCAAGATACAGTCCAGATACGCTCCAGACACGGAAGCCATTTTGTCACTTATTCAAATTTAAATCTCCAGATACAACTCAGATACGTTCCAGATACGGATGCCATTCTGATGTTCATTCTCCTGATTTACAACAAACAAACTTGGATGGCATCTACAAGCCCATCTCCAAAAAGATTCTATCACCTCTCCAAATGGCATCTTTAAGTCCATTCCCTCAACCACATCATCAAGTGCAAATTTATGGGCACTCTAGTGTCCAATCATCTTTTACCTTCATGTAACGAACGACAGAACTCGCTAATCTAACTCTTCAGGTTCAAGAAGATTGAACAGGGGCAACTGTTGTACCCCAAAATTTTCCCTCTCATATATCAAGCTTTTCCTCACAAGACTTCTTGGACTCAAGACCAGATTAGGGTTTGCTCAGCTCAAGACATCTCCTTGCACTGATGACCTGAAATTAGGGTTTGAGTTTGCACAGGGATTTTTGGACTTTCAATGCTTCATGTGACTTTCATACTTCATGTTGGACTCCTAAGATTGCTCATACCAAGTTTCAAGCCTTGAATGACATTTTTGACCAGTCAATTGGACAGTTGACCTAAAAAACAGCTGTATTGGGGGAAAAGTCAACCATGGCCAATTTATAGTCAAAACTCATAATTTTTTATCCACATCAACATTATAGACTCATATGAACCATTTGATCATGTTTGGACCACAACTCCTCAAGAAATTTGATCAGATCATCAAAAGGGCAAAATGGTCAAAATTAGGGTTTTGATTGAGGAAGGACAATTTTTTATTTTTCACCTAGCCAATGGCCAATTGGGTTCAAACATGGTTTCAAGGATTCAATGGCATCATCTTGACCTAATCACAAGGTTAAAAAGATCTCAAGTACATTGGATTGACAGATGAATTTTCCAGTCAACTGATCAAAAATCAATTGTACACTGAAAAGTCAAACATTGACTTTTTGGTCAAAATCAAGTGCCAAGGCTCATATTTCATCAAGATGTGTTAAAACATGAAACTTGTTCACCAAGAAACTTAAATTTGGAAATTAGGGTTTAAGTTTGAAAATTTTCATAACTTAGAAATTTTCTAAGTGTTGAAAAATTCTTATTTTTTCCCAATATTTCCCAACTTTTTCACCATGATGCAATTGGATTCAAAGAAAACTTCCAACATGAAACTTTTAGTCCTCCACAAAATCTACAACTTTTATTCACAAAGTTTTCCCAAATGATGCTTGGATTTCAAGTTATAATTTTGTGAATAAGGGTCCATGAACTAAATAACTTAGTGAAAATTTGCACTATTTTAGGCAGGTTATTGACCTAACTTCATGGCAACTTTTCACCTAGTTCCAAGAGGAATCTCAAGTTGAATTTCAAAGATGTATTGTAGAGCATGTTACAAGCTTTCCAAAATGTCCAAGAACTCTCCAAGATCATTTGTGGTTAGGGAGAATCGAAGAAGAGAAAATGGTAATTTGTCACTTTAGTTCAAGCCATGTTTCACATTGCTTCAAGTTGCAAATCAGATCCTAGCATGCTTGTACCTTGTATTACAAGTCCTAATACCTTCTACACTCCATAATTAAATGCAAACTCAATGGATAATGGTCTTGTTCTGACTTTTGAAGCATTGCACAATGAATTAATCCAAAAATGGCATAAAGTTCATAATACTACTTTGATAAAGCAAGCCTTTTTGCAACTTTACATTTCTTGAGCCATGGACCTGATCTTTTATTGCAAGAAAGATCCACAAACATTAGGCAAAGTATACAAACCCTCTGCAGCTACCAAGCAAGCCTGTATAGGCCTTTGGCATAATCATGTCAACTTTATTCAAGAGCAAGAAAACTTGCAAAAGTCAAGTGAACTAGTCCATCTGATAAAGGCAAGGCTTGGTTTCATTTGAAACAACTTCAGAACTTTGTCACAAGCAAAAAACACGAATTTCTAACATTCTAAACACTCTCAAACACCAAAATCACAAGTTCCTTCCCAAACAGGGCATCTTCTGCAGAACCCTTGCCAAATCAATATTGGCTCGTGCGTTTCTTGTTTCAAGGCTTTAAACACTTTACATACATCCTACCTGAGCTGTCCAGGCCCTTGTCTTGCAACTGTGAGCTCAGTTTCACACTTCACCATTTTCATTTTGCAAGGTTGCAGGTTGACTTCTACAAGGAGATCCAGCCATCCTCAAGGCAAGCTGAGCATTGGGATAGCTTGAGGGACCTTCAAGGAAGCTCACACGATCTTCAGGCCTCACTCAAAGCCCCCACATTGCCATATCCAAACTCAGCTGAACAAGGTATTTTTCAATATTCTATCTCCTTATTTAGGAATCCTTAAGCTTTGATTTGTGAAGCAAAAATATAGTCCTTAACTTGCTTAAGCTGTACATATTCATAGTTGTTATTTATATTAACTGAGTAGTGAGAATTTGAAGCTTGAAGTTCATAAAAAATTTAGGTCAGGAATTAGGGCCACGGAAATTCTCTCTGGTTTCTTAGAGTTAGGTTTCAAATTTTATATCATTGGAATCGTGATCAAAAATGCTACAAGTTTCATGTTGCAAGATTTTGTTTTTGTGCAAAGAATAGAGAGTTGTAGGTTTGAACACAGGGTGCGCGCGCGAAGCAAGGACAGGGATGAAGTTGTTGTTCTGGGTTTGGCGCCTTGGGCATGTTACTTTCCACACACCCCATTTTACTTCTGCACCCACCTTTACATTTTTTATATTTTTTGTATTTTCTTGCATATTTTATATTTTTGACTTTATAATTTTTTTTCTGAACATTCAAAAATCCCAAATATATTTTCTTAATTTTTTGCATTTTATTTTATTATTTATCTTATTTTTTGCATATAAAAATAGTTTTATTTTAATAAATAGAAATCATTTTCTTAAAATAATTTGTAAATAATAAAAAAATACAATACATTTTTATTTTGATTATTTCACACATTAAATATTTATTTTTCATACACATTTAATTTTTAAATATTTGTACATAATATTATTATTATTTTTTCTTGAACAAAAATGAATAAAATGAATAATATAGAATATATTTCTTTTAAACAAAAATTAGGGTTTTCCACCCTTTCAAAAATGATCACAATATTTTTTCTTATTTTAGACTTAAATAATTTATTTTCTCATACATAAAACAATTACAAAAACATTTTTGCATATATACATTTTATTTGCATATTTAAATAATTGCTTATTTATTTATTGTACAATAAATTCAATTGGGTTGTAATAGTGAATTAGGGTTTTATTTTGAGCAATATCCCCCATTCAAACTTGTATCCCCCCTCCCATAATATTGTTGTAATAGTCTAGATTTACTTTACGCAATTTATCGCTTTCATATACCATGTTAGTAAACTAGGGTTTGTATGATAAGACAAAAATCAAAACAAATAGCATGACCTAATACAAGACAAAAATGCATGTAAAATGACAACACATTGCACACAAGCATCTCTCGGGTTTCACCCATTTTGTTGCCTTAAAATGGCCATGGTATGCATGTAACGTATCTTGGAAAAACAAAACAAAACAAAAGATCATAGTCTCTCGATGACGCTCGACAAGGTTGCCTAAAACAAATGATCTTAGTCCCTCATAAAAAATGCCAAGATACCTAGCAACATTGCTATCATGGTTATACAATGACTTGCGCCCGTCCCGTTTAACATCCAAAGATAGGGTTGCCTACCAAAACAATGGTAGGTCAACAACATCAAAGGAATAAAAATGCACAAGAAATACAATTGAGTAGGTAGATGGTTCTAAGTTACTTGCTCCAATTCAAAATAAATCCTTGCTATTTTCAAAACAAGCACACATACACATTTCAAAACAACTTTCAAAAACATTGAAAACATTTTCAAAAGACAAACACCTTTGTATACATTCTTACGAACGAGAATCATTACAAAGGCTGCCTAGACAAAAGGCCTCTTTTACAAATACTTTTCAAAACCACACTCAAAAGCACCATTTCAAACAATTTCAAAAGCAAAGCAAGTGATCTAAGCAAGTAACTAAGAGCCCATGGAAAACCATGGATGAAAAGGGTGCTAGCACCTTCCCTTTTCATAATCTACCCCCCAAACTCAATAAAACATCTCAAAGGTCTTTCCTGTGTTTTTTTACCTTTCCTTTTGGATAAAATAAAAGTCGGTGGCGACTCTTGCTAACCGCGACATTTTGCAAACATAAACGCAAACCTTCAAGTCATTTCTCCCATCGTATCACAACCTCTAAATGCCATGTGTGCTTCTTGGCCATTTGCAATGTGGGGCATTGACATGATTGGAGAGATCAAGCCCACAACTTCATGGACATCGTTTCATCCTTGTTGCCATTGACTACTTCACCAAATGGGTCGAAGCTTCCTCGTATGCCTCAGTCACAAAGAATGTTATAGCCAAATTTATCAAACATAACCTCATCTACCATTATGATATCCCTGAAAGAATCATCACCAACAACGGAATTAATCTCAACAATGACATGATTACGGAACTTTGCACTCAGTTCAAAATCAAGCATCACAATTCTTATCCTTACAGACCTAAAATGAATGGCGCGGTGGAAGTTTCTAATAAAAACATAAAGAAGATTATGCAAAAGATGGTGGTGACCTACAAAGACTGGAACGAGATGTTATTGTTTGCTCTTCATGGTTACCGTACTTTGGCTTGAACATCAACCTGGGAAACTCCTTTCTCTTTAGTATATGGCATGGAAGTTGTCCTACCTGTGGAAGTTCAGATTCCTTCCTTAAGGATTATGAAAGAAGAAGACTTAGGTGAAAATGAATGGATTCAGACTAGGTTAGGTCAGTTGAACTTAATTGACGAGAAGAGACTGGCTGCTTTTTGTCATGGTCAAATGTATCAAAAGCGTATGATCAAAGCTTTCAACAAAAAGATCAAACCTCGAGTGTATCCGACTGGTGATTTGGTAATAAAGTGAATCATTATTCCACAAGGAGATCCCAGGGGAAAATGGAATCCCACATACGAAGGGCCATTTGTTGATAAGAAAGTTTTCTCGGGTGGTGCCATGATGCTGACTACTATGGATGGTTAAGATTTTACGCATCCTGTGAACACGGACATAGTCAAAAAATACTACGCATAAAAGTGACCCGCTAGGTTCACATACCTAGGCAAAAATAAGGGCATCCCGGTGAACCAAAGAGGTTCGAGCAAAAGTTAGGGATATATACAAAAGATTGTACACCCGGAAATTCGAAAACTTGAAAGGGAGGCTTGGGCAAAAATGGGTATCCTGGTGGACTGAAAACTCGAAAGGGCGGTCCAGGAAAAAGTTAAGGATTAAAGCGTATGGCTATGTCCCGTGGAATCTATACATCCAACTTTATTACCAAGGTCCAAGATCAATTCATTTGACTTCTTTCAATGGCAAGAGATGATGTTCGAAGACATAGGGGCAATAGCGGGGTTGGAACTCAATGAGATCACTTTCACATGGCTATTATTCTTATTTTCACTTTGTATTCCTTTCATTATTTTGATGATTTCCTCTTACTAGGATCTCTGTCTCCTTGTACATAAATGCCTATTTATGGGCAAAACATCAATACAAATATACTTTGAAGTGCAAACTTTTTGTTTTTTCTGTTTTAAGTGCAAAAGTGTCCAATAACTAAAAATTGAATAAACATATGCATATGAACGTGATTAACTTTTAACAAATGTATGCATAAAAACAGTAATAAGAATTTCTTTAAGGATTTGGGATATCCCCACAAAGTTACTTCAATAAAACTTTCCCCACAGAGTTACTTCACTAACCCTCTCCCCAACTAAGTTGGTCTTAAAAAATAAGCCTCATGGAGTTCTTCCTAAAGAATTCACTTCCCCATTAGGTCATCAAATATTCTCCTCACCAGAGTTTATTTCCCCAATAAACTACAAATTCCCCAATACAAGTCTTTTCCTCATACCATTACAAATCAATGGACAAGACCTCTAATCCCCAACGTGGTTGTTACTATCCCCAAAAGTTGTTGTGAAGCCTGGAATCTGACCAGATAATAGTTAAATTTCATCTTTCTGATCAAGTTGTTACGAAGCCTGGAATCTGACCAGATAATAGTTTTACTTCATCTAAGTTGTTGCGAAGCCTGGAATATGACCAGATAATAATTTAACTTCATCTAAGTTGCTGTGAAGCCTGGAATCCGACCAGATAACAGTTTAACTTCATCTAAGTTATTGCAAAGCCTGGAATCCGACCAGATAATAGTTTAACTTCATCTAAGTTGCTGTGAAGCCTGGAATCCGACCCGATAACAATCTAACTTCATCTAAGTTGCTGCGAAGCCTGGAATCTGACTAGATAACAATTTAACTTCATCTAAGTAATTGCGAAGCCTGGAATCCAACCAGATAACAATTTAACTTCATATAAGTTGTTGCAAAGCCTGGAATCCGACCAGATAACAGTTAACTTCATCTAAATTGCTGCAAAGCCTGGAGTCCGACTAAATAAAAGTTAATTTAAGTTGTCACAAATCCTAGAATCCGACCAGAAAATAGTTAACTTCATCCTCCAAAGTAAATTACTGCGAAGCCTGGAATCCGACCAGATAACAGTTTAACTTCATCTTCCCTTGTAAGTTATTGTGAAGCCTGGAATAGCACCAAATAATAGTTAACTTTATTTTCCCCAGCAAGTTGCTGCGAAGCCTGGAATCCGACCAGATAACAGCTAACTTTTATTCTCCCTAGTAGAGCAATGGACAACTAAAACTCTTGAACTTTATCCCCCAAGCAGAAATAAATGTTCCCCAGTGGAATTATCCTCAAACAACAAAGCAGGAATCCCCAACGGAAGTACTCTAAACAAGGTTTGAAGATGCACATACTCTTCATCCCCAACAAAAATCTGGGATTTAACTTCCCAAAACTCCCCAGCATTTGTCAAGGATTTATTTTCTAGACAAAGATACGCTTCAAAAAATTTTCATATTCATACATCATACTACATACATGACAAATGTATACAACATAATCTCATTTTTTTTAGATCATCATTATGCCATGCATACATCTGCGTGCAACTAACCCTCTTCCTTGTAGGAAAAATCAGTCAACAAAACAAAAGTCCTCTTCTAGATAGATTTACTTTTTCCAGTTAATGATAGGCAATCAACAATCCTCTTCTGGATGGATTTACTTCTACCAGTTAGTAATATGCAATCAACAGACCTCTTCTGGTCAGATTTGTTTCCCCAGTGAAGTCACGATCATAAGACCGCTTCTGGTTAGATTTATTTCTCCCAGTTAAAGACAAGTAAAAGACATCTACAGTTTCAGTATAAATCGACCAAGGATTTATTCAGATACTTCTTCCAATTTCTACCAACAGTCACTCTGGATGGAAACTATAAGCCCATCTCTGACAAACTCTTTATCATTTCTCCAAATGGCATCTTTAAGCCCATTTCCAACATAATCAACTAACACATCATCAAGTGCAAATTTCTGGGCACTCTAGTGTTGAATCATCGTTCACTTTCAAGTCACGAATGGAGGACCCGCCAATATAACTCTTCTGGTTTAAGAAGATTGAATAGGGGTAGTTGTTGTACCCCAAAATTTTCCCTCTAATTTCTCAAGACATTTCCCACAAGATCTTCAATAGCTCAAGCTTGCACAAGGATTGACTAGGTCAAGACATCTTCTCAACATTGATGCCTCAAATTAGGGTTTGAGTTTTCACAAGGACAATTGTACTTATAATGCGTCATATGACTTTTATGGATCATTATGGACTTTCAAGATTTCTCATGTCAAGTTTCAAGTCTTGCAGTTCAAGTTTGCTCAGTTAATTGATCAGATGACCTAAAATCAGTTGTATTCGGTAAAGTCAACTATGGTCAACTTACAGTCAACTTCAATATTTTTGACCCATATCAACACTTTGAACTCATATGTATCGTTTGATAAAGTTTGGATCACAATTCCCGAAGAGAATTACTCAGATCATCAAAAGGGCAAAATGGTCAAAATTAGGGTTTTGACTGAGAAGGCTTGATTTTTGACTTTTGACCTAATACATGATCTAATGGCTTGGAGCATAATCTCAACGATTCAAATACAACATGTTGACATAAATCCATGGCTCAAAACATTTCTCAAGATCAATTGATTGATAGTTGAAATTCAGTCAACTGATGAAAAGTCCACTGATACACCAAAAGTCAAGCTTTGAATTTTTGATCAAATTTGAGTTTCAAAGTTCATATTTCATCAAGACATTCAAAAATATTAAACTTGACCATCAATAAATCAATAAAGTCAAAATTCAACTTAAAAAGTCAAACTTTTCAATACTTAGAATTTTTCAATGTGTTTTTAAGTCTTATTTTTTCATGACTTCGTGCTAATTTTTCACCAAGATGCAAGACAATTCAAATGAAATTTTCAAAATGAAATTTGTAGACCTTGATGAGATCTATAACTTTTATTTACTGATCAAGTTCTAGAAATGCTTGGGTTTTGAGTTTAAAATTCAAAAAGTCATGCACTTTTGATAAAATCACTGTGAAAAATTGACTAGTTTAGGCAGATTTTTTGACCTAACTTCATGGAAACTTTTCACACAGTTCCAATTGGATTCTTCAAAAATGAAAAACATGAAATTTGTAGATAATGTTCCCAGATTTCAAAATTTCCAAGAACTCAATGAGCTCATTTTTTAGCTAAGATAATCGAAGAGATGAAGTTACGGTTTCAAACTTGAATTATAGGTCATTTTTGTGATGAACAAGAATTCAAATCTCAAGCCTATGCTACACAATCTTGTTCTTGCAGGCTTCTAACTTATAAATCACTCCATAATTAATTGTTTACACAATTTATTGAGGTATGATCCAAGTGATTAAACCATTATCCAAAGCAATTTGCCATATTTAGAAGAAAGGTACCATTCTATTTTCATAAAGCAAGCTTTATGCAAAGTCAACTTGTATTGAGCTTTGCACTTGTTACTTCTGCACAAGCTTCCTCTACAAAGTCAGATAAGCATGTTTAAAGTTGGTAACCACTCTAGATGCCCTTGTATCTTGCCTTGAAACCATAGTTATCAAGCTTGCTTCAAAAGCAAGTCAAAATCCCATGACTTGCGATCTGATGATTCTGACCATCTCAAGTCTCCATACCTTTTCCTATATATCAAGATACTCTTATGCAACTTAGAAGATGAAATCAAAAGCCCTCAAGCACTCCCAAACTCCCTCAAACCAGAAATTTCCCAAAACTTCCATTTTTGTGTCATTTCTGACATTGCACACCCATCTTCAAATCCACTTGTGCATTTCTTGGCCAAATCATTCACAAAGCTTCCTTACTTCATATAGAAGCTATCCCAATCCTTGTTACGGTTCTGTAACACCTCCATCACTATCCTCTATTTTCAAAAACAGTTTCTTGCACATTGACTTCTCTAGAATAGTTCAAGCACTCTCAACTCAATGTAACCATTAGAATACCGTCCTGGAGGTTCAAGGAAGCTAACCAGGCCATTAAAACACCTTGAAGCTAGCTCAATTTCAAAACATGAAATCCAGTTTTGAGGTAAGTTTTATGATTTTCAATCTCTTCATATAGGCATTGTTAGCTTTCCATTTTCAAAGATAAAATGTAGACATCATTGCCCTGAAGCTGACCATGTCCTTAGAATTCATTTATATTGCTTGAGTAGTGAGAATTTTAAGTTTGAACTTTCTGAAAAAATTAGGTTAGAATTGGTACTAGTCAAAATTCATGCTCATCTTTGAACCATTGTTTAAGTTATTTACATTTCTGAAATCGTGGTAAAATTTCTAACAAGTTTGATGTTCATACTTTTGAGAATGGTTGAGAAATGAATGAGTTGCAGGGGCTCTGGCTAGCGCGAGGAAGAAGATGAAGTTTATCATTAGAACTGATTTTGTAATATATATATATATATATATATATACATATATATATATATATATATATATATATATATATATATATATATATATATATATATATATTTATGGTTTGATATAAGACATTGGATTTATAGTCACCCCAATGGTAGAGAGCGTGCGCATATAAGGCCTTACTATGCTTGGTCATGGCATCGAGCCAGGCATGGGACATTTTGTCATATTTTTTTGTAATTTCCTTTCCTTTTCTCACTCACAAGTGCGCTCGGGCCTAAGAAAAATGTGCCTTGTATTTTTACTCCCCTAACACCTTTGTCTACTTATCACAACACATCCCATTTTGTTTTAGTTTTTTTAGTTTTTATTCTGACTTAAGAAAAACCATTTTGGGTCCCAAAACAAAATAAAAATCTGTTTTACTTCTAAACCACCCAAATCATTTACATACCCTCCTGACTTTAAACATTATATTTTATTTTATTTTATTTCCTTTTATTATTATTATTATTATTATTATTATTATTATTATTATTATTATTATTATTATTTTTATTAATCAAAAATCCAAAAAAATATTTTATTTGTTTATTTACATATTTAAAATACTTTTTATTTTATTTCTTTTAAAGATAAAAAGACCAAAAACATTTTCGTAACAAATTAAATTTCCTTTCTTAAATTTAAATAATAATTAGACTTAAGTTTATTTTATTTTCCTTTAATTAAAATTAATTTAGAACGTAGGACTTTTAATTAATCAACTTTGTATACTAGTTTAATTAAACAAAAACTATTTTTCTACAAAACCCTAAAAAAGGTTTTCTTGATTAATTTTATTTCTTTTCTATTTTTAAATTAGGTTTATTTCTTTAAAATTAATTTAGACTAGTCAATTGTTTCCTTCTAGTCAAATAGGTCAAAAACTTTTTTTCTTAACAAAAACACAAACAAAAAATCAATTTTCTTTTTCCATTAATTTTTTTGTACATTTATTAATTCTTGTACATTATTATTCATTCAATATGATTGTAATAGTAATTAGGTTTTATTATTTTCTCCCCATTTGTAAATTTGTATCCCCATCCCCAAATGATGTAATAGTGTAGGATATTTACATTCCACAATTTATCGCTTTCATATAAATGCTAGTAATTAGCGTTTGTATGGCAAGACTAAAATCAACCAATAGAAAACCCTAATTCAAGACAAACAAGTCATGAAAAACAAACACTTTGCACACTTGCACCTCTAGGGTTAACCTCACTTGTTGCCTTAAGAAATAAGTAGTCATGTTACGCAAACGTGGGATACTTTAGCAAAAACAATCAAAACAAGATCATAGTCCCTCGATGACCCTTCAAATGTTGCTTTCTGCAAATGATCTTAGAACCTTACAAACAAATTTCTAAGGTATCCTACAATATTGCTTTCTATGACTATACTACGACGCACGCATGTCCCTTCATATCCAATGATGGAGCTTCTTATCAATCAATAGTAAAATAGCAAAATCTAAAGAAGGGGGAAAAGAACTAAGACCTTTGAGTAAGTAGAACGTTCATAGTTGCTTGCTCACAACCGTTTTCAAAAACATCTCTCAAAATATACCAACACTTTTAATATGAAATATTTTCAAAAGTCAACACTTTGTATGCATTCTTATAGAGACGAGAATCATTACAAAGTTTTCCTAAACGAATGCACTTTTCAAAAATACTTTCAAAACCCATCACAAACACATTTCAAACAAATCATTTCAAAGTGAGCTAGCAACTAAGAGCCCATAGATAACTACGGATGAAAAGGGTTCTAACACCTTCCCTTTTCTTAACCTACCCCCCGAACTCAAGAAAATTTTGAAAAGGCCTTTCCTGTTCTTTTCACCCTTTCCTTTATTAGATAAAAGAAAAGTCAGTGGCGACTCTTGCTATCCGCAACAATTGCGATCAAATGAAAAATAACCAAGTCAATTCTCCCACCGTATTACACTAGGTATATTATTCATCATCCTCCCTCTCGAGGTATTTGCTTTGTTCACAAGGGTTAAGTATCAAAAGCAAAGAAAAAAATTTAAGAGTGAATACGAATGGATTAGTTAAAGACAAATATATTTAATGCATTATGATTAATATTCAAAAACAAACAAGTTTTGCATACAAGAAATTATTGAACAAAACAAGAAAGATTACAAATGAAAATGCAAATGAAACTAAAAAATTGCCATGTTGACGAGACTAGACTCCGTATGGACTTATTGCTTCAGAAGATGCACTTTATAGTCTTGACACCACTGAGTCTAAGGAGAACCAAAATCCAACCATCTGGTGTGAAATTGATGGCCTTTGCATCAAGTAAGTCTTGCACTTCATCTCTGAATGTTTTATAATCTTTAGTTGAATGGCCAGGTGCCCTAACATGGTAATCACATCGGATTCCCTCAAAAGATGCGATGAATGTTTTATCATGTGAATTTTCATAAGCTTCACCACAAAGTATCTTCTACTACAGAGAATAAATTCCAACCACCTTTTACTACAGAAAAGAGAAAATCAGCCGCTGAATTTTGGGGCATCTCCTACTACACAAAAGGAGCATTGTCTTCTATTACACAGAAGAAATACTCAGAACTGATACCAAAATATCTTCTACTACACATAAGAAAATAAAATCTAAATGTAGAACTCGACCCTTTGAGGAATTTTCCTTCTACACAACATCACATGTCCAAGAACTAGATATCTTATACTTCTTCAACACGGAAGTATCACCCTTTCTTCTACTACAAAAGAGGAGCACTCAGTTAAGGAGAAAGAGTCTGGAATGGTTCTCCAGATAGGAATTACACTTTTGAAAAGATGTCAGACAGGTGCTAGAATTTATACTTTAAACCTATTGCAGTATTAAATACCATAACCAGGTGCCCCAGAATGAGAGACACGTCTAGCATTTGCACTGAAATCAGGAGAGAGGTTTGTGGGAGGAGGACCCAAAGAACAGAGATTTACCAATTGAACTTCCAACAGGCGAGGAAGTAACTTGATGTAAGGATTTGGTATTGTATCAACATTCTTCTCAAGCTTCTTCTGTCTCTGCTGATAAGTTTTTCCCCATGGATTCACTTGGAAACTAGAAACTAGCCGCTGAAAAGAAAATTCAGGAACACGAAGTTCCGGATGAGACCCACAAAGTATTTCATGATTTAAAAAATGTCCCATAGGATAGGGATGAATGGAATCTTCTATTGAAACATGTTGTACCCCAAAATTTTCCCTCTAGTTTTACTCAATACATACTCCTAGAGATCCTCAATTTGCTCAACTTTACCCAAGAGGTGACCAAACAAACTCTCTCATAAGGCAGTCTGTCTCAAATTAGGGTTTCCATTTTCATCAAGATAGGTGAACTCCAAAGACCTCATATTCTCTCCATGGTACTAATATGTTCTCAAGAACCTCTATGTCAACTTTCAAGCACTGCACAAGAAATTTGCTCAGTCAACTGCTCAGATGCTTGAGAATCAACTGTATTAGGTCAAAAGTCAATTGTGGCCTACATACAGTCAAACTTCAAGATTTTTGGTCAAACATCAACATTTTGAAGTTATATCCATCATTTGATCAAGGGTTGATCATGATTCTTCAAGGAATGCCCTAAATTCATCAAAACCCAAAAGTTGCTAAATTAGGGTTTCTCAAGAAAAGTCAACCAAGCTTTGACCAAGCATAACTTCTTCATACTTTATCAGAAATTTTCCATCCAAAGCTCATTTTGAGGAGGATGCAGTTCCCTACAATTCATCTTCATCCCCCAAGTTCAAAATATGAACTCACAAAAAGATATGAATTTCCACATTATAGGTCCTTTTGAAAAGTCAACAAAAACACTTTTTGGGTCAAAGCTTCTTACATGAATATGGAAGACCCAATTGAGATGAGACCAAAAGGGTTGTTTAGGGGACATTATAAGATTTCTAAAAATTCCAAGAACACCTCTTTAGGGTTAAAGTTGGAGGAGATATTCCTTGTCAAAGTTGACCTTTTTTGCAATATTGAAAAAAGTCAAATGGGCTCAAAATTACATTTTTTGGCAAATGGGCCTAGCATTTCATGATTTCACCTCACTTATAACATGGTCCACGACCCAATTACTTATACACATGTTATTTGCTTTATTTTCCAATTTATTTTGATTTTTTATTAATTAAAAATTTAATTAAATCAAATAATTGGTAAATAATATCAAAGATCTGTTTTGATATGATTTTTTGACAGGTTTGCAATAAAATTATGCTGAAATATCAAGGCCAAATTGAATCAAGCATGATTGGTACAAGAAAAGGATGATTTGGCTCAATTTAGAAAGTTTGTATATGGATAAAAAATCAAATCAAATCCTCTTAATACCTCAAGATTCAGGTTGCTTTTAGAACCCTATTTTATTGAGGGATATATAATTAACAAATACAAGGCAAAAGACAGGGGTTAGCAGTCGTGAAAGACGCAGAGAAAATTCAAAAAATTTAAAGAAGAGTGTGACTCGGTTTTCATTCCACAGGCCATCTCAAGCCATCCTAGTGTTTCCAATCGTTTGTTGGACGTCTCAAGAGGCTATCTCAATCAATAGCCAGCCCTCTCACGCCCAGAATCCGCCTCCAGGCCTCACACGGTTTGCCATATTTTTCAAATTCGATTATCATGATTTATACATTATGAGCATGTTTTAATGGCATATATGTGTTTGTTATCATGTTTGCAAGCTGACTGAATAGTTTAATTGCATTTTTGAATCATATACGCGTGTCTTCCATTGCTAGGGTTCACCTTGCATTTTTAGGGTTTTTGTCCACATGTGAAATTAGCCTAAATAAAGGGTGCCATCGTGTTCGTGAGGTCAAAACGAATTGATCAATGTATTCATAAGTGATTTATCATGCTTGTATCATGTTTTTAGATATCGCAGGTTTTAGCGACGGACATGGTCTGTAGGTATAGGTTATATTCCTAAGACGACGGGCTGGAGGTAGAAGAAGGTAATTTGTCATCACCCTGTTGGTTTATTTGAAAATAGAGCGCTCGACTTTGTTTTAGTTTCCTGGAAATTATTTTTATATATTTTGTATTAATCTTATTCCTTTAACAACTAATCAGCGTAGCCCAGCTGGCAAAGGCGTCTGTTGGCAAGTAAGAGGACCTGGGTTCGATCCCAGGTCCCAATAGATTTCTTTATTTTCTCACTTTTCACTTGCAGATCCAATGCTTCACAATTCCACGCATGTACCTTGCACCTTTACATCCAGCCACTTGATCAGCATAGTATCAGATCCAATGCACTCCAAATGAGAGACCACGATGCACCCTCAAGTCAACACTCCATGGGATCAGGCGCGTTGACTGGGCTCAGCATTATTGGGCCAGGGAAATTCAACAATATACCCCCTCTTTCAGCAATGCAAACAGGCCCATTTTCAATTCTTTCTTTTACTTCTTTTATTTTAATTAATTTGTTTAATTATTTTCCACCAAAAATTAATTACTTTTTTTATTAATCATAAAATCAATAAATCACAAAAAGATCTTGTTTTTTCATAAAATATTTATTTTAATTTAATTAGAAAACTAGGTTAATTTCAATTTCTTTTTATAATTAAAACTAATTAGAAATTAGGGTTGTAAATAATTAATTTTTCTCCAAAAAATAACCAAATAATTTTTTTTAATTAGATTTTAGGTCTCTTAATTAATTCTTCGCATTTAATTCTCCGCGCGCATTTTAATTCTTTTTATTATAATTGTAACTTTTTCGAGGTTGTAATAGAATTTAATTAGGGTTTTAAATTCCACATTTTTTCAGTCGAGATAATTATGTAACTGTCAAAGCCTTGTAATAGCTAGGTTTTATATTTTCGCACTTTAAATTCTTGCAAATATTTAACTGTCTAGATGCATGGCTAATAGGATTGTATGGAAAGAATACTTGAAAATTAAAATGGTAGATCACTTAAATGTGAAAAGATTAATTAACTGAAAAATTCACATGCACATGTTCACTCCTAGGGTTTTGCTCACTTCGGTTGCCTTTGGTAAACAGTCATTAAGCATAGGAGATTTTAGTGGTTTCCCTCCTGTCTAAAAGATCAACCGTCCCATTCGAATGTTGCCTCAGAAATGTTGCCTCGGAAAGATCTTAAGACTTTAGGGTTATTACTAAGGTTCCTAACCCATTTCTTTAGTGACTGTACTTGTCCCTTTCGAACGTCCCTTAAAAACTCCAACGACGGGGCTACCTACTCCTTAATAGTAGGATAGCGCTGTCTAAAGGAAACGAGAACGAACAATCTTTTTTTCGATTAGGTAGAATCTTAAGTACTTACTCAACAAAACTTTTTACACAAACACCTTTCAAAACATTTTTCAAAAACAACTTCATCACACCCTTGAGGACTGATACAAGGGTTATCACGAATTAAAACTTTTCAAAACAAGCGCACACACAAGCAATTTTAAAAAGATGAGCAAGTACCTAAGAGCCCATGGAAAACCATGGATAGAAAGGGTGCTAACACCTTCCCTATCTATAATCTACCCCTCGTACTCAGAAATATCGAAAAAATGTTTTTCTGTTCTTTTTCCTTTTCCATGATTAGATGAAATAAAAGTCGGTGGCGACTCTTACTTACCGCGACATTTTACGAACAAAAAAATGAAAAACGCAAACCAGTAAAAATAGTCGGTTCTACCACCGTATGATACAACAACATGTATAGGATCACTTTCCTTTGCTGATGTTGTTTCAGAACTTTCGTACCCGACTCAACTTGGTCTTCAATCGGAGATTTTCATCTTTCATAAATTCTTGACCATGGACCATGGCTTTGCATGTCTACCATAAACAACCCCATCTGTCCTTTCATATCGGTTAATCCCCCTCAGAGTTATTCCATACCCAGGCTCTGAACATATAACTATGAGGATTCAAGCATGCAATTTTGAAGAGAATACCAGGTCTGAATGAGAATTTCCCCCCAGCTTCGAGTGCCTGTTATGAATGCATGGAGATGCATGAGGTGAATGAGTGGATGCAAGGCCATGTTTGATCATTTTCAACGAACCCTCATGCTTTGATTTTTTTTATAAGTAAGAGACAGAAAAGCACAAAACAAGGCTTACAAGCACGACTCCTTGGAAATGGAAAGAATACGTGTGTTAACTTTTTCCATTTATAAATTTTTTATGAATGTTATGATTCATGTTAAATAACATGGAATCAAGGTTTCCACAACACTGGGTATCCATTGTGTTGTTTCTGAATATGTCGAGAATACTATAATCAAAGGTTCAGAACATAAACCAAAGAAACCCAAGTCACCAACAGAACATACTGTCACCATCACAACAAATAGTCACCATTAGAAATCTAGAACAGAACCATAAGAAGCACAGAGTCACCAACTGTACCTGTAAGACTCATCCTGCCCCACTCACAAGTGAAATCTAGGTCAAGGTAAGGTCAATGGTAACTAAAAATCATGGGTTCACCTGAAAATTCTATCATCTCACACCTACGTGATGATGATAGCACCTCATTTAAACCTCATCTGAGCCTGGACGACATAATCACACTAGAAAGATCTACATCCACTAGCCATCACTTTCCACTCTATTCCTATGTGTTCCTAAGAGTTTACAACTCTGGTATGGGTATTGGGTCTTTTACCTCGATAGTAACACCCATCCAACAAGGAAACACATAATCCAGCACAACGCCAGTATATGGAAAGCAATAAAGATGCAACGCATATATATGCTCAGATAAACATGTACAAATGAGCAAACTATAAAGCATAAAAGAAACATGCAAAGAAAGCAAAACAACAAAAGCTAGGAGTGACTTCGGGATAGACCAACAATTGGTTAATCTATCCCAAGTGAAATTTCCAGTTAAAACAACCGAACGAATAATCATCGAGAGAAAATCAATGAAGTCGCCATCGAACGTTTTTTATCCCGCAAGAAGGGAAAGGTAAACATTGAGTAAACCTGAGAAGGGTGAAATCAAGGTCTTGTGACCGAGAGATACATGTAAGGGAGTCGATTATGCAAAGGGGAAGGTACTAACACCCCTCATGTTTATGGTACTCCACGGGATCCACTTTCGTTGTTCTAATCAAAAGGTGTGTTCAAATCTAATGCTTATGGATTAAACGAAAAAAAACAAAGAGGGAATGCATGCAAAAGAAAACCCAGGGAAAAGAAGGAATATTTTCAAAGTTTTGCTCACCTAGGCCCCGCGACCAAATTCCTAAGTATCCCTTTAAGGAATCCAAACGTTGTAACTTGGATCAAAAGTTTCCATTTGTTTTGTGTTTTTTATGGATAATGCTGTATTCACATCCTTATGGTTAGGATTGCAATTCGTGCTTGGAATTGCGGATCGTAAAGAGACTCAGGCTCGGTCCCTCGCACACTTAGCATTTCTAAGTTGTTAGAATTTGAAATAACACATCCTTATTGAAAAGGTTTTAAAGGAAAAAGTCTGAAGACAAAAATAGGTTTACATTGGTTTGTACCTTTTATTGAGAAAGAATTTGCAATTTGAACCGTAATAAAGTCTGGAAGGGAAAACAGAGCAATATTCGGTCTAAATCGATTCGCTCTACCCCACAAGACTCAACTGCATACAATTATTAAGTGTTTTGGAATTTTCCAAGAATATTTTTAGTTTTAATCATGCAAAAAGGGAAAGAAAAATGTCTAAGGTAAATTATCTATCTCTATCCCTAAAGCTATCATACAATGATGGTCTTAAGGTCTAGATAACAAAGGGAAATCTCTACCTAAGTTAGCATGCATAGATTACAACCTAATGTACAACTTGAATCGAAAACAAAACAAACAATCCTAAGGGAACATGCAAGGGTTACAACCTAATATCCAACATGAATAAAAAACGAGACAAGCAATCCTAAGGGATCGTGCAATGGTTTAAAGAGAAGCATAAACACAAGCATAATCAAGCAAAGTCGAACCAAAAACAAAATATAAATCGGGTGCGAGCTAATAACAAACAAAAAGTTCAATGGATCTCAAAGTGGGAGTAAAGAACTCTTTCCACTTGATTTGCTTGAGCACTGATATCAAGTAACAACTTGGAGCGTCAATGTTTGAAGAAACGTGAGATAACATCATCGAAACGTTCGACGAAGTGTAGGGGTTAGATAAGAACAATTTTTCCACTTTATTTGACTCAACGGACAAGAGTGGGCACGGTTCAAAGCAATAACGTGTAACGCGAGCTAAGAACGACACAGACTAGAAACCGTGGGGGCCGATTGCGGGCCCTTTCACTACAAAAAAATTGGCAGATTGCGATAGGTATTTTTGTAGATTACGACGGTTAAAACCGTCGCAATTTGCTTTCCACGACGGTTGCTTTACCGTCGCAGAAGTGTGTGTCCCCAACCTATTTCGCGACGGTTACAAAAACTGTCGTTCAAGTTTACGACGGGTTTGGAGCTGACATAATCAAGTATTGGTGACTGTTTGATACCGTCGTGACTATCTTTTGAGTTTCTTTTAATTATTGATGGCGACGGTTCGATACTGTCGTGAATATCTTTTGAAATTGATTAAATTGTTTATGGCGACGGTTCGATACCGTCATGACTTTTGTTGATTATTTTTAATTGTTGATTACGACGGTTCGGTACTGTCGCCATAACTTTTGTTTATGTCTTGATTTTTTTTTATTTTTCTATTATATATATTTTTTAAGTATAGGTATTAAGTACACTAAAAGTAGTAAACATCAAAATTATATATTAGTGAATATAAAAAATTATTCAAATTCAATCTTATTATTATAATTCCGTAAATATAAAAAATATATTAATTAAGAACAACTATTTTTTTATTTACATCCATACAAAAATATTCTTATAAAAGAAGCCAAAAAGGCGTATAAAAGGTGTTGTATAAGAATAGAATCAGCTGGAGTATTGTTTTAAAGTAATATCGTACGATATTACCCGAATCTAGTTCGCAAACGATTAAGTTAAACAATTCCATACAACAAAGCGACAGTGGACACGATAAATACATGTCCAAATGAATAATATAATCCTGAAATAAAGCATTACATCATATTGTGTTCCCACTCAAACTCATGTCTCATCATCTCCCATACTGACTGAATAATGCCCGAAGTTCCTTCCCTGTTTGATTCAACAAAAATGGAATCCAGTCAAACTAAATCCAAAGGGACAAATACAAGTAATTTTGTGCTATCTAAATTTATCAGATGTTTGCATAAGTGACAACAAAGTTTTCATAAATGGCATATTTTATTCAACATATATTTCAACGAAGGTTTTCACAAATGTTTAGACTTTGAATTGCATCATGTATAAATCAGAAAAGATGAAATCATGCAACTGATATAGCAAGAATGCTAACCTCCGATAATACCCGCTGCTTGTTAAGTAATTGGGTCCTAGCCTTGTTCAAAACAGAATTTGGTGACTTGAACATCCTCTGCATGTAAAAAATTTAGGGAGATCAGCAGATAATAAGTGAAATCTGGAGAAAGTCATGAACTAAATCACGAGATTATGTAGCACAACTACCAGGACAAAACTCACCTTTTCACCACCAGACATTCTGTGCTCACCGTTGTTAAGCTTTTTCTTGGGTGTGAAACCAAAGACATCATGTAAGAATTCATTGTCCTAATATCATTGAGGAAGAGGGGCAGGAAAAAAAGGCAAAAACAAACTTAGTGTTGTAAACTTTTAACAACTAGATGCCGAAAATAGAAAAATGCCACAAATACATTTTACCTACATCTTACATGGTTTTTGAAATATTTTTCACTCTCAGTAATATCTCACTCTTTCACATGTTGCTTCATTTCCTCAATCTCTCCTATTGTACCATTTCATAATTTATAATTATTATACATTTTGTCCATTACTTCTTTATACAACTCATCCCACATGGTATACTGTAAAACCTCACAAGCACTATATAAACCCCTATATCATACACAACTATAACTCACACTCTCCCCTTAAGCCATAGTAGCTAATAACTAGTATTTGCAACATAATACTAGCTATATTACTACAAGAGTTTTACTAAAATGGCTTCCAAAACTTGTTCCTCTCTTGCAGTTTTCCTCACAATCAACATTCTCTTCTTTACCTTCTCTTTAACACCGTCGACAATAGCCCATGTGTATTTCTCCTCTTGCTTCAATTTTTCTTCCTTCAGAGCTTTCTTCTCCTGCATAAAGGGTTAAGACAGAGTCAACAATTTAAAGATAGATGACATGAATTATGGAAGGTTCAACTGGTACAAGGAAAGAAGATAAGAATTCTCAAAAGAATTCAGAGTATGCAATAAACTGACTGATTCTAGAAAGCAACTCTCCAATTACAACTGAGTTCAAAAACTAACACTCCCTATAATAAAGGACTAAGATAGGGAGACCCAATATCAATGAGATTTCACACCACAAAGCTCTTTCACCACTCTTTAACTTCCAAGCCAGTTTAGCGATGCAAGCCCAATGTCAATGAGATTTCTTTGCCCCAAACCTCCCTGATTCTTAGCACAAGTGATCTTCTTCCAGTGGATTGTATGAAGATGTTTGGCACATTCATTGTATCCCCATATGAAAGATCTCTGCATTTTGTTGTATCTATTAGAGGCAGCTCATTGGGATCATTCTTCACATCATGGAGTAGGTATGAGTAACTTCCAACATAGATTTGGCAAAAGTAATCCTGCCAACCATTGGTAGATACTTATGTTTCCACTTTGCCAACTTCTTTTTAACTGTATCCAAAAGATGTTGGTATTATGCATTCTCAGGGCTATTACCATATAGATGAACTCCATGGTACAATCATGAATTTCTTGTTTCCTTGAAACCTAAGTCAGCAATAATATGTCTCCTCGTACTATCATTAGTGTTCTTAGAAAAATATTATGCTAGATTTTTCTTTGCTAATTCTTGACCAGAGATTTCACAAAAGTGATAAAGGATACTTTTGATCTCCTGCATTTGTTTAATAGTGGCTTTCCTAAAGAGCAGTAAGTCGTCCGCAAACATGAGGTGGGTTATCTTGGGGCCTTTTTTTCCCGTCTTCATGTCTTCCCACTTTCCATCCTTGACTGCATCAGTGATCATATGAGTGAGTTTTCAGTACTCCAGTACTTCATTACTGATAAATCATTGTTTAAGAAAATAGGCAATTTTTTTGATTTCACCAATTTATATTAGTTTTCATCGATTCTAATCAGTCCAGCGACATATTTAATCTAATAATCAAATCAAACCCTAAAACAACAAATTAGAAAACCTAAAAAATCATAAAAAGAAATAAAACCCTAAAACAACAAATTAGAAAACCTAACATCAATTCAATATATTCAAACTCAAAATCAATCATCACAAAGAGCTCAACCATAAGATTCAAGTGAATCTCCAATGCTGAAATCAATGGCAGAGAATGAGAGAGATGAGAACAATGCAAAAAGTGATACATAAAACTTACTGTGTTTGAAGAGATGAACGCAGAGGATGTTAAACTGCTTGCTGTGCGTTTTTTGGTGTGAAGATGAGCGGTTTGAAGAGATTCCTTTCGGTGTCAAGGGGTTTCTTTCGGTGTGAAGAAGAACGGCATGAACGACACCGTGAGTAGAAAAAGTGAACGCAGGAGAAGAAAGTGAATGGATGTTTTATGAGCTTTTTAACTTTTTTACGGCGACGGGTGTTTTACCGTCGTGCCCATGAGAATTTTTAAAGGTTTTGGGTGCGACGGTTGTTTTACCTTCGTGAAATGAATTTTAGGACGGATAATTTTACCGTCGTGAAAGGTTTAAGGGTGCGACGGGTGCTTTACCGTCGTGATATGCCTTTTAGGACGGTTAATTTTACCGTCGTGACTAGTTGTTGGTGAAAAATCAATGTTAAAAGTGTTAAATGGGGGCCGACGGTTGTTTTACCGTCGTAATAATAATATTATGATGGTTAAATATACCTTCGCAATATAAATATTAGGGACGGTTGGTGTCAACTGTCGTAAACACTGTCTCTATATGTCAATTACGACAGTTATCACATAACTGTCGCAATTTTTGTGTCGTTAAACACTAATTTTCTTGTAGTGTTTGTTGCACTTATTAACTCGATAGCAAGTACAAAGTAAACAGGAAATGGGAGGGAAATGGGATTTTCCTTCATCGAGGTCTTTTGCACACAAGCAAACATAAATATTGCTTCATTTTGAGGTCTTTAAACAGATTTTCCCACCTAAAGTAGGGACTCCCAGTCATGCATCTCTATTCCTACTTCTCATGGCAAGGATAATAAAAGACAATGCAGAAAATTAAACCAGAATCAGAATAATACCAAATGAACAAGAGTCTATAGCAAGCAAGAAAAGCAAGGAAACTCAGAAAACTTCGTGAAAGCTAGTATCAACAAACAAAAACAATCAGAGATCGGGTGTCCGGAATAGGAGGAAAGGTGTCGACAATGTGAAAATAAATCACACGTAAAGTGTGCATCAGACACATCCTCATAACAAACAGTACACCTGCACAAAAATTCACATTCAGACAATAACAAAAGCAATGTATATATCTCATAGAATGAGAATCAAGATCAATCGCGTCGGAAGCAAACTCAAATCCACAAAAAAAAGTGAAATACAAATGTTTTTCAATCGAATAATCAAGACTTAATTACACAATTGAAAACTCTCTTGAAATGTCTTGCAAAAGTCAACAAACACATTAGTAATAACAAGGAGGCCTAATTAGAATCAAGTATCCGCATCACAAATTAAATCAAGATTAAATTGTAAAGAAAAGCAAGACAAACAAGCATTGGAACACCAACATCAAAAACTGGGCAGCATTGCCGTTATCTCATGAAGCGCACAAAATATTGATCTGAAATCATCAAAACTTGATATAAATATCGTCCAAGTACCAAAACAAATTCCCTTGAGCATTAACTATCAATTAAAACATGCCTTATGCTCAGCTTACCAAAACAGGGCAGCATTGCGCCGTAACACAACATTGCTCAAAAAGTCACGTCGAAAATGATATAATTCAACATCAACGGTCCATAAATGCACAATCATGCTCAAGTAAGCATCAAACAACATTTGAAATGCGATTTTTAAGTCATTTGTAATATTCGGGCAGCGATGTATACATGTATCAGAATTGGACAAAAATGAGTTTAAAACACACAAATGGATACACAAAAAACATTCACTGATTCATGTACCGCCGCTTAGAAATTACAAATACTTTGTAACAAAAAATTCCACATGCAAGCAATGATTCCAAGCCTTAAATAAATTAAATCAAGTGTTAATGAAATTTATCAAATTTGAGGTAATCAACATCTAAAAAGCGAATTCGTCAACAAATCGATTCAAAATTGCATTAACTCATGAAAACAAAATCAATCCTCATCACAATTCCACAATTCTTATCACAAATCGATATCAAAATGAATTTGCAATTCAAGATTCAGAACAAATCAACAACTAATTAATTTCAACGCATAATCCATAATCAATTAACAAAACACCACATCGAAATTCAAGATTCAAACAATTTGAAAACAAAACTCAACTAATTCCACATGCTTCCATAGTTTACAAACTCAAGAATCACTTTATTCTTTAATATCGAGATTCAAATCATGAAATAATCAATTAAGCACGTATCTCATAAAATCAATTAATTCCAAAAGCAATTGAATCAAGAGATTACCGAAATATGCAAAGAGGAAGATCCGGAAAATTGAACGAAGAAAAAAGCGCCAGACGGGAGGAGCAAATCAGCGGAGGGAGTAGGCCGGAGATCGCGGTGGCCAAAGGGAGTATGCACCGAAATCGCATGGCGGCCGAAGGTGGAAGGTAATGGTGGCGTGCGGTGAGCTTGAGGGAGCTTCCGGCGGGAGTTAGAGAGAAAGAGGAATGAAGTTTTGTGACTTTTCTCCTTTGTGTTCTTGAGGTTTATGAGAGAATTGAGAGAGAACTTAAGTTTGATTTGATAGAGAATAAATAATTTGTTGTGAGAGGTTTTGAATAATGCGTGAAGAGTTATCTTGAACTTGAATTTCAAACTTATATAGAATTGGCTCCAAGTCTTGTTCGGCAAGTGTAAATTTGATTTTTTGGCTTATTTCATGTACCGGTCAAGATCGAACCATAAATACATAGTATTCGGTGCATAATCCTAACGCGAAACCTGAAACAAAACCGTGGACGATGAACTTTGTGATGTAGTGCTGAAAAAATCTCCCCTATACGATAAAAATTGACCGAGTTATGAATTTTCAAATGGCGAGAAACAGTGAACAGAAAACCCACTGTTCATATTTTTCAAATTATTTTATGTACAGTTCATGAACAAACCACAAGCTCGTGACTTTCAGTGCAGAATCCTGATGCACAAACTGAAACAAAAACGTCGCTGGCAAAATTTGTGACGTTGTTCCGAAAGAATCGTCTCGATACGATAAAAATCAAGAGGGTTGTGTTTTTTGGAATAGTGGCAAACAGTGACAAAAAACTCTATGCGGATTTTTCAGCTTATTTTGATGTGCACTTTAGGAAGCGAGCCAGAAACAGAAGCTTTCAGGGCACAATCCAAACTCGGGACCTGAAGCAAAGTTTTAGCTAATAAAATTTGTGATCTCACACCTCAATAATCTCCCTGATACGATAAAATTCGAGATAGTTACGATTTTTACAATATCGAGAAATAATCTGGTAGAAAACCATTTCAGAGTGCAATTTTCTCAAGTAATTCGCACTTTCAGAGATCTCCTGCAAAGAATTAAATTCTGGCCTGAACATACGAATTGAAGATAAAATCAAGATGTACTTTATGCCCAAAGACCATTCAAAATCGTCGAACTGGGAGGAATTTATGAATTTTTTATCTTCTGAAATACACTGGTTCAGCACACCGTTTTCACTGTATTTTCACTGTATATCTTCAAGTATTTGCACATTCGGATATCTTCCTCAATGAATTGGCTTCCGAGCCGAACATGAAACCCGAAGGAAATAACAAGATGACTGAATTTCTTTAAGAGCCACACAAAGATGATTTTCTGGTCATAAGTTACAAATTTTTAAGCATCTGAAAATCAGCAAACCAGCAAATCCACTATATATTGTGATTTTAGGTATTTGGCGCTTTTAAAAATCTTCCTCACAAAATTATCCTTCGATCTGAATAGATGAACTGGAGAATATATCAAGATGGTCCTAAATACTGAAGAACCATTCCCAAACCATTTTCTGATCTCAACTTATGAATTTTTGACCTTGCATCGCATGATATTGAATTTATGTTGGCATTATCTCAAATCGATTGAAACACTTGACTTTATGTACTATTCAAAGCATGCCAAGACACATAAGAGATTGATATGATGATGAATCTATTAGTCCCTGATTGGATAACTTGGAACACGTGTGGCATGCATTAAAAATCTGAAAATCCAGAGTTCTGCTTCACAGTACTGCTTGATAAAACAATCATCTTTTGCAGCTCTTTCTTGTAGAGAAAAGCCTTGATTCCCTGAGCATAGACCCAATTACATGCATGTATGCATATGATGATGAAGTACAAGCCAATTAGGATTAAAATGAAGAAAGAGAATTTTTGGGTGCAACACAGATGGGCAGATGAAGTGGAAGCTTATGATGAAAGTGTTCTCTATGAAGACCTTGATGCATCCCATAAGGACACATGTGATAGGTGTGTAGAAAGTCTTAAAACAGTAGAAGAATAGAGGAAGATTATAGTTGAATTGGATAATAAAAAAAATAATTTTTTTATGTATTTTTTCACATCTTCAAGGTGAGGTATATCATTTAAATCCCAAGCTTAATAACATGTCAGATTCTTTAAAGAAGATGAATAGTAAAGCTGATATGGTAAAAGAGGATGAAGATAGAGAAGTTGATTATCAATATGATAATAAACAAAGAAGATTGTCTGAGAAGAAGTCCTTTCCTCCTGAAAGAAGAGAATGATCAACATGTCCAACAACATATTATAACATCCTGGAAGACATGATGAAACTTTATCCAGATTTCAATCATCCACTTGGATATATCATTATTGTGGTGAGCATGGCCATATTAAGCCTTTTTGTTATAAACTGTATGGAGATCAAAAATCTTCAATTCATTTTAAGACTAGTTCAGTGAGCAAAAAGAGAAGTGTTGAAAATATGGATATTAACTTTATTGCTCATACTTCCTTAAGAGACTCAATTGGAAAAGACTGGTACTTTGGCAGTGGGTGCTTTAGACACATGACATAGGTTCATAAGTTATTAGTGAATATTAGGCCGCATCCCATAGGTTATGTAAGATTTGGTGATGGATTTAAAGTTGAAATCAAAGGAGTTGGTAGGTTGATGTATGCTGGTTCTCCTAGTTTAGAAAGTGTTCTTTACATGAAAGGATTAACCACTAATCTAATTAGCATTACTTAATTGTATGACCAAGGACTATTAGTCAATTTCTCAAAATCTGAATGTCTGGTCAAAGATGAGAAAGATGTTTTTTTATGATGAAGGGCATAAGGTATAAATACAACTGTTATTTATGGGAATCTCAAATAATTGCTTACTCTTCCATATATTCAATAGCCAATAAGAACGAAGTAATATTATGGCACCAAAACTTGGACATCTTCATCTCAAGAGAATGAAGGAAATCCTATCTAAAGGGGTCATTAGAGGAATGTCAGAGCTCAAGATTGAAGAAAGGCAAGTTTGTGATGAGTGTGAAACTAGAATTCAAACTATGATGTCACACCCAATGTTGAAACATCAGACTACTTCCAAAGTGTTAAATATTATTCATATGGACTTAATGGGACCAATGTAGATATAAAGCTTGGAAGGGAAAAGGTATTTCTATATGGTTATAGATGAATTTTCTAGTTATAGTTGGATAAATTTTCTTAGAGAAAAATCAAATTCATTTGAAGAGTTCAAAAATCTATGTCTAAGTATTCAAGAAGAAAAGAATAGTGTGATTATGAAAGTCAGGAGTGAACATGACATGGAATTTGAGAATGCAAAATTCTCTGAATTTTGTGATTCTGAAGGTATTAGTCATGAGTTTTCTCGTTCCATCACTTCTCTGCAAAATGGAATTATTGAGCAAAAGACTAGAGCTATACAAGAATCAGCTAGAGTTATGCTTTCAACCAAGAAATTACCATTGGAATTTTGTGCTGAAGCTATGAGTACTGCTTGCTACATTCATAATAGAGTCACTTTTAGAGGAGGTACTCCGACCACACTCTATGAGATATGGACTAGAAGGAAGCCTACATTCAATCACTTTCATACCTTTGGAATTAAATGTTATGTCTTAGTAAACAAAGATAAAAAAGGTAAAGAAAATCTCATAAAGAATGAAGGAATATTTCTGGGTTATTCTTCAAACAGAAGAACTTATAGAGTGTTTAACTCCAGAACTAAAGATGTTATGGAATTCACAAGTGTGGTAATTGATTATTCTTTCCCTGAAAAAGAAAATGATGTTGAAGACAATGTTGGAGCGTCATTTGTGCAGACTAAGGAGACAGGAAGAAAAGCTATTTGTGAGTCCACAAGTGTTGATCTAGATAACTCTGATGTTAGAGTTCAAACATATTATCTCAAGGAGATCAATACAACACACTCAAACGAAGCATATAATGAAAATTCATGTCTTGTTTATAAACTTAAACCAAGGATGTGTTCTATTATTAAATAAAGAAGAAACTTGAATTGCATCATTGAGTCACATTGGGTCAGTAGGTATTTGTATCTAAGAAATAGTCTGATTTGTGCCTATGGAAATACCACTATTTATTAGTATGGTGAAACAAGGAGAGATATTTCTCAACTGGTATGTATAGACCAGACTTTGAAGGATAGTAATGTCAAACATGATGTCATGACATTATTTGGTGAAGATCTGAATGATCTCATATATTTCATTCAACGTGCTAGAACAAGAAGCTTGATAGGCATAAGCAACTTATCAAGAATCTTGATGAAGGAAAGGTTATTACTCTAGAGTATATGAACAACAAGGAACAACTTACTTTTGTAAGAAGTGGGATTGGAACTTGTACTATTAAAGAGTTATAGCAATTAAAAATATAGGGGAGTGCAATTGATACTGCATCTTCCATCTATGTTTTGATGCTTAGGAAGCCTAAGCAAGTTGTTATTGGATGGGACAAAGGCTCTCTGTAAAGGGCTGGTGACAACACCAAGGATTGCAGGAGGATCTTTGATAGGGGCAAGAGGTGGAAGACCACCTAAAGTTGGTGAAGTTTGTTTGGTTCCATCTGCTATTGTGTATTTCCATTTTTTAGTTCGTGCTTCCATCTTTGTTTATTGCTTGTGTGCAATGTGTGTGGGGTTGTTTCTAGTTTGGGGCAGCAGTATGATTTTGGAGCTTTATGCTTTGATAGAGACAAGGCTTGGTGTGGACAACAATAGTAGGTTTTGATATTTTTTCCTTCTAGTTTGTGCAGGTTGTTTTGATTTTGCAGGCTGATATGCTAAGTTTTGGCCTGTTATGTTTGTCTTATGGCTGCAAAATTATGGACAAGGAGATGTCACAATTTGACTATTTATTTTCCATTATGCATGAGCTGGAATTTTTTGGCAGCAATTTCTACAAGGTTGTTGAAGGAAATATGTGGCATGGATTTTGGATCAAGAACAAGTCTTAGCTTTAGGTTTAAATTTTTTTTTGTACAAACACTTGTGTAAGATTCTTGTGGTAACTTGTAATTTTGACTTAGAACTTGATTGAATGTAATTTGGGCATTTAAACTTGTACAACTTACAAATGGATGAGACAAAGGTTACATGGAACTTTGAAGTTATATTTTTTATATGTCTTGACATTTGAATGAGTTTGAATAATTGATGATAAATAGTAAGGTCTTGAGACTTTGTATTTTGGACACTTGAAACCTATACTTTGAAGAGTAGTGAATGATATTGTATCTCAATAAATTCACACAAATGCTTAAGAATTTTTATCATTTCAAATCTCCATGAACCAATAATCAACTTGTATCTTAATAAATTCGGTTCACTTGATAAACTTCCACCTCCCTATTTCAATGACAAACCTCGAATCCCTAACTTTAATTCTCAAAATCCAATTTAACTTGAAATTGGAGTAACAAGTACTTGAGGACTTCAAAGTTGTATATGATCAAAACCAAACCACAGGTCACTCTTTTATGCCCTTGTACTTATACTTTAATCCATCATAATCAACCATGTCTTTGAAGAAAAATTATCGTGACATTAATCAAAATTGGAAGTCAAGAACAATTCTAAATCAAGAAATGACATAGAACAACTCAATGACTTTCAAAGTCTTTTAAGCACAAATTTCCCTCAGTCCTTGAAGCAAACTTGTAGATGACATTATTTATGACAACGTGCAAGAAGAATCATCTCAAAATATTGATCATTGAGGAAGTTACAATCCTTGCACTTGATCTTGAAAATGTTGACTTTTCAGTAAAAGAGCTTTGAATCAACTGGAAAACTTGATCCTTCCTTGCATTCCCAGACACCTTGATGCATATGTGAATCAATGATGATAAAATCTAGATTATGCTCTGAGGAAGTTGTGGAGAAGCTTGAGACCACTTGTTGAACAGAGTGTGAAAATAAACATACGATTTCCTTGATGAATCAGTCTTCAAGAATCAACGATCAACTGTACTTCTGGCTTGAGAAATTCCAAACCCTAATCAAGGCGTGATGCCTGATGCTCTTGATCTAGATCTGTTTCCTGCAAATGAAATCAAAGAAACTAAAAACACACACTTCGTTCTTGATTAGAAGTTAGTGATACATAGGCTAAGAATGTTCAAAATACTTGACAATTTCTGCATAGTCAATGCTGAAGGTGAGAGGTTAAAACCGGTCGTATTTCATAACCTTGACTTCTGTATAATAATGCAAAAATAAAAATCGGATCTTAGGTCCAAAATTGGGGTTTGACAGTTGCCCCTATTTAAGTTTCTTCTATCCGGAGATATGAAGATTAGAATCTTCATTTCGACGAGATTGAAGGGACTTAAATATAGAATACACAAGTTTTAGCCTTAAGATACCGCAATTATGTTTATGATATGATATGAATGTAATATTTTGAATTTAATAAGGAATGATGCCGCATGAGACAAACTACTGCTGGAGAAACCAAGCACATTATACAGTAATCCCCTAGGGGAAGAGATTATAACTCCATTGAGGAACAGAGCCACATACTTCAATTGAGACTCTTATTGGGGTACGACTTTGAGAGAAGAAAAAATTACTGACTCTATCAGAGAACACGCCTTGCTTAGGCTGCGAAAAGATAGATGGTTATTGACCCAAGATGATGGTGAGTTTACAAATCAGAGTCAAAGGTACACAAAAAGATACAGTAACTTTTTCTGATAGTGAACTACCGATTTTTACTGAAGATAGGGGTTTTATAACAAACTTCTTTGTGGGTCTTTTCCGAGAGATACCATTTGCTGCTGAGATGACATATTGTTGGGGATACGCAAGTTTCTCAAATAAAGAGGCCACCACTTGCTGTCTTCAAGGGATATCAATAATACACAAGTTGCTCATGAAGAGCCGCCGCTTGCGGTCTTCAAAAAAATAATATGCAAGTTGCTCATGAAGCGACTGTCGCTTGCTATTTTTCCAAGGTATCAATAACATACAAGTTGCTCATGAAGAGACCTCCGCTTGCTATTTTTTCAAAGATATCAATAACACACAAATTGCTCATAAAAAGACCGTCGCTTGCTGTTTTTTCAAAGGTGTCAATAACACACACGTTGCTCATGAAGAGACCGCCGCTTGCTGTTTTTTCAAAGGTAACAATAACACACAAGTTGCTTATGAAGAGACCGCCGCTTGCTGTTTTTTCAAAGGTAACAATAACACACAAGTTGCTCATGAAGAGACCCCTGCTTGCTGTTTTTTTCAAAGATATTAATAACATACAAGTTACTCATGAAGAGATCGCCGCTTGCTATTTTTTTCCAAAGATATCAATAACACACAAGTTTCTCATGAAGAGACCGCCGCTAGCTGTTTTTTTCAAAGATAACAATAACACACAAGTTGCTCATGAAGAGGCCGCCGCTTGCTGTTTTTCTATGGTGTTAATAACACATCGTCAAGATATTGCTGGAGGTGAGAATCAATAATTTCATCGGGGGTAGACAAATTGCTCATGAAGAGACCTCCATTTGTCATAACGTAAAGAAATTCAGAAATAATCAAACTGCTCAAACAAAGAGTCAGTCGCTTGTTGTCACATCGATTTTCCAGAAGAATGTTATGATAACACTACTAGGGAATAAAGTTCACCTTCAATGGGGAACCATGAATAAATCCTTCCTGAGGAGGCCAAGTATTAAATGTGCAAAATAAATGCACTCTCCATCTAGGTTTTACATCCTAGAGAAATCCCCAAAGTAACATTTGTAATAGACAAAACTCAATCCAAGAACAAGCTGGAGAGAAACAATCAAACAAGTCTCTACCAGATGAGGAATAAACTCAACTGGGACTTATCCTATCCTGAGACGGAAAGGAAGGCTAAAACAGCAAATTATACAAGAGGAATAAAATCAGTGGGGAATTATAAAGGAGGCACTTTTTGCTTAAGTTGACACTCTATTTGAGAAGAGGAAATATGATAACCAAAGTATACAGATCAAGAACATCAACAAATATGAACGTTTGTGCATGATACAAGTGCGAAGGAATAAATGAATGTCATGTATATGTTGACAAAACAGATAAAGGATATAAACTGAAGACGATAAGACATCACAGTACAACCAGATACTCGGCTAACCTCAACAAGATGAGAACATTATTGGAGATAGAATAAAAGCCATCGACGAAGCATATTTCAGCTATAAGGCTCTAATCTCTCTGGGGAGGAAGATATTTAAAGCCCAATCAATAATCCATTGAAAGAGCAAAAATGCTTCAGCTGGAGAATAAAAATCTAATTTGGCTGGAAATACTGGGGAACACCACCATCTGATAATGTGTGCAAAGCAGATCACATATCTTGACAAATTTGGATTGCCCCTGTAACTAATTTTGAATGCCCCAAGTTTAGTGTTGATAAGTTGCGTGACACACAACAATTCTTGCGAATAACTTCACTTATCAAATGCCCTAAGGTATATGGTTGATGAGAAGAAATTGTCTCAAGAGGATTTCACAAAAGACATGGCATTCACAATGCTCTAGTGTCTACAAACTCTTAGAGAGATTCGTCGAATCTCGACGTGATTGCCCCGGATTGACTGTACTTGGCGCAACAAAGTTTTCAAATTTTGCCCCAAAATGGTAAACAAGTTGGGAAAGCATTAACTGGGAGAAGCAACATGTCTGTGCTTAAGGTCTTCATGTGACATGCCCCTGGATATGATTTTTCTTGAAATGATTCGCCAATTATTCAACAGAGTTTCAGGCCTTAAAAGAATAAACTCATCGCTAGTGCTTATATGTGAGCTTCCTTGATATCAAACAAATGTTTTACAGTTAGAAAAAGTTTATTATGAGAATAAAAATTGTAATGCAACAGTTATGTAAGTCTTGAAGTTTTTTTTTTAAATAGTTCCGCGAAGCTTGCGCATTAGTGCATCATTTATTTTTGTATGAAAGATAATTAAAGAATATGATACCAACACAAATATTTAACAAAACTTATGAGAGTCAGGAACGCAATCTTGTCGAAGTATTCTTTCGAAATAACCTTGCTTCAATTAGGACTTTTGAAGGCTGTAACGTGGCCTGGTTCACGGTTTTAGAAAAAGATTTAAAGGCTCATAATATTTGGTTCCCACCCCCTTCATGATGTTCTTCAGCCCTATATTCAGTTAATTTGATACGAGCACTCATCTCCCGAGAGGATTTAGCTGATGATTGAGGAACCACTGATATTCTTTGGACACGACAGTCACTCACTCTTGACTTTTGTCACACGACTTTTTTCTCTGTTGAGGATTTTATGTTGTAGTCCTTTCTATCCTTTTAAGCTTTCCATTTCTTCATTGCTTTCCCTAACTTTTGCCTGAATTAATTCTTTTGAATTTAAAGTCCAGCGGGATGTCCTGACTTTTGCCTAAGCGACTTGTTTTTTCAAGTTTTGACTTAGCGGGGCTTTTTGTCTCTTTATTTTTTTAATCATTTTTATTCATTTTGTTTTTTCTTTCCTTTTGAACACATCGTGTGGCTTCGAGTCGTATGATGAATGAAGGATAACCATTGTGGTTCCACATCTTCTAGCTTCATTATACGTGAAGGATATCCCTCACAGTTTCTTTTCAGAAATATCTTCTTTATGAATTTTGAACACTCAATCAGATTAATTGAAAACTACCCTGCCCCAGGTTAAAATTTGAGGGTTTTTTCGTATAGAAAAGAAACTCCTACTTCAAGGCTCAAAAGGAGTTAGCAAGGGATTATATTCCTTATATCTCCGGAGATTTTATTCAAAAAATTATACAACCAGAGATTTTATGTTTTTCAGATCATCATCCTCCCTTCAATATCTTCCTAAGAGAATTTGGTCAAAAGATTTGGTATCATAATGCAAAAAGCAATTTAAAATTTGAAAAAAAATATGAGTGAAATGAATGAATTTCTTCAAGACAAACATATTGATTGTATTAAGATAACCATTCAGATGCAAACAAGTTCTTACATGGAAACAATGTTTTGATAAACAAGAAAATTACAAAAAGCATAAATGAGTTAATAATCTGGGAAGGCTTTCCATCTGGACTTGTGCTGAAGGGAACCTCTCCTAAACTTCAAGGCCAAAATTAACAGAGATTCACTCATGCTTTAGCAAAGGGGTTGACTTGAATTTTAAGACTGTCGTCTTTAAATGATAAAATACCACTTATGACCATCTTCTGAACCTCAATCTCCAAAGCAAAGCAACCCTTCAAGTCGTGCCTAGGAGCAGCTTAATGAAAGGCACAAGTCAAATAATCTTTGTAATACCAATGCCTCTTCTCAGGAACCTTCGGTGGAGGTCGGGTCTTAACCAAATTCCTCTGCATCAGGACAGGAAATAACTTTGTATAGGTTGTTGGAATTGGATCAAACTGAGATTTCCTATAATTAGGAACTTGCTGATTATGCTGATGAACTGAAGCTGCAAAAGGTAAATTGAACACAAGGATGATAGGAGAAACATGATGATTCTGGAAATGATTATTTCTTCCTTTGGCTCTCTTCTTGGAAAAATTATTATCAAACTTCTTCACACCACTAGCTGAGTCACCATCTTCATATAAACATCCCTTTCGGACATATTCTTCTAGACACACTCCCATATTCACCTTGTCAAGAAAGTCACTAGGTGCATTAATTATCATATTCTCATGAAAGAATGATTTCCGAGTTTCAGTGAAGACCTTTGTCATTGCCTCTTCCTTCCTAGAAGGATTCACTTAGGCGGTAACCAAAATTTCAACCAAACCAGTTAAGTTCTCCATACCATATTTCAATTAGTCGCCTCTCTGTGGAGTTCAGAAACCTCTTGCTAGATATTCTCCATTGTTCTCATAGCGCGAGTGTTGTACTGGTGAGACCAAAGGAAAAATAAGAATTGGGAATAACCTTTTAAAGTGAAACAAAAAAATGTAGAATGATGCATGATATGAAAATGTGAAAGAGAGTTTTTATTTGATTTTCAAGATATTAAGTTGTAAACATCAAAGTATGAAGATATAAGATAAATTTTAAACTGGATCAAAATATTGATCAAGTTATCATCAAGATCAATCATCCCTTTTGGTGGATTAGGGTTTCCACCTCATCAAAACCCAAGATCCATTGAGCTTGACGAAACTTGTGATGTTTACAAAGAAAGACTTCCAAATTCCTTGAAAATCAAGCGAAAAAGGGTTTCATGGATGCATGAAGGCATGGCTATACAACAACCACAAGCAAGGTCACAAACAAATTTGAAAGGTTCAACAACACGAGCATGGAGTAAAAGTAAGAACCACCCCAAGGTATGTACTAAAGATTTAATCACGCCTGTAAAACAAGGTTCTAAAGTTCCCATAGTCTACATTCTTCCTTCAGATATTACCAACGCCCCGATTACTCGGTAATTAGCAATATTCTCAAGACAAAATCGTTTGAGCGTAGCATCGCGTGACAATTACTTCCGAATTACTCTGTTATAGTTTCCGCACTACACCTAAGAGGCCAAGATGGGTTAAGGGTTCTTAGCTTCTCTGGCTCCCAGGTCGAAAGCAGTAACATCTTCCCGATTACTCGGTAAATGAATACTATAGTCAAAGGGGCTTCCACTGAGTGGGGGATCTCATGTCTCCTTCTTCGGGATTACTCCCTCAAAGTCAACACGATTATATCGCCCGTCCTATTCTTAAGTGTAACTTAGTCCGGGTATAGGACTTGTCCTTTGTAAATATCATCAACATCTAAATAACGATAATATATAACATATAATCGAACAAACAAACAAATAATAATAACAACAGATAAGACAAATTAGGCTTAACCCACTTGGGGATGGACCAGCAAGAGGCCAATCTTTCCCTAACAGAGTCGCTAATTCTGTAGCGGTGAAACTCGGAGATCAAGCTATTAATTAACTTGACTTGCAAATAAGCAAGAGACAGCACCGCGCTTTATTGTTTCCAAGGGAAAAGGGAAAGGAGCGAAATAAAACCCTTAAATATGCAATGTAAAGTAATACTTAAAAGTAATGAAAAATACAACGCGTTTTTGAAGGAGATCGAGAGTTTGGGGGTGGGTTATGCAATGGGAAGGTATTAGCATCCAATGCATCTACGGTACTCCACAGCAACCTTTTGAAATATCTGTTTTTGGTTAAAAATTGTTTGTTCGATTAAAATGGTTTGTTTGGTCAAAATGGTGTGGATGAGATTGTGAAGATACGACGACCTAGTGTCGAAGTTTTGGGTTAAAAAAAGGTGTGTGAGTTTAAAAATTGATTGGTAGGAAAATTAACTTAAGATTAACAAAATAGTAAAACAAAAATGAATGAAAGGATTTGTACAATCGTATTAGATGTATTTGATGACATGAAGTCAATAAACTAATTTTCCCCTTGGAATTGAGACAGACGAAAGATACAAAGATTAAATGATCGAGAACAAAGTTAATTAGAATGACAATTGAATAATTAAGTAAATAACAAAATTAAAAAAGAGACTAATTTATATTAGCATGTATTTTGAATAATTAAATAAATGACAAAAATTAAATAAAAGACTAATTAAATAAACTAATATTTTTTTAAGAAATTTTATGAAACTAAGACTAAATAAAGACTTAAAATTAAAAAGGGAGAACCAAGGATCGAACTCTAGTCCTTTTGGTTATAACCATTCTGCTCAGCCACTAAACCATTGATGTTTTTCTATTATACACTATTGTACCCCAAAATTTTCCTTCCTATTTTCACTCAAGACATGCCTCTAGAGGTCTTCAATTGCTCAAGGATGACCAAGAATTGCCCAGACAAATTCTCTTCCCAAGGCAATAAACCTTAAACTAGGGTTTCAATTTCAAGAAATATGTATGATTCTAAAGGATCCCAAATGTTCTCCATTGTCTTAATATGTCCTCAAGAACATCCATGCCAAATTTCACGCCTTGAGCAATAAGTTTGCTCAGTCAACTACTCAAATGCCTGGTAATCAACTGTATTAGGTCAAAAGTCAATTGTGGCCCAAATACAGTCAAACTTCGAGATTTTTGGTCAACATCAATATTTTGAAATATTATCCATCATTTGATCAAGGGTTGATCATGATTCCTCAAGAAATGCTCCTAACTCATCAAAAGTCAAAAATGGCAAATTAGGGCTTCTATTGGGAAAGTCAACCAAACTTTGACCAGGCATAACTTTCTCATACTTTATCAGAAATTTTTCCTCCAAGGCTCATTTTGAAGAGAATCCAATTCCATACAACTTCTCTTCAGCACTCAAGTCCAAGAAATTCCCCAATCAAAAGATACAAGCTCATACATTATAAGTTCTTTCAAAAGTTAACAAAAACACCTTTTGGGTCAAAGCTCCTTACATGAAAATGGAAGATCCAATTGAGGGGAAACCAAAATGGTTGTTTAGAGGACATCCTAAGCTCTCCAAAAAGTCCAAGAACATCCTCATAGGGTTAAAATTGAGAAAGATATGCATTCCTAAAGTTGACCTATTTTTGGAAATGTGCATGAAGCCAATATTGGCCAAACTTGATTTCTTTCCAAATGGGCCCATGTTTCCATGCTTGAAACTTGTTCTTAACATCGCCCACGACCCCTGAGCTTACTCATACATTATTTCATTATTTTTATTATTTATTTTGATTTTTTATTCATTTAAATAAAAATAAATAAAATAAAATATTGAAATAATGAAATAAAATCCAAAGATTTGTTTTAGGGCCATATAATGAGTCTAATATCTAATGAGCAAGTGAAGATTTCGTGCAAGGACTGATTGGAATGAAAAGAGCATGTTTTGGCCAATTTTGGAAACTTAAAATACAAGTTGCAAATCAAATATTTTTCTCATAAATCTTCAAGGTTGCATCCAGTTTTGTTAACCTAATATGTTCTCATATATATATGTGTAACATTCCCAGACCCAAAAAAAAGGGTTGGCCGCATAGAATACACACAAGAAGTTCCAGAATTTTGATAAAAAGTTGTAATCAGTTTTACATTTGCAGAAGGATTCAAAGAAATTGGGCGTGTGTAATCCATTCCTGAGGACTGTCTGAAGTTAACCACATCATTCTCACGCGTCAAAGCATCCATAACCATCATCTACATCATCACGGTTTGTTCATGATATTTTGAATTGGTTTTTGATCATACACATGTTATAAATACGTTTTGAGTATGTATTCATGTTTGTATGAGCATTTAGAATGTGTTTGAATTATTAATTGCTTGTTTTGATGCATATTTGACTGATTGCCTCTGTTAGGGTTTTGAGGTTTGTTTTAGGGTTTTCCAATACAGGTAAAATTAGGCCAAAAGAAGAATACCATCATGCTCACGAGATCAAATCCAATTGATCCATGCCTTTATATTGAATTTATGTTGCTGGGTTAAGATTTTGGAAATTTGTAGGTCCTTTAGTGACAGATTTGTCCGTAGGTAAAAGTTCATGGGCTAAAACGACAACCACTCAAGAAGACAATTGCGTGGCATGACCTAGTTTGGTCATTTAATGGAGCACTCGTTTTTTCTTAAATATAATTTTAATTGTTAATTTTGATTATATTATTTTGTTGTTGTTTACGTAAGCGAATAGACAAGTGGCTCAGATGGCAGGAGTGAAGGGCGTTAAGACGTGCATGTGTAGGAGGTCAGGGGTTCGACCCCTGCCTGCTGCATATTAATTTTATAACAATTTGTTTCCAGATCCAATGTGCTGCTTGCCCAACGCGCATACCATATGCCTCAAATTCATCACCCTCAGATCAATCAAACACCAGATCAAACGCTCCAGCTTCAAACGTACATGGTGGACCTCCAAGCTTGCTCCACACTGAATCACATGCAAGGGCAATTGGGCTGGCATAAGATCTGGGCTTTGGAAAATTCAACAATACACCCCTCAATTGGGTTTCTCACCCCCTCAGGCCCATTTTTTTTCTAATTTCTCTATTCTTTTTTTTATTTTATTTTTGTATTTTTTGTTTATTTATTTTTCAAAATCATAAGATAAAATAAAAACCACAAAAAATAGGCTTTAGAATTTTGTTAGTAAAATTAATTTTTACAAATTAATTTAATTAAAATTTTAACTTTTTTTTTTAAAAAATAAAATCAATTAGAATCTAGGTTTAAATTTCAAATATTTTTCTTTAAAAAAATATATCAAAAAATATTTTTTTATTCAAATTTATTTTTTTTAATTAATAATTTGTCCAATTAATTACTTTTCCATCATTTAAATTTTTTTCAAATAAAAAAACAATAAAAAATACTTTTCTTTTAACTTATGCGCGCTTTAGGGTTTAAACGCTTCGCGTATTTATTATTTTTGCCGTATTATTTTCCAATTATGTAATTGTTCCTGGTTTGTAATAATTAAGTTAGATTTAAATTCCTGTCTACGATTATGTAACTGCACCAAGGCCATGTAATAGTTAGGAACTTTATTTTTTCCGCAATTTACTTTTCGTACGATAAATTGCTTAGATGTATGCTAATAGGATTGTATGGAAAGATAATAGTTAATTGAACATAGAAAACCCTAAATGCGCAATATAAATGAACAAAATCAAGCACACTTGCACAAGCTCACCCCTAGGGTATCTCCCACTTTGGTTGCCTTCGAATACAGTCACAATTCTCAAAACGTGAGAATCCTTAGTGGTTGTCCTTGAGTCTAAGAGATCACAAGTCCCTCGATGACCCTCTCGACTGTTGCCTCAGTTAAAAAAGTGATTTTAGGGCTTTAGGACAGTTATTAAGAGTTTTTTCCCAGTTGCCTTTAGTGACCGTGCGTCCCTTTCAATAGTCCCTCAACATCCGACATCTAGGGCTACCTACTCACTAATAGTAGGATAGCACTGTCTAAAGGATAGGAGGAAAAAAACAAACTTTTTTCGAGTTGGTAGATAATTCTTAAGTACTTGCTCAAGAACAAATTTTTACACACCACACTTTCAAAACATTTTTCAAAAATGCTTTATTAACACTCTTTAGGACTGATACAAGAGTTAGTATAAAGCAAACAAAAACTTTCAAAACACACAAACACAAACAGTTTTCAAAATGAGCAAGTACCTAAGAGCCTGTGGAAAACCACGGATGGAAAGGGTGATAACACCTTCCCTTTCCATAATCTACCCCCCTTACTCAGAAAATCTCGAAAAAGGTCTTTTTCTGTTCTTTTCACCCTTTCCTTTGTTGGATAAAAGAAAAGTCGGCAGCGACTCTTGCTTACTGTGAAATTTGCGAACAAAAAATGAATACCAGTATTAACAGTCGATTCTACCACCGTATCACAAAATTGGTGACTCTTTTGGGGACAATAATAAAAGTGGGGTTTACCTTGGGGTCTAGATCATTTTGCTTCTTTGACTGTTTGTTTGTTTTATTTTTAAGGGTATTGTTTGGGGTTACTATAGATCCTACACCCGGATCTAGGGAAACCTTTTGGGTAAGTAGAAATAGATCATGGAAATTATACAGGGTATACCGACACGGTTGAAGCGATGGTTATGTTGATGCGACACTTTGGTTGGTACCGGTAGCTCTTGAGTTAATCAAGGAGAATACAGGGCCGTTGCGTGGTGTCATAAAGCGTCAACTGACCTTAGAACCTTTAAATGAATAACTTGGCCATTAGGACATACTGAGATGGTCATCTTTGGTGTATTCCCAAAGTTGGCAGATACTCGATGCTACACTCATTGAGACTTGACTCCTAAGTTTTGTTTGGTTGCGAGTCAGTCGCCTATCAAATGAAGCTTGTGGGAAAGGTCAGTGATATTGAGATCCCTTAGAACCCGGTTACTATTTATAGGACAGGTTGAACCAATCCAACTTCAAGAGGGTATGACCTTAAAACCCATGCAAGCCTTAAATCTAAGGTCTTTTGTGTGATTTGCTTGTGTTTTCTATATATGTGATTTCTTAGCATAATCATGACATCATAACATGGAATTTCATACTAACCATTTCAAGGATTTTCTAGGGCTTATCTTTGTCTTATTTTGTAGGACATGACATCCGCTCGCAGGAACACTATCCAGATCAACCTTGTGAAAGTGCATCCTCAACTCAAGGACTTAGCATCCAAGATTCCTGAAAGCTCTCCCTTCACTGAAAAACATGGTCGACTTCTCAACTTGGTCACTGCAACCCCGGACGATGAAATGTTAAAGGTTCTCTTTCAGTTCTTTGATCCGTTACACCACTACAACACCTTTCCCGATTACCAGTTAGTTCCTACTATGGAGGAGTTTTCTCAGTTATTGGGGGTACATATCCTTAATCAGCTACCATTCAATGGTACGGAAAGAGACCCAAAGCCTAAAGATATTGCTCAAGCTCTATCTTTACAACAGTCTGATGTAGTGGCAAATTAGGAAACTAGAATAAGTATCCAAGGATTTCCAGCTAAGTTTCTATTTGAGAAAGCCCACTATTTTTGGGATAGCCTAGATTTACAAGATTTTGAGGAGTTGTTGGCCCTTCTGATATATTGGATGGTACTATTCCCTAACACGGACCAACTCATAAATGTGAATGCGGTTAAGGTTTTTATGTCACATAATCCAGTTCCTACCTTACTTGGTGATATTCTACACTCTTTGCATACTCGCACTCTAAAGAGAAGAGGGACCCTTTTGTGTTGCACTCCTTTATTGGCTAGGTGGTTTATTTTGCACCTACCCCCATCTGTCTTGAAAAATGAGCAAGGTATGAGATGGTCCCGTAGGCTGAAAACCGTTACACATTCAAATATTCATTGGTGTTCGTGATCCTCGGAGAATGTTACCATCATTGGTCGTTGTGGGGAATTCCCTAATGTCCCTCTCTTACGCATTAGGGGAGGAATCACTTATAACTCTTGTTTGGCATTATGACAGTTTGGTTACACTAGAAGGGATGGTCCTCACGACACACTTGTCCAAGGAATCACATTTGACTATGAGAATGACGTTCAGGGTTATCGCAAGAGGTTCATTCGAGCTTGGGGCATGATAAACCGAGTTGATAGCAAGACACTGGGGCACAAGAATTCCATCCCTCCTGAGCCTTACCTCAAATGGGTACGAGCTCGTGCTCAATGTCTAATGATGCCTTACCCCGCCATCTTACCTGTGATTACGGAGCCAGTTGCAGAGGGAGACACTCCTTACGTCGTTCTTCATCCTGACATTCCAACTGATCATGAGGAGTTACAGAAGTCCTGGATCCAACTCAAAGAAGAACGAGACACTTTCGAAACCCAATTCTAAGCCAACGAGAAGAAGGTTCTAGAGCTCACCCGGTTACTTCACGAGGAGAGGAGTACAAATGCCTACATTGCACCGTAGAGGATGCGTCTGTGGGAAGCTTGTGAGCCCAAAAGGCATTATTATGATCAATAAAACATTTTAATTTACGTTTGTTCTCTTTCTGTTTAAGAAAATTTGAGTCTTAGAAATCCTTGAAAACATTGCATACATATACCATACATATCATTGCATAAACATGTTTCAAAGCAGGTTTCTCATCCTCTTCGCTGTTTATTTCAGTAATGGCTCTAGAACAAACAGTGAAGGACTTACAGACTCAATACATAATTTCAACAGATGATTATGGCTCTGGCCAAGGGGCAAGAGGAACTGAAAGCCCTAATTGTTAAAGACAAGACCAAAAAGCCAAGGAGGACGGCTGGTATGGTAAATCTGGGAAGAAGATTCAAAGGACCGCTAAGGCAAGCGGTTGAGCTGACATATTGATCAAAAGAAGGAGATAACCAAGAGGGTGAGAAAAGAGAGGAAGACCCTAGTCTAAGGGAATCTGACAATGAGACTGATTATAATGAAGAGCAGTATCCTCCAGCTGACGAAAAGTACAAACAACTGGAAGAGCGTTTGAGTGCAATGGAGATTTAGAAAGTGCCTGGGCTAGACTTTCAAGAGCTAGGTTTGGTGTCTGGGGTTGTCATCCCGCCAAAGTTCAAGGTGCCAGTGTTCGACAAATACGATGGGGATTCATGTCCCAAAATTCACTTTTGATCTTATGTAAGGAAGATCCAGACTCACACTGCCGATAAGGACTTGTGGGTCCACTTATTTCAGGATAATCTATCCAGAACTTAGTTGGAATGGTTCTACCAACTGGAAAGGACCAACATTCATAATTGGGAAGACCTGGCCGCTACTCTCTATAAGCAGTATCAGTATAATGCAGACCTTTCTCCCACCCGTACTCAACTCCAAAGTATGGCTATGGGTTTGAGCGAGGGCTTTAAAGACTACGCTCAGAAGTGGGGGGACTTAGCAGGAAGAGTCCAGCCTCTCATGTCTGATAGGGAGCTAGTGGATATGTTTCTGGGTGCCCTGTCTGACCCATTCTTTAATCACCTGATTGGAAGCTCCTCGGCCGACTTTACTGAATTAATCTTGATAGGGGAAAGAGTTGAAGCTGGAATTAGGAGTGGTAAGATCCAGAAGGATGCATCCTCCAGTGCATTAAGGAAGCCATTTGTTGTGAAGAAAGAGGTTAGTGCTTTGTACAATCAAAGGAATCAGGACAGGATTGAACGCCATCCGGCGGTAGGGGCTGTTATGATCTCTAAACCTGCATTTGTTCAACAAAGGAACAATCAGTCTGATCCATGCCTTTATATTGAATTTATGTTGCTTGGTTAAGATTTTGGAAATTTGCAGGTCCTTTAGTGACGGTTTTGTCCGTAGGTAAAAGTTCCTGGGCTAAAACGACAGCCACTGAAGAAGACGATAGTGTGGCATGACCTGTATGGGTCATTTGAATGCAACGTGCATTTTTTCTTAAATATAATTTTAATTGTTGATTTTGATTATATTATTTTGTTTTTGTTTACATAAGCGAATAAACAAGTGGCTCAAATGGAAGGAGTGAAGGGCATTAAGGCGTGCATGTGTGGGAGGTCAGGGGTTCGACCCCTGCCTCCTGCATATTATTTTTCTAACAATTTGTTTCCAGATCCAATGCGCTGCTTATCCAACGCGCATACCATATGCCTCAAATTCATCACCCTCCAATTAATCAAACACCAGATCAAATGCTCCAACTTCAAACGTACATGGTGGACCTCCTAGCTTGCTCCACACTGAATCACACGCAAGGGTAATTGGGTTGGCATAAGATCCGGGCTTTGGGAATTTCAGCAATACACCCCTCAATTAGGTTTCTCACCTCCTCAGGCCTATTTTTTCTAATTTCTCTATTCTTTTTTTATTTTGTTTGTATTTTTTGATTTCTTTATTTTTCAAAATCATAAAATAAATAAAAAAACACAAAAAATAGGCTTTAGAATTTTTCTTAATAACATTAATTTAATTAAAGTTTTAACTTTTTTAAAAAATAAAATAAAATCAATTAGAATCTAGGTTTAAATTTCAAATCTTTTTCTTAAAAATAATATATCAAAAAATATTTTTTTATTGAGATTTATTTTTTTTAATTCATAATTTTTCCAATTAATTACTTTTGCATCATTTAAATTTTTTTCAAATAAAAAAAATACTTTTTTAACTTATGCGAGCTTTAGGGTTTAGACGCTTCGCATATTTATTATTTTTTCCGTATTATTTTCCAATTATATAATTGTTCCTGGTTTGTAATAATTAAGTTAGATTTAAATTCATGTCTATGATTATGTAACTTCTCCAAGGCACTGTAATAGTTAGGAACTTTATTTTTTCCACAATTTACTTTCCGTACGATAAACTGCTTAGATGTATGCTAATAGGATTGTATGGAAAGATAATAGTTAATTGAACATAGATAATCCTAAATGCGCAAGATAAATGAACAGAATCAAGCACACTTGCACATGCTCACCCCTAGGGTGTCTCCCACTTTGGTTGCCTTCGAATACGGTCACAATTCTCGAAACGTTAAAATCCTTAGTGGCTGTCCTTGAGTCTAAGAGATCACTAGTCCCTCGATGACCCTCTCGACTGTTGCCTCGGTTAAAAAAGTGATCTTAGGATTTAGGACAGTTACAAAGAGTTTTTGCCCAGTTGCCTTTAGTGACTATACGTCCCTTTCGATAGTCCCTCAACATCCGACGACTAGGGCTACCTACTCACTAATAGTAGGATAGCACTATCTAAGGGATAGGAGGAAAAGAAAAAACTTTTTTTGAGTAGGTAGATAATTCTTAAGTACTTGCTCAAGAACAAATTTTTACAAACCACACTTTCAAAACATTTTTCAAAAACGCTTTATCAACACTCTTGAGGACTAATACAAGAGTTAGTATAAAGCAAACAAAAACTTTCAAAACACACAAACACAAACAATTTTCAAAAGGAGCAAGTACCTAAGAGCCCATGGAAAACCACAAATAGAAAGGGTGCTAACACATTCCCTTTCCACAATATACCCCCCTTACTTAGAAAATCTCGAAAAAGGTCTTTTTCTGTTCTTTTCACCCTTTCGTTGGATAAAAGAAAAGTCGGTGGCGACTCTTGCTTACCGTGACATTTGCGAACAAAAAACGCAAACCAGTATTAACATTTAGTTCTGCCACCGTATCACATACACTCTCTAAATCAAACAAAGAAAGTAAAACAATTGGTTCGGGCCCTAAAACCTAGGCCCAAACCTGAATCTGGCCTTAGGGAAAATTGAAAGGCTTTTGAAACCCTAGATACACAAAAGAAGGCGTTGAATCCTGGGGAATTGGTCAAAATTCTATTGATTTCTGTTCCCGATAAAACAAGTAAAACAATAAATTACTCTCTCACATGATTCTCTCTCTCTCTTAAACCAATTATCCCTAATTTCATCGCTTCGTCTACTTAACTACAGGAAGATCACTCTGAACCTTTGCCCTCTGGATTCTCGTTGATTCCATGTTCTCTATAATTTGGATCGAGGTCTTTGTTCTATTTGCCATGGGAATTTTAACAATAACAACACTGGTTAAGACGGCAACGACAACAAATCTGCTCAGTTATAGTTATCAATCTATCCACGTTTGTTTATATGAAATCTAACGAAATACAACACAAGTCTATAATATTTTCTCTCTTAACCGTAACAAATCGAACAAATGACAGGTGCATCATTCAATGATACAACACAATAATGCTCAGATTTAACAACAAATTGGATATTGTAAAAACAAAGAATGAGAATCAAGTTACCTACAGCGAGGATGGTTTCACCGTCAATTGTTTAGGTACAGTACCTTCTTCTTTTAATCTTTTCATTTCACAATCTGCTCTGCTACCTCTCCTTCACCTGCTTCACATATTGATACCTCAAAAGACTTTGTTGTAGGTTATGAACTTTGATGTGTCGAATTGCTGTTACTTCTATTGATACGTTACATGTGTTGATATTTTGAATTCCAAGTGAAGCTTGAACGATTAATGATGTGCTACTACTTTTGCTTATTCTTTCGAACTATGTCGATGTTGCAATATGCTGCAACAAAGACAGTTGCAGGTTGGTTAACGTTACATAGTAGGTTTGTGAAGTTTGTTATCAGAGGTTTTTGAATGAGTTTTTATGGGTATTTTATGTAGGGATTTGAAGTATATCGAAGACGTTGATTTGGAATAGCAGGGCAATGTTTCTGTTGTGATGTTTGGCAATGATGAAGTCATATATGAAGATTGGAACCTTGGAGTTTGAAGGTTGAGAATGGAAATGCAAAGGTGTGAAAAGGTTGCAGTAGTTTCGAGACATCAGTTGGAGGTATGTGAAGTTGTGATGGTTATTTAGGAAGAGGTTTTGATAATTTTCCTCCTCCTTCCTGTGTGAAAATTGTTGGTATTTTATAGTGAATTAGAATAGGGTTTTAGGGGGAAAAGTTGGGGGACTTGAACTATTGTAGTTAATTGTTTTATCGCTATTTAGGATGCAAATTTGTATGGCTATTGATGTTATTTTTTAGACTGCTTTGGACAGGGTTTGGACAGCATAGCAACAAGTTTTTGGCATTATTTTTGGACTGATATGCAGGGTTATTTCTGGTTTGGGGCAGCAGTATGATTTTGGAGCTTTATGCTTGGATAGAGACAAGGCTTGGTGTGGACAGCAATAGTAGGTTTTGACAATTTTTCCTTCTGGTTTGTGCAGGTTGTTTTGATTTTACAGGCTGATATGCTAAGTTTTGGCCAGTTATGTTTGTCTTATGGCTAAAAAATTACGGACAAGGAGATGTCACAATTTGACTGCTTATTTGGAATTATGCAGGAGCTGGAATTTTTTGGCAGCAATTTCTACAAGGTTGTTGAAGGCAATATGTGGCATGGATTTTGGATCAAGAACAAGTCTTAGCTTTAAGTTTAGATTTTATTTTTGTACAAACCCTTGTGCAAGATTCTCGTGGTAACTTGTAATTTTGACTTAGAACTTGATTGAATGTAATTTGGGCATTTAAACTTGTACAACTTGCAAATGGATGAGACAAAGGTTACTTGGAACTTTGAAGTTATATTTTTTATATGTCTTGAGAATTGAATGAGTTTGAATTATGGATGATGAATAGTAAGGTCTTGAGACTTTGTATTTTGGACACTTGAAACCTACACTTTGAAGAGTAGTGAATGATATTGTATCTCAAGAAATTCACACAAATGCTTAAGAATTTTGATCATTTCAAATCTCCATGAACCAATAATCAACTTGTATCTTAAGAAATTCGGTTCACTTGATAAACTTTCACCTCCCTGTTTCAATGAAAAACCTTGAATCCCTAACTTTAATTCTCAAAATCCAAATTAACTTGCAATTGATGTAACAAGTACTTAAGGACTTCAAAGTTGTATATGATCAAAACCAAACCACAAGTCACTCTTTTATGCCCTTGTACTTACACTTCAAGCCATCATAATCAACCATGTCTTTGAAGAAAACTTATCATGACATTAATCAAATTGGAAGTCAAGAACAATTCTAAATCAAGAAATGACATACAACAATTCAATAACTTTCAAAGTCTTTTAAGCACAAATTTCCCTCAGTCCTTGAAGCAAACTTGTAGATGACATTATTTATGACATCGTGCAAGAAGAATCATCTCAAAATATTGATAATTGAGGAAGTTACGATCCTTGCACTTGATCTTGAAAATGTTGACTTTTCAGTAAAAGAGCTTTGAATCAACTGGCAAACTTGATCCTTCCTTGCATTCCCAGACACCTTGATGCATATGTGAATTAATGATGATAAAATCTGGTTTATGCTCTGAGGAAGTTGTGGAGAAGCTTGAGACCACTTGTTGAACAGAGCGTCGAAATAAATACATGATTACCCTGATGAACCAGTCTTCAAGAATCAATGATCAACTGTACTTCTGGCTTGAGAGATTCCAAACCCTAATCGAGGCGTGACGCCAGATGCTCTTGATTCAGATCTGTTTCCTGCAAATGAAATCAAAGAAACGGAAAACACACACTTCGTTCTTGATTAGAAGTTAGTCATACATAGGCTAAGAATGTTCAAAATACTTAACAATTTCTGCATAGTCAATGCTCGAAGGTGAGAGGTTAAAACCGACCATATTTCGTGACCTTGACTTCTGTATAAAATGTAAAAATAAAAATGGGATCTTAGGTTAAAAATTGGGATATGACAACACAAAATCAATCTCTTCACATGTCACTAACAACGAAAAGGTAAAGTAACGCTTTAAAATCCTTTATACTTTATTCAAGAATTAAGGACCGTAAAATCTACTCCGCATCACCAATGATTGAAATCCTCTAAAAAATTGTTCGAAAATACTAAAATACTCTAATAAGGAGAAATGTCATTTTCTATAGTATATCCCTCGGTCTCCAAATATCCTTTTCCTTTATACTTTCTGATATTATTTGTAAACGGAATTTTTTTAAGTTATTATGAAATGAGTTATAATTACACAAAAATTTCAATATAAAATATAATAAAAAATTGTTTGTGGAAACTGAATATATCTTGTTAAAATTTGAGACTAAATACAATAAATGTTGTTATATGTTTTTTTTTTACTTATATTTCATTTCAAAATGATAATCACATTAAAATTGATGTTAAAATTCTACACTTATCTTTTAATAAAAATTAATATAGAAACCTTTTTGAAGAATAATATCAAATAGAATTATTTTTTAATAAATTTAATGTATTATAACGACTTTTGTTTATATATAGTTTAATTAATATATCACATACACGTGTAAAAATAGTTTTCTTTATTCGATTGATTCACATTTTCCTTAGTAAATCTAGAAGAAATTTTTTAATCAAATTTGAAATTTGTGGAAAAATAGTTTTCTTTATCCGATTGACTCGCATTCTCCATAATAAATCTAGAAGAAAAATTTTAATCAAATTTAAAATTCAAACGTGTCTTGTGTTTTTCACATTCGAAACATCTATAAATACTCATAGTTTACTTGTATAATATATATTCGTAATAATGACAAACAAGAATTTTTCTTACTCGTCTTTTTCACCAAATTCTAATAATGAATCCTCCAACAATCCAATGAAATTTTTTCCACTCTCAAACAACTCACCTATCATGGTGAGTGTCAAGAGAGGATACATGGTCTCTCATGCTCCTACCACTATCACCAACAACAAAATGGCGATGGTGGCACAACCCTTATCTAATGGGTTTATTGATCTCCCTCGTGATCTAAAGGAGGAAGTTATCACTTCATTCTTTAAAAAATTTAGGGGTAGACCTTTAAACTTTAAGAACAAACCCAAAACCTTAATTATTGTCGAGGCAAATATGAAAATCAATATGAAAATTATTGTTATTAAGATCCTTCCTAGAAGAGATATTGTTGAGGCTTTAATTAACTATGCTCAACGTTGTCAAGTTGGCATAATTGTGTCTGAGGATTATGGTTTTGTCTCCGACATTACTCTTCTCCACACTATAACTCACGTGTTAACTCTCCCGTTCCATATGACATCTCTATAAAAAATATATGTAAATCTTGATTGTGATAGCGCTCCTCTCTATTTTCGTTTCTGTTTTTCCATTTATCTCTCCGATCCTAGTGGAAAGACATTTGATGGAGAAGTTGGAGGGGAGATTAAGGACTCTAGTGTTGTTTGGATTACAGCCACTCTTGTTAAGAAGCAAAAGTTTGGTAAGGTAGACTCCACCAATGTTGATCGTGTTGCACATGAAGCCAACAACAATTAGATAGCCAAAGACTCTTATGTATTTTCCTTGTTGTTTTATGAGTGTTCTTAAATTTTGAATAGCATAAGATAAACTTTTGTTATGTTCTATTGAAAGAGAGATGAATAGTTTGATTTTATAAAAAGAGATTAGTAGTTGCTTAATTTTATGTGTTGATAGTACAATGCCAAATATTTTAAAGTTGTTTTCATAGTAGTTAATTAATTTTAAATTTAATTACAATTTTGATCTCTTATTTTATTTGATTTTCACAATTAATTTTTTTATTTAAAATTTAAAATGTTTTAATCATCTCTCATATTTTTAGCAGTTAAAATTAATATTGTGTCAAACTTTAAATGACATTTTATTTATGAAATGTGATAAATCATCATTTAAATTTTTTTTATGAAACTTTATAAATAAGAAATATACGTTAAAACATATACACATCAATAATTTTTAATACAAAAGAGTGTGAGGAGAATAAACCTAAGCGAATTTACTTTTCACAAAAGAGTGAGAGGAGACAAAAAAAAATAAAAATTTACATCAACATGCCCATAAGTTTATAATTTACTATCACTTCAATTTATTTTGTTATTTTACGTTTTCCTACAAATCAAATTACCTAATTTTATAAATAGTTGAATAAATTTATACAAGTTCAATTATATTTAGGTGAATTCTTATTTACCTATCACAAAAAGTTGAGTACAAATAATCTTAGTATAAAATACTTTGAAAAAACTAAAACCTATATTTTTAATAAATAATTAAATTAAATTAAATTAAATTACATTAAATTAAATTCTGTTGAATAATCATTCATAAAATAAAAGATTCTTTTGTCAAAAATTATAAATAAAAAATATTGTAATAATATTTTTTATTTATTTTTAATTTTGAAAGCATCAGGAGTTGTTTATATTGAAATATTATGAGAAATTCAAAGAAAATATTGTTATCATTTGTTCATATTTATCTAACTTGATCAATTGAACTAATAAAAATAATAATAAAAATAATAGTAAAGTTAATAATACTTATAATAATATTATTAATTATAATATTATTATTATTAATAATAGTAATAATAATAATAATAATAATAATAATAATAATAATAATAATAATAATAATAATAATAATAATAATAATAATAATAATAATATGAAATTTAAGTAAGAGTGTTATTGAAAAATTCTATAATTAAAAAATCAACAATTCTAAAACAATTTTTGAAAACATCTAAATCCTTATAATATATAAATTTTTTGTTGACTATTATAAATATATTTGGTTATATTTTATGAAATAAATTAATTTTGATTTAATGTATTTTATTATCATTTTGACTCAGGTAATTTATACTTATTATTAATATTACAATTATTATATACTTAAATGTATTATATTTGTTGAATGGAATGGAATAAAAAAGGAATTATGATATAAAATAAAGAAAAGAAAATGAATTAATATATGAAACTTTATTTCCTAATATATTTGAAAAATTTGTTTAATAAGATTTAATAAAATAGATGCCTTCATTTACCTTTTCAATATTAGAAATTCAAACTAAATTATTTATTTTCTATTTTCTATTTTAATTTTAATATTACGTGTTTTGAGATTTTTTATTAAGTGCTCCATACCATATTTCAAATTAGTCACTTCTCTACGGACCTCTTGCTTGATATTCTCCATTGTTCTCATAGTGCGAGTGTTGTACTGGTGAGACCAAAGGAAAAATAAGACTTGGGAATAACCTTTTAAAGTGAAACAAAAAAAAAAGTAGAATGTGCATGATATGTAAATGTGAAAGAGAGTTTTTATTTGATCTTCAAGATATTAAGTTGTAAACATCAAAGTATGAAGATAGAAGATAAATTTTAAATTGGATAAAAATATTGATCAAGTTATTATCAAGATCAATCATCCATTTTGATGGATTAGGGTTTCCACCTCATCACCACCACCTCATCCATTACAAAGAAAGACTTCCAAATTCCTTGAAAATCAAGTGAAAAAAGGGTTTCATGGATGCATGAAGGCATGGCTATGCAACAACCACAAGCAAGGTCACAAACAAAGTCGAAAGGTTCAACGTCAAAAGCATGGAGTCAAAGTAAGAACAACCCAAGGTATGTACTAAAGATTTAATCACGCCTGTAAAACAAGGTTCTAAAGTTCCCAGAGTCTACATTCCTCCTTCAGATATTACCAACGTCCCGATTACTCGGTAATTAGCAATATTCTCAAGAGAAACTCATCTGAGCGTAGCATCGCGTGACAACTACTTCAGAATTACTCTGTTATAGTCTCCGCACTACACCTAAGACGCCAAGATGGGTTAAGGGTTATACGGTTCTGAGCTTCTTTGGCTCATAGGTCGAAAGCAGTAACATCTTCCCGATTACTCGGTAAATGAATACTACAATCAAAGGGGCTTCCACTGAGTGGGGGATCTCATGTCTCCTTCTTTGGGATTACTCCCTCAAAGTCAACACGACTATACCTCCTGTCCTATTCTTAAGTGTAACTTAGTCTGGGTATAGGACTTGTCCTTTGTAAATATCATCAACATCCAAATAACCACAATATATAACATATAATCAAACAAACAAACAAATAATAATAACAACAACAGATAAGACAAATTAGGCTTAACCCACTTAGGGATGGACCAGCAAGAGGTCAATCTTTCCCCAGTAGAGTCGTCAATTCTGTAGCGGTGAAAATCGGAGATTAAGCTATTAATTAACTTGACTCACAAATAAGCAAGACTCGTCACCATGCTTTATTATTTACAAGGGAAAAGGGAAAGGAGTGAAATAAAACCCTTAAATATGCAATGTAACGTAATAATAAAAAGTAATGAAAATTACAACACGTTTTTGAAAGAGAACGAGAGTTCGGGGGTTGGTTATGCAATGGGAAGGTATTATCATTCAATGCATTTTCGGTACTCCACATGAACCTTTTGAAATATATGTTTTTCCTTAAAAATTGTTTGTTTGATTAAAATGGTTTGTTTGGTCAAAATGGGTGTGGATGAGATTGTGAAGATACGACGAGCTAGTGTCGAAGTTTTGGCTTAAAAAAGGTGTGTGAGTTTAAAAATTGATTGGTAGGAAAATTAACTTAAGATTAACAAAATATTAAAACAAAAATGAATCAAAGGATTCGCACAATCGTATTAGATCTATTTGATTACATGAAGTCAATAAACTAATTTTTCCCCTTGGAATTGAGACGGACGAAAGATACAAAGATTAAATGATTCGGAACAAAGTTAATTAGAATGACAATTGAATAATTAAGTAAATAACAAAAACTAAATAAGAGACTAATTTATATTAGCGTGTATTTTGAATAATTAAATAAATGACAAAAATTAAATAAAAGACTAATTTAATAGCGTGTATTTTTGTATAAAATAAACTAAACTAATATTTTTTTAAAGAAATTTTATGAAACTAAGACTAAATAAAGACTTAAAATTAAAAAGGGGGAACCAAGGATCGAACTCTAGTCCTTTTAGTTATAACCATTCTGCTCAGCCACTAAACCAATTATGTTTTTCTATTATGCACTATTGTACCCCAAAATTTTCCCTCCCATTTTCACTCAAGACATGCCTCTAGAGGTCTACAATTGCTCAAGGATGATCAAGAATTGACCAGACAAATTCTCCTCCCAAATTAAGGTTTCAATTTCAAGCAAGATGTATGAGTCTAAAGGATCTAAAATGTTCTCCATTGTCTTAATATGTCCTTAAGATCATCCATGCCAAATTTCATGCCTTGAGCAATAAGTTTGCTTAGTCAACTGCTCAAATGCCTAGAAATCAACTATACTAGGTCAAAAGTCAATTGTGGACCAAATACAGTCAAACTTCAAGATTTTTGGTCAATATCAATACTTCGAATTATTATCCATAATTTGATCAAGGGTTGATCAAGATTCTTTAAGAAATGCTCATAACTCATCAAAAGTCAAAAATGGCAAATTAGGGTTTTTATAGGAAAAGTCAACCAAACTTTGACCAGGCATAACTTTCTCATACTTGATCAGAAATTTTTCCTCCAAGGCTCATTTTGAATAGAATCCAATTACCTACAGCTTATCTTCAGCCCTCAAATCCAAGAAATGCGTCAATCAAAAGATACAAGCAAAGACATTATAGATTCTTTCAAAAGTCAACAAAAACACCTTTTAGTTCAAAGCTCCTTACATGAACATGGAAGATCCATTTGAGGTGAAACTAAAAGGGTTGTTTAGAGGAAATCATAAGCTCTCTAAAAGGTCAAATACCACCCTCATAGAGTTAAAATTGAGAAAGATATGCATTTCTAAAGTTGAACAATTCTTGGAAATGTGCATGAAGCCAATATTGACCAAACTTGATTTCTTTCCAAATGGGCCCATGTTTCCATGCTGGAAACTTGTTCTTAACATATCCCACGACCCCTGAGCTCACTCATACATTATTTAATTATTTTTATTATTTATTTTGATTTTTTATTCATTTAAATCAAAATAAATCAAATAAAATATTGAAATAATGAAATAAAATCCAAAGATTTGTTTTAGGGCCATATAATGAGTCTAAGATCTGATGAGCAAGTGAAGATTTCGTGCAAGGACTTATTGGAATGAAAAGAGCATGTTTTGGCCAATTTTGGAAACTTAAAATACAAGTTGCAAATCAAATCTTTTTCTCACAAATCTTCAAGATTGCATCCAGTTTTGTTAACCTAATACGTTCTTGTATATATGTGTAACATTCCCAGACCAAAAAAAAAGGGTTGGCCGCATAGAATACACACAAGAAGTTCCAGATTTTTGACAAAAAGTGGCAATCAATTTGACATTTGCAGAATGATTCAAAGAACCTGGACGTTTGCAATTCGTTCCTGGGGACTTTCTGAAGTTAACCACATCATTCCCGCACGTCAAAGCATCCAGAACCATCATCTACATCATCACAGTTTGTTCATGATATTTTGAATTCGTTTTTGATCATACACACGTTATAAATAAGTTTTGAGTATGTATTCATGTTTGTATGAGCATTTAGAATGTGTTTGAATGATTAATTGCTTGTTTTGATGCATATTTGACCAATTGCCATTGTTAGGGTTTTGAGGTTTGTTTTAGGGTTTTCCAATACAGGTAAAATTAGGCTAAAAGAAGAGTACCACCGTTCTCACGAGATCAAATCTAATTGATCCATGCCTTTATATTGAATTTATGTTGCTTGGTTAAGATTTTTGAAATTTGCAGGTCCTTTAGTGACGGTTTTGTCCGTAGGTAAAAGTTCCTGGGCTAAAACGACAGCCACTGAAGAAGACGATGGTGTGGCATGACCTGGTTGGGTCATTTGAATGCAGCACACATTTTTACTTAAATATAATTTTAATTGTTGATTTTTATTATATTATTTTGTTGTTGTTTACATAAGCGAATAAACAAGTGGCTCAGATGGAAGGAGTGAAGGGCGTTAAGGCATGCATGTGTGGGAGGTCAGGGGTTCGACCCCTGCCTCCTGCATATTATTTTTCTAACAATTTGTTTCCAGATCCAATACGCTGTTTGCCCAACGCGCATACCATATGCCTCAAATTCATCACCCTCAGATCAATCAAACACCAGATCAAACGCTCCAGCTTCAAACATACATGGTGGACCTCCAAGCTTGCTCCACACTAAATCACACGCAAGGGCAATTGGGCTGGCATAAGATCTGGGCTTTGGGAATTTCAACAATACACCCCTCAATTGGGTTTCTCACCCCCTCATGCCCATTTTTTCTAATTTCTCTATTTTTTTGTATTTTTTGTTTATTTATTTTTCAAAATCATAAAATAAAATAAAAACCACAAAAAAAAAGGCTTTAGAATTTTCTTAATAAAATTAATTTTTACAAATTAATTTAATTAAAATTTTAACTTTTTAAAAAAACAATCAATTAGAATCTAGGTTTAAATTTCAAATATTTTTCTTAAATAAAATATATCAAAATATTTTTTTATTCAGATTTATTTTTTTTAATTCATAATTTGTCCAATTAATTACTTTTCCATCATTTAAATTTTTTTCAAATTAAAAATACTTTTCTTTTGACTTATGCGCGCTTTAGGGTTTAGACGCTTCACGTATTTATTATTTTTGTCGTATTATTTTCCAATTATGTAATTGTTCCTGGTTTGTAATAATTAAGTTAGATTTAAATCCCTGTCTATAATTATGTAATTGCTCCAAGGCCCTATAATAGTTAGGAACTTTATTTTTTCCGCAATTTACTTTCCGTATGATAAACTGCTTAGATGTGTGCTAATAGGATTGTATGGAAAGATAACAGTTAATTAAACATAGATAACCCTAAATGCACAAGATAAATGAACAGAATCAAGCACACTTGCATATGCTCACCCCTAGGGTATCTTCCACTTTGGTTGCCTTCGAATACGGTCCCAATTATCGAAACATGAGAATCCTTAGTGGCTGTCCTTGAGTCTAAGAGATCACTAGTCCCTCGATGAGCCTCTCGAATGTTGCCTCCGTTAAAAAAGTGATCTAAGGGCTTTAGGACAGTTACTAAGAGTTTTTGCCCAGTTGCCTTTAGTGACCGTACGTCCCTTTCGATAGTCCCTCAACATCCGACGACTAGGGCTACCTACTCACTAATAGTAGGAGAGTATTGTCTAAAGGATAGGAGGAAAAGAACAAACTTTTTTTCGAGTAGGTAGGTAATTCTTAAATACTTGCTCAAGAACAAATTTTTACACACCACACTTTCAAAACATTTTTTAAAAATGCTTTATCAACACTCTTGAGGACTGATACAAGAGTTAGTATAAAGCAAACAAAAACTTTCAAAACACACAAACACAAACAGTTTTCAAAATGAGCAAGTATCTAAGAGCCCGTGGAAAACCACATATGGAAAGGGTGCTAACACCTTCTCTTTCCATAATCTACCCCCTTACTCAGAAAATCTCGAAAAAAGGTATTTTCTGTTCTTTTCACCCTTTCCTGTGTTGGATAAAAGAAAAGTCGGTGGCGACTCTTTCTTACCGCGACATTTTCAAAGAAAAGACGCAAACCAGTATTAACAGTCAGTTCTGCCACTGTATCACAGAACTGGCGACTCTGTTGGGGACAATAATAAAAGTGGGGTTTATCTTAGGGTCTAGATCATTTTGCTTCTTTGACTGTTTGTTTGCTTTATTTTTAAGGGTACTGTTTGGGGTTACTATAGATCCTACACCCGGATCTGGGGAAACCTTTTAGGTAAGTAGCAATAGATCGTGGAAACTGTGCGGGGTATATCGACACGGTTGAAGCGATGGCTATGTTGATGCAACACTTTGGTTGGTACCAGTAGCCCTTGAGTTAATCAAGGAGAATATGGGGCCGCTGCATGGTGTCATAAAGCGTCAACTGACCTTAGAACCTTTAAATGAACAACTTGGCCATTAGGACGTACTAAGATGGTCGTCTTTGGTGTATTCCCAAAGTTGGCAGATACTCGATGCTACACTCATTGAGACTTGACTCTTGAGTTTTGTTTGGTTGCGATTCAGTCGCCTATCGAACGATGCTTGTGGGAAAGGTCAGTGATATTGAGATCCCTTAGAACCCAGTTACTATTTATAGGACAGGTTGAACCAATCCAACTTCAAGAGTGTATGACCTTAAAACCCATGCAAGCCTTAAACCTAAGGTCTTTTGTGTGATTTTCTTGTGTTTGTTATATATGTGATTTCTTAGCATAATCATGACATCATAACATGGCATATCATACTAACCATTTCAAGGATTTTCTAGGGATTATCTTTGTCTTATTTTGTAGGACATGACATCAACCCGCAGGAAGACTATCCAGATCAACCTTGTGAAAGTGCATTCCAAACTCAAGGACTTAGCATCTAGGATTCCTGAAAGTTCTTCCTTCACTGAAAAACATGGTCGACTTCTCAACTTGGTCACTGCAACCCTGGACGAAGAAATGTTAAAGGTGCTCTTTCAGTTCTTTGATCCGTTACACCACTGCTTCACCTTTTCTGATTACCAGTTAGTGCCTATTATGGAGGAGTTTTCTCAGTTATTGGGGGTACCTATCCTTAATCAGCTACCATTCAATGGTATGGAAAGAGACCCAAAGCCTAAATAGATTGCTCAAGCTCTTTCTTTATAACGGTCTGATGTAGTGGCAAATTGGGAAACTAGAAGAAGTATCCAAGGATTTCCAGCTAAGTTTCTATTTGAGAAAGCCCACTATTTTTGGGATAGATTGGATTTACAAGATTTTGAGGAGGTGTTGGCCCTTCTCATCTATGGGATGGTACTATTCCCTAACACGGACTAACTCGTAAATGTGAATGTGGTTAAGGTTTTTTTGTCACATAATCCAGTGCCTACCTTACTTGGGGATATTCTACACTCTCTGCATACTCGCACTCTAAAGAGAAGAGGGACCCTTTTGTGTTTCACTCCTTTATTGGCTAGGTGGTTTATTTCGTACCTACCCCGATCTGTCTTGAAAAATGAGCAGGGTATGAGATGGTCCTGTAGGTTGATGTTCCTTACACATTCGGATATTTGTTGGTGTTCGCGATCCTCGGAGAATATTACCATCATTGATCGCTGTGGGGAATTCCCTAATGTCCCTCTCTAAGGCATTAGGGTAGGAATCACATATAACCCTTATTTGGCATTACGACAGTTTGGTTACGCTAGAAGGGTGGTCCTCACGACACACTTGTCCAAGGAATCACATTTGACTATGAGAATGATGTTCAGGGTTATTGCAAGAGGTTCATTCGAGCATGGGGCATGATAAACCGAGTTGATAGAAATACACTGGGGAACAAGAACTCCATGCCTCTTGAGCCTTACCTCAAATGGGTACGAGCTCGTGATCGATGTCTAATGATGCCTTACTATGCCATCTTACCTATGATTATGGAGCCAGTTGCAGAGGGAGACACTCCTTACGTCGTTCTTCATCCTGACATGCCAATTGATCTTGAAGAGTTACAGAGGTCCTGGATCTAACTCAAAGAAGAACGAGACACTTTCGAAACTCAATTCTACGCCATCAAGAAGAAGGTTCTAGAGCTCACCCGGTTACTTCACAAGGAGAGGAGTATAAATGCCTACATTGCACCGAAGAGGGTGCGTCTGTGGGAAGCTTGAGTTTTCTTCATCTTGGATGGTTTTATTTTGATTTGATCCCTTGTGAGCCCAAAAGGAATTATTATGATCAATAAAAAATTTTAATTAACGTTTGTTCTCTTTCTATTTAAGCAAATTTAAGTCTTATAAATCCTTGAAACATTGCATACATATACCATACATATCATTGCATAAATAGGTTTCAAAGCAGTTTTCTCATCCTCTTCGCTGTTTATTTCAGCAATGGCTCTAGAACAAACAGTGAAGGACTTACAGACTCAGAATACACAATTTCAATAGATGATTATGGCTCTGGCCAAGGGGTAAATCTGGGAAGGAGATTCAAAGGACCGCTAAGGCAAGCGGTTGAGCTGACATCTTCATCAAAAGAAGGAGATAACCAAGAGGGTGAGACAAGATAGGAAGACCCTAGTCCAAGGGAATCTGAAAATGAGACTGATTATAATTAAGAGCAGTATCCTTCAGCCGACGAAAAGTACAAACAGCTAGAAGAGAGTCTGAGTGCAATGGAGATTCAGAAATTTCCTGGGCTTGATATTGAAGAGCTGGGTTTGGTGTATGGGGTTGTCATCCCGCCAAAGTTCACAGTGCTAGTGTTCGCCAAATACGATGGGGTTTCATGTCCCAAAATGCACCTCCGATCTTATGCAAGGAAGATCCAGCCTCACATTGTCGATAAGGACTTGTGGGTCCACTTCTTTCAGGATATTCTATCCGGAACTCAGTTGGAATGGTTCTACCAGTCCGAAAGGACCAACATTCATAATTGGGAAGACCTGGCTGCTGCTTTCTATAAGCAGTATCAGTATAATGTAGACCTTGCTCCCACCCGTACTCAACTTCAAAGTATGGCTATGGGTTCGAGCGAGGGCTTTAAAGACTACGCTCAGAAGTGGAGGGACTTAGCAGGAAAAATCCAGCCTCCCCTGTCTGATAGGGAGCTAGTGGATATGTTTCTAGGTACCCTGTCTGGCCAATTATTTAATCACCTGATTAGAAGCTCCTCGGTCGGCTTTACTGAATTAATATTGACAGGGGAAAGAGTGGAAGCTGGAATTATGAGTGGTAATATCAAGAAGGATGCATCCTCCATTGCATTAAGGAAGCCATTTGATGTGAAGAAAGAGGTTAGTGCTGTGTACAATCAAAGGAATCAGGACAGGACTGAACGTTGTCCGGCGGTAGGGGCTGTTATGATCTCTAAACCTGCACCTATTCAACAAAAGAACAATCAGTCTAGAGTAGAAAGGCTGGTAAGACAGTATACCCAAATAAACATGACTCTGTCTCAAGTCTTACCACATTTACTAAAGTCTAATCTGGTATCTTTGAAGGAAGCTCCGAAGAATCCCAACACTACCTCTCCCCGCTAGAATCCGAATGCCCGTTGTGCATACAATTCGGAAAGTCTAGGTCATGATACAAATGACTGCTGGGCTTTGAAAAACAATGTGCAAGACCTTCTCGAGGCAAAGGAAATTGAATTTGATGCCCCTGAGATTCCAAATGTTATCACTCCTCTTATGCCCAAGCACGGCCGTGGTGTTAAAGCTATTGAAGATGATGTATTTGTTACTACTGCTGAAGAGCTTGTTACTCCTCTTATGACCGTTAAGTGGAGCTTATTGAAGGCCCGTTTATTTTTGGGTTGTGGCGAGGGTTGTCACTTCTGTTTATTTCTACCGACCGGTTGTCCTTTTGAAGGCAGGAGTTCAGCGCCTGGTGGATGATAGAGATATTTTGTTTGAGAAGACTCCCGTTCCAACCATTCCGTACAAGGATATTTCAATAATAACCATTTATGTCAATCCTCCCAGGGTCTCCACCAAAAGACCCTTCAAGATTACATCTGTTCCGAAGGTGACTCCATTAATAATTATTATGCCAGGGCCAATCCCATACTCCTCGGACAAAATTGTTCCCTGGAACTATGGGGGTGACGTCTACTACCACGACGTCAAGCAAGACTCGCTGACTGTTGAAGACCAGGTTTCTAAGAGTGCTAATCCCGACATTGACAACAGTGTGGGAACTAGCAAAATAATAAGAAGTGGAAGAGTGTTCTCCCCTAAGATTTCTCCTCCGAAAGTTGTTACTAGTTCTATGATCATTCCTACTTTTGATCCTGCTGATACTACTACTACTACAATTCCTGTGATTACCCCTGCTGACACCCCTATCACCGAGTCGACCGAGACTCGGGGAAAAGACATAATGATTGAGCCTGTCCAGACGAAGGCACATTCAGTATCTATCCCAGAGGCTTCCAAGAAGGAGATGGAAGAAATTTTGAAAATTATCAAGAAAAGCGACTACAATATGGTCGAACAGCTAGGGCAGGCTCCTTCAAAGATCTCTATGATAGCCTTATTGTTGTGCTCTGAAGCTCATGCGAAGGCTGTAGTAAAATTTCTTAAAACTTCCCATGTGCCACAGGAAACCTCTGCTGACCAATTTGAAGATTGTTTGGCCAGTTTGATGGCTGATAATAGTTTGGGCTTTTCTGATGTTGATCTGACTCCTAGAGGGAGGAAACACAATAATGTGTTGCATGTCTCTGTCGAATGCAAAGGCACTACTTTGGCCCATTTCCTAATAGATGCAGGTCCATCATTGAATGTGTTATCTAAGAAAGCTCTGGATAGACTATACTGTGAAGGTTTGGCCTTGAAGACCAGCAACATTGTAGTGAGGGCTTTTGATGGTTCGAAGATAATGGTGCATGGGGAGGTGGACATCCCCATCAAAGTTGGTTATCACACTTTTGACTCTACCTTCTACGTGATGGATATCAGACCATCCTATTCTTGTTTATTGGGTCGCCCTTGGATTCATGGGGAGGGAGTTGTTACGTCCACTCTGCATCAAATGATGAAATACCCAGTCAAAGTAAGAATTGTCATTGTACACGGGGAAAAAGAATACATAGTTAGTCACTTGAATTCCTTCAGATATGTAGAAATGGATGGTGAGTTCATCGAGACTCCGTGCCAGAATTTCGAAGAGGTACCTCAGACTCTGGCTGCAACTGAAACTGTCACCAATATGCCAAAGATCACTAGACCTCCCTTCAAGATGGCTTCTCTCAAGGATGCAAAAGCGGTTATCGAAGAAGGTGGGTCTACCATCAGGGGTCAGCTCCCTGATATTCCATACAAGTATGATAAATTTGGTTTGGGTTTCTCTTCACGGGCTCAAAGGGTTGTTTGACGTGATCGTGCTGGAAGACCTCCCCTACGCATCAACAATCATGGGGTCAATGCTTTAGAAGACGACGATGGTGATAATGACATGGACAGCTGGATCTTCCCTACTACCAACGGTGGACCTAGTAACTAGACGGAAAAAGATTTGTACCGATTACTTTTATTCAGAATTAATTGTCTTTCTTGTTTTTTTGGGATATGTAATAAACAATATAACTTTATGGCCATGTGTCTTAGTCGGGGCACATCGGTTTATTTGTGAGGGTTATCATGTTTCACTTTCATATGGCATTAATAAAGCATTGGATGTTTATGCATACAAATTTTGCGCTCTCTGTTATTCTTTTCTACTTTAACTTTGTTTATACAGCTATGCTCTTATAAACACTCACGTATCGACTGCAGATCCATATCCACTCTGGATCCCATTGATAACAGTTCTGCTATCGCCAGTTATGACTTTGAAAATTCGATCAACCAAGCCGAGGACGAAGGTGAGGTACCTGGAGAACTTGCTAGGCTGTAACATCAGGAAGAGAGGGATATACAGCTTCATGAAGAGCCAATTGAGACAATAAACTTGGGCACAGAGGGAGACGGAAAAGAAGTAAAGATCAGCGCAAATCTGGGGCTTAATTTCAATTAGTGGTTGATACAAACGTTGCATGATTATGTCGAGATCTTTGCCTGGTCATATGAAGACATGCCGGAACTGGATACGAATATCGTGGTTCATCGTCTGCCAACTAAAGAAGTTTCCCTCCAGTAAAGAAGAAGGTTCATCGTATGCACCCTGAAATGTAAGAGAAGATCAAAGCAAATGTTATGAAGTAGTTCAATGTTGGGTTCCTAGCTGTCACCTCTTATCCCCAATAGGTTGCCAACGTAGTTCCGGTGCCTAAAAAGGACGACAAGGTACGGATGTGTGTGGAGTACAGAGATTTGAACAGGGCAAACCCCAAAGATGACTTTCCGCTCCCCCACATCACCATTCTGGTTGACAACACCGCACAACACAAGATTTTTTCCTTCATGGATGGTTTCTCTGGTTACAATCAGATCAAGATGGAACCAGAAGACATGGAGAAAATAAACTTCGTTACACAATGGGGCACTTTTTGCAACAAAGTGGTGCCGTTTGGATTAAAGGACACTGGGGAAACCTATCAGCGAGCCATGGTAGCCTTGTTTGATGACATGATTCACCATGAGATAGAGGTTTATGTTGATGATATGATAGCCAGGTCTCAAACTAAGGAAGAGCACCTTGATCATCTACAAAAGTTGTTTGATAGGTTGAAGACCTACAAGCTAAGGTTAAATCCGAACAAGTGCACCTTCGGGGTAAGGTATGGTAAACTTCTAGGTTTCATTGTCAGTGACAAGGGCATTCAGGTAGACCCTGCAAAGGTGAAGGCTATACAAGAGATTTCGGCTCCTCGCACTGAGAAGGAAGTTAGAGGCTTCTTAGGACGCTTGAATTACATTTCCAGGTTCATTTCCCATTTAACTGCTACTTGTGGTCCGATCTTCAAACTCCTGAAGAAAGATCAAGTGGTAAAGTGGAATGACGAATGCCATACTGCCTTCGAAAGAATCAAGGGATACCTTCAAGAACCACCAACTTTGATGCCTCCGATTGAAGGAAGACCTTTGATAATGTACTTAACAGTATTAGATAATTCAATGGGGGTGTGTGTTGGGGCAACATGACGATTCTTGTCGAAAAGAGCATGTAATATACTACCTTAGCAAAAAGTTGACTGACTGTGAAAGAAGATACTCATTGCTCGAGAAAACTTGTTGTGCTTTGGCATGGACTGCTCGCCGACTGAGACAGTATATGTTGACCCACACTACTTTGCTGATATCTAAGATGGATTCGATCAAGTACATCTTCGAGAAGCCCGCACTCTCCGGAAGAATAGCAAGATGGTAGATGATCTTAACCGAATATGATAACCAATACACGGCCCAGAAAGAAATAAAGGGAAGTGTACTAGCTGACCATTTGGCTCATCAGGTTGTGGATTACTACCAGTCCATGAATTTTGAGTTCCCGGACGAGAATATTATGCTAGTGACTGACTATGAAGAACCTGGACCGGATGAAGGACCTGAAGAAGGATCCCGATGGATTATGGTTTTTGATGGAGCCTCGAACGCACTCGGCAATGGCATTGGTGCTGTAATTATATCTCCTAAAGGCTGTCATACTCCTTTCCCTGCCAGATTATGTTTCAACTGTACCAACAATATGGCGGAGTATGAAGCATGCATCATGGGTCTCAAAGTTACTATTGACCTAAGGATCAAGTTCTTGAGCATTTTCGGGGATTCAGCCTTGGTAATAAGTCAGATAAAAGGAGAGTGGGACACGAAGCACCCGAACCTCATCCATTACAAAGAACATGTGCTGACGTTACTTTCACACTTTGAAGAGGTAACCTTTGAACATTTTCCACGAGAAGAGAATCAGTTAGCGGGCGCGCTAGCTACCATGTCGTCTATGTTCAAGGTCAAGTGGGACAACGAGGCTCCCTGAATCACTATTGAGAGGTTGGATGAACCAGCATACTGCTACGAGATTAACACTGAGGAAGTAGCAGACAAACCTTGGTTTCATGAAGTGAAAAGGTATCCTGAGGCTCAAGAATATCCCGAGGAGGCATATGTCAATGATAAGAAGTTTCTGAGAAGGTTCTCCACAAAGTTCTTCCTTAGAAATGGAATCCTCTACAAGCGCAACCATGACTCTACTTTACTTTGGTGCATAGACAAGAGCGAAGCAGAGAGGATTATGGAAGATTTACATGAAGGTACCTTTGGAACCCATTCCAGTGGACATACCATGGCTAAAAAGATCCTATGGGCAGGATACTATTGGTCCACTATAGAAGCAGACTGCTACCAGCATTCCCGAACTTGTCACAAATGCCAGATCTACACTGATAAGGTGCATGTACCTCTGGTTCCCTTGAACATCCGGACGGCTCCTTCGCCCTTTGCAATGTGGGGCATTGACATGATCGGAGATATTAGACCTACCCCTTCCAATGGGCATCACTTTATCCTAGTGGCCATTGATTACTTCACAAAATGGATTGAGGCTGCCTCTTTTGCTACTGTTACCAAGAATGTTGTGGCACGGTTTATCAAGCATAACCTGGTTTGTTGGTATGGTGTCCCTGAGAGAATCATTACTGACAATGGTGCAAATCTCAACAATACGATGATCACCTAACTCTGTAAACAATTCAAGATCCAGCATCATAATTCTTCCCCTTATTGGACGAATATGAATAGCGTTGTGGAGGATGCTATTATACCCCAAAATTTTCCCTCCCATTTTTCTCAATACATTTCAAGTGAGGTCCTCAAATTGCTCAAGGAAGTCCAAGGGTTGACCAAACAAACTCTCTCCTAAGGCAGTCTACCTCAAATTAGGGTTTCGGTTTGCATCAAGATGCTTGATTCCAAATATCCCAAATTCTAACCATTGTCCTAATATGTTCACAAGATAATTCATGTCAAGTTTCAAGCCTTGCAGAGGAAATTTGCTCAGTCAATTGCTCAAAGACCTGAAAATCGAATATGCTAGGGCAAAAGTCAATTGTGGCTTACATACAGTCAAACTTCAATATTTTTGGTCAAAATTCTCATTTTGAACTATTATTCATCATTTGATCAATGGTTGATCATGATTCCTCAAGAATTGCTCACAATTCATCAAAACCCAAAAGTTGCTAAATTAGGGTTTTATAGGAAACGTCAACTCAACTTTAACCAAGCATACCTTTCTCATACTTTATCAAAAATGACCCATCCAAAGCTCATTTTTAAGAGGATAGAATTCCCTATAATTAATCTTCAGCTCCCAAGTTCAAAATATGCACTCACAGGAAGATATGAATTTGGACATTATAGGTCATTTTGGAAAGTCAACAAAAACACATTTTGGGTCAAAGCTTCATACATGAACATGGAAGACTCAATTAATATTATACCAAAAGGGTTGCTTAGAGGACATCTTAAGCTTTCTAAAAAGTCCAAGAACACCTCTCTAGGATCAAAATTGAGGGAGTTATGCATTGGCCAAGTTGACCCTTTTTGCAAAATTGCCAAAAGTCAAATGTGTCCAAAATTGCAATTTTTGCTAAATGGGCCAAACTTTTTATGCTTGCATTAAGTTTGTAACATGACCCATGACCCATGATCCTTCCCACTGGTCATTATTTTATTTTTGTCATTCATTTTGATTTTATTTCAATTAAATCAAAATAAAATCATGAAAATATCAAAAACTAATCAAATCTTGAGATTTTGTGCTTGTTTAGGTCTATTACACAGCTGGAAGTGAGATCAAATAGTGCAAGGCTCATTTGGACACAAAAAGATTGCATTTTCCTTGATTTGGAAAGATTTGCATAAGGATCAAATCATGATTCAATCATCATAATTGGAGAAGATTTGATACAAGTTTGCAACCCTAATTCATCCTAGGGAATATATAGAACAATTGTAGATCAAAAATAAGGGGATTAGAGGCGTGCAAAGAAGAGAACAAATCTCAAAATTTCAAGGAAAAGTTACAAACTGATTTCCCAGTTCCAGGCTTCCTCAAGCCATTCTAGGCACATCAATCGATTGCTGGACATTCAGGGATCAAGGTTCAATCACTAACAAGCTCCCTCAAGCCTTGAAACGCGCTGTAAGTACCACATGGTTTCTCACTTTTCTTGATTTTGAATCCATTAATTCTGGAATCTTTAGCATGAATATTTGACATATTCTTAACCCTTATGATGTTTGCAAGCTAATGGTCATATTTAATTGCGTTTTCATTAACTGTATACCAAGTTGCCATGGCTAGGGTTCATGCTTCGTTTTTAGGGTTTTTTCATAGAGGAATAATTGGCCCTAATGGAGGAGACCATTATGGTCAACGGTTCAAACCCTGTTGATCCATGGTCTTGAATCTTATTTATATTGCTTGTATGCAGTTTTTGAAATGCACAGGGTTATAGCCACGGCGCCATGTCTGTAGGTAAAGGTTCAGAGTTTTAAACGACAGATCCAGGGAAGAAGATGATGGCGTGTCACAACTTTACTGGCCGATTTAAATGTTGGCGCGTTTATTCTGGCTAGAAGCCTATGGTTCTGATCTATTTGTTTGTTTCTAATGTATTGATAAACTAACACCCAGCGCAGTTGGTCAGAAGAAGGAAGTCAGAAGTTCATGATTCTGGATTCGATCCCAGGCGTGACCTTTTGGCATTTTTCCACTTTGTATTCACCAGATCCAGCGCCTGCACTTTCTAAGGATCATCTTCTGGACCCATCAACCAGGACCAGATCAAGCACCCTCTGGTCATGATCTGCTGGGTCCACCAGCCAGGAACAGGCCTAATACCATCATCCTCTGATCACCATCCTCTGGACCATCATCCTCTGGACCATCATCCTCTGATCACCATCCTCTGAACCACCATCCTCTAATCAGCGCCGCTGACAGCAGGGCCTTAGGTTTTTATTTATTTTATCTAATTTAATTTAATATTATTCTAATTTAATTTAGGATTAATTCTAATTTTTTTCATATATTTAAAACTAATTAGAAAAATTAGGGTTTGTTCTTGATTTAATTTTTATTTTCTTTTCTCAAAACCAAAAATACAAAAATAGGTTGATTTAATTTTTTTTCTTAAATTTTAAATTAATTAGTAATTAGATTTTATTTATTAAAATCTCATTTTCACAAGACAATCAAAAACAACCAAAAAATGATTCTTTCTTTTTAATAACAATTAGGTTTAGATGGGGTCAAAACCCTAATTCCTTTTCATTAAATTCATCGTGCGCGCTTATTATTTTTGCAATATTAATGTAACTGCTCATGGTGTGTAATAGTTTAATTAGGATTTTCTTTTATTTATCATGGGATTGTATGATAAGATTGCATGACAAATTTTAAAATGGCTAGCAAACCCTAAATGTGAAAAGATAATAACTGAAATCAAATCACTCGCACATGCGCACTCTTATGGTATACTCTCACTTCGGTTGCCTTCGGTAAACAATCATTAAGTATAGTGTGTTTTAGTGGTTACCCTCTTGTCTAACAAAGATCAAATGTCCCATTCAGAAATGTTGCCTCGGAAAGTTTGCCTAGAAAATGTTGCCTCGAATATGATCTTAAGACTTTAGGGTTACTACTAAGACGTGCTAACATTATTTTATTGATCGTACGTCCCTTTCGAATTGACCCTTACAACTCCAACGACGATGCTTCCTACTTCTCAATAGTAGGATAGCGCTGTCTAAAGGAAACGAGAACATAAACAATCTTATTTTCCGAGTAGGTAGATGCTAGTAGGTACTTGCTCAAATCAAACTTTTTCACACCAAACACTTTTTCAAACTAAAGTTTTCAAAAACACTTTGTAACATTCTTGAAGACAGAAGAAAGGGTTAAAACAAAGTAAAATAAAAAAACTTTTCAAAACACAAACAGACAAGCAATTTTAAAATGATGAGCAAGTACCTAAGAGCCCGTGGAAAACCACATATAGAAAGCGTGCTAATACCTTCCCTTTCTATAATCTACCCCCCATACTCAAAATCTCGAAAAAGGAATTTTTATGTGCTTTTTTCCTTTCCAGTTGGATAAAATAAAGGTCGGAGGTGACTCTTGCTTACCGCGACATTTTGCAAACAAAAAACGCAAAATGCAAACCAACATTTTCTAAAACAGTCGGTTCTGCCACCGTATCACAGAACTGAAGACTCTGTTGGGGAATATAATAAGTGGGGTATACCTTAGGATTTAGTTCATCATAAATTTCTTCTCTTGTTTGTTTTGGTTGCTTTACTTTTAAGGGTTTTGTATTGGGAGTTACTATAGATCCTAACATGGATCTGGGGACACCTTTTAGGTAAGTAGCAATAAACCGTGAGGGAAATGTACAGTGTAGACCAATACGGTTTAAGCAGTAGCTACATTGATGTGGCATATTGGTTGGTATCGGTATCCCTTATGGAGAAACGAGGAGAATACGAGGCCGCTATGTGTGTCGTTAAGCATCAACTGACCTTAGAACCCTTAATCGACCAACTTGGCCATTAGGAAGTAGTGAGATTTTCGGCCTCGGTGTAAAGTTGAGAACTTGTTGATACTCGATACTACACTCATTGAGACCATACTCTCGAGATAGTTTCGACCACAAGAAAAGATTGCGTGAGCTGAAACCATGACCGATGGAGGATGTTTAGTGATATTGAGAACCTCTAGAACCCGGTTACTTTTGCTAGGACATGTTGAAACAAACTGAACTTCAAGAGGGTAATACCTTTGACCCCATGCAAGCCTTAAACTTAAGGGCTTTTGTGTAACTTATTTGCCTTTGCCATGTCTGTTATCTGCTATACCTGTTGTTTGTTTTATCATGACATCATGCATCATAATATAGCATGCATACTTCATTATACTAACCATTTCAAAGACCGAGGGGATTTATCTTTGTTCTATTTTGCAGATTATGGCTTTCATGCGCAGACATACCATCCGAGTTAACTTTGTGCAAATACCTGCTCAACTCAAAGAGTTAGCCTCGAGGGTTTCAGAGACTTCTTCCTTCATTAAGAGACATGGTCAGCTTCTTAGCTTGGTTACCTCAAAGTTTGATGAGCAGATGATGAGTGTGATTTTCCAATTCTTCGATCCTGTGCATCATTGCTTCATTTTCCCAAATTATCAGCTAGTTCCCACTTTGGAAGAGTTTTCTCACTTACTGGGTGTTGTACCCCAAAATTTTCCCTCCCATATTCTTCAAGATTGGCAAAGAGCATGCTTCAAAATCTCCCCAAGGGTTGCACAGTTCAAGAGCCTCCTAATAGTCAAAAACTAGGGTTTTGGTTCCGGAAAAGAAGTTGAAGTTTCCAAGGGTCTAATAAAGTCTCACATGCCTACAAACATTGTCAAGTATCCTCATGTCAAGTTTCAAGACTTACAGCACAAAATTGCACAGTCAAAAACCCTAATTGCTCAACAGTCAACTGTAGGGGTAAAATGGTCATTTGACAGTCAAAAGTTCAAATTTTTGATCAACATCTCATTTTGAAGCCACAAACATCATTTGATCATGATTTTCAAAGCTTGGCTCAAAAAGTCTCAAGATGCAAAAGTTTCCATATTTGGACAGTTGAAAAAGTCAATTGTGACTTGACCAAGGCATAACTTCCACATGGTTTATCATAAAAATTCCATCCAAAGCTCATTTTGAAGAGAAAGACATTTCCTAAAACTCCTCTTCACACTTCAAGTCCAAGAAATGCTCTCACAAAAAGTTATCAATTTCAACATTATAGGTCATTTTCAAAAGTCAACAAAAAGGGACTTTAAGTCAAAGACCAAAACTTGAGATTGGTAAATCAAAAGGACATGGGACCAAAGGCATTGGTTAGAGGACTTCAAGACCTTTCCAAAATGTCCAAGAACATGATCAAAGCTTAAACATTGAGCAAGATATGCCTTGTGGAAGTTTGGAAATTTTTGGGTATTTTGAAAAGTCAACTTTGCTTCAAAAGCCTTAAAATTGCTAATGGGCCACATTTTCTTCCAAGATTCATCATCCAAAGCATGTGCACGACCATTTGGCCCAAAGGGGATTTATTCATCATTTTTATTTATTTATTTGAATTTTTAATTGCAATTAATTCATTTAAATTAAATAAAATATGGAAAAATACTAAACCAAAGTTTTTAAATCTTTTTGTGCAAGATAAACTCTTCTTAAAGGCTCAAGATTCGTGCATAATCAAAATTGGAAGGTTTTGCCATGATTGGAATCAAAAACATGTGAAAAAAGATTTGGAAGATATGCCATGAAAATCAAATATTGTTTTCATCAATGCAAGGATTTGTGGACTCAGAATTTAACCCTAATACATTCCATACATAAGCAAGATGCAAACCTAATGCCAAGAGACCTGAAAGCTGCGCCCCATATGAAGAACAAAGTTGGCATTTTTTCCAAATTTTCAAAAACTGAAATCACGATTTCAAGGAGTTTCAAGGCAAAATATTGACTCCATTACATTCCTGAAGCATCAGTGAACATTCCTGGATCAAAGCCACTAGTTTTAACACAAAGAATTGGTAGAAATATGTTTCACTTTCCATGAAAATATGCATATTCGTGTTTCAGTTTTTAAGCATTCTCATTGCATTTTCTTTGTGGATTTATACTAATTGACTCATTTTAAAGCTAACCATATATTCTAATTTAGTTTTCGGGCATCATATGAGAATCCACCATTGGAGTGTTTTAGGGTTGCAGGAGTTCAAAATTGGGGCTTTGCGTTTAAGGAAAAATCAGGCTACAAGACTTGTACCATTGGAACGAGAAACTTCACACGAACCTAACCATCCTATCGCGCCTAATTTTTGATCAAAGATGGCCTATTCACTATTTTTGCATATATCATATAGTGGGGGTTTAAAACCCCCGCAATCTTGTTTATGTTTTTTCAGGCAAACACAGGACACTTGGGGAAGATGGTGATGTGTAGGCCAATGATTAGCGCGTTTGAATTTCGCGCGGAAAAATATCACTAACTCATGTTTTGACTGATATTATTTATTGGTTATATTATATACAAAGCGTTCAGATGGTTCAAGTGGCAAGGCGTTGGGTTGGTAATCTCTGGGACCTGGGTTTGAATCCCAGGTCCCCCTTTCTTATTCCATATTATTTTTCTAATCATGCTTCTGTGCAGCTTCAATCCAAGCGTCCACCATACGCCCACAATCTCAGCTTTCCACATGGCCAATAACTCCAATCCAAAGGCCAACGTTTGAAGAGTAACATGGGCATGAGTCAGAGGTGCCACACGCCAGCATGAAAGTCAACAAGGCCAAGGGCTATTGGGCCAGAATTACTGAATTATACCTCCAGTTTGGGGACAGAACCCCCCATTGGTTTGCTCTTTCATCTTTTTTTGTACTTTTATTTGTTTTAATTAATTTTAATTTAATTCTTTAAATCAATATTTTCATAACATAAAAAAAATAATAAAAATCAGAAAGTCATAAAAATTAAAATATATTTCATTTAATGTTATTTTTTGTAAAAAGGTCTTATTAATTAATTAGTTTTTTTATTCTAGGGTTAACTTTAACATTTTCTTAATAAAATTTAAAATTTGTAGAATTAGGTTTTAATTATTTTTATCTTTTTCTTTTCTTTTAGCATTATTAATTATTAATTATTTTCTTGTAAATAAAATTGCATTAATTAATTAGGTTTAATTTTAGGTTCAATTTTAATATTTTTTCTTAATAAATAAAAATAGTTAGAATTAGGGTTAATTAATTTCTTAGTTTCATTTAATTCTCTTATTAAAAACCCATAAACACAAAAACTCAAAAATCTTTTCTTTTTACTTTAATTTAATTAATTTGTTAATTATAATTTAATTTCATTAAAAAGGGTCCAACACCCTCGCGTTCAATCGTAATTCCAATTCGCGCGTTTATTTTATTTCCTCCTTTTATGTAACTCTCCCAAAGCCATGTAAATTCGATATTTATATTTCTCGCACTTTACTTTATTTTATATCAAATCGGGTCCTGGATTTAATTTGGCGATGTGGACCCGCGCCTTTGTAATAGTTTAGGAACTTTATATTTCTCGCAACTTTTTAACTGCTAATGAATTGCATGCAAGAATGAATGTTAAAATAAAAACAAAAGCGTAGATCACCCATGACATGAACAAGATAAATATAAATGAAAACGACACACAAATCACACACCACCCCTAGGGTACGCCTCACTGTTGCCTTGCCCCTCAAAATGTGATCGTCGAGTAGAGGATGTTTTAGTAAGTCCTCATGATCCGGGAACCTGGCATGAGGGTAGCTTCTAAGGTGTCTTCCTATTGCTCTGGTGATCACCATGTCCCGAACCTTCGAATTGACCCGAATACCTCCAACGGTGGTGCTTCCTACCTCTCAATGGTGGGATGGCACTACTTTAAAGGACATCTACACAGACGAATTCCTTAGGGTAGGTAGACGACTCTAGATACTTGCTCTAATTTCAAAACAAATTCAAAAATACTTTTCACACCGACACCTTTTAAAAAGCTTTCGAAAGCAATTTTTCAAACACTCTTGAGGACCGATACAAGAGTCGAACTGGAATTTTCAAAGAAACTTTTTAAAACCCACAGTTGAAAAGCAAACAAACCTTTTGAAAACACAAATGAGCAAGTATCTAAGAGCCCATGGATAACCATGGATAGAAAGGGTGCTAACACCTTCCCTTTCTATAATCTACCTCCCGAACCGAGAGCTAATCTCATAAGGAATTTTGTTGTGCTTTTGTCCTGTCCATGTTGGAGAAAATAAAAGACGGTGGCGACTCTTGCTTCTGCGACATTTCGCGAACCAGCGTTAAACAGTCAGTTCCAGGTCCACAGATCACAGAACTGGCGACTCTGCTGGGGAATGACTTTAAAAGTGAGGTGTACCTTAGGACTAAGATCACTGTGTTTTCAATTGCTTTGACTTGTGTGCTTTAAATTGTGGGACTGTCTTGGGAGTTCTATAGATCCTAACCCGGATCTGGGGGATACCTTCTTAGAAAGTAGCAACAAGGCTGTGAGGGAACTGTGCGGGGTATACCGACATGGTTGAAACAGTCTACTACGTTGATGTGGCACTTTGGTGTGTACCGGTAACCCTTGAGTTCAGTCAAGGAGAGTACGGGGCCTCCGCGTGGTGTCGTGAAGCATCAACAGACCTTAGGAACCTTAATTGAACTATCTTGGCCTCTTTAGGGTAGTGAGATAACTGACTTTGGTGCAGTCCGAGGTTGGTTGATACTCGATACTACACTCAATTGAGGGTTGCTTTCCTGGAATATTTCGGTCGCCAGTTCAGTGGCTAAATCAAAACGATGAACAATGAAAGCAATCCCGTGATATTGGGACCCTTAAAACCCGGTTACTTCTAATAGGACAGGTTGAACCCACCAACTTCAAGAGGGTAACACCCAGACCCCATGCTGGCCTGAACTCTAAGGGTTTCTCTTATGTGACTCGTGTGCCTTCCAACTTGACTACTTGCATGCTTGTTATCTGACACTTGAGTTTCTTGCAGGTTTTGTTTATGGTCCTTAATTAGGACTCATGCAGGGTTTACTAAGTTTCTTGCAGGTTTTGTTTATAGTCCTTAATCGGGACTCATAACAGGGTTTACCTACATTACCCCATGCATAGCATAACATCATACCATTGCATACATCCCGCATAAGGACTAATCCGTTTCAAGGATCTCAAGGGCTTGTGATGCAGGTCATGGTGAATCAATTATCCCAACAAGGGGCAAAGAGGATTTATTTTCCTCTAGACAGAGTTGTCAGAGGCTATGACCCACTTGATATGGTGAGCTCTGACTCTTGAAGAAGGTTCCCCTAACCAAGGTTGTTTACCAAAACTAGACATGATGACTAAAGTCAGAGGCTATGACCCACTTGATATGGTGAGCTCTGACTCTTGAAGAAGGTTCCCCTAACCAAGGTTGTTTGGAAACCAAAACTAGACATGATGACTAAAGTCAGAGGTTATGACCCACCTGATATGGTGAGCTCTGACTCTTGAAGAAGGTTCCCCTAACCAAGGTTGTTTGGAAACCAAAACTAGACATGATGACTAAAGTCAGAGGCTATGACCCACTAGATATGGTGAGCTTTGACCCTTGAAGAAGGATTCTCAGTAACATGGAGTTCCTTCAATCAAGCTACCGGACCCAAATTCTAACAAATTTTCTTATTTATCCCGCGAGGTCCTTGAAAACATTACATGCATGTCATACACATCATTGCATAACAGGTATCCTTGTTGCAGGTCACTTACCTTTCTCGTTGTCTATTTCAGCAATGGCTTCCCAACAAGATAACAAGGACCTTCTTGCTCAAGAGACTCGGTTCGGGGAAATCCTCCTGAATCTATCCAAGGGGCAGGAGGAGCTAAGGACACGGCTCATGGAGACTTTGGTCAGGAACAGTCCTGAAGACGATAAGGACGAACGACTGAAACGTCTACAAGCTGAAGTGGATGCAATGAAAGCCCAGATGCTGGGGCAGGTGACTGCCATTCAAGGTTTAGCTCAAAGACAAGATGAGCTCGGAGTTCTCATCAACCAACTACTTCGGGGTAACCAACTGGGGCAAATGTCTAAGGGTAAGGAGCCAGTCATCATTCAACCATTTTTTAGACAAGGAGATAAGGGGAGAGCTCCTCCAATGGCTCCAGTATCACAAATTCAGCATCAACCTCATCAGCTTCAGCCAGACAAGCCCAAGAGGCAATTCACCCAGCTCAATATGTCGTTGTTTCAAGCTTTACAACGCCTGTTGAGGTTGAATCTGATCACATTAAGGGCTCATCCCCGGAATCCCAACACAGCATCTCCTATCTATGATCCCAACAAAAGGTGTGCCTACCACTCTGCCAGTCCAGGACATGATACAAATGAGTGTTGGGCTCTGAAGAACAAGATCCAAGACCTGATTGATGAAGGAGCATTGGAGTTCACACAAGATGGTCAGGCTGAGTTTTTCTACCATCCCTCCAAGGCTCACCATTTGAAGTAACAAGCCCTGAAGATGAAAGACTTTTGTTCACTAGGATTTTCAAGTTGTAATTTTATTTTGTTCAAACATTTATTCATGTTAAACGTTGTTATTTCATTAATGCATCGCATATGTCTGTTTTGAAGCAATATATCCGTATTCGCTATATGCAAATTATTTTCATATTTTTTCTGATGATCAACGCTCGATTAATAATTCTAAGCCTCTTGAGGGAGGATGACGAAAACGATACCACTATCTTTACAGTATGCTTTTGAACAGACCCCACTGATGAGGTACAAGCATTGTTTCAATTCCTAAACACTGGAGTTATAAGGAAGATAATCCCTCTTCAACCCCTTTGAGCCAAAGAAGTGGGAGTTTTTCTTTTCGAAAATTAAAACCCTTAATCATAACCTGGGGCAGGGTAGTTCTCTCAGTTGATCCAAGTGCATAACGAATGGCACCAAAGAGGTCCTTACAAAACAAAGAAAGACAGTGATGGTTCCGAATAATCAATAAAGAAAGGCAGTCATTATCTTTCAAAATAAGAACCCATTAAGTCAAAACCTAGGAAGGAGACTTACAAAACTGGGGCATCCCGCTGACTGTAATCACAAAAGAAACAGTTCAGGCAAAATTTAGGGATAGCGAAATCAAAAAGAAAGAGGTCATACAAACCCTCAACAAAAAAAGGAATGACTGCCTATTCCAAATAAACTGTCAATATCCGAACCATCACTGGTATATCAAAGCAAAGACTCAAACAAGGTCTAATGCATGATCAACTAAGCTTAGGTTTGAAGAACATCACGAAGATCGGGTGGGTACAAATAATTTGAGCCTTTATCCTTTGTTTCTTGAACCATGAACCAGGCCACGTTATAAACCCCAAAAGTCCTAGCTGAAGCATGGGTTAGTTCGAAAGCATACTGTTACGAAAGGTATCCTGACTCCTTAAGGCTTACGGTAAATACGGAGTTGACATCACGTTTTACAAACATTCACTTGTTTTACTGAAAAATGCATTTTTCAAAAACTTCAAGACAGACATAAGCTTTGCATTTTTAACATAACTTTGTTTGCATATGACTTTTTGTTTGAACAACATAGAAATTCGCACGACGAATGCTTAATGCACAGAAGCACTTCCAATCAAGGGGCATGATATGATCATGGTCTATTATCTGGGGCAGTCCAATCAAGATTCGGAGAATCTCTCAAAAGCCAAACAGCCCGGGGCAAGTCTCCGCCTGAGTCACTTGGGGCATTCCAACAACGAATCTTGCCTGATCAAACACCTTCTGGTGGCATGACAAAACGCTTCTAACAGGGGCAACTCCCTACATTCTGAAAGCACGGACATAGTCGAAAAAAATACGCATAATCAAAGACCCGCTAGGTTGACGTACCTAGGCAAAAATAAGGGCTTCCCGGCGAACCAAAAGGGTTCGGGCAAAAATAAGGGATGAAAATGAAAAAATCTGTACACCCGGCAAGTCGAAAACCGGAAAAGGCGGCTTGGGCAAAAATGGGTATCCCGGTGGACTGAAAACCCGAAAGGGCGGTCCAGGAAAAAGTTAGGGATCAAAACGTACGACTATGTCCTGTCATCTCGTCATCGGCATGCCAGAAGAAGGTTTGTCCATCAACAACTATCAGCACCTCACAGGTCTTTCTCTCCCACCTCAGAAACAGGGGCAGTAACGAGTTGTCCAAACGATCTAATTGCTCTGTCCGCCAAGGTATCAAGGTGAGTTCGGCTGAAGAACATAACCAGTATATCTCAACGCCCCAGAGAGTGAGTCAGCAAGGCAATACACTCTCCCCAAGCAGAGCTATCCAATCAGCCTTAAGGAAGTTGGGTATCCTCGCAGATCTCAACATTCCCCAGCATGATATACAGATTTTCTTACAAGCATCCCCGGCAGTCTTGACCTAAAGATTGTTCCCCGGCAGTTTACCATATATTCAGCGGAGCCACTTCCCCAACATAGTTCAAAACTTCCCCAGGAGAGTCCAATCCAGTTTCCCCAGGAAAGTTGGAATCCATCTCCCCAAGCAGTAAGCTTATCCCTGCAGAGCCCGAACGCGTCTCCCAGCTTTATTCAAAGGTTATTTCCCCACCAGGATATAACTGGGTTATCCTCAGCTAAAAGCCACGAGAAGATCGTCCTCGGCGAAGTCTTCTTATCCCCAGCAAAGTCTATTAACACTTCTGATACAACAATGGTATCCCCAGCGGAGTTATCATCAACATTTCAGCAAAGTACCTCTTTCCCCACAGAGTATTGCTCCCCAGCAAGATCGCTAGAGTACTTTTCTCCCTGCAGAACATTCCATTCGCCAAGTTTATTCCCCAACGGAGTTATCTTCTCCCACCGGTATTCTTGCAACTATCATCCCCATCGGAAGCAAAGATCTATCCTTCAACATCAGCCCAGGAATGACTTCCTAGCACCCGTCAAGGATTTATTTTGCTAACACGAAAAGATACATTCATAAATATCACATTTTCATACATTACATCATGCATATACGCATCATATCGTACAAATCTCATTTATGTTGAGAACATCATTGCTTGATCCATATCATGCATTGTATATGACTGACCTTTACCTTTCGGGAAAGATTCAGTTAAGTTCTCAGCTATGTTCAAGACCTAGCCTGGTTCAGTTAAATCGACCCTAAGATTTTTCTGTTTCTTATCCAGTCAAAGGCCTTCTCTGGTTCAGTCAGATCGACCCTAAGATCTCCCTATTTCTTATCCAGTTGAAGATTTCAAGACCTAGACCGCTTCAGTTAAATCGACCCTAAGATTTTCCTGTTTCTTATCCAGTCAAAGGCCTTCTCTAGTTCAGTCAGATTGACCCTAAGATCTCCCTATTTCTTATCCAGTTGAAGATTTCAAGACCTAGACCGGTTCACTTAAATCGACCCTAAGATTTTCCTGTTTCTTATCCAGTCAAAGGCCTTCTCTGGTTCAGTCAGATCAACCCTAAGATCTCCCTGTTTCTTATCTAGTTGAAGATTTCAAGACCTAGACCGGTTCAGTTAAATCGACCCTAAGATTTTTCTGTTTCTTATCCAGTCAAAGGCCTTCTCTGGTTCAGTCAGATCGACCCTAAGATCTCCCTGTTTCTTATCCAGTTGAAGATTTCAAGACCTAGACCGGTTCAGTTAAATCGACCCTAAGATTTTTCTGTTTCTTATCCAGTCAAAGGCCTTCTCTGGTTCAGTCAAATCGACCCTAAGATCTCCCTGTTTCTTATCCAGTTGAAGATTTCAAGACCTTGACCGGTTCAGTTAAATCGACCCTAAGATTTTCCTATTTCTTATCCAGTCAAAGGCCTTCTCTGGTTCAGTCAGATCGACCCTAAGATCTCCCTGTTTCTTATCCAGTTGAAGATTTCAAGACCTTGACCGGTTCTGTTAAATCGACCCTAAGATTTTTCTGTTTCTTATCCAGTCAAAGGCCTTCTCTAGTCCAGTTAAATCGATCCCTAAAAGATTTTCCTAATGAAGACTCAGTAGAAGACATCCAAGATTCTTTCAGCGTTACTGTTGAGGTTGAAGTCGCCCAAGATTCTCTCCCCGTTACTGTGGAGGTAGTAATCACCCCAGATTCTCTCGGCGTTACTGTTGAGGTTGAAGTTGTTCAAGATTCTCTCAGCGTTACTGTTGAGGTTGAAGTCGCCCAAGATTCTCTCAGCGTTACTGTTGAGGTTGAAGTCGCCTATGATTCTCTCAGCGTTCCTGTTGAGATAGTAGTCGCCCAAGGTTCTCTCACCGTCCCGTTGAGGTTGTAACCATTCCTGGTTCATTTATCACCTTTTGAAGCTCCAGATTCAATTCCTGTAACCAGTCAGGGCGCATCTATACAAATAGTTTGAAGACCAGCTCCTGCAACAGGTCAGGTAATCATTTTCTTTTACAGGTACGCAAGTTCTCGCTAAGGAATCTCTTATGCGATCGACACCCAGATGGCATCTATAAGCCCATCCACCTTCCATCACCTTTTAGCATGGCATCTAAAAGCCCATCATCCTATCCATCAATCTCCAAATGGAATCTATAAGCCCATTCCCACCATCACACTACTATTTGAGCGCAAATTTCTGGGCACTCTAGTGTTCAATCATCTTCCACCTTCGGATTACGAAAGGAGCGTCAGCCAATCTGCATCCTCAGGTCTAAGAAGATTGAACAGGGGCAACTGTTGTACCCCAAAATTTGCCCTCCCATATTCTTCAAGATTGGCAAAGAGCATGCTTCAAAATCTCCCCAAGGGTTGCACAGTTCAAGAGCCTCCTAATAGTCAAAAACTAGGGTTTTGGTTCTGGAAAAGAAGTTGAAGTTTCCAAGGGTCTAATCAAGTCTTACATTCCTACAAACATTGTCAAGTATCCTCATGTCAAGTTTCAAGACTTACAGCACAAAATTGCACAGTCAAAAACCCTAATTGCTCAACAGTCAACTGTAGGGATAAAATGGTCATTTGACAGTCAAAAGTTCAAATTTTTGATCAACATCTCATTTTGAAGCCACAAACATCATTTGATCAATTCTTGATCATGATTTTCAAAGCTTGGCTCAAAAAGTCTCAAGATGCAAAAGTTTCCATATTTGGACAGTTGAAAAAGTCAACTGTGACTTGACCAAGGCATAACTTCCACATGGTTTATCAGAAAAATTCCATACAAAGCTCATTTTTAAGAGAAAGACATTTCCTACAACTCCTCTTCACACTTCAAGTCCAAGAAATGCTCTCACAAAAAGTTATCAATTTCAACATTATAGGTCATTTTCAAAAGTCAACAAAAAGGGACTTTAAGTCAAAGACCATAACTTGAGATTGGTAAATAAAAAGGACATGGGACCAAAGGCATTGGTTAGAGGACTTCAAGACCTTTCCAAAATGTCCAAGAACATGATCAAAGCTTAAAAATTGAGCAAGATATGCCTTGTGGAAGTTGGGAAATTTTTGGGTATTTTGAAAAGTCAACTTTGCTTCAAAACCCTTAAAATTGCTAATGGGCCACATTTTCTTCCAAGATTCATCATCCAAAGCATGTGCACGACCATTTGGCCCAAAGGGGATTTATTCATCATTTTTATTTATTTATTTGAATTTTTAATTGCAATTAATTCATTTAAATTAAATAAAATATGGAAAAATACTAAACCAAAGTTTTTAAATCTTTTTGTGCAAGATAAACTCTTCTTAAAGGCTCAAGATTCGTGCATAATCAAAATTAGAAGGTTTTGCCATGATTGGAATCAAAAACATGTGAAAAAAGATTTGGAAGATATGCCATGAAAATCAAATATTGTTTTCATCAATGCAAGGATTTGTGGACTCAGAATTTAACCCTAATACATTCCATACATAAGCAAGATGCAAACCTAATGCCAAGAGACCTGAAAGCTGCGCCCCATCTGAAGAACAAAGTTGGCATTTTTTCCAAATTTTCAAAAACTGAAATCACGATTTCAAGGAGTTTCAAGGCAAAATATTGACTCCATTACATTCCTGAAGCATCAGTGAACATTCCTGGATCAAAGCCACTAGTTTTAACACAAAGAATTGGTAGAAATATGTTTCACTTTCCATGAAAATATGCATATTCGTGTTTCAGTTTTTAAGCATTCTCATTGCATTTTCTTTATGGATTTATACTAATTGACTCATTCTAAAGCTAACCATATATTCTAATTGAGTTTTCGGGCATCATATGAGAATCCACCATTGGAGTGTTTTAGGGTTGCAGGAGTTCAAAATTGGGGCTTTGTGTTTAAGGAAAAATCAGGCTACAAGACTTGTACCATTGGAACGAGAAACTTCACACGAACCTAACCAGCCTATCGCGCCTAATTTCTGATCAAAGATGGCCTATTCGCTATTTTTGCATATATCATATAGTGGGGGTTTAAAACCCCCACAATCTTGTTTATGTTTTTCAGGCAAACGCAGGACACTTGGGGAAGATGGTGATGTGTAGGCCAATGATTAGCGCGTTTGAATTTCGCGCGGAAAAATATCACTAACTCATGTTTTGACTGATATTATTTATTGGTTATATTATATACAAAGCGTTCAGATGGTTCAAGTGGCAAGGTGTTGGGTTGGTAATCTTTGGGACCTGGGTTCGAATCCCAGGTCCCCCTTTCTTATTCTATATTATTTTTCTAATCATGCTTCTGTGCAGCTTCAATCCAAGCGTCCACCATACACCCACAATCTCAGCTTGCCACATGGCCAATAACTCCAATCCAAAGGCCAACGTTTGAAGAGTAACATGGGCATGAGTCAAAGGTGCCACACGCCAGCATGAAAGTCAACAAGGCCAAGGGCTATTGGGCCAGAATTACTGAATTATACCTCCAGTTTGGGGACAGAACCCCCCATTGGTTTGCTCTTTCATCTTTTTTTGTACTTTTATTTGTTTTAATTAATTTTAATTTAATTCTTTAAATCAATATTTTCATAACATAAAAAAAATAATAAAAATCAGAAAGTCATAAAAATTAAAATATATTTCATTTAATGTTATTTTTTGTAAAAAAAGGTCTTATTAATTAATTAGTTTTTTTATTCTAGGGTTAACTTTAACATTTTCTTAATAAAATTTAAAATTTGTAGAATTAGGTTTTAATTATTTTTATCTTTTTCTTTTCTTTTAGCATTATTAATTATTAATTATTTTCTTGTAAATAAAATTGCATTAATTAATTAGGTTTAATTTTAGGTTCAATTTTAATATTTTTTCTTAATAAATAAAAATAGTTAGAATTAGGGTTAATTAATTTCTTAGTTTCATTTAATTCTCTTATTAAAAACCCATAAACACAAAAACTCAAAAATCTTTTCTTTTTACTTTAATTTAATTAATTTGTTAATTATAATTTAATTTCATTAAAAAGGGTCCAACACCCTCGCGTTCAATCGTAATTCCAATTCGCGCATTTATTTTATTTCCTCCTTTTATGTAACTCTCCCAAAGCCATATAAATTCGATATTTATATTTCTCGCACTTTACTTTATTTTATATCAAATCGGGTCCTGGATTTAATTTGGCGATGTGGACCCGCGCCTTTGTAATAGTTTAGGAACTTTATATTTCTCGCAACTTTTTAACTGCTAATGAATTGCATGCAAGAATGAATGTTAAAATAAAAAAAAAGCGTAGATCACCCATGACATGAACAAGATAAATATAAATGAAAACGACACACAAATCACACACCACCCCTAGGGTACGCCTCACTGTTGCCTTGCCCCTCGAAAGGTGATCGTCGAGTAGAGGATGTTTTAGTAAGTCCTCATGATCCGGGAACTTGGCATGAGGGTAGCTTCTAAGGTGTCTTCCTATTGCTCCGGTGATCACCATGTCCCGAACCTTCGAATTGACCCGAATACCTCCAACGGTGGTGCTACCTACCTCTCAATGGTGGGATGGGACTACTTTAAAGGACATCTACACAGACGAATTCCTTAGGGTAGGTAGATGACTCTAGATACTTGCTCTAATTTCAAAACAAATTCAAAAATACTTTTCACACCGACACCTTTTCAAAAGCTTTCGAAAGCAATTTTTCAAACACTCTTGAGGACCGATACAAGAGTCGAACTGGAATTTTCAAAGAAACTTTTTAAAACCCACAGTTGAAAAGCAAACAAACCTTTTGAAAACACAAATGAGCAAGTATCTAAGAGCCCATGGATAACCATGGATAGAAAGGGTGCTAACACCTTCCCTTTCTATAATCTACCTCCCGAACCGAGAGCTAATCTCATAAGAAATTTTTCTGTGCTTTTGTCCTGTCCATGTTGGAGAAAATAAAAGACGGTGGCGACTCTTGCTTCCGCGACATTTAGTGAACCAGCGTTAAACAGTCAGTTCCAGATCCACCGATCACACTGGGCATATCCATCCTTGAGAAGATGCCCTTCACAGGTTTGGAAGAGACTCCTAGACCAGACGACATTGCCTCAGCTCTGCATCTGAAACGGGTTGATGTAGTGTCCAATTGGGAAACACGAAACGGGGTTGAAGGTTTCTTAGCCAAGTTTCTGATAGATCAAGCTCAGCTATTCTGGGATAGTTTGGATTTTCAGGCTTTTGAAGACATCTTGGCTCTCCTTATCTACGGTTTGGTTCTCTTCCCGAATCCAGATTCCTTTATAGATGTGAATGCGATTAAGATCTTCTTGTCTCCCAATCTTGTGCCTACTCTACTGGGTGATATCTTGCATGCCCTCTACACTCGTATTGTGCGTAGAAGAGGGAACCTTATGTGTTGCATGTCATTGCTATCGAGGTGGTTTATTTTGCACCTCCCTAAGTCTGTGTTGAAGAATGAAGAAGGTTTGGGATGGTCTTACAGGATAATATCCCTTGCCCATACAGACATTCTTTGGAGTTCCAAGGCTATGGAAAGCACTGCTGTCATTGATCGTTGTAGGGGATACCCTAATGTCCCGTTGCTTGGAATCAGAGGGGGTATAACCTACAGCCCTTGTTTAGCTTTGCAAAAATTTGGTCGTGCTCGGAGAGATGGTCCTCATGAGCTACTTCTTATGCATATTGCATTTGACTATAAGGAAGACGTTGATGAGCATCGCCGGAGGTTTATACGAGTTTGGGACATGGTGAACAGATCTGACCCTCAAGATCTAGGACCGAGGACTTCCTTTCCTATGCAGCCTTACCTACAATGGGGTCTGAGCCCGTGCTCAGAAGCTTGGGATGTATTATGAAGCAGTACTGCCAGTGATTGTGGAACCTACCAATGAAGAAGGCATTCCTTACACAGTTTTATATCCTTACATGCCCACTGATCCTGGGGCATTGAAAAGGTCTTGGATTCAGCTGAAAGAGGAGAGGGATACCTACCGGGAAAAGTACCATAAGCAAGAAAGTAAGATCTTGAAGCTCACCAGGCAACTCGAGAATGAAAGAACGATCAATGACTACGTCAGCACAAAGGGGAAGTGTCCATGGGATTTTTTATTTTTGCTTTTCTAGTTTTAGATTTGTTTTTCATTTACTTCTTTGTAACGCCTTAAAGGCATTGTTGAACTTTTTTACAAGTTAATCTAATAAAGTTTTTTTATTTTTGGCTTACAAATTTAAATCTCCCAAAGTCTTTGAAATCATTACATACACATCCCATTATCATGCACACCATTACATGTACAATTATAGGTTTCTCATATTCTTCACTATTTATTCAGCAGAAATGTCTTCCGATCAAGCTATCAAAGATCTTCAGACACAAAATGCCCAATTCCAAGAGATGTTCTTGAGCTTGGCTAAAGGGAAAGAGGATTTGAAAGCTCTGATTTTGAAAGAGAAAGAAAAGAAGAAGAAGAAGAAGAAGAAGAAGAAGAAGAAGAAGGTCGTTCTTATGAGTATGGGTAAAAGGTTTGGGGATAGGTTGAAGCAGCAACCTGATCTGTCCTTTTCATCCAAGGAAGGGGAGAACCAAGAAGAAGAAAAAGGCCCCAGTCCTGCAGTTTCTGATAATGATACTGATTTTGATGATGAGCAATATCCTCCTGCTGAGGATAGGTACAAGCAGTTAGAAGACTGGTTGAGTACTATGGAGATTCAGAAGATCCCTGGTTTGGATTTCGGAGAACTGGGACTGGTATCTGAAGTGGTGATCCATCATAAGTTCAAAGCTCCTATTTTTGCCAAGTACGATGGAGTATCCTGTCTAAAACTCCATCTCCGCTCGTACCTCCGGAAAATACAACCCCACACTGCTGACAGGAATTTGTGGGTGCACTTCTTTTAAGATAGTCTGTCAGGGACTCAACTTGAATGGTTTTATCAGTTAGAAGGAGCCAATTTCCGAAATTGGGAAGACCTGGTTGCTGCCTTTTACAGGAAGTATCAGTATAACGCTGACCTTGCTCCCACTCGTACTCAACTTCAGAGTATGTCAATGGGTGCAAGTGAAGGTTTTAAGGACTATGCTCAAAAGTGGAGAGATTTGGATGGAAGAGTCCAACCCCCTTTGTCTGACAGGGAGTTGGTTGATGTAACACCCTGTTTTCAATTAATTGATTTATTTAAATTTGGGAATTTATTTTATTAGAATTAATAAAATAAAAAGAATTATTTATTTTGGAGTATTTGAGGAAAATAAAAGAAATAAGGAATATTGGGATTTTTATGTTATTGGGCTTAGATGTTGTTAGTAAAGAGTGGGGGTGCAGAGAAATAAAGTTATGTTTGGGACTTAGGCCATTTTCTCATTTTTGGTTTTCACGTAAGAACAGAAGTTGGAATTTGGGAAAATAGAGCTCTGAAGAACGGAGAACGAAGAACATCGCTCAGGAACTCAAAGCTGCTAATTGATAAGGTAAGGGGGGTTTATACTCGATTTATATTTGTTTATGGGTTTATGTACGGTTGATTCGGGTAATCGTAGGAAATCCCAATTGTTAGATGTTTCTAGGGATCGATAACCTTAGGATTGAACTTTGTTAGAAAAGGTTTAAGTTTCCGATTTTATGAATCAATTAGAGACTTTAGGTCCCTATGATGGATTGGATGTCTTTGTACTATATTGCACCGCCGTAGAGAGGTATTTTCGTGCAAAAAAATGGGTATATGAGCTGCTGCAAAAACAGAAAAATTGGGTTCGCACTCATCAACACGGGCGCGTTGATTTACGCGGGCACCCGTGTTGATTCACTGTAGTGCTGATGAAAATGTGTTTTCTGGCCATAATTCAACACGGGCGTGTTGATTAACACGGGCGCCCGTGTTGATTCACTGTGTTGGCATAAAAATGGGTTTTCTGGGCACAATTCAACACGGGCAGTGTTGTTTTACACGGGTACCCGTGTTAAACCTCCTGTGTTGGTTTTTAAACTATGTTTTCCGTGCATGTTGTTAAGTACGGATTGATCCGGTTTTGATGTGCAGTGTTTGACATGTTTTGAATATGTGTTTATTGAATTCCTAGTGTTGATTGATGTGTGTATCGAATAACGATTGTATGTTATGATACCAACACTATGTGGATCTTATTGTCATGCTTTTAGATGATGTTATCAAGCATGAATTATGATATAACTTGATATGATTGATGTTTAATAGTATGCTGAGTGGTTACATGCTATTCCTATCATGTTATGTTTGATATTGTTGATGTGCATGATATGTTGATTGATGTTCATAGTATGCTGAGTGTTACATACTTACATATCATGTTGCATTTGTTAATTCCCATTGTGTGGAATTAACATGGTGGCCAATATACGTGTCCGCGATATAATGGAACGTTGAGGTGGTAGCCGTGTCCGCGATATAATGGAACGGTGAGTTATCCGTGACCCGCGATTTAATGGGGCGGTGAAGTGGTACCACATGCATGGGTGTGTTGCATTACTCGAATATAACATGAATGGATGATTTTTCCAATGTTATATTTGATTGTTTGTATGCACGTATGATTGATAAATGGTTGATGATGTTTGATGAATATTTGCAAATATGAAAGGCAATATGTCATGGATATATGAATTGTAAAGATTTTGTAAACTATGAAATATGCTAATTATTGGGTGATGCTTATGATTTTCGTGAATTGATTGTTATGAATGTATAACCAAATGTATATTTGAGAAGCTCACCCTTACTGTTGCATATTTCAGATTGAGGAGCTTCGCTCAGGTGCTTGGCGAAGGCTTATCGTGTCTAGTTTAGTTTCGTTTTAGTATGTCCGGGTCATGCTCTGATAGTTGTAACTCCGGGAACGTTTGGTTGTCGAGCTGCTTTAGTCAGACTCGTTTATTTTCTTTTAATTGTTATAATATGACGTTGACTTTTCCAGGTGTTAATCCCTGATGATTTTGGAAAATATTATAACATTTGATTTTATTAAATAAATTATTCCGCTGTGTAGACATGTATGAGTTACCACTAAAATTATGCATGACAGGAATTTATTTTATTAAAAGAGAATTGTAGCATTCCTCGATTATTACATGTACTCTGAGTTTATAATTTTTAATATTTGCGAAATTATATGCGGGGTTTTAGAGGGTGTTACAATAGTGGTATCAGAGCATAGTCGGTCGTTGTGACCAGAGTCTTGAGTCAGTCATTCCTTTTCGTATGCGACTAGTGCAAGGTAACACTGTCGATACTGTATTCTGATGTGGAGTATGTTTTAATTCTCAGGAATATGGCTGGAAGAGGTAATGGACGAAATGATGCTGCACTAGCTGAGGCTTTGGGGATGTTAGCTGGTGTACTTGCTGGGAACCCAACTGGAGGCGTGATTGGTGCTGATAGGAAATTGGGAAATTTCCAGAGGAACAATCCTCCGTTTTTCAAAGGTACACATGACCCCGAAGGTGCTCAGAAGTGGCTGAAGGAAATCGAAAGGATTTTCCGTGTGATCGATTGTGCTGAAGATCTGAAAGTCAGATATGGTACGCATATGTTGGCAGAAGAGGCCGACGACTGGTGGGTTGCCACAAGGACTGAAATGGTTCAGGATGGAGAGGCACTGACTTGGGCTAACTTCAGAAGGGCTTTTCTGAGGAGGTACTTTCCTGAAGATGTTCGGGGAAGAAAGGAAATTGAATTTTTGGAGCTTAAGCAGGGCAATCTGACTGTTAGTGAGTATGCTACTAAGTTCACTGAGCTGGCAAAGTATTATGCACACTACAACAATGATGAGGCTGGAGAATTCTCTAAATGTATCAAATTTGAGAATGGTCTCCGAGATGAGATTAAGCAGGGAATCAGGTACCAGCGTATTCGTAGATTTTCTGATCTGGTGGATTGTAGCAGAATCTTGGAAGAAGATATTACCAAGAATCGGTCGTCTCACTCTCGTGGAGCTGTTGATAAAAGAGGGAAGCAACATATGGACCGTGGCAAGCCATATGGTAGAGATAACCAGAGATCAGGCGGTTGGAAAAGGCCTAGTGGGGGAGATTCTAAGGCTCCTATCAGATGCTACAGGTGTGGTGAGTCTGGTCATCACATTCGAGATTGCAAGAGTGATGAGAAGAAGTGCTATAAATGTGGAAAGGCTGGTCATTTGTCTATTGATTGCAAAGGGAAGTCTGTTACTTGTTACAATTGTGGCGAAGAAGGTCACATTCGTCCGCAGTGTCCTAAGCCTAGGAAGGATCAGTCAGGTGGAAAAGTGTTTGCTTTGTCTGGATCTGAGACTACCCCAGAGGATCGATTGATTAAGGGTACGTGTTTTATTCATGGCACACCTTTAGTTGCAATTATTGATACTGGTGCAACTCATTCTTTCATTTCTTTGGATTGTGCTGAGAGGTTGAAACTGGACATATCTGGTATGCGAGGTAGCATGGTTGTTGATACTCCTGCATCGGGTTCAGTGACAACTTCACTCGTATGTAGGAATTGTCCTATTGAGATTTTTGGTAGAGGTTTCGGTATGGATTTAGTGTGCCTACCGCTTGAACAAATTGATATTATCCTTGGGATGAACTGGTTGGAATTTAACCGGGTTCATCTGAACTGCTTTGCTAAGACGGTGATTTTCCCAGAAGCAGTTGGTGTCGAGAATTTGACTATGACTGCTAGGCAGGTGCAAGAAGCAATGGAAGATGGTGCTAATGTGTTTATGTTACTTGCTTCGTTAGATGCAACAGGAAAGGTCAGGAGTAGCGAATTGCCAGTGGTGTGTGATTTTCCAGAAGTCTTCCCTGATGATGTTGGCGAGTTACCTCCTGAGAGAGAAGTGGAATTTTCTATAGATTTAATTCCTGGTACGAGACCGGTGTCGATGGCGCCATATCGTATGTCTGCGTCTGAATTGGCTGAATTGAAGAGTCAGTTGGAAGATTTACTGGAGAAGAAGTTTATTCGTCCAAGTGTTTCGCCTTGGGGTGCTCCGGTATTGTTTGTTAAGAAGAAAGAAGGTTCTATGAGACTGTGTGTTGATTACAGGCAATTGAACAAGGTAACCATTAAGAATCGGTACCCGTTACCGAGGATTGATGATTTAATGGATCAGTTAATTGGAGCCAGTGTATTCAGTAAGATTGATTTGAGATCTGGATATCATCAGATTCGTGTGAAAGCGGAAGATATTCAAAAGACTGCTTTTCGAACGAGGTATGGGCATTATGAATATTCTGTTATGCCGTTCGGAGTTACTAATGCACCTGGTGTTTTCATGGAATATATGAATAGGATTTTTCACCCATACCTGGATAAGTTTGTTGTGGTTTTTATTGATGACATTCTGATTTATTCCGAGAATGACGAAGAACATGCGGAACATCTCAGAATTGTGTTAGAGTTGTTGAAAGATAAGAAGTTGTATGCAAAGTTGTCCAAATGTGAGTTCTGGCTGAATGAAGTTAGTTTTCTTGGACATGTGATTTCTAAGAATGGTATTGCAGTGGATCCTACGAAAGTAGAAGCGGTATCTCAGTGGGAAGCGCCGAAGACTGTTTCGGAAATCAGAAGTTTTCTTGGTCTTGCAGGTTATTACAGAAAGTTTATCGAAGGATTCTCAAAGTTAGCATTGCCGTTGACGAAGTTGACTCGTAAAGGACAAGCGTTTATTTGGGATTCTGATTGTGAGAAAGGTTTCCAAGAATTGAAGCGGAGATTGACAAGTGCTCCTATTCTGATTTTGCCGAATCCGGTGGAATCTTTTGTGGTCTATTGTGATGCATCTCTGTTGGGTTTAGGTGGTGTTTTAATGCAGAATCAGCAGGTAGTTGCGTATGCTTCGAGACAGTTGAAGGTTCATGAAAGGAACTATCCTACTCATGACTTAGAGTTGGCAGCAGTTGTGTTTGTCTTGAAATTGTGGAGACATTATCTGTATGGTTCGAGGTTTGAAGTGTATAGTGATCATAAGAGTTTGAAGTATCTTTTCGATCAGAAAGAGCTCAATATGAGGCAAAGAAGGTGGTTAGAATTCCTCAAAGATTATGATTTTGGTTTGAATTACCATCCTGGTAAGGCAAATGTAGTTGCAGATGCTTTGAGCAGGAAGTCCTTGCATATGTCTATGATGATGGTTCGTGAATTGGATTTAATTGAGCAATTCCGAGATTTGAGTTTGGTTTGTGAAAGTACTCCGAAGTGTGTTCGTTTGGGTATGTTGAAACTTACTAGTGGTATTCTAGAAGAGATCAGGATCGGGCAGAAATCCGATGTTAATTTAGTTGATAAATTGACACTGATCAACCAAGGTCAAGGTGGTGAGTTTAGGATTGATGAAAATGATGTTATGAGATTTGGCGATAGAGTTTGTGTTCCTGATGTCGCAGAAATCAAGAAAAGTATATTAGAGGAAGGACATCGCAGTGGGATGAGCATTCATCCGGGTGCCACGAAAATGTATCATGATTTGAAGAAATTGTTTTGGTGGCCGAGAATGAAAAAGGAAATAGCTGAATTTGTGTATGCATGTTTAATCTGTCAGAAATCGAAGATTGAGCATCAAAAGCCGTCTGGGTTTATGCAACCGATGTTTATTCCAGAATGGAAGTGGGATAGTATTTCTATGGATTTCGTATCTGGGTTGCCAAGGACTCCTATGAATTGTGAAGCGATATGGGTCGTTGTGGATAGGTTGACTAAGTCTGCTCATTTTATACCGGTGCGAATGGATTACTCAATGGAGAGATTGGCACAGTTGTATATTGAGAAAATAGTGAGTTTGCATGGAGTTCCTTCTAGTATTGTGTCAGATAGAGATCCGAGGTTCACTTCGAAATTTTGGGAAGGATTGCAGAAGGCTTTGGGTACTAAGTTGAGATTGAGTTCAGCTTACCATCCTCAGACTGATGGACAGACGGAGAGGACGATTCAATCGTTGGAAGATTTATTGCGTGCTTGTGTTTTAGAGAAAGGTGGAGCTTGGGATAGCTATTTGCCATTGATTGAGTTTACTTATAACAATAGTTACCATTCGAGTATTGGTATGGCTCCGTTTGAGGCATTGTATGGTAGACGGTGTAGGACGCCTTTGTGTTGGTATGAATCTGGAGAGAGTTCGGTAATTGGGCCTGAGATTGTTCAGCAGACTACCGAAAAGATCAAATTGATTCAAGAGAAGATGAGAGCTTCTCAGAGTCGTCAGAAAAGTTATCATGATAAGAGGAGAAAGAATTTGGAATTCAGTGCTGGAGATCATGTGTTTATGAGAGTTACTCCGATGACGGGTATTGGTCGGGCGTTGAAGTCTAAGAAGTTGACTCCGCGTTTTATTGGTCCGTTTCAGATTACGGAAAGAGTTGGAGAAGTTGCTTATCGCATTGCTTTACCTCCGAGACTTGCGAATTTGCACGATGTTTTTCATGTTTCTCAGTTGAGGAGATACATTCCAGACCCATCTCATGTAATCCAAATAGATGATGTACAGGTAAGAGATAACCTGACAGTAGAAGCATTGCCTATGAGGATAGAAGATCGGGAAGTGAAACAGTTAAGAGGTAAAGAGATAGCATTAGTGAAGGTTGCTTGGGGAGGTCCAGCAGATGGAAATATCACTTGGGAGCTGGAGAGCCAGATGAAAGAGGCTTATCCGGAGCTGTTCGTCTAAGGTATGTTTTCGAGGACGAAAACTCTTTTAGTGGGGGAGAGTTGTAACACCCTGTTTTCAATTAATTGATTTATTTAAATTTGGGAATTTATTTTATTAGAATTAATAAAATAAAAAGAATTATTTATTTTGGAGTATTTGAGGAAAATAAAAGAAATAAGGAATATTGGGATTTTTATGTTATTGGGCTTAGATGTTGTTAGTAAAGAGTGGGGGTGCAGAGAAATAAAGTTATGTTTGGGACTTAGGCCATTTTCTCATTTTTGGTTTTCACGTAAGAACAGAAGTTGGAATTTGGGAAAATAGAGCTCTGAAGAACGGAGAACGAAGAACATCGCTCAGGAACTCAAAGCTGCTAATTGATAAGGTAAGGGGGGTTTATACTCGATTTATATTTGTTTATGGGTTTATGTACGGTTGATTCGGGTAATCGTAGGAAATCCCAATTGTTAGATGTTTCTAGGGATCGATAACCTTAGGATTGAACTTTGTTAGAAAAGGTTTAAGTTTCCGATTTTATGAATCAATTAGAGACTTTAGGTCCCTATGATGGATTGGATGTCTTTGTACTATATTGCACCGCCGTAGAGAGGTATTTTCGTGCAAAAAAATGGGTATATGAGCTGCTGCAAAAACAGAAAAATTGGGTTCGCACTCATCAACACGGGCGCGTTGATTTACGCGGGCACCCGTGTTGATTCACTGTAGTGCTGATGAAAATGTGTTTTCTGGCCATAATTCAACACGGGCGTGTTGATTAACACGGGCGCCCGTGTTGATTCACTGTGTTGGCATAAAAATGGGTTTTCTGGGCACAATTCAACACGGGCAGTGTTGTTTTACACGGGTACCCGTGTTAAACCTCCTGTGTTGGTTTTTAAACTATGTTTTCCGTGCATGTTGTTAAGTACGGATTGATCCGGTTTTGATGTGCAGTGTTTGACATGTTTTGAATATGTGTTTATTGAATTCCTAGTGTTGATTGATGTGTGTATCGAATAACGATTGTATGTTATGATACCAACACTATGTGGATCTTATTGTCATGCTTTTAGATGATGTTATCAAGCATGAATTATGATATAACTTGATATGATTGATGTTTAATAGTATGCTGAGTGGTTACATGCTATTCCTATCATGTTATGTTTGATATTGTTGATGTGCATGATATGTTGATTGATGTTCATAGTATGCTGAGTGTTACATACTTACATATCATGTTGCATTTGTTAATTCCCATTGTGTGGAATTAACATGGTGGCCAATATACGTGTCCGCGATATAATGGAACGTTGAGGTGGTAGCCGTGTCCGCGATATAATGGAACGGTGAGTTATCCGTGACCCGCGATTTAATGGGGCGGTGAAGTGGTACCACATGCATGGGTGTGTTGCATTACTCGAATATAACATGAATGGATGATTTTTCCAATGTTATATTTGATTGTTTGTATGCACGTATGATTGATAAATGGTTGATGATGTTTGATGAATATTTGCAAATATGAAAGGCAATATGTCATGGATATATGAATTGTAAAGATTTTGTAAACTATGAAATATGCTAATTATTGGGTGATGCTTATGATTTTCGTGAATTGATTGTTATGAATGTATAACCAAATGTATATTTGAGAAGCTCACCCTTACTGTTGCATATTTCAGATTGAGGAGCTTCGCTCAGGTGCTTGGCGAAGGCTTATCGTGTCTAGTTTAGTTTCGTTTTAGTATGTCCGGGTCATGCTCTGATAGTTGTAACTCCGGGAACGTTTGGTTGTCGAGCTGCTTTAGTCAGACTCGTTTATTTTCTTTTAATTGTTATAATATGACGTTGACTTTTCCAGGTGTTAATCCCTGATGATTTTGGAAAATATTATAACATTTGATTTTATTAAATAAATTATTCCGCTGTGTAGACATGTATGAGTTACCACTAAAATTATGCATGACAGGAATTTATTTTATTAAAAGAGAATTGTAGCATTCCTCGATTATTACATGTACTCTGAGTTTATAATTTTTAATATTTGCGAAATTATATGCGGGGTTTTAGAGGGTGTTACAGTTGACATGTTTCTGGGGATGTTATTTGGTCCATTCTTCAATCATCTGATCGGCAGTTCGTCATCTGAGTTTATTGAGTTGATTTTGACTGGAGAGAGAGTAGAAGCCGGTATCCGAAGTGGTAAAATACAAAAGGATACTTCATCAAGTGCAGTAAAGAAGCCTTTCATCGATAAGAAAGAAACTAGTGCAGTCTACGGCCCGAGAGGCCAAAGCAGACCTAAGCACCGTCAAGCAGTAAATGTGGTAGTGATATCAAGACCCACCGTTGCTCCACAACGCATCAATCAACAAAGGGTGGAAAGACCACAGAGGAAGTACACTCGGCTCAATATGACCTTGTCTCAAATTCTACCACAACTATTAAAGACTAATCTGGTAACTCTGAGGGAGGCCCGGAAGAACCCCAACACCACTTCTCCTCAATATAACCCGAATGCCCACTGCGCCTATCACTCTGAAAGTCCGGGTCATGATACAAACAATTGTTGGGCCTTGAAGAACAAGGTGCAAGACTTGATCGAAGCCAAAGAGATTGAGTTTGACGCTCCGGAGAAGCCCAACGTCATAACTGCTCCCATGCCCAAGCATGGTCATGAAGTAAATGCTGTGGATGATGATTTATTTGTGACCTCCGTGGAATAAATTACTACTCCTTTGATGAAAGTTAAGAAGAATCTATTGTTGGCCGATTTATTTTTGGGCTGTGGCGAAGGTTGTTGCATGTGTTCAATTCTTCCTACTGGTTGCCACTTATTGAAGTCAGGTGTTCAACGCCTGATGGATAACAAAGAGATCATGTTTGAAAAGACCATGATTTCGTTAGTTCTAGTTAAATATGTTGCCATCATAACCATTTCCACCAATCCTTCCAAGGCTTCCTCGAGAAAGCTTGTTAGGATTACACCCGTTCCAAGAATCGCTCCGTTAATCATTACTGTCCCTGGTCCTATCCCATACACTTCGGATAAGGTCGTCCCTTGGCACTATGGGGCTGATGTGTATTACCATGGAGTTAAACAAGACTTAAAGAGTGAGGAAGTTGATGTTGATGTCAACAATATTATCGGGGCTAGCAAGGTCACCAGAAGCGGAAGACTCTTTTCTCCCAAGATTTCCCCTCTGATTGTTCACAAACCTGTTGTCATTCCATCTGCCAGTACATTAGCTCCTATCCCAATTCCTATTCCAGTTATCACCCCTGTCGCCGAGCCATCTGGGACTCGGGGCAAATAAATCATAGGTGAGCCTGCCCGGACGGAGGCACCTAAGAAGATCATTGTAGAAACCTCTAAGCAGGAGATAGAGGAAATTCTGAAGATTATCAAGAAGAGCGACTACAACGTAGTCGAGCAGCTGGGGCAGACCCCGTCTAAAATCTCCATGTTGTCCTTGTTATTGTGTTCTGAAGCCCATGCAAAGGCTTTAATTGCTTTCCTTAAAACTACGCATGTGCCGTAGGAAACTTCGGCTGATCAATTCAAAGATTGCGTAGCTAGTTTGACTGCCGACAAAGGGTTGGGTTTCTCAGATGCAGATCTGACTGCTAAAGGAAGAAATCACAATGATGCTCTGCATGTCTCGATCGAGTGCAGGGGCACTACTATGGCCCATGTATTGGTGGATACCGGATCCTCATTGAATGTTTTTCCAAAGAAACCATTAGACCGTCTGGACTGTGAAGGTTTGATTCTAAAGCCAAGAAATATTGTGGTCAGGGCTTTCGATGGGTCAAAAAGGATGGTGCACGGGGAGGTGTACGTCCCTGTTAAAGTTGGCTCTCAGACTTTTGCATCTACTTTCTATGTGATGGATATCCGACCATCATATTCTTGTTTGTTGGGCGCCCTTGGATCCATAAGGCTGGGGCAGTGACTTCCACGCTCCATCAAATGTTGAAATATCTGGTAAAGGGGATGACTGTCACGGTACGGGGTGAAGAGGAGTATATGGTGAGTCATCTTAATTCCTTTGCTACGTGGAGATGGATGGGGAATTCATCGAAACTCCGTGTCAGAACTTTGAAGAGGTTCCCCAGACTTTAGCGTCAACTGAAGTTGCTACTGACAAACCTCCGATGAAGATGGCTTCCCTCAAGGATGCCAGGGCTGTAATTGAAAAAGGTGGGTGTGCAAATTGGGGTCAGCTCCCTGATTTCACACACAAAACTGACAAGTTTGGTTTGGGCTTTACTATAGGGGCTCAAAGGGCTATTAGGCGCGCGCGGATTGGAAGACCTCCTCTGCATATCAGCAATCAGGGAGTGAATGCAATTGAGGACGGTAAAGAAGATTCAGATATCGACAGTTGGATCTACCCTACAACCAATGGTGGATTGAACAACTGGACGGTGAAGGACTTCATACCTGTTTCTTTTATTACACAATAATTGACTTTTGTTTTAAGAGTTGTAACAGACAGTTTGAAACTTTACGGCTCGGTGCCTTGCCCGAGGCACCTTGGCTTTGTTTGTGAGGGCTTATTATTTGTCATTTTCATATATCATCAATAAAGCATTGGATGTTTTATTGCATTACAAATTTAGCGCTCCTTATTTTTGTTTTTTTTGTCTCTCGCTTTATCAAAAATAGCTATTGTCTTACACACACTCACATATCATAATGCAGATCCATATCCACTCTGGATCCCATTGATAACAACTCTGCTACTGCCAGTTATGACTTCGAAAATCCGATCAACCAAGCCGAGGACGAAGGTGAGGATGACTGTGAGGTGCCTGGGGAACTTGCTAGACTGTTACTGCAGGAAGAGAGGGCCATACAGCCTCATGAAGAGCCAGTGGAATCAGTGAATTTGGGTACCGAGGAAGACAGGAAAGAGGTAAAGATAGGTGCAAATCTGGAGCTTAGTGTCAAGAAACGGTTGATACAGATGCTACGCGACTATGTTGAGATCTTCGCTTGGTCTTATGAAGATATGCCTGGTTTGGACACTGATATTGTGGTTCATCGCTTGCCGACTAAAGAAGATTGTCCTCCAGTAAAGCAGAAGGTTCGCCGTATGCGCCCTGAGATGTTTGAGAAAATCAAAGCTGAGGTCATGAAACAGTTCCACGCGGGATTTTTAGATGTCACTTCTTATCCGCAGTGGGTTGCCAACGTGGTTCTGGTGCCTAAGAAAGATGGTAAGGTACGGATGTGTGTGGACTATAGAGATCTGAACAGGGCAAGCCCCAAGGATGATTTCCCACTTCCTCACGTCGATGTTCTGATCGACAATAACGCGCAGCATAAGATCTTCTCCTTTATGGATGGTTTTTCTGGTTACAATCAGATCAAGATGGCTCCCGAGGACATGGAGAAAACAACCTTTGTTACGCAGTGGGGCACCTTCTATTACAAGGTAATGCCTTTCGGGTTGAAGAACGCTGGGGCAACTTATCAGCGCGCCATGGTCGCTTTGTTCCACGACATGATTCACCATGAGATTGAGGTTTACGTTGATGACATGATTGCAAGGTGCCAGACTGAGGAAGAACACCTTGACCATCTCCAGAAGTTGTTTGACAGGTTGAAAACGTATAAGCTGAGGTTGAACCCGAACAAGTGCACCTTCGGGGTAAGGTCTGGTAAGCTGTTGGGTTTCTTCGTCAGTGATAAGGGTATTCAGGTGGATCCTACCAAGGTAAAGGCTATACAGGAGATGTCGGCTCCCCACATAGAAAAGGAAGTTAGAGGTTTTTTAGGATATCTGAACTACATCGCCCGAGTCATTTCACACCTGACTGCTACTTGTGAGCCAATCTTCAAGCTGCTGAAGAAAGATCAAGTGGTAAAATGGAATGATGAATGTCAGACCGCCTTTGAAAGGATCAAGGAATACCTCAAAGAGCCACCAATTCGGATTCCTCCAGTTGAAGGAATACCTTTGATCTTATACTTGACATTACTGGATAATTCAATAGGGTGCGTGCTGGGGCAGCATGACGAGTCTGGCCGAAAAGAGAACGCTATTTACTACCTTAGAAAAAAGTTTACCGACTGTGAGACCCGATACTCATTGCTCGAGAAAACTTGTTGCGCTTTGGCATGGGCTGCTCGTCGGCTGAGACAGTATATGCTGACTCACACTACCCTATTGATATAAAAATGGATCCAATCAAGTATATCTTCGAAAAGCCTGCCTTGTCCGGAAGAATAGCAAGATGGAAGATGTACTTAACTGAGTACGACATCCGATACAAAACCCAAAAAGCAATCAAGGTGGGTGTACTGGCAGATCATTTGGCGCATCAGGCCGTGGATGACTACCAATCCATGAATTTCTAGTTCCCGGATGAGAACATCATGTTGGTGACCGACTGCGAAGAACCTGGACCGGATGAAGGACCTGAGGAAGGACCCGATGGTCCATGTATTTTGATGGAGCATCAAACGCATTGGGTAATGGCATTGGCGCCGTGATCATATCTCCTGAGGGCTGTCATACTCCATTCACCGCCCGATTATGTTTTAACTGCACCAACAATATGGCGGAGTATGAGGCATGTATTCTGGGTCTTTGAGCTGCTATTGACCTGAGGATTAAGTTCTTGAGTGTATTCGGAGACTCTGCTCTAGTGATCAGTCAGATCAAAGGCGAGTGGGATACTATTGTACCCCAAAATTTTCCCTCTCATTTCTTCAACATTTTCTCATCACTAGACCCTTGGAGCTCAAGATCAAGTTAGGGTTTGCTCTGCTCAAGACTCCTCCTTGCACTATTGACCCAAATTAGGGTTTGAGTTTGCACAAAGATGTTTTGACCTAAAAGGCCCAAAATGACTTTCATGCTTCATGTTGGACTCACAAGTTTATCCATATCAAGTTTCAAGCCTTAATTCCAATCTTTGCCCAGTCAACTGGACAATTGACCTAGAAATCAGCTGTATTGGGGAAAAAGTCAACTGTGGCCAATTGACAGTCAAACCTCATGATTTTTGACCCACATCAACATAATGAACTCATATGGACCATTTGATCAAGTTTGGATCATAATTCCACAAGAAATTTGATCAGATCACCAAAAGGGCAAAATGGTCATTTTTAGGGTTTTGACTGCACAAAGGAAATTTTTGACTGTTTAACCTAGCCAATGACAAACCAAGCTCACATATGGACTCAAGGACTCAATGGAATGGTCTTGACACATTCAACAAGTTCAAAAAGTCCCAAATGCACAGGATTGAAAGATGAATTTTCCAGTCAACTGATCAAAATTTGACTGTATACTAAAAAGTCAAACTTTGAATTTTTGGTCAAAAACAAGTGCCAAGATTCTTTTTTTATCAAGACATGTCAAATTATAAAACTTATTCATCAAGAAACCAAAAATTACAAATTAGGGTTTGAAATGAAGAAATTTCACAACTTAGAAATTTTCTAAGTTATGAAATTTCCTAATTTTTTCCTAACTTTGTCCCATTTTTTCATCAAGATGAAATTTGATTCAAGCAAAACTCAAAACCTGAAAGTTGTAGTCAATTGCAAAATATACAACTTTGATTCACAAAGTTTCCTCAGAAGATGCTTGTAGCTCAAGTTATAATTTTTGGAATAGGGGTGCAAAACATTCTTAACTTAGAAACTTTTTGACCTATTTTAGGCAGGATTTTTGCCCAACTTCATGGCCACTTTTCACATGCTTCCACTTGAAATATCAACTTGCATTACAAAGATGGATTGTAGTACACATTCCAAGCTTTCCAAATTGTCCAAGAACTTCTCAAACACCCTTGTGGTTAGGGAGAATCGAATTTGTAAAGATGGGCAAAAGTCACTTTGTTCATAAGCCAATTACATGTTCATAACATTGCCATTTTCAAGTCAGCATGTTCCAAGCTAGATTACAGGCCTTTAATCTCATTCACACTCAATAATTTAATGCCAATCCTTTGTGTTCAAGCCTTATTTTGTGTGTTTAACCATTACTTGCAAGATTAAGCCATATTTGGAAAAAGCATTTTAGCCATTTTTGAAAAGGTGCACTTTATGTCAAAACACAAATCAAAGAGGTACAGGCCAGATCTTTGAGGCACAAGTTCATGAACAAATTCCATTTATCTAGGAGAGAAAGTGCAGCATGCTTGAGGGGCCTGTAGGAGCCTATAACCCAACTTGACAAACTTTGCTTAGATAAGAAGAAAACTTGCATTTTGTACCATAACTGACGTTCCTGCAAGAACCAACTCAAGCAAACTTTGTGAACACATTTGATACTCCCTAACTGACCTAGAACACGAGTCCTTGATCCTCAATACCTCTTCATCCATCAAAGCACATTTTTTCTTCAAAACAGAGTCCCTGTTGCAGATTGACTTGGCCAGCATCATTCCATCGTGCGTTTTCATCCAAACCAGTTCAAATACATTCCCTACCATCCATTGAAGCTGTCCCAAGCCTTAGATACAAGCTATAATAGCCATAGCCAAGTGTGCCATTTTTATTTTTCTATTTTGCAGGTTGACTTCTATAGCTCGATTCAATTAGTTTCAAAGCAAGCTAGAGGTTGGAGAAGCATCCCTGAACTTCAAGCAAGCTGTACAAGTCCTCAAATTCCATTGAAAGTACCTCCATTGTTGTACACGACTCAAGCTGAACAGGTAAAAGTTTGAACTTCTATCTCTCTATCCAAGCATATCTAGGCTTAGGTTTGTGAAGAAAGTATGTCCTACTCATGGCCCTGAAGCTACCCATATAATTACTTTTCATTTATGTTGTGTGTACTGAGATAATTTTGAACCTGAACATTGAAAAAAAGTTAGGTCAGGAATTGGGGGAGGAGAAATTCTCTCTCATTTCTGAGAGTTAGAACAACTTTTTTATATATTTAGAATCGTGACAGTTTTCTCTACATTATTGATGTTGTGAGTTTTTGTTAAAAGTCAAAGAATCAGGATCTGTGTTTGACAAGAAGAAACGCGCGTTTTCCTTCTGTTTGAATGGTTGGAGGTTGAAGACAAGCCCCTTGGGCTGGGCCTGACTTGTTTTTTCTGTTTGCACCACTATTTTCCACATACACCCCCTGGCCCATTATGTGATATATTTGTCATTTTTGATTTTTTCTCTTTGATTCTGATTTTATATTTTTATTCAAACATGAAAAAACACTAAAAATATTTTTCTCACATTTTTTGCATTTTATTTGGTATTTATTTGTTTCATTTAGTTACATATATAAATAAATATAATACTTTTTGTTTAAAACATTAAAAAATAATAATACAAAATATATTTTTAGTTATCATTTTTTTATTTACATTTTGGAAACATTTTCTAAAAAATATACTTTTTTTTTGTAAATAATTAATATTTTTATTTTTGTACATATTTAGTATATTTAATAAATAAGATAAATACTTATACATATTTTATTAAATATTTAGGACAAAAAATATAAAAATAATACATTCTTATTAATATATGACATCAAAAATACTTTTTTTTTACAATATACTTCCCTTTTTATTTTTGTATATAATTGACAAATCTTGTATATAATATAATTAATAAATACTATTATTTAGAAAATTAGGGTTTTTCCCTAAACCATGAAAATATCTAAAAATTAACTTTTTTATGTTTGTTTATGTGTCACATGAAAAAAACTTTTACGTACATAAAAAACATTTGTGTGCATAAATACATTTTTGCATATTTATTTATTTAATTATTGTACAATCAATATTTGTATATTCAATTTGGATGTAATAGTTTAGATTTTAATTTCTTGCTAAATATCCCCCATTTGAACATTTGTACTCCCCATCCCATAATTATGTTGTAATAATTTAGGATTTTATTTTCCGCATTTAAAAGCTTTCCAATTATGCCATGATAGACCTAGGGTTTGTATGCAAAATTAACCAACAAATAGCTTGACCTAATTCCAAGACAAAAAGCATGAAAATGGACAACACCAATCACACTTGCACCCTTAGGGTTACTCCACTTGTTGCCTTCAATAATGGGACATGCTTGCATGTTGAGTGTCTTTAGCAAAACAAAACAAATCAAAATGATCATAGTCCCTCGATGATGCTCTCAAGTTGCCTAACAAAATGATCATAGTCCCTTCAAGCAATTTGCCAAAGACACTTGGCAACATTGCATTCATGGTCTAAACGATGACCCGCGCCCGTCCCGTTAACATCCTAACATAAGATTGTCCACTAAATACAATGGTGGAACAATATTGTTAAAAGGGTTAAAACACACCAAAGATCTTTGAGAAATTTAGGGTAGATAGCTCTTGGTTACTTGACCAATCTTTCAAAATAATCCTTGCCATTTTTCAAAACACACATCACAACACATTTTCAAAACAACTTTCAAAAACATTGAAAACTTTTCAAAAGACAAATACACCTTTGTATACATTCAAACATGGATCATTACAAAGGTTGCCACAACAAATGGCCTCTTTTCAAAACTATTTTCCAACTCACACACAAAGAACCATTTCAAACAATTGAAAGCACCATTTCAAACAATTGAAAATGCAAGGCAAGTGATCTAAGCAAGTAACTAGGAGCCCATGGATAACCATGGATAGAAAGGGTGCTAATACCTTCCCTTTCTATAATCTACTCCCCAAACCCAAGAAAACATCTCAAAGGTTTTTGCTGTGCTTTTTAACCTTTCCTTAGGATAAAATAAAAAGTCGGTGGCGACTCTTGCTCAACCGAAACATTTGCGAAAACAAACGCAAAACCTCAAGTCAGTTCTCCCACCGTATCGCCAGAACTGGAGACTCTGCTGGGGAAAATTTTAAAAGTGGAGTAACCTTAGGGCTTAGATCACCCTTTTGCATGACTAATTGTTTGCTTTGATTGCTTTACATCTTGGTTCTCTTGTTTGGGCTTGAAATCCTACACCCGGATTTGGGGAAACATTCATAGATAGCAATACGTTGTGGAAACTGTGCGGGGTATACCGACACGGTTGAAGCAATAGCTATATTAGTGCGATATATTTGTGAGTACCGGTAACCCTTGAGTTCAATCAAGGAGAGTACGGGGCCGCTGAGTGATGTCACTAAGCACTAATGACCTAGAACCTTACTTGACCATCTTGGCTTTTTATTAGGGGTAGTGAGATGACCGGCTTTGGTGCAGTCCGATGTTGGTAGATACTCGATACTACACTCATTGAGGGTTGTTTTCTTGGAATATTTTGGTCGCTAGTTAAGTGGCTAAACCAAAACAATGAACATGGAAAACAATCCAATGATATTGAGCTCCTTAGAATCCGGTTACTATTTATAGGACAGGTTTTTAAGCCAACTACATTCAAGAGGGTACTTACCTATGAAACCTCATGCAAGCCTGAAACTAGGGTTTTGTGTGAATTGCTTGTACATGTGTTTGTGCATACATCATAAACATCATAAAGCATCATATGTATCCACTAACCATTTCAAGGGTTTGGATCTTCATCTTTGTTCTTGTTTTGTAGGTCATGGAAGTTCTTCGCAGGAAAACTATCCAAGTCAACCTTGTGAGAATCCCTCCTTAACTCAAGGAGCTTACATCCAGAATTCCAGAAAGCTCTCTCTTCAGTGAAAGACATGGTAGACTGCTCAGCCTAGTCAACACCAACATTGAAGAGGACATGGTGAAAGTGTTGTTCCAGTTCTTTGACCCCCTTCACCACTGTTTCACATTCCCCAACTACCAATTGGTGCCTACTTTGGAGGAATTTTCTCAACTCCTGAGAATTCCTATTCTTAATCAACTACCCTACAACGGTACGGAAAAAGAACCAAATCCTGAAGATGTTGCTCAAGCACTACACTTGCAACTATCTGACATCAAGGGGCATTGGGAAACTAGAAGGGGTGTCAAAGGCTTCTTGGCAAAATTCTTGTTTGAGAAGGCACAAGAGTGTTGGAATTTATTGGATCTACAAGCCTTTGAAGAAATTGTGGCACTCCTCATTTATGGATTGGTCTTGTTCCCAAATCCTGACCAGCTTATAGATGTCAACACCGTCAAGATTTTTCTATCCAGGAATCCCATACCAACATTGCTTGGGGACATCCTCCACTCATTTTACACACGAACAATGAGAAAGAGGGGTGTTCTCATGTGCTGTACTCCTCTCCTCGCAAGGTGGTTTATTTCGCACCTTCCACAATCTGTTTTGAAGAATGACCAAGGCTTAAGGTGGTCACAACAATTGATGACCCTCACTCACTCTGATGTACATTGGTGTTCTCGATCCAGAGAAAATGTCATCATCGTCGATCGTTGTGGAGAGTTCCCTAATGTTCCATTACTTGGCATTAGAGGAGGCATTACCTACAACCCTTGCCTAGCTTTAAGATAATTTGGATATGCATGGAGGGATGGCCCTCATGACATGCTGATTCCTGACCTAGTTTTTGACTTTGACAATGATGTGCAAGGACTTCGCCAAAGATTCATCAGAGCTTGGAGGATGCCTAATAAGGTAGATAGCAAGACACTGGGGAACAAGAACTCCATCCCTCTTGAGCCTTATCTCAAGTGGGTACGAACCCGAGCCCAGAGTCTAATGATGCCTTACCCTCATGTTCTCCCTGAGATTAAAGAGCCCGTTAAGGAAGGAGAGGTTCCCTACACCATCCTATATCCTGACATGCCTACATCATAGGAGGACATGCAGAAGAGTTGGATCCAACTCAAGGAGGAACAAAATACTTTTGAAGCCAGCTTCTATGCCAGTGAGAAGAAGGTTTTGGAGCTTACCTGCCAACTCCATGAGGAAGAGACCCTTAAGACCTACATCGCACCAAAGAGGATGCGCAACGTCTTTTTACCTTGAGAAGTTTTTGTAATATTTGGCCCATGGGGCATTTGTGTACTGACAAAATTTCTTCTTATTAATATGACGTGTGTTCTTTTTGTCTGCAACAATTTTGAATTTCTAAATCCTTGAATGCATTGCATAAATAAACATATCATTCATCATGTGCATAAGCAGGTCTCCACTCCAGGTTTCCTTATCTTTTTGCTGTTTATTTCAGTAAGATGGATCTCGAACAGACGGTCAAAGATCTGCAGTCTCAAAACTCACAGTTTCAACATCTCCTAGTGACCTTGGTGAAGGGTCAGGAGGACCTAAAAGCCCTGCTTGGGAACAAAGAGCAAGTGAAAAAGAAGAAGAAAAGAGTCGGGGTGGCTACCCTGGGAAGAAGGTTTAAGGGTGAGGCCAGAAGAGTTCTTGAATTTCCCTCCGCATCCGAAGAAGAAACCAGTAAAGGAAAAGGGGTTGCGGTACCTTCTGAATCCGAAGCTGAAGAAGAAGAGGCTGAAGAAGATGAAGACTACTCAGAGCAACAATACCCACCGGCCGATGACAAATACAAAAGCTTGGAGGATAGGCTGGCAGCTATGGAGATGCAAAGAGTTCCCGGCTTGGATTTCGAAGATTTGGGATTAATTGCTGGAATTGTGATCCCCCCGAAGTTTAAAGTGCCAATTTTTGCAAGATATGACGGGCTGTCTTGCCCGAAGATGCACTTAAGGTCGTACGTCCGAAGAATTCAACCTCACACGTCCGACAGAAATCTTTGGGTACACTTCTTTCAGGATAGCCTATCTGGTACTCAGCTAGACTGGTTTTACAAGCTCGAGAGATCAGAGATACATAGTTGGGAAGACTTGGCAGCTGCCTTTTATCGCCAATATCAATATAACTCTGACTTGGCGCCAACTCGTACTCAGCTACAGAGTATGGGGATGGCCTCAGGTGAGGGATTCAAGGAATACACCTAGAAATGGCGCGATCTGGCCGGGAGAGTGCAGCCTCCTCTTTCTGATAGAGAACTAGTTGATATGTTCCTAGGGACGCTATCTGGCCCGTTCTTCAACCATTTGATCGGTAGCTCTTCCGCAGGGTTTACTGAATTAATTCTGACTGGCGAACGGGTGGAAGCCGGTATTAAGAATGGGAAGATTCAAAAGGATGCCTCTGCGTCTACAACTGTTAAGAAATCTTTTCCGGTAAAGAAGGAAACGACTGTTGTGTACTCTCAGAGAGGAGTGGGAAGAACCGAGCGCCGGCCGACTATGGGGGCCGTGATGATCCAAAAATCATCAAATGATCAGCCTCACAATGATCAGTCCAGACCTAAACAACAATGGGGGGAACGGCCACAACGGCAGTTCACCCGCATCAATATGACGCCCGTACAGGTTCTTCCACATTTGTTGAAGCTGAATCTCACAAATATCAAAGAAGCGCCGAAAAATGTGAATACAACCTCACCAGCTTACAATCCGAATGCTAAATGTGCCTACCATTCTGATAGCGCTGGACATGACACCAACAATTGTTGGGCGTTAAAGAATAAAATTCAAGACTTGATAGATGCAAAATAGGTTGAATTCGATGCTCCAGAGAAGCCAAACGTAATATCGGCTCTGATGCCGAAGCATGGTCAGAATGTTCAGGCTATTGAAGAAGATCTGTATGTTTCTAATGTTGATGATCTGATGACTCCACTGTTAACAATCAAGTTAAATCTGTTGAAAGTTGGGATTTTCCCAGGATGCAAAGAAGATTGCTACTGTTGTTACTCTCTACCAATCGACTGTCCATTGCTGAAGAAAGGCATCCAAGGCCTGATGGACAGTCAACAAATTCTGTTTGAAAAGATTCCTGCCATTCCAACCCCTACTGAAGATGTTTCAATTATCACCATTTCCACCAATCTTTCCAAGGCCGTCAAAAAGCCTGTTAAGATTACATCAGCTACAAAGATTGTTCCCTTGAAAATAACTATGCCTGGGCCTGTCCCCTACATTTCTGACAAGTCAATACCATGGAATTACGGTGGAGAAATCTACTACCATGGTGTGAAACAAGTTGAGATAACCGAGGAAAGCTCTGATGAAGAAGATGCCAGCATTAGAAACATTGCCGGTACAAGAAAGATCACCCGAAGTGGGAGAATATTTTCTCCAGAGATTGCCCCCCCAAAGGCAATCTTTGGACCCTCATCTGCTGCCAAAGTTACTCCTGCACCGATAAAACTTTCCGCAAGAACTCCGTTGATTGAAGAAGCTGTTATTCCTGTTGTTGTCCCTCCTACTTCTACTGATAAGGGGAAAAGGATCCAAGATGAGCTCGTCAGGACGAGGGCTCAGCCTTTGATCATCCCGGAAACCTCTAAGAAAGAGATGGAGGAGATCCTGAAGATAATTAAGAAGAGTGATTATGACGTGGTAGAGCAACTGGGGCAAACCCCCTCGAAGATCTCCATGTTAGCATTACTGCTTTGTTCGGAGGCGCACGCCAAAGCATTGATAAAATTCCTGAAGACAACCCATGTGCCCCAGGAAACCTCTACCGACCAATTTCAAGACTGTGTAGCCAGTCTTACCGCAGACAACGGCTTAGGTTTTTCTGATGCTGACCTGACCCCAAAAGGAAGAAAGCACAATGACGCATTACATGTGTCAGTGGAATGCCAAGGAACCACTCCGGCCCATGTTTTAGTCGACACTGGTTCTTCTTTGAACGTGTTGCCTAAGAAGGCTCTTGACCGATTGGACTGTGAAGGCTTGGAGCTAAGGCCAAGTAATATCATTGTAAGGGCATTTGACGGGTCAAAGAGAATGGTACATGGGGAGGTTGACATTCCCATTAAGGTAGGCACAGAAGTGTTCCCTTCAACTTTCTATGTGATGGACATTCGTCTGTCATACTCTTGCTTGCTAGGGAGGCCATGGATACATAATGCGGGGGCAGTCACTTCCTCCCTACATAAAATGCTGAAATACCCTGTCAAAGGAAAAATCATAACCGTGCACGGTGAAGAAGAGTATATGATCAGCCACCTGAACTCCTTTCGGTATGTAGAGGTAGAGGGTGAATTCATTGAAACACCATTCCAGCACTTTGAGGAAGTCTCTCCTGAGGTGGCAGTAGCAAAAACGGTAGCTGAGGTACCAAAGCAGGTGGCCAGGATGGCATATCTAGAAGACGCAAAGGCTGCGATGAAGGAAGGGAAGAGCTCAACATGGGGTCAGCTGCCTGACATCCCTCATAAAACAAACAAGTTTGGATTAGGATTCACTGCTGCGGGGCAGAAAGCTATGCGCCGCTCAAAGGTCGAAAGAACACCCATCAAGATTTCTCCTTATGGAATCAATGCTTTGGAAGGTGAAGACGAAGAGGCCAACATTGAAGATTGGATCTTCCCAACCATCGAAGGGGGGCTACGCAACTGGGAGGAAAAGGACTTTGTCCCCATTACTTTTATTAATAAGTAATTATTTGTCAAACATTTCCTGTAGTCTGTAATAATCACTTTTGAACAATCTGCACGCTACTTTTTCACCTCATGCCTTGCCCGGGGTATGTAGGTCCATTTGTAAGGGTTTTGATTATCTTCATATTCATATGCCATGTTTAATGATTCATTGGACGTTTTTCATTTATAAACTGCTGTGTTCATTTTCTTTCCTTTTGCATTTTTGTTTGTTTAAGGATGGCTATCCCTTACACACACCCACACTCACAAATGCAGGTACCCATCCACTCTGGATTCTAGGGGTGACTATTCTACTATGTCCTTCAATAACTCTGAAGATTTAGTCAATCAAGCCGAGTATGAAGATGACGAAGATTGTGAAGTACCAGGGGAGCTAGCCAGACTTCTACAGCAAGAAGAAAGGGCCATCTTGCCTCACGAGGAGTTGTTGGAAACTGTCAACTTGGGAACAGAGGAAGACCGGAAAGAAATACAAGTAGGTGCCAATCTGGAATCAAGTGTCAAGGAGCGTTTGACACAACTGTTAAATGAATACGTTGAAATATTTGCCTGGTTTTATGAAGACATGCCGGGTTTAGACACAGACATCGTGGTTCACCGTCTCCCCACAAGAGAGGATTGTCCATCGGTCAAGCAAAAAGTCCTCCGAATGAGGCCCGACATGTCTGAGAAGATTAAAGCAGAAGTAATGAAACAATTCAACGCTGGTTTTCTGGCTGTTACATCCTATCCACAATGGGTTGCTAACATTGTGCCAGTACCTAAAAAAGACGGCAAGGTCAGGATGTGTGTGGACTACCGGGATTTGAACAGGGCTAGCCCTAAAGATGATTTTCCGCTACCGCATATCGACATTTTGATTGACAACACAACTCAGCATAAGGTGTTTTCCTTCATGGATGGTTTCTCGAGCTACAACCAGATTAAAATGGCCCCCGAGGACATGGAGAAGACAACCTTTGTTACACAATGGGGTACTTTCTGTTACAAGGTGATGCCGTTCGGACTGAAGAACGCAGGGGCAACTTATCAGCGCGCCATGGTAGCTTTGTTTCATGATATGATACATCATGAGATCGAAGTTTACATAGACGATATGATAGCTCGATCAAAAACAGAGGAGGAACACCTTGAACATCTGGAAAAGTTTTTTGCCAGGTTAAAGGAGTACAAACTCAGGCTGAATCCAAGTAAGTGCACTTTTGGAGTTAGGTCTGGTAAGCTTCTAGGATTTATTGTCAGCAACAAAGGCATTGAGGTCGATCCAGCCAAAGTGAAAGAAATACAAGAAATGCCTGCTCCCCGTACTTAAAAGGAGGTCAGGGGATTCTTGGGCGCTTAAACTATATTGCCAGATTCATCTCTCATCTGACGTCTACCTGTGAGCCAATTTTCAAATTACTAAAGAAAGATCAGGTAGTTGAATGGAACGACGACTGCCAAGCTGCTTTTGATAAAATCAAAGAGTACTTATTGGAACCTCCTATTCTGATGCCACCCATCGAAGGAAGACCGTTGATCATGTATTTGACCGTCTTGGATAACTTAATGGGGTGTGTTTTGGGCCAGCATGACGAGTCTGGTCGAAAAGAGCATGCTATTTATTACCTTAGCAAAAAGTTTACCGACTATGAGACTCGCTACTCACTTCTCGAGAAAACTTGTTGCGCTTTGGTATGGGCTGCTCGCCGACTAGGGTAGCATATGCTGACTCATACTACCTTATTAATTTCCAAAATGGATCCTATCAAGTATATCTTCGAGAAGCCTGCTTTATCTGGAAGAATAGCTAGATGGCAAATGATCCTAACTGAGTACGACATCCAGTACACCACTCAAAAATCTATAAAAGGGAGTGTACTAGCTGATCATCTAGCTCATCAAGCTATCGAAGATTATCAACCCATGAGATTCGAATTCCCAGACGAGGACATTATGAATTTGGACAACATTGAAGGTAACGGAACGTATGACGGACCTGAAAAAGGATCCCGATGGACCCTGTACTTTGATGGTGCTTCAAATGCACTTAGAAACGGTATCGGTGCGGTACTCATTTCCCCGGAAGGTTGTCACACACCTTTCACGGCCCGACTTTGCTTCAGCTGCACCAATAACATGGCTGAATATGAAGCTTACATCTTTGGTCTCAAGGCTGCTATAGACTTAGGGATCAAATCTTTGATCGTGTTTGGGGACTCGGCCTTGGTTATCAGTCAAATCAAAGGAGAATGGGATACCAAGCATCCTAATCTTATCCCATACAAAGAACATGTCCTAACATTGTTTCCTCATTTCGAGCAAATCACCTTCGAGCATTTCCCGCGAGAAGAGAATCAACTAGCAGATGCTCTGGCAACAATGTCCTCCATGTTTAAACTCAACTGGGATAACGAGGCTCCCCAAATCACCATCGAGCGAATGGATGAACCTGCGCATTGTCATGAGATTAATACCGAAGAAGTAGTGGAACAACCCTGGTTTCACGAAATCAAAAGGTATCTCCAGAATAGAGAATATCCCGAAGGAGCTTCAGTAAATGACAAAAAGTTCCTAAGGAGATTTGCTGCCAAGTTCTTCCTGAGCAACGACATCCTCTATAAACGCAGCAATGATTGTGTTTTACTCCGATGCGTAGACAAAGCTGAAGCAGAGTTAATCATGACCGAGATACACAGCGGTACATTTGGCACCCACTTGAGCAGGCACACAATGGCTAAGAAGATCCTAAGGGCAGGCTATTACTGGTCTACCATGGAAGCTGACTGCCATCAACATTCTCGTACTTGCCACAAATGTCAAGTCTACGCTGACAAGATTCATATTTCTCCGGTTCCTCTCAACGTTCTGACAGCTCCTTGGCCATTTGCAATGTGGGGCATTGACATGATTGGAGAGATCAAGCCCACAGCGTTCAATGGACATCGCTTCATCCTGGTTGCCATTGACTATTTTACCAAATGGGTCGAAGCAGCTTCCTTCGCCTCTGTTACCAAAAATGTGGTTGCCCGCTTCATCAAACAAAATCTCATATGCCGGTACGGTGTTCCCGACAGGATCATCACGGACAACGGTACAAATCTGAACAATACTATGATCACCGCGTTGTGCGAACAATTCAAGATTTATCATCACAATTCATCTCCCTATCGGCCGAAGATGAACGGTGCTGTTGAAGCTGCGAACAAAAACATCAAGAAGATCATTCAGAAAATGACAGTCACTTACAAGGACTGGCATGAGATGTTACCGTTTGCTCTGCATGGATACCGTACCACGGCACGTACTTCAACAGGGGCAACCCCATTTTCTTTGGTATATGCCATGGAATCTGTCTTACCCATGGAAGTTCAGATTCCTTCCTTAAGGATTATGAAGAACGCAGGTTTGAATGAAGATGATTGGATTCAGACCCGACTTGGTCAACTCAATTTGATCAACGAGAAGCGACTCGCTGCTGTTTTCCATGGTCAGACGTATCAAAAACGGATGATCAAAGCCTTCAACAAGAAAGTCAGACGTCAAGTATATCAAGTCGGAGATCTCGTAATCAAGCGGATTATCTTGCCGCAAAGTGATCCCAGGGGCAAATGGACTCCTACGTATGAAGGACCATTTGTGATCAAAAGCATATTTTCTAGCGGTGCAATGATTTTGACCACCATGGACGGTGACGATTTACCGCACCCTGCGAACGCAGACATAGTTAAAAGATACTACGCATAAAATAACCCGACAAGTCGAAAACCCGAAAGGGCGGCTTGGGCAAAAATGGGCATCCCGGTGAATCGAAAACCCGAAAGGGCGGTTCAGGAAAAAATTAGGGATAAAAACAAAAAAATCTGTACACCCGGCAAGTTGAAAACCCGAAAGGGCGGCTTGGGAAAAAAAGGGTTTCCCGGTGGATCGAAAACCCGAAAGGGCGATTCAGGCAAAAGTTAGGGAATTAAAGCGTATGACTATGTCTCGTCGAATCACTTTAAGAACAATCTCTTCATCAAACCAGCTCCGAGCTTCTGATCAATCCAGTCATCGGCAGACGAAGCATTGAATGGACAGATATTCAGAGTTGTGAAGGCTATAGCAGAATGGAATCCCATGGAATTATTTCACATAGCCATCTTTCTTGTGTATAAATTTTTCAATTTTTACGACGACATCCTCTTACTAGGATGGCTATCTCCTTTGTACAAATATACTCATAGAAAGTTAATACAAATACTTTTCCAAATACATAAACTTGCTTTGTCTTCCTGTTCCTTTTTGCACTTATGTTTTATTTGAGAAACGTCTAATGTTTTGTTAAATAGGCATATGCATTTGAACATAATCATTTCCTTATGAATCAAGAAAGATGATTACTGATAGGTTGAAGGTACAAGTAGATATCTCGATGCCCTTTCAGAAGGAATCACCAGCAAATTTAAACTCCAAATTCCTCAACCCAGAATTTAATTCCCAAACAGAGTCAAACTCCAAAATCCTTAGCAAAGCATAAACTCTCTCAAAACTGATCTTCCCCACCCAGAGAGCCTTCCGGAACTCAATTACCCTCAGAGATTAAGTTTCAGTATCCCCAGTTGAGCCTTAAAAATCTGAAAATCCAATCCCCAGCGGAGCTAAAACTTTCAACTATCAATCCCCAGCGGAACCAGACTAGTGAACCTTCTCCCCGCAGAGATACTTCCCACCAAACTGAAGATTCTCAGTCGTGCCTCTCTAGCATAAGTCTACCAGATTCTGAACTCTCTAGTAGAGATCATCCAAAATTCTCATTCCCCGCAGGTCACCAAGGAATTCCAATCCCCTACAGTGGTCCTAGTATCCCTCAACAATTGAAGATCTTGTATTCCCCAAGCGGAATGAGGACTCTCATTCTCAGTTCCTCACAGGATATTCAGATATTCCCCAGTGAAGACTTCCTCAGGACAGGAGTCCCCAGTAGATTGGTATACAACCCAAGCTCTTGATTCTCCAGCAGTAGTCAACAAGGATGTTTCATCTTCAGCAATCGAAGATTCTTGCAATCCCCTGCAGTAGTCAAGGACTCACTTTCCCCGGCAGCAGTCAAGATTCCTTTATCTCCAGCCATCCAGGATTCATCTATCCTCAGCAAGACAGCTCTTTAACTTGCATGCGCATTCATTTACATTCATATCATAAACATTGATATAACATATATATCGCATCATACATATCATGCAACATAATTTTGTGTTTTAGATAACATTTCATCCTTTTCAGGATAAGATTAAAAGGCTATCATTAACAATTATTCAGATACAATATGGATACACCCCAGACACGGCGGTCATTCTATTACTCATTCAGAACTTCAAGTCAGATACAGTACAGATACACCTCAGACACGGCGGTCATTCTACTACTCATTCAGACTACAGCAATCAGAGACAGGCTAGATACGCTCCAGACACGGCAGCCATTCTATCTCTCATTCAGATTCACTTATCCACCTCAAGGTTCAATGCATTCCAAGCACGGATACCATTCGGACCCTTACAACAGCAGTTTGATTCTCCCCAGTGCGTTCGCCACGGAAGTCATTCTGTCATTTATTCAGATCCCAATTACAGTTTCAGATACACTTCAAAACACAGAAGTCATTCTGCTACTCATACGACTTTCAACTTCAGATACAGTCCAGATACGCTCCAGACACGGTTGCCATTCTGTCACTCCTTCAGAATTTGTCCCCAGCGCGCAGTTGCTCCATACAGATATTTCTCGGTTACCCGGATACAATACAAATACACTCCAGACACGGCAGTCATTCTGATATTCATTCTACCGTCAAACGCAGTTACAGCTCAGATACGCCCCAGACACGGAGGCCATTCTCTTGCTCATACAAACTCAGTCTTTAGATACAGTTCAAAGGCATTCCAGACACGGATACCATTATAGTCCTTATTCTTCTGACCTATCACATTGCAGTTAGACAAACATTCCAGATGGCATCTTTAAGCCCATCCCCGACAAGATTTTGTCATCCCTCCAGATGGCATCTTTAAGCCTATCTCCAAATGGCATCTCTAAGCCCATTCCCGCATCCATTGTTTTGAGGAGTGCAAATTTAAGGGCACTCTAGTGTCCAATCTCATTTTACCTTCGAGACGCGAAAGGAAAACCTTCCAATCTAACTCTTCAGGCGCAAGAAGATTGAACAGGGGCAACTGTTGTACCCCAAAATTTGCCCTCTCATTTCTTCAACATTTTCTCATCACTAGACCCTTGGAGCTCAAGATCAAGTTAGGGTTTGCTCTGCTCAAGACTCCTCCTTGCACTGTTGACCCAAATTAGGGTTTGAGTTTGCACAAAGATGTTTTGACCTAAAAGGCCCAAAATGAATTTCATGCTTCATGTTGGACACACAAGTTTATCCATATCAAGTTTCAAGCCTTAATTCCAATCTTTGCCCAGTCAATTGGACAGTTGACCTAGAAATCAGCTGTATTGGGGAAAAAGTCAACTGTGGCCAATTGATAGTCAAACCTCATGATTTTTGACCCACATCAACATAATGAACTCATATGGACCATTTGATCAAGTTTGGATCATAGTTCCACAAGAAATTTGATCAGATCACCAAAAGGGCAAAATGGTCATTTTTAGGGTTTTGACTACACAAAGGCAATTTTTGACTGTTTAACCTAGCCAATGACAAACCAAGCTCACATATGGACTCAAGGACTCAATGGCATGTTCTTGACACATTCAACAAGTTCAAAAAGTCCCAAATGCACAGGATTGACAGATGAATTTTCCAGTCAACTGATCAAAATTTGACTGTATACTGAAAAGTCAAACTTTGACTTTTTGGTCAAAAACAAGTGCAAAGATTCTTTTTTTATCAAGACATGTCAAATTATGAAACTTATTCATCAAGAAACCAAAAATTACAAATTAGGGTTTGAAATGAAGAAATTTCACAACTTAGAAATTTTCTAAGTTATGAAATTTCCTAATTTTTTCCTAACTTTGTCCCATTTTTTCATCAAGATGCAATTTGATTCAAGCAAAACTCAAAACATGAAAGTTGTAGTCCATTTCAAAATCTACAACTTTGATTCATAAAGTTTCCTCAAAAGAAGCTTGTAGCTCAAGTTATGATTTTTGGAATAGGGGTGCAAAACATTCTTAACTTAGAAACTTTTTGACCTATTTTAGGCAGGATTTTTGCCCAACTTCATGGCCACTTTTCACATCCTTCCACTTGGAATCTCAACTTTCATTACGAAGATGGATTGTATTACACATTCCAAGCTTTCCAAATTGTCCAAGAACTTCTCAAACACCCTTATGGTTAGGGAGAAACGAATTTGTAAAGATGGGCAAAAGTCACTTTGTTCATAAGCCAATTACATGTTAATAACATTGCCATTTTCAAGTCAGCATGTTCCAAGCTAGATTACAGGCCTTTAATCTCATTCACACTCAATAATTTAATGTCAATCCTTTGTGTTCAAGCCTTATTTTGTGTGTTTAACCATTACTTGCAAGATTAAGCCATATTTGGAAAAAGCATTTTAGCCATTTTTGAAAAGGTGCACTTTATGTCAAAACACAAATCAAAGAGGTACAGGCCAGATCTTTGAGGCACAAGTTCATGAACAAATTCCACTGATCTAGGAGAGAAAGTGCAGCATGCTTGAGGGGCCTGTAGGATCCTAGAACCCAACTTGACAAACTTTGCTTAGATAAGAAGAAAACTTGCATTTTGTACCATAACTGACATTCCTGCAAGAACCAACTCAAGAAAACTTTGTGAACACATTTGATACTCCCTAATTGACCTAGAACACGAGTCCTTGACCCTCAATACCTCCTCATCCATCAAAGCACATTTTTTCTGCAGAACAGAGTCCCTGTTGCAGATTGACTTGGCCAGCATCATTCCATCGTGCGTTTTCATCCAAACAAGTTCAAATACATTCCCTACCATCCATTGAAGTTGTCACAAGCCTTAGATACAAGCTGTAACAGCCATAGCCAAGTGTGCCATTTTCATTTTTCTGTTTTGCAGGTTGACTTCCATAGCTCGATTCAGTTAGTTTCAAAGCAAGCTAGAGGTTGGAGAAGCATCCCTGAACTTCAAGCAAGTTGTACAAGTCCTCAAATTCCATTGAAAGTACCTCCATTGTTGTACACGACTCAAGCTGAACAGGTAAAAGTTTGAACTTTTATCTCTTTATCCAAGCATATCTAGGCTTAGGTTTGTGAAGAAAGTATGTCCTACTCATGTCCCTGAAGCTTACCCGTATAATTACTTTTCATTTATGTTGTGTGTACTGAGAGAATTTTGAACCTGAACATTGAAAAAAAGTTAGGTCAGGAATTGGGGGAGGAGAAATTCTCTCTCATTTCTGAGAGTTAGAACAACTTTTTTATATATTTAGAATCGTGACAGTTTGCTCTACATTATTGATGTTGTGAGTTTTTGTTAAAAGTCAAAGAATCAGGATCTGTGCTTGACAAGAAGAAACGTGCGTTTTCCTTCTGTTTGAATGGCTGGAGGTTGAAGACAAGCCCCTTGGGCTGGGCCTGACTTGTTTTTTCTGTTTGCACCACTATTTTCCACATACACCCCCCTGGCCCATTGTGTGATATGTTTGTCATTTTTGATTTTTTCTTTTTGATTCTGATTTTATATTTTTATTCAAACATGAAAAAACCCTAAAAATATTTTTCTCACATTTTTTGCATTTTATTTGGTATTTATTTGTTTCATTTAGTTACATATATAAATAAATATAATACTTTTTGTTTAAAACATTAAAAAATAATAATACAAAATATATTTTTAGTTATCATTTTTTTATTTATATTTTGGAAACATTTTCTAAAAAATGTACTTTTTTTTTGTAAATAATTAATATTTTTATTTTTGTACATATTTAGTATATTTAATAAATAAGATAAATACTTATACATATTTTATTAAATATTTAGGACAAAAAATATAAAAATAATACATTCTTATTAATATATGACATCAAAAATACTTTTTTTTTACAATATACTTCCCTTTTTATTTTTTTATATAATTGACAAATCTTGTATATAATATAACTAATAAATACTATTATTTAGAAAATTAGGGTTTTGCCCTAAACCATGAAAATATCTAAAAGTTAACTTTTTTATGTTTGTTTATGTGTCACATGAAAAATACTTTTACGTACATAAAAAAACATTTGTGTGCATAAATACATTTTTGCATATTTATTTATTTAATTATTGTACAATCAATATTTGTATATTCAATTTGGATGTAATAGTTTAGATTTTAATTTCTTGCTAAATATCCCCCATTTGAACATTTGTACCCCCCATCCCATAATTATGTTGTAATAATTTAGGATTTTATTTTCCGCATTTACAAGCTTTCCAATTATGCCATGATAGACCTAGGGTTTGTATGCAAAATTAACCAACAAATAGCTTGACCTAATTCCAAGACAAAAAACATGAAAATGGACAACACCAATCACACTTGCACCCTTAGGGTTACTCCACTTGTTGCCTTCAATAATGGGTCATGCTTGCATGTTGAGTGTCTTTGGCAAAACAAAACAAATCAAAATGATCATAGTCCCTCGATGACGCTCTCAAGTTGCCTAACAAAATGATCATAGTCCCTTCAAGCAATTTTCCAAAGACACTTGGCACCATTGCATTCATGGTCTAAACGATGACCCGCGCCCGTCCCGTTAACATCCTAACACAAGATTGTCCACCAAATACAATGGTGGAACAATACTGTTAAAAGGGTTAAAACACACCAAAGATCTTTGAGAAATTTAGGGTAGATAGCTCTTGGTTACTTAAGCAATCTTGCAAAACAATCCTTGCCATTTTTCAAAACACACATTGAAATTCTGGCTGCAGATACTCAATGTCACGTCCAATGTTATGACACCGTATCTGACTTACTATATGACAGTAATTACAAAAGCAGTAAAGAACACAGTCAATTGTTTACCCAGTTCAGTGTGCAACAACACCTACTCTGGGGGCTACCAAGCCAGGGAGAGAATCCACTATAAGAGATGTTAATTCAGGAATAAACCAACCAGTTTATCTCCTTCACTTAAGACCTACCCAATGCAATTCTAATCTAAGTACAACTTAAACCTGAGTTCCTACTCACTCCCCCTCAATCACAGCAGTGATACATAAACCAATTTGACTTAAGAATTGATGAAGACACTCTTCAAAAACACACACTTGATTAAGCTTCACAGCTTTTTAATCAAGCAACACAATCACTCGTGCTTCACAGCTTTGAGTGATGTACACAACTAACTTGACTCTGCTTCACAGCTTTAGTCAAGGAACATTCAAACACTCTTGCTTCAAAGCTTTGAGTGCTACACAACCCTTACAAATAGAAACCTATTCCAAGGCACTTATCACAATGATAATTGCTTGGAGTACAATAATCAAATCTATACAGATTACAAAATGATCTTCTAATCAATCAGCAGGGATCATTGAAAAACAACAGCTCTGTTGAATATATAGCAGCTGCAACTTCAGTTAGGGTTTCCAAAAACCTAGGGTTAATTCCGTTTGACCTAAAGACCAGGTCACAGGACTTTATTAACCAGGTTAGGGTTGAGCTAGGTTACCCCTCAGAAAACGCAGGATTCTGTTCAGAAAGGACTGAGTTATTTCCTGAAAAAACTCGGACTTATCCAATCCTGCAATCCTGTTAGTTCAGAACAGGATGTCATAACATCTGTTATGACATCTGAGAAAACCTGTCTACTGATTTAGCAAAACGTGATCATTTTGCAAAATGCTCAGATACACACTTATAAACATCAGTATTTGAATTACAATATTTTTCTGCAAAGGTACCTAATGAGTCAGTACAAATTGAACTAGAATGTTATGACATCAGTCATGACATTCACACATACACTTGGGATTTACCAAAAATGCAAGCCAATACCTAAACACCTACAAACTCCCCCTTTGGCAGATTTTTGGCTAAAGACCCTAAACAATCAGAGATAGATAGCAGCAGAAATAAGTTACAGCAGAAAAATAGAACACAGAATGTCAAGTACTAATTAAGCAAGTACCAAAATATTCTCCCCCTCTTTAGCCACAAATGGGCCAAAGATACATGTTCATAAAATTATACAGTTATCCAAAACAAACTAGTAAGAGCAGTAGCAGCAAACAATTGAATACACTTCAGCACCAACCAGCAACACCACCAAACAGCAATCATTCTTTAGGCACTGTCATCAGATCCAGAGGATTCAGGCTTCCTTCTTTTTTTGTGAGCAATGTCAGCATTCTTCTCTTTGTTTGATGTCTCAACATTCTTAGAGACATCTGGATTTGTTTCAGCATTTGGGCTTTCTTGGTTCAGAGGAACAGAAATGCCAGGAACTGAGTGGTTCTCGTTCAGAATTCTTGAAACAATTTTTGCTATTGCTTGATTAACATAGGTTGTCCCTTCCCTATTTGCAATTTCAGGGGGAACTGAAGAGGAAGGATGAGATGGATTACCTGCATGTCTTGTTCTCAACTCTTTGACCTTGGTGGGGTTAGTTCCCACTTTTCTATGAGAAGAGATCTCCAAAACGTCAGAGTCCAGACAGGAAGAGATTGTCCCAGAATCTTGATCAGAGGAAGAGGTTGAGATGGTCGTATTGGATGATGATGGTGTTTGAGACATTTTGTCAGTTTTGAAAGACCAACAGCAAATGAGGAGAGATTTCTGATTGAGAGACTGGGTTTTGATGAGGAGATGAGAGAGGAAGGAAGCAAAGGAGTGTCTATTCAACTTCTTAAAAGAATTGTAGGAAATGAGAAAATACAATTTTAACCCAATCAGAACAGACATAAATCCTTTGATCCTTGTTTTAAGCCAAATTAATTGCTACAATTCCTCATGTTGGCAAATACCCAGCTTACCCCTTAAGTTTTCAAATTGATTTGCATCCAGAGCCTTGGTAAAAATGTCAGCCAGCTGTAGCTCAGTGGCAACATGTTCCAATTTAATTGTCTTCTCTTCTACAAGGTCTCTGATAAAGTGATGTCGTATATCAATATGTTTGGTCCTGCTATGCTGAATGGGATTCTTGGATATGTTGATTGTACTCAGATTGTCACAGTACAATGTCATAACATCTTGTGTGATATTATACTCAGTGAGCATCTGTTTCATCCATATCATTTGAGAGCAGCTACTACCAGCTGCAATGTATTCAGCTTCAGCAGTGGAAAGAGACACACAATTCTGTTTCTTGCTGAACCAGGAAACCAGATTACTTCCCAAGAAGAAACATCCTCCAGAGGTGCTTTTTCTATCATCAGCACTACCAGCCCAATCAGCATCACAGTAGCCAGTCAGAGCTGGTTCACAGCCATGAGGATACATCAATCCATAGTTGTAAGTACCACTTACATACTTCAAAATTCTCTTCATTTGATTGATATGACTGACTTTGGGATCAGCTTGGTATCTAGCACAAACTCCAACTGCAAAGGCAATATCAGGTCTGCTGGCAGTTAAGTACAACAAGCTTCCTATCATGCTTCTGTACAGACTTTGATCCACCTTAACCCCACTTGAATCTTTGGAAAGCTTTAGATGAGTAGGAGCAGGAGTCCTTTTGTGACTTGCATTCTCCATACCAAACTTCTTTACAATATTCTTAGCATACTTGCTTTGAGATAAGAAGATTGAGTCCTCCATCTGTGAGATTTGTAGTCCAAGAAAATAAGTTAGTTCTCCCATGAGACTCATTTCAAATTCAGCCTGCATCTGGTCAGCAAAGTGTTTAACCATATGTTCTGACATTCCTCCAAACACTATGTCATCAACATATATTTGGGCAACCATCAACTTCCCTCCTTCAGTTTTGACAAAGAGAGTTTTGTCCAAGCCTCCTTTTCTGTAGCCTTTGTCTGAAAGAAACTTTGTTAACCTGTCATACCATGCTCTAGGAGCTTGTTTCAGGCCATATAGAGCTTTTCTCAGCTTGTAGACATGATCAGGATGGGTTGGATCCACAAAACCTTTAGGTTGTTCCACATAAGCTTCCTCATTTAAGTACCCATTTAGAAAGGCACTTTTCACATCTATCTGAAATAACTTGAATTTCAGAAGACAAGCAATTGACAACAAGAGTCTGATTGATTCCAATCTGGCTACAGGTGCAAAGGTTTCATCAAAATCAACCCCTTCAACCTGGGTGTATCCTTGAGCAACAAGTCTTGCCTTATTTCTGGTGACAACTCCTTCAGCATCTGACTTGTTTTTGAATATCCATTTTGTCCCAATGATGTTAGTTCCTTCAGGTCTAGGAACCATTTCCCAAACTTCATGTTGCTTGAATTGGTTCAGTTCATCTTGCATTGCACCAATCCAATATTCATTAGTTAAGGCTTCCTTGACATTTCTTGGTTCCATTTTGGACACAAAACAAGAGTTTGAGATGATTTCTCTAGATCTTGTGATGACTCCACTATTGGGATCTCCTATGATGAGCTCTTTTGGATGATCCTTCTGAATTCTGATGGAAGGAGTCTTGCTAGCTTCCTTTGATTCAGATTCTGTTGTGGTGGAGTTGGGTAGATCATCCTGTTGGGTTGAAGTCTCAAAGAATGTCTCAACAATACAAGGAACATCTATTTCTTCATGATAGTCATCAATTACAACATTTATTGATTCCATCATGGTTTTGGTTATGGAGTTGAATACTCTATAAGCTCTGCTGTTTGAGGAGTATCCTAGAAATATGCCTTCATCACTTTTGGAGTCCAGTTTTCTTCTTTGTTCACGATCAGACAGGATATAACATTTGCTGCCAAACACATGGAAGTACTTCACAGTTGGTTTTCTTCCTTTCCAGAGTTCATATATGGTGGATGAGGTTCCCTTTCTCAAGGTGACCCTGTTATGAACATAGCAAGCTGTATTCATAGCTTCAGCCCAAAAATACATAGGAAGTCTTTTAGCATGTAACATTGCTCTGGCAGATTCTTGTATGGTCCTGTTTTTTCTTTCCACAACTCCATTTTGCTGAGGTGTTATGGGAGAAGAAAACTCATGACTGATTCCTTCTGAGGCACAGAAGTCATCAAACTTGTTGTTTTCAAATTCCTTGCCATGATCACTTCTGATTCTGACAATACATCCTTCCTTCTCTCTTTGAATTCTCTTGCACAGTTCTCTAAAAACTTCAAATACATCTGATTTTTCCCTAATGAAATTAATCCAGGTGAATCTGGAAAAATCATCCACAACCACATAGGCATATCTTTTACCACCAAGACTCTCTACTTGCATTGGTCCCATCAGATCCATATGGAGGAGTTCTAGAACCTTAGAGGTGGTCAGATGTCTTGACTTTGGATGTGACATCCTAGTCTGCTTACCAACCTGACATTCACCACAAACTCTTCCTTCATCAATTTGCAGTTTTAGAATCCCTCTGACTGCCTCCAAGGAGATAATCCTCTTCATACCCCTTAGATGAAGATGGCCAAGTTTTTGGTGCCACAGTTTCACCTCTTTTTCTTCTTTTGCAATGGAACACACAGATGAGAAATTAGTGTTCTCAGCCTCCCACAAGTAACAGTTGTCTTTGGATCTGACTCCTTTCATTACTATCTCTTGTTTGTCATTGATTACAAGGCATTCAGATCTTGAGAAATTGACCTTGAATCCTAGATCACACAGTTGACTGATACTAATGAGATTAGCGGTCAGTCCTTTCACCAGCAGTACTTCATTCAGACTTGGAACTCCAGGGCAGTCCAAATCACCAACTCCTTTGATTTCACCTTTAGCCCCATCCCCAAAGGTCACAAAACTGGTGGTGTGAGGCTTAACATTATTGAGGAGGTTCTTGATTCCAGTCATATGTCTGGAACATCCACTGTCAAAGTACCAGTCTTCTTTTGCAGAGACCCTCAGGGAAGTATGAGCTATCAGTGCAATAGTCTTTTTCTTCCATTGAGGAGCATGTGGTACCTTTTTAGATTTAGGTTTGACACCTGATATCTGATTAGGGTATCCATGTAATCTGAAGCAGAAGGGCTTTATGTGGCCATATCTACCACAATGATGGCATTTCCATATTTGGTACCTTTTCTTCATATGTCTCTGTTCCTGATGTTGAGAGTTGTGTTGAGACATCCGTTTTGACATTTGCTTACCAGTACCAGATTTCTTTGCTTCCATAAATCCTAGTCCAGATTTATTTCCCACATTTTGTCCAACCTGAAGGATCTCTTCCAATTTGTCTGTTCCATTGGTCAACATCTTGACAGATTTGGTCATTTGATTCAGTTGTGAGTTCAGCAGTTGAACTTCTCCTTCTAGATGACTTATAGTTTCAAGATTTGCCCTTTTTTCAGCCTCCAGCTTTATAATGAGTTTTGATTGTTTCTCATTCTGCACACAGACTTCAGCACTTCTGATACACAATTTCTTGTAGGTATCAGCCAGTTCTTCAAATGTCACTTCTTCATCACTAGTGTCACTTTCAGAAGTACAAACACTAGTTAGGGCAGTAACTACTTTGGCAGATTCTTCTTCAGAATTACTTTCTGAATCATAGTCAGACCAAGTAACAGTCATTCCTTTCTTTTGCTTCTTAAGAAAGGTAGGACATTCAGCTCGAATATGTCCATATCCTTCACATCCATGGCATTGAATACCTCTGCCTTGGTTTCCCTTATCTTCTGACCTTGGTCTTCTGCTGGAACTGTCAATGTCAGAGGGAATGTTATGAACATTAGACCTTGACTTTGGGTCCATTCTTTTGATGAGCCTGTTGAACTGTCTTCCAAGCATGGCAATAGCTTCTGATATGTTTTCTTCTTCATCCTCCTTGTATTCAACATTAGTGTTGGATACAAGTGCTATGCTTTTGTTCTTCTTGTCACCATTATCAGTGATCCCCATCTCAAAAGTCTAAAGAGACCCAATAAGTTCATCCACTTTCAACTTGCTAATGTCCTGGGCTTCCTCTATGGCAGTTACCTTCATTGCAAATCTTTTAGGCAAGGATCTGAGAATCTTCCTCACCGGTTTTTCTTCTGACATTTTTTCTCCCAGTGCTCCTGAGGTGTTGGCAATCTCCAAGATGTTCATGTGAAACTCATGAATGGTTTCATCTTCCATCATTTTTAGATTCTCAAATTTGGTGGTCAACATCTGAAGCCTTGACATTTTTACTTTGGAAGTTCCCTCATGAGTAGTTTTGAGAGTGTCCCAAACTTCCTTGGCCAGTTCATATTGATGTACTAGTCTGAAAATGTTTCTATCAATTCCATTGAACAAGGCATTTAAAGCTTTTGAATTTCCCAGAGCTAACTCATCTTCTTCTTTACTCCAATCTTCCTCAGGCTTCAGACTGATTGTCCCATCTATCTCAGTTATGGTGGGGTGAATCCATCCTTTGTCAGCAGCTCTCCAAGCTTTTTTGTCCAGAGATTTTAGGAAGGCAATCATACGAGGTTTCCAGTAGTCATAATTAGTTCCATCCAGAATGGGTGGTCTATTTCCAAAAACTCCTTCTTTGTCCATAGTGCCAGAAAGTGATATCCCTAGATCTCACCCAGTAATACAGGCAGGGTGCCTGCTCTGATGCCAATTGAAATTCTGGCTGCAGATACTCAATGTCACGTCCAATGTTATGACACCGTATCTGACTTACTATATGACAGTAATTACAAAAGCAGTAAAGAACACAGTTAATTGTTTACCCAGTTCAGTGTGCAACAACACCTACTATGGGGGCTACCAAGCCAGGGAGAGAATCCACTATAAGAGATGTTAATTCAGGAATAAACCAACCAGTTTATCTCCTTCACTTAAGACCTACCCAATGCAATTCTAATCTAAGTACAACTTAAACCTGAGTTCCTACTCACTCCCCCTCAATCACAGCAGTGATACATAAACCAATTTGACTTAAGAATTGATGAAGACACTCTTCAAAAACACACACTTGATTAAGCTTCACAGCTTTTTAATCAAGCAACACAATCACTCGTGCTTCACAGCTTTGAGTGATGTACACAACTAACTTGACTCTGCTTCACAGCTTTAGTCAAGGAACATTCAAACACTCTTGCTTCAAAGCTTTGAGTGCTACACAACCCTTACAAATAGAAACCTATTCCAAGGCACTTATCACAATGATAATTGCTTGGAGTACAATAATCAAATCTATACAGATTACAAAATGATCTTCTAATCAATCAGCAGGGATCATTGAAAAACAGCAGCTCTGTTGAATATATAGCAGCTGCAACTTCAGTTAGGGTTTCCAAAAACCTAGGGTTAATTCCGTTTGACCTAAAGACCAGGTCACAGGACTTTATTAACCAGGTTAGGGTTGAGCTAGGTTACCCCTCAGAAAACGCAGGATTCTGTTCAGAAAGGACTGAGTTATTTCCTGAAAAAACTCGGACTTATCCAATCCTGCAATCCTGTTAGTTCAGAACAGGATGTCATAACATCTGTTATGACATCTGAGAAAACCTGTCTACTGATTTAGCAAAATGTGATCATTTTGCAAAATGCTCAGATACACACTTATAAACATCAGTATTTGAATTACAATATTTTTCTGCAAAGGTACCTAATGAGTCAGTACAAACTGAACTAGAATGTTATGACATCAGTCATGACATTCACACATACACTTGGGATTTACCAAAAATGCAAGCCAATACTTAAACACCTACACACATCACAACACATTTTCAAAACAACTTTCAAAAACATTGAAAACTTTTCAAAAGACAAATACACCTTTGTATACATTCAAACATGGATCATTACAAAGGTTGCCACAACAAATGGCCTCTTTTCAAAACTATTTTCCAACTCACACACAAAGCACCATTTCAAACAATTGAAAGCACCATTTCAAACAATTGAAAATGCAAGGCAAGTGATCTAAGCAAGTAACTAAGAGCCCATGGATAACCATGGATAGAAAGGGTGCTAATACCTTCCCTTTCTATAATCTACTCCCTGAACCCAAGAAAACATCTCAAAGGTTTTTGCTGTGCTTTTTAACCTTTCCTTAGGATAAAATAAAAAGTCGGTGGCGACTCTTGCTCAACCGAAACATTTGCGAAAACAAACGCAAAACCTCAAGTCAGTTCTCCCACTGTATCACACATATGAAGCACCCAAATCTTATTCCTTACAAGGAGTATGTATTGACATTGCTCCCACACTTTGAGGAGATAACCTTTGAACACTTCCCAAGAGAGGAGAATCAGTTAGCGGACGCGCTAGCTACCATGTCTTCTATATTCAAGGTCAAGTGGGACAATGAAGCTCCCCAGATTACCATTGAGAAGTTGGACGAACCCGCACATTGTTGTGACATTGAGACTGAAGAGGTAGCAGATAAGTCCTGGTTCTATGAGGTAAAGAGGTATCTTGAGGCTCAAGAGTACCTCGAGGGTGCATCTGTTAATGACAAGAAGTTTATGAAATGTTTCGCTGTGAAGTTCTTCATCAGTAATGGGATTCTTTACAAGCGTAATCATGATTCAACCTTACTGCGATGTGTAGACAAAAGCGAGGCAGAAAGAATCATGGCAGAGTTGCATGAAGGTACCTTCGGAACTCATTCCAGTGGACATACCATGGCAAAGAAAATCCTACGGGAAGGATATTATTGGTCCACTATGGAAGCCGATTGTTATCTGCACTCTCGGACTTGTCATAAGTGCCAAGCCTATGTTGATAAGGTGCATGTACCTCCAGTTCCTCTGAATGTTTTGATGACTCCTTGGCCTTTTGCAATGTGGGGCATCGACATGATCGACGAGATCATACCTACTGCGTCCAACGGGCATCGTTTCATTTTGGTGGCTATTGATTACTTTACAAAGTGGGTTGAGGCAGCTTCCTTTGCTACAGTAACCAAGAATGTCGTAGCGTGGTTTCTCCGACACAATTTGATCTGTCGATACGGTGTACCAGAGAGGATCATTAAGGACAATGGTATAAATCTCAACAATACAATGATCACCGAGCTTTGCAGACAGTTCAAGATACATCATCACAACTCTTCTCCCTACCGATCGAAGATGAATGGGGTTGTTGAAGCAGCAAATAAGAACATCAAGAAAATTGTGCAGAAGATGACGGTGACATACAAAGACTAGCATGAGATGCTACCATTCGCTCTTCATGGGTACCGTACCTCAGCACGGACGTCGACAGGGGCAACACCCTACTCTCTGGTGTATGGCATGGAGGCATTCCTACCCGTCAAGGTCCAGATACCCTCTCTCCGGATTATGAAGGATGCCGGTTTGAGCAAAGACGATTGGATCCAGACCCGACTTGACCAGATGAACTTGATCGATGAGAAGAGACTTACTGCTATTTGTCATGGTCAGACGTATCAAAAGCGAATGATCAAGGCTTTTAAAAAGAAAGTCAGACGTATCAAAAGCGAATGATCAAGGCTTTTAAAAAGAAAGTCAGACGTCAAGAATATCAAGTCGGGGATTTGGTGATCAAACACATCTTACTGCCGCAAGGTGATCCCATGGGAAAATAGACCCCCACATACGAAGGGCCATTTGTGGTTAAGAACATTTTCTCGGGAGGAGCTATGATTCTAACCACCATGGATGGTGACGACCTTCCTCACCCCGTCAATGCAGACATAGTGAAAAGATACTACGCATAATCAAAGACCCGCTAGGTCGATTGGCCTAGGCAAAAATAAGGGCTTCCCAGCGAACCAAAAGGGTTCGGGCAAAAGTAAGGGATGAAAATGAAAAACTGTACACCCGACAAGTCGAAAACCTGAAAAGGCGGCTTGGGCAAAAAAGGGTATCCCGGTGGACTGAAAACCCGGAAGGGAGGTCCAGGCAAAAATTAGGGATCAAAGTGTAACACTGTGTCTCATTGGATCATCTCGCAACCAGACTTCGGTATCGACTATCAAGCTCGGACGGTGCCAATCAATCTTATCTACCTTCGACCAAGTAACAAAGTGATGAGACGCTTGAAGATATAAAGGCAATAGCAGAGTGTGAATCCGATGGGATTGTTTCACATAGCTGTTTTTCTTTCTTTTACACAAATTGTATAAACTCTATTCTTTCGGCAACGTTCTCTTATTAGGACGTCAGCCTCGTTGTACAAAACTCCTGTTATAGGCCAACTTCGAAATCAATACAATTCATTTCTCGAGAAATTTCAACTTGTTTTTCTTTTTCTGTTTTGTTTTACAAGAATGTCCAATGATTAATTTTTGATATATGCATTTGAAAATAATTGTTGCTCATAAATATTTACATGCGGAACAAAAGACAATTACTCGTATTTCCAGGAACAGGGGCAAACAAGAAGTGTCTAAACCTTACAGTTGCTACACCCACCAGGTACAGGGATAGAGCCAGCTTGAGAATATGACTAGAGGCACATACACTCCCTGCAGAATAGGAAGTACCCAAAGACAATGGTGATAACTCTCCAGCCGAGGTTCATAATCACGAATGGTTGGCAAATGCTCCCCAAGCAGAAATTCTATCCCCGACAAGGTTCATTATCACCAACAACGGTAATCCGTCCCCAGCGGAGTTGTTTCTCCAAATCAGTAGATCATCCAGCAGAATATCTTTCTTCCCCACAGAGTCTCTCCCGGTGGAGTGTTCTCAAACAGAACCACGCAAGTCTACAGCTAATCATATTTGGTCGTTATCCCCAGCAAGGACGGAGAACTCAAGTTCTTGTACTCTCCAACAGCAGTCTAGGATTTATTTCCCCAGCTAGAGAGTATCACAAGAACATTGCATATCCATACATCATGGCATACGCATGTGCATCATACAACACAATCTCATTTATTTTGAGAACATCATTACTCAATACATTTCATATATCATGACATTACATACGACTAACTCTTTACCTTTCAGGGAAAGATGCAATCAATTTCTCACAAGTTTTCTATGGTTCAGTCAAATTGATACTAAGATTCATGTTTCTTGTTCAAGCTATGAAGCCCGAATTTGACTGGATAATATCTTGATTTCTCCAAAATACTACGAAGCCTGGAATCGACCAGATAGTGGTATATCTTAAATTCAAGCTATGAAGCCCGGATTTGACCGGATAATATCTTGATATCTCCAGAATACTATGAAGCCTGGAATTGACCAGATAGTGGTATGTCTTAAATACAAGCTTAAAGCCCGGAAATCGACCGGAAAACAGCTTAACCCCCAACAAGTTATTGTAAAGCCTGGAAATCGACCAGATAGCAATACAAGATACCATGAAGCCTGAAATCGACCAGATAATGGTATAAGACGCTGTGAAGCCTAGAACACAACCAAATAGCAGCAAAGGATACTGAAGCCTGGGACACGACCAGATAACAGTATAAGGTACTGCGAAGCTTGGAATTCGACCAAATAGAAATTTACCCAGCCAATTACTATGAAGCCTGGAAATCGATCGGATAATAGTATGCCTTAAATTCAAGTTGAAGCCCAGATGCGACCGAATAACAACTTAATTCCTTCTGAAGCCTGGAGCAAGAACAGATAAGAAGTGAGAAATTGCAAAGCCTGGAGCACGACCAGATAGCAAGTTTTCTCCCCAGTAAGTCGCTGTGAAGCCTAGAACACGACCAGATAGCAGTTGGTCTTATTTATCTCAGCAAATCATTATGAAGCCTAGAGCACGACAAGATAGCATTTCATTTGCACCTCCTTGACTAAGAGATGATTCCCTAGTAGAGTAACGGACAACTGAAGTTCCTAAAACTCTATCTCTCTCAAGACAAAGAACAGCATTCCCCAACGTAGTCCTCCTCAACAACAGGTATACGGCCTCTCACAAAGGAATCTCTTATGCGACCGACACTTCTTCGGGTGGCATCTTTAAGCCCATCTTCTGACATCAACTTCAAAATGGCATCTATAAGCCCATTCCCCTATATTTCGAGACAAGTACCACTTGATGCGAGTGCAAATTTATGGGCACTCTAGTGTTCAATCATCTTCCACCTTCGGATCACGAAAGGCAGGCAGCCAATCTACATCCTCAGGTTTAAGAAGATTGAACAGGGGCAGCTGTTGTACCCCAAAATTTTCCCTCCCATATTTCTCAATACATTTCAAGTGAGGTCCTCAAATTGCTCAAGGAAATCCAAGGGTTGACCAAACAACTCTCTCCTAAGGCAGTCTACCTCAAATTAGGGTTTCAGTTTGCATCAAGATGCTTGAGTCCAAACGATCCCAAATGCTCACCATTGTCCTAATATTTTCACAATATCATTCATGTCATGTTTCAAGCCTTGCAGAGGAAATTTTCTCAGTCAATTGCTCAAAGACCTGAAAATCGACTATGTTAGGGCAAAAGTCAAATGTGGCCTACATACAGTCAAACTTCAAGATTTTTGGTCAACATTCTAATTTTAAAGTATTATTCATCATTTTATCAAGGGTTGACCATGATTACTCAAGGATTTCTCATAATTCATCAAAACCGAAAAGTTGCTAAATTAGGATTTTGTAGGAAATGTCAACTCAACTTTGAACAAGCATAACTTTCTGATACTTTATAAAAAATGACCTATCCAAAGCTAATTTTGAAGAGGATGGAATTCCCTATAATTCATCTTCAGCTCCCAAGTTCAAAATATGCACTCACAGGAAGATATGAATTTGGACATTATAGGTCATTTTGGAAAGTCAACAAAAACACCTTTTGGGTCAAAGCTTCATACATGAACATGAAAGACCCAATTAAGATGAGGCCAAAAGGGTTTCTTAGAGGACATCTTAAGCTTTCTAAAAATTCAAAGAACACCTCTCTAGGGTCAAAATGGAGGGAGTTATGCATTGGCCAAGTTGACCCTTTTTGCAAAATTGCCAAAAGTCAAATGTGTCCAAAATTGTAAATTTTGCTTAATGGGCTCGGCTTTTTATTCTTGCGTTAAGTTTGTAACATGACCCATGACCCATGATCCTTCCCACTGGTCATTATTTTATTTTTGTCATTTATTTTGATTTTATTTCAATTAAATCAAATAAAATCAAAATAAAATCATGAAAATATCAAAAACTAATCAAATCTTGAGATTTTGTGCATGTTTAGGTCTATTACACAGCTGAAAGTGAGATCAAATCGTGCAAGGCTCATTTGGACACAAAAAGATTTCATTTTTATTGATTTGGAAAGATTTGCATAAGGATCAAATCAGGATTCAATCATCATAATTGGAGAAGATTTGATACAAGTTTGCAACCCTAATTCATCCTAGGGTACATATAGAATAATTGCAGATAAAAAATAAGGGGATTAGAGGCGTGCAAAGAAGAGAAAAAATCTCAAAATTTCAAGGAAAATTGCAAACTAATTTCCCAATTCCAGGCTTCCTCAAGCCATTCCAGGCACATCAGTCGATTGCTGGACATCCAGGGATCAAGGTTCAACCACTAACAAGCTCCCTCAAGCCTTGAAACGCGCTGTAAGTACCAGACGGTTTCTAACTTTTCTTGATTTCGAATCCATTAATTCTGACATATTCTTAATCCTTATGATGTTTGCAAGCTAATGGTCATATTTAATTGCGTTTTCATTAACTATATACCAAGTTGCCATGGCTAGGGTTCATGCTTTATTTTTAGGGATTTTTCATACAGGAATAATTGGCCCTAATGAAGGAGACCATTGTGGTCAGCGGGTCAAACCCAGTTGATCCATGGTCTTGAATCTTATTTATATTGCTTGTATGCAGTTTCTGAAATGCACAGGGTTATAGCCACGGCGCCATGTCTGTAGGTAAAGGTTCAGAGTTTTAAACGAGAGATCCAGGGAAGAAGACGATGGCGTGTCACAACTTTACTGGCCGGTTTAAATGCTGGCGTGCTTATTCTGGCTAGAAGCCTATAGTTCTGATCTATTTATTTGTTTCTATTGTATTGATAAACTAACACCTAACGCAGTTGGTTAGAAGAAGGAAGTTAGAAGTTCATGATTCTGGATTCGATCCCAGGCGTGAACTTTTGGCATTTTCCCCCTTTGTATTCACCAGATCCAACGCCTGCACCTTCTAAGGATCATCTTCTGGACCCATCAACCAGGACCAGATCAAGCACCCTCTGGTCATGATCTGCTGGGTCCACCAGCCAGGAACAGGCCCAGTACCATCATCCTCTGATCACCATCCTCTAGACCATCATCCTCTGGACCATCATCCTCTGATCACCATCCTCTGATCAGCGCCGCTGACAGCAGACCCTTGGGTTATTTCTTATTTTTTCTCTAATTTACCTTTCTTTAGTTATTCTGCTTTTTTTTATCAACACCAAAATTACCTTTTTTTTACCCACAAAAAATCATAAAATCAATTTTCACAAAATTTAGAATTAGGTTTTTATTTATTTTATCAAATTTTATTTTATATTAGTCTAATTTAATTTAGGATTAATTCTAATTTTTTCATATATTTAAAACTAATTAGAAAAATTAGGGTTTGTTCTTGATTTAATTTTTATTTTCTTTTCTCAAAACCAAAAACACAAAAATAGGTTGATTTAATTATTTTTCTTAAATTTTAAATTAATTAGTAATTAGGTTTTATTTATTAAAATCTCATTTTCACAAGACAATCAAAAACAACCAAAAAATGATTCTTTCTTTTTAATAACAATTAGGTTTAGATGGGGTCAAAACCCTAATTCCTTTTCATTCAATTCATCGCGCGCGCTTATTATTTTTGCAATATCAATGTAATTGCTCATGGTATGTAATAGTTTAATTAGGATTTTCTTTTATTTATCGTTTTACGGGTTTTTGGCTATGTAAATTAATCCCTCCCCTGAGCCTTGTAATAGCGTAGGTTTTACTTTTCCGCATTTTATTTCTCGCAAATATTAATTGTTAGATGTATGTTCATAGGATTGTATGGTAAGATTGCATGACAAATTTTAAAATGGCTAGCAAACCCTAAATGTGTAAAGATAATAACTGAAATCAAATCACTCGCACATGTGCACTCTTAGGGTATACTCTCACTTCGGTTGCCTTCGGTAAACGATCATTAAGTATAGGGTGTTTTAGTGGTTACCCTCTTGTCTAACAAAGATCAAATGTCCCGTTCGGAAATGTTGCCTCGGAAAGGTTACCTCAGAAATGTTGCCTCGAATATGATCTTAAGACTTTAGGGTTACTACTAAGACGTCCTAACATTTCTTTATTGATCGTACATCCCTTTCGAATTGACCCTTACAACTCCAACGACGATGCTTCCTACTTCTCAATAGTAGGATAGCGCTGTCTAAAGGAAACGAGAACATAAATAATCTTTTTTTTCGAGTAGGTAGATGCTAGTAGGTACTTGCTCAAATCAAACTTTTTCACACCAAACACTTTTTCAAACTAAAGTTTTCAAAAACACTTCGTAACACTCTTGAAGACAGAAGCAAGGGTTAAAACAAAGTAAAACAAAAAGGTTTTCAAAGCATAAACACACAAGCAATTTTAAAATGATGAGCAAGTACCTAAGAGCCCGTGGAAAACCACGGATAGAAAGGGTGCTAATACCTTCCCTTTCTATAATCTACCCCCCGTACTCAAAATCTCCAAAAAGGATTTTTTTATGCTTTTTTCCTTTCCAGTTGGATAAAATAAAAGTCGGTGGCAACTCTTGCTTACCGCGACATTTTACGAACAAAAAACGCAAAACGTAAACCAGCATTTTCCAAAACAGTCGGTTCTGCCACCGTATCACAGCTGCTAATAAAAACATTAAGAAAATCATACAGAAGATGACAGTGACATAAAAAGACTAGCATGAGATGTTACCATTTGCTCTTCATGGTTATCGCACCTCAGCACGAACGTCGACAGGGGCAACACCCTACTCTCTGGTATATGGTATGGAGGTTGTTCTGTCTATTGAGGTCCAGATCCCTTCTTTGAGGATCATGAAGGACGCAGATTTGAACAAAGACGATTGGATCCAAACTCGACTTGATCAACTGAATCTGATTGATGAGAAAAGGCTTATCGTTGTCTGTCATGGTCAAATGTATCAAAAACGGGTGATCAAGGCTTTCAACAAAAAGGTCAGACGTCAAGTATATCAAGTCGGTGATCTAGTGATCAAGCGCATCATACTGATGCAAGGTGATCCAAGGGGAAAATGGACTCCCACGTACGAAGGGCCATTTGTGATCAAAAGCATATTTTCTGGTGGAGCCATGATTTTGACCACCATGGATAGTGATGACCTTCATCACCCTGTTAATGCGGACATAGTGAAAAGATACTACGCATGAATAAAGACCCTCTAGGTTGACTGGCCTAGGAAAAAATAAGGGCATCCTGGCGAACCAAAAGGGTTTGGGCAAAAATTAGGGATGAATACAAAAAATATTTGTACATCCGGTAAGTCAAAAACCTGAAAAGGCGGCTTGGGCAAAAAAGGGTATCCCGGTGGACTGAATGTCCGAAAGGGTAGTCCAGGCAAAAATTAGGCGTTTGAAGCGTATCACTATGTCCCATTGGATCACCTTGCAATCAGACTTCAGTATCAACTATCAAGCTCAAACGATACCGATCAATCCAGTCAGCTTCGGATAAGTAGCAAAGTGATGAGACGCTCGAAGACATAGGGGCGGTAGCAGAATTGAGACATAATGAGGTTATTACACATAGCTGTTTTATTCTCTTTGTACACTATTTTGTATAGTTTTCACTCTCACGACGGAGTTCTCCTACCAGAACGTCAGCCTCTTTGTACAAAATTCCTGTTATAGGAAAACTTCATAAATCAATACAAATCATTTCTTTGGAAGTACAAAACTATTTGTTTTACTTTTTTCTATTTTCTTTTGCAAAAACATCCAATGACTTATTCTTGACATATGCATTTGAAAATGATTTCTATTCACAAATATTTGCATAAGAAACAGAAAGACAGATGCTCATGATTTTAAGGAATGGGGCAAAGTCTAAAAAACCATTTTAGTCCCGACAGTTACTCCTTCAAGCAGGTACAAGGGCAGAGACAGTTCTGAGACGAAGTCGCCATTACATATGACCCCGTGATCTCTATGTTCCCCACAGAGTAGAAACAACCAAAGTTTCGATCTCTTCTTCCCCAAGCTGGAATTATCTCCTTCAGTAAAGTTCCTTCTCCAGCTACAACTTGTATTCCCCAGCCGAGCTTTATAATTTCAAACAATTATAAAATCTCCTCCCAGGTAGAGTTTATTTCTCCAACTACGAAAGTTCATTCCCCAACAGAGGTTATTTCTCTACAACGGAAAAATCTTCCAATAAAGCATATCCCTCCACATAGTTATTCTCAAGCATAGTCAATCCCCAACAGAATATCCTCAAACAGGAAGAGGAAATCCCCAACAAATTATATTCATTCATCATCCCCAGCGGAAACAAGGATTCAGCCTCCTTATACTCTTGAGCAACAGTCCAGGATTTACTTTCCCAGACTAAGAAACATCACAATAGCATTCCATATTCATACATTATGGCATCCACATACATATCGCATACAGCATAATCTCATTTATTTTGAGAACATCACCACAATGCCTTTCATACATCATGACATTGCATATGACTAACTCTTTTCCTTTTCCAGGGAAAATATCAAATCAATAAACATCGTCGGCTACTTATGTGACCTGGTAGTTTTCTCAAAAGCTACGCCTAATGAAAGGATATTTCATCATCTTCCTCAGAACGAAGTTCTCAGAAGACCTTCGTTGGTTCAGTCAGATCGCCACTAAGATCTCCCTGATTCTTATTCCAGTTGAAGATTGGCCCAAGACTTTTGTCTAGTTCAGTTGAATCGATCCTAAGATTCTTCTGATTGTTGTTCCAGTCAAAGTTGATTAAAGACCTTCTCTAGTTTAGTCAGATCTCCACTAAGATCTCCCTGATTCTTATTCAAGTTGAAGATTGACCCAAGACTTTTGTCTGGTTCAGTTGAATCGATCCTAAGATTCTTCTGATTGTCGTTCCAGTCAAAGTTGATTAAAGACCTTCTCTGGTTCAGTCAGATCGCCACTAAGATCTCCCTGATTCTTATTCTAGTTGAAGATTGAACCAAGACTTTTTTCTGGTTCCGTTGAATCGATCCTAAGATTCTTCTAATTATCGTTCCAGTCAAAGTTGATTAAAAACCTTCTTTGCTTCAGTCAGATCGCCACTAAGATCTCCCTTATTCTTATTCCAGTTGAAGATTGACCCCAGGACTTTTGTCTGATTCAATTGAATCTATCCTAAGATTCTTCTGATTGCTATTCCAGCTAAAGAAACTACAAAGCCTAGAGCACGACCAGATAACAACTTAATCTCATTCCCCCCATTAAGTCGCTGCAAATATGACCAGATAGCAGTCAGCCTTAATATCCTCAGCAAGTCACTGTGAAGCCTAGATTCGGACCAAATAGCAGTTCACTTCCGTCTCTTCAATCAAGAGATGACTCCCTAGTAGAGTAATGGACAACCGAAGCTACTAAACTCTATTTCCCAAGCGTAAACCAACACTCCTCGGCGGAGTCTACCTTAATAACAGGCATAGGTTCCCACAAAGGACTATCTCATGAAATCAACATTGTTCCAAATGGCATCTTTAAGCCCATCTCCGACAACTCCCTGTCATATTCCCTGGATGGCATCTTTAAGCCCATCTTTGATGATCTCCCGTAACCCTCTCCAAATGGCATCTGTAAGCCCATTCCCGATATTACCTACACAATCAAGTATCGTTTCATATGAGTGCAAATTTCTGGGCACTCTAATGTTCAATCATCTTCCACCTTTAGATCACGAAAGGTAAATCAGCCAATCTACATCCTCAGGTTTAAGAAGATTGAACAGGGGAAGTTGTTGTACCCAAAAAATTTCCCTCCACTTTTCACTCATGATATGCCTTTAGAGTTCCTCAATTGCTTAAGGATGACCAAGAATTGACCAGACAAATTCTCCTCCCAAGGCAATAAACCTCAAACTAGGGTTTCAATTTCAAGCAAGATGTATGAGTCTAAAGGATCCAAAATGTTCTCCATTGTCTTAATTTGTCCTCAAGATCATCCATGCCAAATTTCATGCCTTGAGCAATAAGTTTGCTCAGTCAACTGCTCAAATGCCTGGAAATCAACTATACTAGGTCAAAAGTTAATTGTGGCCCAAATACAGTCAAACTTCAAGATTTTTGGTCAACATCAATATTTTTAAGTATAATCCATAATTTGATCAAGGGTTGATCATGATTCCTCAAGAAATACTCCTAACTCATCAAAAGTCAAAAATGGAAAATTAGGGTTTCTGTAGGAAAAGTCAACCAAACTTTGACCAGGCATAACTTTCTCATACTTTTTCATAAATTTTTCCTCCAAGGCTCATTTTGAATAGAATCCAATTCCGTACAAATTCTCTTCATCCCTAAATTCCAAAAATGCCTCAATCAAAAGATACAAGCTCAGACATTATAGGTTCTTTCAAAAGTCAATAAAAACACCTTTTGGTTCAAAGCTCCTTACATGAACATGGAAGATCCAATTGAGGTGAAACCAAAAGGGTTGTTTATAGGACATCCTAAGCTCTCTAAAAAGTCAAATAACACCCTCATAGGGTTAAAATTGAGAAAGATATGCATTGCTAAATTGACCAATTTTTGGAAATATGCATGAAGCCAATATTGACCAAACTTGATTTCTTTCCAAATGGGCCCATGTTTCCATGCTTGAAACTTGTTCTTAACATCTCCCACGACCCCTGAGCTCACTCATATATTATTTCATTATTTTTATTATTTACTTTGATTTTTTATTCATTTAAATCAAAATAAATCAAATAAAATATTGAAATAATGAAATAAAATCCAAAGATTTGTTTTAGGGCCATATAATGAGTCTAAGATCTGATGAGCAAGTGAAGATTTCTTGCAAGGACTGATTGGAATGAAAAGAACATGTTTTGGCCAATTTTGGAAACTTAAAATACAAGTTGCAAATCAAATATTTTTCTCACAAATCTTCAAGATTGCATCCAGTTTTGTTAACCTAATACATTCTCGTATATATGTGTAACATTCCCAGACCAACAAAAGGGTTGGCCGCATAGAATACACACAAGAAGTTCTAGATTTTTGACAAAAAGTGGCAATCAGTTTTTTCATTTGCAGAAGGATTCAAAGAAACTGGACGTTTGCAATCCATTCCTGGGGACTTTCTGAAGTTAACCACATCATTCTCACGCGTCAAAGCATCCAGAACCATCATCTACATCATCACAGTTTGTTCATGATATGTTGAATTTGTTTTTGATCATACACACATTATAAATAAGTTTTAAGTATGTGTTCATGTTTGTATGAGCATTTAGAATGTGTTTGAATAATTAATTGCTTCTTTTGATGCATATTTGACCAATTTCCATTGTTAGGGTTTTGAGGTTTGTTTTAGGGTTTTCCGATACAGGTAAAATTAGGCCAAAAGAAGAGTACCATCATGCTCACGAGATCAAATCCAATTGATCCATGCCTTTATATTGAATTTATGTTGCTTGGTTAAGATTATGGAAATTTGCAGGTCCTTTAGTTACGGTTTTGTCTGTAGGTAAAAGTTCCTGGGCTAAAACGACAGCCACTAAAGAAGACGGTGGTGTGGCATAACATGGTTGGTTCATTTGAATGCAGCGCACGTTTTTTCTTAAATATAATTTTAATTGTTGATTTTGATTATATTATTTTGTTGTTGTTTAGATAAGCGAATAGACAAGTGGCTCAGATGGCAGGAGTGAAGGGCGTTAAGGCGTGCATGTGTGGGAGGTCAGGGGTTCCACCCCTGCCTCCTGCATATTATTTTTCTAATAATTTGTTTCCAGATCCAATGCGCTTCTTGTCCAAAGCGCATACCATATGCCTCAAATTCATCACCCTCAAATCAATCAAACACCAGATCAAACACTCTAACTTCAAACGTACATGGTGGACCTCCAAGCTTGCTCCACAATGAATCACACGCAAGGGCAATTGGGCTGGCATAAGATCCAGGCTTTGGGAATTTCAGCAATACACCCCTCAATTGGGTTTCTCACCCCCTCAGGCCCATTTTTTCTAATTTCTCTATTCTTTTTTTTATTTTGTTTGTATTTTTTTATTTATTTATTTTTCAAAATCATAAAATAAAAAAAACCACAAAATATAGGCTTTAGAATTTTTCTTAATAAAATTAAGTTTTACAAATTAATTTAATTAAAATTTTAACTTTTTTTTTAAAATAAAATCAATTAGAATCTAGGTTTAAAATTCAAATCTTTTTCTTAAAAAAATATATCAAAAAATATTTTTGTATTCATATTTATTTTTTTTAATTCATAATTTGTCCAATTAATTACTTTTGCATCATTTAAATTTTTTTCAAATTAAAAAAAAACAATAAAAAATACATTTTTTAACTTATGCGCGCTTTAGGGTTTAGACGCTTCGGGTATTTATTATTTTTGCCGTATTATTTTCCAATTATATAATTGTTCCTGGTTTGTAATAATTAAGTTAGATTTAAACTCATGTCTGTGATTATGTAACTTCTCCAAGGCCCTGTAATAGTTAGGAACTTTATTTTTTCCGCAATTTACTTTCTGTATGATAAACTGCTTAGATGTATGCTAATAGGATTGTATGGAAAGATAATAGTTAATTGAACATAGATAACCCTAAATCCATAAGATAAATGAACAGAATCAAGCACACTTGCACATGCTCACCCCTAGGGTATCTCCCACTTTGGTTGCCTTCGAATATGGTCACAATTCGCGAAACATGAGAATCCTTAGTGGCTGTCCTTGAGTCTAAGAAATCACTTGTCCCTCGATGACCCTCTCGAATGTTGCCTCCGTTAAAAAAGTGATCTAAGGGCTTTAGGACAGTTACTAAGAGTTTTTGCCCAGTTGCCTTTAGTGACCGTACGTCCCTTTCGACAGTCCCTCAACATCCGACGACTAGGGCTACCTACTCACTAATAGTAGGATAACACTGTCTAAAGGATAGGAGGAAAATAACAAACTTTTTTTCAGTAGGTAGATAATTCTAAGTACTTGCTCAAGAACAAATTTTTACACACCACACTTTCAAAACATTTTTCAAAAACGCTTTATCAACACTCTTGAAGACTAATACAAGAGTTAGTATAAAGCAAACAAAAACTTTCAAAACACACAAACACAAACCGTTTTCAAAATGAGCAAGTACCTAAGAGCCCATGGAAAACCACAGATGGAAAGAGTGCTAACACCTTCCTTTTTCATAATATACCCCCTTACTCAAAATCTTGAAAAAGGTCTTTTTCTGTTCTTTTCACCCTTTCCATTGTTGGATAAAAGAAAAGTTGGTGGCGACTCTTGCTACCGTGACATTTGCGAACAAAAAACGCAAACCAGTATTAATAGTCGGTTCTGCCACGGTATCACATACACTCTCTAAATCAAACAAAGAAAGTAAAACACTTGGTTTGGGCCCTAAAACCTAGGCCCAAACCTGAATCTAGCCTTAGGGGAAATTGAAAGGATTTTGAAACCCTAGATACACAAAAGAAGGCGCTGAATCCTGGGGAATTGGTCAAAATGCTATTGATTTCTCTTACCAATAAAACAAGTAAAACACTAAATTACTCTCTCACATGATTCTCTCTCTCTCTTGAACCAATTATCCCTAATTTCATCGCTTCATCTGCTTAACTACAGGAAGATCACTCTGAACCTTTGCCCTCTAGATTCTCGTTGATTCCATGTTGTCTATCATTTGGATCGAGGTCTCTGTTCTATTTGCCATGGGAATTTCAACAATAATAACACTGGTTAAGACGACAATGACAACAAATCTTCTCAGTTACAGATATTAATCTATCCGCGTTTGTTAATATGAAATCGAACGAAATACAACACAATTCTATCATCTTTTCTCTCTTAACCGTAACAAATCGAACAAATGACAGGTGCGTCATTCAATGATACAACACAATAATGCTCAGATTTAACATCAAATTAGATATTGTAAAAACAAAGAATGAGAATCAAGTTACCTACAACGAGGAGGGTTTCGCCGTCAATTATTTAGGTACAATACCTTCTTATTTTACTATTTTCATTTCACAATCTACTTTTCTACCTCTCCTTCACCTGCTTCGCATATTGATACCTCAAATGGTCATAATCTATTTTTGGGCCCCTGCAAATTCGGATCTGAGACTTTGTTGCAGGTTATGAACTTTGATGTGTCGAATTGTTGTTACTTCTATTGATACGTTACATGTGTTGATATTTTGAATTGCAAATGAAGCTTGAACGGTTAATGAGGTGCTACTGCTTCTGCTTATTCTTTCGAACTATGTCGATGTTGCAATATGCTGCGACAAAGACTGCTGCAGGTTAGTTAACGTTACATAGTGGGTTTGTGAAGTTTGTTATCAGAGGTTTTAGAATGAGTTTTTCTGGGTATTTTATGCAGGGATTTGAAGTTGATCGAAGAAGTTAATTTGGATTAGCATGGAAAGGTTTCTGTTATGAAGTTTGGCAATGATGAAGTCATATATGAAGATTGGAACCTTGGAGTTTGAAGGTTGAGAATGGAAATGCGAAAGGTTGCAGTAGTTTTGAGACATCAGTTGGAGGTATGTGGAGTTGTGATGGTTATTTAGGAAGAGGTTTTGATAATTTTCTTCCTCCTTCCTGTGTGAAAATTGTTGGTATTTTATAGTGAATTAGAATAGGTTTTGGGGGGAAAAGTTGGGGGACTTGAACTATTGCAGTTAACTGTTTTATCGCTTTTTAGGATGCAAATTTGTATGGCTATTGATGTTATTTTTTGGACTGCTTTGGACAGGGTTTGGACAGCATAGAAACAAGTTTTTGGCATTATTTTTGGACTGATATGCAGGGTTGTTTCTGGTTTGGGGCAGCAGTATGATTTTGGAGCTTTATGCTTGGATAGAGACAAGGCTTGGTGTGGACAGTAACAGCAGGTTTTGACATTTTTCCTTCTAGTTTGTGCAGGTTGTTTTGATTTTGCAGGTTGATATGCTAAGTTTTGGCCTGTTATGTTTGTCTTATGGCTACAAAATTATGGACAAGGAGATGTCACAATTTGACTGTTTATTTGGCATTATGCAGGAGCTGGAATTTTTTGGCAGCAATTTCTACAAGGTTGTTGAAGGAAATATGTGGCATGGATTTTGGATCAAGAACAAGTCTTAGCTTTAGGTTTAGATTTTTTTTTGTACAATCACTTGTGCAAGATTCTTGTGGTAACTTGTAATTTTTACTTAGGACTTGATTGAATGTAATTTGGGCATTTAAACTTGTACAACTTGCAAATGGATGAGACAAAGGTTACTTGGAACTTTGAAGTTATATTTTTGATATGTCTTTAGAATTGAATGAGTTTGAATAATGGATGACGAATAGTAAGGTCTTAAGACTTTGTATTTTGGACACTTGAAACCTACACTTTGAAGAGTAGTGAAGGATATTGTATCTCAAGAAATTCACACAAATGCTTAAGAATTTTGATCATTTTCAAATCTCCATGAACCAATAATCAACTTGTATCTTAAGAAATTCAGTTCACTTGATAAACTTTCACCTCCCTATTTCAATGACAAACCTTGAATCCCTAACTTTAATTCTCAAAATCCAAATTAACTTGCAATTGAAGTAACAAGTACTTAAGGACTTCAAAGTTGTATATGATAAAAACCAAACCACAAGTCACTCTTTTATGCCCTTGTACTTACACTTCAATCCATCATAATAAACCATGTCTTTGAAGAAAACTCATCATGACATTAATCAAATTGGAAGTCAAGAACAATTCTAAATCAAGAAATGACATACAACAATTCAATAAATTTCAAAGTCTTTTAAGCACAAATTTCCCTCAGTCCTTGAAGCAAACTTGTAGATGACATTATTTATGACAGCGTGCAAGAAGAATCATCTCAAAATATTGATCATTGAGGAAATTACGATCCTTGCACTTGATCTTGAAAATGTTGACTTTTCAGTAAAAGAGATTTGAATCAACTGGAAAACTTGATCCTTCCTTGCATTCCCAGACACCTTGATGCATATGTGAATTAATGATGATAAAATCTGGATTGTGCTCTGAGGAAGTTATGGAGAAGCTTGAGACCACTTGTTGAACAGAGCGTGGAAATAAACACATGATTTCCCTGATTAATCAGTCTTCAAGAATCAATGATCAACTGCACTTCTGGCTTGAGAGATTCCAAACCCTAATCGAGGCGTGACGCCTGATGCTCTTGATTCAGATCTGTTTCCTGCAAATGAAATCAAAGAAACGAAAAAACACACACTTCGTTCTTGATTAGAAGTTAGTGATACATAGGCTAAGAATGTTCAAAATACTTGACAATTTCTGCATAGTCAATGTTCGAAGGTGAGAGGTTAAAACCGAACGTATTTCGTGACCTTGACTTTTGTATAAAATGCAAAAATAAAAATGGGATCTTAGGTTAAAAATTGGGATATGAAAACACAAAATCAATCTCTTCACATGTCACTAACAACGAAAAGGTAAAGTAATGCTTTAAAATCCTTTATACTTTATTTAAGAATTAGGGACCGTAAAATCTACTCCGCATCACCAATGATTGAAATCCTCTTAAAAATTGTTCGAAAATACTAAAATACTATAATAAAGAGAAATGTCATTTTCTATAGTATATTCCTCGGTCTCCAAACATCCTTTCCCTTTATACTTTCTTATATTATTTGTAAACGGAATTTTTTTAAGTTATTATGAAATGAGTTATAATTACACAAAAATTTCAATATAAAATATAATAAAATTTAAGACTAAATACAATAAATTTTGTTATATATATTTTTTACTTATATTTCATTTCAAAATGATAATAACATTAAAATTGATGTTAAAATTCTGCACTTATCTTTTAATAAAAATTAATATAGAAACCTTTTTGAAGAATAATATCAAATAGAATTATTTTTTAATAAATTTAATGTATTATGACGACTTTTGTTTATATATAGTTTAATTAATATATCACATACACGTGTAAAAATAGTTTCCTTTATTCGATTAATTCATATTCTCCTTAGTAAATCAAGAAGGAAATTTTTAATCAAATTTGAAATTTGTGAAAAAATAGTTATCTTTATCCGATTGACTCGCATTCTCCTTAATAAATCTAGAAGAAAAATTTTAATCAAATTTAAAATTCGTCTTGTGTTTTTCACATTCGAAATATCTATAAATACTCATAGTTTACTTGTATAATATATATTCGTAATAATGACAAACAAGAATTTTTCTTACTCGTATTTTTCACCAAATTCTAATAATGAATCCTCCAACAACAATACAATAAATTTTTTTCCACTCTCAAACAACTCACCTATCATGGTGGGTGTCAAGAGAGGATACATGGTCTCTCATGCTCTCACCACTACCACAAACAACGATGGTGGCACAATCCTATGGTTTTATTGATCTACATCGAGATTTAAAGGAGGAATTTATCACTTCATCCTCTAAAAAATTTAAGGGTAGACCTTTAAACTCTAAGAACAAACCCAAAACTTTAATTATTGTCGAGGAAAATATGAAAATCAATATGAAAATTATTGTTATTAAAATCCTTCCTAGAAGAGATATTGTTGAGGCTTTAATCAATTATACTCAACGTTGTCAAGTTGACATAATTGTGTCCGGGAGTTATGGTTTTGTCTCTGACATTACTCTTCTCCACACGATAACTCACGTGTTAACTCTTCCGTTCCATATGACATCTCTATAAAAAATATGTGTAAATCTTGATTGTGATAGCGCTCCTCTCTATTTATGTTTTTGTTTTTCCATTTATCTCTCCGATCCTAGTGGAAAGACATTTGATGAAGAAGTTGGAGGGAAGATTAAGGAGACTTGTGTTGTTTGGATTACAGCCACTCTTGTTAAGAAGCAAAAGTTTGGTAGGGTAGACTCCACTAATGTTGATCGTGTTGCACATGAAGCCAACAACAATTAGATAGCCAAAGACTCTTATGTATTTTCCTTGTTGTTTTATGAGTGTACTTAAATTTTTGAATAGCATAAGATAAACTTTTGTTATGTTCTATTGAAAGAGAGATGAATAGTTTGATTTTATAAAAAGAGATTAGTAGTTGCTTAATTTTATGTGTTGATAGTACAATGTCAAATATTTTAAAGTTGTTTTCATAGTAGTTAATTAATTTTAAAATTTAATTACAATTTTGATCTCTTATTTTATTTGATTTTCACAATTAATTTTTTTATTTTAAATTTAAAAAGTTTTAATCATCTCTCATATTTTTAGCAGTTAAAATTAACATTGTGTCAAACTTTAAATGACATTTTATTTATGAAATGTGATAAATCATCATTTAAATTTTTTTTTATAAAAGTTTATAAATAAGAAATATATGTTAAAACATATACACATCATTAATTTTTAATACAAAAGAGTGTGAGGAGAATAAACCTAAGCGAATTTACTTTTCACAAAAGAGTGAGAGGAGACAAAAAAAAAAAACTTTTACAACAACCTGCCCCTAAGTTTATAATTTACTATCACTTCAATTTATTTTGTTATTTTACGTTTTCCTACAAATCAAATTACCTAATTTTATAAATAGTTGAATAAATTTATACAAATTCAATTATATTTAAGTGAATTCTTATTTATCTATCACAAAAAATTGAGTACAAATAATCTTAGTATAAAATCCTTTGAAAAAACTAAAAGATATATTTTTAATAAATAATTAAATATAATAAAATTAAATTCTATTGAATAATCATTCATAAAATAAAAGGTTCTTTGTCAAAATTTATAAATAAAAAATATTGTAATAATATATTTTATTTATTTTTAATTTTGAAAGCATCAGGAGTTGTTTATATTGAAATATTATGAGAAATTCAAAGAAAATATTGTTATCATTCGTTCATACTTATCTAACTCGATCAATTGAACTAATAAAAATAATAATAAAGTTAATAATACTTATAATAATATTAATAATAATAATAATAATAATAATAATAATAATAATAATAATAATAATAATAATAATAATAATAATAATAATAATATAATATGAAATTTAAATAAGAGTGTTATTGAAAAATCCTATAATTAAAAAAATCAACAATTCTAAAAAAAATTTGAAAACATATAAATCCTTATAATATATAAAAAATTTGTTGACTATTATAAATATATTTGATTATATTTTATGAAATAGATTAATTTTGATTTAATGTATTTTATTATCATTTTGACTGAGGTAATTTATACTTATTATTAATATTACAATTATTATATACTTAAATGTATTATATTTGTTGAATGGAATGGAATAAAAAAGGAATTATGATATAAAATAAAGAAACGAAAATGAATTAATATATGAAACCATTTTAGTCTCGATAATTATTCTTTCCAGCAGGTACAGGGGCAAAGACAGTTCTGAGACGAAGTCGCCATTACATATGACCCCGTGACGTCTATGTTTCCCACAGAGTAGAAATAACCAAAGTTTCAATCTCTTCTTCCCCAAACATGAATTATCTCCTTCAGTAAAGTTCCTTCTCCAGCTGCAACCTGTATTCCCCACTCGAGCTTTATAATTTCAAACAGTTATAAAATCTCCTCCCAGGTAGAGTTTATTTCTCCAACTACGGAAGTTCATTCCCCAACAGAGGTTATTTCTCTACAACGGCAAAATATTTCAATAAAGCATATCCCTCCATAGAGTTATTCTCAAGCAGAGTCAATCCCCAGCAGAACATCCTCAAACAGGAAGAGGAAATCCCCGACAAATTATATCCATTCATCATCCCCGGCGGAAACAAGGATTCAGCCTCCTTATACTCTTCAGCAGCAGTCCGAGATTTACTTTCTCATACTAAGAAACATCACAATAGCATTCCATATTCATACATTATGGCATGCACATACATATCGCACACAGCATAATCTCATTTATTTTGAGAACATCACCACAATACCTTTTATACATCATGACATTGCATATGACTAACTCTTTGCCTTTTCCAGGGAAAAGATTAAATCAATAAACATCGTCGGCTACTAATGTGACCTGGTAGTTTTCGCAAAAGCTACGCCTGATGAAAGGATATTTCATCATCTTCCTCAGAACGACGTTCTCAGAAGACCTTCTCTGGTTCAGTCAGATCGCCACTAAGATCTCCCTGATTCTTATTCCAGTTGAAGATTGACCCAAGACTTTTGTCTGGTTCAGTTAAATCGATTATAAAATTCTTCTGATTGTTGTTCCAGTCAAAGTTGATTAAAGACCTTCTCTGGTTCAATCAGATTGCCACTAAGATCTCCCTGATTCTTATTCCAGTTGAAGATTTACCCAAGACTTTTGTCTGGTTCAGTTTAATCGATCCTAAGATTCTTCTGATTGTCCTTCTAGTCAAAGTTGATTAAAGACCTTCTCTGGTCCAATCAGATCGCCACTAAGATCTCCCTGATTCTTATTCCAGTTGAAGATTAACCTAAGACTTTTTTCTGGTTCAGTTGAATCGATCCTAAGACTCTTCTGATTCCCGTTCCAGTCAAAGTTGATTAAAGACCTTCTCTGGTTCAGTCAGATCGCCACTAAGATCTCCCTGATTCTTATTCCAATTGAAGATTGACCCAAGAATTTTGTCTTGTTCAGTTGAATCGATCCTAAGATTCTTCTAATTATCATTCCAGTCAAAGTTGATTAAAAACCTTCTCTGCTTCAGTCAGATCGCCACTAAGATCACCCTGATTCTTATTCTAGTTGAAGATTGACCCCAAGACTTTTGTCTGGTTCAGTTGAATTGATCATAAGATTCTTCTGATTGCTATTCCAGTTAAAGAAACTGCAAAGCCTAGAGCACGACCAGATAACATCTTAATCTCATTCCCCCATTAAGTCGCTGCGAATACGACCGAATAACAGTCAGCCTTATTATCCTCAGCAAGTCAATGTGAAGCCTGGATCCAGACCAAATAGCAGTTCACTTCCGTCTCTTCAATCAAGAGATGACTCCCCATTAGAGTACTGGATAAGCGAAGCTCCTAAACTCTATTTCCCAAGCGGAGACCAACATTCCTCGTCGGAGTCCACCTCAATAACAGGCATAGGTTCCCACAAAGGAATATTTCATGAAATCAACATTGTTCCAGATGGCATCTTTAAGCCCATCTCCGACAACTCTCTGTCATATTCCCTAGATGGAATCTTTATGCCCATCTCCGATGATATCCCGTCACCCTCTCCAAATGGAATCTGTAAGCCCATTCCCGATATTACCTACACAATCAAGTATCGTTTCAGATGAGTGCAAATTTCTGGGCACTCTAGTGTTCAATCATCTTCCACCTTCACATCACAAAAGGAAAATCGGCCAATCTACATCCTCAGGTTTAAGAAGATTTAACAGGGGAAGTTGTTGTATACCAAAATTTTCCCTCCCATTTTCACTCAAGACATGCCTCTAGAGGTCCTCAATTGCTCAAGGATGACCAAGAATTGACTAGACAAATTCTCCTTCCAAGGCAATAAACCTCAAACTAGGGTTTCAATTTCAAGCAAGATGTATGAGTCTAAAGGATCCCAAATATTATCCATTGTCTTAATATGTCATCAAGATCATCCATGCCAAATTTCATGCCTTGAGCAATAAGTTTGCTAAGTCAACTGCTCAAATGCCTGGAAATCAACTATACTAGGTCAAAAGTCAACAATGGCCCAAATACAGTCAAACTTCAAGATTTTTGGCCAACATCAATATTTTGAAGTATTACCCATCATTTGATCAAGGGTTGATCATGGTTCCTCAAGAAATGCTCCTAACTCATCAAAAGTCAAAAATGGCAAATTAGGGTTTCTATAGGAAAAGTCAACCAAACTTTGACCAGGCATAACTTTCTCATACTTTATCAGAAATTTTTCCTCAAAGGCTCATTTTGAATAGAATCCAATTCCCTACAACTTATATTTATCCCTCAAGTCCAAGAAATGCCTCAATCAAAAGATACAATCTCAGACATTATAGGTTCTTTCAAAAGTCAACAAAAACACCTTTTGGTTCAAAGCTCCTTACATGAACATGGAAGATCCAATTGAGGTGAAACCAAAATGGTTGTTTATAGGACATCCTAAGCTCTCTAAGAAGTCAAATAACACCCTTATAGGGTTAAAATTGAGAAAGATATGCATTGCTAAATTTGACAAATTTTTGGAAATGTGCATGAAGCCAATGTTGACCAAACTTGATTTCTTTCCAAATGGGCCCATGTTTTCATGCTTGAAACTTGTTCTTAACATGGCCCACGACCCCTGAGCTCACTCAAACATTATTTCATTATTTTATTATTTATTTTTATTTTTTATTCATTTAAATCAAAATAAATCAAATAAAATATTAAAATAATGAAATAAAATCCAAAGATTTGTTTTAGGGCCATATAATGAGTCTAAGATCTGATGAGAAAGTGAAGATTTCGTGCAAGGACTGATTGGAATGAAAAGAGCATGTTTTGACCAATTTTGGAAACTTAAAATACAAGTTGCAAATCAAATTTTTTTCTCACAAATCTTCAAGATTGCATCCATTTTTGTTAACCTAATACGTTCTCATATATATGTGTAACATTCCCAAACCAAAAAAACAAAGGTTGGCCGCATAGAATACACACAAGAAGTTCTATATTTTTGACAAAAAGTGGCAATCGGTTTGTTATTTGCAGAAGGATTCAAAGAAGTTGGACGTTTGCAATCCATTCCTGGGGACTTTCTGAAGTTAACCACATCATTCTCACGCATCAAAGCATCCAGAACCATCATCTACATCATTACGGTTTGTTCATGATATTTTGAATTTTTTTTTTGATCATACACACGTTATAAATAAGTTTTGAGTATGTATTCATGTTTGTATGAGCATTTATAATGTGTTTCAATGATTAATTGCTTGTTTTGATGCATATTTGACCAATTGCCATTGTTAGGGTTTTGAAGTTTGTTTTAGGGTTTTCCAATACAGGTAAAATTAGGCCAAAAGAAGAGTACCATCGTGCTCACGAGATCAAACCCAATTGATCCATGCCTTTATATTGAATTTATGTTGCTTGGTTAAGATTTTGGAAATTTGCAGGTCCTTTAGTGACGGTTTTATCCGTAGGTAAAAGTTCCTGGGATAAAAGGACAGCCACTGAAGAAGACGATGGTGTGGCATGACCTGGTTGGGTCATTTGAATGCAGCACACGTTTTTTCTTAAATGTAATTTTAATTGTTGATTTTGATTATATTATTTTGTTGTTGTTTACATAAGCGAATAGACAAGTGGCTCAGATGGCATGAGTGAAGGGCGTTAAGGCGTGCATGTGTGGGAGGTCAGGGGTTCGACCCCTGCCTCCTGCATATTATTTTCCTAACAATTTGTTTCCAGATCCAATGCGCTGCTTATCCAACGCGCATACCATATGCCTCAAATTCATCACCCTCAAATCAATCAAACACCATATCAAACGCTCTAACTTCAAACATACACGATGGACCTCCAAGCTTGCTCCACAATGAATCACACGCAAGGGCAATTGGGCTGGCATAAGATCTGGGCTTTGGGAATTTTAGCAATACATCCCTCAATTGGGTTTCTCACCCCCTCAGGCCCATTTTTTCTAATTTCTCTATTCTTTTTTATTTTGTTTGTATTTTTTTATTTTTTTATTTTTCAAAATCATAAAATAAAAAAACCACAAAAAATAGGCTTTAGAATTTTTCTTAATAAAATTAATTTTTACAAATTAATTTAATTAAAATTTTAACTTTTTTTTAAAAATAAAATCAATTAGAATCTAGGTTTAAAATTCAAATCTTTTTCTTAAAAAAAATATATCAAAAAATATTTTTTTATTCATATTTTTTTTTAATTCATAATTTTTCCAATTAATTACTTTTGCATCATTTAAATTTTTTTCAAATTAAAAAAAACAATAAAAAAAACTTTTTTTAACTTATGCGCGCTTTAGGGTTTAGACGCTTCACGTATTTATTATTTTTGCCGTATTATTTACCAATTATATAATTGTTCCTGGTTTGTAATAATTAAGTTAGATTTAAACTCATGTCTATGATTATGTAACTTCTCCGAGTCCCTGTAATAGTTAGGAACTTTAATTTTTCCGCAATTTACTTTCCGCACGATAAACTGCTTAGATGTATGCTAATAGGATTGTATGGAAAGATAATAGTTAATTGAACATAGATAACCCTAAATGCATAAGATAAATGAACAGAATCAAGCACACTTGCACATGCTCACCCATAGGGTATCTCCCACTTTAGTTGCCTTCGAATACAGTCACAATTCTCGAAACGTGAGAATCCTTAGTGGCTGTCCTTGAGTCTAAGAGATCACTAGTCCCTCGATGACCCTCTCGACTGTTGCCTCAGTTAAAAAAGTGATCTTAGAGCTTTAGGACAGTTACTAAGAGTTTTTGCCCAGTTGCCTTCAGTGACCGTACGTCCCTTTCGATAGTCCCTCAACATCCGACGACTAGGGCTACCTACTCACTAATAGTAGGATATGTCTAAAGGATAGGAGGAAAAGAACAAACTTTTTTTGAGTAGGTAGATAATTCTTAAGTAGTTGTTCATGAACAAATTTTTACACACCACACTTTCAAAACATTTTTCAAAAACGCTTTATCAACACTCTTGAAGACTAATACAAGAGTTAGTATAAAGCAAACAAAATTTTTCAAAACACACAAACACAAACAATTTTCAAAATGAGCAAGTACCTAAGAGCCCATGGAAAACCACAGATGGAAAGAGTGCTAACACCTTCCCTTTTCATAATATACCCCCTTACTCAAAATCTCGAAAAAGGTCTTATTCTGTTCTTTTCACCCTTTCCTTTGTTGGATAAAAGAAAAGTTGGTGGCGACTCTTGCTTACCGTGACATTTGCAAACAAAAAACACAAACCAGTATTAACAGTCAGGTCTACCACCGTATCACATACACTCTCTAAATCAAACAAAGAAAGTAAAACACTTGGTTTGGGCCCTAAAACCTAGGCCCAAACCTGAATCTGGCCTTAGGGGAAATTGAAAGGCTTTTGAAACCCTAGATACACAAAAGAAGGCGCTGAATCCTGGGGAATTGGTCAAAATGCTATTGATTTCTCTTCCCATAAAAATAAGTAAAACACTAAATTACTCTCTCACATGATTCTCTCTCTCTCTCTTGAACCAATTATCCCTAATTTCATCGCTTCATCTACTTAACTATAGGAAGATCACTCTGAACCTTTGCCCTCTAGATTCTTGTTGATTCCATGTTGTCTATCATTTGGATCGAGGTCTCTGTTCTATTTGCCATGGGAATTTCAACAATAACAACACTGGTTAAGATGACAACGATAACAAATCTGCTCATTTATAGTTATCAATCTATTCGCGTTTGTTAATATGAAATCGAACGAAATACAACACAAGTCTATCATCTTTTCTCTCTTAACCGTAACAAATCGAACAAATGACAGGTGCATCATTCAATGATACAACACAATAATGCTCTGATTTAACAGCAAAATAGATATTGTAAAAACAAAGGATGAGAATCAAGTTACCTACATCGAGGAGGGTTTCGCCGTCTATTATTTAGGTACAGTACCTTATTCTTTTACTCTTTTCATTTCACAATCTGCTCTGTTACCTCTCCTTCACCTGCTTCGCATATTGATACCTCGAATGGTCATTAACTGTTTTTGGGCCCTTGCAAATTCGGATCTGAGACTTTGTTACAGGTTATGAACTTTGATGTGTCGAATTGTTGTTACTTCTATTGATACGTTACATGTGTTGATATTTTGAATTGAAAATGAAGCTTGAACGGTTAATGATGTGCTACTGCTTCTGCTTATTCTTTCGAACTATGTCGATGTTGCAATATGCTGCGATAAAGACTGCTGCAGGTTAGTTAACGTTACATAGTAGGTTAGTGAAGTTTGTTATCAGAGGTTTTGAAATGAGTTTTTCTGGATATTTTACGCAGGGATTTGAAGTTGATCAAAGAAGTTGATTTGGATTAGCAGGGAAAGGTTTCTGTTGTGATGTTTGGCAATGATGAAATCATATATGAAGATTGGAACCTTGGAGTTTGAAGGTTGAGAATGGAAATGCGAAAGGTTGCAGTAGTTTTGAGACATCAGTTGGAGGTATGTGAAGTTGTGATGGTTATTTAGGAAGAGGTTTTGATAATTTTCCTCCTCCTTCCTGTGTGAAAATTGTTGGTATTTTATAGTGAATTATAATAGGTTTTGGGGGGAAAAGTTGGGGGACTTGAACTATTGTAGTTAACTGTTTTATCGCTTTTTAGGATACAAATTTGTATGGCTATTGATTTCATTTTTTGGACTGCTTTGGACAGGGTTTGGACAGCATAGCAACAAGTTTTTGGCATTATTTTTGGACTGATATGCAGGGTTGTTTCTGGTTTAGGGTAGCAGTATGATTATGGAGCTTTATATTTGGATAGAGACAAGGCTTGGTGTGGACAGTAATAGCGGGTTTTGACAGTTTTCCTTCTGGTTTGTGCAGGTTGTTTTGATTTTGCGGGCTGATATGCTAAGTTTTGGCCTGTTATGTTTGTCTTATGGCTACAAAATTATGGACAAGGAGATGTCACAATTTGACTGTTTATTTGGCATTATGTAGGAGCTGGAATTTTTTGGCAGCAATTTCTACAAGGTTGTTGAAGGCAATATGTGGCATGGATTTTGGATCAAGAACAAGTCTTAGCTTTAGGTTTAGATTTTTTTTGGTACAAACACTTGTGCAAGATTCTTGTGGTAACTTGTAATTTTTACTTAGGACTTGATTGAATATAATTTTGGCATTTAAACTTGTACAACTTGCAAATGGATGAGACAAAGGTTACATGGAACTTTGAAGTTATATTTTTGATATTTCTTGAGAATTGAATGAGTTTGAATAATGGATGACGAATAGTAAGGTCTTGAGACTTTGTATTTTGGACACTTGAAACCTACACTTTGAAGAGTAGTGAAGGATATTGTATCTCAAGAAATTCACACAAATGCTTAAGAATTTTGATCATTTCAAATCTCCATGAACCAATAATCAACTTGCATCTTAAGAAATTTGGTTCACTTGATAAACTTTCACCTCCCTGTTTCAATGACAAACCTTAAATCCCTAACTATAATTCTCAAAATCCAAATTAACTTGCAATTGAAGTAACAAGTACTTAAGGACTTCAAAGTTGTATATGATCAAAACCAAACCACACGTCACTCTTTTATGCCCTTGTACTTACACTTCAATCCATCATAATCAACCATGTCTTTGAAGAAAACTTATCATGACATTAATCAAATTGGAAGTCAAGAACAATTCTAAATCAAGAAATGACATACAACAATTCAATAACTTTCAAAGTCTTTTAAGCACAAATTTCCCTCAGTCCTTGAAGCAAACTTGTAGATGACATTATTTAAGACAGCGTGCAAGAAGAATCATCTCAAAATATTGATCATTGAGGAAGTTACGATCCTTGTACTTGATCTTGAAAATGTTGACTTTTCAGTAAAAGAGCTTTGAATCAACTGGAAAACTTGATACTTCCTTGCATTCCCAGACACGTTGATGCATATGTGAATTAATGATGATAAAATCTGGATTGTGCTCTGAGGAAGTTGTGGAGAAGCTTGAGACCACTTGTTCAACAGAGCATGGAAATAAACACACGATTTCCCTGATGAATCAATCTTCAAGAATCAATGATCAACTGTACTTCTGGCTTGAGAGATTCCAAACCCTAATCGAGACGTGACGCCTGATGCTCTTGATTCAGATCTGTTTCCTACAAATGAAATCAAAGAAACGAAAAAACACACACTTCATTCTTGATTAGAAGTTAGTGATACATAGGCTAAGAATGTTCAAAATACTTGACAATTTCTGCATAGTCAATGTTCGAAGGTGAGAGGTTAAAATCGAACGTATTTCGTGACCTTGACTTCTGTATAAAATGCAAAAATAAAAATGGAATCTTAGGTTAAAAATTGGGATATGACAACACAGAAACAATCTCTTCACATGTCACTAACAACGAAAAGGTAAAGTAACACTTTAAAATCCTTTACACTTTATTCAAGAATTAGGGACCGTAAAATCTACTCCGCATCACCAATGATTGAAATCCTCTCAAAAATTGTTCGAAAATACTAAAATACTCTAATAAAGAGAAATGTCATTTTCTATAGTATATCCCTCGGTCTCCAAACATCCTTTCCCTTTATACTTTCTGATATTATTTATAAACGGAATTTTGTAAGTTATTATGAAATGAGTTATAATTACACAAAAATTTCAATATAAAATATAATAAAAAATTGTTTGTGGAAACTGAGTATATCTTGTTAAAATTTGAGATTAAATACAATAAATTTTGTTATATATTTTTTTACTTATATTTCATTTCAAAATGATAATCACATTAAAATTGATGTTAAAATTCTGCACTTATCTTTTAATAAAAATTAATATAGAAACCTTTTTGAAGAATAATATCAAATAGAATTATTTTTTAATAAATTTAATATATTATGACGACTTTTGTTTATATATAGTTTAATTAATATATCACATACACGTGTAAAAATAGTTTCCTTTATTCGATTAATTCATATTCTCCTTAGTAAATCTAGAAGAAAATTTTTAATCAAATTTGAAATTTGTGAAAAAATAGTTTTCTTTATCCGATTGACTCGGATTCTCCTTAATAAATCTAGAAGAAAAATTTTAATCAAATTTAAAATTCGTCTTGTGTTTTTCACATTCGAAACATCTATAAATACTCATAGTTTACTTGTATAATATATATTCGTAATAATAACAAACAAGAATTTTTCTTACTCGTATTTTTCACCAAATTCTAATAATGAATCCTCCAACAACAATACAATGAAATTTTTTCCACTCTCAAACAACTCACCTATCATGGTGGGTGTCAAGAGAGGATACATGGTCTCTCATGCTCTCACCACTACCACAAACAACAAAATGGCGATGGTGGCACAATCTTCATCTAATGGTTTTATTGATCTACCTCGAGATTTAAAGGAGGAATTTATCACTTCATCCTCCAAAAAATTTAAGGATAGACCTTTAAACTCTAAGAACAAACCCAAAACTTTAATTATTGTCGAGGAAAATATGAAAATTATTGTTATTAAAATTCTTCCTAGAAGAGATATTGTTGAGGCTTTAATCAATTATGCTCAATGTTGTCAAGTTGGCATAATTGTGTCCGGGGGTTATGGTTTTGTATCCGACATTACTCTTCTCCACACGATAACTCACGTGGTAACTCTTCCGTTCCATATGACATCTCTATAAAAAATATATGTAAATCTTGATTGTGATAGCGCTCCTCTCTATTTACGTTTCTGTTTTTTCATTTATTTCTCCGATCCTAGTGGAAAGACATTTGATGGAGAAGTTGGAGAGAAGATTAAGGACGCTTGTGTTGTTTGGATTACAGCCACTCTTGTTAAGAAGCAAAAGACTCTTATGTATTTTCCTTGTTGTTTTATTGTTTTATGAGTGTTCTTAAATTTTGAATAGCATAAGATAAACTTTTGTTATGTTCTATTGAAAGAGAGATGAATAGTTTGATTTTATAAAAAGAGATTAGTAGTTGCTTAATTTTATGTGTTGATAGTACAATGCCAAATATTTTAAAGTTGTTTTCATAGTAGTTAATTAATTTTAAATTTAATTACAATTTTGATCTCTTATTTTATTTAATTTTCACAATTAATTTTTTTATTTTAAATTTAAAAAATTTTGATCCTCTCATATTTTAGCAGTTAAAATTAACATTGTGTCAAACTTTAAATGACATTTTATTTACGAAATTTGATAAATCATCATTTAAATTTTTTTTATGAAACTTTGTATATAAGAAATATATTTTAAAACATATACACACCATTAATTTTTAATACAAAAGAGTGTGAGGAGAATAAACCTAAGCGAATTTACTTTTCACAAAAGAGTGAGAGGAGACAAAAAAAACTTTTACATCAACATGCCCCTAAGTTTATAACTTACTTTCACTTCAAATTATTTTGTTATTTTATGTTTTCCTACAAATCAAATTACCTAATTTTATAAAGAATTGAATAAATTTATACAAATTCAATTATATTTAGGTGAATTCTTATTTATCTATCACAAAAAATTGAGTACAAATAATCTTAGTATAAAATCCTTTGAAAAAACTAAAAGCTATATTTTTAATAAATAATTAAATATAATAAAATTAAATTCTATTGAATAATCATTCATAAAATAAAAGGTTCTTTGTCAAAAATTATAAATAAAAAATATTGTAATAATATTTTTTATTTATTTTTAATTTTGAAAGCATCAGGAGTTGTTTATATTAAAATATTATGAGAAATTCAAAGAAAATATTGTTATCATTTGTTCATACTTATCTAACTCGATCAATTGAACTAATAAAAATAATAATAAAGTTAATAATACTTATAATATTAATAATAATAATAATAATAATAATAATAATAATAATAATAATAATAATAATAATAATAATAATAATAATAATAATAATAATAATAATAATAATAATAATAATAATAATAATTATTATTATTATTATTATTATTATTATTATTATTATTATTATTATTATTATTATTATATATGAAATTTAAGTATGAGTGTTATTGAAAAATCCTATAATTAAAAAATAAACAATTCTAAAACAATTTTTGAAAACATATAAATCCTTATAATATATAAATTTTTTGTTGACTATTATTATAAATATATTTGGTTATATTTTATGAAATAAATTAATTTTGATTTGATGTATTTTATTATCATTTTGACTCAGGTATTTTATACTTATTATTAATATTACAATTTTTATATACTTAAATATATTATATTTGTTGAATGGAATGGAATAAAAAAGGAATTATGATATAAAATAAAGAAAAGAAAATGAATTAATATATGAAAGTTTATTTCCTAATATATTTAAAAAAATTGTTTAATAAGATTTAATAAAATATATGCCTTCATTTACCTTTTCAATATTTGAAATTCAAACTAAATTATTTATTTTCTATTTTCTACTTTAATTTTAATATTATGTGTTTTGAGATTTTTTAAATTATTTTTTTTAAATGATTGATTTATAAATATTAATAACTTATTTACCCTAATACTTAAATATAAATAAATGATACCTTCAAGAATTGAACCTTAAGTAGATTACACTTATTAACCTCCAGTGCCACATTTCAATTGAGCTACCAAGGTGTTTTGAGTTTTTTTAAGTCCTTATGTGTTTGCTGAATTAGTTAGAATAAAACTGCGAGAAAATATAATATATCCTTGTTCTAATATATAAGTTAAAATTGCAAAGGGGATTTTGATAACACTACTAAGTAGAAAGAAATTAAAATATTATTCTCAATTCACATTAGTGCAGAAATTACATTTTATATTGGATAAAAAAATATTTTTTATAACTTGAATTTGGGTCTGATGTAAATCTAAGCGATATAGTAAATCAAAGACATTTTACATCATGCTACAGTCCAATGTCAAAATCCACCTACAACATCGGTGATGTAAAAAAAATTATAAAAAAAATAAATACATGATTTTACATCGGTTGCTTAGCTAGACTGATGTAATAAATTATTTTTTACATCGGTTTTTGTCAATAGGCCCGATGTAAGATATTTGCCTTATTTAATTGACTCAAGTGCATTCATTCCCGGAATTTATTTATTTTTACCTAATTTTTTATATTTTTCCAACATCACAAGACCACATTTAGGTCACTTTTTTCATATTTTTACCACATAACAGAGACCATATTTAGGTCACTAATTTCATATTTTTCTAACCAGTGAAGAGTAATTTTATTGCACCAAATAGCTAGGATGCACATATATATTCTTCAAAACGAACAATTGACTTATAAAAGTACTAATCTAGGTTACACACAAGTGTATAAAATTATAAGGAAGTTTACACACGGTGGATTACTACAACAACAAAATCAATGAAATTATACAAAGATATCCACACTTGAAATACCAAATGCAATCCACAAGAAGATGAGTTGTAGCTTCAGTAGACAACACCAAAATCACATCTGCTAACAATAAATAATAACACCAATTAACATCAGCAGACAACACCAAAATCAAAAAACTCAAATCAGATATGTATAGACAACTCTATATAACTCACAAGATCAAGTTTAATTTTTATAAATCTCAAAGAAACATTTTGCCCAACAGAGTCGCAAATCATACAAATCATCTTGTGTTAATTCTGTTGGGTCATCAAATACCTACAATACATAAATAACAATATAGAGTTATTCTTTGAAAATTCACATTAAGTTGCAAAATGCAAAGTAACTAGAAAAGTAAAGTTTTTTTATTACCTGCATCCATGAATCAGTTATATTGGTAGAGAAAATATCTAACATATTTTTCATCACATAGTATCCACAATGATTAGAGTTATGTTGTCGCCTTGTCTAGACAAACATATGACATAATTAGTTAATACTTATCATATAAAATTAAATATAGAACTATAATATACATCACACTTACATTAGGATGAAGCCATGTAGCATTTTTTCTATTTCCATTAGCCATTTGATGAATCCCAAAAACACTAATTCAGAAAAAATCCATATAAAGCCATATAAAATATAAAAATATTTTTGTAACAATTTATGTATATAGGATATATATAATATATTACAACAAAAGTCACAAAGGACAAACTTACCTTATAATAATTTTCTTCGTGATTTGATCAATTTCTCAATGAAATGAACAAAAGACGACAATAATATTGTCTCTTGGACAAATGACTATTAATTTCCAATGAGATCTGTACGTGTGTGGAAATACAAAAGTCACATAAAATATCTATATTATCAAAATTAGAAAATGGAAAACACAATTTCAAAAAAGCTTACTTATGAACTAATGGTAGTAAGTGGAACACTTTTTTTTCGTCATGTAACTTATCTAGTATGTATTTTATAAAATATGCTTCAGATTTCAGCAGATTATCAACATATATACACCTAGTAGGGTCCATAAATCCATATACTTCTGATGTGGACTTATCAATACATATATGATGAATATACCTGAATAATTTTAATATTAACATTAGAATCAAAGTGATGAGGGATATAACACATTAATAGATATTGACAATAATAAAAAAGAAAATGTACTTACGTGCACCAAACTTGCAGAACAGACACGTCAAGCCAATGAAAATCCACCAACAATTCTATGATACACTTAGCTTACATATAAAAATTAATGACACTCACATAATGACTTAATTCTATTTCCAAATGTGTGTCAGCCATTTTCAGAACCATCAGTAACAATCTCTGAACATCGTCAACTTTCATGTCTTTTGTGCTTCCTTTTGCAACTGAACAACTTCCTTTTCCGCTTCCATCGACAACTTCCATTTTTTCAATACATTTATTATTATTTGTGATTTGAAATAAACCTATAGACCTAAGTGTCTCCATTAAAGATTGTTGCAACACCTTCCGCTCTTCACACAACTTTTGATCAAAATCAGTTGTAATTCTTACTTCTAATTCAGATGAAATTAGTGCAAATTGTTCATTTACATCTATATGTTGTCCTTGACGTGAATACGACCTTCCAAAGTAAGTGTTTTATTTATGGTTTTTTCCAATACCACGAACACGACCGCCATGCTCAAATATTCCAATGGTTGCTGTTAAGATATCGTTACGTCCTTTCGGAACAAAAGTACTTTTTTCAGCTTCTTCAACTAGAGAATCCTACATAATAAAATAACCACAACTAATTTCATTAGTTTTTATCAATCACAAATATAATGAAAGGAAGTGTAATGGCAGATCATTTGGCACATCAAGCTGTAGACGCCTGCCAGTCCATGAATTTTAAATTCCCGGACGATACATTATGCTCGTAACAGATTATGAAGAACCTGGATTGTATGAAGGACCTGAGCCAGGATCCTGATGGACTATGGTTTTCGACGGAGCTTTTAACGCACTTGGCTATGGAATCGGTGTTGTAATTAAATCTCCTCAGGGTTTCCATACACCCTTCACTGCCAGACTTTGCTTTGATTGCACCAACAATATGGCTGAATATGAAGCATGCATCATGGGTATTAAGGCTGCTATTGACATGAGAATCAAATTTTTGAGCGTATATGGGGATTTAGCCTTGGTAATCAGTCAGGTCAAGGGAGAATGGGATACGAAGAATCTGAATCTTATCCCTTACTGAGAACATGTGCTAACCTTGATTCCTTATTTCGAAGAGATTACTTTTGAGCATATTCCAAGAGAAGAGAATCAGTTGGCTGACACATTGGCTACCAAGTCATCCATGTTCAAGGTCAGATAGGACAATGAGGCTCCCAGAATAACCATTGAAAGATTCGATGAATCGATACACTTCTATGAAATTGACACTGATGGAGTAGAGGAAAAACCTTGGTTTCATGAAGTGAAAAGATACCTTTAGACTCAATGAATACTCTGAAGGGGCATCGATCAATGATAAGAAGTTCCTACGGAGGTTCTCAGCTAAGTTATTCTTGAGAAATGGAATTATGTACAAGCACAATCATGATTCTACTCTGCTTTGTTGTATGGATAAGAAGGAAGCAGGGGAAATTATGCAAGATATGCATGAAGGCGTCTTTGGTACTCACTCCAGTGGGCATACTATGGCTAAAAAGATTTTGAGAGCTGGTTCTATTGGTCGGCTATGGAAACTGACTGTCACCACCACTCGAGAACTTTCCATAAGTGCCAGATCTATGTTGATAAAGTTCATGTGCCTTCGATACCTCTGAACATCATGACCGCTCTGTGGAAATTCACAATGTGGGGAGTTAATATGATAGGAGAAATCAAACCTACCGCTTCTAACGGACATCACTTCATCCTAGTCACCATTGCTTACTTCAAAAAATAGGTTGAAGCAGCTTTGTTCGTCTCTGTTACTAAGAATGCGGTTGCCCGGTTCATAAAACATAACCTTATCTGTCGGTATGGCATCCACGAGAGGATCATCACGGACAATGGTACCAACCTCAAAAACACTATGATCATTGAACTCTGCCTGCAGTTCAAGATCAAGAACCACAAATCTTCTCGTATCAACCAAAAATGAATGGCGCAGTGGAAGCCACCAATAAGAACATAAAGAAGATCATGCAAAATATGGTTGTGACATACAAAGACTGGAACAAGATGTTACCGTTTTCTCTCCATGGCTATCACACTCCGGCTAGAACATCAATTGGGGAAACCCCATTCTCTCTGGTCTATGGTATGGAAGCCGTCCCACCTGTCAAAGTTTAGATTCCTTCTCTGACAATCATGAAAGATGCATATTTAGGCGAGGACGAGTAGATTCAGACCAGGCTAGACCAGTTGAATCTGATTAATGAGAAGAGACTTGCGGCTGTCTGTCAAGGTCAGATGTATCAGAAGCGTATAATCAAGGCATTCAACAAGAAAATCAGGCATCAGGTATATCGGAATGCTGACTTGGTAATAAAGCGCATCATTCAACCGCAAGGTGATCCAAAGGGCAAATGGACTCCCACCTACGAAGGGCCATTTGTTGTTAAGAAATTATTTTCGGGCGGTGCCCTGTGAATGCAGACATAGTCAAAAGATACTACGCATGAAAATGACCCTCTAGGTTGACTGGCCTAGGAAAAAATAAGGGCATCTCATATATATATATATATATATATATATATATATATATATATATATATATATATATATATATATATATATATATATATATATATATATATATATATATATATATATATATAATATTGTACATCCGGCAAGTCCAAAACATGAAAAGGCGGCTTGGGCAAGAAAGGGTATCCCGGTGGATTGAAAACCCGAAAGGGCGGTCCAGGAAAAAGTTAGGGATTAAAGCGTACGACTATGTCCTGTTAGATCACATACAACGAGCTTTATTACCAACGTCATGTTCAAATGGTACAAATCAATTCAATCACTTTCTTCCGAAAGTAAGGGATGAGATGCTTGAAGACATAGAGGCAATAGAAGAGTTGGAACCCGACAAGATTATTTCCACATAGCTATATGTTTTGTTTTCGCTTTATACTCTATTCATTTTATGACGATTTTCTCTTATTGGGATTTCTGTCTCTTTGTACAAAGTCGTCTGTTTATGGGCAAACTATCAATAGAAATACAAATTTCAAAGTTCAAACTTTTTTACTTTTTCTGTTTTGTTTGTAAAAACGTCCAATGACTAAAATTGAATGAGCATATGCATATGAATATGATTAACTGTTAACAAATATATGCACTAAAACAGGAATAAGCAGTTACTCAAGACTGTAGGAGTTGGGATAATGTTTAAGTCGCCACAAATACCCACAGAGAGATCCTTACTAGATTATCCCCACAGAGTAGTCTTATCATACTCACCAGCAAATCATCCCAACAGATAAAGGAAGATGATCTTTATCCCAAAAATATCGGCCACCTACAGAGCCTCAATTATTACAGTTTATGGAAATTCTCTTCCCCAACTGAGTTTATTCCTCCAAAATTGTAAAACCCCTGTAGATTTCTTATCTCCAGAAGAGCTCATTTCCTCAGCAAGGGTGTTTCCTTAGCGGAGTATTTCTCTGTCAACAGGGTTTATTTTCCCAACAGATTACAGTCTCCCCAACTTGAGTCTTTTTCCACCATAAATCACCGGCGAGATTCCCACCTCCAGCAAAGGACAATCTGGATTGCTATCCCTAGAGAGTTGCTACTGAATCTGAAACTCGATTAGATATTGTTCAACCTTATTCTCTCCAGACGAGTCAATATCCATATCAGAATCTCGGTTAGACAACACCTCATAAGCTTATCCATCTCTTTTTCCCCAATCAGGGTATATAAGAACCAGATTCCCCAGTAGAGTAGTGAACGACCAATGTTCTTGGACTCTTCTCCCCAAACAAGAATCAACATCCTCCAGCGGAATTTCCTCAAACAAAAAGCAGGAATACCCATCAAGATCGGAGATACACATACTACTCATCCCCATCAACAATCAGGAATTTATTTTCCCAGACAAAGATACTGCATGGGTTTATAAATACACTTCAACAACATTTCACATCCATACATCATTTTCAAACAACATAACACATGCATACGAAACACATATAGCACAATCTCATTTATTTTGAGAACATCATTACACAATATATTTCATACATTATGACATTACACACATATAACTCTACCTTTTTAGGAAAGATTAATCAACAGACAAACATCATCAGCTACTTGTATGACCAGACGGTCTTCTCAAAGGCTACATCTGACAAATAGCTACTTAAGCAATTTCCTCAGAAGGGCATTCTCAAAGAGACATCTTCCTCCCATTGAAGTCAGGGGTATATATCTTCTAGCTCATATTAAATAAAGCATGGATTTATTCTGATACTTCTTCCAATTAAATACGGGTGCAGACATCTTCTGGCTCAGATTAAATCAAGCGTAAATTTATTCTGATACTTCTTCCAGATTAAACCAGGCATAGACACATTCTGGCTCAGATTAAATCAAGCGTAGATTTATTTTGATACTTCTTCCAGTTGAAGACGATCGTAAATAGGTTCTGGCTCAAATTAAATCAAGTGTAGATTCATTCTGATACTTCTTCCAGTCGAAGACGGCCGTGGACATTTTCTGGCTCAAATTAAATTGAGCATAGATTTATTCTGATACTTTTTCCAGTTGAAGTCGGGCATATATATCTTGGGGCTCAGATTAAATCAAGCATAGATTTATTCTGATACTTCTTCCAGCGGAAAGCAGACGTAGACATCTCCTGGCTCAGATTAAATCAAGCGTAGATTTATTATGATACTTCTTCTAGTTAAAGTCGAGCATAGACATCTTCTGGATCAGATTAAATCGAGCGTAGATTTATTCTAATACTTCTTCCAATTTATGTCGGGCATAAAATTAGTCTAATTTCTACCAACAGTTATCTTGGATGGCATCTATAAGCCCATCTTCGACAAATCTCTGTCACCTCTCCAAATGACATCTATAATCCCGTTCCCGGTACAATCAACCAATAGTGTTACTTTGCGCACAGGTGAGTGCAAATTTCTGGGCACTTAAGTGTTAAATCCTCTTCTACTTTCAAGTTGTGAATGGCAGATATGCCAATCTAACTCTTCAGGTTTAAGAATATTTAACCGGGGCAGCTGTTGTACCCCAAAATTTTCCCTCCCATTTTTCTTCAAGACATTATCACAAAGGTCTCAAATACTCAATGCTACTCAAGAAATGACCAGTCAAACCTCCTCCTAAGCAAGGGGTCTACAACTAGGGTTTTGAGTTCCTCAAGGAAATTTGGTTTTAAAAGGTCTCAAATGGTTTTCATGGTTCATCATAGGTCCTCAATAGTGCCCATGTCAACTTTCAAGTCCTACATAACAAGCTTGCTCAATCAATGGCTCAAATGATTGAAAATCAACTGTATTGGGTAAAAAGTCAACTATGGTCAACATACAACCAAACTTCAAGATTTTTTGTCAACATCCACATTTTGAAGTGATGTTCATCATTTGATCAAGAGTTGATCATGATTCCTCAAGGAAAGCCCTCAAATTATCAAAAGTCCAAAGTTTCCTTAGGAGAAGTCAACTAAACTTTGACCAAGCCTAACTTTCACATGCTTCATCGACTTTTCCCCAACCAAAGCCCATTTTGAAGGAAATTCAATTCTCTACAACTTTGTATTTATTCTAAAGTCCAAAAAGTGCTTCATTTGAAAGATATGAGCTAATAGGTTACAGGTCATTTTCAAAAGTCAACAAAAAGACACTTTTTTGTCAAGGAAACTTACATCAAGATAAAGTCTCCAAATGCAAAAATGATTAAAAGGGAAATTTTAGAGGATATCCTAGCTTTAACAAAAGTCAAAGATCGCCTTCAAAAGAAGAAAATTGAGCAACTTATGAGTTGCACAAGTTGGGCAATTTTTGAGAAATACATGAAATCTCAATTGAGCAAATTTGTGATTTTGGACTATTGAGCCTAAGTTTTGGAATTCAAATATGTTCATGACATATTTAAAGACCCTTAAGTGCATTCATGCATTATTTTAGTTTTTTTTATTTTATTTATTCTGATTTTATTTATTTAAAATCAAAATTAAATCAAATAAAATGCAAACTTAATGGACAAGGCATGTAAGGCTTATGGACTAAACTTTTGGAGGCCCAAATAACTCGTGCAAGCCTGTCACCGACCTTTCTAAAAACATGCAAGGCTCAAAATGGCAAGAGCAAACTCAAAAATGGAAAATTTTCAATATGTTGGATTTTTGTTTCATGGCTATGAATGCCTTTGTTTTGTTCTATATTTGATTGTTGCTTTCCATTTCTCTATATGTACAATAGCCTCGAATCTCATAAAGGACACACGCAACTGCCTCCAAGCCAAGGGGTTACTCACAAAATTTTCAAAGAAACCAAGTAATCAAGTTCTAAGATTACAAATAGTTTCAGTCCAATCCAAGTGCACAAATCACTCCCCGAGGATCGAAGGAGTCATTCCCAGCCCTCACCCAAAGCCCGAAGCAAGCCAGAATACCTCCTTTCATCTGCGCCAGTTGGTAAGTGTGGTGAATTTTAAATTTTTTGATTTCTTACGGTTTCGATCATTGCTAACATATCATATCAGTTAATATGCATCATTAGAACAAATCTAACGTATTACATCCGAGCTTAGGTGCCTGAATTTGAAAACACCATCGTTAGGGCATAAAGGGTTGTGTTTTTTACATCTTCATGTACATGCATTTTTAGGGAAAACGAACACCACCATTGGATTGGAAGACCCTGATTTAGGGGGGTTAGGTTTAATTTGGGGCTTTGATTTTTGTTCTTTCGTAGGTTTAAATTTTGGGCCAACCGGAGAAGAAAGAGTTGACCACCCTGACGGGTGGTCTGACTTGCCAGAAAACTTACGTGGCATCTGGCTGTATTTTGATTCACTAGTTCAAAATAACAAGGGCCCACCGCACGCGCATCAGTCTTCATTTGCAAATATAATGTTTTTGTTTGATTTACATACCGGATGTAGTGGCCGCCCCAACGGAAAGTGTGTGTGTGTTAAGGTGTTAGTGTTCCAAGGCAGAGGTTCGATCCCTTCCCTTGGCATGTCATTTTTCCAATTTTTCCTTGCAAATCCCATACAGGTCATGACCATCACGCAATGATGTATCCTCCTCATCAACACCATCAAACCATAATGGATGCAGATCAAATGTTCCAGATTTGCGCACTCACGATAGACCTTACTAGAGAACCATACATGATTATGAGGATACTGCCTCCAACGCCCGGGCCTAAGATATTGGGCTTAGACGTTTTGTGACTCTGCACCCCTAACTTACTTGTCTTCAGCAGGCCCATTTCACCTCTTTTTGCATTTAAATTAATTTTTCTTTTTTAATCTATTTTATTTAAATTAGAAAAAATCACAAAAATCATTAAAAAAATTAGATTTAGGTTTTTTGATTAATTTAATTTTTATTAAATAAAACTAATTTAACTTAATCACATTTTGGTTCTATTTAAATAGTTAATTAGTAAACTAACTAGAATTAGGTTTAATTATTATTTTACACTAAAAATATTTTTCTAAACAAATACACCAAAAATATTTTCTAAAATGCTTAGAAATTTTTTAGGTTTTTTTTTTTTTATAGTTTTCCTTTTTTTCTCCGCGTGCTTATTCATTTTCGCACTATTATTTTCCAATATTATAATTTCTAATGGTTTGTAATAGCTTTAATTTGGTTTTTCTTTACTTTTTCCCCATTTTGGTGGTTTGTACTCCCCATCCCCGAAGCATTGTAATAGCGTAGGTTTTACCTTCCCATATTTTACTTTCTGCACTTATAATTATTCCTGTATATATAACTGCTAGTTTAATAGGATTGTATGGCAAAGACTAAAAGTAAATGCTAGATAACCATAAATCCAAGACAAAAATAGCTGAAACACAACACACTTTGCACACGCGCACCTCTAGGGTGACCCTCACTTGTTGCCTTGAATAAAATACAGTCATGTCCCTCAAACGTGGGATGCTTTAGCAAAGACCCTTCAGTTAAAAAAATTGTAGTCCCTCGATGACCCTTCTATGTTGCCTCGATAAACGATCTTAGTCCTTTACGATAAATTGCTAAAGTGCCCTACGAGTTTCCTTTATGACTGTATGATGACTCGCGTTTGTCCCTCAAACATCCAACGATAGGGCTTCCTACTAACTAATGGTAGGAAAGTACTATCTAAAGGAAGTGGAAAAGAATAAAGTCTTTTGAGTAGGTAGATAACTCGTAGTCCCTTGCTCACAAACAAAAACATTTCTCACATATACACTCTTTTCTAGAATATTTTCAAAAATGAACACTTTGTATGCATTCTCAACGATACGAGAGTCATTACAAAGTTTTCCGCACTTAAGCATTTTTCAAAATATTTTCAAAATACATCCACAAAGCATTTTCAAAGTGAGATAGCGATTAAGAGCCTGTAGATAACTACGGATGAAAAGGGTGATAACACATTCTCTTTTCATAACCTACCCCCCGAACTCAAAAAATTCTTAAAAGTCTTTCCTGTTCTTTTCACCCTTTCCTTTATTGGATAAAAGAAAATTCAGTGGCGACTCTTGCTATCTGCAACATTTGCGATAAAATGCAAAACCTAAAAGTCAGTTCTCCCACCGTATTACACCCTGAATCTTTTATTTTAAGCTTTAACTATTCTTTCTTTTTGTCTCCTTAGGATTTCTAAAGCATGCAATCTTTCTTCATTCAAGTCAACCAATTCATTCATCATCATTTCCAAATAATAGTCGGAGGGGATTTCATTCTGCCTTTGGATTCTTATTGATTGTAAATGTATTTCTACTGGCAAAACTACATCATGCCCGAAAGTCAATCGAAAAGGCGTAGTATTGGTTGCTTCTTTGGGAGATGTTCGACAAGCCCAAAAAGCTTGATTCAATGTCTTATTCCAATTATTTGGCTTCCTTCCTACTTGTCTCTTTATTAATCCAATAATTAATTTGTTCGCAGCTTCAACTCGTCCATTTGATTAGGAATAATATGGCGTAGAACTTAATAATTTGAATCCCACTTCCTTATCAAACTCCTGCATCTTTCAACCAGTGAAAACTGATCCCTGATCAGTTGTAATGGTTTCTGGGATTCCAAACCTAAAAATTATTTGTCTATAGATGAACTCAATGATAGTTTCTTGATCAACATTCACCAAAGGTATCACCTTAATCCATTTTGTAAAATAATCAGTTACCATTAGAATGTTCCTCTGGCCATTAGATGAGGCTGGTCGAATTTCTCCAAGCAAGTCCAGTGCCCAACTTCTGAAGGGCCATGGCTTAATTAAAGAATGCAGTTCACTTGTAGGTGCATGTTGAATGCCTGCATGAATTTAGAACTCTTGGCATCCCTTGGCAAATTCTATACAATATTTCAATATGGTGGACCAATACATTCCATATCAAAACAAAAGTCCCTTCATATTGTGACCTACTGGATGTGTTCTATATGCCCCACCATGTACATTCGACAATGCCAAGTAAGCTTTGTTTCTCCTAAAAGTTTCAGTAAGACTCCTTCTAGTGTTTTCTTGAATAGATCGTTGCCCATTAATATGTAACTTAGCGCATCATAATTAACTTTCCTTTCTGCATTTGATGATGGATTTTTTAAGCAATCTATTATTGGGTTCCTCCAATCTGTAATTGCCAAACTATTGATGGCTAACACCTCAAAACTATCTTCGTTTGCATACCTTAAACTTGATTTTTCCAAATATGATGGAGAAAGTTTTATAGCCAACACCATACCTCGTTCTTCGATCAAATCTTCCAACTTTTCCTTAAATAATTTGTATCCTGAGGCTATTTGTGCTAAGTCATTGACTTCCCAGTTCTTCATTCTAGGGAAGTGCTTGATCTCCACATACTAAAATTTTCGAAGCAACCTATTAGCAATAACAAAGTACATTATCAAATTTTCTTTTATGCACTTGTACTCCTTGTCTATTTGCTTAATCACCAATTCAGAGTCACCTTTTATTTGACTCTAGTTGGCCCTAATTCCAACAAGACTTCAAGTCCTGCTATCAAAGCCACGTATCCACCTTTGTTATTAGAAACAAGGGGCCTTCAATTTTATATTTGAATTTTGTTGTAATTTTGTCAGGAGAAATAATCAAAACTCAAACTCGAGTTCCATCTTTATGAGTAGAACCATCGAAGACTAACTTCCAAGGTTCTAGTTCCATATAATTTTGAGGAACTTTGACCACTGCATGGTCAACAATAAAATCTAAGACTACTTTCCCTTTCATAGATTTTAAAGGCATAAAAGTCAAGGAATACTCAGTTAGGGAAAGTGCCCATTTTCCAATTCGACTGTGCGAGATTGGATTTGAAAGCATGTGCTTAATAACATCAAAATGAGAAGAAACGTACACATTAATTGGTTTTATATAGTATTTCAACTTTGTACAAGAAAAGTAAAAACAAAGAATCAAATTTTCTACAATACTATACCTAGTTTCTGCATCATTTAGTACACCACTGAGGTAGTAGATGGCTCTTTCGATGCCATTCTCAGCCTCTTGAGTGAGCATACTTCCTATTGTTACATTAGATGAAGATATGTACAATATCATACTTTTGTTCCTACAAGGGGGTGACAACAACATTGGAGGTTGAACAAGGTATTGTTTATTCTTATTGAATTCCTCTTGATGTTCCTGCCTCTATTCGAAGCCTCATTATTTCAAACACAAAAGGAGAGAAAAGGCCTGAGTGTGTCCACTTAAGTTTGAAATAAATCTTCTTAATAAATTTATTTTCCAAGTAGAGATTGCAACTCTTTCTTCGTTGACGACGCTTTTTCTTCCATTATGGCCTTCATTTTATTCGGGTTAATCTCTATTCCCTTCTTATGGACCACAAAGCCCAAGAAGTCATCTTCCTGCATAAAAAAGGCACACTTAAGGGGATTCATCTTCAATCCATGTGTTCCTCATTCTTTTGAATGATTGGCGAAGGTGATCCAAGTAACTTTCACCTGGCACAAATATAACAACTATGTCATCAATGTAAACATGTATGAAAGTCTCAATAAAATCATGAAATGTAAAATTCATTGCTCTAGGGTAAGTTGCCCTAACATTTTTTAATCCAAAAGGCATAACCACCCATTCATAGGCGCCTAATACCCCCTGTCATCGAAAATCCATTTTGGGCACATCTTCTTCAGCAATAAATATCTGATTATACTTAGAGTATCCATCTGGCATGTTAAGATACTCATAGCATGCAACTGAATTTATCACCATTTCTGCCACAAGAATTGGGTATTCATCCTTTGGGGTTGTAGAATTTAAATCTCGAAAATCAATGCAAACCCCATAAGGATCCATTATTTTTAATCACATGTATTATATTGTTGCACCCCAAAATTTACCCTCTTGATTTAGGCTTATGTTTCATCATGAATAACATATTGCATTGCATTCATACATTGTGATGGGATCAAAGTACTTTGGTTATCAAGTCTTCCTCAAGCTTTGAAGGTTGATTTCATTGACAAGTTGCTCAAGTAGAATCTTGTCATCTAAACCTTTGGATCTTTCAAGCTCAAGTTATTGCATATCTCAAGATATTTTATCCATCTCTTTGGATCATCAGAGGATTGAAGTTTGAGATTGATTATAAGAAGAATCACTCTTTTGATTCATCAGTCAAATTAGGGTTTTATTTGATCAAGGCTATTGATTAATGTATAAGTCTTGATTTGGAAGCTACAACATCTCATTGGTATTTGAAAAGTCTTTGTACAAGAAATTGGCCAAGATGCCTAGAGGATTTGAAATTTTGGAGATGATTCATCAGTCTCCTAAAGTGTTAACCAAAACTAGGGTTTGGGATTTAATCAAGATATCTTGAGAATTTTGAAGTGAAACTTTTTACATGGCCTCTATATATTTGGAAGATCATATTTTTGAAGTTTTGATCATCAATTTTGAAGGGAAGTGGATCAATTAATTCAAAGGGGCAAAATGGTCATTTTGGTCAAAATCAGTCAAAGTCAAGGTTGACCAAGTGAACTTTTGGACAACCATATTTCAAGGGTGTACTTTTCATATTTCAAGTCCATTTTGATCATTGGATCAAAAAGATTGAGGTTTGGGTTGAAACTTGTTCATGAAGAAACCCTAAAAGTTTCTAATTTTGGAAAATGAGGACTTAACTTCAAAAATTCATATTTTATTCACCTTTGATCAAAAAAATGCAAATAAAATATGCTTGGAAAGATAAGAGGATGATATTTCATCTCCTTTTGGTCTCATGTCCAAATTGGCAAAGAGTCAAGAGTTATGGTCTTTGGAAGTTCATGCCTCAAGTTAAAATTATGGGTCATTTTCCAAATTTAGTGAATTTCATGTCAAATTTTGAGGACCTTAATGGATTCAATTGCAAAAACTCAAAACTAAGGGATTGTAGATCTTTTCAAACCTTTCCAAATTGTACTCATTTGTGTCCAAATTCAGAAGTATGAGCATGTTATGAACTTTGGAATTTTGAGGCATTTTATTGAAATTTGACAAGTATGCAAAATGGCCAATTATTGAGAACTCAAGTTTTAGCCTTTATTTTTGTTTCTAATCAAGCCCATGAACAATTTGTGATATATTGAGGCCCATTACACTCTCCATTCCATGCCTCATATGGTATTGTACTTGTTTGATTGAAAAAATTACAAACATGCTCCATTTTGCAAAATCACCAACAGTTTTTCATTTCAAACAATCATGAGCTGGCATTTTGAGCATGTATTTCTGACCTCATTTGGCTCACAAAAAGCACAAAAGGCGAGCAAATGCACGAGTGAAACGCAGGCTCCATGTGCATCATCATTTTTGGCCCAAACTACCAAACTTGCCCACCAACGACTTTGAGTGCCAAATACCACTTCTATCCGCTTCCTCTCGTGCTATATAAGAAGAATCAAGGCTCAGTTGTGAAGGAGGAGGCTCATAATCACTACATTCCAAATCTGAAAATTTCAAGTATCTCTGCAAATTGCTTCGAATCTCTCTTCTCCTTGGATCATTCTTCAAAATTCTTGGTGGTTCAGCTTCAGTGAAGTAAGGAGATCAAGCTTGCACCATTGGATTGCTTCTGGAGTGAAAGAATCGAGTTTCTAGTTTTCACATCCATGTGAGTTTCTTGAACTTTGATTTATGCGTTTCAGTTTGAATTGATGATGTAGATGATGTCCATTGAGTTGCTAGCTTGCCAATTATTAGGATTGATGTATATTTGAGCTTTGATTCAAGCAGAATGGATGAAATCGTGTTCCTGGTTTTGATGTTTGCAGTGAGTTTTTTCAGTTTTGTAGACTTGATTTCTTGATCCATGTTTGATCTCTGAGATTGATTCAAATTGCATAGTGTAGTATGATATGTTAGCTTTGATTTGCACTTGATTTCATAGATTTTGGTTGAGAAACGAGCACGATTGATGGATCTGAACATAGGCTCATGACCAGTTTTGTTGTACACATTTTGATATGCTAGAGGTTGAAGACGAAGTGAGGTGGCGCGCTGTGATTGGTCTATTTGAAGTTTTAATGCATTTCATATTATTTGATTTTAATTGATTTTCTTCTGATTTTATTTTGTGATCAAAACATCTTCAAAAATCATGAAAAAATTACCATAGGCCAATAATAATTTCTAGTATTTGTCATATTTTTTTGGAATTTTTAAAAATATTTTGATTGGTTCAAAATTTCATTAAGTTTAATTAATTGTTTGTTCAATGATTATTTTTATTTTAATAGTTCTTTTGATCTAAAACTTCCATAAAAATTATCTTTGACTCATGAACTAATTTAGAAATTGATTCTGATTTTGGTTTAGCATTTTTCCTATTTTTGATTAGAAATTTAATTTGAGAAGTTTATTTGAAATGTTTGCTTCATAATTTTTTGTTTCAATATTTCCTTTAATTCAAAAATCCTAAAAAAAATCATATAGGTTTGTTTTTAATCATAGTGTCTGAATATAATTTTGTTTTGACCTTTTTATGACTATTGGCTAGTGTGATACGGTGGCAGAACCAGAACTGTTTTGGAAAGGCTAGTTTGTGTTTTGCGTTTGTGTTTGCAAAATGTCGCGGTAAGCAAGAGTCGCTACCGACTTTTATTTTATCCAACAAGGAAAGAAAAAAAGCACAAAAAAATTCTTTTTTCGAGATTTTCTGAGTACGGGAATGTATTAGCACCCTTTCTATCATTGGTTTTCCACGGGCTCTTAGGTCAAACTCGTCATGCTGCCCCAGCACGCACCCCATTGAGTTGTCCAACACTGTCAAGTATAAGATCAAAGGTCTTCCTTCGATTGGAGGAATCAGAATTGGTGGATCTTGGAGATATTCTTTGATCCTTTCGAAGGCGGCCTGACACTCATCATTCCACTTTACCACTTGATCTTTCTTCAGTAGCTTGAAGATAGACTCACAAGTAGCAGTCAGATATGAAATGAATCGGGAAATTTAATTCAGACGTCCCAAAAAGCCTCTAACTTCTTTTTCTATTTGGGGAACTGACATCTCCTGTATAGCCTTCACCTTTGCAGGATCCACTTGAATACCTTTATCACTAACGACGAAACCCAGCAGCTTACTAGACCTTACCCCGAAGGTGCACTTGTTCGGGTTCAACCTCAGCTTATACATCTTCAACCTGTCAAATAGCTTCTGTAGATGGTCAAGGTGTTCCTCCTCTGTCTGGGACCTTGCAATCATGTCATCAACTTAAACCTCAATCTCACAGTGAATCATGTCTTGGAACAAAGCGACCATGGCGAACTGATAAGTTGCCCCAACATTCTTCAACGGGAAAGGCATCACCTTGTAACAGAAAGTACCCCACTGCGTAACGAAAGTTGTCTTCTCCATATCCTTGGGAGCCATCTTAATCTGATTGTAACCAGAGAAACCATCCATAAAGGATAAGACCTTATGCTGTGCAGTGTTGTCGACCAGAACATCGATATGAGGAAGAGGGAAATCATCCTTGGGGCTCGCCCTGTTCAGATCTCTATAGTCTACACACATACGTACCTTACCATCCTTCTTCGGCACCGGAACCACGTTGGCAACCCACTGTGGGTAATAAGTAACAGCTATAAATCCGGTGTCAAACTGTTTCATGACCTCAACTTTGAATTTCTAAGACATTTTGGGGCGCATATGGCAAACCTTCTCCTATACCGGAGGACAATCTTCTTTAGTTGGCAAGTGGTGAACCACAATATCAGTATCCAGACCAGGCATATCTTCATAAGACCAGGCGAAGATCTAAACATAGTCGCGTAGCATTTGTATCAACCGTTGCTTGACACTAGGTTCTAGATTCGCACCTACCTTGACCTCTTTGTTGTCTTCCTCCGTACCCAAATTCACTGATTCCACTGGCTCTTTATGAGGCTGTATGGCCCTCTCTTCCTGTAGCAGCAATCTAGCAAGCTCTCCAGGAACCTCATAATCATCCTCACCTTCGTCTTCAGCTTGGTTGATCGAATTTTCGAAGTCATAACTGGCAGTAGCAGAGTCGTTATCAATGGGATCCAGAGTGGATGTGGATCTGCATTATGATATGTGAGTGTGTGTAAGACAATAGCTGTTTTGATAAAGTGCAAGATAGAAAAGAAAAACAAGGAGCGCAAAATTTGTAATGCAAGAACATCCAATGCTTTATTGATGATATATGAAAATGACAAATAATAAGCCCTCACAAACAAAGCCAAGGTGCCTCGGGCAAGGCACCGGGCTGTAGAGTTTCAAATTGTCTGTTATAAATCTCAAAACAAAAGTCTATTACTGTGTAATAAAAGAAACGGGCACAAAGTTCTTCGCCGTCCAGTTGTTCAAGCCACCGTTGGTAGTTGGGTAAATCCAACTGTCCATATCTGACTCTTCTTCATCATCTTCAATTGCATTCACTCCTGGATTACGGATGCACAGAGGAGGTCTTCCAATCCGCGCGCGCCGAACAGCCCTTTGAGCCTCTGTAGTAAAGCCCAAACCAAACATGTCAGTTTTGTGTGTGAAGTCAGGGAGTTGTCCCCTATTTGCACACCCATCTTGATTAATAACAGCCCTGGCATCCTTGAGGGAAGCCTTCTTCAATGGAGGTTTGTCAGCAGCAACTTCAGTCGACGCCAAAGTCTGGGGAACTTCTTCAAAATTCTGACACGGGGTTTTGATGAACTCTCCATCCATCTCCACATACCAGAAGGAGTTAATGTGACTCACCATGTACTCCTCTTCACCTTGTACTGTAACAATCTTCCCTTTTACTAGATATTTCAGCTTCTGATGGAGTGTTGAAGTTACTGCCCCAGCCTTATAAATCCAAGGACGACCCAACAAGCAAGAATAAGATGGTCGGATATCCATCACATAGAAAGTAGATGCAAAAGTATGAGAACCAACTTTAACAGGGACATCCACCTCCCCGTGCACCATCCTTTTCTACCCATCGAAAGCCCTAACCACAATATTACTTGGTTTCAGAGTCAAACCTTCACGGTCTAGACGGTCTAATGCCTTCTTTGGTAAAACATTTAATGAGGACCCAGTATCCACCAGTACGTGGGCCAGAGTAGTGCCCCTGCACTCGATTGATACGTGTAGAGCATCATTGTGATTTCTTCCTTTAGCAGTCAGATCTGCATCTAAGAAACCCAAACCGTTGTCGGCGGTCAAAGTAGCTACACAATCTTTGAATTGGTCAGCAGAGGTTTCCTACGGCACATGCGCAATCTTGAGGAAAGAAATTAAAGCATTTGCATGGGCTTCTGAGCACAACAACAAGGATAGCATGGAGATTTTTGACGGGGTCTTCCCCAGCTGCTCGACTACATTGTAGTCGCTCTTCTTGATAATCTTCAGAATTTCCTCTATCTCCTGCTTAGAGGCTTCTACAACAATCTTCTTAGGTGCCTCCATTCGGGCAGGATCACCTGTAACTTCTTTGCCCCGAGTGTTAGATGACTCAACGACAGGAGTGATAACTGGAGTAAGAATTAGAGCAATCGCTGATGTATTGGCAGATGGAATGACAACATGTTTTGGAACTATCGGAGGAGAAATCTCAGGAGAGAAAAGTCTTCCACTTTGGTGACTTTGCTAGACCCGACAATATTGTCGATATCAGCATCAACTTCTTCATATTTAGAGTCTTGTTTAACCCCATGGTAATACACATCAGCACCATAGTGCCATGGGACAACCTTGTCTGAAGTGTAAGGGATGGGACCAGGAATAGTAATGATTAACGAAGCGATTCTTGGAACAGATGTAATCCTAACAGGCGTTCTCGAGGAAACCTTGGAAGGATTGTCGAAAATGGTTATGATGGCAACATCTTCAACTGGAATCAATGGGGTCAAAGTCTTCTCAAAAAAGATCTCTTTATTATCCATCAGGCGCTGAACACCTGACTTCAATAAATGGCAACCAGTAGGTAGAAATGAACATAGGTGGAAACCTTCGCCATAGCCCGGAAATAAATTGGCCAACAAAAGATTCTTCTTCACTGTCATCAAAGGAGTAGAGATGTCTTCCACAGAAGTCACAAACAAATCATCGTCCACAACATTTACTCCATGACCGTGCTTGGGCATAGGAGCAATTATGACATTGGGTTTCTCTGGAGCGTCAAACTCGATCTCTTTAACTTCAATCAAATCTTGAACTTTATTCCTCAAAGCCCAACAGTTATTCGTATCATGACCCGGGCTATCGGAGTGATAGGCACAGCAGGAGTTTGGATTATATAGTGGAGATATAGTGCTGGGATTCTTCGGAGCCTCCCTCAGAGTTGCCAGATTGGTCTTCAACAATTGTGGTAGAATCTGAGACAAAGTCATGTTAAGCCGAGTGTACTGTCTTTGTGGCCTATCCATTCTCTGCTGATTGTTGCATTGTGGGGCAACGGTGGGTCTTGATATTACTACCGCATTCACTTCTTGGCGGCGTTCAGGTTGGTTTTGGCTCCTCGAACTGTATACTGCATTGGCTTCTTTATTACTAACAAAAGGATTCTTTATTGCACTGGATGACACATCCTTTTGTATCTTACCACTTCTAATACCAGCTTCTACTCTTTCCCCAGTCATAATCAATTCAGTAAACCCAGAGGACAAACTACCGATCAGATGATTGAAGAATGGACCAGACAATGTCCCAAGAAACATGTCAACCAACTCCCTGTCATACATAGGGGGTTGGACTCTTCCAGCCAGATCTCTCCACTTCTGAGCATAGTCTTTAAAGCCTTCGCTTGCACCCATAGACATACCCTGAAGCTGAGTACGAGTGGGAGCAAGGTCGGCATTATACTGGTACTACTTGTAGAAAGCAACAACAAGGTCCTCCCAGTTTCGGACATTAGCTCCTTCCAATTGATAGAACCATTCAAGCTGAGTCCCTGACAGACTGTCTTGAAAGAAGTGTACCCATAGATTCCTATCAGTAGTGTAAGGTTGAATTTTTTTGACGTATGAGCGGAGATGGAGTTTTGGACAAGATACTCCATCGTACTTAGCAAAAATCAGAGCTTTGAACTTGTGAAGGATCACCACCCCCGATGCTAGTCCCAAATCTCCGAAGTCTAACCCATGAACCTTCTGAATCTCCATAGCGCTTAGATGGTCCTCAAGTTGTTTGTACCTATCCTCAACAGGAGGGTACTGTTCCTCATCAAAGTCAGTGTCATTATCAGAGACCACAGGACTAGGCCCCTTTTATTCATCTTGATTCTCTCCTCCTTTGGATGAATGAGACATATCAGCTTCCTCTCGCAACCTATTCCCAAATCAGTGACCCATATTCAGAAGAACCACCTTTTTCTTCTTCTTCTTTTCCTTCTTCAGGATGAGAGTCTTCAAATCTTCTTGCCCTTTAGCCAGGTTCAAGAACATCTCCTGGAATTGAGCATTCTAAGCCTGAAGAGCTTTGATGGCTTGATCGGTAGGCATTTTAGAAGACATCTTGTGCTGAAATAAACAACGAAGAAGATGAGAAACCTGTAATGGTAACTGTGATGAGGTGCATGATAATGGAATGCGTATGAAATGATTTCAAAGACTTTGGGAGATTTAAATTTGCAAGACAAAAGTAAAACACACTTTATTAGATTAACTGGTAAAAAATGTTTAACAATGCCTTTAAGGCGTTACAAAAGAAATAACTGAAAAGCAAATCTAAACTAGAAACACTAAAAGACATCAGAGCTCCCATGGTCGCTTCCCCTTCGTGCTGACATAATCATTGATTGTTCTTTCATTCTCAAGTTGCCTCGTGAGCTTCAAGATCTTTCTCTCTTGCTCATGATACTTCTCTCGGTAGGTATCCTTTTCTTCCTCAGCTGAATCCAAGATCTCTTGAATGCCCCAAGATCAGTAGGAATGTATGGATAAAGGACCGTATACAGAACACCTTCTTCATTGGTATGCTCCACAATCACTGGCAGCACAGCTTCATAGGGCATACTAAGCTTCTGAGAACGACCTTGGACCCACTGGAGATAAGGTTGCATAGGGAGAGAAGTCTTTGGTCCTAGCTCGTGAGGGTCAGACCTGTTCACCATACCCCAAGATCGTATGAACCTTCGACGTTGCTCATTAGGGTCTTCCTTGTAGTCAAAGGCAATGTCCTCAAGAAGCAACTCATGGGGACCGTCTCTCCGAGCGCGACCAAACTGTCGTAAAGCCAAACAAGGACTGTAGGTTATCTCCCCTCTTATTCCAAGAAACGGGAAATTAGGGTATCCTCCACATCGATCAATGACAACAACCTTTTCCATATCTTTAGAACTCCAAAGAATGTCCGTATGGGCAAGAGACATTATCCTGTAGGACCAACCTAGACCTTCCTCATTCTTCAATACAGACTTGGGGAGGTGCGAAATAAACCACCTCGCCAGTAGCGGCATACAACACATGAGGGTCCCTCTTCTTCACACAGTACGAGTGTATAGGGCATGTAGGATATCACCAAGAAGAGTAGGCACAGGATTGTGGGACAGGAAGATCTTAACCGCATTCACATCTATGAAGGAATCTGGATTTGGGAAAAGAACCAAGCCGTAGATGAGGAGAGCTAAGATGTCTTCAAAAGCCTGAAAATCCAAGTTATCCCAGAACTGTTGAGCTCGATCCATCAGAAACTTAGCCAAGAAACCTTTAACCCCGCTCTGTGTCTCCCAGTTGGATACTACATCAGCCCTTTTTAGATGTAAGGCTAAAGAAATGTCCTCAGGTCTAGGAGTCTCTTCCAAACCTATGAAGGGTGTCTGCTCGAGAATGGATATGCCCAGTAAATCAGAAAACTCTTCCAAAGTAGGAACTAGCTGATAATCCGGGAAAGTAAAGCAATGATGGACCAGGTCGAAGAACTGGAAAAACACACTCATTATCTGCTCATCAAAATTTGAGGTAACCAAGCTAAGAAGCTGACCATGTCTCCTAATGAATGAAGAAGTATCAGAAATACTCGAGGCTAAATCTTTGAGTTGAGCAGGTATTTGCACAAAGTTAACTCGGATGGTATTTCTGCGCATGGAAGCCATAATCTGCAAAACAGAACAAAGATAAATCCCCTCGGTCTTTAAAATGGTTAGTGTAATGAAGTACGTATGTTATGTCATGATGCATGATTCATGATAAAACCTACAACAAGTATAACAGGTAACAGACATGGTAAAGGCAAACAGGTCACACAAGAGCCCTTAAGTTTCAGGCTTGCATGGGGTCTAGGTACTACCCTCTTAAAGTTCAGTTGGTTCAACCTGTCCTAATAATAGTAACCGGGTTCTAGAGGTTCTCAATATCACTGACCATCCTCCATCGGTCATGGTTTCAGCTCACGCAATCTTTTCTTGCGGCCGGAACTATCTCGAGAGTATGTTCTCAATGAGTGTAGTATCGAGTATCAACCAGTTCTCAACTCTATACCGAGGCTGGCTATCTCACTACTTCCTATGGCCAAGTTGGTCAATTATAGGTTCTAAGGTCAGTTGATGCTTAATGACCCATATAGCAGCCCCGTATTCTCCTCGTTTCTCCACAAGGGATACCGGTACCAACAAATGTGCCACATCAACGTAGATACTGCTTCAACCGTATCGGTCTACGCCGTACAGTTCCATCATAGTTTATTGCTACTTACCTAACCTGTGTTCCCCAGATCCGAGTTAGGATCTATAGTAACTCTGATACAAAGCCCACAAAAATAAAGCAATCAAATCAAACAATAGAAGCAAATATGATGAACTAATCCTAAGGTATACCCCACTTATTTTTCCCCAGCAGAGTCGCCCGTTCTGTGATACGGTGGCAGAACCAGAACTGTTTTTAGAAATGCTGGTTTGCATTTTGCGTTTGTGTTTGCAAAATGTCGCGGTAAGTAAGAGTCGCCACCAACTTTTATTTTATCCAACAAGGAAAGGAAAAAAGCACAGAAAAATTCTTTTTTTGAGATTTTCTAAGTACGGGGGGTAGATTATAGAAAGGGAAGGTATTAGCACCCTTTCTATCCGTGGTTTTCCACGGGCTCTTAGGTAATTTCTCATCATTTTAAAATTTCTTCTTTGTTTGTGTGATTTGAAAAGTTTTTGTTTTACTTCGATTTAACTCTTGCTTCTATCTTCAAGAGTGTTACGAAGTCGTTTTGAAAACTTTGTTGTAAAAAAGTGTAAGTGCGGAAAAATTGTTTTGAGCAAGTACTTAAGAACTAATCTACCTACTCGAAAAAAGAATTGTTCTATGTTCGTTTCCTTTAGACAGCGCTATCCCACTATTAGTGAGTAGGTAGCACCGTTGTTGGAGTTTTGAGGGTCAATTCGAAAAGGGACGTACGATCACTAAAGCAATGTTAGGACGTCTTAGTAATAACCCTAATGTCTTAAGATCAATATTCGAGGAAACTATTCCGAGGCAACCTTTCCGAGGCAACTTTGATCTTTGAGACAAAAGGGCGACCACTAAAATATCCTATACTCAATGATCGCTTACCGAAGGCAACCGAAGTTGGAGTATATCCTAGGAGTGCGAATGTGCGAGTGATTCAATTTCAAGTTATTTGTCTTTGCACATTTAGGGTTTTCTAACTGTTTTAAAGTTTGCATACATTCTTGTCATACATCCCTATTACTCATACATCTAACAGTTAATATTTGCGGAATTTAAAGTACGGAAAGTAAAGCTATGCTATTATAAGGCTTTGGGTATTTACATAGCCAAAAACAACCCGTAAAAAAACGATAAATGAAAAGGAGAAAAATCCTAATTAAGCTATTACAACTTGTGAGCAATTACATCAATATGGTAAAAAAATATAAAGCGTGCGTGATGAATTAAGGACGAGAAAAGAAATAGGGTTTTGACCCCGTCTAACCTAATCGGAAGGAAAACAATTTTTTTTTTGTTTTTAATTATTTAAGAAAAAGAATAAGGTTTTTAAATTAAAATACAAAATTAATTAGTAATTAAATTAATAAAATAAAATAATTTACATGACCTATTTTTATATTTTGGTTATTTTTAAGAAAAAAAAGAAAATAGAATTTAGTTAGAAACAAAAACCCTAATTGTTCTAATTAATTTTAATTTATTTACAATATTATTAAAGTTACCCCTAAATTAAATAGACTAATTAAATTAATTAATTTTTTGATAAAAATAAACCTGAATCTAATTCGATGAAAATATTATTTTTGTGATTTTTTGAATAAAAGAAAATTAATCTGTGTTAGTAGATATAAATAAATAAATTAAATAAAGAAAATATAAAAAGAAAAGAAAATAGAAACTGGGCCTGAAATAGCAATTTTGGGGGGGGGGGGGTGTGAGTATCAACTCTTGGGTCCAAAAAAAAAGATTAATGTTGACTTGCCCAGATTTCCTGTGATGCATTGACTACAGCCTATGATGTTCCTTCATCTGATGACCTTCAGATCTGGCCATCTGGAGATCTAATGGCTGTATCATGAGGGCGCATGGTGATCCTTATGGTTTGTATGCATGTCTGATCAAGGAAAGAAAAATAACATGAAAGAGTGGGGGGACCTGGGATTCGAACCCAGGTCCTGTAACCTTTTCCAATAGCCTGGCCACCAACTGAGCTGCACGCGTTAGTTGTTCACAAATGGGCAAATAAATAATATATAAAAATAACAACTTGGTTAAATTCTACGCGTGAAATTTTAAACGGAGCAATGATTGCTTGCCACAACATCTTCTTCTCCAAGGATTTGTTGTCTTAGACAACATACTTTTACCAACGGACGCTCATCGTAGCTAAAAACCTGTGCATCTCAAAAATCATGTACAAGCATAATAAATCAATGGTGATGGTACCAATCCACTCGTCTCAACCTCACGAGCTTCATGGTACCCTAATCATGGCCCAATTTTGCCTAGGTTAAGAAACCCCAAAACACGACAAGGAACCCTAATAATGGTGGATTCCTATACAACTTCCAAAAATGCAATTTAAGTGACATAGATAGCTTGCAAATGTGTTAAGGAACAAGAATATATGACTATTTCATGCTATAAGTGCCAAAATCATGCAATTCGATTTCAAAAAAAGTTCAAGGTCGTGACTGACTTACAATGGTTATTAGCGCTGAAAAAGGCTTGTTCTTGATTGGTATAGCTTGCTTGTGATCCCAGGAATCGAATGAGATGGCTAGGGGATCTTGAAAGTTCCTGTAAGTAAAAAATCGAATCACCACTTTTCTTTGATTTTTTCAAGTTTGGTTCTTGTTCTTGGAGGCAGCTCTGCACGAAAATTCTTGTTGTTAGGGTTCAATGATCTTTAGCATAAGTAGTGAATCACATTAGGTTAATTATTTTTGGCCAAGATCTCAAGAATTCATGAATGGAATATTTGGTCTTTAAGCCATATGAAATCTTTCCATAACCATTCAAATCATGCCCTTTTGCCTTGATTCGAATTTGATTGATTAGGCCAACTCATTTGGATTTGATTTTCATCAAAATCAGATCTTTAAAACAAATCTTGGTATTTTTTATTATTTATTTGATTTAAAATGATTTTTAATAAATAAAAACCATAATAAAATAAATAAATGAAGCAAATAAGATGTGGTGGCTGCCTTGGGTCGTGGACCATGCTACCAACTCAAAACAAGTGCAAACGATTGGGCCCATTTAGCAAAAATTGCATTTTTAGGCATAGTTGACTTTTGACAATTTTGCAAAAAGGGTCAACTTCACCAAAGCATAACTTCTTCAATTTTGACTCTTTGAAGGTGTTCTTGGACTTTTTAGAAAGCTTGAGATGTCCTCTAAGCAAACCTTTTGGTCTCATCTCAATTGAGTCTTCCATGATCGTGTATGGAGCTTTGACAAAAAAGGTGTTTTTGTTGACTTTTCAAAATGACCTGTAATGTCCAAATTCATAACTTCTTATGAGTGCATATTTTCAACTTGGGAGATGAAGATGAATTGTATAGCATTGCATCCTATTCAAAATGAGCTTTTGATGGGTCATTTCTCATAAAGTATGAGAAAGTTATGCTTTGTGAAAGTTGAGTTGACTTTTCCTATAAAACCCTAATTTAGCAACTTTTGGGTTTTGATAAATTGTGACCAATCCTTGATGAATCATGATCAAACCTTTATCAAATGATGAATAATACTTCAAAATGAGAATGTTGACAAAAAATATTGAAGTTTGACTGTATGTGGGCCACAATTGACTTTTGCCCTAACATAGTCGATTTTCAGGCTTTTGAGCAATTGACTGAGCAAACTTTCTCTGCAAGGATTAAAACTTGACATGGATGATCTTGAGAACATATTAGGGAAATGGTGATCATTTGAGACCCTTTGGACTCACACATCTTAATGCAACATAAAACCCTAATTTTGAGGTAGACTGTCTTAGGAGAGAGCTTGTCTGATCAACTCTTGGACTTCCTTGAGCAATTTGAGAACCTCACTTGAAATGTATTGAGAAATATGGGAGGGGAAATTTTGGGGTACAACAGCTAGGGTTTGCATTTTTTGTCACTTAATAATAGTTTAATTGTTTAATTGTTTGTTTGATTTTATTTTATTATTTCCTTTAATTCAAAAATTCCACAAAAAATCAGGGATATGTGTTTTTAATTCTAATATTTAAATATAATTTTGGTTGGATATTTTTCTAATTTTTTATTAGAATTTTATTTTGAGATGTGATTAGTTGTTTAATTGATTAATGGTTTGAATTTTGATTTTATTTTTGGCTTTTCCTTAATCCTAAAAATGTGAAAAAATATGTATTCTGATATTTAAGGTTTCCTTGTAATTTGCATGATCTTGGTTTGAATTGTTTGAATTTTGATCTTACCTAATTAATATTTAAGATTAAAATTCAAACAATTAGGGTTTTGTAGCTTACATTGCAAGTTTCAATTTCAAAACCAATTTGCCGTGGGTTTCCCTTAGAATTTGGATCTTGTTTAAGGTTCATGGATGTATTGAGGATCTGAAAACCATTTTTCTTGAATTATTTGACTTGTTTGGATATTTTGCCACAAATTATTTTGAAAGCTTGTCTAGTTTGGAAGTTTTGCCAACTAGTTTTGATCTTTGGGCCTCATTAGATCCTCTCTACTATCCATGAACTTCAAACTTGTTTTCTGACCTATACATATATCAAATATGTTATGGAAATTTTGGTTTGAATTATTGAAATCCTTTTCTATCTTTGATGTATTTTTGAAGTGAAGGTACCCAATTAATGTTGCATATCTTGTTGCAATTTGCTTGATGGCCAATGAGCTTGAGTGAGGCCTATAATTGGGCACCTAATGATCATGTTGGTTCTGTTTATCCACATAAACTCAAGTCATTTCACTTAATGCCCCATGTTTGAATGTTTGAACCTTTTGATGCATGTTTTATGACTTTTTGCTTTCTTGTTGATATGAACTTTGAAACTTGAGCTTTCAATTTGAGTTTGAGGTCATTAGATGGCCAATGATAACATGATGGGAAATTCTACTTCAATTATAATCTCATGAGGACTTGAGAGTAATTGATCCCTATTACTTAATTTAGTTCTAATCATGAATAGAGCTTGGCTTCTTTCTTTTATCCTTGTTGAATTTTTGAGGCATTTTGAATTCACTTTTGCAACATGTTTTAGAATCAATACTTTAACCTTGTGATCATGTCCTAATCATGTTTTGGAAGCTTTACTTCAAATCTTGGATTGTTAGAAGCTCTCTAATTTTGTCCTTGTTTGACTTTCTTCCATGGTTAGCTTGGAATCTAAGTCTTTGATGCATTGTGTGAGATTCCTCTTCTATTATGCTTGTGAGCTGTGATGAAGTAATTAAGTATGATTGAATTATGGTTGCTACTGACCTTCATGGTCTTTGATTGTATTCTTGTCAAGCTCCCATGATCCTTGATTGATATTCAATTGTCAATTCAATATGGTGATATAAAGGAGCAACATTCCTCTAACTTTTGACCAAATTGTACATATGTCCGTTTCTTTTTGTCTATCATATCTAATGTTTTGATAGTTGCTATCATGTTTTCTTATTTCATTAGGGTGTCATCATCCATCCCTTATGTGAGTCATCATTCAATTTATGGGAATACTAACTTGGCTGTTGAATGTGCGAGGTACTTTGAGAAAAGTTTTCCATTTTTGACTTGAGGCTACTGTGTTTCACTTTACTTATGAAACACAATTTATTATATTAGTATTACTCTTGTGCTTGGCATATTTGGTAGTCTATGCAGGATATATGTATGTGATTATGAATGCTATACATTGCCCATGGGATCTGTTCATATCTGAAAATCTCAATACTTACATCCTGATGGCGTAATTTTTGACTTGACTTGTCTGCTGATGCCAGCTTGCTTGAAGTTCTATGGGTTTCTTTTATTCTTGTTCAGTTGCTAAGGCTAGTTATCTGTTTGGTATTGCACTATTTCCTTTCTTCTATTTTCATTTTGTATAGTTCTATGTTGCATGATGGGACCTCTGTTGCAGATATATGTCAGGAGGCCCTTTGTTTTTGTTTGACACATGTGTTGTGTTTGTTTTTTTTCTTTAATTGTTGACCCATGAGTCACTTAATTTAGAAATTTAGATCACGAATTCACTCTCAGTGCACGTTCCCTATAGGATGTTTATTTTTTTCTTCTTTAATTGTTGATCGATGAGTCACTCAATTTAGAAATTGAGATCACGACTTTGCTCTCATTGCCTGTTCCATATAGGATAGTTTTGTTAAGCTTCCTTTGACATGTTAATTAAGGTAGGAATCCATGTATGCTAGCATAGGGTAGGATTTTCCTTTATCCTCAACCTTAGGGTCAATCATTGTATGATAACACTAGGGATAATGCTAGGCTAGTTTCCCTTAGTTGTTTTTTCCTTCCTTTGCATTTTGCATCTTAAAACAAAAATTGTTTTCTTGGCAAATCATAAAACACCTCTAATAAACTCAAACCCTTCTTCAAGGTAAAAGATACAAATCAATATTATTTGTTTGTGCGCCTCTTGGCTTTGTTTTTAAATCTGGTTTAGCCGATGTTTCGCCATCTCACATTTGTTTGAAGTCGATGTTTCGCCATCGCACATGTTTGTTATCCCACTTTGATTCTCAATATCATTGTTAGGTGTGATGTTTTGTCATTCAGTTTATTGATGTTTCGCCATCTTTTCCATGATACCTTGTTATATTATAGCCGATGTTTCTCCATCGCACATTTGTTTGAAGCCGATGTTTCGCCATCGCACATGTTTGTTATCCTACTTTGATTCACAAAATCATTGTTAGGTGTGATGTTTTGTCATCCGGTTTATTGATGTTTCACCATATTTGCCATGATACCTTGTTATCTTTTAGCCGATGTTTCATTATTGCACATTTGTTTGAAACCGATGTTTCGCCATTGCACATGTTGGTTATCCTACTTTGACTCTCAATGTCATTGTTAGGTGTGATGTTTTATCATTTGATGTTTCACCATCTTTGACATGTTACTATGTTATTATTTAGTCGATGTTTTACCATCTCATTTGTTTGTTGTTTCATTTGATGTTTTGCCATCTTGACTGTTTTGTTGTCTTAACTAAAAAAACACAAACCAACCAGAATATATGAGCCGAACTACGACTGCTCTAATTCCTTAAAAGGGATACATAGGCATTGGGGTAGGGCCCAATCGAGCATAACTTTTATTTTCCCTACATTGTTTTATTTTCTTTTTCTTTCGCATGCATTCCCTTTTTAGCTTTAAGCCATAGACATAGGTTTTGACCACACCCATTAGATTAGACAACAAGAGTGGATACCGTAGAGTACTACAGACGTGTGGGGTGCTAATACCTTCCCCACGCGTAACAAACTCCCTTACCCGATCTCTCGGTCGAAAGACTGTGATTTCTCCCTTTTCAGGTTTTCTCGATGTTCACCTTTCCCTTTTGGCGGGATAAAAGACGTTCGGTGGCGACTTCATTGATGTTTCATTACACCAAATGACAGGTTCGGCCAGGTCGTTTCAGCTGGCGACTTCACTGGGGACAGATTGACCTTTTGATGGTCCATTCCGGAGTCGATCCTAGCTCTTGTTTGTTTTCTTTTTGGGTGTTTATTTTACCGCTTTGCATATTTCTATTTGCATTGCATCCTATGTGCGCTTTACTTTCTACATACTGGATTTGGCTGGACTGTTTGGATTCTGGATTTCTTGGTGGGTGGGTTGTTCCATGAGGTAAAAGGCTTCATACCCAGGCTATGAGTGAATTCCATAGGAACTAGGAATAAAGTGGCCATGGCAGCTATGAGGCGGATGATTTGTAGACCTGACCATGAGACCCATGACTTCAGAGGTAGTTCAGATAGGTGTTATCGTATGATGATACCGACAGTCGAGCTCTTATACTCTGATTTTACTTTTAACCATACCTTGACCTAGAATACACCCGTGAGAGGGGCGAGAAAACTTTTCTTACAGGTACAGGTACTGTTGGTGACTTTGTGTTGCGAAGGTGACTCAGGTTCCCATGATAGTTTTGAAGATTTGGGACTTTCTTTTGATCTTGAGTGGTGCTGTTCTGTAATGGTCCAGCCATTATCCAGTGTGAAACTTTGATCCTGTCATGTTGCATCATAGCATATTTTTTTCTAAAAAAAATTATGTATAAAAAATAACTAGCATGCGTATGTCATCTTCCAGGGACATTCGAGAGTCTTCTTTCCATCAGAAATGGCTGGCCTCCCGTCAGATGAGTTTGATTAAGTTCGTGTTAAAGAGCCCAACAGGCATACATTCGCTTATCAGATTCCTACTATTAATGTTTCTGAATTGAAGTGGTCGAGTTCTTATCCGAAGGGTGATGTTCTGAATAATTTCAACAAAAATTATGGCAATTTGTTACTAATCCTTAACACTCCAGTTGATCCAATGGCTTTAATCACCCTCTTCCAGTTCTATGACAAGGAATTATGGTGTTTTACTTTTCAAGATTATCAACTGGTTCCCAGGCTAGAAGAGTACGTGTACCTACTTAATATCAAGTTGTCCGATGAAGTTCCTTTTGTCCAAGTGGCGGAGAAGCTGAAGTTCGAAGTTATTGCTGAAATTCTTCATTTGAGTTGGAAAGAGGTAAAAGACAATTGGAAATCAAGTGAGGATACTACATGGTTTTATTTGGATTTCTTAGTAAATAAAGTTGAAGACTGGGCAAAGAAAGGGAATTGGAGTAACTTCAGATCTCTGTTTGCTCTTATGATATACAGGATCATCCTCTTCCCTCACAAGAGAAATTTTATGGATTTGACGGCTATTTGTGTTTTTAGAAATAAGAACCTGGTACCGACACTCTTGGAAGATACTCTTTACACCTTTCATTTTAGGCATGGAAAAGGAGGTAATGCAAGTTTATGTCATTCGATGTTGTATCAATGGTTTAAGTTGCACCTACCGGTAAGTGGCCCTTTCATGGATACCAGACATTCTCTCCGATGGTCATCAAGACTTGTCAACCTTACTTAATTTGATATCCGGTGGAATTATGACATGGGGGAAGTACGAAGCATTATTACTAGCTGCAGAGATTTCCCTAATGTTCCCCTCATAGGAACTAAGGGGTGTATCAACTATAATCCTGTTCTTGCTTATCGTTAATTGGGATATGCAATGGATGGACCGCCAAAAGTTGAGGAGGTGTCTGAATCAGTGTATTTTGTTAGAGGAAGTGATCCTGAGATGTTGAAAAGAGTGACAAGTGCTTGGAAGGGAATTCACAAGAAGGATAGAACTACTTTGGGCAAGAATGTTCCTATTGCTAGGGTTCCTTACTTGGAGTGGATTAGAGACAGGGTTAAGATTTTATGGTTACCATTTGCAAGGTCGGCTCCTATATGTGAGCAACCTCCTACTGTTCTGAGTAACACGGTGCCTACCGAGGTGTTCACCCAGGTTCATGTTGAGAACAGTCAACTTTGTGCAAAAGACCGTGAGGCAGGGATGAAACTTTATTGGTTAGATCAAGAAAGGGCCGACTTAGCTCGTAAACTCAAATAAGCTCAAGGAGAAACTTCTGATGCAACCAGTTTTAGGAAGAGGTAACATGATGAAATAGAAGAAGAGTTGAGTAAGACCCAACAAGAGTGCCAAAAGCTTCAGGCATCTGAGAATAGCTACAGGAGGAAGGTTCAAAACTTGAAGAAACAGCTCGAAGACAAAGATGCTCATCTTAAGAAGGAAGTAGCCCAGAGGCGTGTCGCAGAGGATCGACAAGAAAGTAAAGTAGTCGCATTACAACTTTTGAAGGAGAAAGCCAGGCTTGAAGAGTATTGTCAACACCTTGAAGCGTGTCTTGTTCCGGAGATTTAGTTTTTGTTACTTACCTTTGGTGTATTTGGTCACCCCCAGGATTGTTGGAAGGGACCATTGCTTGTTTTTATTATTCAGTTTTTATTCAGTTTACTTTTAAACACGTATTTTGTTGTTTATCGCTACACTCTTAAATGTCCGAAGTCACTTGATCACCGTTTCTTTTGTTTATAAATAATTGAAGTGTTTGTCTTATTGTCCTTTTTTTCCTTTGATTGTATGCTTGATTATTGGTTACGCGCCGTGATTGATGAATAAAAGGACTCTTGAGTACCGGGAAATGACAAACATATCATGCACATCATGTATTTCATAACATTACAGGTTATCTCAAGACGGTATTCTTATTCTTCTGCTTTTCTTATTCAGAATTCAAGACGACTACTCATCGGTATTCCACCAGAAACAATTTTCCAAGACAGATGGAACAAGTTCAAGCTGAACTCGCTGAAATAAGGGCCCAGATGGCTACTCAAATGACCCAGTTCATGGAGGTCATCACCAATGTGAATCGCCAATAGGAGGAACTGGATGCCATTGTCAACAACCAGCGCCGCTATCCAGGGGATGGTGGAAATCAAGGGCTCTATCAGGACATTTCTGTAGGATTGGAGGATGTACAAGATCAGCCTGTTGGAAATTTTCACGGGATGCCCGGAAACCCTTTTGTGTGCAACGTAGGGCAGTTTCCCCCGTCTCCGAGGCCTCGTCTTATGGGTAACAGAAGAGATAATCAGGGCGGTATAAGAGGCTATCAGGAGCAGGATTACGACTTTGACCAGGATGAAGATCAGTTTTCTGTTTGGTGTTCAGAGACAAAAGTTCAGGTTGAGGATAGGAAGTATCAGTTGTTGGAAGAACGTTTGAAGGCTGTGGAAGGGAAAGGAGCCCTTGGTATAGATGCTAATGATCTCGGGTTGGTGTCTAGGGTGAAAGTTCCTCCAAAGTTCAAGCCTCCTATATTTGAAAAGTACAACGGAACGTCATGTCCTGTTACTCATGCAACTGCTTATTTCCGAAAGATGTCGGTGCATACTGAGGATCAGGGGCTTTTGATTCACTTTTTCCAAGATAGCCTATCTGGGGCATCCCTGGAGTTGTACATGAAGTTGGAGAAAACCCATATTCATTGCTGGAATGATCTTGCTCGGGATTTTGTCAAACATTATCAGTATAATGTGGATATGGCGCCTAACCACACTCAGTTACAGAATTTGTAACAAGGACCAAGAGAATCTTTCAAGGAATACACTCAGAAGTGGCGTGAGTTGGCTGCGAGGGTTCAACCTCCACTCATGGAGAGAGAACTCATTGATATGTTTATGAGTACCCTACAAGGGCTATTCTATGAGCACATGATAGGAAGTACTTCGACAGGATTTGCAGACTTGGTTATGGCTGGTGAAAGAATTGAGGTAGGTTTGAAATTGGGGAAAATTCAGATTGGAGGTTCTAGTGGCTCATTAGGGGGCAGTAAGAAACCATTCAACACTTACCCTAAGAAAAAGGAAGGCGACGCTAGCGCGGTTTACTCTCATAGAGGAAGAAGAGAGGATCGTCAGCACCAACAAATCAGTGCTGTTTCTATTCCTGTTAATGCTCCTCCGCAGCAGAGACCGAATACAACACCTCAACAACAAAGACAGCAAGATGCTCCCCATCAATATAATAATCAACAGCAGAGACAGTTGAGAAAATTCGATCCCTTGCCGGTATCTCTTACTGAAGCACTCCACCATTTGCTCGATTTGAAGTTAATCGGTTTGAGAAATATGCCACCACCCCCCACAAGACTTCCACCTAACTATGATGCTAACGCAAGATGTGAATTCCATTCAGGCGGAGTTGGCCATTCTACTGACAATTGCTTTGCGTTAAAGTGCAAGATACAAGACTTGTTGGATGCTAAGGCAATTGAGTTTACTCCAGTGACTGGTCCGAATGTTACTCAGAACCCAATGCCTAGGCATGAAGGGGGTGTTGTTAATATGATTGATGATAATGGTGAAGTGTTGAATTTAATCATGAATGCGGAACAAGTAACTACTCCGTTGTGGTATGTTAAAAGGTATTTTCTTGACAATTCTATTTTCCCGGGTTGTACTTGAGAGTGTGCCAAGTGTAGAGAGCAACCGATGGGCTGTGATGATTTTAAAGTCGGTATCTAGTTGATGATAAAGGAGGGTTCCCTGTAGTTCAATAGAAAACCGAGCTACCATAAGGTTACCGAAGAAGATGTTGTTGTGGTATCTATTCCTTACACCCATGTGCGCATTCCTACCCCATCTAGGGCACCTCCCTTGATGATTACGGTACCTGGTCCCATGCCATATACCAGTGAGAAGGCCATCCCATGGCATTATGATGCTGATGTTTATTACCATAGGGTGAAGCAGGAAGTAAGTACCCGTTTGTCTGAGGAAGAACGTGCTGAAGATAATGAAGAGGAAATTCATATTTTTTCTGGTGTGGGTTGAATGACTAGAAGTGGGAGAGTATTTGGTCCTTCCAATGTGCAAGATGCGGAAGATGCTTTTGCAAGAGAAAAAGGAAAACAGCAGGCGATAATTGGTAATCCAAGGGTTACGCTAGCCAATGTGACTCAACCAATTCCGATACCAGAAGCTTCTTCAGTTCCCGATGAGGTTGAAGAGTTAATGCGAATTATCAGAAAGAGTGATTATAGCATAATTGATCATCTGAGCCATACTCCTTATAAGATGTCTATCTTGTCTCTGTTGATTTATTCAGAACCTCACAGAAATGATTTGATGAAGTTGTTAAAGAATGCGTTCGTGCCACATGAGATAGAAGTCAATCAGTTTGAGAATGTTTGTGCTAACATATCTACCGGGAACGATCTGGGCTTCACAGATTTTGATCTTCCTCCGGAGGGGCGAGACCATAACAAAGCGTTGCATATTTCAATGGAGTGCAGGGGCACTACTTTATCCCGGGTTTTTGTGGACACAGGGTCGTCCTTGAATGTATTGCCTAAGTCAGCGTTGATGAAGATTGATTATTCTGGACTGGAGCTGCGCCCTAGTGATTTGATGGTGAAGGCGTTTGATGGGTCTCGAAGGTCAGTGCTTGGGGAGGTGGAGTTACCAATCAAGGTTGGTCCTCGCACCTTCACGACTACATTTTTTGTGATGGATATACAGCCAGCGTATTGTTGTTTGTTGGGGCGGCCGTGGATTCATAGAGCAGGGGCAGTCACTTCTACTCTTCATCAGAAAATCAAGTATCCTGCAGAGGGAAAGGTGATAACTGTGTGCGGAGAGGAAGAGTACATCGTGAGTCATTTGACATCATTCCGCTATGTTGAAGTTGAAGGCGAGATACATGAGACTCCGTTTCAGGCTTTTGAGACAGGTCATGCTGTCAATTTTCCTCCTCCAGAGCAGAAAAGGAAACCTGTAACTGTTATGTCTTCTCTCAAAGATGCGAGAGCTGTGGTGGAAAATGGTAACCCTAAAGGTTGGGGTCAAGTGCTGGACGTTACCCCAAAATTTAATAAATTTGGTCTTGGTTTTAGTCCAGGTCAGCATAGTGCAACTCCCAAAGCATCTAGTTTATCTACTCCTGTGAAGTTTTCCTATCCTTGTGCTACTCAAGAAGGACACATCAATGCAGTTGGCGACGATAGGGTTGATGGCTACAATATCGAAGATTGGGTTCGTCCGAGTATTCCAGGCCAGACACTCAACAATTGGACTTCTATGGATGTTATCCAAGTTTCAAGCGTTGGGGAGTAATTTTCTTGTTTTCTTTTATTATCATATCATAATTCCTGCGCTCTGCCCAAGGCGTGGTGAATCATTTTTGTAGGGCCACCATGTTTATTTTCAAAAGTTTATCATGAAATAAAGGACGTTTTTGCATTCAAAATTTTGCTCCATTTCTTTTTTATTTGAATGGAAATGTTTCTCTTTTCACACATTGTCACTAAAAAACGCCAAAATGTAGTTCATGCAGATGCACTTCCAACACCGATTATATTGATAGCGACTCTGCTATGGCTCATCATGACTTTGATACTCCTATTTATCAAGCTGAAGAAGAAGCATATGAGGATTGTGATCTTCCTGAGGAATTTGCAAGATTGTTAAAACAAGAGGAGAAGGTTATCCAGCCGAATCAGGATTCGATTGAGGTGGTGAGTATTGGCACAGAAGAGGTAAGAAGAGAAGTCAAGATAGGGGTAGATCTCGAGGAAAGTATAAAGGTCATATTGATTGAGCTACTCCGTGAGTATTCTGATATCTTCGCTTGGTCTTATGAGGATATGTCTGGGTTGGATACAGAAATAGTGGTGCATCGACTACCGCTCAAAGAAGGTTGTTCCCCTATCAAGCAAAAGCTCCGAAGAACTCATCTTGAGATGTCTAAGAAGATCAAGGAGGAGGTCTAGAAGCAGTTGGACGCAAATTTCTTAAAGGTCATCAATTATCCGCCATGGATTGCAAATATTGTGCCTGTGCCCAAGAAGGATGGTAAGGTCAGGATGTGCGTGGACTATAGATATTTGAACAGGGCCAGCCCTAAAGATGACTCCCATCTTCCTCATATTGATGTGTTGGTCGATAATACTGCTCATTCCAAAGTGTTTTCGTTCATGGATGGTTTTTCGGGTTACAATCAAATTAAGATGATTCAGAGGATATGGAGAAGACAACATTTATCACGCCTTGGGGAACTTTCTGCTATAAAGTGATGTCGTTTGGTTTGAAAGATGCTGGGGCAACATATCAGCGCGCCATGGTCACTGTATTTCATGATTTGATTCATAAAGAGATTGAGGTATATGTGGATGATATGATTGCTAAGTCTGACGCAGAAGAGGAACATCTTGTTCATCTGGAAAAATTGTTCGAGAGACTGAGGTAGTTCTTGCTGAGGTTGAATCCGAATAAGTGCACCTTCGGGGTGAGATTCGGCAAGCTGTTGGGTTTTATTATAAGTGAAAAAGGTATCGAGGTGGACCCGACCAAGGTAAAAGCGATACATGAAATGCCTGAGCCAAGGACAGAGAAGGAAGTACGTGGTTTCTTGGGAAGGTTAAACTACATTTCTAGATTTATTTCTCATCTCACAGCTACCTGTGAACCTTTATTCAAGTTGTTGAAGAAAAGTCAGACAGTGAAATGGAATGAGGATTGTTAGAAGGCCTTTGACAAAATAAAGGAGTATTTGAAGGAACCTCCGATACTCGTGCCGCCAGTGGAAGGAAGGCCAGTAATCATGTATCTAACTGTGTTAGAGAGCTCAATGGGTTGTTTCCTCGGTCAGCTCGACGAGACAGGGAAGAAAGAGCAGGCTATTTACTACTTGAGTAAGAAGTTTACAAAATGCGAGTCGAGGTACTCATTGCTGGAAAAGACTTGTTGTACGCTTGCCTGGGCCTCCAAACGTTTGAGGCAGTACATGTTAACTCACACCACCTACTTGATATCCAAAATGGATCCAATCAAGTATATTTTCGAGAAGCCAGCTCTTACAGGCAGGGTATCCCGTTGCCAGATGATACTCACCGAATATAATATCCAATACACTACTCAAAAAGCAATTAAGGGTAGTGTACTGGCCGACCATCTTTCTCATCAGCCCATGAAAGATTATGAACCGATAAAGTTTGATTTTCCAGATGAGGAAATTGTGTATATTCGGGATTGTAATATGCCAGACCCAGACGAAGGACCCGAGCCGGGATCACGTTGTACGCTTGTTTTTGATGGTGCCTCCAATGCCATGGGAAATGGTGTTGGAGTTATTATCATTTCCCCTAAGGGATACCACATTCCTTTCATGACTCGTATTTGTTTCGATTTCACTAACAACATGGTCGAATATGAGGCTTGCATTTATGGCATTGAAGTGGCGATCGACCTGCGCATCAAATTTTTGAAAGTCTACGGGGATTCCAATCTTGTTATCATCCAGATTAATGGAGATTGGGAGACTCTCCATCAGAACCTAATTCCTTATCGTGAGCATGTCATGAAGCTCATTCTGTACTTCAAAGAGATCACGTTTGAACACATTCCTAGAGAAGAAAACAATCTAGCTGATGCACTGGAAACTTTGTCCTCCATGTTCAAGGTTAAGTTGGCTAATGAGGCACCTTCCATTACCATCAGAAGTTTGAGTGAGCCAGCTTTCTGTTTTGAGGCCAGTTTGGAATCAGATGGTAATCCTTGGTTTTATGATGTTAAACGATATCTTGAAACACAAGAGTACCCTGAAGAGGCATCCGTCACAGATAAGAAGTTCTTGAGAAGATTTTCAGCCAAGTTCTTTCTCAGTGGTGGTGTGTTGTATAGAAGGCATCATGACGGCTTACTGCTCAGATGTGTTGACAATAAAGAAGCAGCTAGAATCATTGAGGAGATACATGAAGGTGATTTCGGGACCCATTCCAACAGGCATACCATGGCTAAAAAGATCTTGCGAGCAGGTTATTATTGGTCCACCATGGAGACTGACTGTTACAATCATGCACGAGTTTGCCACAAATGTCAAGTCTATGCTAATAAAGTGCATGTGCCGCCAGTACCTTTGAATGTCTTGACTTCCCCTTGGCCGTTTACGATGTAGGGAATTGATATGATCGGCAAAATTGAACTGACTGTGTCCAACGGGCACCATTTCATTCTGGTTGCCATCGATTATTTTACAAAATGGGCCGAAGCTGCATCCTATGCCATTGTCACCAAGCTGGTGGTAACTCGGTTCATTAAGCACAATATTATATGTCGCTACGGAGTGCCTGAAAAGGACATTACTGATAATGGGTATAATTTGAACAACAAAATGATGAAGGAGCTTTGTGATTCCTTCAAAATCAAGCATCATAACTCTTCCCCATACCGACCAAAGATGAACGTTGCTGTCGAAGTGTCCAATAAGAATATTAAGAAGATCGTACAGAAGATGGTGGTAACCTATAAAGATTGGCATGAGATGCTGCCTTTCACTTTGCATGGTTATCGCACCACTGTGCGTACTTTGACTGGGGAAACCCCATTTTCATTGGTTTACGACATGGAAGCAGTATTACCGGTAGAAGTTGAGATTCCTTCTCTTAGGATCATGAGGGATGTCGAGCTGGATGAAAGTGAATGGATACAGAATCGGATGGATCAGTTAGAACTTATTGACGAGAAGAGGTTGATGACTGTATGTCATGGTCAAGTATATCAGCAAAGGATGAGGAAAGCTTTTGATAAGAGGGTACGACCTCAGTGTTACAAGCCAGGTGGCCTTGTGCTAAAAAGGATAATTCTCTCCCAGGGAGATCCCAGGGGCAAGTGGGTTTCAACTTATGAAGGTCCTTTCGTGATCAGAAAAATTTTCTCTGGAGGAGCGATGATGCTCACGACTATGGATGGAGAGTACTTCCCTCTCCATGTAAATGCTTACGTAGTTAAAAAATACTTTGCATAAAAAATAAAAAAAATAATAAAAACCCACTAAACTGAAAACCCGAAAGGGAGGTTTAGGCAAAAAGAGGGTGTCCTGGTGAATCGAAAACCCGAAAGGGCGATTCAGGAAAAAGTTAGGGACTTAAAGCAAATGACTACGCTCGGCATGAGATCCTTTGTTTCTTTCCTTCGTTCCATGACCTGGCATAAGCTCAAAGCTAATCCAACAATGATCTATCTGAAAGCAGGAAGATGAAAGCGTGAGAGTCATAAGAGTCATAGCAGAGTCGAGACTTGATGGATATTCACATTCACATTGCCATTTGTAAACACTTGTTTGCTTTGATTTAGTAATTTCTTCCTTCCAAATGTAAATGCCTTTTTCACAGGCTGATTTCTTAAAATCAATAGAATATCTTCTTTCAAGTATACGTATACGTTTCTTTTCTCCCTTTTTACTATTTTGTTTGCAAAAAAACGTCCAATATTTTTGATAAGCATGTGCATATAAACTTCGTGGGCCTTACACGGAAATGGTAATCTAAGTCATGGTTAGTTGATCGCTTGAAATACGGATAACAAACACAACTACTACTGTGTAAGGGGCGTGTTTAGTTCTATATTTGGTGGGATTCTCAATCACTTTACTGGAGGATGCCTTGCCATTTTGTTTCACCGCTTCGTGCTGTTGGTAAAGGTCATGGGTCAGGTTAATATCAATATTATGGCAGGTCGGCGAGATCGGAGAACCTAGTTGGAAATATTTCTTCCCCGTAATGGCTTTTATTATGTTTCTTTGCCGCACTTTCATGTGTTATCTTGATTGATTGTTTTAGCATTGTCTGCATATAGGATTTTGTTTATGGCCGAATGTCAGTCTTGATGCGTTGAATATGTTTGCCTTGAAGAAATTGTTTCATTTTACTTAGTCCATCCAGTATCACTCTTTAATCGATTTTTCGGGCATTCTAATACCAACTGTACATACTCTTTTGCTTAGCCAAGAGTTTGGAGGAAGGAGTTTAGATAAAAATGATGACTGTAGTGGTATGCTTTTGAGTAGAACCCCGTTGACGATGTACAAGCATTGTTTCAATCCCCAAACATGGGAGATATAAGGGAGTTAGACCCTCGTTAACCCCTCTGAGCCTTCGAAGTAGGAGTTTCTTTTCCATTAAAAAAACCTTATTTTTTAACTAGGGGCAGGGTAGATGTTCAGTTAATTTGACCAAGCATTCGAATTTCAGAAGGAATGTCCCATCTGAGGATCACCATATTTTATCTTTCGCATCTGAGATCAGGAAAAAATGTCTAAACCATGATGTTCATTTCCTCACAAAGTCCTGAGGTCGAGATCGAATCGGTACAATAATGGCTATCCCTCGCCGACCAAGGAATGAGGCATTTGTTTTCTTCAATAAAAAGAGAGAAAGAAAGAAAAAGTTCAAAGACCTAAAGTCACAATGACTAGTTCGAAGTGGAAAGCATGAATAAGAAAGAAACAAAAAGCCCCGCTAAGTCGAAACTTGAAAACAAGTCACTTAGGCAAAAGTTAGGGCGTCTCGCTGGACTCCCAAAATTAAAATTCAAAAGATTTTGTCCAGGTAAAAGTTAGGGAAAAGAGAGCCTAAAAGGCCGAGAAAAAAATATAATTCAATAAAATTTTCATCAAAAGAAGAGGAACAATAATATCAAAAACAAAAGCAGCAAAAGTTAAGTGACAATCATGTTGGAGAATTTGTCGTGATCACTCAACCATTTTAAATCCTTTTGAAAGATGAATGCTTGTGATAAATCAGCTGAACTTAGGACAGGAGAATATCACGAAGGGGGTGGGCACCAAATAACTTAAGCCTTGAAAAAACTTTTTTTTCTAAAAAAACCCCGAACCAGGTCACGTTACAACCTATAAAAGTCCTAACTGAAACAAGGGTTTAACTCGAAAGCATACTACAACAGGATAGCTTTTCCTAAACTCCCAAATATGTGTTGCATATCCATGTTGGTATCTTATCACCCGTATCTTGACTCGTTTTTTGAAAAAAAGAGAAGGGGAAGAAAAGTTTTGAAATTTTTGCACTCTAGCCAGTGATTCATTCACAACAGAGATACGACACTTTGTTAAGGTTTTCAACTTCAAGGCTTAAATAATCGTCACATCAGGTTTGTCATTCCCAAAATAAACATCTTTCTGCATGCAAAACATTTGTTTGACATCAAAAAAGAGTTTACACGTTGAACACCTATAAAGAGCTTAATGATTGTCAGGAAGGGAATATTTGGTTTTCTTCTTTTAGACAGAGCCCATGTATGAATAGGAATTTACCTATCCCCAGTGAAGTTTCATTTCTGAAGCGAAGTTTTGTTGCCCCAGGAATCTTCTTTTAAAGGCTTCATTCTAAGACTCCGGATTTGAGGATGTCGCATATCCCCAACAGAGTTACCAATAGAGATCCCTCGCCGTGACCTCTCATTTTTCAGCCGATTTGTTGATTGGGGCATCCTTATGTTAAGATCTTTCCTTATCCCCAGTGAGGTCGATAATGTGTGACTATCTGCATGATCCATCCAATGGTTGCATTTCAAAGAAAAATCTTTCTCCAACAAAAATCTTCAACAGAGTTCTGTATCCCCGGTGAAGTCCCGTCTCCTCAGCAGAGCTTTGTTCCCCTAGCAAAGGTTTTCACCCCTCACGTCAGTTTTTTTGTCTTGGTATCATCCTCAACACGGCCGCGCGCTGTCTTTTCCAGAGATTGCAGTCTTGCCCTGATCTTCTCCCTCAATGTCTAATCTTCAGATATCGTCCCTCTCCAGAAGCTACAGTGTTGATCCGATCTTATCTTGGAGTTTGCAATTTATTTTTGCAACACCTCTCAATGTTTGTGGCCCATTTCTACTGGTTGCTCGGTTGTTATTCCCCGTGAAGCTTCATCTCTTCGAGGTTCCCTCTCTAGGGGTTCCCCATATTTTCTCCTCTCCTTTGGATTTTGCAATTTATTTTTGCAAGTCTTGTCAGATTCTGACTTCTTGGTTATTGGCTTCTCAATTGGCCATTCCCCAGTGAAAATTTTAAACATGCATCATTATATTGCATCTACCAAAATGCATAGCATTTCCATTTATATGGAACATTGCGCTATATAGAAAGAATTCAAACATGCATCGGAACATAAGCCATTATTGTTTCTGTTGTCCCTAGTGAATTTTCTAATACTTCAGATAAATCCCACGCGAGGACTTTGTCCTTATTATCTCGGTTTCCCCCCATACCAATATCCTTTTGACGTCAATCATTTGTTTGTTTGAGTGTCTACTCTTGATTGTAGTTCAGTTTCGCCCTGGCACGGTCTTCTCGGGTTTAAGTCTTCACTACCCTCTCCGGTTCATTCCAATGTCTATTGATGCACCTTTCGAATACCAGTTTCGTCCTGATATTCGCTTTCAGCAGGTTTTTATTTGTACGCCCTAATCTCCTTGCTTTGGGTTGAGCTCAGAGTTTCGTCTCCTCACTGTTGTACCCCAAAATTTGCCCTCCCATATTCTCCAAGATTTGTCAAGATTAATCTTCAATTGGATCAAGGGATTGCACAGTCCCAACATCTCCTAAGCCAGTCAAAAACTAGGGTTTTGGTTCCTTCAGTAAATTTGAGGTTTTCAATGGTCCAATCAAGTCCCATAGGCCTACACATATCCTCAAGCATCTACATGGCAAGTTTCAAGACTCACAGGGTCAAGTTGCACAGTCAAAAGTCCTGTTTGCTTCACAGTCAACTGCAGGGGTAAAATGGTCATTTGGCAGTCAAAAGTCAAAATTTTTGGTCAACATCTTATTTTGAAGCCCCAATCATCATTTCATCAAGTCTTGATCATGATTCCACAAGAATGGCTCAAAAATCATCAAGATGCCAAAAGTTTCTATTTTTGGACAACTGAAAAGTCAACTGTAACTTGACCAGGGAATAACTTTTTCATGGTTCATCAGAAAAATACCATCCAATGCTCATTTTGAAGGGGATGACATTTCCTATAACTCATCTTCACATTCCAAGTCCAAGAAATGCTATCATAAAAAGTTATCAATTTCTACATTATAGGTCATTTTCAAAAGTCAACAAAAAGGCACTTTAAGTCAAAGACCATAACTTGAGATTGGTAAATCAAAATGACATGGGACCAAAGGAATTGGTTAGATGACTTCAAGACCTTTCCAAAATGTCCAAGAACATGTGCATATGATTAAAATTGAGCAAAATATGCATTGGAGAAGTTGGGAAATGTTTGGGAATTTGCAAAAGTCAACTTTGCCTAAAACACTTCATTTTTGCTAATGGGCCTCAAATTCTCTCTTGAAACTTTGTCCAAGGCCTATGCACGACCCATTGAGATTAATTTGAATTATTTCCTTATTTTTATTAATTATTTGGATTTTTAATTGATTAATAATTCATTTAATTAATTTAATTGTAGGAAAATTCAAAAGATATGATTTTCAAATCTTTTATGAAGCAAATAAGATCAGGGCAAGCTGGAAATTTAGTGCATCCATCAAAGAGGCAAAAAACTCCATGTTTGGCAAGCTTTATCAATCAAAAATATACAAAAAGATTTGATTGGAAATCAAAGATTGAAAATATAATTCCATGGATCTTTGACCTAGTTTGTACCCTAAAATCATTCTACTATATATGCATAACCAAACCCTAAAGCCTTACACGTGCAAGCTGCTGTAAAACACCATAACCAAATTCCAAAAAATCAAGAAAAAGTTGAAAACTGAAATCAACCTTCCAGCATAATTCAAAGCCTTTTATTGATTCAATCACGTTGCTAGCACACTCAGGAACCTATTGCAATCAAGAACGAGCTCTAACACTCAAAGAATCGTTCTACACAGTCATACGGTTTACCATTTTTTTTCAAAATCATAATCATCGATTCATACATTTTTAACATCTTTTATTGATTGTGTTGTGTTTATAGGACTCATACGAAGCTATTAGTGTGATTGAATTGCATTATGGCGCCCAGAATTGCAAAACACCATTGTTGAATTCTAGGGTTTCAGAGCTCTTAGATTGGGGCTTTACAGCATAAGTAAAATTGGAACCTCCCATGCCCATGGTTGAAATCGTATGAACGTGACGAACACAATAGACACCTCGTGCCATATTTATGTAGCCTGGATTCCTATTTGCTATTATTGGCAGTTTTGCTTTGTGGGGGTTAAAAACCCCTGCTAATTGCTTTTGTTTTGCACGTTAAAGGATGAAGACGAAGGGCGTGTCAGCTTGCTACTGGATGATTTAAATGGCGCGCGTTTTTTTCATAATTGTTAGCACATGTGTTGGTTTCCTATAATATATTTATTGTTTACCATTATAACAAATGTGTTCAGTTGGTTCAGTGGTACAGGTGCTGGCAAATGATCATTGGGACCTGGGTTCGATTCCCAGGTCCCCCCAAAACTCAATATTATTTTTTCTTATGTAATTCTATACAGGCCATTCAATGCATTCCACCATATGTCCTCACGCATCAGCTTGCCAAGTGGCCACAAGGCTCAATCCAATGGTCAGGATGAAAGAACACCATACTCCTGGTCAATCCACACTCTAGGCCATCCAGAAAGTCAACAAGGGCTTTATGTTAATGGGCCAACAATTCCAGATTAACCTCCCTGGGCCCAGAATACCCCCCTGGTTAATTACTTCTTTTCTTCTTATTTTTATTTTGTTTTCTTTTAATTATTTCATAACTAATTATTATTATTATTTATTAACTAACAAATTAATTTTCATAATAAATTCAGAGATCACAAAATTGTAAATATTTTTATTATTTATTAAATTCACTAATAATTATTTTTGTAAATAAAATACTAACCAAATCAATTTAGTTTAATAGGTCAATTTTAATTTTCTTTTCATAAATAAATAAAAATCATATAGAATTAGGGTTTGACAATTTTCAATCATGTTTTCTTATTATTATTATTTATTAATTATTATTATTTTTGTAAATAAAATGTAAATTAATTAATTTAGTTAATTAGATTAACTTTGACATTTTTTATAATAAGTAAAATAATTTAGAATTAGGGTTTTCTTGACTTTTAATTTCCTTTTTCTTTGTATTTTCATTAAAGACTTAAAAAACACAAAAAAAACATTTTTTTTATTTTAATTAAATAATTAATTAGTACTAGGTTTAATATTTTAATTTAATTGCAAAAAAGGACCAATTTTCTTTCTTTATTTCTCAAAAGGGCCAAAACCCTAAGGACGTCCCGATTTAATTTTCTTTCGCATTTTAATTCTTATTTTTGATTATTATGTAACTGTTTCCAAGGATCTAATAGTTAATTAGGGCTTTACCGTTTTCTTTTACTTTCTGCATTTATCTTCCAAAACGGGTTTTTGTTTTTGGCGATGTATAGACCCGCGCCTTGTAATAGCGTAGATTCATATTTCCGCAATTTATTTTCCGCACTCTTAACTGTTAATTATGCCTGCAAGACTGTATGCCAAATAAAACCAATCCGTAGCTCACAAATGACATGTACAAGATAAACATTAACTGGAAAAAAACACACATGCACATGCCACTCCTAGGGTACGCCTCACTCGTTGCCTCGAACGTGGTCGTCAAGTATAGGGTGTCTTAGAGGTCGCCCTCCTGTCTAAAGATCCAGTCTCCTCGAAAAGGTTGCCTCGGATAAAAAGGATCTAGGACATTATAGTTACTTCTAAGGTGTCCTACTATTGCTTCGGTGACCACACTGTCCCTTATAATCGAATTGACCCGAATACCTCCAACGATGGTGCTACCTACCTCTCAATGGTGGGATAGCACTATCTAAAGGACTCTTACACAGCCTAATTCCTTAGAGTAGGTAGATTCTCGTGGATACTTGCTCTTTTCAAAAACAAACAAAAATACTTTTCACACTGACACTTTCAAAAAGTTTTCAAAACAAATTTTTCATACACTCTTGAGGACAGATACAAGAGTTACTTAGAAATTTTTCAAACGAAACTTTTTCAAAACCCACACACACTTGAAAAGCAAACCATTTTGAAAACATAAGAGCAAGTACCTAAGAGCCCGTGGATAACCGCTGATAGAAAGGGTGCTAACACCTTCCCTTTCTATAAATCTACCTCCCGAACCGAGAAACATCTCGAAAAGGAATTTTGATGTGCTTTTGTCCTTTCCATGTTGGAGAACATAAAAGACAGTGGCGACTCTTGCTTACCGCGACATTTCGCGAAACCAGCTTTAAACAGTCAGTTCTATTTCCACCGATCACACTCACCTTGCGTATGAAATCCAGTTTCGTCCTGGTACTCATCTAGTTTAGTTTCGCCTAACTAGTTTTTGAGTCGAGTTTTGTCTCATTTTTGCTTTCATACCTTGGACCCTTTGACGGTGTTCGTTTACCGAGTGTAGTGTTCGTACCGCGTCCCTGGTTTGAAATCAGTCTCTTTTGTTCCTTGGATTCTTCAATCAGTTTTCGTCACTGTTTATCCATTGATCTGAGACCAGCAGGTGCTCTGAGAAACATGCGCTCTCATCAGTCTCGCTTTTGGTCGAGTTTCGCCCCGTCGCCTGTGCATGAAATCCAGTTTCGTCCTGGTACTCATCTAGTTTAGTTTCTCCTAACTAGTTTTTGAGTCGAGTTTCGTCTCATTTTTGCTTTAATACCTTGGACCCTTTGACAATGTTCATTTACCGAGTGCAGTGTTCGTACTGTGTCCCTGGTTTGAAATCAGTCTCTTTTATTCCTTGGATTCTTCTATCAGTCTTCGTCACTGCTTATCAATTGATTTGAGACCAACAGGTGCTCTGAGAAACATGCACTCTCATCACTTTGCTATGGGTCGAGTTTCGCCTTGTTACCCGTGCGTGAAATCCAGTTTCGTCCTGGTACTCATCTAGTCTAGTTTCATCTAACTGGTTATTGAGTCGAGTTTCGTCTCGCTTTTGTTCCTCATTTCTGGGATTCTTTCAGTTCCTTCATACTATCTATCTTAGTTGAGATTAGCAAGTGCTCCTAGAATCACACACTCTAGCCACTTTGCTTTGGGTCGAGCTCAAAGTTTCGTCTCCTCACCCGCGTACATTTTCTTTTCCAGAGCTTAGTTTTGCCTATACTCTGGTTTGCATTTTTATCTCACCTTTTTAGAAGTCTAGTTTTGCCCTGGCACATCTGTCCAGAAGTTTAGTTGCGTCTACTCTTCTTTGTTTTTGTTCTGTTTCAACATGCGTTATAGCTTCATTCTGACGCATGTCTTGGGGGTTTTATGTTTCTTTTTTTTCTTTCTTCTTCAAGAGTGTAAATTTTCGGGTTCTTTTGTATTCAATCATCTTCAACTCTGAACGCTCGAAAGTTGTCACTTTTCTCACTTATCATGTTGAAGATATTTGAATAGGGGCAGGTGTTGCACCCTAAAATTTACCCTCTTGATTTAGGCTTATGTTTCATCAATAATATCATATTGCATTGCATTCATACATTGTGATAGGATCAAAGTACTTTGGTTATCAAGTCTTCCTCAAGCTTTGAAGGTTGATTGCATTGACAAGTTGCTCAAGTAGAATCTTATCATCTAAACCTTTAGATATTTCAAGCTCAAGTTATTGCATATCTGAAGATATTTTATCCATCTCTTTGGATCATCAGAGGATTGAAGTTTGAGATTGATTATAAGAAGAATCACTCTTTTGATTCACCAGTCAAATTAGGGTTTTGTTTGATCAAGGCTATTAATTAATGTATAAGTCTTGATTTGGAAGCTATAACATCACATTGGTATTTGAAAAGTCTTTGTATAAGAAATTGGCCAAGATGCCTAGAGGATTTGAAATTTTGGAGATGATTCATCAGTCTCCTAAGGTGTTAACCAAAACTAGGGTTTGGGATTTCATCAAGATTTCTTGAGAATTTTAAAGTGAAACTTTGTACATGGCCTTTATATATTTGGAAGATCATATGTTTGAAGTTCTGATCATCAACTTTGAAGGGAAGTGGATCAATTAATTCAAAGGAGCAAAATGGTCATTTTGGTCAAAATCAGTCAAAGTCAAGGTTGACCAAGTGAACTTTTGGCCAAACATCAATTCAAGGGTGTAATTTTCATATTTCAAGTCCATTTTGATCATTGGATCAAAAAGATTGAGGTTTGGGTTGAAACTTATTCATGAAGAAACCCTAAAAGTTTCTAATTTTGGAAAATGAGGACTTAACTTCAAAAATTCATATTTTATTCACCTTTGATTAAAAAAATGCAAATGAAATATTCTTGGAAAGATAAGAGGATGATCTTTCATCTCTTTTTTGTCTCATTTCCAAATTGTCAAATAGTAAAGAGTTATGGTCCTTGGAAGTTCATGCCTCAAGTTAAAATTATACGTCATTTTCCAAATTTAGTGAATTTCATGTCAAATTTTGAGGAACATAATGGATTCAATTGCAAAAACTCAAAACTAAGGATTGTAGATATTTTCAATACCTTTCCAAATTGTAATCATTTGTGTCCAAATTCAAAAGTATGAGCAAGTTATGAACTTTGGAATTTTGAGGCATTTTATTGAAATTTGACAAGTAAGCAAAATGGCCAATTCTTGAGAACTCAAGTTTTAGCCTTTATTTTTGTTTCTAATCAAGCCCATGAATAATTTGTGACATGATGAGGCCCATTACACTCACCATTTCATGCCTCATATGGTATTGTACATGTTTGATTGAAAAAATCACAAACATGCTCCATTTTGCAAATTCACCAACACTTTTTCATTTCAAACAATCATGAGCTGGCATTTTGAGCATGTATTTTTGAACTCATTTGGCTCACAAAATGCACAAAAGGCAAGCAAATGCACGAGTGAAATGCAGGCCCCATGTGCATCCTCATTTTTGGCCCAAACTACCAAACTTGCCCTCCAACGACTTTGAGTGCCAAATACCACTTCTATCCTCTTCCTCTCGTACTATATAACAAAAATCAAGGCTCAGTTGTGAAGGAGGAGGCTCATAATTGCTACATTCCAAATCTGAAAATTTTCAAGTATCTCTGTAAATTGCTTCGAATCTCTCTTCTCCTTGGATCATTCTTCAGAATTCTTGGTGGTTCAACTTCAATGAAGTAAGGAGATCAAGCTTGCACCATTGGATTGCTTCTAGAGTGAAGGAGTCGAGTTTCCAGTTTTCACATCCATGTGAGTTTCTTGAACTTTAATTTATGTGTTTCAGTTTGAACTGATGATGTAGATCATGTCCATTGAGTTGCTAGCTGGACAATCATTAGGATTGATGTATATTTGAGCTTTAATTCAAGCAGAATGGATGAAATCGTGTTCCTGGTTTTGATGTTTGTAGTGAGTTTTTTCAGTTTTGTAGACTTGATTTCTTGATCCATGTTTGATCTCTGAGATTGATTCAAATTGCATAGTGTAGTATGATATGTTAGCTTTGATTTGCACTTGATTTCATAGATTTTGGTTGAGAAACGAGCACGATTGATGGATCTGAACATAGGCTCATGACCAGTTTTGTTGTACACATTTTGATATGCTGGAGGTTGAAGACAAAGTGAGGTGGCACGCTGTGATTGGTCTATTTGAAGTTTTAATGCATTTCATATTATTTGATTTTAATTAATTTTCTTCTGATTTTATTTTGTGATCAAAACATCTTCAAAAATCATGAAAAAATTACCATAGGCCAATAATAATTTCTAGTATTTGTCATATTATTTTTTGAATTTTTAAAAATATTTTGATTGGTTCAAAATTTCATTAAGTTTAATTAATTGTTTGTTCAATGATTATTTTTATTTTAATAGTTCTTTTGATCTAAAAATTCCACAAAAATTATCTTTGACTCATGAAATAATTTAGAAATTGATTTTGATTATGGTTTAGCATTTTTCCTATTTTTGATTAGAAATTTAATTTGAGAAGTTTATTTGAAATGTTTGCTTCATAATTTTTTGTTTTAATATTTCCTTTAATTAAAAAATCCTCAAAAAAATCATATAGGTTTGTTTTTAATCATATATCTGAACATAATTTTGTTTTGACCTTTTTATGACTATTGGCTAGGGTTTGAATTTTTTGCCACTTAATAATAGTTTAATTTTTTAATTATTTGTTTGATTTTATTTTAATATTTCCTTAAATTCAAAAATTCCACAAAAAATCAGGGATGTGTGTTTTTAATTCTAATATTTAAATATAATTTTGGTTGGATATTTTTCTGATTTTTGATTAGAATTTTATTTTGAGATGTGATTAGTTGTTTAATGGATTAATGGTTTGAATTTTTATTTTATTTTTGACTTTTCCTTAATCCTAAAAATGTGAAAAAATATGTATTATGATATTTAGGGTTTCCTTGTGATTTGCATGATCTTGGTTTGAATTGTTTGAATTTTGATCTTACCTAATTAATATTTAAGATTAAAATTCAAACAATTAGGGTTTTGTAGCTTATATTGCAAGTTTCAATTTCAAAACCAATTTGCCTTGGGTTTCCATTGTAATTTGGATCTTGTTTAAGGTTCATGGATGTATTGAGGATCTGAAAATCATTTTTCTTGAATTATTTGACTTGTTTGGATATTTTTCCACAAATTATTTTGAAAGCTTGTCTAGTTTGGTAGTTTTGCCAACTAGTTTTGATCTTTGGGCCTCATTAGATCCTCTCCTCTACTATCCATGAACTTCAAACTTGTTTTCTGACCTATACACATCTCAAATATGTTAAGGAAATTTTGGTTTGAATTATTGAAATACTTTTCTATCTTTGATGTATTTTTGAAGTGAAGGTACCCGATTAATGTTGCATATCTTGTTGCAATTTGCTTGATGACCAATGAACTTGAGTGAGGCCTATAATTGGGCACCTAATGATCATGTTGGTTCTATTTATCCACATAAACTCAAGTCATTTAACTTAATGCCCCATGTTTGAATGATTGAACCTTTTGATGCATGTTTTCTGACTTTTTGCTTTCTTGTTGATCTGCACTTTGAAACTTGAGCTTTGAATTTGAGTTTGAGGTCATTAGATGGCCAATGATAACATGATGGGAAATGATAGTTAAATGATAGTCTCATGAGGACTTGAGAGTAATTGATCCCTATTACTTAAGTTAGTTCTAATCATGAATAGAGCTTGGCTTCTTTCTTTTATCCTTGTTGAATTTTTGAGGCATTTTGAATGCACTTGTGCAACATGTTTTAGAATCAATACTTTAACCTTGTGATCATGTCCTAATCATGTTTTGGAAGCTTTACTTCAAATATTTGATTGTTACAAGCTCTCTAACTTTGTCCTTGTTTGACTTTCTTCCATGGTTAGCTTGAAATCTAAGTCTTTGATGCATTGTATTGGATTCCTCTTCTATTATGCTTGTGATTTGTGATGAAGTAATTAAGTATGATTGAATTTTGGTTGCTACTGACCTTCATGGTCTTTGATTGTATTCTTCTCAAGCTCCCATGATCCTTGATTGATATTCAATTGTCAATTCAATATGGTGATAGAAAGGAGCAACATTCCTCCAACTTTTGCCCAAATTTTGCATATGTCTGTTTCTTTTTGTCTATCATATCTAATGTTTTGATAGTTGCTATCATGTTTTCTCATTTCATTTTGGTGTCATAATCCATCCCTTATGTGATTCATCATTCAATTTATGGGAATACTAACTTGACTGTTAAATGTGCGAGGTACTTTGAGAAAAGTTTTCCATTTTTGACTTGAGGCTACTGTGTTTCATTTTATTTGTGAAACACAATTTATTATATTGGTACTACTCTTGTGCTTGGCATATTTGGTAGTCTATGCAGGATATATGTATGTGATTATGAATGTTATACATTACCCATGGGATTTGTTCATATCTGAAAATCTCAATAGTTACATCCTGATGGCGTACTTTTTGACTTGACTTGTCTGCTGATGCCAGCTTGCTTGAAGTTCTCTGGGTTTCTTTTATTCTTGCTCAGTTGCTACAAATAGTTATCCGTTTGTATTGCACTATTTCCTTTCTTCTATTTTCATTTTTTATAGTTCTATGTTGCATGATGGGACCTCTGTTGCTGATATATGTTAGGAGGCCCTTTGTTTTTGTTTGACACATGTGTTGTGTTTGTTTTTTTTCTTTAATTGTTGATCTATGAGTCACTCAATTTATAAATTAAGATCATGACTTCGCTCTCAGTGCATGTTCCCTATAGGATGTTTATTGTTTTTCTTCTTTAATTGTTGATCGATGAGTCACTCAATTTAGAAATTGAGATCACGACTTAGCTCTCAGTGCATGCTCCCTATAGGATGTTTATTGTTTTTTTTTAATTGTTGATCGATGAGTCACTCAATTTAGAAATTGAGATCACGACTTCACTCTCATTGCCTGTTCCCTATAGGATAGTTTTGTTAAGCTTCCTTTGACATGTTAATTAAGGTTGGAATCCATGTATGCTAGCATAGGGTAGGATTTTCCTTTATCCTCAACCTTAGGGTCAATCATTGTATGATAACACTAGGGATAGTGCTAGGCTAGTTTCCCTTAGTTGTTTTTTCCTTCCTTTTCATTTTGCATCTTAAAACAAAAATTATTTTCTTGGCAAATCATAAAACACCTCTAATAAACTCAAACCCTTCTTCAAGGTAAAACATACAAATCAATCTTATTTTTTTGTGCGCCTGTTGGCTTTGTTTTTAAATCTAGTTTAGACGATGTTTCGCCATCACACATTTGTTTGAAGCCGATGTTTCGCCATCGCACATGTTTGTTATCCTACTTTGATTCTCAATATCATTGTTAGGTGTGATGTTTTGTCATCCGGTTTATTGATGTTTCGCCCTCTTTTCCATGATACCTTGTTATCTTATAGCCGATGTTTCGCCATCGCACATTTGTTTGAAGCCGATGTTTTGCCATCGCACATTTGTTTGAAGCCGATGTTTCGCCATCGCACATGTTTGTTATCCTACTTTGATTCTCAATATCATTGTTAGGTGTGATGTTTTGTCATCCGGTTTATTAATGTTTCGCCATCTTTGCCTTGATACCTTGTTATCTTTTAGCCGATTTTTTGCCATCGCCCATGTTTGTTATCCTACTTTGATTCTCAATATCATTGCTAGGTGTGATGTTTTGTCATCCAGTTTATTGATGTTTCGCCATCTTTGCCATGATACCTTGTTATCTTTTAGCCGATGTTTCGTCATCGCACATTTGTTTGGAGCCGATGTTTCGCCATCGCACATGTTGGTTATCCTACTTTGACTCTCAATGTCATTGTTAGGTGTAATGTTTTATCATTTGATGTTTCACCATCTTTGACATGTTACTATGTTATTATTTAGTCGATGTTTTACCATCTCATTTGTTTGTTGTTTCATTTGATGTTTTGCCATCTTGACTGTTTTGTTGGCTTAACTAAAAAAACACAAACCAACCAGAATATATGAGCCGAACTACGGCTGCTCTGATTCCTTAAAAGGGATACGTAGGCATTGGGGTAGGGCCCAATCGAGCAGAACATTTATTTTCCCTACATTGTTTTGTTTTTTTTTCTTTCGCATGCATTCCCTTTTTAGCTTTAAGCCATAGACATAGGTTTTAACCACACCCATTAGATTAGACAACAAGAGTGGATAGCGAAGAGTACTACGGGAATGTGGGGTGCTAATACCTTCGCCACGCGTAATAGACTCTCTTACCCGATCTCTCGGTCGAAATACTGTGATTTCTCCCTTTTCAGGTTTTCCCGATGTTCACCTTTCCCTTTTGGCGGGATAAAAGGCGTTCGGTGGCGACTTCATTGATGTTTCATTACACCAGATGACAGGTTCGACTAGGTCGTTTCATATATTTGTTATCCATTCAACATACCTTGTAGTCCTAATGAACTTACATCTGAGGAGTCTTTTGATTTTCTTCTTTATCTTTGAGAGAATCTCTGGCACAAATCTTCTTGGAGTCTTCTTGATGGGCTTCTTGCTATCATTTATAGGAAACTTCAATTTGACAAGATCTTTGCTCAACCCATACATTTCATCATAATCTGAGGCAAAGTAATCCTTGTATTCTTTCAGCAGTTGGATCACCTTGACCTTTACTTATGGATTAAGTTTTGCACCGATGTAAGTGGGCATTTTGTTGCACCCATCACCTAAATAAATTTCTTCGAGAGAATATTACGCCATCATTTTTTCATTTGGCATTGTTGGATCTTTCTCAAATCTTAAAGGCTCTTCGTGATATATTACATTCATCCTATGGTCTTTTTCGTCAAAGGGTGTTACTTCGTCAGAGGGTTCTGGCTTGAAATTGAACCCAGGTCCCTTTGCATGAATTGTCGTTTTTAATCTGTTTTTGTCTAAATAAGCCGAAATGTTTTTGAAAAAACTAGACTCATACATCATTATTGTCTTCATCCCTCTATCCAGTTGGCCTAAGTTCTAGAACTCCCTCCACGTTATTCTCTTCCCCCCATTATTTCCCTACCCCATTGAAATCCATGTGTAGGGTGCAAAGTGAGGAAATAGAGGGCATTTTTTGTTGGTGAGTAGGCAACATCTACAGAATTGCATAGGCCTATGTTGGAAAGATTCTTGTCAAAATTTATTCTGTCCACATGATTGATCTCAGTCATATAATAGCTTTGATCTGCTTCTATGTTGTCGATGATGTCATCTTCTCTCCAGATTGCAACCCTGTAATGAAGTGAGGATAGAACTTCCCCTACACCATGGATCCATTCATGCCCAAGCAGTAAGTTGTAATTTTCCCTTGAGGAAATTACCATGAACATGGTGGGTCTGGTGATAGATCCCACTATAAGATCCACTTGGATTACTCCTAAAGTGTGGCTAACTTTGCCTTCATAATTTGATAGGACCATATTATAAGGTTTGAGGTTCGTATCAAACATTCCAATATTTTTAAGCATGAATTATGGCATCAGATTTACTGTTGCCCCTCTATCTACTAGGATTTTATTAATCCCCATATTCTCTACCTTACCCCTAATGAATAAGGGTTTCATATGGTTCTCCATGCCTTGATCTGGATGCTCGAAGAACGTGTTTTGTTCCTCTACTTCTCCATTGTTCATAACATAATAATAAAAGGCCTATGCCTGGCCATTTCGACATCATCAGCCTCTTTATTTTCTCCAGCTTCACTCATTTGGTTGTATTCATGTGGTAATATTGAAACCATAATACAATTCAATCCCAGAGACAGTTCATCCTCTGAGTCGAAGTTGTCAGTTAACATATCTTTGTCTTCTATGGACTTTTCCTGTCTTTTTTTGTTGATTTTCTCATTTCTTAGGGAAATCCCCACTGGCTTTTTCTCCTCAATTTTTTTTAGGAGGGATTTGATTGGTGCTAGATTCACCCACGTCTTTCGAAACCATTTCCCTTTGTGCCTTCTTTATCCTCTGGTGTGTCCTCCATTGAAACCTCAACATAGGATTCTTTTCCTTATAGTTCTCCGACTTATAGGTTTTCTGCTTCGACACTTAAGACTCTTTCCTATAGGCTACAAATGATCCTTTTCTGAATTCAAAACTCCTCTATTTCGCTTTCCCCGCCCCCTATTCTCAGTGGGTCTCACCCATCTGTGATTTGGAGTGTTGGATGGTGGATTGAACATAGCCCTTCGATTAACCTGAAGATAAGAACTGTCTGGCCTTTGAGGTATTCCTCATTTTTTGAACACAAACTCGCTCTTGGCATCTCTCCAATTACCCCTCTTTCGAGCTATCTGAAGCCTTTCATAGTTTTCTACAGCTTTTCTATCACATACTGCACTACATTTGGGACATATGAGAGCCTCAGAGTGTGTCTTTTAACAGCAAACAAGAAAGTCCATGAAACTTTCTCCTATCTTTGGGTACGTCACTTTCATATGTTCTTATTCTTTTTTGATGCGCCTTTTGACATCATCCATCTCACCGTGCTGGCTCATTTCCACCATGTTTACTTCAAGGTTGGGACCATAAGTTATCTTGACCTCTTGGAATTTTATCCGAAGGCCTTCAATGGCCTTCTTCATTTAAGAATCTGGTGTAAAACCATCAATAATTTTTCCCTTAGTATCTTTGTTGGTGAAGCCTTCAGTAGCTTCCTTCTATTCGACTCCTGTAGATAAATCATCAATAATTTTACCTTCAGGGTCTTGGTTGACGGGGCTCTCAAAGACCTCCACCATGTTAATATATACTAGTTAAGCATAGTTGGTATCTACTATCTGCAAAGAATCACTGTCAACCTTCATCTTGCTTTTTTCTCCAAACCTTAGCCTTTAGTCTCTGGTAGCATTCTGAACTAGACCCCCGAAAAGAAAACATTGTGAGGTTTTATGTCCTAAAAAATTATGATATTTTCAAAAACCTCTTTTCTTACATTGTTCTAGCGGAGGAATTTTGGCACCAGGTGGCACTGTCATCTGGCCATCCTTTATCAATAAATCAAAAATTTCGTCACATTTTGTTACGTTGAAAGTGTATGTTTTCTTAAGGAATTTATCATTCTTTTCAGGTTCGACAGGATTTTTCCCATTCAAAGGGGCTAAGACTTTACAAGAATAGGGTGGGCCTTGCTTTAATTCATCCAAGTCCACATCGCTTTTTTCGAAGCCTATAGGGTCACTATAGATTTCATGTGCATATTCTTCGGCTTCGACATACGCCGCCCTTTCTTTTCTATTGTTTTTATTCGCCCTAGCCTTTTCATCCTTCAGACGTTCAACTTGTCAAACCTTGTCCGCTAATTGGGCCATGTCCCTCAAGTATTGGGTGTCTAGTTTCTTTTGAATGGAATAATCTAAATCGCTTGCGGCCATTTCGACCAATTAATGTTCAAGCACTTGTGTAAAACACCTTGCCTTAAACAAATGGAACTTGTTCAAGTAATCATCAATTGGCTCAGTAAACTTTCTCTTGATACTAGCCAATTCTTTGAGACTAATCTTTGGTTGTCCCATGTAGAATTGTTCATGGAATAATCTTTCTAAGCGACTCTAATCATGGATAGAATTTGCTAGGAGGGTGGTGAACCATTTGAAATCATTTTTGGTTAGCGAACTAGGGAAGTATTTTATCCTTAAGTTTTCATTATTCTCCAGCCTCGTTAAGATACCTTCTTATATGTTCAATAATAGATTCACTGGTGTTACCGGAGAATTTTGTGAACTTTGGGATTTTCCAACCCCTGGGTAACTCAGTCTGTAAAACATTTTCAAACAAAGGGGATGTATAATTTGGCCTTCGAAGGCCTATAATTACCCCCATTTTGAGCCATGATTCTTTCGACTATGGCTGCCAGATTATTTTTCCCTGGGTATTCGTCTTGTCTAACATGTTGGAGGACTTTGTCAGCATCCTGTTTTCTATTGACCATTACTAACCTTGGGGCTTGAACTTCCCTTTGTATGGTATGTTCGACCCTAGGTTGTTCGATTCTTGGACCCTGGTTGATTTCACCAACATTTTCCATAATTGGTTGTGCTTGGTTAACTGTTTGATTTTCTTCGAAAACCACTCCCTGGTTTTCTCTTATCCACTCTGGACAAGGATGTTGATTTGTATGGGCATTTTATTGGTTGGTTTGAGTAGCACTTTGGATTAATGGGTTAAATATTATACCCATTTGTTGGGCTAGAATTCAAACCATTTAATGATTTCTATCATCCATTTATGGTCAAAATGCCGTTCCAGAATTCGTTGTTAGGGTAGGTGATTGGGGAGAAAATCCTGGGGGTCGAACATTTCGAATCATGTTATTATTTCCTATTCATGATCCTTGTAATGGTGAAAAGGTAGATACTCTTGGATCAGGGAACATTGATGTACTATTATTTAGGCTATCCATCATCGCTGTCGGCATGTGTTGTACCCCAAAATTTTCCCTCCCATTTTCTTCAAAACATTCTTCTAAGATTCTCAAATACTTAAGGATTCTCAAGAGTTACTCAGACAAACTCACCACCTAATCATTAGCCTATAACTATGGTTTTGGTTTTCTCAAGAGAAATTGGACTTCTAATGCCTCAAATTACTTTCATGGTTCATAACAGGTCCCCAACAATACTCATGTCAAGTATCAAGCCTTGCATCACAAATTTGCCCAGTCAATTGCTCTGATGACTGAAAATCAATTGTATTGGTTAAAAAGTCAACTGTGGGCAAACATACAATCAAACTTCAAGATTTTTTGTCAACATCGATATTTTTAGGTGATATTCATCATTTCATCAAGGGTTGACCATGATTACTCAAGGAAAGCCCTCAAATCATCAAAGAGGGAAAATTTCCAAAATTAGGGTTTTGACTGAAGATGACTGATCATTGACTTTTGGCCTAGTGCATAACCTAATGGCTTGAAGTATGATCTCAAGTACTCAAATACAAAATCTTTACCTAATTATATGACTCAAAACATTTCCAAAGATGCAAGTGAGTGATAGTTGAAAATTTGAATCAATTGATGAAAAGTCAAAAGTCACTCAAAAGTCAAACTTTGACTTTCTGGTTAACATTGGAATTCAAAAGTCAAGAATCATCAAGATATTCAAAACTATCAAACTTGATCATCAAGAATTCAAAACTATCAAACTTGATCATCAAGAATTCAAAAAGTCAACAAAAGTTAAATTTGGAAAATTTTCTAACACTTAGAAAAATTCTAAGTTTTTTTGTTCTTAACAAAAACCCTAACGTCACAAGCAAGTTTCCTCAAGATGCAAGCTAATTCAAGGAAAACTTTCAACATGAAAGTTGTAGGGATTGATGAATTCTACAATTTTGTTAATGTGGGATGATCCAAAAAAAGTGCTCAACTTAAGAGATATAAGCTCATGAAGCTATGATGTTTTTTATCCAACACTTAGAATTTTTTTTACAAGTTTTGTTCAGATTTTGGTCCCAACTTCATGGCCATTTTTCACCAAGTTCCAATTTGATTCGGCCAAAGATCACAACACGAAAGTTGTATAGAATGTTCCATGCTATCCTAAATGTCCAAGAACACAATTTTATAATGCTTGAGCAAGGATAATCGAAGGGATGAATTTGGGTATTTAAGGTTTCATTATAGGTCATTTTTGTGACAAGTTCATAACCCAATCTCCAAGCCATGCTGCATAATCCCACTTTTCAGGCTTCTGACCTCCAAATCTATCCATAATAAGAAGATTACATAAGCTATTGAGCTATGATCCAAGTGATTAAAGCTTTGTCCAATCCATTTTTCCATTAAGGGAAGAAAGTTCACACTTTCATTCTTGTAAAGTAACTCTATACACAAAGTCAACTTCTTGAGCCTCTAACTTGTTTGTTTTGATCACACTCAACCTAAAAAACTCAGAGGAACATGTTTAAAGTGTCTAACCACTCTATGAGACAAGGTACAAAGCATTGGAACCATGATCTTCAAGTTTGTTTCATAACTAAGCAACCAATCCATTACTTGTTATCTTGCAAACCTGGTTACTTTAGCTCCTCAAGCCTTTTTCATATGAATATAAGGGTCATTATCAAGCCATAGCACGAATACACAACCTCAAAAACCTCTCAAAATCAGAAGCTACATATAAAACTCCATTTGTTTCAACTTCTTACCTTAAACACAAAACACTCAATCCACTCATGCGTTTTCACTTTAAATCACTTACAAAGTTTCTATAACTCATATAGAACTCATCCAAAGACATGTTTCATCACTGTAACACCATCTTAATCATCTTCCGAACTCAAAAATAGAGCTCTGCAACTTGACTTGTCTAGAAGAATTGAGGCACTCTCAATCCAAGGTAATCATTGCAAAAGCTTCCTGGGAGTTCAGTGAAGTTATCCAGATCATCCTAACACCTCCAGAAGTGCTCTAACTTCAAACTCAGTTCTCACTTTTGACGTAAGTCTTCTAAACTTTGAAATATTTATACAAGCATAATTTGCATTTATTTTCTAAAGCAAAAATATAGATATCAATGCCCTGAAGCCAACCATGTCCTTAGTTTTCATTTATGTTGACTGTGTGATGAGAATTTTGGATTTGAAATTTCTGAAAAATTAGGGATCAGTTTGGTACCGATGAAAATTCACTTTAATCTTTGAGTTTTAGTATAAGTTAATGGTGTGGCTGAATTCATGGTGAAATTTGGAACAACTTTGATGTTTACATTTTTCTAAAAGGTTGAGAAATGGAATTGTTTAAAAAATAAAAAATGTTGGGTTTTGTTTTGGAGCGAGGAAGAAGATGAAGTTCATAATTTAAACTTGTGGACACGTTTTATAATATATTTATTGATGGCTGTTTCATAATCGGATGAAACAGTCACACCAGTGGTAAGCGTGTGTGTATAAGGGGTTAGTGTGCTAGGGCAGGGGTAAGATCCCTGCCTCTAGCATTTTATTTTTCAACATTTCTCTTGTGAATCAGGTACATGAAGTCACATGCGCTCATCATGCACCTCATACTACAACCACCAGATCATTATGCAGGCAAATCCAATGCTTCAAGTGCGCCTTTCCACCATGAACTATTAAGGGCTAACCTCATTGGATCCAAGCAGAGTCTGGGCCTCCCTTTTGGGCTTTTTATTTTTGCTTTCTAACACCCATAATTTTTCTTTTGCGACAACCAGACCCATTTTATTTTTATTTTGTTTTAATTATTTATTTTCTTTAATTTAACTTTGTTTAAAATAAAAAAACATAAAAAATGACAAAAATTAGATTTAGTTTTTTTTAAATAACTACTTTAATTTTTGACAAACAAAAATTAATTTATTTTAATCACCTTGATTTTATTTTATTAAGGCTAGTTATATATATATATATATATATATATATATATATATATATATATATATATATATATATATATATATATATATATATATATATATATATATATATATATATATATATATATATAAAACAAATACAAAAACATTTTCTAAATGCTTAGATTTCTTTAGGTCTTAATTAATTAATTTAATTTTCTTAAATAAAAATAAATTAATTTAATTACATATTATTTTATTTTGTATAATGAATTTGTAAGTTAATTAGAATTAGGTCTAATTTTTATTTCAAATGCTTTTCTAAACAAAAACAATAAATTATTTTCTTAACACTTAGAATTTTTTTAAGGATTCTTAAAGCATCTTTCCCCTTTTTACTACCTTCGCGTACTTTATTTTCACATTAGTATTTGACAATATTGTAATTGCTCAAAGAATGTAATAACTGAATTAGGTTTTTCTTTACCTTTTCTTCCCCATTAATAAAACTTGTACCCCCACTTCTGAAGCGTTGTAATAACATAGGACATTTAATTTCCTTAATTTACCACTTTCCTTATTAAAGTTAGTAATTAGGGTTTGTATGGAAAGAGAAAAAAGCAAACATTAGAAAACCTAACCTCAAAGACAAAAATACTTGAAATCAAAACACTTCGCACACACCCACCTGTAGGGTTACCCTAACTTGTTGCCTCAGATTTAAATAGTCATGTCCCTCGAATGTAGAATGCTTTAGAAAAGAACCTCGGTTAAAATATCGTTGTCCCTTGATGACCCTTAGATGTTGCCTTCGGTAAACGATCTTAGTCCCTTACGACAATTGCTAAAGCGTCTTACAAGTTACCTTCTATGACTGTACGATGACCCACGCTTGCCCCTCACATCCAATAATATGGATTCTTACTAACTAATGGTAGGATATCACTATCTAAAGGAGGAGGAAAATGACAAAGACCATTGAGTAGGTAGATGGATCGTAATCGCTTGCTCACGAACTAAAACATACTTTACACTTCACGCTTTCAAAACAACTATTTTTAAAACACTTTATAAATACTCTTGAGGACCGATACAAGGGTTACTATAAAGAAAATTGCTATTGGCCTTTTCAAAACACCTCTCCACAAAACAAACACTTCCATTCAAACAAATATTTTCCAAAACAAATATTTTGTATACATTCTCAACGATACGAGAATCATTACAAAGTTGCCGCACTTATGCATTTTAAAAATATTTGCAAACACACACAAACACAAAACATTTTCAAAGTGAGCTAGCGATTAAGAGCCTGTAGATAACTACGGATAAAAAGGTGCTAACACCTTCCCTTTTCATAACCTACCCCCAGAACTCAAGAAAATTCTCAAAAGGTATTTCCTGTTATTTTCACCCTTTTCTTTATTGGATAAAAGAAAAGTTGGTGGAAACTCTTGTTATCCTCAATATTTGCGATGAAATGAAAAACCCAAGTCAGTTCTCCTACCGTATTACAAAATTGGTGGCTCTGTTGGGGAAAATAAAAATAAAAGTGGGGTTACCTTAAGAGCTAAATCAGCTTTACTGTTTTACTTGCTTGCTTTTTATGCTTTATATTTCGGGATATGCTTGGGTTTATTTCTTGTATAGATCCTATACCCGGATCTGGGGGCATTTTAGGTATGTATCAATAGATTGTAGAAACTGTACGACATAGACCGATATAGTTAAAGGAATGGCTATGTTAGTGCGACACATTAGTTTGTGCTAGTGTCCCTTGAGTAAGTCAAGGAGAATGTTGAGATACCACATGGTGTCATAAGCACTAACTGACTTTAGAATCTTAGTTGACACAACTTATCCATTAGAAAGTAGTGAGATAACTGGATTTGATAATGACTGAAGTTGGTTGATACTCGATACTACACTCATTGAGATTGGACTTTTGAGATATTTCGGTTGTAATTTAGATGCTTGTGCTGAAACAATGCCTGAGAAAAAGATCAATGATATTGAGATTCCTAGAACTCAGTTACTTCTTTTAGGACAAGTTAATCCTACTAAAACTTCAAAAGGGTACTTTCCTATAAACTCAATGCAAACGTAAACCTAAGGCCTTGTGTGTTTTGTTTTTGTATGATTAATTGTTCGAACATGACATCATAACACCATAACATCATTGCACATACCATTTTCACTAACCATTTCAAGGACCTAGTGATTTATCTTTGTTCTTGTTTTGTAGGCTATGGCCTTCACTCGCAGGAACACTATCTAGATCAGTTTTGTGAGGATACCTTCTCAACTTAAGGAGTTAGTCTCAAGAGTTCCCAAAAGTTCTCCATTCATCAAAAGGCACGGTCAACTGCTCAGTTTGGTTACCTCGGGTTTTGAAGAAGATATGATGAGTTTTCTATTTCAGTTCTTTGACCCTGTATATCACTGCTTCACTTTTCCCGATTATCAATTGGTACCCACAATGAAGGAGTTTTCTCAATTACTGGGAGTGCATGTTCTCAATCAAATACCTTTCACCAGTTTAGAGAAATATCCATAACCTGAAGAAATTGCAGCAGCCTTATATTTGAAGTAGTCCGACATTGTATCAAATTCGGAAACAAGGAGTGGAGTCAAGGGTTTTCTAGATAAATTTCTATTAGAGAAGGATCGACTCTTTTTGGATTCTATGAGTTTTCAAGCTTTCAAAAAAATATTGGATTTTCTAACCTATGGGTTGGTTCTATTCCCTAATCCAGACCAACTCGAAGATGTGAACGACATCAAAATATTTCTTTCTCGTAACCGTGTACCTACTTTGCTCAGAGACATTTGGATTCTCTTCACACTCGTACTATGAGGAAGTGAGGGACTCTTATATGTTGCATACCTCTGATATCTAGGTGGTTTATTTCACACCTTCCTCGATCAGTATTGAAGAATGAACAGGGTCTGAGGTGGTCTCAAAGGATGATGTTGCTTTCTCATTCGAATATCTATTGGTGTTCCCAATCTCTAGAAGATGTTACTATCATTGACCGCTGCGGGGAATTCCCTAATGTTCCACTCTTTGGCATTAGGGGAGGTATTACCTGCAACCCTTCTCTGGCTCTACGACAGTTTGGTTATGCTCGAAGAGATGGTCCTCATGACGCACTTATCTAGGGTATTATGTTCAACTACGAGAACAATTTCCAAGGTTATTGTCAAAGGTTTATACGTGCTTGGAGCATGGTAAACAATACTGATAGCAAGACTTTAAGACATAAGAATTCTATCCCCTTGGAGCTAAATCTCAAGTGGGTACGATCTCACACTCAAAAACTTATGATGCCATATCCCACTGTCTTACCAATAATTATGCTTGTTGCTAAGAGTAATATTCCTTATACCATTCTTCATCTAGATATGCCCACTGACCTCGAAGAATTGCAGAAGTCCTGGATCCAATTCAAAGAAGAACGGGACACTTTTGAATCTCAATTCTATGCAAGTGAAAAGAAGGTGTTGGATCTCACAAAGCAACTTCATGAAGAGCAGAATCTTAATGCATACATCGACACAAAGAGGAAGCATCTATGGAAGACTTGAGTCTTAGGGTTTAGAAGTTCATATTGTTCTCTCCTTGAGACTCTTTTGCTTTTCATTGTAAGCCTAAGAGGCAATTGTAATTTTGAACTTATTAATGAAATCTTTGTTTCTGTTTCCTTTTGGCTAGCAAAATTTAAATCTCCTAAGGTCTTTGAAAACATTGCATCCACATATCATGCATCATTTCATAAGCAGGTTTTTCAATACAGGTTTCCTCATCCATTTACTGTTTATTTTAGTATAACATGGCTCTCGAAAAAAATGTCAAGGATCTCCAAACTCAACATGCACAATTTCAAGAGACTCTCCTAAGTCTGGCCAAAGGGCAACAAGAGATGATGACACTCCTCACCATGAAAACAAGACTAAGAAGCAGGATGTTATCCTCAACATGGGGAGAAGATTCAAAGGTCCTGCTCAACCAGTTCAAGATGTTTCCTCTGAGGAAGACGACAACCAAGAGGAGGATGATATAAGTGTCAACGGTGAAGGTAAAAATAATCAGGGTTCCGAAGATGAATACTACTCTAACATGCAGTACCCTTCTACAGATGACAAGTACAAGCAGTTGGAAGACCGACTCAAAGCTGTGGAAATCCAAAAAGTGCCTGGATTTGAATTTGGAGAGCTAGGTCTGACCCCGGGGGTGGTCATCCCTCACAAGTTCAAGGTCCTTATCTTTGTTAAATATGATTGGGTCTCTTATGCAAAACTTCATCTGAGGTCATATGTCCAAAAAATCCAACCTCATACTGCTGACCGGAAATTATGGGTCCATTTCTTTCAAGAAAGTTTGTCCAATACTCAATTGGAATGGTTCTACCAGCTGGAAGCAACCAACATTCACACATGGGAAGACTTGGCTACTGCTTTCTACAAGCAGTATCAATATAATGCTGACCTAGCGCCGACTCGTGTATAATTGCACAACATGCCCATGGGTTCGAATGAAGGATTCAAGGAGTATGCACAAAAATGGAGGGATTTAGCTGGAAGGGTACAACCTCCTTTGACTGATTGAGAATTAGTTGATATGTTTATGGGCACTCTGATAGGTCCATTCTTTAATTTGCAAATTGGGAGTTCTTCATCAAGGTTTACTGAGCTGATTTTGACTGGCGAACAAGTTGAGAGTGGTATCAAGAGAGGGAAGATTGCAAGCTACATCTTCTAATGTTGTGAAGAAGCCCTTTATTGGTAAAAAAGAATCCAATGATGTCTATAGCTAGAAAAGTCGTAGTAAGAATGAATTACACCATTCTGTGGGGGAGGTATTAATCTCTAATTCGACGCCTGTTCAACAAAAACAACAAGGAAACTAACATAGGTCAGATTCTCCAAGGAGGCACTTTACGAGGATTAATATGCCTCTGGCTCAAGCATTGCAGCATTTGTTAAAGGCTGACCTCATAACACTTTGGGATCCTTCTCCTAACCCTAACACATCCTCTCTGAAGTACAATCTAAATGCAAGATATGCCTATCATTCGAACATTCATGGGCACGACACCAACAATTGTTGGGCCCTGAAAAATAAAGTTCAAGACATGATTAATAGCAAAGAAATTGAGTTCGACCCTCCTGAGACTCTGAACGTGATTATTGCTCCTATGCCTAACCATGACAAAGGCATAAGTGTTATTGAAGATGTTTTGTATGTTACCTTTGTAAGTGATATGGTTACTCCTCTCTCAACAGTCAAGAAGAATTTGCTACAAGCCAGTTTATTTTCGGGTTGTGTTAAAGAATGTGATTGTTATGCGGTTCAACCCAATGGCTGCAAATTACTAAAGGAAAACATTCAACACCTGATGGCCAAACATGTAATTTTGATTGAAAAAATTCCATATGCTGAGAATTTGTGTCGAGATTTGTCCGTCATATCGGGTACTCCTTTCAAGATCACTTCCAAGGGTCCTGTAAGGATTATTGCCAATCCAAAATCTGCTCCCTTAATCATTACAAAACATGGGCCCCTCCCATATTCCTCGGAGAAGGCTGTTCCATGGAATTATGGGTCTGACGTCTATTACCATGGCATTAAACAAGAGTTGTCTGACGAAAATCATGAAGAGGCTAATTCGAACATTTGAAATATTGCAGGGACTAACAAAATTACTAGAAGTGGGAGGATTTTCTCTCCGGAGATATCTCCACATGTTCAAGTTACGGTTACCAAGACAACTGTTGAAGCTCCAGATAAAGAGCCAATGACAAAGCCTATTAGGATGGAGGCACCAAAAGAAACTACAGTCAAGGATACTTGTGGACAAGAAAGGGAAGAGGTTTTGAAAATCATTCGTAGAAGCGACTACAAAATTGTTAAACATTTGGGGTAGACCCCGTCCAAGATCTCTATGTTATCCCTGTTAATGTGTTCTGAAGCTCATGCACAAGCTTTAATGAAATTTTTGAAGACTGTTCATGTACCACAAGAGATTTCTGTCGATAAATTTAGAAGTTATATTGCTAGTTTAAAGACTGACAATGGATTGGGTTTCTCTGATGCCGACCTGACTCCGGAGGAGAGAAATCATAATAGGGCCATGTATGTCTCCATTGAATGCAATGGCACTACATTGGCTCATGTGTTAGTTGATACTGGCTCTTCCCTGAATGTTCTTCCAAAAGGCCTCTTGACAGACTAGATTGTGAAGGGGTTATTATGAAAGCTAGCTACATCATAGTTCAAGCCTTTGACGTATAAAAAAGAATGGTACATGGAGAAGTGGACCTCCCGGTCAAAGTAGGTTCACAAATCTTTGAATCCACCTTTTATGTAATGGACATCCGACCAACTTATTCTTGCCTGTTAGGATGCCCCTGGATCCAAGGGGCAGGCGCTATTACCTCCACCTTGCACCATAAATTAAAGTATCTTGGAAAAGGGAAGATTGTTACTGTCTGCGGAGAGGAGGAGCACATGGTCAGTCATTTAAATTCATTTTGGTATGTAGAAATGGACGGTGAATTCATTGAGACTCCCTGCCAAGCTTTTGAAGTAATTCCCCTACTTATATTAAAGATGTTTCTTCCATTCCAAAGACTACCAGGGTTTCGTGCAAGATGTCTTCCTTGAAAGATTCCAAAGCTACTATAGAAGAAGGTGGTTGCACAATTTGGGGGCAGCTTCCTGATATCCCCTACAAATCTGACAAGTTTTGTTTGGGCTTTACTGTAGAAGGTCAAAAATTTGTTCGTCACGCTTGAGCTGGAAGACCTCTGTTCCGTATCAGCAACAATGGAATCAATGCTATATAAGATGCTGACAGTGATTGTGATCTCGACAGCTGGATCTTTCCCACCATTGGCAACGAACTCAGCAATTGGAAGGCGAAAGACATTTTCCCTATCTCCTTCATCCAGGAGTAATAGCTATTTCTATTTTTTTATTGCTTTAAGAAGTTTGGTTATGTAATTTCTTTTAAAACAATGACTTTAAACCTTGTGTCTTACCTGGGGCACAATGGTCCACTTGTTAAGGCTTGTCATTTCATATGTCATATTTTCATTTAATGAAAACATTGAACGTTTTGCATTCAAATTTTGTGCTCTCTGTCTTTCTTTTACTTTATTTCATTTTCAAATAGTTTTGTGTTCTTACACACACCCACACAATACATTACATATCCCCATCCACTCTGAATCTCGTTGATAACGATTCTGCTATTGCCGCTTATGAATTTGAAAACCAATCTACTAATGCAAAGACGAAGGTGAGGAAGATTGTGAAATACTTGGAGAACTTACCAGACTCTTAATACAAGAAGAAAAGGTTATCTAACCACACGAAGAGCCAGTCGAAGTGGTAAACTTGGGTTCTGAGATAAATAAAAAAATAATTCAAGATTGGCGCCAACTTAGAGAACAATGTCAAGAACAGGTTGGTTTAGATGTTGCACGACTATGTTGAGGTATTTTTTTGGTCATGCTGTTGTACCCCAAAATTTTCCCTCCCATATTTCTCAAGACATGTCAAGAATCATCTCCAAGTTGTTCAAGATGGCTCAAGAGTTGGACAGTCAAATCACCTCCTAAGGCAGTCAATTCAAAATTAGGGTTTTGTGTTGCATCAAGGTCCTTACATCCAAATGACCTCAAGTTCTCCCCAATGTCCTAATATGTTCTTATGTTTATCCATGTCAAATTTCAAGCCTTGCAGAAGAAGTTTGGTCAGTCAATTGCTCAAGATGTCCAAAAATCGACTGTGCTAGGGCAAAAGTCAACTGTGACCTACAAATAGTCAAACCTCAAGATTTTTTGCCAACATTCTCATTTTGAAGAATAATTCATCATTTTATCAAGGTTTTATCATGACTCATCAAGGATTGCTCAAGATTCATCAAGATTCAAAAGTTGCTAAATTAGGGTTTTGTAGGAAAAGTCAACTCAACTTTGACCAAGCATAACTTTCTCATACTTTATGAGAAATGACCCATCCAAAGCTCATTTTGAATATGATGCAATTTCCTACAATCCATCTTCACACCCCAAGATCAAGAAATGCTCTCACAAAACGTTACAAATTTAGACATTATAGGTCATTTTTGAAAGTCAACAAAAATACCTTTTTTTCCAAAGCTTATAACTTGAGCATGGAATATAAAAATGATATTAGACCAAAAGGGTTGATTAGCGGACATCTCAAGGTTTCTAAAAAGTCCAATAACACCTCCAAAAGTTCAAAATTGAAGAAGTTATGCATTGTTGAAGTTGGGCATTTTTCCAAAAATTGCCAAAAGTCAACTATCCTCAAAACTCCAATTTTTGACAAAAGGGCCCACTTTTTTCCACTTGATATGGTCTTGTCATGCCACACACGTGTCCCATATTTAATTTCATGACCAATCATTTATTTTTCTATTTTATTTAATTTTTATTGATTTAATTCATTTTAAATCAATATTAATTCAAATAAAATCCAAAAATTAATGGAATGAGATTCTTGTAATCATTACAGCTTGCAAATACCATGATACACTCAGTCAAACTCGTGCCAAGTCAAAACATGCACAAAATCTCAGATTTGATGCAAATATGGAAACTTGTTAATGGTGATCAAATCAAATCTTGATTCTTCAATACTCATGGATTAAGGCCCAAGTGATTAACCTAATTCATTCCCTTATGTACACACAAGCCATAGACATCAAACACACGACCTAAGCATTGCAGAAACGGCCAAACAAGAATTGAAAAAAGTGTGAAAAAGTGGGAGATCAAAATCAATATTAGAGCACGATTCAGTCCAAAAGCTTGACATAGCTCTCTTGCTGGCAATCTCCTGAAGCTGTAGCAATTAAAACCAAGTCCTAAAACCTCCTAAATCACGCTGTAAGTCATCACAAATATACCCCTGTACATGAAAACGTAACTCATCATTCTTGCATCTTTTTGCCAATTTTCTAGTACATTCATACTTTCCATTCAATTTCCAATGATTCTGTAATATTTAATTTTGTTTTCATGGCTTATAACCCGGTATCCAAAGCTAGGGTTCTTGTTCTTGTTTTTTAGGCATTTTTGATGTAGGATAAATTGAGACTAATGATGGGTATAGAGATGATCAGGGAAGAGAGATGAATGCAGTGATGGTCTCCATTGGCATTTATATGGCCTGTAGCTCATGATAGGATGATGCCATGGATTTAGTTCCGGAATAAAATCTGCAGGAAAAGTTACAGTCTTCGTTGAAGAAGACGAAGACGTGTCCCTGCGTCATTGGCCTATTCAAATTGTTTAGCGCGTTTTTTAATTCCCAGACATAATTAATTGCTTTCAATATTTTATTTGTTTTTCATTATATGAACAAAGAAGCAGCATGGTTGAGTTGGCAAAGGGAGCGTGTCAATGAGCATTGGGACTTGGGTTCGAATCCCAGGTCCCCCAATATTTATTGTAATTTTTCTCCAGGTTATTCCACACAGCACTCCAAGCGTGGCACACCATGCATCATTGCCTGATCTCCTGCCAGATGGCCCTCATGCCAAATCCAAGGATCCAAATTGAAGGTTCACCATGAACCCTAGTCAACACGCATGCATTGGGTTCAAAAAGTCAAAGCAGGCTGATTGAAATTGGGCCTGGAAATTGCTGATTCCACCATCAAATTAAGCCCACACCCCCTGGGTTATTTCTTTTTCCCTTCATATTTTCATTTATTTATTTTGTTCTAATTATTTATTTTATTGTTAATTAACTAACCAATTATTTTTCTTTAAAAAATCAGAAAACAAAAAAAAATTATTTATTAAATTTAATTTCATTATTTTATTTTTTGTAAATAAACATTAATTAATTTATTTAGTTTAAATAGGTTTAACATTAATATTTTTACAATAAATTAAAATTAATGTAGAATTAGGATTCTTAATAGCTTTTAACCATTTTTATTTTATTTTCTCAAATAATAAAAAACCCAATAAATATATTTTCTATTTAATTAATTAATTAACTTAGATTTAATTTCCATTTAATTCAAAAATAACAAAAAAATATGTTTTCTTTAATAAAAAGGGTCAAAACCCTAAAAATGCTCCGATTTAATTTTCTCGCACGCGTATTATTTTTATCCAATAATGTAATTGCTTCGGGAATGTAATAGTTTTTTTTTAAATTAGGACTTTATTTATTTATCGTTTTCTTTTATTTTTCCGCAATTTAAATTAAAGGGTTTGTCTTTGGCGATGTAAATACCCGACGCCTTGTAATAGCTTAGATTTAATTTCCCGCAATTTAATTTCCGCACAATATTAACTGTTAGATGTTTGATAAATAGGCAATGCATGACAAGATCAATCTTTAACTTAAAATCAACAATAGCTCACCCATGACATGTACAAATAAAAATTAACCGAATTGACACACTCGCACATGCCACTCTTAGGGTACACCTCACTTGGTTGCCTCGAAAATGGTCATTGAGTATAGGATGTTTTAGAGGTCGCCCTCTTGTCCAAAGATCATAGTTGCCTCGAAACGGTTGCCTCGGAAAAATGATCTAGGATATTAGGGTTACCGCTAAGGCGTCCTAACATTGCTTTAGTGACCACACACCCCTTAATCGAATTGACCCGAAAACTCCAACGACGATGCTATCTACTCATCAATAGTGGGCTAGCATTGTCTAAAGGACATTTATACAGATTAATTCCTTTTTGAGTAGGTAGATGGTCCTTAAGTACTTGCTGCTTTTAAAACAAAACAAAACTTTTCGCACTTACACTCTCTTCAAAACAAAAACTCTTTTCAAACCCACAAACACAAAGAAAAGCAAACTTTTGAAAACATAATGATCAAGTACCTAAGAGCCCGTGGATAACCACAGATAGAAAGGTTGCTAACACCTTCCCTTTCTATAATCTACCTCCCGAACCCGAGAAATATCTCAAAAAGGAATTTTTCTGTGCTTTTGTCCTTTCCTTGTTGGATAAAATAAAAGATGGTGGCGACTCTTGCTTACCGTGACATTTTGCGAAAACAAACCCAAACGCGAACCAACATTCTAAAATAGTCAGTTCTCATTCCCACCGATCACAGAACTGGCGACTCTGCTGGGGAAATTGTTAAGTGAGGTGTACCTTAGGATTAGACCATTATGTTTTCAATTATACGCTTTGTATGCTTTAATTTTGCGGGCTTGTATCAGAGTTCTATAGATCCTAACCCGGATCTGGGGATACCCTTTAGGTAAGTAGCAATAAACAGTGAGGGATATATACGGCGTAGACCGATACGGATGAAGCAGTAGCTACGTTGGTGTGGCACTTTAGTCTGTACCGATATCCCTTGTGTTAGAACGAGGAGAATATGGGTCTTCTAAGGGGTCATTAAGCACCAACTGACCTTAGAACCTTAAATTGACCAACTTGGCCATAGAACAGTAGCAGTATGCTACACTCATTGAGACTAAAATCTCGCGATGATTCCGGCCACAAGAAAAGGTTGCTAAACTGGAATTATGACCGATTGAGGGTAGTCAGTGATATTGAGATCCTCTAGAACCCGATTACTATTTTTAGGACAAGTTTAAACCAACTGAACTGAAAGAGGGTAGTACCTAAGCTCCATGCCAGCCAGAAATCTAAGGGCTCTCAGTGTGACTTGTGTGCCTTTACCATGTTTGCTTTTTGTGGATACTTGTGGTGTGCCTTTATAATGACATCATGACATCATAGCATTGCATACATCTTGCATAAGGACTAACCTATTTCAAAGACAAGAGGGTTTCATCTTTGCTCTATTTTATAGGTCATCATGATGCATATGCGTAAGAATACCATCCGGATCAACTTTGTCCAAGTCCCTACCTTGCTTAAAGAGTTGGTTGCCAAGATGCCTGACACTACTTCCTTCATCAGGAGGCATGGTTCTCTTATCAGTTTGGTCACCTCCAAATTGGACGAACAAATGATGAGTGTCCTAGTCCAGTTCTATGATCTGCTGTACCATTGTTTCACTTTCCAGGACTTTCAGCTGGTTCCTACCCTAGAAGAGTTCTCTGAGCTGCTCGGTATCTCTGTTTTGGAGCAGACCCCATTTACTAGTTGGGAAAAGACTCTTAGGCCCGAAGAAATTGCTGAAGCCCTTCATTTGACTAAAGAGGAGGTAATGGCTAACTGGGAGACTAGAAGTGGAGCTAAGGGTTTTCTGACTAAGTTCTTGGTTGGAAAGGCTAACTACTTCTGGGATAGCCTAGACTTTAAGGCATTCGAGGATATTCTGGCTCTCTTGATTTATGGCTTGGTATTGTTTCCGAATCCTGACACTTTTGTTGATATTAATGCCATAAAGATCTTCATCTCGCAGAACCCGGTACCCACTCTCTTGGGTGACATCCTTCATCAGCTCTATGCTCGTACTGCCCGAAAGCGGGGAACCTTGATGTACTGTGCTCCTTTATTGTCGAGGTGGTTTATTTCGCACCTCCCTAAGTAAGTACTGAAGAACAAAGAAGGAATGGGTTAGGCTTATAGGGTGATGTCTCTTTCTCATAATGACATTATCTGGACTCTCAAAGGTATGGATGAGGTGACTATCATTGATCTATGTGGAGAGTATCCTAATGTTCCGTTGATAGGAACCCATGGAGGAATTTCTTACAACCCATGCTTAGCTCTCTGTCAGTTTGGAAGAGCCAGAAGAGAAGGGCCTCATGAGATGTTGATTCCTCATATCATCTTTGATTTTCAGGGAGATAGCGACGAGCTACATCGTAGATTCATAAGGGCTTGGGACAGAATTCACCAATCAGATCCACATGAGCTGGGCCCAAAGACTTCTCTGCCAATGGAGCCATATCTTAGATGGGTCCGCATCCATGCCCAAAAGCTAGGTATGCCATATGAAGCTTTCCAGCCTGTCACTCTTGAAGTTGCTAATGAAGAAGGGGTTCTTCCAACCATTCTCCATCCTTATATGCCCACTGACATTGGGGCACTGAAAAGGTCTTGGATGCAGTTGAGGGAAGAGCGAGATTCTTACCGAGAGAAGTTCAATGAACAAGAGCAGAAGATCCAGAAGCTGACTAGGAAACTGGAGAACGAGCGGATCCTGAATGATTATGTCCGCACTGAGAAGAAGAGACCATGGGAGCATTGATGGACCTTTGATGATTTCCTTTCCAGTTTTTTTTTACTTTTCAGTATTTCCATTTCTATAACTCCTTAAGGGCAATTTGTTGAACAATTTAAAGTTTGATGTTTAAATCTAATAAAGTGTGTTTCCTTTCTTGTTTACAAATTTGAATCCCGATTGTCTTTGAAATCATAAATCATACGCATTTCATCCCATGCACTTCATAAACAGGTACCCTTTTACAGGTCTCTTATCTTCTTCGCTGTTTATTTCAGCAATCATCATGTCTACTGAACCTTCAACTGAGCAAGCTATCAAGGCCCTCTAGGACCAGAATGCCCAGTTTCAAGATCTGTTTATGAATCTAGCTAGGGGTCAGCAGGACCTGAAGACCTTTATTCTGAAAGAGAAGAAGAAGAAGAAGAAGAGGACCATCATGTTCAACATTGGATGAAGGTTTGGAAATAGGCTACAGAATGAAGTTGATCTGACCACCTCATTTGGAGGGAAAGATAGTCCACAAGAAAGGAGGGCTCCTGGCCCTGTGGTCTCCGACAACAAGACGGACTACGATGAAGAGCAGTATCCTCCTGCCGAGGATACGTACAAACAACTGGAAGACTGGTTGAGCGCTATAGAAATTCATAAGGTGCCCGGTCTGGACTTTGGAGATCTAGGTCTATCATCTGGGGTGGTGATTCCCCATAAATTCAAGGCACCAGCCTTTGCCAAGTATGAAGGAGTTTCCTGTCCGAAGCTGCACCTCCGGTCATAAGTGAGGAAGATCCAGCCTTACACTGCTGATAAGAACTTATGGATCCATTTATTTCAAGACAGTCTCTCAGGGACTCAGCTTGAGTGGTTCTATCAGTTAGACGGAGCCAGTATCCGCAGCTGGGAAGATTTGGCTACTGCATTCTATAAGCAGTATCAGTACAACTCTGACCTCGCTCCTACGCGTACCCAACTCCACGGTATGTCAATAGGAACGGGTGAGGGATTTAAAGATTATGCTCAGAAGTGGAGAGACCTTGCCAGAAGGGTGCAACCACCTTTGGCTGATCGTGAGCTTGTTGACATGATTCTGGGGACCCTGTCTGGTCCATTCTTTAACCATCTGATTGGAAGCTCTTCATCTGGGTTTACAGATCTTATTTTGACTGGTGAGAGGATTGAAGCTGGTATTAAGGCTGGAAAGATACAAAAGGGTGCCTCATCGAGCACCGAGAAGAAGCCATTTAAGAAAGAGTCCAGTGCTGTCTACGGTGCAAGAAGACAGAGTAGACCTGAACATCGCCAAGCTGTCAATGCGGTTGTTATTTCAAAGCCTGTTGGTGCTCCTCAGTACAACAATCAACAAAAGGACGAGAGACCTAAGAGGAAATTCACTCGTCTCAGCATGACCTTATCTCAGATTCTGCCACAGTTGCTACAGACTAATCTGGTGACTCAAAGGGAACCCCCAAAGAATTCAAATACAACGTCACCAAGGTATAACCCTAACGCCCGCTGCGCTTATCACTCCGATAGTCCAGGGCATAATACAGATGATTGTTGGGCTTTGAAGAACAAGGTCCAAGACTTGATTGATGCGAAAGAGATCGAGTTCGGAGCACCAGAGAAGCCTAAACAAGAGGCAGGGGTAAATGCTATCAGGGATGATGATGATGAAGAGTTTGATATCGATAGTTGGATCTACCCTACGACCAACGGTGGATTAAGCAACTGGACAGCGAAGGATTCTATGCCTGTTTCAGTTATCACCCAGTAATGAAACTTTTTGTTTTGAATGTGTAATAAACAATGTTTTGAAACTTTATGGCCCGGTGTCTTACCCGGGGCACTGTGGCTTCATTTGTGAGGGCTTTTGTGTGTCATTTTCATATATCATTAATAAAAGCATTGGACGTTTTTGCATTTTAAATTTTGCGCTCCTTGTTTTTCTTTATTATATATTGCAAAACAGCTATTTTACACACACTCACATATACAGGTCCACATCCACTCTGGATCCTACTGGTAACGACTCTGCTACTGCCAGTTATGACTTCGAAAATCCGATCAACTTAGCCGAAGACGAAGGTGAAGATGATTGCGAAGTGCCTGGTGAACTTGCAAGACTGTTACTCCAGGAAGAGAGGGTTATTCAGCCACATGAAGAGCCGGTAAAATCAGTGAATCTGGGTACCGAGACAGACAAGAAGGAGGTCAAGATCGGTGCAAATCTGGAGCTTAGTGTGAAAAAGCGGTTGATTCAGATGTTGCATGACTATGTTGAGATCTTTTCCTGGTCTTACGAAGATATGCCTGGTTTGGATACCGACATTGTGGTTCATCGCCTGCCTACCAAGGAAGACTGTCCTCCAGTAAAACAGAAGGTCCGCCGAATGCGTTCGAAGATGTCTGAGAAAATCAAGGCTAAAGTTATGAAACAATTTGACGCCGGTTTTCTAGCAGTTACTTCTTACCCTCAGTGGGTGGCCAATGTGGTTCCAGTACCGAAGAAAGATGGTAAGGTTCGAATGTGTGTTGACTACAAGGATTTGAACAGGGCAAGCCCCAAGGATGATTTCCCTTTACCTCACATTGACGTTCTGGTTGATAACACTGCTCAGCACAAGGTCTTCTCCTTTATGGATGGTTTCTCCGGTTATAATCAGATAAAAATGGCTCCCGAAGACATGGAAAATACCACTTTTGTTACTCAGTGGGGTACCTTTTGCTACAAGGTCATGCCTTTTGGACTGAAGAATGCTGGGGCAACATATCAACGTGCCATGGTTGCTTTGTTTCATGACATGATCCATCATGAGATTGAAGTATACGTCGACGATATGATTGCAAGGTCCCAAACTGAGGAAGAACACCTTGACCATCTGCAGAAGCTGTTTGACAGGCTGAATTTATACAAGCTGAGGTTGAACCCAAACAAGTGCACCTTCGGGGCGAGATCTGGTAAGCTACTGGGTTTCATCGTGAGCGACAAAGGTATTCAAGTGGACCCTGCCAAGGTGAAAGCTATACAAGAGATGCCAACTCCCAGAACAGAGAAAGAGGTCAGAGGCTTTCTGGGACGTCTGAACTACATTGCCCGATTCATCTCACACCTAACTGCTACTTGTGAGCCAATCTTCAAGCTACTGAAGAAAGATCAAGTGGTACGTTGGAATGATGAATTACAGGCCGCTTTCGAAAGAATCAAAGAGTATCTCTAGGAGCCACCCATCCTAATGCCACCAGTTGAAGGGAAACCTATGATCTTATACTTGACAGTGCTCGACAACTGAATGGGGTGTGTGCTGGGGCAGCATGACGAGTCTGGCCGAAAAGAGCATGCTATTTACTACCTTAGCAAAAAGTTTACCGACTGTGAGACCCGATACTCACTGCTCGAGAAAACTTGATGCGCTTTGGCATGGGCTGCTCGCCGGCTTAGACAGTATATGCTGACTCACACTACTCTATTGATTTCAAAGATGGATCCAATCAAGTATATCTTCGAAAAGCCTGCCTTGTCCGGAAGAATAGCAAGATGGCAGATGATCTTGACTGAGTATGACATCCAGTACATGACCCAAAAGGCAATTAAGGGAAATGTATTGGCAGACCATTTGGCACACCAGGCAGTGGATGATTACCAGTCTATGAACTTTGAATTTCCAGACGAGAATATCATGTTGATAACTGATTGTGAGACACATGGACCGGATGAAGGACCTGAGGAAGGATCCCGATGGTCTATGTACTTTCATGGAGCTTCGAACGCTTTGGGTAATGGCATTGGCGCTGTGATCATATCTCCTAAAGGCTCTCATACTCCGTTCACCGCCCGATTATGTTTCAACTGCACCAACAACATGGCAGAGTATGAAGCATGCATTATGGGTCTTCGAGCAGCAATTGACCTAAGGATTTAGTTTCTAAGTGTCTTTGGAGATTCCGCTCTCGTGATCAGTCAGATCAAAGGCGAGTGGGATACGAAACACCCAAACCTTATTTCTTACAAGAAGTATGTATTGACGTTGCTTCCCCATTTTGAGGAGATAACCTTTGAACACTTCCCCTGAGAGGAGAATCAGTTGGCGGACGCGTTGGCTACGATGTCTTCTATGTTCAAAGTCAATTGGGACAACGAAGCTTCCCGGATCATTATTGAAAGATTGGACGAACCTGAACATTGTTGTGATCTTGAGACTGAAGAGGTAACAGAAAAGCCCTGGTTTCACGAAGTAAAAAGGTACCTTGAAGCTCAGGAATACCCCGAGGGTGCATCTGTTAATGATAAGAAGTTTTTGAGGAGGTTCACGGCGAAGTTCTTCATCAACAATGACATTCTTTACAAGCGTAACCATGATTCAACCTTGCTGCGTTGTGTGGATAAAAATGAAGCAAGAAGGATCATGGCAGATTTACATGAAGGTACCTTCGGAACCCATTCCAGTGGACATACCATGGCAAAGAAAATCCTCCGGGCAGGATACTACTGGTCCACAATAGAAGCTGATTGTTATCAGCATTCTCGGACATGTCACAAGTGCCAGGTCTATGCTGATAAGGTGCACATACCTCTAGTTCCTTTGAGCGTCTTGACAGCGCCTTGGCCTTTTGCAATGTGGGGCATTAATATGATCGGCGAGATCAGACCTACAACATCCAATGGGCATCGTTTCATCCTGGTAGCTATTGATTACTTTACGAAGTGGGTTGAAGAAGCTTCCTTTGCTACTGTAACCAAGAACGTCGTGGCACGGTTCATTCGACACAATCTAATCTGTCGATACGGTGTACCAGAGAGGATCATTACGGACAACGGTACCAATCTCAACAACAAGATGATCACCGAGCTCTACAGCAATTTAAGATACAACATCATAACTCTTCTCCCTATCGGCCGAAGATGAATGGGGTTGTCGAAGCGGCAAATAAGAACATTAAGAAGATTTTGCAGAAGATGACAGTGACATACAAAGACTGGCACGAGATGTTACCGTTTGCTCTTCATGGATATCGTACCTCAACACGGACATCAACAGGGGCAACACCCTATTCCTTGGTTTATGGCATGGAGGAAGTCTTGCCCATTGAAGTTCAGATACCATCTCTCTGGATCATGAAGGATGAAGGTTTGAGTGAAGATGACTGGATTCAGACCCGGTTTGATCAACTTAACCTAATTGACAAAAAAAGACTTACTGCTATTTGTCATGGTCAAATATACCAAAAACGAATGATCAAGGCATTTAACAAGAAAGTTAGATGACAAGAGTATCAAGTTGGGGACCTGGTAATCAAGCGCATTATCTTACCTCAAGGTGATCCCAGGGGAAAATGGACCCCTACTTACGAAGGGCCATTTGTGGTTAAGAACATTTTCTCAGGAGGAGCTATGATTTTGACCACCATGGATGGTGAAGACCTTCCTCACCCCGTCAATGCAGACATAGTGAAAAAATACTACGCATAAATCAAAGACCCGCTAGGTTGACTGGCCTAGGAAAAAATAAGGGCTTCCCGGCGAACCAAAAGGGTTCGGGCAAAAATAAGGGATGAAAATAAATAAAAAATCTGTAAACCCGGCAAGTCGAAAACCTGAAAAGGCGGCTTGGGCAAAAATGGGTATCCCGATGGACTGAAAACCCGAAAGGGTGGTCCAGGCAAAAGTTAGGGATCAAAGCGTAACACTATGTCTCATTGGATCACCTCGCATCCAGACTTCGATATCGACTATCAAGCTCGGACGACACTAATCAATCAAATTCATCTTCAACTAAGCAGCAAAGTGATGAGATGCTTGAGGACATAAAGGCAATAGCAGAGTTGGAGCCCATGTGGGATTATTCACATAGCTGTTTTGTTTCCTTTTCACAAATTGTATAAATTCTATTTGTTCGGCGGCGTTCTCTTACTAGGACGTCAGCCTCTTGTTCAAAAATGCCTATTTTCAGGCCAAACTTCAAAATCAATACAAATTCATTTTCAGAAATTTCAAGCTATTTTTTCCTTTATCTGTTTTGTTTTCCAAAGAACATCCAATGTTCATTTTTGATATATGCATTTCACATTAATTGCTGATCATAAATATTTACATGCGAAACGAAAGATGAATTACTGGTAATATCAGAAACAAGGGGCATAAGAAATGTCCAAAGCTGAGTAGTCGCTTCATCCACCAGGTACAAGGTAGATTCAACCGAAGAATATGGCTAAGATACCTTCATTCCCCGCAGGGTAAGACAGTAATAATAATAGCTCTCAGCTGAGACTTGCAACTATGAACGAATCAGCAATACTCTCCCCAAGCAGAGTTAGTCTACCATCATCCATAAAAAGGTTTGGTATCCCCAGAAGGTCTTAATATTCTTCAACGGAGTATAAAGACATTCCCTAGCAAGTATGAGAATACCCCTAGCAGTCTTAATATTCCTAAATAGAGTATAAGAATGTTCCCCGATGGAATACAAGATACCCCTAGTGGAGCCATTTCCCCAGCGCAGTCTAAAAAAGCTTTCCCAACAGAGTTGAATCATCTTCCCCAGTAGATTTTGGAAGCTTATCCCCTGCAAAGCGCAAATAAATCTCCCCTGCCAAATTCAGAGGGTTATCCCCACAGGAATCTAACTGGGTTATCCTCAGCAAGTTGCAACTAAAAGATCACCCCCAGCGAAGTTCCTTTCTTTCCCCAAACAGGAGTTCATCAGATTCAATATCACAGCAACGGTAATCCATCCCCAGTGGAGTTCATCATTAAAATCCCCAACAAAGCTTATTAACAGAATCCCCAGCGGAGTTTATCATTAAAATCCCCAACAAAGCTTATTTACAGAATCCCCAGCGGAGTTTATCATTAAAATATTCAGCAGAACATCTCTTCCCCATAGAGTAATTCCCCACAGAGTAATCTCTTCATTAGTTTATTCCCCAACGGAGTTATTTTCTCCTACAAGTTTATACTCACAATCATCTTCGTCCACCATCCCTGGCGGAAGCGAAGCATTCAACTTTATTCTCCAGCAGCTCCGAGATTTATTTTCCCCAGCTAAAGCATTATATGTCCATACATCATGATACATGCATATACGCATCATACCATACAATCTCATTTATTTTGAGAACATCATTGCCTGATACATATCATGCATTGCATACAGCTAACCTTTACCTTTCAAGAAAGATACAATCAAAATTCAAGTTATAAAGCCCGGGTACAACCGGATAGTATCTTGATTTCTACAGCATATTGTGAAGCCCGGATTACGACCAGATAACAATATCAGACTACCGCGAAGCCTGGATTACGACCAGATAGTGATATCTCTCAAAAATAAGTTATGAAGCCCGGAGAACGACCGAATAATAGTTTATTCCCCAGTGAGCCGTGAAGCCTGGATTACGACCGGATAACATCTCATTAAGCACCATGAAGCCTGGATTCGACCAGATAGTGGTATATCATAAACACAAGCCGTGAAGCCCGGATCACGACCGGATAACAGCTCAGTAAGTTATTGTGAAGCCTGGATTACAACCAGAAAGAAATACAGCACCATGAAGCCTGGATTCGACCAGATAGTGGTATATCATAAACATAAGCCGTGAAGCCCGAATCACGACCGAATAATAGCTCAGCAAGTTATTATGAAGCCTGGATTACGACCAGAAAGCAATACAAGACCATGAAGCCTGGATTACGACCAGATAATGGTAGAAGACGTTATGAAGACTGGATTACGACCAGATAGCAACCAAGAGTACTACGAAGCCTGGATTTTGACCAGATAGTGGTATGATACATCGTGAAGCCTGGATTACGACCAGACAACGTTAAGGGACACTGTGAAGCTTGGATTATAACCAGATAATAGTTTACCCAACCAGTTACTGTGAAGCCCATATTCAACCAGATACTAGTAAATCAACCGTCAAAGGCAAGACCAAATGCGACCGCATTACCACTTGATTTGTTCTGAAGCCTGAATTTCGACCAGATAAGAAGTGAGGTATTGTGAAGATTGGATTCGACCAAATAGTAGTACGTGATACCATGAAACATGGATTCGACCAGATAATGGTATAACCCATCGTGAAGCATGGATTACGACCATATAGCGGTACAAGGCACTGTGAAGCTTGAATTCTGACCAAATAGCAATTTACATGGACAGTTACTAAGAAGCCCGAAGTCGGCCGGATATTAGTGTGTCCTAAATTCAAGTTGAAGCCCGGAGGCGACCGGATAACCACTCGATTTATTCTGAAGCCTGGATTTCGACCAGATAAGAAATAAGGTATTGCAAAGCCTGGGTTACGACCGGATAGCAAGTTTAATCTCATCTCCCCAGTAAGTCACTGTAAAGCCTGGATTACAACCAGATAGCAGTCGATCTTATCACTATGAAGCCTGGTTTACGACCAGATAGTAGTTCACTCTCACCTCTTCAATAGATATGATTCCTCAGTAGAATAACAGACGACCGAAGCTCCTAAAATTCAACAGAGATGATTCCCCAGTAGACTAACGGACGACTGAAGCTCCTAAAGTTCTATTTCTCCTAAGACAAAGAACAGCATTCCCTAGAGGAATCTCCCTCAACAACAGGCACACGAGCTCTCGCTAAGGAATCTCTTACGTGATCGACACTCCTTCGGATGGAATCTTTAAGCCCATCTCCAATTATCAATCTCCAAATGGCATCTGTAAGCCCATTCCCGACATCACAATGCAAATACTACTTCATGCGAGTGCAAATTTCTAGGCACTCTAGTGTTCAATCATCTTCCACCTTCGGATCACGAAAGGCCTGAACGCCAATCCATATCCTCAAGTTTAAGAAGATTGAACAGGGGAAACTGTTGTACCCCAAAATTTTCCCTCCCATATTTCTCAAGACATGTCAAGAATCATCTCCAAGTTGTTCAAGATGGCTCAAGAGTTGGACAATCAAATCACCTCCCAAGGCAGTCAATTCAAAATTAGGGTTTTGTGTTGCATCAAGGTCCTTACATACAAATGACCTTAAGTGCTCCCCAATGTCCTAATATGTTATTAAGTTCATCCATGTCAAATTTCAAGCCTTGCAGAGGAATTTTGGTCAGTCAATTGCTCAAGAGGTCCAAAAATCGACTATGCTAGGGCAAAAGTCAACTGTGACCTACAAATAGTCAAACCTCAAGATTTTTTTCCAACATTCTCATTTTGAAGGATAATTCATCATTTGAACAAGGTTTTATCATGACTCATCAAGGATTGCTCAAGATTCATCAAGATTCAAAAATTGCTAAATTAGGATTTTGTAGGAAAAGTCAACTCAACTTTGACCAAGCATAACTTTCTCATAATTTATGAGAAATGACCCATCCAAAGCTCATTTTGAAGAGGATGCAATTTCCTATAATCTATCTTCACACCCCAAGATCAATAAATGCTCTCACAAAAAGTTACAAATTTAGACATTATAGGTCATTTTTGAAAGTCAACAAAAACACCTTTTTTTCCAAAGCTTATAACTTGAGCATGGAATATCAAAATGAGATGAGACCAAAAGGGTTGATTAGAGGACATCTCAAGGTTTCTAAAAAGTCCTAGAACACCTCCAAAAGTTCAAAATTTAAGAAGTTATGCATTGTTGAAGTTGGGCATTTTTCCAAAAATTGCCAAAAGTCAACTATCCTCAAAACTCCATTTTTTGACAAAAGGGACCACTGTTTTCCACTTGATATGGTCTTGTCATGGCACACACGTGTCCCATATTTAATTTCATGACCAATCATTTATTTTTGTATTTTATTTAATTTTTATTGATTTAATTCATTTTAAATCAATATTAATTCAAATAAAATCCAAAAATTAATGGAATGAGATTCTTGTGATCATTACAGCTTTCAAATACCATGATACACTCAGTCAAACTCGTGCCAAGTCAAAACATGCACAAAATCTCAGATTTGATGTAAATATGGAAACTTGTTAATGGTGATCAAATCAAATCTTGATTCTTCAATACTCATGGATTAAGGCCCAAGTGATTAACCTAATTCATTACCTTATGTACACACAAGCTATAGAAATCAAACACACGACCTAAGCATTGCAGAAACGGCCAAACAAGAATTGAAAAAAGTGTGAAAAAGTGGGAGATCAAAATCAATATTAGAGCACGATTCAGTCCAAAAGCTTGACATAACTCTCTTGCTGGAAATCTCCTGAAGCTGTAGAAATCAAAACCAAGTCCTAAAACCTCCTAAATCGTGCTGTAAGTCATCACGAATATACCCCTGTACATGAAAACGTAACTCATCATTCTTGCATCTTTTTGCCAATTTTCTGGTACATTCATACTTGCCATTCAATTTCCAATGATTCTGTAATATTTAATTTTGTTTTCATGGCTTATAACCCGGTATCCAAAGCTAGGGTTCTTGTTCTTGTTTTTTAGGCATTTTTGATGCAGGATAAATTGAGACTAATGATGGGTATGGAGATGATCAGGGAAGAGAGACGAATGCAGTGATGGTCTCCATTGGCATTTATATGGCCTGTAGCTCATGATAGGATGATGCCATGGATTTAGTTGCGGAATAAAATCCGCAGGAAAAGTTACAGTCTTCGTTGAAGAAGACGAAGACGTGTCCCTGCGTCATTGGCATGTTCAAATTGTTTAGCGCATTTTTTAATTCCCATGCATAATTAATTGTTTTCAATATTTTATTTGTTTTGCATTATATTAACAAAGAAGCAGCATGGTTGAGTTGGCAAAGGGAGCGTGTCAATGAGCATTGGGACCTGGGTTCGAATCCCAGGTCCCCCAATATTTGTTGTAATTTTTCTCCAGGTTATTCCACACATCACTCCAAGCGTGGCACACCATGCATCATTGCCTGATCTCCTGCCAGATGGCCCTCAGGCCAAATCCAAGGATCCAGATTGAAGGTTCACCATGAACCCTAGTCAACACGCATGCATTGGGTTCAAAAAGTCAAAGCAGGCTGATTGAAATTGGGCCTGGAAATTGCTGATTCCACCATCAAATTAAGCCCACACCCCCTGGGTTATTTCTTTTTCCCTTCATATTTTCATTTATTTATTTTGTTCTAATTATTTATTTTATTGTTAATTAACTAACCAATTATTTTTCTTAATAAAATCAGAAAACAAAAAAAATATAATATTTTTATTTATTAAATTTAATTTCATTATTTTTTTTTTTGTAAATAAACATTAATTAATTTATTTAGTTTAAATAGGTTTAACATTAATATTTTTACAATTAATTAAAATTAATGTAGAATTAGGATTCTTAATAGCTTTTAACCATTTTTATTTTATTTTCTCAAATAATAAAAAACCCAAAAAATATATTTTCTATTTAATTAATTAATTAACTTAGATTTAATTTCCATTTAATTCAAAAAAAACAAAAAAATATGTTTTCTTTAATAAAAAGGGTCAAAACCCTAAAAATGCTTCGATTTAATTTTCTCGCACGCGTATTATTTTTATCCAATAATGTAATTGCTTCGGGAATGTAGTAGTTTTTTTTTAAATTAGGACTTTATTTATTTATCGCTTTCTTTTATTTTTCTGCAATTTAAATTAAAGGGTTTGTCTTTGGCGATGTAAATACCCGACGCCTTGTAATAGCTTAGATTTAATTTCCTGCAATTTAATTTCCGCACAATATTAACTGTTAGATGTTTGATAAATAGGCAATGCATGACAAGATCAATCTTTAACTTAAAATCAACAATAGCTCACCCATGACATGTATAGATAAAATTTAACCGAATTGACACACTCGCACATGTCACTCTTAGGGTACACCTCACTTGGTTGCCTCGAAAGTGATCATTGAGTATAGGATGTTTTAGAGGTTGCCCTCTTATCCAAAGATCATAGTTGCCTTGGAACGGTTGCCTCGGAAAAATGATCTAGGATATTAGGGTTACCTCTAAGGCGTCCTAACATTGCTTTAGTGACCACACGCCCCTTAATCGAATTGACCCGAAAACTCCAACGGCGATGCTACCTACTCATCAATAGTGGGCTAGCATTGTCTAAAGGACATTTGTACAAATTAATTCCTTTTTGAGTAGGTAGATGGTCCTTAAGTACTTGCTCCTTTTAAAACAAAACAAAACTTTTCGCACTTACACTCTCTTCAAAACAAAAACTCTTTTCAAACCCACAAACACAAAGAAAAGTAAACTTTTGAAAACACAATGAGCAAGTACCTAAGAGCCCCTGCATAACCACTGATAGAAAGGGTGCTAACACCTTCCCTTTCTATAATCTACCTCCCGAACCCGAGAAATATCTCAAAAAGGAAATTTTCTGTGCTTTTGTCCTTTCCTTGTTGGATAAAATAAAAGACGGTGGCTACTCTTGCTTACCGCGACATTTTGCAAAAACAAACGCAAACGCGAACCAGCATTCCAAAATAGTCAGTTCTCATTCCCACCGATCACACATACAAAGACATGCCAGGGCTTGATAAAGATATTGTGGTTCATCGTCTGCTGATGAAAGAGGGTTGTTCTCTAATTAAGCAGAAGGTTCGTCGCATGCGTCCCGAGATGTCAGGGAAGATCAAAGTCGAGGTTATGAAACAATTCAATGCAGGGTTCTTAGCAGTGATGTCATATCCTCATTGGGATACTAATGTTGTTCCAGTACCAAAGAAAGATGGAAAGGTACTTATGTGTGTAGATTACAGGGATCTGAGCAGGGAAAGCCCCAAAGATGACTTCGCACTTCCATATATTGATGTTCTGGTCGACAAAACTGCTCAACATAAGGTATTCTCTTTCATGGATGATTTCTCAGGTTATAATAAGATCAGGATGGCGCCTGAAGACATTGAGAAAACTACATTTGTCACACAGTGGGGCACTTTCTGTTACAAGGTCATGTCTTTTGGGTTAAAGAACGTTGGAGAAACTTATCAACATGACATGGTAGTTTTATTTCTTGAAATGATTCATCATGATATAGAATTCTACGTCGACGACATGATAGAAAAATCATAGACTGAAGAAGAACATCTTGATCATCTATACAAGTAATTTGAAAGACTGAAGAAATACAAGCTAACGCTAAATCTAAACAAATGCACTTTTGGGGTGAGGTCTGGAAAACTCTTGGGTTTCGTCGTCAGTGGTAAAGGTATTGAAGTCGATCCCATAAAAGTCAAAGCTATTTAAGAAATGTCGGCTCCGGGCACCGAGAAGGAAGTTAGAGGTTTCTTAGGATGATTGAATTACATTGGCCGATTCATTTCTCATTTGAATGCTACCTATGAGCCAATCTTGAAGCTGTTGAAGAAAGATCACATAGTAAAATAGAACGACGAATGTCAAATAGCTTTTGATAAAATCAAGGAGTACTTACAAGAACCTATGATTCTGATGCCACTAGTTGAAGGAAGACCTTTAATCATGTACCTAACAGTACTAGGTAATTCAATAGGGTGTGTACTGGGGAAACATGACGAGTCTGGTCGAAAAGAGCATGCAATATACTACTTTCTCTCTGGTCTATGGCATGGAAGCTGTCCTACCTGTCGAAGTTTAGATTGCTTCTCTAAGAATTATGAAAGATGCAGACTTAGACAAAGATGAATGGATTCAGACTAGGTTGGATCAGTTGAATTTGATTGATGAGAAAAGGCTTGCGGCTGTCTGTCACGGTCAGATGTATCAGAAACGTATGATTAAGTCATGCAACAAGAAGATCAAGCATCAGGCATATCAGGCTGGTGATTTAGTAATAAAATGCATCATTCTACCGTAAGGTGATCCTAGGGGAAAATGGACTCCCACCTATAAAGGGCCATTTGTTGTCAAGAAAGTCATTTCGGGCGTTGCTATGATACTAACCATTATGGACGGTGAAGATTTCTCGCACCCTGTGAATGCAGACATAGTCAAAAGATACTAAGCATGAAAATGACCCGCTAGATTGACTGGCCTAGGCAAAAATAAGGGCGTCTCGGTGAACCAAAACGGTTCAGGAAAATTAGGGATATATATAAAAGATTGTACATCCGGCAAGTCAAAAACCTGAAAAGGTGGCTTGGGAAAAAAACGGTATCCTAGTGGACTGAAAACCCGAAAGGGCGGTTGTTGCACCCCAAAATTTGCCCTTTCATTTATCAAGGAATCATCCTGGATCCTCAAATTTTCTTTCATTCAATTCCAATCCTTGAATTATAAATTTTTCCAAGCAAACCATTCACAAGGGAAAAATGGTCATTTGCAGACTGAGAAGTCTAACTTTGACTTTTGAATCAAAATCAAATCTCAAAAATCATATTTCATCAAGACATGTTGGAATATGAAGTTTATTTCGTCAAGAATTTCAAAAGTTAAATTTTACTTTGGAAAAATCAAATTCTAAATACTTAGAAATTTTCTAAGTGTTTAAGAAATATGACAATTTCAGAACTTCTGAGCCAGTGTTCACCCTCAGCAAATTCTGGATATTCTCAAGACGAAGTTTGGTCAGAACTTCTGGGCCAATATTCACAAAGGTTCAGTCAGAGTTTACCAAGGTAAATCAAAGAACATTACAAAGCGCGCTGAAAGCTTACTGGAAAGTCTAAAGGATCCTTCAGAACATGTTGAAGCCAGAAGATACAAGGAGCAGAAGATTGGATGCTACGCTGCAGCAGAACTTCTAATCCAGAGTTAAGCAAGGATGCAGAGTTTCACATGGGAACTCATTTAATGCTCACAAACCGCCTCTGAGTCTTCACCTAAGGGATTTTCCCCACGTGTACCCCTACTATATTGGGAAGATAAAATTTTGTGCAAAAGCATGCTAGGCCCAGGCGCTGCCTCTAATTTTCCTTAATTCACGCTGACAAAACCCAGCTTAGGTGCTGCTAACTATCCCACTTGATACATTGGGTCACGCTTGTTTAAGCTTACTTCAAGAGTAAGTCAGCTTCTAGCACATGATGTTGGCGCCACTTGACATCTCCAAATTGTAAAACATTTTCCTATAAATAGAACACCATTGGCCACTGAAAAAAGGTCCAAGGTCCAGATCCGAGTCCAAAAAAGTTTGTGAAAGAGTTGAGAAAATTGAGAAAGAAAGCTTTGAACCACTGCAAAAATTCTAAGAACCCAGGAAACTATAAAAACAAAATACCAAAACCTTAACTTTTGATTCCTTACGTTCAAACTCCATTCGTTCTCAAGTGTTCTTGACTGAAACCATCCACCTCCATCTCAAAAAGGGTCAAAATATCACCCTTTGGGCTACTCCAGAAGTTGCAAATTTCCATCCTGCTGAGTACATGAAGAAGCTGCTCAGAACATCACCAGAGTTCAAGACCAACCTCCAATTCACATAATCTTTCCCAGTTTCCAGGTAAGTTTCCTGCTGACTCTCATCATACTGATTAAGCAATGTCAGATTTTGCATATTTAACACAATGTAGATATCTGATTCCTAATGATGTACATATTCTAAAATTCATGTATCTGCCTGCTTAAGTAGAGAAATCCCAGTTCAGAGCTTCATAAAGAAATTAGGACTCAAAATTAGGATTATCAAATACATGTTGTTTCTGATGTGTGCTTATGATATTTCATGAAATTTGTCATAACTGTTATGTATGCAACTTCTGTTCTGTAAGAAATGACTAAGCTGCAGTTGTTCTGACTGGCATGAAGAGAGGCAAAATTCTGACAATTGTATCAGAACTTCTGAAAACTTCTGAGTTCTAAAAAGATCCAGAACTTCTGACCATCCCTATTTTTACTAACGTGGTTTCTGTTATGCAGCAAGCTAGAGTCAGAACTTCTGACCTCTTCAATTTTCAGCATTTGCGCTGATTTTGTTTCCTTTCCCTTTTATTATTTTTGTCATCATCTATATTTTTTTATTAACTAGAAAACACCAAAAATATTTCATATTCACATGTTCTATTTTATTTTAACATAAAAAAGACAAAAAACATTCTTAAACAAACTTGTTTCTTTTCTTAAACACAACTGTGATACAGTGGGAAGAACTAACTGTTTTTGGAATGCTGGTTTGCGTATTGCGTTGGTTTTTGCAAAATGTCGCGGTAAGCAAGAGTCGCCACCGACTTTTATTTTATCCAACAAGGAAAGGAAAAAAGCACAGAAAAATTCCTTTTTTGAGATATTTCTGAGTACGGGAGGTAGATTATAGAAAGGGGAGGTATTAGCACCCTTTCTATCCGTGGTTATCCACGGGCTCTTAGGTACTTGCTCATTGTTTTCAAAATTGTTTTCTTTGTTTTTGTGGGTTTGGAAAAGTTTTTGTTTTTAACTTCGATTTAACTCTTGCTTCTGTCCTCAAGAGTGTAATGAAGTGTTTTTGAAAACTTGTTTGTAAAAGTGTAAGTGTGAAAAAGTTTTGTTTTGAATGAGCAAGTATCTAAGAACTAATCTACTTACTTGAAAAAGGAATCGTTCTATTCTTATTTCCCTTAGACAATGCTATCCCACTATTAGTGAGTAGGTAGCATCGTCGTTGGAGTTTGAGGGTCAATTCGAAAGAGGGACATACAATCACTAAAGCAATGTTAGGACATCTTAGCGGTAACCCTAATGTCTTAGATCATTTATCCGAGGCAATGATATCCGAAGCAAACTTTCCGAGGTAACTTATGGTCTTTTAGACAAGAGGGCGACCTCTAAAATAACCTATACTCAATGACCGTTTACGAAGGCAACCAAGTGGGGTGTACCTTAGGAGTGCGCATGTGCGAGTGTGTTAATTTCAGTTATTGTTATCTTTGCACATGTTTAGGGTGATCTAACTGTTTTAATATTAAGAATTCATTCTTGTCATGCAAACCCTATTATCATGCATCTAACAGTTGAATATTTGCAGAAATTAAAGTGTGGAATTTAAACTAACTATTACAAGGCGTCGGGTATTTACATCGCCAAAGACAAATCCCTTTGAAATTTAAAAGCGGAAAAATAAATAAATGTCCTAATTAATTATTACAAACCGGGAGCAGAAACAATAATTTGGATAAAGAAAAAATAAAGCGCGCGAAACAATTGAATCGAATGCAAAACTAGGGTTTTGACCTTCCTAATTAAATAAAAATGTTTTTGTTGTTTTTTAAATATTTTTAAGAAAAGAAATTAAATACTAAAATTAAATTCTAAGTTAATTGGTTATTAAATGAAAAATAATTAATGACATATTTTTTTGGTTTTGGGTTATTTTAGGAAAGAAATTAAATAATTAAATTAGTGTTAAAACCTATTGATTCTAATTAATTTTAAATATTTACAAAATAAATGAAAGTTATCTAAAATTACCCTAATTAAATTAATTAATATTTATTAATGAAAAATAAAATTCTGAAATTTAATTGGACATAAAATATTTTTGTGATTTTTTTGATAAAAAGAAAATAATTTTATTGGTTAGCAAATAAATAAGAATAATTAAATAGAATAAATAAAATAAAGAAAAGATGAGAAATGGGCCTGAGATAAGGGGTGGAGAAAGCAACAAATTTGGCCCAATTGAGGAGATCCAATTTGACTTTTTACAATCCTGTGCATTGCGTTTGACTGGCCTTTTGGTGCACCCTCAGTGGTAGCCACTAGATCTGGCCATTTGGTGTGTTGAATGGTGAAGGAATATGATGTACCCCAAGCTCATGCGTGCACTGGATTTCCTGTAAGAAAATATTATAGAGAAAATAGGGGGACCTGGGATTCGAACCCAGGTCCTGAGGCACATTCCAATGGTATGTAACCAGCTGGGCTATTAGTTCTTTTTGTACATATACTAAGAATCAAATATAATATAAAAAAACAAAGTTTATGGACAAAAAAAGCAAAAAAACGCGCGCTCGTTCAAACAAACCAATGGGATATGGCCACGTCTTCGTCCCTGTCATGGCATCGTCGCTAAAGGTCCAAATACCTATACCTACGGACAAATGTCCGTCGCTACAAACTTGTCCACTCTCAAAATCTCGTACAGACCATGTAAATGAATTCTAACACCATGGTTAGACTCGTATCCTTCTTTTGATCACAACCATAGCCATTACTAGGGCCAATTATTCCTGAAATCAAAAACCCTAAAAACTCCAAGAAAACCTAACAATGGTGACTCACGGTATAGGTCACATAAATGAAATTGAATAATGCCAAAAGCTTATAAATATCATGGTGATCAAGATTATGCCATTATTTTACGCTATGGATGCAAGAATAGTGTTAATCGATTTCAAGAACATAGTGATTCCGTGAACGACTTACAGTGCGTGAGAGGGCTCAAAAATGCCTACTTTTGATTGCTTTCGCTTGTGGAGATTGTCAGGAGACGATTGGGACAAATGCCAAGCCTTGAGGATGCCTCTAAGTGGGATTTTGATCTCACACTTTTCTTTGATTTTTTCAGATTTTGTTTTCTCTCTAGCGACTGTCTCCAACCCTTGTTTTGGTCTGCCTCCCCTCCTTATGTATCACACAATGCATTAGGGTTGTTTATTCAGTCCAAATATTCTTCTTTCAATGATTTTGATATTGATTTGATTTGCTTTGAACAACATTCCAAACATGGCCTATTTCCAATCTTTTTGTACACATATGGCTTGATGCGAATTTGAATGCCTTGCTAGCTGTAATTAGGGTCTGAAACAATCAAAAGATCCTTTGTTATCAATGCTTTGGATTTTTATTTGATTTATTTTGATTTAAATCAAATTAATTCAAATAAAAATCAAAATAATTAATAAAAATATGATATGGACAAGCGTCAAAGGCTGGAGCACGTGGGTTATGATGCCAAATCAAAACAAGTGGAAAAGAATGGGCCCATTTGGCAAAATTTGAAGTTTTGGGGATAGTTGACTTTTGGCAATTTTGCAAAAAAGGTCAACTTCAACAATGCATAACTTCCCCAATTTTAACTCTTTGGAGGTGTTATTCGACTTCTTAGAGAGCTTGAGATGTCCTATAAACAACCCTTTTGGTCTCATCTCAATTTGATATTCCATGCTCATGTATGAAGCTTTGACAAAAAAGGTGTTTTTGTTGACTTTTCAAAATGTCCTATAATGTCCAAATTCATAACTTCTTGTGAGTGCATATTTTGATCTTGGGAGATGAATATGGATTGTAGGAAATTTAATCCTCTTCAAAATGAGATTTGGATGGGTCATTTCTCATAGAGTATGAGAAATTTATGCTTGGTCAAAGTTGGGTTGACGTTTCCTGTAAAACCCTAATTTAGCAACTTTTGAGTCTTGATGAATTTTAAGCAATCCTTGATGAATCATGATCAACCCTTGATCAAATGATGAAATATACTTCATAATGAGAATGTTTACAAAAAATCTTTAAGTTTGACTGTATTTGGGTCACAATTGACTTTTGCCCTAGCACAGGCGATTTTTGGACCTTTGAGCCATTGACTGAGCAAACTTCCTCTGCAAGGCTTGAAACATGACATGGATGGTCTTGAGAACATATTAGGACAATGTTGAGCACTTGGGGTCACTTGGACTCAAGGATCTTCATGCAACATGAAACCCTAATTTGGGGTAGACTGTCTTAGGAGAGAGCTTGTCTGGCCAACCTTTGGACTACCTTGAGCAACTTGAGGCTCTTTCTTGAAATATCTTGAGAAATATGGGAGGGAAAATTTTGGGGTACAACAGCAACCAACTTTTACATTTCTTGTACATTCTTATCCATTCAATATGGTTGTAATAGTAAAATAGGATATAATTTGCAATCCCCATTTGAAATGTGTACACCCCCATCCCCATGATGACTGTAATAGCGTAGAATCTTTATCTTCCGTACTTTTATTGCTTTCATATATTGTTAGTAATTAGGGTGTGTATGACAAGATAAAACCAACAAGTAGACCACAAAAAATCCAAGACAAATGCATTCAATCAAACAAATTCGCATACTTACACCCTTAGGGTAATTCCAATTGTTGCCTTACAAAAATGGCCATGTTATGCATGTCGGATGTCTTAGCACAAACGAATTGAAAAAATACAAGATCAGAGTCCCTCGATGACGCTATCATAGTTGCCTTTAAAAATTATCTTAGTCCCTAAAGGAAAGTTCTAAGTCATCTCACAACATTGCTATCATGGTCATACGATGACCCAATGCCTGTCCCTTCACATCCAATGATGAGGCTTCTTACCAAATCAATGGTAAGATAGAAACATCTAAAGGAGGAGGAAAAGCATATCTAAGACCTTTTGAGTAGGTAGATTACTTTTAGTTACTTGCTCAATTTCAAAACAAACATCCTTGCTATAAAAAAAACACATACACTTTCAAAACATCTTCAAAACATTTTCCAAACATTGAAAATATTTTCAAAAGCTTAACACCTTTGTATACATTCTTACGAACGAGAATTATTACAAAAGTTTGCCTAAACGATGGCGCCTTTTCAAAATACTTTCAAAAACCACACAAAGCACATTTTTCAAACAAAAGCAAGTGATCTAGCAAGTAACTAAGAGCCCATGGAAAACATTGGATGAAAAGGGTGCTAATACCTTCCCTTTTCATAATCTACCCCCCGAACTCAAGAAACAATCTCTAAAGGTCTTTCCTGTGCTTTTTTTACCTTTCCTTTTGGATAAAAAAAAGTCGGTGGCGACTCTTGCTAAACTGCAACATTTGTGAACACAAACGCAAAACCTTAAGTCAGTTCTCCCACTGTATCACAGAAATGGCGACTCTGCTGGGGAAAAATATAAAAGTGGGGTTACCTTAGGGTTAGATCACATTTACTTGCTTTCATTGTTTGATTTGTATGCTTTACAAATGGGTCCATGATTAATTCCAGAAACAAGAAGGGACAACTATATATGTGACCAGGTCAGAGATTAATTCCTGAAACAAGTTGGGGCAACTATCTCTACGACCAACAAAAATCAAGTTCCAGATTAATTCCCGAAACAGGACGGGGAAACTATATATACAACCAAGCAAAGATTAACTCCCGAAACGAGACGGGGAAAATATCTTTCTTTCTTTATGGTTAGATGAAGATCAATTCCCAAAACAAGATGGGGCGACTATCTTTATCACCAAGTTGTATGAACTCTCGAAATAAGACATGTTTACCAACAAAAACAGATTGTAGGTCAATTCCCGAAACAGGACGGGGAGACTATCTACATGATGAACACTTTCTTTAAAGACTTTTTCTGGCTCAGATTAAATCAACCATATATTTCTTCTGATAATTCTCCCATTTAAAGACAGATGCAAACATCTTCTGGCTCAGATTAAATCAAGCATATATTTTTTCTGATACTTCTTCCAGTAGATATTTTTCTGGCTCAGGTTAAATCGACCAAAGATTTATTCTGATACTTCTCCCAATTAAAGACAAACTTAAACATCTTTTGGTTCAGATTAAATCAAGAATAGATTTGTTCTGATACTTCTTCTAGCACACTTTTTCTGGCTCAGACCAAATCAACCATAGATTTATTCTGATACTTCTTCCAGTTAAAGACAAAAAGACCCCTCCTGGCTCAGTTTAAATCAAGCGTAGATTTATTATGATGCTTATTCCAGTTGAAGTCGAGCATAGACTTAGTCTAATTTCTATCAACAGTTACTTTGGATGACATATATAAGCCCATCTCCGACAATTCTCCATAACCTCTACAAATGGCATCTTTAAGCTCATTCCTAGTATTACATCAACCAACAGCATTACTTCGGGCACATGCGAGTGCAAATTTCTGGGCACTTATGTGTTTAATTATCTTCCACCTTCAAGTCACAAATGGAGGACATGAAAAATCTAAATCTTCAGGTTTAAGAATATTGAACAGGAGAAGTTGTTTTACCCCAAAATTTACCCTCCCGTTTTCTTCAAGACATTCTTCTAAGATTCTCAAATACTCAACGATTCTTAAGAGTTACTCAGACAAAATCACCACCTAAACATTGGCCTATAACTAGGGTTTTGGTTTTCTCAAGGGAAATTGGACTTCTAATGCATAAAATGACTTTCATGGTTCATCATAGGTCCCCAACAATGCTCATGTAAAGTTTCAAGCCTTGCATCACAAATTTGCCTAATCAATTGCTCTGATGACTGAAAATCAATTGTATTGGTTAAAAAGTCAACTGCAGGCAAACATACAGTCAAACTTCAAGATTTTTTATCAACATCAATACTTTGAGGTGATATTCATCATTTGATCAAGGGTTGACCATGATTCCTCAAGGAAAGTCCTCATATCATAAAAGGGGAAAATTTGCCAAAATTAGGGTTTTGACTGAAGATGACTGATCATTGAATTTTGGCCTAGTGCATAACCTAATGGCTTGAATCATGATCTCAAGGACTCAAATACAACATATTGACCTAATTACATTACTCAAAACATTTCCAAAGATGCAAGTGATGGAGAGTTGAAAATTTGAATCAACTGATGAAAAGTCAATAGTCATTCAAAAGTCAAACTTTGACTTTTTGGTCAACATTGGAATTCAAAAGTCAAGAATCATCAAGATGTTCAAAACTATCAAACTTGATCATAAATAAATTAAAAAGTCAACAAAAGTCAAATTTGGAAAATTTTCTAACACTTAGAAAAATTCTAAGTGTTTTTGTTTTTAACAAAAACCCTAACATCACAAGCAAGTTTCCTCAAGATGCAAGTTGATTCAAGTAAAACTTTCAACATAAAAGTTGTAAGGATAGATGAACTATACAAATTTTTTAATGTGTGATGATCCTCAAAAAGTGCTCAATTTAAGAGATATAAGCTCATGAAGTTATGGTGTTTTTTATCCAACACTTAGAAATTTTTTTACAAGTTTTAATCAGATTTTGGTCCCAACTTCATGGCCATTTTTCACCAAGTTCACATTTGATTCAGCCAAAACTCACAACATGAAAGTTGTAGAAAAATTTTCAAGCTTTAAATAATGTCCAAGAACACAATTTTATCATGCTTGAGAAAGGAGAATCGAAGGGATGAAGTTGGGTATCTAAGGTTGCATTATAGGTCATTTTTGTGACAAGTTCATAACCCAATCTCCAAGCCATGCTTCATAATCCCACTTTTCAGGCTTTTAACCTCGAAATATATCCATAATCAGAAGATTACACAAGCTTTTGAGCTATGATTCAAGTGATTAAAGCTTTGACCAATCCATTTTGCCATTAAGGTAAGAAAGTTCACACTTCCATTCTTGTAAAGTCACTTTATACACAAAGTCAACTTCTTGAGCCTCTAACTTGTTTGTTCTGATCACACATAACCTAAAAAACTCAGAGGTACATGTTTAAAGTGTCTAACCATAATATGAGACAATGTACAAGGCACTGGAACCATGATCTTCAAGTTTTCTTCATAACTAAGCAACCAAGCCATTACTTGTTATCTTGCAAACCTGGTTATTTCAGCTCCTCAAACCCTTTTCCTATAAATATAAGGGTCATTAGCAAGCCATATCACGAATACACAACCTCAAAAACCTCTCATAATTAGAAACTACATATAAAACTCCATTTGTTGCAACTTCTGACGTTAAACACCAAAGACTCAATCCACATGTGCGTTTTCACTTTAAATCACTTACAAAGTTTCTATAACTCATATAGAACTCATCCAAAGACCTGTTTCATCACTGTAACACCATCTTCATCATCTTCCAAACTCAAAAACAAAGCTTTGCAACTTGACTTGTCCAGAAGAATTGAGGCACTATCAATCCAAGGTAAGCATTCCAAAAGCTTCCTAGGAGTTCAGTGAAACTATCCAGATCATCCTAATACCTCCAAAAGTGCTCTAACTTCAAACTCAATTCTCATTTTTTAGGTAAGTTTTCTAAACTTTGAAATCTCTGTACAAGCATCATTTGCATTTATTTTCTAAAGCAAAAATATAGATATCAATGCCCTGAAGCCAACCATGTCTTTAGTTTTCATTTATGTTGACCGTGTGATGAGAATTTTTTATTTGAAATTTAAGAAATATTAGGGTTCAGTTTGGTACCAATAGAAATTCACTTTAATCTTTGAGTTTTAGCTTAAGTTAATGGCATGATTGAATTCCTAGTGAAATTTAGAACAACTTTAATGTTTACATTTTTCAAAAAGGTTTAGAAATGGAAGAATTTAAAAAATAAAAAATGTTGGGTTTTGTTCTGGCGCGAGGAAGAAGATGAAGTTCATAAATTTGAACTTGTGGGCACATTTTATAATATATTTATTGATGGTTGTTTCATAACCGGATGAAACAGCCACCCCAGTGGCAAGCGTGTGTGTGTGTGGGGAGTTAGTGTGCCAGGGCAGGGGTTCGATCCTTGCCTCTGGCATTTTATTTTTCAACATTTCTCTCATGAATCAAGTACATGCAAGTCACACGCGCTCATCGTGCACCTCATGCTACAACCATCAGATCATCATGCAAGCAAATCCAATGCTTCAAGCGTGCCTTTCCACCATGAACTATCAAGGGCCAACCTCACTGGATCCAAACAGCGCCTGGGCCTCCCTTTTGGGCTTTTTGTTTTTGCTTTCTAACACCCCTCATTTTTCTTTTGTAGCAACCAAACCAATTTTATTTTTATTTGTTTTAATTATTTCTTTTCTTTAATTTAACTTTATTTAAAATCAGAAAAAATCATAAAAAATGACAAAAATTAGATTTAGTTTTTTGTTTAAATAATTACTTTAATTTTTGACAAATAAAAATTAATTTATTTTAATCACCTTGATTTTATTTTATTAAGGCTAATTTTTTATTTATTTATATATTATATATATATATATATATATATATATATATATATATATATATATATATATATATATATATATATATATATATATATATATATATATATATATACTTCATTTATTTTTCTAAACAAAAAAAAACAAATACAAAAACAAAAACATTTTCTAAATACTTAGATTTCTTTAGGTCTTGATTAATTAATTAAATTAGTTTTCCTAAATAAAAATAAATTAATTTAATTACACCTTATTTTATTTTGTAAATTAATTAGAATTAGGTCTAAATTTTATTTCAAATACTTTTCTAAACAAAAATAATAAATTATTTTCTTAACACTTAGAAATTTTGCTTAGGGATTCTTAAAGCATATTTCCCCTTTTCACCACCTTCGCGTACTTTATTTTCGCATTAGTATTTGACAATATTGTAATTTCTCAAAGAATGTAATAGATGAATTAAGTTTTTCTTTACCTTTTCTACCTCATTCATAAAACTTGTACCCCCACTCCCGAAGCATTGTAATAGCATAGGACATTTAATTTCCGCAATTGATCGTTTTCCTTATTACTGTTAGTAATTAGGGTTTGTATAGCATGATTAAAAAGAAAACATTAGAAAACCTAACCTCAAAGACAAAAATACTTGAAATCAAAACACTTCGCACACGCGTACCTCTAGGGTTACCCTAACTTGTTGCCTCGAATTTAAATAGTCATTTCCCTCGAACGTAGAATGCTTTAGCAAAGACCCTCGGTTAAAAGATCATAGTCCCTCGGTGACCCTTCGATGTTGCCTTCGGTAAATGATCTTAGTCCCTTACGACAATTGCTAAAGCGTATTACAAGTTGCCTTCTATGATTGTACGATGACCCACGCCTCTCCCTCACATGCAATAATATGGCTTCCTACTAACTAATGGTAGGATAGCCCTATCTAAAGGAGGAGGAAAAGAACAAAGACAATTGAGTAGGTAGACCGCTCGTAATCGCTTGCTCACGAACTAAAACAATCTTTACACTTTATGCTTTCAAAATAAATATTTTCAAAACACTTGCTAAACACTCTTGAGGACCTATACAAGGGTTATTATAAAGCAAATTGCTATTGGCATTTTAAAAGCACCTTTCCACAAAACAAACACTTTCTTTGAAACAAATATTTTCCAAAACAAACATTTTATATACATTCTCAATGACATGAGAATCATTAAAAAATCGTCTCACTTAGGCATTTTCAAAATATTTGCAAACACACACAAACACAAAACATTTTCAAAGTGAGCTAGTGATTAAGAGCCCGTAGATAACTACGGATGAAAAAGGTGCTAACACCTTCACTTTTCATAACCTACCCCCTGAACTCAAGAAAATTCTCAAAAGGTATTTCCTGTTCTATTCACCCTTTACTTTACTGGATAAAAGAAAAGTCGATGGAAACTCTTGCTATCCGCAACACTTGCGATGAAACACAAAACCCAAGTCAGTTCTCCCACCGTATTACATCATGCCATAAATTTGTTCGCGGCCATCCATTAGCATTGTGAATCTAGACACAAAATTCCTGAAAGTGTTCGTCCCTGGTGGTTTTATGTTCACTAGGGAACCCTGTGTACGTACTGGGGACAAAACTGGACCACTAAAAGCATTTTTCGAAATTCCTGTTATACTTGCTTGAACTGGTATATATTCAGTTGCAGATGACATAGCCGTACTTTCCCCTGTCGAAGGGGGTGATTGTTCTCCACTGTTATTGGGTGGGTTAACCATATTCCTATTGTATTTCCTCTTTGGTATAAGTTTGTTAGTTTTGGATAATTTTCTGTTCCTTAATCTCATGCAGCAATGTCAAACAACACAGACAAAAACGAAAGAAAAACCAACACAACAAAAAATTTGACACAAATTTAGAAACTGGTCCCACTGGGCGTGCCAATTTGTTTACCCTTGAATTTGGTAAAGAACGGCTAGTATTCCAAAACAAAGATAATTTAGGTTACTCATAGGATCGACTAGATTGATCCTAGGACATATGTTTAAGTTTGGATGTTATAATGTTTCTGGATATTTACTCTTTGTCGAAAATATAATTACAACGAATGTAAAGGTAAAACAAAGGATTTTAAGATAAAGATAGAAAAGGTTTAAAGTAAAAACTGGAATGTAAATGTATTTCAACTTAAACATAAATGAAACTTAAAAGACTTTATTCGAAAGATAAATGACTTTGAATAAAAACTGGTGTTTCATACGTACAGTCTAAGTAACTCTTTTCTCTAACACTTGGTACTTCGAGTTTAGTTGAGTGATTTGTATAAAAGTGAACACACTATCACAAATGAAAGCTATTTTTAAAAGGAATATGAAGATATCACTACCAAAAAGACTGTTCACATCCACTTCTGAAGAAACATCAGTAGTTTAGAAGAATGTTAAATGTTCACCAGAAAGAGGATCATATGTATACTTTTTAACAAGTTGATGCTTCAGAAGTCATAAGTAATCAAGAAGAAAGAATTTTAGATAAGTTGTTGCTTCAAGATCAGAAATCGGGATTGTAAATAAACAAGATTCCAATGCAAAGACAAAGTCAAGATTCTGAACACATAAAGAGAAAGCTTACACTTTCGAATTAGAAGTCAAGACCTATTAATCAGAAGAGTTGATGCTCATATTTCTAAAGAAAAAGTTAAGTGTCTGAAGACTCGGATAGTTTATGGAATACACACATATCCTCTCAACATCAGAAGTACTCCATCAGAATGAAGGATCATGGAAAAAAGATCTGCTAGACTCAATTCTAATCAACATCATAAATTCCATTAGAAGACAAGATCAATATGATATCTTCTCAATCCAATCTACTCACCAGAAGAACTATTGTGACCGTTTTTAAAGAAACATCAGCAATTTTAAGGAATGTTGAATGTTCCTCAGAGAGGGAATCAAATGTTTTCTCAGAAGAGCGCCACACTTAAATCAGAAATCACATTTTCTTTTAGAGAGAAAGAATTCATGATCAAAAACCAAGATGTAGCTAACAAAGCTATTGCTTCCAGCTCAATCCAAAGATCAAAATTCAAGAGATCAGAAAGAAATATTTTAATGTCAAAATAGATGTATTGTTATAAGCTTCTGCTTCAGAAATCAGACATCAGATATGTAACTCAAAAAAGCTGATTATCAAGAGATCAAGATCAATTCAAGACATATAGATCAGAAAAAGCTTTCGCTCAGAGACAAGACATTGTTCATCAGATAAGTTGTTGCTTATATATAAGAAGACAAAATTCAACTATCTTAAAGACTCTGACTATACAACAATGAAACATCTTCTGGATCATTTTCATCCATCATATCAGAATCAATCCAGCAAAGAGAAAATGGACAATGATCAAAAAGAGATATCTTCCAAGATCACTACTTAGCCACAAATTATATAGTACATTACTTACGCTTCAACTTCCATTACATGCTTATGTATCGTACTATTTTGTCTTCCATGATGAAATGCTACCGTTACTATAGCTGGCAAGTGACAACACTATTTTCGTACTACCAACAGTCTATTCTCTCAAGTTTATATAAAGAGACCCCATCAGCATTTGAAGATTGACGAATCAAACTACAACGTCAATCTTGAACCAAATTGTTGAAACACTGAAAAATATCAAGAGAAAAAGAAGAATCATTATTCAAGTATTTATTCACAAATATTTTTCTTGAGAAATATCAAGAACACAAGAGTTGTTGTTCATTATTGTGTTAAGATATTAGAGATTAAGCAGGAAGAGTTGTTGCTCGTTATTTGTGTTTATCTTAGAGTTCTCGATATAAAGAGTTATTTCTTATTATTTTTATTAGAGACTTTGTTCTTCATTATTATGTTAATCTGATTTTTAGAAGCAAATATTGTTGAAATTGTGGTATATCAGACTTCAGATGTCCTATGAAATGTTGGGACATCTAATCCGACTTAAAACACATATACAAGGTATAAACATACAAAATAATACTGAAAAGCATAAACAACACACATAATTGTTAACCTAGTTCAGAGCAACTCTCCTACTTCAGGGCCATACCAAACCAAGGATAAAGTCCACTATAATAATATCAATTTGAAGCTAAACTAGTCCCAAGTTTAAAACTTCTCACTTAATCACTACCCGTGATAACTTTTTACCTAAGACTCACCTAGGTATGAGGCTCTCCTCAACTCCTTCATCAATCAGAGACAACGATTAGATCATAACAGGAAGACACACTTCCATGACCCAAAACCAGAAGACACACTTCCATGACCCAAAACCAGAAGACACATTTCCATGACAATACCTAGCCAAGATTCTTAACTAAGAACACAACTTAGAGTTGCTTGAAAGCTTCCTCCAAGAACAATACTACCTCTTGCTTAAAAGATTTGAGGAGAACAATAACAAAGATTACAATTCTATAACACAATCCAACTCACAACCCGAGTGGATCACACAAACCAACTCTCCTAGAGAGTGGTACAGACTTAGCCCTAATAATATTACATCATCGGCTGGTACATTTACCTAGATTACAATGCTTCTATTTATAACCTATCTCCAACTAGATTTCGGCTTCAAATCACAACATATCAATTGTTACAAATCTGCATAAGATTCTGCAATAAAATAGGAATTCAATCAAATCTTTCTTAAAAAGTCTCCTTATTTAGAAAGTATATTTTCCTCTTGAATTCTGATTGAATCTTCTATACCTACAACTCAATGCCATATAGGATTGCATAATATAACAGAATCCAATTGTTCAGCTCAGCACAAGCGCAGTGTCGAATGACTCTGCATATGACATCTTATATGACATGTTACTCCAAATGATGAGAACTTCTCATCTCAACATGTCTCAATATAAAATAAGAATTCTTGCTCAACCTGTTATTATTAGCAAGATAATACGTCATATTTAACATATTGCTGCTATATTAGTTTTACCAAACATAATTCGAACCATAAAAATAGAGAATTAACAATCTCCCACATTTGGCTTATTTTAGTTAAAACTAATTTACATGACCTTTTCATACACAAATGTGAACCATAAAAAAAACAAAGGCTAAACAATAACAATCAGCAACAACAATAAAAATAGAAAACATTAGAGCATCAGTCTCAGTCTTCATACATTTGATAGTCTTCACTGTCATCAGCAGTAAGACATCTTCATGACTGTCCAACACATGTTCTCTCTCTTTTTTTAAGAGAATCAACAAGCATATTCTCTCCCCTTTTTATCCAAAATATGACAAAGGTAACCACAAGAGGTAATATCTTCATTGCAACATATCAAACTTAAGACCACATAACACCAACCTCGGGATACAAGGAGTAGAAGGTCCTGAAGTCATGGTGTACATGAGGAAGAAGATATGTAACACTCCCCCTCAATCCAGGAACATAAAACATTAATGGTGGCAAGAAATAACCCTTAATAAGAAACCAAACACCAATTGTCCAACGCAGATTCTGGCTGTCTTCATAATTTCCATACATGCATGCACAAAGTTAAACATCTCATTTTACCATCCTCCTGACAGCATCATCCACATTACTTCCTTTTTTTTGGCTTAGGAAGAAAACATGTCCTGAAAAATATCCTGACATCCAGTCAGACATTGTCTTCTTTCTCTTGTATGCACAAAAACTTGACCAACACATCTTCAACTATCAGACCAAGATGCTTCACAGAAATATTCATGTTCTGAAGCATAAACACAATGTCTTCCACTGGTCTCTAAATATACTCCTTTTGGCCAGCACAAATCAAAATATCAAGACCATCACGTGTGACAACTCCCATTCAACCAAAACCTTTGATAAAGTCCTTCCAAAAACTGCAGAGAAAAATAAATTCTCCCAGATACAAACAAAACTTCCCTTCAAACTCCTCCTAAGAAGCATGTGTGCTCATGATTCAAACAACTAGCTTAACAAAGCTAGAACCAACCATGCACCATTAATAAACATAAACCATAACAACATTCAGCAGCCCAATGTCAAAATATGTTGTCTGACATTACATCCTCATAAGAGGTACACAATCTCAACAAGCTTGATCAGCACACAAGCTTTACCAGGTCTACCCTGATGCAGAAACAACCCATAGACAAGTACTTCACTCCCCATGTCACAGATAACCAATCCTCTTGCTGAACATAACCATTTGAGCACCATAAGAGCACACATGAGAGACTAACTTCAACTTCACACACCTGCTGAACACATTCTCAAACTATAAAATAAACCTTGACTTTTACAGATTCAGATACACTAGCTCTCTGAGTATACCACCAAGCACCCTGAGGTATTCACACACCAAGGACACACCTGATAATTGTCCTTACAGATCCACACAAGACACACTTGATTTGGAATTTCTCACATATTCCATAACAAATGCTCTTAGCTTGCTTGTTACATAAGTTCCCAATTTCCACCATCCTTTACTTGTAGTAGAAGAAACCACCACCTCAACAGGCATTCTGATCAGATCACCCTATCTGACACTCTTCTTCTTATCTTATCAATTTTTGGTCCAATTTCTATCTTCAGTCATGACATAAGTCATGCATTTCACCACACATCCTAGAGGACTGGGTCAGAAGCCTCACATCCTTCTCCATTATAGTTGGAATTGCCACTTCTAAATATAATGTAGAATAACATCCATAATCCCAAGCTTCTTCCAACGACATCCATAAGCAATCATGATGTTACAACATCATTTAGGACATCAACTTCTTATCACAAAACCCAATCACAATGATTCTTAAACCACCATTCATAGGACTTATTGTTTGCATTTAAGTCCTTCAAGAATCTCCCAATAGAACACGCCTTCAGCAGCTACCACACACCAGGGAACCATGGAGAGACATAAACTCTCAAACCATTTTTGAAAAATAGTGTTCAGAATGCAGACTTTCACACACACGCTAGACAAATAATTAACTCTTGTTAAAATATTTACCGTCGGCCGTATGCACATCTTCAACCGGTAACACACAACAGAGTATCATGGATAGAAATAAACTCTCAAACACTTTCTGAATCAAAATATTCAGAGTATAATTCTGCATGAACACATCAGACAAATACCCAGGTCTCGTCAGAGTATTTGCAATCAGTCACATGCACACATTCATCAACAGAACATTTTCTCATGTTCCTTTCTTCACATGTATAGTCTATTGATAAGACAATCTCTACACAAATGATATAACACATGGTCTGACATCCTTCTTATGTACGCCACTAGTAAGGAATTCTACCTTATGGCCAATAGTCATGACAAACATTCACTTCACAGGCCATTCTAGATTAGGCCAGTGGCTTGACCTTACACTCCACCATGAACAAACCCAAAAACTTCCTTCGCTGAAGAAGCAAGGAACTAAACTAATGTAACAACATCAAGTCAGACATCAGCCTAGAACACATGGACTTAACCATTTACCATGGCTTTCAAGATAATACCCATGGAAGTCCATATACAACTCTTACAAGGGACACAAGAGGATCAACCATCAGTAGTTGATCAACCTTCAAGACCAGATCAAAATACATGCAGAGCATACACACCTCAAGAAGCTTCTTCTTATACGCATAATGTTCATACCTCCTGTTTGACTTTGAGGTCTTAGACGTCATTCTTCTGCACCTAAAGAGGAGATTTCCTCTAATAGGTATATGGAGCAGACTTCAACAAACATGGCATTGATTGATCATTATTCTCCACAAGCAGACTATTCAGACTAAGTATCCTTCTCCCAAATCTTCAAGATACAAGGATTCCCTTCAATCCTTGCAAACATAAATGTTATCATATAACTGAACCATAAGCATGAGGAGAACCTTCCCATCCAGATAACAGGAAAGAATAATCAAACTTCCTTTCTTAAGAACCATGATCCTTGGTTCCTAATAGGATTACCAACTTCTCCTTGACCCTGACAAAAACTTAAATGCTCATCTTAGGTGGATTAGATACACTTCAAAGTGAAGACACCAATCAACCATTGAACTTAAGTTAACACATCTCCAATCCACACAACCCCTTGATTGTATCTTATACAACATCAAAACAAGAAATCCATGTTCTCATAGACTTCATAAGAAAAATAAAGTTTGGGTAAACAACCTCCATCCTATTTGAGAGAAACATCAATCAAACATATTGAGAAAAATAAATTCTCAACACAAAGATGCCAGAACATTAAGTCTGACATATCTTCAAGTTATTGCAACTTCAGATTAAGGACTCTCCATTATTAACTACTAAGAACTCATAAGGTAATTATACATACTCCACTCCAATAGATGCACTCCTATGGTTGGTGCACACAAATTACTCCCCTCAAACAGAATATGTTCTATGGCCATAAATAAGATTCCATAAATCAGGCTCCTTTGATCAGAAGGATCTTCCAGATGTGAGAGAGAATGTCCTTTACATTTGAGCTTGACTTACACATATAAAGGATCTGGTTGGGATACCTTTAACAAGACTCCACACTCCAACTCATGTGGATCAAAAATTAAATTAATCCAATGAGTGACAATATGTTGATCATCTCTTAATCAACACAAAAAACACCCCTGGTGCCTCCTCTTCCAGACCAGGAGTAGGTTCTAAACATATGTGATTAATACACATTTGTTTAGAGCCCAAAGCATTTGCTAAGCCAATCCTTTATCCAATAGGGTTCTTCTCAAATTTCTTATGAGATGTTCCAACATCTGGTAGAACATCTTTCCTATACCTAATCAACATAATCTTGAGATTGGTTGATCGCACTAAATCGCACTATGTTTCTGACTCAAATATCACATGTTTTCCTTAGTTTTTATTATCATTTTCTCGTATTATGTTCCTTTTTCCTTTGTTTTCAGGATTCTTGTCATTTCAGAGCCTTCTGTGAAGAAACGAGCCAAAACGCCAAGAAATTAGGGTTTTTCAAGATATTCTGCACTTATGGCGTTCAGCGCCGCGCCGGCTACAGGGAACGCGATGACGTGGCCCACTTTCACCCAGAGACCAACTGCCACGTTCCCATGATGTGGCAGTTCCAGCCACCGCGCCCGCGGCCACTGCCACCGCGCCCGCGGCCTTCACAAAAATCTTCCCGCTCAGAAGAAGTTGAGGGGCATGCTGGTCTTTACGCATCTCAAGGATCCTCTATAAATAGTTTTCGATTTTCATTTTTTAGTTTCACCCAAGCTTAGTACAATCTTAAGCCATATACTATCAGTTTCTGTAAAGTAATAATCTCTTCACATCGGGGAGTTATTACGGTGTAGATTGAGTTGTAATCGAGTCTTGGAGCACTTTGGTTGAAGTTCATCATACCAGCCTTACCATTCCGCAGATTTGTATCAGATTCAAGTCTCCGACTGGAGCAAGGTTCTAATTTATTGCATTTCTTTACTTATAATTGCTCTTACCATAGTCTACACGTTTTATAGACTCTAAATTCTCTTACCATAGTCTACACGTTTTATAGACTCTAAATGCTCTTACCATAGTCTACACGTTTTATAGACTCTAAATGCTCTTACCATAGTCTACACGTTTTATAGACTCGCACTTATTATGTCTGGCTAAACTATAAAGGTTTTGATGTAATGATTGTCATCATGGTCATGTTCCAATTATCATGCTAGTGAAAATACTCTGGGGATGTTTTGCTTTTAACTTAAGTCAATTATGTTTAAATGTTTATTGGGTAAGATCGAAAGCCGTCCAAACTAATGATACGACTTGATTATTATTTAACCAAACGAAAAGAGCGAAAGCCGTCGATTGGTTAAATAGGAATCATTGACCTTTTTAGAAAACGATTTTGAAACTATTTTCGGACGCGTTTGTAGGTTTGAAATCTGACTCTTGGTCAAAAGCCAAAAGTCTCTTTAAGTTAATCTTTCCAAGTAAAATTACTTTTCTGTTAAGTCAAAACTATCAATTTCTTAAAAATAGGTTTACCTCTTTAACGTGGAAGGCACCCTTTATATGTGACAATAAAGGAATTTAATTTAAAGAGTAAATTCGGTTCTTAGTAGTCAAAAGCTACAAGTTCACGTTAAATTGATTCTTTGCTATCAATAGAAAATACTGCCCCATAAGTAGTTTCATCTACGCATGACCGGACCAATATCTGATTACATGATTTACATTCCAACCTGTATTTTAAACTGTTATTTACTTCGCTCATTTACTTTGTTGCACTGCACTCACATCAATATTCTTGTTCGCCTTAGATAAGCACCTTAGCAATATAGTTGATAGATTGACAATTGGTCTCTGTGGTTCGATAATCTTATATATTACTTCGATAGGCTGTGCACTTGCAGTACTATATTTAGGCTATACGTCACACACCCATCAAGTTTTTGGCGCCGTTGCCGGGGATCAACTTCGTCAAATTTCGTACCCTATTGTTATCCCGTTTAGACTAAGGCTATTCTAGCCGGTAGATGCGTAGAAATCGTAGCACCGGTAACCTAATAGATCCTTTAGTAGAACCTGAACGTTACGCTTGTGCCCGTCTTTTTATACGCAAGATAAGAAGAGCTATGGCAGAGGATCGTAACCAAAGACCACTCAAGGAATTCGCCCAACCATCTAACGAGGAACCTAGTTCCAGTATAGTAAACCCTATTATAACTACCAACAACTTTGAACTAAAGCCCTCATTATTACAATTAGTACAACAAAACCAATTCGCTGGTCTCGCTACCGAGAACCCGAATCAACATTTAAAGGTATTTATCCAGTTAGCTGACACCCTTAAGGCAAATGGAGCCACACCCGAAGCCATCCGTTTAAGACTGTTTCCTTTTTCCCTTAGAGGTAAAGCTCACGACTGGTTAGACGCCCTTCCAGCTAACTCAATAACAACTTGGGAAGACCTTAGGAGAGCTTTTCTTGCGAGATATTTTCCACCAAGCAAGACCGCTATTCTTAGGAACCTGATCACTTGTTTCACCCAAAACCAAGGCGAATCACTTTTTGATGCCTGGGAGAGATATAAAGAACTTTTAAGAGCTTGTCCGCACCATGGCCTGGAGTAATGGTTAATCGTACATACCTTCTATAATGGACTCCATTACAACACAAAGATGTCCATAGACGCTGCCGCTGGCGGAGCGTTGATGAACAAACCTTACCCTGACGCTTGTGCCCTAATAGAGGACATGGCCCAAAACCACGCCCAGTGGGGATTAGAACGAGCGACAGTAGAGAAAAAGGAGAGCCATGGAGGAAAGCATGAGGTAAGTTGCATGGACATGATTAATGCCAAGATGGACGCCCTAGCTTTGAGAGTCGAGAACATGTCTCAAAACCCAACCACAGTAGCAGCAATCCAATCGGAATGCGAACTCTGTGGAACTCAAGGACATCAAACCGTTGACTGTAACCTTTTGAACGAATCTAGCTCAGACCAAGTTAACTATACCCAAGGGAACCCTTTCTCGAATACCTACAATCCTGGATGGAGGAACCACCCGAATTTCTCATACAAAAACAATAACCCTATCCAAAATCCCGGACCTTCGAGACCTCAAGGATTCCAAACGCAAAAAAAAAACCAACCTATGCAAATAGTGCCCCCAAGACCAAACCTTAAAGAAACCATAGACACCTTTATTCAGACTCAAACTCAGCAAAATAAGGAGTTTATGAACCAACACATTCACACGAACGAACTAGTTACTCAACTGGCAACCAAGTTTGACCAGATTATAACCCACACCAAGATGCTTGAGACTCAGATTTCCCAAGTAGCACAAAACACCTCTGTACAAGTTGCACCTGGAGGACAATTTCCTGGACAAACTCAACCAAATCCAAAAGGCCAAGCAAATTCTAACACCTTAAGAAGTGGAACTGCTTATGAAGGGCCTAGAAATCCTAACTTAAGCACATCGGAAAAACCTATGGAAGATGCTACACCTAAAGACCAGGTAGAGGAACCAGAGAAACCAGAAAAGCAATCAAAACCAGAAGTAGGGAATAACACTCAACAACCTTATAAACCACCCATTCCATTCCCATAGAGGCTGAAAAACACCAAAGTAGAAAACCAGTACCAAAAGTTTATTAAGGTAATAGAGAAACTCCATGTAGAGATTCCTTTTACTGAAGCTATAACCCAGATACCATCATATGCTAAGTTCTTGAAAGATATTTTGACCAATAAACGGCGACTCGATGATCCTAAGCCTTTAGAATGTCATTCTATATCCGAAAATAAACTCGCCAAGAAAGATAAAGACCCTGGAAGTTTTTCTATCCCTTGCATCCTAGGTAACCATATGATAGACAAAGCATTTTTAGACTTAGGAGCAAGCGTAAGTCTGATGCCTCTGGCCGTCTGTAAGAGGTTAAAATTAGGAGAACTTCAACCTACTAAGATATCCTTACAACTAGCTGATAGATCTGTCAAATATCCCATGGGTATTTTAGAAGACATACCTGTCAAGATTGGTCAGTTTTACATTCCGACCGACTTCGTCGTAATGGATATTAAAGAAGATGAAGACATCCCAATCCTCTTAGGAAGACCGTTCCTATCGACCGCCGGAGCTATAATAGATGTGAAGAAAGGGAAACTGACTTTCGAGGTAGGAGATGAAAAGATTGAGTTCATTTTATCAAAGTTTCTAATGGCACCAGTGATAGGAGATGCGTGTTATGCCATCGACGTCATTGACGAATGTGTAAATGAGCTCGAACAAAACGAATCTTTAATCAAATTACCATCAACCCCTATTTTAGAGGATGACGGATTTAAGAGTATCGAACCGTACATTGACAACAACCTTTTCGAATGCTTAGCTCTTACCCCTGACCTTATGCCGCGTACTGAGAAACCCACTATAGAACTTAAGGAACTACCCAAGAATCTAAGATATGAGTTTTTGGATGAGGAGATGAATAGACCTGTTATAATTAGCACCGCTCTAAACCAAATAGAAACAAATCAACTCTTAGATACCTTGCGAAAATATCCCTCAGCTTTAGGGTATAAAGTTTCAGATTTAAAAGGTATAAGCCCATCCGTATGCATGCATCGGATTATGCTAGAAGAAGATTCAAAACCCTCAAAAGAACATCAAAGAAGAATAAACCCTATCATGAGTGATGTAGTCAAGAAAGAAGTTCTTAAGTTATTAGAAGCTGGTATCATATACCAAATTTCGGATAGTGAATGGGTAAGCCCAGTCCATGTGGTACCCAAGAAAGGAGGTATCACTGTTCTGAAAAATGAGAAAGGTGAGCATGTGGCAAAACGAACAGAAGGAGGATGGCGTATGTGTATAGATTACAGAAAGTTGAATAAGGCAACGAGAAAAGACCATTTCCCTCTCCCATTTATAGATCAGATGCTTGAACGTCTAGCAAGACACTCATATTTCTGCTATCTTGATGGGTATTCGGGGTTTTTCCAAATCCCTATTCACCCAGAGGACCAAGAAAAAACCACATTTACTTGCCCTTATGGAACATTCGCTTATAAACGAATGCCCTTTGGACTCTGTAATGCACCTGCCACTTTCCAACGTTGTATGATGTCAATTTTCGCAGACTACCTAGATGGAATTATGGAAGTATTTATGGACGATTTTTCAGTGTGTGGGTTTGATTTCAAAAACTGCCTCTCAAACTTAGAGAAAATCTTAAAAAGATGTGTGGAAGTAAATCTTGTGTTGAATTGGGAAAAGTGCCACTTTATGGTAAATGAAGGGATAGTCTTGGGACACATTATTTCTGAAAGAGGTATAGAAGTTGATAAGGCCAAGATAGAAGTTATAGAAAACCTAAACCCACCTAAGACCATTAGGGAAGTAAGAAGTTTTCTAGGACACGCCGGGTTCTACCGACGTTTCATCAAGAATTTTTCCGGAATAACAAAACCTTTAACTAACTTATTGATGAAGGATGTCGAGTTTGAATTCGACCAAAAATGTCTTGAGGCCTTTGAAGTTTTAAAGCAAGCTCTTATTTCAGCACCTATCATAAGACCACCTGATTGGACACAACCCTTTGAAATCATGTGCGATGCTAGTGATTTCGCTGTAGGAGCTGTACTAGGGCAAAGAAAAGACAAGAAACTGCATGCTATTTACTACGCTAGTAGAACACTAGACGCTGCCCAGCTAAATTATACAACCACAGAAAAGGAATTGCTAGCCGTAGTTTTTGCTATTGATAAATTTCGATCTTATTTGGTGGGAGCAAAAATAATAGTATACACAGATCATGCAGCAATCCGGTACTTGTTAAGTAAGAAAGATGCTAAGCCTAGATTGCTCAGATGGATTCTTTTACTCCAAGAATTTGACTTGGATATTAAGGATAAAAAAGGAGTTGAAAACTTAGTAGCTGATCATCTCTCTAGGTTAGAACACCTTAAACCTGAACTTATACCTATAGACGATCACTCTACTTATGAAAGATTAATAGCTGGGATAAACTCAACTGAAGAAGAGACCTATGAGGAAATCTCAACCTTGAACAACATACCATGGTACGCAGATATTGTGAATTATCTGGCCGCTGATATCATACCCCCTGATTTAAGCTACCAACAGAAGAAGAAGTTTTTTAGTGATGTTAAACACTTCTTTTGGGATGAACCCCTCCTATTCAAAAGAGGAATAGATAATATATTCAGACGATGTGTGCCGGAAGAAGAAGTAGGCAACGTCATTAAACATTGTCATGCTGCACCTTATGGTGGACATGCAAGCACATCTAAAACATGCGCCAAAATATTTCAAGCAGGTTTTTATTGGCCTACTGTATGGCGCGATGTCCACACTTACATTACAAAATGTGACCGATGCCAACGCACTGGGAACATCTCAAGACGTGATGAAATGCCTTTAAGTAACATCCAAGAAGTGGAAATATTTGATGTCTGGGGTATAGATTTCATGGGACCTTTTCCTTCCTCAATGGGTAACAAGTATATCCTAGTAGCTGTCGATTATGTCTCAAAGTGGATAGAAGCTGTTGCATCACCCACAAACGATACCAAGGTAGTTATCAAACTGTTTAAGAATATTATTTTTCCTAGGTTTGGAACCCCGAGGTTAGTCATAAGTGATGGAGGATCGCATTTTATATCTAAGATATTTGACAAGCTTCTAAGCAAATACGGAGTAAAACATAGAGTAGCAACACCCTATCACCCGCAAACCAGTGGCCAAGTAGAAGTATCAAATAGGGAGATTAAGCAGATCCTAGAGAAAACCGTATCATTATCCAGAAAAGACTGGTCTGGAAAACTTAAAGACGCCTTATGGGCTTATAGAACGGCTTATAAAACCCCTATTGGAACAACTCCTTATCAATTGGTTTATGGAAAGTCCTGTCATTTACCCTTCGTACTAGAACATAAAGCCTATTGGGCCATTAAATCCTTGAATCTAGATTACCTAAAAGCCGGAGAAAAACGTATCCTGGACATTCACAAGCTGGAAGAGCTTCGCTTGAATGCCTATGAAAATGCCATCATATATAAGGAAAGAACCAAGATGTGGCATGATAAAAAAATCATCAAGAAAGATTTCAGCATTGGTGATCCTGTTCTCCTATTTAACTCAAGGTTACGACTTTTTCCTGGTAAGCTTCGTTCAAGATGGACAGGTCCATTTGAAGTGTCAAAAGTTCTAAAGTCTGGAGCAGTAGAAATCAAAAACAATTCATGCGCTCCATTTGTGGTAAATGGACAAAGACTGAAGCTATACAAAGGAGGCGATTTGCCTGTTGACTACTCTAGTCATATTCTTATAGACCCACCAATACCCACATAAAGTAAGATCTAATCGTCAAGCTAAAGACGTTAAACAAGCGCTGCTTGGGAGGCAACCCATGGTTTATTTTATTTTATTTTATTTTATTAATTTATATATGTTTTATCTGGACTAATTTCTTGTGTTTATATTTTCAGGATGCATTTCCCCGATGGTATGGTTGTGATTTTCAGGGATGAAGCACAAAAAGCCCGATTTGCTACCTTATCTGCTAGACCTATGGTACCCACTAGGTACCCCGATCAGAGCTGCATGGAGGCACTCGGGATTGAGCCAAGTATTAGGTATCTGTGCAACCAACTTGGCTGGGATCATTATGCTGATGATGTCCACAAAACCTACAGGAACCTTACTCTGGAGTTTCTTAGCTCTGTGGATTATAACCCACGGGTGGGTGAAGGAGATGAGCAAGGATGCCTAAGTTTCAGATTGTTTGGTACCGAGTATACCCTGACCATCAAAGAATTTGGGGATTTGCTTGGTTTCCAAACTGGACCGACCGCTATCACTGAGTTACCATTGAGTTACTATATGGACAGAGATATTGATAAATTTTGGCAGGACATTACTGATGGAGCCAGCCTTGACCCCTCTACCCAGCTGTCCAGGAAGATCCATAACCCGGCTTTCCGATACTTCGAGATGATTCTGTGCCACACTTTCTTTGGGAGGAGTTACTGTGACCACTTAGTCACCGCTGAGGAGATCCTTTTCCTATACTGTGCCAGTCAGTCCAAACCTATAGCTAGTGGAGGTTTTCTGATAGAGAGCCTCGAGCAGACTGCTCGATTTGCTGTAGGACTCATTCATTCCGGAGGGAATGTGACACAGATAGCTTCTGCTTTGGGTTTGGACAGTATGATAGCACTGCTGACCCCATACTGTGGATATACTTTCTTGGATTTAGACTTTTGCATGGATCATGGGCTCATGAGGAGGGCCTCTTTCCACCCATATCAGTACAGATTGCTCATCAATGACCAGATAGTTTACACCTTCACACTGCCAGACCCTCAGATGACTTGTGTTTCCAACCCTGCTAATTGGAACTATTCTGTAGAAGGTTAGGGTGAGATATCAGAGTACACTCCAGAATATACTCATTCTTCCGAAGATCCTACTCCTGAATACACTCCTGCTTCCGAAGATCCTACTCCTGAATACACTCCTGCTCCCGAGGACTCTACTCCAGATCACACATCCCGACCCGAGGTTACACACACTACTATTCTTACTAATAACCTCAGCTTGCAGGAACCTGATATTCGCACTCTGTTGACTGCTATGCGCACTGAGATAGCCACTCTCCGCAATAAGGTGGCTGACCTTCATTTACAGTTGGAACTGAATGATGTTACCTTTGCTGGTGAGTTAGATGAATTAGCTCACGAGGTGGCAGAGATTCGACGCCAGCTAACTGAGCTGCGTGGCCCAGACACTCCTGCAGAGCATCCTCCCGGTTGGCGATAGATCTGTGTTATTCACAAGATCTCTAGTTCTAGTATTATTAGTATTATGTTGATTTCCTTTTCAGACTCATTTTTATTTGCATTATCTGTTTCCTGCATTATTAATAACTATTTTGGTGACCCGATGTCCGTACCTCTATATATATATATGCATATGTGTTTTTTCTCTATATATATCTTTCATTTACTAATGTTTTTGTTTTTCTGGTCACCATAATGAAAATTTTGACATAAAAAAAATAAATAGACATGTATATATGTATTCACATACATATATGCACGTTCGTAAGAAAACTAGGTACACCTCCAAAAAAAATTGAAGCTAATGGCAAGGAAGGAAAAGCCCAATGGACAGGAAGCAAGACCGGCCCAACTAGGCTCGCCCTGACCGCACCCGCGGTGATCCCTGCCGCGCCCGCGGTGACGTAACGGTCACCTAACGGCTAGTGGCTCGGTTTTCCCCCCATTTTGCCTCTTTTTCCACTTCCAATCCCATTTTCTTCCATTCTTAACCCCCCATAACTTCCTTTATTATCCATACCTACCCCACTACATTTATTCCCATCATAAATATTCATCAACCACCATTTTTCTTCACTACCTATAAATACCCCCACTATTTCATTTTCTTCCTCACACCTTCACTACTTCTACATCTCATTCTTTCTCTTTATATTCATCCACAAGAAAATCCTATGGAGTATCACGGCTACATTTTGCGAGATGGCCAACCCGGAGAAAGACAACAAAAGCGGCTTGAGAAATTGCTGACATCACCAATACACTCTACCAGGTATATCGATGAAAACTGTCTATATTCATTAGGTATATACCATAGTGTATTTTTCCTTCTCGACAAACTAGGCATGCATGATATTTTTGCTACTCAAGCACCAACCTACCCTAGGCTGACGTTCGAATTTTTGAGTTCTTTAATTTATAACGTCTCTCCTAACACTGCTAGCACCGTAGGTGGAGTAAAATTTAGAATGTTTAATGTTGAATATGACTACTCCACTGACGGTCTAGCTGCCATGTTAGGATGGCCTTATGGGGATGGTGCCGTTTGTGAAGCACCTTTAGACACAGATTGGGCATTTGAAGCATTTTGGGCCAGAATTACTAAACAAAATGCAACATCTTTTGATGGCCTACTTGCTTCTCATATCCACAATCCTGCCCTTCGTGTTTTTAGATTTCTTTTAGCATCCACCATCTTTGCTCGGGAAAACCCAAACGAGGTGAATGCTAAAGAATTAATTATCATGCAGAGCTGCCTTACAGACACCAAAGTTAATCCAGTCCCATTTATGATTGCCCACATGCACCATGTTTTAAGAAAAGGTGGGCCGATTTCCTTTGGTGGACTGATTACTACTATTGCCCGTGCCATAGGATTGGATACAGAACTTGCCACCCTTGAGCCTCTTCCTCCTCGTATTGCAAATCTTAAATTTTTAAGGGATATGCGTTTATGCAAGACGAGGAGGGAAGGTGGCTACTTCCTCATGGTTGGAGGTGCCGCTGTACCCAGTGTTGTTATTCACTGCACCCGTCGTACTGATATCAGATTTGAGCGTAACTGGACCTACGATCTCAACGCTCCTGCTTTTATTGGTCCGTTGCCCCCAAATCTACCTTTAAATGAGGGTAACAACACTGATGATGAGTACGATTTCCAAACGGAAGAACCACCCCACTTTTCACCACCACACACGACACCATCTACTTCTAACCCACATGCAGGTACAGCTCCTAGTTTCCATGTCACTGAGGACATGTGGCGTGAGCATATGGCCCGAGAGGCCCAGAGGGACACCCTCCTTGCTACTTTGCAGCAACAGGCGACCGATAACATGGCCTTCATGCAAGCATCCCAACATCAAAATGCTAGCTCTCTGCGCACTATTATGGAAAGTCAGCTGGCTTTCCAGAGACAACAACACCTTAACCAGACCACATACGCTCGTCACTTCCAATTGATGGAGGCAACCCAAGGCACCCTCATTGGTAGGACCCAAGAGCTACAAGCGGCAAATGCCGCCTTGACAGAGAGAATGGAGCAGCTAGTTTTGGATCGAGAGAGCCGCCGTCGCAGCCGTAGCCGCCGTTCCGGTCGTACCAACCAGGACGGTGAAGGTCCTAGTGGCCCCCACTAGCGTTTTCAGGTACCTCCTCCTACCTTATTTTGGAACATTGAGGACAATGTCCGATTTAAGTGTGGGAGGAGAATTTATCGCTTTTATTTCCCGTTTTTCCTGCTTTTATTTCCCTTCCGCATTTTTCCTTTTAGGTATGTTATATTCGTAGTTAATAAAATGCATGTGATAGGCGAGTCTTTCTGCGTAGTGTACCCTTTCATTTCCCCCACTTTTTAGCCTTACAAAATTTTTACAAAATCTTTTTCAAAGAATTGTGGTTGTTTTTAAGGATTTGGGCTATGAGACTGGTCCTAGATAGGGTCTATTTCTTAGGCACTCACTTTTTGAAAAATTCGTTATCATTTTAACACCATAAGCCTTTTTGAACATCTAGATTAGATCCTTTCTTCCCAATATGCTATGATTTTGAATAAAACTGTACAAAATAGGTCTTCAAGTAGTTTATCTAAGCAGTCAGCTCCGGCCTAAGCATGCTCTAAGTGTAGGATCGATGAATATAAGTGGATGATCTCTATTTTGCCTTAAAAGTTTATAAAATAAAGTATGAATACGACTACGAGTTGGGTGATCCTCACAAAGATTACTCAACTCAAGAAAGTTGTAAGCACTAATAAAAACAAAGAAAAAATATATATAAGGCACATCCATTGTAGTTGGTCCAGAGGTATCTGGTGCTGGACTTGGTAGGGCGGACTACGGTCCGATCCCCCGCAACTGCAAATGGGTAAAATAAAAAGGGGTTAAACCAACTCTTGTACCAGAACCCCATCACTTGAGATCAGAGTCACTAACCGGTCACTACACCATGAGTATGTACGGATAACGGGCTTAATGTGATTGCGGTTTATGTCCGCATTTCTGCGAGTAGTGTAATTACGATACCCTTGGTTCAGATAGTTAGTGCCTGACAACACACCCTTACTCGAACTTAGAAGCCCTCTTTGCCCAAAACCTGTATACACCATAATTTGCTTTCATCTACTTTTAAGAGTTGTTGCTTGAGGACAAGCAAAGGTCTAAGCGTGGGAGGATTTGATCGCACTAAATCGCACTATGTTTCTGACTCAAATATCACATGTTTTCCTTAGTTTTTATTATCATTTTCTCGTATTATGTTCCTTTTTCCTTTGTTTTCAGGATTCTTGTCATTTCAGAGCCTTCTGTGAAGAAACGAGCCAAAACGCCAAGAAATTAGGGTTTTTCAAGATATTCTGCACTTATGGCGTTCAGCGCCGCGCCGGCTACAGGGAACACGATGACGTGACCCACTTTCACCCAGAGACCAACTGCCACGTTCCCATGATGTGGCAGTTCCAGCCACCGCGCCCACGGCCACTGCCACCGCGCCCGTGGCCTTCACAAAAAGCTTCCCGCACAGAAGAAGTTGAGGGGCATGCTGGTCTTTACGCATCTCAAGGATCCTCTATAAATAGTTTTCGATTTTCAGTTTTTAGTTTCATCCAAGCTTAGTACAATCTTAAGCCATATACTATCAGTTTCTGTAAAGTAATAATCTCTTCACATCGGGGAGTTATTGCAGTGTAGATTAAGTTGTAATAGAGTCTTGGAGCACTTTGGTTGAAGTTCATCATACCAGCCTTACCATTCCACAGATTTGTATCAGATTCAAGTCTCCGACTGGAGCAAGGTTCTAATTTATTGCATTTCTTTACTTATAATTGCTCTTACCATAGTCTACACGTTTTATAGACTCTAAATGCTCTTACCATAGTCTACACGTTTTATAGACTCTAAATGCTCTTACCATAGTCTACACGTTTTATAGACTCTAAATGCTCTTACCATAGTCTACACGTTTTATAGACTCTAAATGCTCTTACCATAGTCTACACGTTTTATAGACTCACACTTATTATGTCTGGCTAAACTATAAAGGTTTGGATGTAATGATTGTCATCATGGTCATGTTCCAATTATCATGCTAGTGAAAATACTCTAGGGATGTTTTGCTTTTAACTTAAGTCAATTATGTTTAAATGTTTATTGGGTAAGATTGAAAGCCGTCCAAACTAATGATACGACTTGATTATTATTTAACCAAACGAAAAGAGCGAAAGCCGTCGATTGGTTAAATAGGAATCGTTGACCTTTTTAGAAAACAATTTTGAAACTATTTTCGGACGCGTTTGTAGGTTTGAAATCTGACTCTTGGTCAAAAGCCAAAAGTCTCTTTAAGTTAATCTTTCCAAGTAAAATTACTTTTCTGTTAAGTCAAAACTATCAATTTCTTAAAAATAGGTTTACCTCTTTAACGCGGAAGGCACCCTTTATATGTGACAATAAAGGAATTTAATTTAAAGAGTAAATTCGGTTCTTAGTAGTCAAAAGCTACAAGTTCCCGTTAAATTGATTCTTTGCTATCAATAGAAAATACTGCCCCCTAAATAGTTTCATCTACGCATGACCGGACCAATATCTGATTACATGATTTACATTCCAACCTGTCTTTTAAACTGTTATTTACTTCGCTCATTTACTTTGTTGCACTGCACTCACATCAATATTCTTGTTCGCCTTAGATAAGCACCTTAGCAATAGAGTTGATAGATTGACAATTGGTCTCTGTGGTTCGATAATCTTATATATTACTTCGATAGGCTGTGCACTTGCAGTACTATATTTAGGCTATACGTCACACACCCATCATTGGTTCTGAAGACCTTACTTCTCCCAAAAAATTACAATATACCTTTATCACCTTCAAGGTCTTTAATAGGATTCCATCTTCCATACCATCGTCAGCAAACAACAGGGTTATGACCAATTTCCCAATCTAGCCACAAACTAGGAAGATCGCTTTGGAAGCAACCATAAACACGAGCTCTTTCCACCTTCAAAACTCATTTTATCAACCACATTTGAAAGTGCCTTTACGAGTGAACTTGAGATAAACCTCAAGTATCTTTGGAATATTTAGCAAGCTGGTTGAAACTATTCTCCAAGTATCACCACACCATGGGATACACCTCCAGAGAAGAACAAGTGGCTACAACCTCAATCCCCAGAACTTACAACACCATAAGGAGTTTTCCATCAAATACATATGCAGCGAAACACAAACCAGAAAACTCATCAACAACCTTCAGGAACAACACAAAAAAACCTTGCACACAACCACCATAATCTAGGTGCAAACAAAACAACCTAGATTTGAAAATAAATCAAACCCAACACAGGAGCTCACCACCAAAGCTACAAGCTTGATAACAATAGACACATCCAATACACACCCTGTCATGAATAGTCAATCCTCTGCCTCAAGGAACCATTCAAACAACAACATGAACTATCCAAGTTCGAACAACTTTTCAGTAATAACCTCCTTCCTTGCCTATGACCAGAAAGTATCTTCCCAGGATCTCGCCTAAAAACATAACAGGATGTCTATTGTGATACCAATTGAAATTCTGGTATATCATACTTCATATTTCATATGACATGTTGGGACATCTGATTTGACTTAAAGCACACATGCAAGGTATACACATACAAAACAGTACGGAAAAGCATAAACAACACACAAAATTATTAACCCAATCCAGAGAAACAGTCCTACTTTGGGGGCATACCAAGCCAGGGATAAAGTCCATTATAATAGTATCAATTGGTATAAAAAATCAATCCAAACCCTAAACGAAATGCTCACGTCATTGTCCTTGTTCATGGCAAAATATGCCCAACAGGCACTCCCCTTTTTCAAACATCTTCGTAATGAAGTCATGTTTGAATGGTTCAAAGAGTGCGAGCGTTCCCTCCTCCACCTTAAACATGAATTATCTCAACCACCAGTCCTTTTAAGACCGGACAATGAAGAAACTCTCTACCTCTATCTGGCCGTAGCTTTCGAGGTGGTCAGCATTACCCTCATTCGAGAAACTCCCAAAGGGAAGAGACCTATCTTCTTCATGAGAAAAGCCTTATAGGGCCCCAAAGAAAGGTATCAACAGATCGAGAAAGTAGTCTTGGCGCTCATCAATGTAGAAAGGAGGCTGAAGCACTATTTTCTGGCCCACACCATTATTGTCTGGACTGAGCAACGAATAAAACAATTGCTTGATCGAACTGATATGGTGGGAAAAATCCTCAAATGGTCGTTAGAGCTCTCAGAATTTGACATCATATACGAGAGCAGGAAAGCCCTTAAAGCGCAAGTGTTGGTCAATTTCGTGGCAGAAATGACCTTCCCGAGCACCACAAATGGGGCACACAAGTGGACCATCTTCATGGACAGGGCTTCCAGTTCGACGGGAAGTAGAGCATACATTGTACTAGAAAACGAGGAAGGAATAATAATCTAAGTCTCCCTCGTGCTGTCCTTCCAAACCTCGAACAACCAAGCAGAATACGAGGCTCTTCTCGATAGACTCTGCCTGGCCGAGGATCTGCGCGTCGAGGAAGTAAAGATCTTCATCGACTCTCATCTTTTCGCCTCCTAGGTACGAGGAGAATACCATGTAAAAAATGATCAACTCTCAGAATACTAGATTCTGGTCCAAGAAAGAATGAAGAAATTCAACTCTACGGACGTGCAACATGTTCCCCACGAACACAATTCTCGAGCACATATCCTGTCAAAATTGGCCAACACGGAGAAGAAAGGAGGGAACAAATCCGTAATATAGAAAATACTCCCTCGACCAAGCATCGAAAAACCCTCCTCCGATCTAGAAGTGTATGTCATTGATGACATCAACTGTTGGATGACCCCGGTGTACAACTACCTCACAAAGGGAGAACTACCATCCGACTAGAAGGAGGCCATCATGGTCAGACAAAGAGCCTGCTCCTACATCCTGGTAGAAGGAAAACTTTATAGAAGAGGGTTCTCCATGCCCCTCCTCAAATGTGTCGAAGAAAATAAAGTAGTATATATCCTACGAGAAATCCACGAAGGAATCAACGGTCATCACCTGGGTGGAAGATCCTTGGCTAGAAAAGCATTACGGTCAGGGTACTATCGGCCTTCCATGCAGCACAATGCCAAAGAGCATGTAAAAAAGTGTGACAAATGTCAACGCCACGGGGACACGCACTTGGCACCCCCAAGCAAGCTCAAGTATCTATCATCCCCTTGGTCGTTCGTGTGGTGGGTCCTGGATATCCTCAGACCATTCTTAGTAGGATAAAACCAAAACATATACTTGATAGCAGTTGTGGATTACTTCACCAAATGGATAAAACCAGAAACTCTAGCCAGAATAACTGCGAAAAACATTCTCTGCTTCTACAAAAGGAACATTCTTGTTTGGTTTGGAATTCCCCAAGTGATTATCACCGACAATAGGACACAATTCATAGATAAAAACTTCCAATAATTCGTCACCAAGTTGGGCACCATCCAACACTTCACCTCCGTCAAACATCCGCTGACAAACGGGAAAGTCGAGTCTGTGAATAGGGTGATCATACGAGGCCTGATCAGTGAATTTTAATGCATATTCTTCCATATTTGAATTTAATCATTTCTATGCTTTTCTTTATTTATTTTTATTTTTTATAATGTTTTTCCAATTTAGTTTATTTTTAGTTTAATTTGATTTTCGTGCTTTATTTTCAGCCTTTGCAGCTTTTGTGGAAACATTCATAACTGGAGCTACATATATCAGATCGAGGAGTTTGACCATGCGTTCGAAATCTAAGAGAAAGGCCTACAACTTTCTAGTTGTGGCCAGATGCTGATTCGGGATGTAGCAAGGTTGAAAAAGTCGTTGAAGATGCAGCATTTTATATTTAAGTTTTTGGTCATTTGTTTTGGGCCTGGGTTATGTTTTCGACTCAGTTGAGTTATGAACCAAATCCTTGTCCTTGCTATACCTAGCAGCCGCTACAATAATTTCGTTTTCACCTTTTTAATTATTCAGAAAAAAATACATTTTGCTTTTACAATTGTGATGAGGAACTAAATATCCAGAGTCAATCTACTGTAACCGTGTTTCCAACGCTTTGAGGTTTTTACTTTATCAATCAAATTCGTTCTCTTTAAATACTATTTTGTGATTTACATTTGCTTCATTTGTATAACATAAAATTGTGTTGATTAAATTCGTATGATTGGATCCCTAACATTTATTCGATGTCACGTCGCTTTGTCGTTAATCCGCGTTTGTAATTCGTGTATGCTTACTTCACGAGGACTTAATCCGTTTTCTTAATTCGGAATAGGAATCCAATCTATTTGTATTTGTTGCACTTGACAATAAGTATATAAATCAAATAGAGATTGATTCTGCTTAGGAAATTGTTAAGGTAAAAATCAATGATTAGTAGGAAACCGAACAGTAGATTGGCTTAATTCTATAATCACTTATTTTAAATCGCTTATTTGCTTTGTGTTTTCTGAATAAAAAAACTAAAACCAAAACCCCCTAATTCAGTTACGTTTTATTAATACAATCAAGAATCCTTGTGAGACGATTCGAGTCACATTTTCGCTGTACTGCATTTTTAAAAATACTCGTTTTGATCCATGCGTGACAACGGATCAAGGCCTCAGGCGAAGGTTGAATAATCCCAAAAAGAGACGAGTCGAGGATCTACATAGTGTTCTCTGGGCCTACCGGATAATAGCTCACTCATCCACCAGGGAGACCTCTTTTCGTCTAGTTTACAATACTGAGATCGTCATCTCGGTCGAGATCAGAGAGCCTTCCAGATGGACAGAAGCTCCCATCGACATAGAGATGAACGACGTAGAGTTAGGAGAGGAGTTCGACCTTGTCGAGGAAATCCAAACGGGAGCCTCCTTACGAGAAGCCTCCCTCAAACAAAAAATCACCATACTATATGATACCAAAGTCATACGACGTGAATTTGAAGTCAGCAGCCTAGTCCTAAAGAGAAATCATAAAGAGTCTCACGAAGGAAAACTTGTCACAGACTGGGAAGGACCCTATCGCATTCATGCAAAAACAGGGAACGGGGCCTACTACGTGGAAAACCTACAGAGGGAACAACTTGCTCGACCTTGGAACACCGAAAAACTAAGGCAATATTACAGTTAAGGCACTAATACAATTGACATGCTTCGTCGAAACAACGGACACACCTTGCTCGACCACCCGTGCATGCCCATGTACAAGCACGCCACTTAAAATTAAACAAAGAGGCGAGTATCAAACCTCCCAACTAGCAGATTCTCAGCCCAACTTGGAAAACTTATACGAGACCCACCATCGTTGTACCATGATGGCAGAATACTTAGCTCACGATGGGAAGTTCATGCCGCCGAGCTCAGGTTTCCAAAACGAGATCTGAGTTCTGGCCCAAGCCTGAAAATTACCCTGGATGTTTGATCTGTTCCCTATACTGGTGAACTCAAAAACTCACGAGCAAATCCCCAAAACTCTTAATCAAAATAAAAAGTCTCAAGAGGACGAGCATACAAAACATGCAAACATTTCACAAAAAATAATCAATAAACCATGTGTGAAGCCAAGATAAATACACTTGAGTGATGCAAATTAAAGCAAACGGCTACCACGGTCGGAAAATTTAAAAGACAACCAAAAGTGTCATGATTGTCGAGGATATTAGATAAGAAGGCTCGAGGTCCCTATCCAAATAAACTAACTTGTGGCTACAAGGACCATGATTGTTTGAAAATTACATCAAAATGGGCAGAGCCTCTGAAACAAATTACAATAATATCGCACGCAGGCTGAAACAAATAGAGAAACAATAAGTTTATTAAACGTCAAGCTAAAATCCCTCTGCGTAGGAACGACTCTTCTGAATAGGCTCCTCGATAATTCCATCATGTTTAACCTCAAGAGAGTTGGGCACAATGATCTTCCCGTCTGCCACAAAGCAGAGAAATCCCATCCCAGTTGTATTTAACTCCACGCCATGGATTCACTACTCTGGGTTGCGCCACACTGCTTTTGAAAGCTCTTTCAGCATTGGCCAGGCCATTGTCCACGACGAAATAGAGGCGGGTAACCGACTCTGCACGAGTCTTCAGACCCCTAGCCTCTTCGGGATCATCCTCGCCATGAGCCGTCTCTGCCCTCAAGGTAGAAACCATCTTCTCGAGGGACTTCTTCTCCAGTAAAAGGGTATTACGCTCCTCAATCATCTTGGTCAGGCTCTCCGTCGACGTGTTGTTCGCATCATTAGTTGTAATGAGCTTCCCCTCGAGAGTCGTTACCTTAGCCTAAGATTAACTCAGATCGGCCTCCATTGAGGTGTTTTCCTCGGCATACGCTATAGCCATTCCCAATATCCTCATGAAGGCGCCAATATCTCGAGATAACATTCCCCTTTTGCTCGGGTGGTCCATGTCTTCAAGTATCAAGGATTCAGCTCAACGAAGCTGCAAGGAAGAGCCCTCAAAGAATTTCTTGTCATGAAAACAGAGAGGCAACTCAAATTTACCCTCGTCCTGCTCACCCGTTAGATCAACTGCACCCTCAATATGTGTTCTCTTGAACCTCGAGGACACCGGCTGAAGAAAAGGGTGTCCGACCATGGGACAAGATGACGACGTCCCCGAACCCACTTGAGGGACCATCCTCACATCACCTTGAGGAACTTTTCTTGACTTCTGCCCCTTGTTGGATTATTGTGTAGTAGCAACTAACTTGATCATACACTCCTGAGCAGTATTCATCCTTCCTACAACAAAAAAACAAATGAAGGTCAGCAAACGAGGATAAAGGAATATGCATACAAACCAAATCTAAAATGTGAAATAACTACCCAAGTACGCCGCAGAATCCTTGCATTTAAGGAGTTCCTTAATGTTTATCAGCCCTGGCTCAAACACGGGCTCCCCCTCCTTGTTTGTTACGGGCCTCCCCCCTTTACTCACCCGCTAGACAAGAGGTATCCCCACAACAAAGGCTGACAATCGGTCATGGCTAGCCTAGTCCTCGGGACCCATCTGGTCTTTCTTCCAAATGTAGTGGTCGGTCCCATGAAGAAAATGTTTGCTCGACCAGTGGAAACTGAACTTCAGAACTAGCTTCACCACCAAGTTCCTTTCCTCATTCAGCACAGGTCCCTATTCATCGTTGACCAATGGGACACTCTTGAAAATGTTCAACAATGCCCTCTCTGACACAGGCTAGACCAGCATGTACCTTTCCTTAAAATTTCAGATGGACTCGAAATAAGCCTTGAACAACTTCCCGTTAGTGTGTTTCAAGGAGACCCATCACCACTGGTTACCAAACCGTCGCTGTGAAGGTGGAAGCAATAAAAGACAAAGGAACAGTGGCCCCTATCTGCAGATAATTGCACATCATCTTGAAAGCTCGTAGGAAGGAAATCGAATTGGGATGTAGCTGGGAGGGAGTAAGACGGAGATGCTGAAAAATGGCCACATGCAGATCAGAGAAAGGAAGCCGAAGACCTAACTCCTGGAAGAAAATCTCATACACAAGAATATGGTTCACATCAAACTTCGAACATATACAGTGATCCTTGCTGGGGGTGTAAATTTCCCATTCTTCCTCTGTATCCTCCAACTCCATCCCCAGAGCCACCAACGTAAACACCTCATCCAAGTGTTTAGCAAAATGAGAAACGATCTTCATGAGATTCGACACAACCCACCCTAAAGGATCCTAAGCCCCAAGCTCACCCTGCGCGTCTGCGCCCTACTCGGGCACGCCCGAGTCAGGATCATGTGCCCCTGAGGTACTCTCCTCGGTTTATGCACCCCCGAACGAACTTGTTACAGAATCAGTGTGCTCGCTCATAATGTCGCCTTCAGCACTGTTGGTCATCATACATGAAAAGTATAGGATAAAAGTGAATTCGACATCGAATCAAATCCATCACTCCGCTGCTAATCAAGTGAAAGGGGATGAACAAGGACACTGTCCCTGACTAGAGCCTTTACTCAAATCAACATAAAGAAAAATGAGAGCACTCCCTTCTAACGCATTATGCGCCTGACCTCCCGGATAAACCCTAGCTCTTGCGAGGAAATTTCCTTCCCAGACAAATGATTTTCGACCTCGCCTAAGGATGTAGAAAAAATGCAGGAAGTTCAAAGCAAAGAACCTAAGAAACAGTCCAATATCGCTGGGAATTTCATCACAAACCGCCTCTACCGGCTCTATCACCAGGGAATGCCAAACAGCCCCACGACAGAGTCTACATTTCCAGGCGATGGAACCACCGAGAGTCTTTCTATATAAAGCTAATTTACTCCTAACTACATGCATCTCTATGATCGAAACTAAAAATATAACCTAAATAAGGGGACATTTTGGAAAAATTGAAAGAAAAATAGTAAATTTACCAGGTTAGAGAAGACTAGCGGCGGAACAAGCAGAGATTACAATGATGGACGAAGGAAAGAGCAGAAGCTTCAACAAAAAAACGACAGTGTCGTGCAAGAATTGAAAACGAGCACGAAAAGAGGAAGCGGAAAATACAAATAAAGCTTCCTCTCTCCTATTTATATACAGACTTCGCTAGCGCGTGAGCGGGCATGAACCTAGAGGAACCTAAGGGTCATCATCATTACGTTCGGGTCCCTAGACTTGCCATCGTTACACCTTTATGATAGCATGTGGCTCTAAGCAAGCATGGCACGCTACCTCTCAAGGTCCAATCAACTATTCGGCTCCCTGCACGTCGAACATAAAAGGGCCATATTCGGGATCCTCGATGCAGTTGCCCCGGTCTCATCCGGAAGCACCCTCGACTCCTCACAGGTTGAGTCTAAGTCATAACTCCTACACCTAGGAGCAACGACTTGGGGGCTCCTGTTCTGGAATGATCCAATGAATTGAATTGGCCCAATTTGCTTATACCTTTGGCACGGTGTTGGCTCCTAAATTCGACACCCACGTTCTATTATCATATAGATCATTAATTATGAGTTAGAAGAGTTTCCTACATAAGAAGGCTTCGATCAGCTGATCACATCGAAGGCTTATCAAAGAATGACAAGATACTTAGAGAAATTTATCTAAGTTGGAATCATGTTGTTTTCAACGTCGAAGGAGCAACCTTTCGACCAAGGTCCCTGATGCCCAAGATAGAACGGTTTGAATTTCGAATTGTTGGAGGGAAAACGGTTCCCAACAGTTACCAAGCGCAACGTGGCATGGAAGTAGGCGTCGTGGGTTGTGAACGTGCCATGTGGTGTCACCACGAAGCGATGTAACTGCCCAGCAGTTACTTAGGATTTTTAGTATAAATACTAAGTGTTCACGTAGTTATTAAGGGTGTTCATCATTGTATACAAGTCACTCATTTAGATTCAAGTACCCAGCGTGAGAGAAAGAATCATTGAGATTGTATGTGGGAAACACCATTTACCTTAATCGAAATCTCTTACATTCAAGCAATTTATCGCTTTCACTTATTTATCTCAGTCGAAGTCATTTATTTAACAAGCCTTTAATGCTTTTATTTACTTTATCAAGCTTTTCTCCATGAAATTTACTTAAAGTGTCTCTACCTTACTTGCGTTAATCACCATTAGGATTAGTCGAAACTCTCTATTTTAAAGCATTTAAACGATAAAAATCAGCCATGTCTTAGGATCAATCTGATCGATCCTGCGAGTCACCAAATAAGTTACCTTTTGGAAGATCAACGGTTGTTTACCATTTTTCACGGTAAACAAATTGGCACGCCCAGTGGGACCTTGTGTTGATTTTACGAGTTTAATCGTTATTTATAAAATATACTCCTTTTTCGAGAGTATTGCATGTTATTGAGAAGTGGTAGAATATACACCAACTAAACCAATACTAGGAGAAGAAGTAGAGAAATGGCGAATCCGCCAAACAATGGTGAAAACCCATAAACAAACGTGGGAGCGACGGTTATCCCAATCATAAGCGAAGTGGTAACCGCTGGTTCAACGCCAGCAGTAACGGTTACACAAATGGGGCCAATACCTTCATTTACAGGCCCCAGAATGCCTTTGGGAACTCCCCCACCAAGGGGAAACCAAGGAACCAGACCATATGTTCCCCCAGGTTTTTCGACAGTCTGGTTAAATCGAGAACCACCCTACGGCATGCCAACTTCTGAATTGACTAGCCTGACGAACGCTATGTCCACCTTTTCAGAACCTTTAGTGAGCGCCTCTTCGCCACTCCAAGGCTCTGGAGTTGGTATGGCGAACATGGGTAGGAACCAACTCTTAGGAGGAACGTCCCACGTAATGCCTGGCCTTACGAATGCCTCGACAGCAGTCTTGAGGCAGAAAATGGACAAAAGCAACCACGACATGGTTCAAATGTTGGCGCAAACTTTAAGTACAATGCTAAATCCTCTAATACAGAATACCACCCAGTCGAATCAGCAAATGACAGCGCAAATGTCGCGTCTGGCTGAATTTTTTGGGGTACCCCAACCCATTCGACAGCCCCAAAGGGAACTGATAAGGGGAAACCAAGGCATACTTCTAGAGGAAGAAACCACTATTAACCAAGTCCAGCAGCCTGTCGAAGAGAACCTTAGGGTACAAATGGAACAACCCGGGGTCGAAGAGCCGAGAGTCGTAGCCCTGGAAATAAGGATGGTTAATAGAAACCAAAACGCTGACAAAGTAGTTCAGCAAATCCAATACCAGAATGTTGGTTTGGAGAATAACTTGACAGCCATGATTGAAAGAATCATGATGCAAAACGGGATGAATACGAGCTTCCGTAGGCCCAACTTCACATCCCCGCTGTCGGAATATGTGTTACAAACGGACTTGCCTCCTTGATGCAAAGTCCCTAAGTTCACTAAGTTTTCAGGGGACACGAAAGAATCCACTGTCGAACATGTGGCAAGATATTTAATCGAAGCGGGAGAAATCTCAAACAATGAGAACCTAAGGATTAAGTATTTCCCAAGTTCCCTAACAAAGAATGCGTTTACTTAGTTCACAACTCTCCCCCCCAATTCGATCCACCATTGGACCCAATTGGAGAGATTGTTCCATGAGCAATTCTACATGGGACAAACCAAGATAAGCTTGAAAGAGTTGGCTAGTGTAAAGAGGAGATTCACTGAGCCTATAGACGAATACCTGAATAGGTTTAGATTGCTCAAGGAAAGATGCTTTACGCAAGTGCCAGAGCACGAGTTAGTCGAAATAGCCGTTGCAGGTCTAGATTACTCCATTAGGAAGAAATTAGACACTCAGTACCTGAGGGACATGGCCCAATTGGCCGATAGGGTTCGACAGGTAGAACGCCTTAAAGCTGAAAAAGCTAGGGCGACGAAAACTCATAAAAGAGAAAAGATAGCATATGTCGAAATGGACGATGAAGATCCAGAAACATTCGACGAACTAATAGCCGTCAAGGAGAGTGAGGTCGATTTAGCTGAGTTAAAACGAAGGCCACCATACTCTTGAAAATTACTAGTCCCCTCAAGTGGAAAAAACCCCACTGAGTCTGAAAAGGCCAATGATAGGTTCCCTAAAAAGACTTACAGTTTCGATATTACGAAATGTGATGAAATTTTTGATTTACTTGTAAAAGATGGCCAAATGATAATACCCCCAGGGGTAAAAGTGCCTCCTCTTGATCAAAGAAAGAAAAGAGGCTATTGTAAATATCATAACTTTCTGGGCCATAAAACATCTCAATGTTTTCTTTTCAGGGATCTCGTGCAAAATGCTATCAAAGAAGGGAGGCTGAAGTTCGCTGACAAGGCCCCCGTGAATGTGGATTCGAGCCCTTTGCAGGCGGAAGCCCACTATGCCGAACCCTCAGGGGTAAATGTGATCGAAGCTTCCAGGAGTCAGGTGAAAAGGCCAGGGATAACTATGGTCGAAGTTACCAAAGATCATATCAATATGCCAATATTTGGCAGTTTTTCTGGGAACCTTTCTAGAAAAACAATCGAAGCAGTCCAAAAGGCCGCTGAGGGCCCAAAACTGGAAACAGGTGGAGTCTCAAAATGTGGAACTAAACCCACTTCCTACTTGACTGCGGTGCAAGGCCAAACAAAAGACCTGGAGGCTCAAATGAAGCAAATGACTCTTGCTACTAAAGACAACATGAATGTCAACATGGTCGAAATCTCTGAATCAAAAGTTTCAGAGGAAGCCATCAGGAAAGAGCAAGCAAACAAAACAGCGTTCCCCCAAGAGAAAGAAAATCTGGCAGAATTCTTGCAACGATGCCAGAAGAAAAAATCAGAAGTAATGTTGTGTCCTCGATGCAGCTCTATTTTTGACAAGAAAGTTGCTGAACACATCGAAGGTGTGAGAGCAGCAAACAAAAAATGGAGCAGAAATGCCCAAACAAGTGCAGGCTCTGATGTTCGACACGATCCTAGAAGAACCTATAAAAAGGGTTCAAGTCAGGAAAAGAGGCCACTAACTTTCAGGCCTCCAACCAATGTGCCAGTCGATACATGGCTCAAAACATCGAGTCAAAAGAGACCCAACGAAGAAAGGTGGCATTCCTTTGAAGTGCCAAGAGGTTCATCTTTGACAATCAAGAAAGAACCTCATGTAGGTGCCACCAAAGTTGCTCAAGTATCGAGTAACTACAAGGGAAAGAACCCAATGTCTCGATCCCAGTGGAGAAGGTACCAAAAGGTGGCGCAAGGCTGAGAGAGAGGCTGCCAACGAACCAAAACCAGAGTCGAGCTCAAATGTCTCTCAGCGAAAGCAAAGAAAGCCTTTGGAGAGGGAACCAGTGGCCAATAGATTGGTATGGCCTGATCAAGACGAAGCTGGTGACGAAGATAGCTCCGAGTCCGACGACACATTAGACATCATGATAAATATAGTTTCGGTCTTGCCAAGAGAATTCGACCGCCAAATGGAAGTCGAAGCAAACGACTGGGAAGTCGAACAAGAGATGGCCAAGCATAGGCCAGTATGCTACTTTGTCATGGGTAATGGCTGCACTGAAGATCAAAATGGTTTCTTCGAACCACCAACTGAGGCGATGAAAAGTCACCTCAAGCCTTTATTCATAAGGGAAAAGCTCGAAGAGGCCACTGTAAACAAAAACATGGTGGACTGTGGGGCGACTATCAACATAATTCCCCACTTCATGCTAAGAAAAGTAGGCAAGAATGATGAAGACATTAAGCCTCATAATATGGTCCTATCGAACTACGAAGGCGGAATAGGGACCACCATGGGTGTGATTCAACTAGACCTCAAAGTGGGATCCGTCCTTCGACCAACCATGTTCATGGTCATATCGGCTAAACCAAATTACAACCTACTGTTAGGCCGAGAATGGATACATGGTGTCAGAGCAGTACCATCGTCGATGCACCAAAGGGTGATATTATGGCGTCCCGATGGGATTGTCGAGAATATAGAAGTAGATCAGAGCTACTACTTAGGCGAATTTAATCACCTAGGGAGAGCTGACTTCGACAAAATTTTGGCTCACATTGGGCCATGTCCAGCACCTGACTTCGACAAGGCGCCAGCGCCAAATGCTTTTTGTTCCTTGTACCTGCATCCTGATCATGGGTTTCAATGGGATAAAGAAGACTTGTCTCACATTGATTTCAGTGGGCTAACTGACATCCAGTCAACTGGTTGGGGAAGCGAATTCAGTGATAATGACTGAGTCGCAAGCGTTACAGCAAATTTCGGCTTACCTAGCCGAAACATGAATGATAGCGGTTCTCGAAGCCGAAGTAAAATATATGGCCACCAAGGCCAATGACCAAGTACTACCTTCTGCAGGTCCTGGAAAAGATTTCGACCCAGAGCCACCAGATATAGGTCCTGGAAAAGATTTCGACCCAGAACCTCCCGATATCTCGACAAAAGGAATACAGGAACAGAGGCTCGACGCCATCTACGACGATGAGCCTTTGGGTTTCGAAAAGGACCCCATGGCGAACAACATCAAAATGTTAGCACATGATCCTTTAGAAGAAATCGACTTGGGCGAAGGGTTAGATAAAATACCCACTTACATCAGTGCCAAAATAGACCCAGAGCTCAGGGTCGAAGTGATCCAATTACTGAAGGAGTTAAAGGACTACTTTGCATGGGATTACGACGAGATGCTTGGTCTCGACAGAAGATTGGTAGAACTTCAGTTGCCAATCAAACCTGGGAAAAAGCCTGTCAAAAAAAATCCAAGACGCTTCGCTCCAGAAATACTATCAAAGATCAAAACGGAAGTTGAAAGACTGCTGAAGTGCAAATTCATACGAACTACGAGGTACGTCGAATGGATTGCAAACATTGTGCCAGTTATTAAGAAAAATGGTACATTGAGGGTGTGCATAGATTTCAGAGATCTGAATGCTGCAACACCCAAAGATGAATATCCTATGCCTGTGGCGGAAATGCTTGTCGACTCTGCCGCTGGCCACGAGTACCTGAGCATGCTCGACGGTTACTCAGGATACAATCAAATTTTCATTGCTGAAGAAGATGTGTCGAAAACAGCTTTTCGATGCCCTGGGGCCTTAGGCACTTACGAATGGGTAGTAATGCCTTTTTGCCTAAAAAACGCTGGGGCAACATATCAGCGAGCAATGAACTCTATCTTCCATGATTTTATTAACACTTTCATGCAAGTATATATTGACGATATTGTTGTAAAATATGTTTCCAGGAAGAACCATATAGACCACCTTCGACAATCATTCTAAAGAATGAGAAAGCATGGTCTGAAGATGAACCCTTTGAAGTGTGTGTTCTGTGTGAAAGCTGGAGATTTCTTGGGCTTCGTCGTCCACAAGAAAGGAATCGAAATTAACCAGAATAAGACAAAGGCAATCTTGGAAGCGAAAGCGCCAACGAACAAGAAGGAACTGCAATCTCTGTTGGGCAAGATAAACTTCTTAAGGAGATTTATATTTAACCTAGGTGGAAAAGCGCAAGCCTTCTCACCCTTACTTCGATTGAATAAGGAAGGGTTCGAGTGGGGGCAAGAGCAACAAGAAGCCTTTGACAAGATCAAAGGGTACCTCACCAAGCCACCTATTTTGGTGCCTCCTTGTAGAAATAGGAGTATGAGATTGTACATAGCTGCATCCGACAAAACTTTGGGAAGCATGTTAGCCCAAGAGGATGAAAATGGAGTCGAAAGACCCATTTACTACCTTAGCAGAGTTTTGAACGATGCATAAACTAGATATAGCGAAGTTGAAAAATTATGTCTATGTCTTTATTTCTCTTGTACAAAGCTCAAACAATATATAAAACCAGTTGATGTGTATGTTTCGTCCCATTTTGATGTTTTCAAATACATGTTGTCGAAACCCATCTTGCACAGTCGAATTGGCAAGTGGGCGCTAGCATTAACTGAGTATTCGTTAACCTTTATGCCTCTCAAGGCAGTAAAAGGACAAGTGGTAGCAGACTTTATAGTTGACCACTCAATTCAGGTACAAAATATAAATTACTTGGAGATAGAACCCTGGAAATTTTACTTTGATGGTTCCAGACATAAAGATGTGACGGGAGTGGGGCACGTGGCACGCATTGGCGCTGTAACTGTTCTGAAAAACGAAAACGTTGCAGCATGCTTCCTCAATTTCAAAGAATGGTCATGATGACAGCGTATGAAAGGCCATCGTGCGTGCGAAGTGCCTTACTGAAGTGACATCTTGGGAAAAGTTGAAATGATGATTTTTTGAGATTGTCAGATGGTTGGTAGGAGACGAAAAGCGCACAAACTAATTTGTGGCTGAGAGTGAAGGACAGGTGTCGAATGGAATATCAAAGAATGCCTCTTTCTTCTAAGCGTCGAAATAAGACATTCTTGGGGGGCAATTTATTGGCTCCTAAATTTGACACCCACGTTCTATTATCATATAGATCATTAATTATGAGTTACAATAGTTTCCTACACAAGAAGGCTTCGATCAGCTGATCACATCGAAGGCTTATCAAAGAATGACAAGATACTTAGAGAGATTTCTCTAAGTTGGAATCATGTTGTTTTCAACGTCGAAGGAGCAACCTTTCGACCAAGGTCCCTGATGCCCAAGATCGAACGGTTTGAATTTCGAATTGGTGGAGGGAAAACGGTTCCCAGCAGTTACCAAGCGCAACGTGGCGTGGAAGTAGGCGTCGAGGGTTGTGAACGTGCCATGTGGTGTCACCACGAAGCGATGTAACTGCCCAACAGTTACTTAGGATTTTTAGTATAAATACTAAGTGTTCACGTAGTTATTAAGGGTGTTCATCATTGTATACAAGTCAGTCATTTAGATTCAAGTACCCAGCGTGAGAGAAAGAATCATTGAGAATGTATGTGTGAAACACCATTTACCTTAATCGAAATCTTTTACATTCAAGCAATTTATCGCTTTCACTTATTTATCTCAGTCAAAGTCATTTATTTAACAAGCCTTTAATGCTTTTATTTACTTTATCAAGCTTTTCTCCATGCAATTTACTTAAAGTGTCTCTACCTTACTTGCGTTAATCACCATTAGGATTAGTCGAAACTCTCTATTTTAAAGCATTTAAACGATAAAAATCAGCCATGTCTTAGGATCAATCTGATCGATCCTGCGAGTTACCAAATAAGTTACCTTTTGGAAGATCAACGGTTGTTTACCATTTTTCACGGTAAACACACGGCCCAATAATGCTGACCCAACATCCCTGGTCGACCATGCCCTCGAACGAGACGACTAACAATGTCCAAAACACACGCCTGCCCATGCGGGCGACTACTTCCTAGTCTACTCGACACACGAAGAGAAAACACCCAGGAAACCATCATTAATTCTTTTGCCCGTCATCTCATCCTTGCTCGACGCAACGGCTAGTTACGGGCATGACTGCCAGTTTTGACCCAGTCCTGGGAGTTACCTATTTTTGTGAACCCACATTTATAGATCCAAAAATAGGGACCAATGGTCAAGCGCCGGAGGCATTATATAAACCCTCACACTTGTGAGGACGAGGTATCCATTATTCAAACCTAAAACCCTAATATATTTCTTGTATCTCTTTGCACCCATTCTTACTTGGTCGTCAAAGTGCCTTGCAGATACAACCTCCATTTCTCCTCAACTTTTCAGTCAAGCAAACGTCATCATTAAAGTCCACCTCCAAGTTCTGATCAACTTGTAAGATCAGAAATAATAATAAAATTAATGTTAATAATATTAATAATAATAAAAATAATAAAAGAAAATATTAATTATATTTTTGGTCTCTCTATTTTACATGATTCACCAATTTGATCCATCAATTTTAAATTTAAATTGTTTTAGACCTCTCTAATAAGTTTACACTTATATTTAATGATGTTTATATTTTTTTAAATGACAAATTTGATATGAAACATGACAAATCATTGTATATAAAATTATTTTGAAATTTTATAGATAAAAATATAAGTAAAAAAAATATCTCATCCATTTTTTTATGAAAAATATTAGAGGGTGAATAAAACAGTTTGAATTAAAAAGAGAAAAAATATCTTGTCACCACAAATTTACACTTACACCTAATACACTGTTCACAAGTACGTGAATGATATTTTTATTATTATTTTAAGTTTTGTTAATATATATTCTGACATAAAAAGTTAATATATGTAACGTTCAGACTTTGGTTAATAGTTTGTATTAAATTGATTAATACAATTCATAACTTGGTTAATAAATTTTCAAATATAAAAAATATTAAATTTTAAAATAAAGTTAGTTAATAGAATATAAAAATTGGTTAATACATTTATAGTTTAGTGTCAGGACATAGTTATAACTATATATTTTGTTGGCTAATGAAATACTGAAAATAATTAATGAATTATAAGTAAAATAATTAGTTAATGACGTATATTTTTGTGGTTAATACAATTGTAAAATTGATTAATGACATAACTATATATATTTATATTTGTGTTATAAATAAATTAAAAATAAATATTAAAAAAAATATATATATTTTAATACACTATTCACCATATAAATACGGTGAACAATATATACGGTGTCAAATTTAAGTGTAAATTTTAATGTCAAAATAGCTCATCTGAATTAAAAGTATGAGAATTAATTTTGTGAATCATATAAAAATGGATGACCAAAATTGTAATTTAACCTAAATTAAATAAAGTATGAATGTCATTGAAAAATCCTATAATTAAAAAAATCAACCATTCTAAAAAAATAGGAAAACATATAAATCCTTATAATGTATAAATTTTTTCTTAATGTGTTGTTGACTATTTTAAATATATTTTTCTTATACTCTTTTGAAATATGCTAAATTTGATTTAACGTCTTTTATAATTATTTTGAATCAAGTAATTTATATTTTTTGTTATTATTACAATTATTATTTACATAAATGTATTATATTTGTTGAGTTTAAAGAAATAAAAAGGAATTATGATATAACATAAAGAGAAGAAAATGAATGAATATGTGAAACTTGATTTCCTATTATATTTGAGAAATATATTTAATAAGGGAGAAGCATCCATATATAATTTCAAAATTTGAAAGTCAAACCAATTTTTTTTTCAATTGTTATATATTTTTTGAGTTATTTAAAACCCTTTAATTTATTTTTTGTAATTATTGATTTATAAATATCAATAATTTATTTTCGTTGATCTATTAATAATGATTTTAATAATTAAAATAATAGAATAATGATATTAAATGTGTGGCATTTTGTTTGGTTTCAAATATGTTTGAGTTGGAATTTTGGGACATATTTAGTTTAATTGATTATGGCTTAATTTTAAAATTCATTTGAATTGTAATATGAATGTATACTAATTGCTTTTGATTTCTCAAGAATGGAATGAATATTTGAGTTTGTTTTGATACTTAAAGCTTTCATGAGATCTTGTTTTTTAATTGTCTTTTTCCACTTTCTTTCTTGATTCACAATTGATATGTTACACATTTGAACCATTGTCCTTGCTTTACTTTTCCATCCTTACATGTATGTGATTCTTGATTGAGAAGAATGTTGTATTATGCAAGTTTCATTTGGTTTTATTCTTAATTTATCTTGTAATTACTAATTTGGTTTTTAGTTTGTGTAGCTTTCAAAAGTAACTCAAGTGCTAATTTCATCTTAACACCACTATGTTGCTTTTAGTTAATTAACTAAAAGTTAATTTAGTTAGTTGATTTTTTTATAAAAATTAATTAATTTTGTTAATTAATTTTTCTTAACTTAATTAATTAATTTCACCAACTTTTAATTAATTAATTAAGCATCCATTTCATATCATTTATTTCATTTAGCTTCGATATTTTGTTATAACCCTCTTGGACATGAGTTCTTACTTCACATGAGACATTTAAATTATTTCTCTGTTATCCTGGTTTTGTCTACTTGTTTGGAGTTTCATCCAATATAGGGATTCTTATTCGATACTTAGAGTTTTTATCCAATGCCTTGAGCTTTATTTAACACCTTGGGCTTACCTGATGCACTTCCCCCGCTTGCGATTTATTTTCACCTTATGCGGTTTTTGTTTATAATTTATTTTCACTTGATGCCCGATACACTCTTGGTTATTCTCTGTTTGTAGTTTTAATTCAAAGGGATAAGAACCATGTATTGACTTCTTTATGTCAAGTATTGGCTTCTTATTTTGTTAGATCCTTCCTTATCTTCGCTTTTACTTTATGTTTTGGATAGTCTCTTCATCTCCTCTCATTCTATAATTTTCAAAACCTTCTCATCTTTTTTAAATACTTCTTATTTTCAATAAACTTGACCAATTTTATAATAAACCTTGACCTTGTCAAGTTACTTCTCAAACTACTTTTATTGATAAATGCTAAACCACATAAGCATATTCTAACACTTTAAAAAAGACAAAAAAATATTTTCAACCTCATTCAAACCTTTTTGTTCCCTCATGCACCTTTTTCCTTTAAAACTTTTTCAAGATTAGACATGGGTCATTTATAGCCGAGATGTCATTTCACTATATCCATGGTTGTAAAGACGTCGAATTCTCCACTTGAGTACTAGAGGGGTTTCCAAAACCTCCCTCATGTTGGTACATTATCCCTCTTTCTCATACTCTATGGGCGATTAGGGGAATCGTCTCCCTAAAAATGATGACATGTCTCTTCATTTAAAATCAATCAACACACCAAGTTTTGTTCTTTTTTAGAAGAACTACGAGTGCCCTAATCTCTCATTTCACGAATAGGGTACGTAGGTACAAAGTTTCGCAACCGCGGAGGGAATAATATAATAAAAAATAACTTTTTTTCTCATCTCTCTAGTCATTTTTGCAAACAACCATTTTTTATCCAGATACCCAGATTTTCAAAGAGGTTCCTGCGGAGTACCGTAGATGTTTAGGGTGTTAATACTTTCCCTTTTCAATACTAACTCATGTACCTCAATCTCTATTTTTTTTTGGGTTTTATTCGCTCTTTCCCCATTTCCCTTTGGAAACAATAAAGTACGGTGACGAATTTCACTGATATGAGTTAAGTCAATTGATGGCTTAGTCTCAAATTTGTTGCCGCTACAGAAAAGTGGCGACTTCAGTGGGGATTCTTTCCTAAGTGGATCGATCCTAACTTTGTTTTTTTTTTCTTTTTCTTTGTGTGTTTATCTATTTTCTTTACTTGTTGTTTATTTATTGCATTTTATTACTTTCCACTATTCTGTATATATGTTGTGCTGGATTTTGTGGTTTTTCAGGTTGGGTGGGTGTTACTTTGAGATAAAAGGCCCAATATCCATGCCATAGAGTTCATCTATGAACACATAGGATTAGAATGGATAGTCATGACGACTACAAGGTGTATGTCTTACTAGTCCGATCATGAGAGTCACGCTCAGACGAGATTCAAATGGGGTACCATCTGTCATACCCCAAATTTTCCCCACTGACATAAACAGTTATTATATGTTATAGTATCATTCATATTTTTGTATTACTACACATTTATTTTAAATAATGATGCTAACTTAGTTTTAATATATATTTTGTTCCAAAAATCTTTGTTTTTTTGGAGAAAGGGTGTGCTTTTGTCAAGAGGCGTGTTGTACCCCAAAATATTTCTTCTATTTTCTTCAAGACTTTCTCTTAGGGTTTCCAACTACTCAAAGCTACCAAGGCTTCTCAGGATTCAAGACATGTCAACTGATTTTTTGTTTCATCAAGGGTTCAGGGTTACAAGTGTTTCAAAAGAGAATCAAATTTTTCCTATCCGTTGGTGTTGTACTAGAGTTTTGACTTTTGAGTGTGTGACACTTGTTGTGATCAAGATTCATGAAGCATTATCTTCTTTTCATAATACAAGTCATCATTGCTCAATGGTTTCTCCCTCATGTCTAGAGGAATTAAGGTTTTGAACTTGGGACGTGATTGGTCAGAATTAGGGTTTATGTAGGCTTTGAGGATTTCCTCTTCGATCAAGTAATGTTCAGTGTATTCGTCATTAATCTTGGTATGAGAAATTAGGGTTTTTTGTTCATGTTCATTGAGGATCTTTTCTTCCTTAAAGCTTCTTCAATATGCCTCTTAATCAGGTGGATCTTTTTTGGTTACTTGTTAGTTCAATCTGTGAGTTCGAATGATGAAGTTATGATGCAAATTCTAGTAAATATATTTTGGGCTTATTAGAGTACATTCTTTGGGATTTTTGGAGGGAATTTTGGTTATTATGTTTTAGTACTTAAAAGATGTTCATCTTTACAAGTTTGGAAATAAAGAAATTGAAGACCATTTTCTTTTCTTTCTACCCAAGGCTATTTACATTTGCTACTTAGAATGTTTTGCATTTTTGAGTTTCGAAGTGAGAAGGAATTTTAAGATCATTGTGTTATTAATTCAAGATTCATATCATCATCATATTCAATTGCAAATCCTACAAAGGCTACAAGTTTTACAAGGATCATACAAAGCTTACAAGAAAGTCACTTGGAAACTTCAAAGCATGAGTTATTTCAATACAAGTCAAAATTGAAGATTGCCAATTGTTCAAGATTTAAGTTATTTCACAAGAACTATGGCATAGAAGATTGAATTGAAAATTCTAATTTGAATTGATACTATACAAGTTTACAAGATTTTTGCAAGGGACTCTTACATCCAAATACCAACTTTCTCTAAAGTTTGTTACAAACATGATTAAATTACTAAGCTTCCTAATCACAAGTCCTTAGTTTTTACAATGCAAAACTAAAATGGAATTCATAATCTAATGAACTTGTCCTTTGGTTGCTAATGAATTAGTCAAAACTTCTTCAAATTTCCCTACAAGCTCTTTATGGAAGCCACGTTCCCTTCTTTAACTTTGCCTTGCCATCTTCATTTTTCCCACATCAACAATACATGAAACAAGGAAAGAAGACATGTTAGTACAAAAAAAACATGAACAAGAAAGCTTTCAACAAAGGTTTCGCGATTTCATCATTAGGGGTTTTGTGAAGGAATCAAAAATATAGGGAATCACATTCTAATCATGTTCACAATAATAACAGCCTCATATTTGTTTGTTTCAAATCAGATTTCAAATGCTAATCACGGGTCCAAACACCTTTACTATAAATCTCAAACAAATGCTCAAAAAGGAACTTGTTTGGTTCACAGTACAAGTAAAGACTCAAAAAAGAAATTTACTGCACAAGTACAAACTCAGTTAAAAGGCATCACATTCATCACAATAAATAACAGGACAGTAAAGATTCCACACCTCAAGCAAGGAATGTTACTGCAGTAACAAAGAGAGAGTATAAAATTCGAATTCCAGCCAAAGCATAACAATTACCATAATAAACCACAATTCACCAAGACCATAGAAATCACAATCAAAGATATTGTTAAGCCCAATACAAAATTTCTCAAAGGCCTATTAAACAAAATGGAGTCCAACAACAGAAAACCCTAATTTCACAGCATATAAGGACACAAGTTCCAAGGGGGTGAAAATTCACACAAAATATATAGAAACGTCATCCAAGAACGCAGAACCCCCAGTTTTGTTCATCATTTTCCCTAAACCAGAAATCCCTTCAAAAAAAAAAAAGAGAATATTTTTCATACTATACAGCGGAAACGATACCAAAGCCCTAACATCAACATCATTTTACAGATTCAAAACCCTTCAGAAATTGAAATCGTTTTCAAGAGATATAGAAAAAGAAGAACAAATCTTAGAGCGATCTCATCGGAAAAACAGCGCATGAAGCCAAATCGGAGCCGCTAGGGTTTCGTTCCCTATTTCAAGATCTAGGTCAAATCTTTGATTCCCTACAAAATTAAGCCACAGATTAAGACATAGGAGAGAAAGACGAAGAGAACTATGTAAAAAAATCAGAGATCAGAGAAGTCTACGACGACGCCGCCACAATCTTCATCGTCGCTGCCATGGAGATTCATATAAACCACCGCGTGTTCATATTCAACCACTGCTCCAGATCTCTTATATTTCCTTTTTTTGGATGTTATTTTGTTTGTTGTTGAACAAAGACAGAGAGAGATAAGAGAAGAGAGATAGAGAGAGAGAGAGAGAGTTTTTTTCTTTAATTATGTTTAACCACCGGTCAAATAACTTATTTTTGTTACAATAATCAGGTTTTATGGCCAATATGGCGGTGACACTTGTCACCGTCCATTTTGATGAATCTATGGATCCTATGCAATGCTTCTCCACGCGGTCAACCATGCGCCTCTTTTTGCAGCTATAGGATCAAGATCTGATGCCTCAGACCATGTCTCTCCATGGTGCACACCTGGGATCAGGTGCACTAGATCGTTGGACTCTATCAATAGGCCTGAGCGCTTATGGCTTTCTGCACCCCCTTGTTTTTTACTTCCAGGCCTAGTTTTTCTTTCTCTTTACATTTCCTTTATATTTATTATTTTGATTTATATTTTATTTATCGCTTTAGTATAAATAAATAAAGAATGCAAAAATGTATGTAGTTAAATAATTATTTATGTTAAACTATTTTGTTTAATAATATTAATTAATCTATTAATTAATTTTATTAAATAAATATGATTTAATTTAAATAATTATTTGATGGGTTTTAACTTCTATTGTGTGATTTATTATTTATATTTATTTAGTTTTATTTATATAATATAAAATGAAAAAAGAGATCAATATGTTTTAAATAATTATTAACTTTAAAATACTTTTTGTTTGACACTATTAATTAAAATATAAATTAATTTTATCAAATGAGAAGAGTTTTAACTTAATAATTATTTAATAATTTGGATTGGTATTGTGTGATTTAATTATAGCTTGGGTGTTTATTTCTTATGTCATTCTCATCCATAAACTTGTACCCCCATTTCCTAAGCATTGTAATAGAGTAGAGTATTTAAATTCTGCAATTTACTGCTTTCCTTATCATTATTAGTAATTAGGATTTGTATGGCAAGATTAAAATCAATCATTATAAAATCTAATCTCAAAAACAAATACTTGAAATCAAAACACCTCACACACATGCACCTCTAGGGTTAACCTCACTTGTCGCTTCGGATAAAACAGTCATGTCCATCGAACATGAGATGCTTTAGCAAAGACCCTCGGTTAAAAGATCGTAGCCCCTCGATGAACCTTCGATATTGCCTTTGATAAACGATCTTAGCCCCTTACGTCAATTCCTAAAGCGTCTTACAAGTTGTCTTCTATGACTGTACGATGACCCACGCCTGTCCCTCACATCTAATGATATGGCTTCCTACTAACTAATGGTAGGATAGCACCATCTAAAGGAGGAGGAAAAGAACAAATACCATTTGAGTAGGTAGATCACTTGTAATAACTTGCTCACAAACTAAAAAAATTTCCACACTTCAAACTTTCAAAACAACTATCTTCAACACACTTTTTAAAACAAAAATTTTGTATACATTCTCAACGATACGAGAATCATTAAAAACTTGCCTTACATTGGAATTTTCCAATCATTTTTCCAAACACTCCCTTTCAACAAATATTTTCAAAACAAACATTTTATATACATTCTCAACGATACGGGAATCATTACAAAATTGTCGTACTTAGGCATTTTCCAAAATATTTGCAAACATACACAAACACAAAGCATTTTTCAAAGTGAGCTAGCAATTAAGAGCCCATAGATAACTATAGATGAAAAGGGTACTAACACCTTCCTTTTTCATAACCTACCCCCCAAACTCAAGAAAATTCTCAAAAGGTCTTTCTTATTCTTTTCACCATTTCCTTTATTGAATAAAAGAAAAGTCGGTGGTGACTCTTGCTATCCGCAACATTTGCGATAAAACACAAAACCCAAGTCAGTTCTCCCACCATATTACATAATTGATCACTCTGATGGGAAAAATGTACTAAAAGTGGGGTTACCTTAATAGCTAAATCACCTTTATTGCTTTACTTGTTTGTCTTGTTTGCTTTATATTTCAGGATATGCTTGGGTTTATTTCTTGTATAGATCCTATACCCGGATCTGGGGTATTTTAGGTAAGTAGTAATAGATCGTGAAAATTGTACAGCGTAGACCGATATGATTGAAGAGATGGCTACGTTAGTGTTATACATTTGTTGGTACCGATGTCCCTTGAGTTAAATTAAGGAGAATATGAGGCCGTTGTGTGGTGTCATAAAGCACTAGCTAACCATAGAACCTTATTTGAACAACTTAGCCATTAGAAAGTAGTGAGATAGCTGGCTTTGGTGCAGACTGAAGTTGGTTAATACTCGATACTACACTCATTGAGATTAGACTATTGGGATATTTTGGCCACAATTCCAATACTTGTGTTGAAACAATGCTCGAGAAGAAAGATTAGTGATATTGAGGCTCCTAGAACCCCGTTACTTCTTTTAGGACATGTTCAACCAACTAAAAAATCAAAAGGGTACTTACCTATAAACTCCATGCAATCTTAAACCTAAGGCCATGTGTGCTTTTTTTGTGTATTATTAATTATTTAAACATGATAGCATACACATCATGACATCATGCCATAACATTTTGATTAACCATTTCAAGGATCTCAAGGGCCTGTGATGCAAGTTTATATTTAACCAGGTGTCTATCAAGGGGAAAGGAGATTTATTTTCCTCTACCCAAATCCTGTCAAAGACGAAAGCATGATATCTTGAGTCAGAGGATATGACCCACTCGACATGGTGAGCTTGATTCTTGTAGAAGGAAATTCAACGATACTGAGTTCTTCAATAAAAACTACAATTGGATTCGACTTCTAACATTTTCTTCTGTTTACCCTATGAGATCATTGAAAAAATTGCATCTACATATCATGCATTATGTCATAACAGGTTTTCCCGTACAAGTTTTCTCACCTGCTTACTGTTTATTTCAGTAAAGATGGCTCTAGAACAGACTGTCGAAGATCTTCAGATCCAAAATGCTCAGTTCCAAGAGATATTCTTGAACCTATCCAAGGGGCAAGAGGAATTGAAAGCACTCCTTACTGAGAGCATGACCAAGAAGAATCCTAAAAACAACAAGGATGACCAGTTGGAACAATTGCAAGCTGAGATGGCAACAATGACAATCCAGATGATGGGTGAGATGGATCTTACTCAAAGCCTAGCTCGAGGGCAAGAAGATTTGAGAACTCTCATCAGCAAACTTCATCAAGACAAATACAATGTTATGGGAAGAACGTCTAGAATTGGGAAACAAGTCATTAATCAACCTCTGATGAGACAGGAAGTTGGCTTGGTTAAAAGTAGGCCTTTTTGGATTGCTACTACATCGCAAGTCCAACAACAACCTCGCCAACAACAACGGGGTAGTCAGCGTAAGTAGAACACACCCAACAAACATCTTACCAAAATCAACATGTCTTTGGCTCAAGCATTGAAACACATGTTGAAGGAAAAGTTGGTTACATTGAAGGATCCTCCTCAGAGGCCCAATACTTCTTCTTCCCGTCACAATCCCAATGTAAGGTGCGTGTACCACTACAACAGTATGGGGCACGACACCAAAAACTACTAGGCCCTAAAAAACAAGATTCAAGATATGATTGATGCTAAGGAAATTGAGTTTGACCCTCCTGAGACTCATAATGTGATCACTGCTCCCATGCCAAATCATGACTATGATTGAGAGCATCCAATTCATTTGAATTTTCAGTTGTAATTTCTTTTGTTTGTTCGAACACTTATCTTTATGTCAAAATTTGTTTTTCTTTCCATTAATGCATTGCATATGTTTGTCTTGAATTAATCCATTCATTTTCACTATATTTAAACTATGCTTTTACTTCCTTTTTGCGATATTCAACTCTCGATTAAAAGCTATAAGCCTTTAGAGGGAGGATGACAAAAAATATACCATAATATCATACAATATGCTTTTAAATAAACCTTGTTGACGACGTACATGCATTTTTTAAAAATCCTAAACAATGGAGTTATAAGGAAGATAATCGCTAGTCAACCCCTTTGAGCCTAAGATGTAAGAGTTCTCTTTTTCATGCAAATTGAAACCCTTAATCATAACCTGGGGCATGGTAGTTTCTTAGTTAATGCAATTGCGTATTCAGTCATAAGCTTTCACTTCGTACATAAGAAATAGCATCAGATACGTCCTTCTATATCAAAAGACGATGATGGTTCCCCATAAAATAAGAGGTCATTATCTTTCAAAAGAAGAGCCCGCTAAGTCAAAACCTACGAAGGAGACTTTAAAAAAAATGGGGCATCCCGCTGACTATAATCACAAAAGAAACAATTCAGGCAAATAGGGAAGGGTTGATAAAATCAAAAATAGGTTGCTACAAATCATTGACAATAGAAAAATATTACAAAAATGACTGCCTTCTCAAATAAACTTCTAGTATCTGAACCATCACTAAAATATCATTCCAGACTCAATTGGAATCTAAATGCACAATTAACTGAGTATAAGGTTGAAGAACATCACAGAGAACGGGTTGGGTACGAATAAAATTTGAGCCTTATCCTTTGTTTCTTAATCCGCGAACCAGACCACGTTACAACACTTAATAGTCCTAGCTGAAGCATGAGTTAGTTCGAAAGCATACAGTTATAAAAAGGTATCCTAACTCATGTAAGGCTTGCTATAAATCCTGAGTTGATATCATATTCTTGTAAATTTTGTTTTACTAAAAAAATGCATTTTTTCAAGACACACATAAGTTGTGCATTTTAAATACCACTGTTTGCATATAACTAATCATTCGACAGTAGCGAAATTCATGCGACGAATATCCAATGAACGGAAATGCTCTCAATAAATAGAATCAATTCAAATGGAAAGACACTTCCAATAACAAGCCTTCCATGATCAAGGGGCATGGCATGTTATTGTCCAACTCATCTGTGGCAATCAAGTCGAGATTCAAAGAATCTCTCAAAAGTGTTGAATATCCCGGGGCAGATCTTCATTTGAATCATGGGTTTCAGCAAAAGCCACTATAAAAGTTGAATCTTCGGTATCACCAAATTGCTTATCTATATTAGCAGTATCAGATGGTGTCATTCTCCCGTGACAGTTCTTAGAAAAATATTGAGGAAGGTCAGGATTATTAGAAACTTGACAATCTATGGTTGATCAATAACTTTAAACATCGGGTGCACCAGACTAACCCCAGAGGCAAATGGACTCCCACATATGAAGGGTCACATACGATCAAGCAATTATTTTTTGGCAAAGCTACAACACTTGCTACTATGGACAGTGACAACTATTCGCACCCTATGAACGTGGAGATAGTCAAAAGATGCTACGTATAAAAAAGACCCGCTAGGTTGACTGACCTTGGAAAAAGTAAGGGCATTCCGGAGAACCAAAAGGGTTCGGGAAAAAATTAGGGATATATATATATACATAAAGATTGTACACCCGGCAAGTCGAAAACCTGAAAATGCGGCTTAGGAAAAAAAGGGGTATCCCGGTGGATTGAAAATCTGAAAAGACGGTCCAGGAAAAAGTTAGGGATTAAAGCGTAAACCTATGTCCCGTTATCTTATCATGCGTCTATCAGTAGAAGACTTATCACTCTGATCAACTTTACCAAGGGCTCTAGAAGCGGAGATGATGTCCAAGTCATCCACCTCCACCAAAGGATTATCTCCACATAGCAGTTTCCATGGAATTATCTTTACAGAGTGATCTTCACCACCTCATCTTCAACAAAGATACATTCCCCAACAGGTCTAGTGTGCCTTCAAACAGAAAGTGGGGCATCTTCCAACTGTCAACATAATCTTACTCACTAGTAGATCTCCCTAACGGATAAAGGAGTATGATATTTTCCCTGGCAATATCACCCACTTACAGAATTCCAATCAGTACAATTCATGAAAATTCTCTTCCCGAGCTGAGTTTATTCCTCCAAAACTAAAAAACCCTTACAAATTTCTTCTCTTTAGCAAAATTCAATTTCCCCAGGAGAGTTTGTTTCCTCATCAAAATATTTCTCCATCAACGGGTTTTATTTCCCCAACAAATTACAGTTTCCTCATCTTGAGTTTATTCCTCAGATTGCTACGAATTACCAGTGAAATTCCTCTCCCCGGTGAAATTGCTATTATCCCCAGAAAATTACTACCAAACCTGGAACCGAACCAGATATCAGTCAACTTTATCCTCCCCATATGAGTGAGAAGGTTATGCATCTCTTTTATCTCCAGTCAGGGTATATAATAATTATCCTCCCCAGACGAGTCAGAAGGTTATCCATATCTTTTATCCCCAGTCAGAGTATATAAGAATTATCCTCCCCAGACAAGTCGGAAGGTTATCCATCTCTTTTATCCCTAGTTAGGGTATATAAGAATTATCCTCCCAAAACAAGTCAGAAGTTTATCCATCTCTTTAATCCCCAGTCATGGTAAATAAGAATTAAATTCCCCAGATGAGTCAGAAGGTTATCCATCTCTTTTATCCCCAGTCAGGGTATATAAGAATTATCCTCCCAAGACAAGTCGGAAGGTTATCCATCTCTTCTATCCCCAGTCAAGGTATATAAGAATTAAATTCTCCAGACGAGTCGGAAGGTTATCCATCTATTTTATCCATAATAAGGGTATATAAGAATTATCCTCCCCAGACAAGTCGAAAGTTTATCCATCCCTTTTATCCCCGGTCAGGGTATATAATAATTAAATTCCCCATACGAGTCAGAAGGTTATGCATCTCTTTTATCCCCAGTCAGGGTGTATAAGAGTTAAACTCTATAGTAGAGCGATGAATGGCTAATGTTCCTGAACTCTTCTCGCCAAACAAAAGTCAACATTCCTCAATAGAGTTTCCTCAAACAACAAGCAGGAATCCCCAGTGGAAGCATTCTAGACAAGGTTAAAGATTGCACATGTTTTTCATCCTCAACAATAGTTAGGGATTTATTTTCCCAGGCAGAAATATTGCACGGGTTTACAAATACACTTCAACACATCTCACATTCATACATCATAACATATGCATACGAAACACATATAAAACAATCTCATTTATTTTGAGAACATCATTATGCAATGCATTTCATACATCATGACATTGCATATAACCAACTCTTTACCATTTTAAGAAAGATCAATCATAGACGAATATCATCAACAATATTCAAACAGGTCCAAGATTAATTCCCGAAATAATATGGGGCAACTATCTACGTGACCAAGTCAGATATTAATTCCCAAAACAAGATGGGGAAACTATATCTACGGTCAATAAAAAGCAGGTTCCAGATTAATTCCCGAAACAAGACGGGGCGACTATCTGCATGAACAGGTTTAAGATTAACTCCCGAAACAAGACGGGGAAACTATCTTTCTTTCTTTATGGTCAAATAAAGATTTATTCCTAAAATAGGACGAGCGAATATATTTATCACCAATGGTATGAACTCCCGAAATAGGACGGGTTTACCAATAAACTGTTTGTAGAACAAATCCTGAAACAGGACGGGGAAACTATCTACATGAAGAGCAGCTACTCAAACACCTTTCCTAGAGTTTCATTCTGTAAAGCATGGTTCAGACACAGTCAGGCGAAGAGTCATTCTGATCCACTTTTAGATACCATCAGGCGTAGACTCATTCAAATACATTTTTCAGATACAATCAGGAGAAGACTCTTTTTGATCCACTTCAGGATAGAGTCAGGCATAGACTCATTCCCATAAATTGTTCATTTACAGTCGGGCGAAGACTCATTCTGATCCACTTTTAGATACAGTCGGGCGTAGACTCATTCTAATACATTTTTCAGATACAGTCGGGTAAAGACTCATTTTGATCCACTTTTTCAGATACAGTCGGGCGAAGACTCATTCTGATCCACTTTTAAGATACAGTCAAACATAGACTCATTCTAATATATTTTTTAGATACAATCGAGCATAGACCTCTTCTGACTTGGATTAAATCGATCATAGGTTTATTCTAATACTTCTTCCAGTTGAAGATGGTCGTAAATATTTCTTGGTTCAGATTAAATCAAGCATAAATCTACTTGGATACTTCTTCCAGTCAAAGACAAGCTCAAATATCCTCTGGCTTAGTGTAAATCAAGCGTAGATTTATTCTGATACTTCTTCCAGTAGACACTTTTTCTGGCTCAGATTAAATCGACCAAAGATTTATTCTGATACTTCTCCCAGTTAAAGATGGAAAAAACATCTGCTGGCTCATATTAAATCGACCAAAGGTTTATTATGATAATTCTTCCAGTAGAATTTTCTGGCTCAGATTAAATCGACCAAAGATTTATTCTGATACTTCTTCCAGTTAAAGACAAAAATACCTTTTCTAGCTCAGATTAAATCGACCAAAGATTAATTCTGATACTTTTTCCAGTTAAAGATAAATGTAGATATCTTCTGGCCTAGATTAAATAGACCAACGATTTATTCGGATACTTCTTCCAGTAGGCATTTCCTGGCTCATATTAAATCGAACAAATATTTATTCTGATACTTCTTCCAGTAAACCTTTATGGCTCAGATTAAATCGACCAAAGATTTATTCTGATACTTCTTCCAGTTAAAGACAAAAAAGACTTTTTCTGGCTCAGATTAAATCGACCAAAGATTTATTCTGATACTTCTTTCAGTTAAAGACAAATGTAGATATCTTATGGCTCAAATTAAATCGATCAAAGATTTATTCTTATACTTCTTCTAGCAGACTTCTTCTGGCTCAGATTAAATCGACTATAGATTTATTCTGATACTTCTTCCAGTAGACTTTTTCTGACTCAGATTAAATCGAGCAAAGATTTATTATGATACTTCTCCCAGTTAAAGATGGACACAGACATCTTCTGGCTCAAATTAAATCGACCATAAGATTTATTCTGATACTTCTTCCAGTAGACACTTCTTCGGGCTCATATTAAATCGACTATAGATTTATTTAAATACTTCTTCCAGTAGACTTTTTCCAACTCAGATGAAATCGACCAAAAATTTATTCTGATGCTTCTCCCAGTTAAAGACAGACGCGAACATCTTCTAGCTCAAATTAAATCAAGCGTAGATTTATTCTGATACTTCTTCCATCCGAAGTCGTGTGGGGATTTAGTGTAATTTATATCAATAGGTACTTTGGATGGCATCTATAAGCCTATCTCTGATGACTCTCCATCACTTCTGGATGGCATCTATAATCCCGTCTCCGACAATATTCTGCCACTCTCCAAAATGCATCTATAAGCCCATCTCTGAAAATATTTCGTCACTCTCCAAATAGCATCTTTAAGCCTATTCCTGGTATGATCAACCAACAACGTTAATTCTTGCACAAGAGAGTGCAAATTTCTGGGCATTTAATTATTCAATCATCTTCTACCTTAAAGTCACGAATGGCGAACATGCCAATACTACTCTCCGGGTTTAAGAAGATTGAACAGGGGTAACTGTTGTACCCAAAAATTTGCCCTCCCTTTTCTTCAAGACATTCTCTTAGGGTTTCTAACTACTCAAGGCTACCAAGGCTGCTCAGGCTTCAAGACATGTAAACTTATTTTTTTTTTCATGAAGGGTTCATGGTTGCAAGTGTTTCAAAAGAGAATCACATTTCTCCTATTCGTTGGTGTTGTACTAGGGTTTTGACTTTTGAGTGTGTGACACCTGTGGTGATCAAGATTCATGAAGCATTATCTTCTTTTCATCATACAAGTCATCCTTGCTCAAAGGTTTCTCCCTCATGTCTAGAGGAATTAAGGTTTTGAGCTTGGGACGTCATTGGTCAGAATTAGGGTTTATGTGGGCTTTGAGGATTTCCTATTCGATCAAGTAATGTTCAGTGTATCCGTCATTAATCTTGGTCTGAGAAATTAGGGTTTTGTGTTCATGTTCATTGAGGATCTTTTCTTCCGTAAAGCTTCTTCAATATGCCTCTTAATCAGGTGGGTTTGTTTTGGTTACTTGTTAGTTCAATTTGTGAGTTCGAATGATGAAGTTATGATGCAAAGTCTAGTAAAGATCCTTTTGGCTTATTAGAGTACATTCTTTGGGATTTTTAGAGTGCATTTTTGGGCTTACTAGAGATTGAATTTCAAAAATTCCATTGGAGAGAATTTTGGTTATTATGTTTTACTACTTAAAAGATTTTCATCTTGACAAGTTTGGAAATAATAAAATTGAAGACCATTTTCTTTTCTTTCTACCCAAGGTGTTGTACCCCAATTTTTGCCTCTAAGATCCCTTCATCATACCATATTAATTCAATCACAACAAGATCACATTAGGGATTTTTGTTCTCCTCCCTATTTTAGCTTTGCTCTTTGAGGAATCACCAAGCACCTAGACTTGTCTTTCTTTTGTAATCATGCATGTTTTGTTTTGACTTTCCTTTTTAATTAATAAAATGCAATGTTGGTTTGTCTTACTTGTTAATAATGTAGGTAAAGGCAATGTGGCTTAGAAAGTTGATCTATGGGTTCATGAGTTTATTTCCATGCCATAGTCAATAAAGTTTGAGAAATCCAAACTTCACCATTGAAGTTGTTTTGGAAGAAATTGCATGGCAAGGTTTATTTTGGTTGACAACATTTCAAAGTTATCAAGATTGATTCCAAAGTACAAGAGGTTGATTGAAGAAGTTGTCATGGTTGGACAAGGCCTTGTTCCCATTGGTCACAAGTGCATATTTCTATCAATTCTCAAGATATGGAGGTTGTTTTGGTTGCTATGAGCTCTTATTATCATCCTCAATATCGTACCCCAAATTTGTCATACCTCGATAATTCCGTTCTTCGAGATTAAGATAGAAGAAACATTAAGGATGGTACATCAGTATCTGATGACCCATTTTTATCTAAAAAAGAAGGTGTATTTCGAGAAGGGGGCTTTCTAAATCGGAAAGACTCATAAATCTGTTCGCGACGCACGTTGGCCCATGGCCCATGCAATTCAAAATAGCCCATGCAGTTCAAAGGGAATAATAAAATTATTATTAGGTTATTAAATTATAAACTCTATTTAAATTTAAGTTACTATTAATTAATAAGCGCTATGTAAGGGTTCAATAGGTATTATTGTTGTTAGTAGAAAGGTGAAGTGAAAACATTAAATTTAAAGTCCATTAGACTTCGTTTGGCCCATTCATTTTGGGGTTTTAATAACAAAAATGGAGTATGTTTGCAAGTTACAAAGTACATTGGAGCTTAGCAGCCCATTTAAAGTTGGTTGTTGTTTTGTTTTTAAAGAAAAGTATTATTGTTAAAAATGATGTAATTATTTTAAGAAAAAAATAAAAAATAAACAATTATATTGCTGGTAAACTTTTTCATTTATTATTAGTAAAGGATATTATTTTATAGGGAAAAGGACGGACAAGATAGAATTATTGTTAAAATATTATTTTTATTATTAAAACATTTAGTTTGATTTATAAATTATACTAATAATTTTTTTTCAAACGGTACAGAAAGGCCAATTGGGCCAACTGTACTAAATTTTTTTTTGCTGTAAAGGAAAAAAAGACGTTGTTGGGTTGAGTAGGGGTTTTATAGCACAGGCCCAAACCGAATTAAAAAAATATAATACTATTGTTTGAACCAACAGAGGAAATACGCAGGATTTGTGGAAAAAACAAATACTGTAGAGATTCACCTAAATTAACGCACATTTTGCTGCCATTACATGTACTGTAGAAATTAAATAGAATCTCTATCAAATCTCAGAATTTGCATTCAATCAGTGATATCACAGAATCAAAAGATTATCAAATCTCATAATCAAATTAACATAAACAAAAATCTACTAAAAAGGGCCATATCCAGAACATCACTAAATCAGATCTAACGTTACTAAATCAATAGACATAATCGATACTAATCTCATCTCAGATCACAACAAATCAAATCTTATAGAAAATATGAATTAATTACAAGAACAAAATTTACAATCAACAATCGAATCAATTACAGTAATTTACAAAACCCTAATTTCTCTCTAATAATCCCTAAATCAGTGATAATTAATTTTGCAACAGAAAATCAAAAACCCTAAATTGATAACCCTATAAAAAGAAAGCGAGAAGAATACAGAAGGGGTCGAAAAAACTAGAAACCGGAGAACGAAAACAAACCGCGAAGGAAAAGAGGGAGACACTTGAAACAGAGGAGGCCGACCTTGATACATAACTAAGAAGAACTTGAAGAATACCGTTTTGCTGTTGAAAGTCCATAACAAAAGTGATTAGAGTTTTCAAATCGGAAACCCTAATCATCTTTGGATGTCGCCGCTACTTCTACCATCGCCCCTAAATCTTCGGAATCTGCAAACAGACGGAGAAAAAGAAGAAATCATCCCCAAATAGTAAAAGCTCAAAGACATCCGAACAAGACGATCGCGGAGTGAGTAAATCCTTAGATTTCTTTTATTTCGTTTGGGGTTTGTTTTGGGGTTGGGGTTTTGATTTGGGTTGGATTCGTACTGCCGCCGGCAGTCTAGGGTTTGAGAAGAAACTGGGTTGAGTAGTAGCGCGAGAGAGAGAAAGAGAAGGTTGCTATAAGTGAGGTGAGGAAGGTGAATAACGAAATAAAATGTTAAATGATAATGTTAATATTCCGTTTAATCTAATACATTGCACCCATAATAATTAAAGTGCACCTTAGATCTCATCCGTCCGATCTCAATCAGGGGGCCATAAGGCCAAGCCGCACCCTAAGGTGATGCACTATGTAACACACAATCAACCTGACCCCTTTCCAAACGCGTTAGGCCCAGCCCAACTTCTCTTCACACCCTCTTTCCAGAAGTTTGCTAAAACACAAAGCCAGATACACCCCCCCCCCCTGGGAATTTGCATCCGGCCCTAGCCCAGTTTATTTTTTATACCCCCACAGTTTTACTTCCAAACTAAAAACGTACCCCCCTATTCTAATTAAATTATTTTTTATTTTTCTTTTATATCATTATTTATTTTCTTTTTTTATATATAATTATTATATTTTAATATTTTATTATTATTATTATTATTCCCTATTTTCCTTCCATAGTTAATTATATTAATTATTATTATTATATAATTATTATGTATATACTAACATTTAAATTATTTTTATTCAAGTGCATATATTATTTTCTCATATTCTTTGTATCAAATATTTTTAATCATGCATTAATCAAGACCTTTTTTGAAATTAATATTATTAAAAAACACAAACAAATCTCAAACTATATTCGCGAATAAAACTAAGCTAATCAACAGTCTTTTTCGCAAATGGGTTTCAAACTAATTTTGACTTACTGCGTTCTCAGACAAAATTTCTGCAATCACTACTCCCGACCGAGTGCGAAGTGATTCAAAATATGTTTGTAAACCCCTAAAAGACACCAACCCATACGAACTATGCATTGGGACTCTGATTCCTCATAAGAAGATACGTAGGCACGCGATCTAAAATCGTGGCGAGTCTTGCTAATTAAAACTTAAAACCCTCTTTATCCCAAACATAAACCTAGAGCTTAATATCCTTGTGAACAAGGTGGATGAAAGGTTCCTAACACCTTCCTTTCGTCCAATTGAGTCTGAAACCTAGAATCTGTCTACGAATTAGGGTTTTCTGTTAGGTTCCCTTCCCTAGGATAAAAACTAATAGTGGCGACTCTTGATCAAAAAAATTGGTTGCTACAACTGGCGACTCTGCTGGGGACTCTCCTTAACCCTAGGTTTTAGGTCTCTTTTGGGTTTCATTTTTTATTTATTTATTTTCATTAATTTATTTATTGCATTTTATATTTTCTTGTCTATTTTTATTTATTATTACATATTTGCCATGTGGCGGGTTTTATAAAAAATAAGTATTTCCAATAAACTTTAAAAAGAAGGTTTGTCTATTAGCTTAAGGGGTATATCATCCCTGCGAGTTTATGTGACGACTTCGCCTAGAGTCGGTAAACTTCCGAAAAAGGAATAATTATCGAGAGATATCCTCTTGACGAGTAGGACTTTGGAAGGTCACCCATGACTCTTTGTAACGACCTCAACCCAAAATCTCATGACGAGACCTTTCACGACTTTGAGACGAAAGTTTCAGTTCGTAAAGAGGCTCCACCTAAGGGAGGCCCTTGTGCCTTGTCCCTCTGATGTTATTCATGACACCCTTAAGGAAGCCAAATTTTGGGAGGTTATACTTACAGTAGGTCAAAAATAAGGGGCCTACCTCATAGGGGTATCCATCACAAAAACATGTCAAAAAATCCCGTTACTCAATCCAACACTTATACATTCATGCATTCATGTATATCTCATGTTCATCATTTGTTCCTTTTATCCGTCTTATTCACAGGGTACAAAATAAAAGATAACAAAATCAAGATTTTTGGTGACTGTCTTAAAAATGGATGCCAAAGGAAAACAACTTGTCTGCGTCAACGCCTGCAAGCCTGACCTTTCTGAAATCAAAACTATAAAAGGTAAAATTTCCAAAAGAGCTCTGAAGATGTACACTCGCTGTTATGAGGATACCCTTGGTTTGACTAAAGTATAAGTACAGATGGATGCAGTCTCTGCCCTAATTCAGTTTTATGACCCTCCATTGAGATGTTTTACTTTCCAAGACTTCCAGCTAACACCGGCTCTGGAGGAATTTGATAGAATCCTGAATTTCTCCAAGGAAAAGGCCTATGTAGGTATTAGATAAACTATCAAAGTCAAAGCTTTGGAAAAAGGCCTAAGGATCCCCTATCCTGAATTGGTGCAGAATTATCAAAGAGAAGGTCCTATACAAGGAATCAAAAGAATATACCTGAAAGCTAAGGCACTAGAATTTGCTAATTATAAAGAGTGGGAATCATATGTTTATTGTTTAGGGCTGTTGGTATTTGGTGTAATCTTGTTTCCTCGAACAATGGACTATATTGACCCCGCGACCATTAGCATATTTTGGGGAGCGAAAGTCTTTAATACGGATCCTACTCCCTCCTTACTTGCCGACATTTATTACACTTTGCATATGACATATGAAAAAAGAAGAGGCACGCTAAGTTGTTGTATCCCGCTTCTATATACTTGGTTCATGACTCATCTTTACAGGGAAGACTATATGATCCCAGAACTGATGAGGTGTGAGTGGCCACAGAAATTAAGGTCTCTCACTGCAAACTCAATATTATGGTATGCAAGAAAGTTGGATATTGGTGACATCACTATTAGCTGTGGGGATTTTCCTAACATCCCTTTGATTGGGTCACGAGGCTGTATTAACTATAACCCTACTCTGGCCCTACGACAACTAGGGTATCCTTTGGAAGACAAACCTTCAGACGAACAACTCCGACCACTTATCATCCATAATATGGGTATAGAAGACCAAGGGTTGCTCAACAAGGTTATTCGGGCCTGGAATACGGTTAACAAAAGGAAGGCCAAAAGAAAGAATGCCATAGCAAGAGAGCCTTACACTAAATGGGTCCAAGATAGGGTATGAATTATCAAACTACCATTCGAGAAAGATCCAGAATACAAGTCAGAGGTCCCAGAGATAACACCTATATCTTTGGAAGAAGTAGACAATATGAAAAATGCCTTAAAGCAAGCTCAAAAAGAGAAAGAAGCACTGGAAGTAGACCTCCTCAATTTGACCAGAGAAAAGAAACAGATGCAGCTTATACTTGAGTCAAAGGATGAGCAAATTGATAAAAGTCAAAAGGACTCGAAGAAAGAAAGTCTCAAATGAAAGCGTACAACTGAAGGGATGTTAAATGCAATGTTCAACCTAGATTCCCACAACCAAATGTTAGAAGAGGCCGCTGCTGAAATCGGGAGGCTAACTAGGTGGTATGAAAAGGCGACACATGACAAAAAGGTGCTAGAGGAAAGTTTGAGAGCCCAGATCAAAAGTCTAGAACAAGCTTCCTTAGATCAAGAGGAGCAAATAAAGTACCTCTCCACCGAACTCTAAGACAACCATGAATCATAGGTTAAAGCACGCCTTGAAAGGATAGAAGTAGAGAAACTTTTGACTCAGAGGACTCGAGAATATGAGCATGTATATCTAGAGCTGCAGGGTCTCCAAAAGGATTTTTTCATCCAACGAAGGCTTTACACAGAAATGAGGGGTGAAAAGATGTATTGGGAAGAGAAGTACACCAAGATCTCCCAAGCTGGGAGGGATAACCACAAAATAATCCCACATATTTACCAGGAATACATGCACTACAAAGACAAACATGAAAAGCTAGTCTTCTTAGCCAATAATCTCATCGAGGACATCCCTAGAAGTTTAAAGGATGCAGAGAATATGCTGGTTCCTCTTTCGAAGGACGTCAAAGACTTTCTACAGCTTTGTCGAGCAATGGTTAATGGTTTCAGAGCACACATCCGCATGCGTGCTTAGGAAATTTAGTTCTTTTTTAATTATGTTTACGCAAACAAGTTTTGATTTCAATTTTTAATATTTTTCAATATCTGGATTATGTTACTCTTAATAAAGGCATTTTGTTTCCCTATCTCGAAGGCGTGTCTATTTTTAAGCTGGTCACCAAATAAAATAATAAGTGGATACAAATATGTACCCTAGTAAATAAGACAGTTAAAATAAGAATCATTTCATAATCATGCACATCCATCTGCACGCATGCATTTATGAAACACTCGCATGTCATTTTAAATAAAAAAATTCATTTGCTTTAAAAATCTCTCCAGTTAAGCCATTGGTAAAAGAAGAACTTCACCTCCTTGGCCCCCATACCAAACAAGGGCCCATCAACAGAAAGAAATGGAACAAATCGAGGAGACTCAAGCTGTGTTCAAAGAGGACCTGTATCAGGTGAAGGGTGACGTAAGCTCAATGAAAGGAGATTTGAGCCAGGTTCTTCTAGCTTTAAAGAACATTATCGACAAGCAGGATCAAAATCCCAAGGTAGCTTTTAAAGAGGTAGCCCAAACCGTTGGTGCATCGAGCGGTCACCAACTGAGGAAAGAGCTGGAAGCAGGACCCCAAAAGTCTGCCATGGCCCAATAAGAGGTTGAAACTGAAGGATTCATCCCACCACCTTCGAAAGTAGGGGCATCACATACCCTACAAATTCTCACCAATAACATAGATAATTACCTAGACTTGCAATACGGAGATCATGACCCGGAGGCTGCTCCCCAAGCACCCTTGAAGACAACTGGTGTTGATGCTGCGGACAACCCACTGGTAATGAATCAGTATAAAGCCTTGGAAGAAAGACTGAAGGTTGTGGAGGGCTTCGACACTTTCAAAGTAGACGCTCTAGAGATGGGTTTAGTCCCTGATGTGGTGATACCGCCAAAATTCAAAGTACCTAACTTTGGCAAGTATAAAGGGCTCACTTGTCTGAGGAATAATCTTCGTATGTACTACAGAAAGATGCATGTCCATGCCCATGATCAGAAACTAATGATTCATTGTTTCCAAGACAGTCTAAGTGGGGCATCTTTGGACTGGTACATACAGTTGGAACAAACACATATCCGAACTTGGGTGGATCTCGCTAATGCTTTCTTAAAGCATTACAAGTATAACTTGGACATGGCACTTACTCGCATGCAACTCCAAAACCTGTCCCAAAAGAAGGAAAAGTCCTTCAGAGAGTATGCTCAAAGGTGGAAGGAAATGGCATCCCGTGTGCAACCCCCACTGCTGGAAAAGGAACTCGTAGACATGTTCATGGGAACCCTACAAGGGCTTTATTATGATAAAATGGTGGGAAGTGTCACGTCAGGGTTTTCAGACTTAGAGACTATTGGTGGAAGAATCAAAACTAGTTTGAAAAGTGGAAAGATATCAGGGGGGTCGTCAAGCACCCCTTACAATTCAAAAAGACCTGCTTCAAAATTCCCAAGAAGAAAGGAGGGAGAAGTCAATGTTGTGGCCTATCAACAAAGAAGCTCACAACCATTGCTGATCCCGCAAAGACAAAGACATGACAGGTTTAAAATACCACCTAGAAATTTTGATCCACTGCCCATGCCACCAAGCCAATTATTACAACACCTGGTTAAGGCATCCCTAGTGGAAATCAAGCCTTTAGCTCCTCCGGTTGGGCCACTCCCGCAAAGATACAATGCCGATGCGAGGTGTGAGTATCATGCAAATTTACCAGGGCACACCATAGACCAATGTTGGGCCTTCAAGTATAAGGTTCAATATTTTCTAGAGTCTCAAGACATCACCTTCGACAAGCCTAATATCAAGTCAAACCTTATGCCTCTGCATGGTGGACCGATAATAAATGCAATCGAGGTGGTCACCGACTTTGGGGAAACCATAAAGGCAAAACCCCCTATCAACTTTTTGAAGGAGTATCTGTTCGAATGTGGGTTCTTGTTAGAGTATAATAAAGCTTTTGAAACAACTTTGGAAAATCTAGTGGATCAAGGGATAGTCCAATTCCGACCGCACCCTGAAGAAAAATATGTAGCCACAATCAGAGGGAAAAAGCCATTGGTAATCCCTTTCCAAGCTCCAAGCCTTACCAAGAAGACTCTAGTCATTCCATGGGGAGAATCGGTAGAGGTCACCAGAGGGGTACTTAAGAATACCCTCTTAATACCCACTACTCCAAAAGCTACAATGGTAATTAACGGACCGCCACATATCCCTTACGAGAATAATAAAGCGGTACCTAGGAGTTATAACTCAGTCGTATACATCAATGGAGTGAAGCAGGAAAGTGGGCCATCCATAAGTCAAGGACCTGCAATTTCAAACATAGTAGGAACAAGAGGTATGACCCGAAGTGGGCGAATCTATGGAGCCGAACCATCAAAAAAGACAGATTTGGCTCCAACGAAGGACAAAGGAAAAACAGTGGTTGATACAAACCAGGAAACATAATCTACGAACAAAGACATTACTAATCAAGAGGCAGAGGAGTTTCTGAAAATAATAAAAAAGAGTGACTATAGAGTGGTGGATCAACTCCATCAAACTCTGGCAAAAATCTCCATACTCTCGTTACTAATCAACTCTGAAGCACATCGGGATTCTTTGATGAAGGTGTTAAGTTCAGCTCATGTCACAAAAGAAATTTCAGTAAATCAATTTGATAACGTTGTAGCAAATCTCACGTGCGGATCCTATATGGGTTTCGGCAACAATGAACTACCGCCACAGGACCGGGCCCATAACAAAGCACTCCACATTACTATGCAGATAGGTACTACCCATTTTTCCAGGGTTCTTACTGACACCGGTTCCGCTCTTAACGCGTTGCCAAATTCAAGTCTCGTAAAGTTAACAATAGATGACGTGACAATGAGACCAAGTTCTACAATAGTAAAGGAATTTGACGGTTCTCGAAGCTCGGTACTAGGAGAGGTGGACCTTCCAGTCAAGATTGGGCCGCATATCTTCAATAGCACTTTTCAGGTCATGGACATCGAACCAACATACACTTGCTTACTGGGGAGACCTTGGATCCATGCGGCAGGGGCAGTAACCTCGACCCTTCATCAAAAGTTAAAGTTCCTAGTAGAAGGGAAGTTGATCATAATTGACGGCGAAAAAGACATTTTTGTAAGCCATATTGAATCATACAGATATATCAGCGCCAATGAAGATTGTATAGCTACCCCGTTCTAGGCTTTGGAAATTGCTTCGACGGTAACATTACCGGTTGAGAAGTTTAACAAGAATAAAGTGACATCATGGAGAGATCTACAAATGACTATAGGAGGTGATGCCTCAAAACACTGGGGAAAGCTCCCCGAATATCCTGAGAAAAAGAATCGCTTTGGTTTGGGTTATGAATCGTCAAAGGCTACTCTAAGAGGCAAAGCAGGTTTTCCTCCGATCTAGGAGACGTTCGTCAGCAAAGGAATGGAGCATGGTGGGCACGTAGAAATGATATCAAGCAAAACCAATACTAAAAGGGCAACCGACTTCATCTGAGAGGGCGCCCCAGGAGAAGAGTTTAAAGGATGGACTGCTGTGGAGATTCCCAAGATATCTTTCTTTTCTAAGTAATATTTCTTGTTTTGAAAGAACCTATGACAAACCCGAGGCATAGGGTTGCTTGTAAGGGTTTTCTTTATTCTTATTTTAAACAATATTTATAATTAATAAAGTTATATTCTGTTTTCAATTAAGATCCTCGTCTTTCTGTTGCATTTATCTATTAAATATAAAAATGGCAATACTTTCTTTGCATATACATTTTCAAATTCCAAGCGCTAAAATATGCACAAAAACATGATAAATATGCAGATCCATGCCCAAAATTACCGATAACACTACTGCTACGACCCAATACGATTTTGATGATCCTATCCACCAAGCCGAAGAGGAAGATGACGACGATCTTGAACTCTCCGAGGAAATGGCGAGGGAAATAGAGTGAAAGGCTAATAGCATACAACCATATCAAGAGCCTATTGATACCATTAACCTGGGCATGGAAGGAGATCCAAAAGAAATCAAGCTAGGGGTAATGTTGGAGCATAGCGTGAAAGACAGGCTAATCAAGTTATTGCACGAGTATATGGATATATTCGCTTGGTCCTACAGGGTCATGCCAGGGTTGGATACATACATCATGGTGCATAGATTACCTATCAAAGAAGGTTGTTTTCCATTCAGGCAAAAACTCAGAAGAACCCGTCCAGATATGTCCAGCAAAATTAGAGAAGAGGTTCTCAAACAATTTGACACAGGGTTCCTAGCAGTGGTAGACTATCCACCCTGGATAGCTAACATTGTACCAGTACCCAAGAAGGATGGCAAAGTACGCATGTGTGTAGATTATCGAGACCTAAATAAGGCAAGCCCGAAAGAAGATTTTCCGTTACCTCACATAGGTGTCCTAGTAGACAATATAGCTCAAGCCTCGGTATTCTAATTTATGGATGGTTTATCGGGCTATAACCAAATCAAAATGGCGCATGAGGACATGGAAAAGAATACCTTTATGATACCTTAGGGAACTTGCTGTTACAAAGTAATTCCATTCGGTCTCAAGAACGCAGGGGCAACTTATCAAAGGGTAATGGTCACGTTATTCCATGATATGATCCACAAGGAGGTTGAAGTATACGTTGATGATATGATTGCCAAATCCCATATGGAGGAGGAACATATCACACATCTGTAAAAGTTATTTGAGCGGCTACATAAGTTTATACTAAGGTTGAACCCGAATAAATGCACCTTTGGCATCAGATCAGGAAAATTGCTAGGTTTTATCGTAAGCCAACGAGGCATCGAGGTGGATCTAGACAAAGTAAAAGCCATACAAGAGATGACCGCTCCAACGAAAAAAAAAATAAGTATGTGGTTTATTAGGGAGATTGAACTACATCTCAAGGTTTATATCGCATCTAACAGCTACGTGCGAACCAATGTTCAAGTTATTACGGAAAGATGATGACGGTAGTATGGAATGACGATTGTCAAACTGCCTTCGAAACAATAAAATAGTATCTGCAAGAGCCACCAGTCTTAATACCACCAGTTCCTGGAAGGCCGCTCATCATGTACTTGACAGTGCTCGAAGGGTCAATGGTTTGTGTTTTGGGACAACAAGATGAAACTGGTTGAAAGGAGCATGCAATCTATTACCTCAGTAAGAAATTCACCGATTGCGAGACCAGGTACTCACTTCTTGAGAAAACTTGTTGTGCATTGGCTTGGGCTACCAAGAGGTTGAGGCAATATATGTTAACCCATACTACATGGTTAATAGCAAGAATGGATCCTCTAAAATACGTGTTTAAAAATCCAGCTCTTACCGGAAGAATTGCACGATGGCAGATGTTACTATCAGAATATGACATCCAATATGTCACACAGAAAGCCATCAAAGGTAGCGTACTAGCTGATCATCTGGCTCACCAACCTCTATCGGAATATCAGCCCATAAAGTTCGACTTTCCCGACGAGGATGTCATATTTATATCTGACTATGAAATACCAGGACCTGATGAAAGGCCCGAGCCAGGGGCACGTTGGACACTCACGTTCGACGGGGCTTCAAATGCACTAGGTCACGATGTAGGGGCAGTGTTAACATCTCCCAAGAATCACCACCACCCCTACACTGCCAGGTTATATTTTGACTGCACCAACAACGTCTCCGAATATAAGCCTGTATACTAGGGTTAGAAGCTTCCATTGATTTAAGAATAAAGCAACTTAAGGTGTTAGGGGATTTTTAGTTAGTCATATACCAGGTTAATGGCGAATGGGATACTAAACACCCTAAACTGGTTCCATATCGGGATCATGTTTGAAAGTTAGCTGTAGAATTTACAGAAATCACTTTCAATCATATCCCACGAGAAGAAAATCAAATGGCAGACGCTCTGGCAACCCTATCAGCTATGTTCAAAGTGACTTGGCCGAATCACGAACCACGTATTACGATTAGACATTTCAAAGAACCTGCACATTTTCTTGCTATTGAGGAAGGACCCGACAGTAAACCTTGGTTTTATGACATCAAGAAGTACTTGGAAAGGCAGGAGTACCCGGAAAATTCCTCTATCATTGACAAGCGAACCTTGTGAAAGTTAGCTTCCAAATTATTTCTGAGTAATGGAGTGGTATACAAAAGAAATTACGACATGGTACTACTCAGATGTGTGGAAAAGAAAGAAGCAGATATACTTATGAGAGATATCCACGAGGGTACCTTCGGGACTCATACAAACGGGCACGCCAGGGCTAGAAAGATTCTGCGAGCAGGGTATTACTGGTTAATAATGGAAGCTAATTGCTAACACTACACGAAGACATGCCATAAGTGTCATATCTATGCCGAAAAAATAAATGTACCACCAACCTCTATAAACGTCATGAGATCCCCTTGGCCATTTTCAATGTGGGGAATTGATATGATTGGTATGATCGAGCCGAAAGCATCCAACGGACACCGCTTTATATTGGTAGTCATCGACTACTTTACCAAATGGGTAGAAGCAGCATCCTACGCCAACGTAATAAGTCAAGTGGTTACATGCTTTATCAAACAGAATATCATATGCAGGTACGGTGTCCCAATCCGGGTAATTACAGATAACAGGTCTAACTTAAACAGCAAGATGATGAAGGAATTATGCGACGACTTCAAAATCGAGCATCACAATTCTTCACCATACAGACCAAAGATGAACGGGGCCGTCGAAGCAGACAACAAAAATATTAAGAAAATCATCCAGAAAATGGTGAAGACATACAAAGATTGGCACGAAATACTTCCCTTCGCTCTGCACGGCTATCACACTTCTGTACGCACGTCAACTGTAACAGGCCGAGCCTTCAGCATTCCCGACACTATTACCTCACGATCTTCTCTATCCCCATCACTAGTAGAGTTTTTTCCTTTCATGGTAATCGAACCCTGTACCCTAGGGTTCAAGTACATGCTCAATACATTCCCACTACCAATTGATCTACATAGCTCAATTGGTAGTGGGAATGTATTGAGCATGTACTTGAACCCCAGGGTACAGGGTTCGATTCCCACGAAAGGCAAAAACTCTACTAGTGATGGGGATAGAGAAGATCGTGAGGTAATAGTGCCGGGAACGCTGAAGGCTCGGGCTGTTACATAAAAAGCTCAATTGGTAGCGGGAATGCATTGAGCATGTACTTGAACCCCAGGGTACAGGCTTCGATTCCCACGAAAGGCAAAAAACTCTACTAGTGAGGGGGGTAGAGAAGATCGTGAGGTAATAGTGTCGTGAATGCTGAAGGCTCGGGATGTTACATCAACAGGCGCGACTCCTTTCTCACTTGTATAAGGCATGGAGGCAGTACTCCTGGTGGAAATTAATATACCATCACTCTGAGTCCCGAAGGAAACAAAACTGGAAGAGGCAGAATGGGTACATGCTCGACTCGAACAACTTAACCTCATTGAAGAAAAACGATTAACGGATTTGTGTCATAGTCAATTACATCAAAAGAGAATGAAGAGGGCCTTCGACAAGAAGGTATGTTCTCGAATATCCAAAGGGGATCCTGTGCTCAAAAATATTTTACTACCTCGCCTCGATTCACGTGGTAAATGGACACCCAACTAAGAAGGTCCATTCGTAGTCAAAACAACATTCTCTGGAGGTCGTCTCATCCTCACAAAAATGGATGGGGAAGAACTACCGCATCCAACCAAGTCGAACGCAGTCAAAAAAATACTATGTATAAAAAGCTCGCTAAGATCGAACCTCCAAAAGGTGCAACTTAAGCAAAAAAAGGAGCCTCCCGGTGGATCGAAAACCCTAAAGGGAGATCCAGGCAAAAATGAGGGGCACACAAAACTTTTTTATCCCGGTGGATTGAAAACCCGAAAGGGAAATCCAGGAAAAAGTTAGGGATTTCATACAAATAAATAAAGGACAAAAAGACTGTGATCTGAGAGCTACGACTACGAACAACAAAGGGAAGGATATATTGGAATCATAAAACTCACAGGCAAGGGGGATAAGAACATCAAAAGATATGGGGGAATGGTAATAGCAATTATCATTTTTTCATTGCAATTTACTGTTTTAAGACTTTCTGTAATTACCTTTTTCTAGGAATTGCGTCTTGTATTCTTGCCCACTCTGGGACATATCAATAAAACATTTGTTTTCATTATATCTGTCGAATCATGTTTTTACTTTCTCAGATTTGTTTATAAAATACTATGATTATTACTCATAAATATTTTCTTGAAATAATTTCGGGGAATTAACAGAATAAAAGCATCTGACAAATATCGAAAAACACTTGGGTTAGAAAAATAACGAAGGAAGATCCACGTATACGTCCATGCACATGGCTACTCTTACGTCTTGCAACACAAAAATCTATACACATGTATACGCTTGTATCTATGCATATCTACGCCCATGCCCATACACATGTCTGCGCCTATGCCTGCACTCAATAATACCAAGTCTACGCCTACATCTGCGCGTCCTCACACAAAGTCTACGTCTAGGTCAGTGCCTATGCCCAAACTTACGACACAAGGTCTACGCTTACGCTTACGCCTACATATCTATGCATAGGCCATCATTTACGTCTATGCCAACATATATACAAAATCAATGTTCAAATTTTGCTAACACTCAAGTTTAACAATGTTATAGCGACACAACATACAACGCCAAGGAATTGGTAAATTCTAAGCCAGTGGTTTAACAGAGAATGCCAAAAAGAATTTTCATAACGTTCCAAAGCATACACACATCTTACACACATACATATTGCATATCCCGAGCACACATACACTAAGAGCTTTTGCATACAATGCGCATATAGTCAGGGTTCCATGTCAAGATCAAACATCATACATTTTGCATACCCACAACATTCAGTGCACATGCATACATGTATCACCGAGCAAGAAGACAAATAATTTTACCCTCGATGCAACCATCTAAGGGTCAATCCACGCAATACTCCTCCTACGGTTCAACCCATCACCTCAGCCTTCATGTCGTGACACATTCAGCCCATCACCTAAGTCTTCCTGAAGTGATAAGCTCCTTACAAACTCAGTATGTTTCCTCTAAGCCGCAGCATATCTTCAAAACCCATTATGTTGCTTCTAAGCCGCAACATATCTTCAAAACCCATTACCTTGCCTCTAAGCCGCAAGGGAATCCTCGACACTCCATACGTTGCCTCTAAGCCGCAACGCATTCTCAAAACCCATTACATTACCTCTAAGCCACAATGTATTTGCAAAACTCATTATGTTGCTTCTAAGCTGCAACGTATTCACAAAAGCTCATTACATTGCCTCTAAGCCGCAATGTATTTGCAAAACTCAACACATTGCTTCTAAGCCGCAATGTATCTTTCCAGATCAACATATTGCCTCTAAGACACAATATATTATCCAGCTCAAAACACATTGCCTCTAGGCCACAACGTACTCGCAGACCTAACACACTGCCTCTAAGCCACAATACACCCTCAAAACTCAGCATATTGCCTCTACGCTGCAATGTATTATCCATACTCAGCACATTGCCTCTAAGCCACAATGTATTGTCCAAACTCAACACATCGCCTCTAAGCCGCAATATACTATCCGAACCAGCACATTGCCCCTAAGCCGCAATGTATCCTCCAAATTCAACATGTTGTATCTAACCCGCAACATATTTCAAAAACCATTGTATTGCCTCTAAGCCTCAATATACCATCCAATACAAATACATTTCCTCTAAGCCACAATGTATCTTTCCAGATCAACATATTGCTTCTAAGCCGCAATATATTATATGAACCAGCACATTTCCTCTAAGTTGCAATGCATTACCATTGCCTCAGACTTCATGCATCAATGTACTTTGTTATGCCAAGTTCCGAAACATCACCTCAGACATCAGACAACAATTCGCAAACGCAATCCATGCCCTCAATCTTCAAGCGGCCATAAATCATCAATCATTATTATACTCACCTTCCAAATGGTTGAGTAAACCAAGACATACAAAATGGCATTGTCTGCCTCATCATCAAACCCGGATAAGCGATATATCATCAGCTTCGCGTACTGCCTCGAGACTTATAAGGGTATGCCACACCAGCGTAACCTTATGTTTGCCGGACAAATTTTGTGATACTTCAGATATTCAATAAACTTCCAATCCAAACGCGTGAGACTCGAGTTTTCTCACGCTATTCGATTAGAAGATAATTAAATGGGGGCAGTTGTCGTACCCCAAATTTGTCCTACCTCGATAATTTCGTTCTTCGAGATTAAGATAGAAGAAACATTAAGGATGGTACATCAGTATCAGATGACCCATTTTTATCTAAAAAGGGGGTGTATTTCGAGAGGGGGGCTTTCTAAATCGGAAAGACTCATAAATCTGTTCGCGACACATGTTGGCCCATGGCCCATGCAATTCAAAATAGCCTATGCAATTCAAAGGGAATAATAAAATTATTATTAGGTTATTAAATTATAAAATCTATTTAAATTAAAGTTATTATTAATTAATAAGCGCTACGTAAGGGTTCATTCGATATTATTGTTATTAGTAGAAAGGAGAAGTGAAAACGTTAAATTTAAAGTCCATTAGACTTCGTTTGGCCCATTCATTTTGGGGTTTGAATAACAAAAATGAAGTATGTTTGCAAGTTACAAAGTACATTGGAGCTTAGAAGCCCATTTAAAATTGGTTGTTGTTATGTTTTTAAATAAAAACTATTATTGTTAAAAATGATGTTATTATTTTAAGAAAAAAATAAAAAAATAAACAATTCTATTGCTGGTAAACTTTTTCATTTATTATTAGTAAAGGATGTTGTTTTATAGGGAAAAGGACGAACAAGATAGTATTATTGTTAAAAGATTATTTTTATTATTAAAACATTGAGTTTGATTTATAAATTATACTTATAATTTTTTTTTCAAACGGTACAGAAAGGCCAATTGGGCCAACTGTACTAAATTTTGTTTGTTGTAAAGTGTTTCACCCCAAAATTTACCCTCTTAATTTAGGCTTATGATTCATCATGAACATCATATTGCATTGCATTTGTACTTTGTGATGGGATCAGAGTACTTTGGTTATCTAGTCTTCCTCAAGATTTGAAGGTTGGTTGCATTGACAAGTTGCTCAAGTAGAACCTTATCATCTAAACCTCTAGATCTTTCAAGCTCAAAATTAATTGCATATCTCAAGATATTTTATCCATCTCTTTGGATCATCAGAGGATTGAAGTTTGTGTTTGATTATAAGAGGAATCACTCTTTTGATTCACCAGTCAAATTAGGGTTTTGTTTGAGCAAGGCTGTTGATCAATGTACAAATCTTGATTTGGAAGCTACAACATCTCATTGGTATTTGGAAAGTCTTTTCACAAGGAATTGGTCATGATGCCCAAAGGATTTGAAGTTTTGAAGATGATTCATCAGTTTCCTAAGGTGTTGACCAAAATTAGGGTTTGAGTTTTTATCAGGATTTCTTGAGAATTTTGAAGTGAAACTTTGCATATGGCCTTTATACACTTGGAATATCATATGTCTTATGTTTTGATCATCAATTTTGAAGGGAAGTGGATCAATTGATTCAGAGGGGCAAAATGGTCATTTTGGTCAAAATCAGTCAAAGTCAAGGTTGACCAAGTGAATTTTTGGCCAACCATCAATTCGAGGATGTAGTTTTCATATTTAAAGTCAATTTTGGTCATTGGATCAAAGAGATTGAGATTTGGGTTGAAACTTGTTCTTGAAGAAACCCTAAAATTTACTAATTTTGGAAAATAAGGACTTAATTTCAAAAATCCATATTTTATTCACCCTTGATCAAGAAAATGCAAATGAAATATGCTTGGAAAGCTAAGAGAATGATCTTTCACCTCCTTTTGGTCTCATGCCCAAATTGGCAAGGAATCAAGAGTTATGGTCTTTTGAAGTTCATAAAATTATAGGTCATTTTTCAAAATTAGTGAATTTCAAGCTCAAATTTGAGGACCTTAATGGATTCAATAGCAAAAACTCAAAACTAAGGGATTTTAGAATCTTTTCAATACCTTTCCAATTTGTGTTCATTTGTGCCAAAATTCAAAAGTATGAGCAAGTTATGAGTTTTGGAATTTTGGAGCATTTTATTGAAACTTGACAAATAAGCAAATGGCCAATTCATGAAAACTTAAGTTTCAACTTTTCTATTTGTTTCTAATCCATTCCATGAGCAATTTGAAACATGCTTAGGCCCATCACACCCACAATTTCATGCCATACTTGATTTTTTACTTGTTGGATTTGGAAAATCACAAACTTGCCCAAAATTGCAAAACTCAACACTTTCTGATCAATGGAATTAAGGGCCAAGATTCTAAGCACGATCTTCTGAAGTTATTTGGCTCACAAAATTCATAAGAGACAAAAGAATGCACGAGCAAATCACCTGATTCTGTACACACTTCATTTTTGGCCAAAATTTCCAATCCTGCCCTCCAACGGCTTTAAGGTCAGATTTCCACTTCTATGCTCCTCTACGAAATCTATATAAGAAGAAGCAAGCAAAGAGAGAAGAGAGAGAGAGAGAGAGAGAGAGAGAGAGAGAGAGAGAGAGAGAGAGAGAGAGAGAGAGAGAGAGAGAGAGAGAGAGAGAGAGAGAGAGAGAGAGAGAGAGAGAGAGAGAGAGAGAGAGATAGAGAGAGAGAGAGAGAGAGAGAGAGAGAGAGAGAGAGACGAGAGAAGAGAGAGAGAGAGAGAGAGAGAGAGAGAGAGAGAGAGAGAGAGAGAGAGAGAGAGAGAGAGGAGAGAGAGAGAGAGAGAGAGAGAGAGAGAGAGATTGAGAGAGAGAGAGAGAGAGCTCGCGCCATTTGCAAGAATTTCAGATATAAGATCTTACACTTTTCTTCTTGCAACTTGATTTGATTCTCTTAATTCTTGGTATTTTCTTCAAAATTCTTGTGGATTCAGCTTCAGCAAAGGGAGTAGATCAATCTAGCACCATTTGTTTGCATCTGGAGGTGAAGGAGACAGTAGAACACTTTTCGCCTTGAGGTAATACTTCTAAACTTCAATTTCTAAGATGTGCTTGTTTATTGAGGTGTTTGAGCTTGGATTTGCATTCAATGATGTTGGTGGAATGTATTTGAAGCTTTATAGTATTTGATTTGGTGAATTATGCATGTTTGAGTACCCTGAAACTTGTAATTCAAAAATGATTTTGCTCATATCCTTGAGAAATTGTGAACAGTATGGTTGATGTTTCGATTTGATTCCAATTGCAATGTGAAGTATGAAATGTTGGCTTCAATTTTGTGCTTGATTCATGAAAATGATGTAGAAATGAGTATGCATGATTGATCTGAACATAAGCCCTAAGCCTGAGTGTTGCACGCGTTTTTGAGTTGTCCAAAGGTTGAAGATGATGTGGTGGCGCTGTTTGATTGGTCCATCTGAATTTTTTGGCTTATTTGAATTAATTTGTTTTATTTGACATTTTGTTTGATTTTATTTTCTGATCAAAACATTTTTCAAAAATCACAAAAAAATTACCATAAGTCAATAATATTTTCTAGTATTTGTCATATATTTTTTGGAATTTTTAAAAATGTTTTGATTGGTTCGAAATTTTATAAGTTTAAACAATTATGTATTAAATATTATTCTTATTTTAATATTTCTTTGATCAAAAAATTCCACAAAAAATGTTCTAGACTCATAAAATAATGTAAAGTTTGATTATGAAATTGGTTTAGCATATTTTCTATTTTTGATTAGAATTTTAATTTGCGAGGTTTATTTTGAATTTTTGCTTTGTAATTTTTATTTTTATACTTCCTTTGATTCAAAAAATTCTCAAAAAAAAATCATGTAAGCTTGTTTTTAATTATAGAATCTGAACATATTTTTTTTGGACCTTTTTGTGAATTTTGGCTAGGGTTTACATGTTTGCCCTTAAATAATAGTTTTAATTGCTAATTGTTTGGTTAATTTTTTACTTTAATATTTACTTTAATTCAAAAATTCCACAAAAAATCAGGGATGTGTGTTTTTTAGTCCTAATATTTGAATATAATTTTGGTTGGACATTTTTCTGACTTTTTTATTTTAAATGTTATTTTGAGATGTGAATAATTGTTAATTAACTAATTGTTTGAATTTAATTTCATTTTTGGCTCTCCTTATTTCAAAAAAAAGTGTGAAAAATATATTTTCTGACATTAGCGTTTCTTGGTGATTTGTATGATCTTGGTTTAAATTTGTTTGAACTTTGATCTTACTTAATCAATATTTGAGATTAAAAGTCAAAAATTAGGGTTTTGTTGCTTATGGTGCAAGTTTCATTTTTAAAAACCACCATGCCCTGGATTTTCAATAGAATTCAAGTCTTGATTATGGTTCATGAATGCATTGAGGATCTTAAACCATTTATCTTGATTTTTTTAACTTGGTTTGACATTTTTCCACAAATTATTTTGAAAACTTGTCTAGTTTGGTAGTTTTGCCAACTAGTCTTGAACTTTGGGCTTCACTTTGGTCTCCCTCCTCAATCATTCATGAACTTAGGGCTTGCATTCTGACTTCTACACCTTTCAAAGATGCTAATATTTTTTTGGTTTGAACTATGGACCATTATTTCCATTTATGATGTAATTTTGAAGTGAAGGTACCCAATTGATGTTGCATATCTTGTTACAATTTGCTTGATGGCCATAGAACTTGAGTGAGGGCCTATAATTAGGCACCTAATGATCATTCTGATTCTGATTATTCATGATAGCATCAAACCATTTTGACTCAATGTCCCATGCTTGAATGTTTGAACCTTTTAATGCATTATGTGGAATCCCTCTTCTATTGTGCTTATGAGTTGTGATGATTTATTTGAGAATGTTTGAAATGTATTTGCTACTAACCTTCATGGTTTTTGTTCATATTATTATCAAGCTCCTATGACCCTTGATTGATATTCAATTGTCAACTCAACATGGTGATAGAAAGGAGCAACATTTCTCTGATTCTTTTGACCTAATTTGTGCATATGCCTGTTTCCTCTTTTTCTATCATGTCTAATGTTTGATAATTGTTATCATGTTGTTCTCACTTCATCATGTTGTATCCATACCATGTATGAGCCTCATTCACCTTATGGAATACTAAATTGGTTGTTGAATGTGCGAGGTACTCTGAGAAAGTTTCCACTTTTAACCTAAGGCTTTTGTGTTTCACTTTATTTGTGAAACACAACTTATTACAATTGGCACTGCTATTGTGTTTGGCATATTTAATATTCCATGCAGGATATGTGCATTTGATTGTGACGTTATACATTGCCCCCTGGGATTTGTTCATATCTGATAAATTACTTACATCCTGCATGGTGTAATTCCTGACTCAATTTGTCTACTGATAGCCAGCTTGCTTGAAGTTTCTATGGGTTTATTTTATTCTTGCTTGATTGCTACAGATAGTTATCTGTTTGGTATTGTACTACTTACTTTCTCCCATCTTCATTTTGCATAGTTCTCTGACTGCATGATGGGACCTCTGTTGCTGAAATATGTCAGGAGCCCCTCTGTTTTCTTTTTTTCTGAAACATGGGTTGGTGTTTGCTTTTGATCCGATGAGTCACTCAATTTAGAAATTGAGATCACGACTTCGCTCTCATTGCATGTTCCCTATAGTATGTTTATTGCTTTTCTTCTTTAATATGTTGATCGATGAGTCCACTCAATTTAGAAATTGAGATCACGACTTCGCTCTCATTGCATGTTCCCTATAGGATGTTAATTGCTTTTCTTCTTTAATTGTTGATCGACGAGTCACTCAATTTAGAAATTGAGATCACGACTTTCGCTCTCATTGCATGTTCCCTATAGGATAGTTTTGTGAATTCTTCCTTTAACATGTTAACTAAGGTAGGAATCCATGCATGCTAACATAGGGTAGGATTTTCCCTTGTATGATGATAACACTAGGATAGTGCAAGGCTAGTTCCCTTAGTTGTTTTTTTCTTTCTTTGCATTTTGTATCTTAAAACAAAAACTGTTTTCTTGGAAAATCATAAAACACCTCTAATAAACTCAAACCCTTCTTCAAGGTAAAATGTACAAACCAATCCTATTTTTTTATGTTCCTCTTGGCTTTGTTTTTAAAACTTGGTTTGCCTATGTTTTTCCGTCGCACATTTGTTTGAAGCCCGATGTTTCGCTGTCGCACATATGTGTTATCCTACTTTGATTCTCAATATCATTGTTAGGTGTGATGTTCCGTCATCTGTTTTATTGATGTGTTGCCATCTTTGCCATGATATCTTATTATCTCTTAGTCGATGTTTCACATCACACATTTGTCTGAAGTCGATGTTTCACCATCGCACATGTTTGTTATCCTACTTTGATCCTTAATATCATTGTTAGGTGTAATGTTTCGTCATCTATTTATTGATGTTTCACCATCTTTGCCATGTTATCTCTTAGTCAATGTTTCGCCATCGCACATTTGTTTTAATTTAATGTTTCTCCATCGCATCTATTTGTTATCCTGCTTTGGTTTTCAATATCATTGCTAGGTGTGATGTTTTGTCATCCGTTTATCATTTGATATTTTGCCATCTTTAACATGTTACTTTGTTATTATTTAGTCGATGTTTGATCACCCTAATTTGGTTGTTATTTCATTCGATGTTTTGCCATCTTGACTATATTTGTTTGTCTTAATTAAAAAAACACAAACCAACCAAAACACATAAGCCGAACTACGGCTGCTCCAATTCCTTAAAATGGATACATAGGCATTGGGGTAGGGCCCAACCGAGCACAAATTTTTTATTTTCCCTACATTATTTTCTTTTTTTCCTTTTGCATGCATTCCCTTTTTCAATGGTAAACCATAGACATAGGATTTGACCACACCCATTAGATTAGACAACAAGAGTGGATACCGTAGGAGTGCTATGGGCGTGTGGGGTGCTAACACCTTCCCCTCGCGTAACAAACTCCCTTACCTGATCTCTCGGTCGAAAGACCGTGATTTCTCCCTTTTCAGGTTTTCTCGATGTTTACCTTTCCCTTTCGGCGGGATAAAAGACGTTTGATGGAGACTTCATTGATGTATCATTAACATCCAGATGACAGGTTCTGGCCGCGTTGTTTCAAAAAGGAAAAAAGGACGTTGTTGGGCTGAGCAGGGGTTTTATAGCACATGCCCAAACCGAATTAAAAAAAACTATTGTTTGAACCAACAGAGGAAATACGCAGGATTTGTTGCAAAAACAAATACTGTAGAGATTCACCTAAATTAATGCACATTTTACTTCCATTACATGTACTGTAGAAATTACATGAAATCTTTAATCAAATCTCAGAATTTGCATTCAATCAGTGATATCACAGAATCAGAAGATTATAAAATCTCATAATCAAATTAACATAAACAAAATCTGCTAAAAAGGGCCATATCCAGAACATCACTAAATCAGATCTAACATTACTAAATCAATAGACAAAATCGATACTAATCTCATTTCAGATCACAACAAATCAAATCTTATAGAAAATCTGAATCAATTACAAGAACAAAATTTATAATTAACGATCGAATCAATTACAGTAATTTACAAAACCCTAATTTCTCTCTAATAATCCCTAAATCGGTGATACTTAATTTTGCAATAGCAAATCAAAAACCCTAAATTGCTAAACCTATAAAAAGAAAGCGAGAAGAATACAGAAGGGGTCGAAAAAACTGGAAACCGGAGAACGAAAACAAATCGCGAAGGAAAAGAGGGAGAAACTTGAAACAAAGGAGGCCGACCATGATACATAAGCAAGAAGGACTTGAAGAATACCGTTTTGCTGTTGAAAATCCATAACAAAAGTGATTAGAGTTTTCGAATCGGAAACCCTAATCACCTTTGGACGCTGCCGCTGCTTCTACCATCGCCCCTAAATCGTCGGAATCTGCAAACACACGGAGAAAAAGAAGAGATCATCCCCAAATAGTAAAAGCTCAAAGAAATATGAAAAAGACGATCGCGGAGTGAGTAAATCCTTAGCTTTATTTTCTTTTGTTTGATGTTTGTTTTGGGGTTGGGGTTTTGATTTGGGTTGGATTTGTACCTCCGTCACCGGTAGTCTAGGGTTTGAGAAGAAACATGGTTGGGTAGTAACGCGAGAAAGAGAAAGAGAAGGTGGCTGTAAGTGAGGTGATGAAGGTGAATAATGAAATAAAATGTTAAACTATAATGTTAATATTCCGTTTAATCCAATACACTGCTCCCATAATAATTAACGTGCACCTTAGATCTCATCCGTCTGATCTCAATCAAGCGGCCATAAGGCCAAGCCGCACCCTAAGGCGATGCACTGTGTAACACACAATCAGCCTGCCCCCTTTTCAAACGCGTTGGGCCCAACCCAACTTCTCTTCACACCCTCTTTCCAGCAATTTGCTAAAACGCAAAGCCAGATACACCCCCCCTGGGAATTTGCATCCAGGCCTAGCCTAGTTTATTTTTAACACCCCCACAGTTTTACTTCCAAACTAAAAAGGTACCCCCGTGTTCTAATTAAAGTATTTTTTATTTTTGTTTTATATCATTATTTATTTTATTTTTTATATATAATTATTATATTTTAATATTTTATTATTATTTATAATTCCGTATTTTCCTTCCATAATTAATTATATTAATTATTATTATTATATAATTATTATGTATATACTAACATTTAAATTATTTTTATTCAAGTGCATATATTATTTTCTCATATTCTTTGCATCAAATAATTTTAATCATGAATTAATCAAGACCTTTTTTGCAATTAATATTATTGAAAAACACAAACGAATCTCAAACTATTTTCGCGAATAAAACTAAGCTAATCAACAGTGTTTTTCACAAATGGGTTTCAAACTAATTTTGACTTACTGTGTTCTGAGTCAAAATTTCCGCAATCATTACTCTCGACCGAGTGCGAAGTGATTCAAAATATGTTTGCAAACTCCTAAAAGACACCAACCCATACGAACTGCGAATTGGGACTCTGATTCCTCATAAGAGGATACGTAGGCGTGTGATCTAAAATTGTGGCGAGTCTTGATAATTAAAACTTAAAACCATGTTTATCCCAAACCTAAACCTAGAGGTTAATATCCTTGTGAACAAGGTAGATGAAAAGTTCATAACACCTTCCTTTTGTCAAATTGAGTCTGAAACCTAGAATCTGTCTGCGAATTAGGGTTCTCTGTTAGGTTCCCTTCCCTAGGATAAAAACTAATAATGGCAAATCTTGATAAAAAAACCGGTTGCTACACTCAACAACTTCTATCTACAAAGAAAAAGTGTTGGTACAAGAAGGTTGTTTAAAATTGTCAAAGTTCCTCAAAGCATTTCCTTGATCTAGGAGAAAGGGTTTTGAACTTCAAAGAAGTATATCTTTCTTATCTTTTGGTATTTTTGAGTGATACTAAAAACATCCTTCTCTTCAAAAGGTTATTAACAAATTACTTCAAAAGTTTCAAGGAGTTTTCATGTGGAAGAATCTTAATGATGAAGAAAGAATACAAGTCCTCCAGATAAACCCCCAACTTCCCATGTGTGACTTCAAATGATCATAACATGGTCAATTTTTATCACCTTGGCCAAATATTTTTCCACAATGATCTTGAGGATGTGAAATTTATTCCTTATGTTATATGCAAAGTGAGAAAATGGATGGAACATACCCTAAGGATACAAAAGATTATAGGTCATTTCATGAATTTTTTACAACTTAAACAATTCATAACTCTCTCTATTTTTGGAGATTTTGAATGGTTCAAGTCTCAAAATGACATTCAAGATATCTAATTCATGCCATCTTTTTTGGTCAAGAACAAATTCCAAGTGGAAGGCCACGTTTGGATGCAAAACATTATAGGTCACTTTTGAACCATGCCTTAAGACCCCTTGAGTTGAGAATGCAATTGATTTGGATTTGGTAACTTGAAACTGAAGTTTCATCATTATTCAGATTTTGAAATATTTGTTTTGGATTCTAATCACTATTTTTCCATGCGATTTTGCTTCTAATCATGTTTAGCAACTTTCCAAAGGCGTTTAGCATCATGAAACACACGATTTGGCTGAGTTTTGATGCTAAACAAATCACACTTTCTTCATGCTAAAGAACCCCCATGATTTCCCTCCAAACTTCATCATTTCACACGCTTAAGGATCCCATTCATTCTCCTATAAATAGAGGGTCATCCCCCATTTATTTTTCAAGCTTGAACAACCAAAATCACCCTGCCAAACTTGCTCCATAACTCACTTGTCTACAACTTCGAAATCAGTGTTCAATCCTTTTTCAATCCAATTTTTCTATCAATTCACCTTCCTTGATCTTCCCTGAAGCTAACCATACAATTACTTTCAAGAATCGTGACTTATATTATTCCATAGAAGTCTAGTTTCAGAGCTCTGCAACTTAACTTCAATAGGTAGATTCCTTCATCATTTCTTCCAAACTTTGATACTATTGTGAAATTCTCATCACCCTGGTTCTAGTCGCAACACTTGCTTTTAACTGTAAACATGTTTTGACCTTGAAATTTCAAATTCCTTTTCATAACTTTCCTTCCAAATTGTTTGAGCTACAATTTATATAAATTTGTCGCGAATGGGTGGTTATCTTCGTCTTGAAGAGACGAAGTGAATGGCATAGGTCTAAGCTTCTGATTTTATAGTTTGAGAGACCTATATTTCACGTTGGCTGGAGGTTGAAGATGACCAATGTGTCATCTTCCAACTAATGATGGCGTGCCATTTGTTTTTTTTATTTCTGATTTAATTAGTGATCTAGTGTTTTATTCACTAAAGTCCATAAAATGCACAGCACGCCAAGTCCACTTGATTTGTTTATTAACGCATTTTGAAAATGATCAGATGGCCCATATCTTTTGGTTTGATATTTTATTTTCTGATTTTTATTTTAATTGTTTTAAACTTCAAAAAATCATAGAAAATTTATTTTAAGTCCAAAAAATCTGAAAACATTATGATAAATATTTTTGATTTTTCTCTTTCTGATTTTTATTCTTTTATAATTTTATTTTGTGTTTTGATATTTTTTATAAATTTTCACTTTATTTTAATTGTTTTAAATGTTTAAAAATACTTTTATGCATTTTTAAATGCTAAAAAAAATATGGAATGATCCAATGATATTGTGACAAATATTTGGTTTATTTTACTCATTTATTTTAATTTTAAAAATAGTTTATGACTTAAAAAAATTACCAAAAATTGTATAAAAATATTTGAGTCAATTTTTGATTTTTTTTATGGTCTTACTTAATTTTTCTTGATTAATTTGAACATAGTTGATATTTTTCTCTCTTATTTCTATTTTAAAACATTTTAAAAACTCTTTTGAATGTATATATTAAATGTAATATTATTTTGTGATTATTTTCTGGCTGGTCTTGGGTTGAATTTTGATCATGAACTTTATTAACATCATTGGATTATGGTGTTGAGTCTAACTCCATAAAAATTGATGAATGATTTTAATAATAGTTTGATTAAATTTTGATTCAAATGTGGTTTATTCATTTTTTCCCTTCCCTCTTCATCGCATCCCCTTCTTATTTCACTAAGTGTTATTGGAGCATGATCTCTATATCATGTCTCAAAACAAATGGTGCATAGATTGCTATTGATCGGCCTCAAAATAGGTTTGACTTTTATATAAGTCCATTTACGATTGCTTAACATAGCACTAAATTTTGTCCGGATTCAAATAAATGATCATTCGTGGCTTAAACCTATGTTTGCAAGCCCAGGTATGTTAATTTGATATCTTTGATCCAATAACCTTGAGATTCATTGTGTGGAGGCTTTGGTTCTACCAATCCTCTAATGGATCTACATCACTTTTGGTCAACGTAGATCACTTAAACATCGTTGATCATTAAATATTACTTCTTTTGAGGATTCCAAAATGGATGATATACTTGACAAAAAGCAGATGCAAATTGTTGTGTGGAGGCTTTGGTTCTACCAATCCTCTAATGAGTTCCAAATGCAAGTTTCAAGATGGTCATCCAACTAACCACTAATTACTAATAATTGACTTTATTTTGTGTTTTTTTATGCTCTTTTATTTTATGAAGCATTTACTTTAGCCTTTACATTTCATGCTATTTTTCAACTTTGCTCACTTGAGCATTTACTTTTATGTCATTTTTGTTTTACTCACTTGAGGTTTTCTTTTCTTTTTGAAGATAAATAATAATCAATATGAACCATAAAAAGCTTTAATGATACTTGGACTACTTGGTTACAATCCTTGGCATTATGGAGTATTGAACTTCTTGGACTTAGGATTAGAAACCTTGGCCTATGGTGGAGACCTGGTGACCTTAATTGATGTTTTCTCGGGAGTTCTTGAAGTTTACCTCAAGACATTGGGTTGTTTGTTTGTTTTGTGTGCAGGTTATTGTGATTACATTCTTTGTTTATAATCTGGAATTCACTCGTATACAGCCGTTACTCTGTCCAAATTTTGTGAATACTTAATACATTTGAAGTTTAGTTCTCTCAAGTGGTCTAGTATCTTTTCTTGCTTGGTTTCAATCCAAAGAATGTGAATTCTATCTTGACTCATAATGTCAAGTATTGGCTTCTTGTTGGTTAGATGGTTCTTATCCCTATAGCTTTTACCTTATGCTTTAGGATAGTCTCTTCTTCTCCTCCCATCTTCTTTAATTTCAAAAATCTTCTTTCTCCTTTTGATAACTCTTCTTGTTTTTAAACTTGAACCTCTTTCAGAATAAACTTGGACTTATGTCCATGCATTTTCAAAACATTTTTATAAATAAACTTCAATCAATTTAATAATACCTTAACATTTTTTGGTGAGAAGACTAAAGTCAATCAATCTCATTTCAAACCATTTTGTCACTTTGGCTTTTTACTTTAAAACTTTTCTCAAAAGATTAGACTCTTGTCAATCCTTGTAGTGATGCAAAAAACTATACTTCTACAATATGTAGTGAAGAGAGATATTTTCCACTTGAGTGTTGAGTGAGGAATTATTAATTTTAAAATCTAAGCCATATCCTCCACTTTAAGATGATGCAAATTCTCCTTTCTCATGATTGTGGGTAGTAAGTATGTTTTCCACACTGATAATGACGATGATTTCTTATCTCATAAAATCAACCAACATACTTGTATTTTAATTTTTTTTTTAAAAGAGGAACTACGTGTACCCTGATCCCCTATTGCATGAAAGGTGGTACGTAGGAAGTAAAGGTTCGCAACCACGGAGGGTGCAAAAATCATTAAAAAAATACTTCTTTTCTCACCTCCACCATCTATTTTTTATACAACATCTTATAGCCAAAATATATAGATTTTTTCAAAGAGATTTATGTGGAGTACCGTAGATGTTTAGGGTGCTAATACCTTCCCTTTGCATAACCAACCCCCTTACCTTGAATCTTTCCCCCTCTTTTTGGTTTACTCGCTCTTTTCCCAATCCTTTGGAAACAATAAAGCGTGGTGGTGATTTTTATTTTTGATATGTATAAGTCTATTCAATCCAATGGCTTAGTCTTAAACATTTCTATCGCTACAGAAAAAATGGCGACTTCACTGGGGAAAGATTGACCTCTTGTTGGTCCATACCTAAGTGGGTTGAGCCTATCTTTGTTTATATCTGTATATGTGCTATTGTTAGTTATGTGTTATATGTTGTATATATGTTTGTCTGGATTTTCCTGGTTTTCAGGGTGCTTGGTGATTACTTATGAGTCTTATACCCAGACTTGGGCAAACTTAAGATAGGACGGGCGGTATAGTCATGTTACCTTTGAGGGATTAATCCCAAAAAAGGAGGCATGATATCCCCCCACTCAGTGGAGGCCCCTTTGACTGCAGTGTCATTTACCGAGTAATCGGGAAGATGTACTGCTTTCGACCTGGGAGCCTGCTGAAGCTGAGGACTATAGAATACCTAACCCATCTTGGCCTTTTAGGTGTAGTGCGAAAGCTATGACGGAGTAATCCGGAAATAGTTGTCACGCGATACTACGCTCGGACGAGTTTTTCTGTAGAATGTTACTAATTACCGAGTTAATAGAGAAGTTGGTAATATCCGAAGGAAGGATATAGACTCTAGGAACCTCTAGAACCTTGTTCGGCAGGTGATAACTTTTAGACCATATCTCATGGGTAGTAACTTCGACCTCATGCTTGTGATGTTGAACCTATGAACCCTATATTTGTGATCTTATGTGTGATTCTTGCATCATGCATCTATGCACTCATAAGCATCTTTTGAAGAAATTTTATTTCAAGGGACTTGAAATTTGACCATTTGTGAATATCTCAGGTGCCTTTTGACCATGGATTCATGAAAAAGAAAGATCGGAAAATACAGTTTCAAAGATACCAAGGTAGATGAGTTGATTAGTATAATTCCCGAGATTGAGTGTTCTGCAAATTTTCGGAAGAAGTATGGATCCATCATTCCTCTCATGAAACTTAGGATGTAGGAGGGTATTCTCTCGACCTTGATCCAGTTCTGTGAT